>OY728135.1:1203182224-1205682224 GCA_963277665.1 Viscum album
ATAATATTTTGGAATATGGTGTTTATAAAGTTGTTTTAAAATAATATATTCAACTTTATTTTACCCAATGGCTATATCAAAATTGTTTTGTATCATGAGTTAGTTAAGATGGTTGATGAAATATTTGATTTGGTGGTATGAGATATAATAATATCGATCGTTAAACTATTTTACATTAATTAATAATTTATATCTGCATCATTAGGATGTATAGATATATATAGAACCACATATTAGCTCTTTCTATCCCCATTTTATGTTATTTCATATTGGAATATTCCATATAAAAATTAATCAATTCATAATTAGTGTGAAATATATTAATATATAAAATTATTATCCAACTATGAAAGATTTTATAAGGCTTTTATTATGGTTTCAATATGTTATTTGGAGAAAAAATGTTTCCATTTTTAGATAATAGATGCAAAGGGAATTTCTTCCACAACTGGTCAACTCATTCTTACACGGATGAGGGAGTGTTTATAATTGACTCCATTTTTACTTATCTAGAAATAAAAGTACTTTTTATTTGTTTTGATATTATTAATGTCACTATATTATAAATTTATATTAGTAGATAAGTATGTTATATGTGCTCCTGGACAACCAATTACAGATCCATATTCATCTACCCTTTAAATGAATAATATTTTAATGAAAAAAAAATCTTATAAGGTATAAATCAATATTTAATGAATGGGTAAATAACAAAGGAAGTCCTCAAAAACTGAAAAGTGATTATTTTTTATCACTAACAACTTGATTTGGTTATAATCTATATAATTTAGTGTATACTCATCAACCAACTCAATTTTAACGGTGTGGGTATCTTTAGTTTATTTTTGAATTTATGTTTCATAAATTTCACAAGATATGTGGAAAACCACGTATTTTAAATAATTTATGAGTTTTATGTTTGATATTTTGAATTTAAATATATTTTGGAAGTATTTATTTTTTAAAATATAGATTTCCAATTTCTTGAAAATTTTATTAACCATAAATGAATTTTCACATCAAAAAATATTTTAAATTATTGAAGTTTATTCATGAAATAAACATTTTTCATTAAAAGTTTATATATTTTATTATTTTTAATTTTAATTTTGTTCACATTAAATACATATTTAATTAATATATATTTTATAAATGGATATTATACTAATTATATTTAATTATAATGATATTTAATAAAATGATTATTTTGAAATAATTTCTTAAGGCTTGAAAAAGGATAATTGCTTCTCATTTGAATAAAAATATTTGCATGTTAGTCGGAGTAGATTACACAAGAGGGGTGAATTTAGTATCTATAAAAATTTCTTTTAAAATGTTTTCTTATAATATTCCCAAATAAAAATTAATACTTTCATGTTAATCTTGTTAATACGATTATAATTTTCTGTCAATTCAAATAACTAGTCTCAAAATTGATTAATTATCAATAATATCAATGTGAGTTAGTGATTCAACTTTTGAAGCTAATATAATAGGGAAAACACTTCTAAATCCTATCCAACATGAACTATCAATGTAAAATCTATTTTTCTACAGTAAAAAGTATTGTAGGGAAAATCCAAATTAAAATACACAGAAGATAAAACAAGTTGTTCAGTCTCTAGTCGAGACATAATACACCCTATATGGTGATCACTTGACACCATACAGTTTATATAGATAAGAGATTCATACACACCTTTGATTGGGGTGAATCAATAGTGTAGAGACTACCCAGGTCACACGACCACTACCATTGTTCTTTGTGAAAAAAATTATGAACTTGGTCATGAAAGACATCATCCACATGTATGTAAGGGTGAATAAAAGAGTATAATAATATTTGATAGAGGATATATTGTATCCTTCAGTTTAATGAAGTAGACATTGTGTGTTTTAATATAGATACACACATTACTTGAAAAGTAGTCAATGCAGTACACAGTAGAGAAAATGTGATAAGGAATAGTTATAAGTGCTCTGAGTGTTATTCTATGATGCTATGGACATGTATGATGTCACAGATGTGATTACTGAGTTCTCTTGCCAAGATATAGTATTGCATGCCTGGTGCCCCGGTTTATAGTTTGATGAAGTGAGCTATATAGATCATGTACTTCATTGATATAGTAATACAATGATTTTTGAGGCTCTGATCTACTGTAGTTCAGCCTTCAGGGGTTGAGAGTGTTTAGTGCGTTCTTCAGTATTATATTGTCGCATGGATGAGTTATCTTTTCAAATGCTCACTTCTCTTATTATTAAGCGTCATTTATCTTATTTTTAATTAAGAGTTCACATGTTGGAACCAATATGATGCATATATTCTTCACCTCGTACCTCATACTATCAGGTGACAGGGCTACAATGAAACATTAATAATGTCACTACCATTAAATAACTCGAATATAACTATTAAAAATTAAACTGAAAATGGAAAAAATGATTAAAAACAATGTAAATGTTTTTCATGAAATGGAATCACTTTGAAATGGTTTCTTCTCCTTTTACTTTGATCAGTGAGACCATCATGATGCCATAGATTTATTGATATCTGTCACCGATTGCACAAGTGTAGTGTTATGGTCATGGTGTCTCTAGTTGAGGTGTCTAGTCATTTGTTAAATCCGTGAACGGTGTTTGTGTCATTGTATCAGAAAAATGGTATCAGTGTTATGGTGTTAGGGTCACGGTATTAGGGTTACAGGGTCAAGTTAACGGTATCTGCATTACGGTGTTAGGGTCACAATATTAGGATTATGGTGTTAGAGACTTTTCCAAAATCTGGAAATGGATGCAGACATACTGTCTCATAGACATAGCCAAAAATATATAAACTGTCTTAGGTAGAAATATTCAAACAATAGATTAACCATAATTATTTGTATAATAAAACATAATAGAAAAATACTAATCCTAATTAGTGAGATTCTAATTCGTAATAGAAATCATTGAATCATAAAAAGTTGAAAAAACACCAAACACAATTTAAACATGATTAACCTAATTTGAAAGATCTGTATGATTCATTTTCCATAAAACATGATCAAATAAGAGGGGTCTAAGAATCTCACAGTTTTTTATAATCACAAATCCTGGCATGTATAAATATATAAAAAGTGAATGAAGCCTTTGTTATCTCCTCTTCTTTTCTGACTCTACTGGAAAACTAACCTCTACCAATGGTTTTGAAATCGTTGGTATGGGCCTCTAAATTGTTGGTATAGCCTATACCAACGGTTTGGAGAACCGTTGTGAATTAATTCGTTGGGATAGGTCTATACCAATGGTTTTTGGAAAACCATTGGTATAAAACTATACCAATGGTTTTGAAAACTGTCGGTATAGTTCATATGAAAATCTATACCAGCGGTTCCATAAAACCATTGGTATATGTATTTCAAAAAAAAACATTCGCTGGGATTTGATCCCATGACCCCTAGATTATCATTGAATGACCTAACCACTAAAATAACATGACTTTTTGAACATAATTTCATAAATATATATATGTATTCTCATAATTATTTTAAATATTGATTTATATATTTTTCTCGGTAAGAAGATCTGATAAAAAATAAAAGGGCCTATACAAATGGTTGTCAAAACCGTTTGTGTAGGTCCTTTGTTTGTGGGTGTGATGTTAGAATTTGGGGGACCTTTCCCAATGGTTTGGCCAAACCGTTAGGATAGGTACACCCTTTCTCAACGGTTTTCCCAAACTATTGGGAAAGGTGGCCAAAAAGTGGGATTTCATAATGGTTTGGCCAAACCGTTGGGAAAAGTTACGTCAAAGTGGGATTTCCCAACAGTTTGGCCAAACCGTTGGGAAAGGGGAACTATACCAATGGTTTTTACAAACCATTGGTATAGAAGAGTTGGGAGAGGTCAGCTTTCCAGTACTGTGATTATGAAAAAATAAGTATAAAAAAATAACAAATGAATAAGTATAATGCCAAACTCAAATAGAAATAAGGAACTTTACGTAGAAAAATAAGATAGAATCAATTACATAAATAGGAAAAAATTTAGAACATTCCTATAAAATATACAACCTTTAATTCACTTAAGATGAATTACACTTCTCTTTTCCCTTGGAAGAATCAACAAGAGGATCCACTAGTGCAGAAGAGGATGTGGTAGAAGAGATTGATCCAATGGTGGGATTAGGAAGTGGTACAACTTCACAAACAGATGGTGAAAGAGTGGGATTGGTGAATTTATGAGGCAAGGATTGCTCAAGAATGATATGTCTCAATTGTCTTAGATCCTGAGTTACAGACATGGTAGTGCGAGAAAAGGTAGCTCATGAAGAATAGGTGGAACCATGCCTCAAGGTAGAATCTGTCGGAGCCATTATAATAGTTCTTTTCATGTGGAGACTAGCCTTCAACAAATTTATAAAAAAGTGATGAATTCACCTACTTAGTGAATATAAAATTTCAAAATCATATTTATTCCCAATATTCTTCTCCAATGTAGGTGTGATTTCTTCCATTTTCTACTCTTGGTCCTTAAATACTTGTGTCATTGGAGAAGTTTTCATATTCTCTGTAAGGTACTAGAAATTACATGTTAGTTTTTGATTTGTATAAATTGTTTTGATGTAGAATCCACCTTATTTGTAATCTCATCATAGACCCTATAAACTCCCTTACAGTATATTCAAATAATTTCTTGGACTTGTTCACTGTTGTGTACAATTTTAGAGGGGATTTCTTTAACATATGTACTTTTCAAAGATTTAATATCTTCTTGAATATCCATTCTTATAATTGCACTTTCTAAAAACTGAGATGATTGATCAAGCATGGATGTTGATGATGTAGTTGAGATGGCTACAAATGGTGTAGAAAGACTTGTTTCAATAGTTTAAATAGAGTCCATGAAAATACCAGTAAACACATCATTGGAGGATTCCAGTTTTTGAATTTCTTCTGCCATCTTTTCATTGTTCGCAATTATTTTCTCAACAATAGAGACCAGATTTGTTCGGATCTGTGCTAAAACATTTTCATCTATCATGTCAGCATATTATGTGTGGAATCAAGCAACAAGGGGGTTAGAAATTTCAAAATATTTTTTCATTTTCTCAACCGAATAAGTTAAAGATTTAACATCCTCACATAGATGGCTATTTTCTATTCATACTTTTATAATTTCGTGCAACATTCAAGGTTGGGTTTTCTATATAATTGTCTCTAAAAGAATACTAGCATCATATTCAATTAGAAAAGTTACATGAAGTTTTTGTGCTTTGAAATTATTTTGAAATCCATCAATCATATTTTCAATATACACCTTTACATCCTCATGGATTATAGATCATGGTGCTTCTTGTGAAATCTCTCGTTCAGAAACCATAATAGCTTTGAGATCCTTAGCAGGTATCACTCTTGGAAGAGAAAAAGAATTAAATTGAAAATCCGTTCTAAGATTGACTCTTACCATTAAATGAAATTGATAGTTTGAGACATACTAATAGATAAGGGAATTTTTACACATTTTCGATACCACTTGTCTCAAAAAAACACTGTACTTGAATTCTTTCCTGAATATGGGTTTTTCTCCCCCTCAATTAATGAATAATCTCTAATAGTGAGATACTTAGTCACTTTCTATATTTCTAAACTTTCATCAATGAGAGGATCACCCATATCTATTCTAGATTTCTTAAAGGCCTGGACCATTCTTTCTTCAACTGACAGGATTAATTCTACATCAAAATTTCCTTCATATGTCTCTATAACTATTAGACCTTTATCAATAATAGGTTCTTCTATATATTCCTTAGGAACATCCTTCTAATTCAAACTAGTAGTGTGTCCTTATTTATCAACAAAGTCGTCATCAATTACTTGTTCACTGACTTGTTTTTCATCAACTTGTTGTTTAGATAAGACACCTTCCTCTTCTTGTAATGTTGTTCTGTCCACATATTTAACTTCTTCATCCTCTACTTCTTGACTTGAGTATTCCACAAAATCATCAGTTTCTAGGCCTCGGTCATGAATTTCCATAGGTCTTGAGGTATTTTCAATGGAATTGAACATTTCATACAACCTATAATTGTATTCCAACCAAGGATGTATCCAAGGATTCCAATTGATTTTCATTCATATCAGTGTATCTTTTGAGATAAAAAACTCATAGTCTTCAATGACTTCATCATTTGGCCCAATTACTCTTTTAGAAACAAGAATTGTAGAAATAAATAATAAATAAAATAGTAATGTTGATTTTCATGTAGTCTTGACCAAGTCGCTAATTTAAGGAATGATGTACTTACATAAGTTAATTTTTTATCCATTTTATATGATATGTATTATAAAAACATCATGATGTTATATGGTTGTGATACATCCCTTCTTGGGGATGATAAGATTAGGAATGAATTTAAATAGTAACCTTGTTTCTCCAACTTTCTATCACGAACCATCCTCGGGGCCCATGCCGTGACTACCCCAAGCTCGCCTCCCATAGGCCATGGGATGGTGACTAGCACCAATGCGTAAATCCCAAAAAAAGGAAAGGAATTTCCTTTAAAAAGTAAACACACCCAATAGAGTACGCAAGTGAAGTAAGAACTATGTAAAACCGAGTACAAAAGTAAGTGCTAGAATGTAAATGGGTATTTTACAAAACCAACTGAAAGGATAGTACAACTGAAAAGAATATACAGGTGTAGTAATGTAAAATAGCAGAACTGAGTCATTCTCTGGAAATCCCACCTGAAGGGTGTGTACAGATAGTCTCATCAGCTCCTCGGGTCCAGCTGTCTGCTCCGTGTACTTCCTGCCAGGTGGTCCACCTATGGGTACCGTCCAGCTCCACAAGCCTCTACCTCGATCAGTGTTGTCCATCGTCTGCATCCAATACAATGTAGTGTGGGCGTTTCCTGTGCAAAGGTGAGTATACGATTCTCAGTAGGGACCCCGAGACCCACGAAGGTCTCTCAGAATCCAAGAACGATAAACCATAAGGGAAAGATACAATCACGAATTATCATCTGACTCTATTTAGGTATATGCCCATACATATACGTAAGTCATCAATTACAATTCGTCTCCAACTCAAGAGCATAGCACAACCCAGTCCACCCATGAAAAACACAACCCAGTCCACATAGGAAAACAAGTCAATCACATCGATGATAAATATTGATGTCAAGACACAGCACCCACAGGTATATAACTTCGTATAGAGATAGAGATGGTCAGATTTAGCCACTGATTCATCTACGATGTCGGACCCACATTGGATACAAGACCAGCTAAGCTGTCATACCCACACAGGATACAAGACCAACTAATCTTCCGGACCACATAACATACTAGTATAGAGGTAAATATTTCTGGACCCACATAGGATACAAGAACAATAGTCATCGTCATCGAACCCACGGAGGATTCCAGTACGGTAGTCATCGATGTCGAACCCACGGAGGATTCTAGTATAGTAGTCGATGCAGTCGTAGACGGCTCTAGTGTTCCCGCACCCAGCATGCTCGATTCCGAGAGGGTCCGCTCCACGAGCAAGAGATTCGATAAATCAACTTTCATGAAGTCCAGAGTTGATGTATCCCAAAGTTCCATCTCGTTAATATAAACCCAACACGACAGACAGTGCGTCAGTCGGATGCCCGGTCTAAGAGTTATTGGATTTTCTGTTCCAGGGGCCAGATTGGTTTTTAAGCTAAAACCAACCAGACCATACTCCAGCTGTGTCCAAACCTCATCTTGAGTAATCCAAAAGAACCATATCAACAAAAGGATTTCAATACAGTTGATGGAAAATCAATCAGACGTTTGGTCCTTAAGTTATAAGCATTTCCACTCCAAGGGCCCAGTTGGTTTCGGGTTCGAACCGACCTGGTGATACCCAAAAATTGCCTAAACCTCATTTTTAATATACCGAAATGATCGCCTCGATCCAAGGATTCCTATTCAACTGACGGTTCATCGATCGGAGGTCTGTATGTCATGTTATGGGAAAAAGGCAAAAAAATGGTCTGAAGTGGGGGGTCTGGGCCCGGTCCAACCCAGCCCAACCCCCCTAGGTCGGCCTGAACCGGGGTGACCCGACCCGAGTCCGGGTCCGGCTCGGAAGGGCACGTCCCGGCCGCGTGACCCGCCCCATCCTAGCCTGGGGGGTGTGTTAGCTGGTCCAGTTGGCCGAGCGGGGGGCGCGACCCCCGTTTTCCGCAAACATCGCGCCAGGGTGGCACCACTGGTCATCCCGGATCCCACGCGACTGCGAGATCCTCCTAACTTTCCGCCGCTGTGGGCTTCTTCCAGCAGCACGCTGGGTTGCCGCCGCCTCCAGGTAGTCGACCGGTGCCGATCGAATCCTCCGGCCACCGACGCCGCCACGGTACTCTGCGGGCCACCAGAGTCATTCCGGCAATCCGTTTTTTCTCTCGTCTGCACCTGCGGTCATCTTGGTACCTGAGCTGCACTGTGAAGACTCTATTTTGCCATTGCGGTCCCGTTTCATCATCGCCAATCACCCCACGCATCAAGAACAATGTAGCTATGGGTTTGGGCTCGTTCGTTAACCCAAACCCACCGAGTTAGAGGATCAAATCATCAGCCAACAATTTCAACGTCATATATGAGGGTATAATTATCATAAAAGAAAAATATATAAATTTTCTCTTACCTCAACAATTGATGTCGAACGTCAGCGTCACGGTAGATGGCATCAGGGGGAAAGGGATCATAGGTGACGTTGGAGTGCACCGAGGAGGAAGCAATGTCTCTTCTCTTGTCGTAGAGAAGATAAAGGGTGGCACGTCGTAGTTCTTCATGGAACTGGAGTTCTTTGTCAAAGCAGACGCTTCGTCAGAGACCGGCATTTTCTAAAATCTCCTGATCTCCCCCGAACATCATTAGCACAATTAAATATCTCCCCAAAATAAAATATTAGGCTCCACATTTTCTTTTATTACACATGAAAACTATAAAAAGTTCAAATCACGATATTTAATAAACGTGATGACAATTAATTAAAGGAAGGGAGAGGAAAGATTACCATTAATTAAACGCGTTGGGAATTAATTTAAAGGGAGGGAGATGAATGATCCTAATTAATTAAACGCATTTTCAATAAAAAAAGGGATTGCCAATTTAATGAGGGTTTTTAAAGAGTTAGAGGAAAATTGAATGATTGGGGATCATGCGGGCCCCACCTCTCTAACATCCACAGTTGGGTTGTTCGGTGGATTTGGTTCCCACCCTTAACTACCCATGGGAGGAATTAACCTCCCTAGATACATAATAAAATTGTACAAACAAATTTATTTACCTCTTAATTAAACCCCAAAATATAACATGAAACCCACATAAAAAAACAACTTTGGTAAATGTCCCTTTAAGAAATTACCGGCAGTGTGAGTTCATCGGTGCCCTCAGATTTCAATTTAAGGCACCAGTTCAGTAGATATAAAACTCCGCTCACTCGTTCAGTGAACGTACCCAAGATAATATTCAGAAATTGATTTCGGGCACACCGGGCCCCAGAATCAAGTGTCGTCAGAATCCACAAACTCAGAAAATTTCGAAGTATTTAAAAAAAATATTTCCATGAAAGTTATGGTTCTTTAAACTTTTTATTTTATATTAATTAGAAGTCTTATTTTCGTATTACCAGTTAGACATCCAAAATCTTCTTCCATATTGAAAATATCACTGACAGGAGGAGGTCCTCAGTAATGATCCTCACATATTCCTTCATGTGGTATTCCAAGCTAGGAATCCCATAACATGGATAAAAAATCTAACCATTGTCCTTTTATCCAGGTTCTCCCAACCAACTTATCTTCTGACTTATGGAAGAACTAGAGATACTAGTAAAATTGGGAGACAAGTTTCAGATAGATGGGTCACTATTCCTTTTTAAATTAATCCAGCCAGCCTTGCTCATTTAGAACATTCAAGAGCAGTGACTTACTTGGTAATAGCTACTTCAAACATACTTCATTTTTATTCATGACTACACCATAAAAGAAACTAGGATTCTATTGTCATTTAGGTGCTATTTGTGGAACATTGTTTTCTTTATTGAGAGAACATCACTTCTCAAAAGACTATGAAGAGTTTCGATTCATTCCGACCATCAAATTTTGGATTATAGAATGAGAAAGAGTTTATAGGGAGCTAGAGATTTGGAAGGAAAGGGCTTCAATTTCTAGAGAGGGAAGCTCGAATGAAGAGTAATGTGAAAAATATTGGGATTTTTATGATTTAAGAAACCCAAATGTCAAAAACAAGCACGATAATGTAATATATTTGATACATCGATACACAAAATAAATAAATATTTAAAAACCTATAGGTAGTTTCTATGAGACCAGAAAGGGTCATCAATGTGTCATTATTATAGTGTGACAGAAAACACTACAACCATAATAATGAGACAACGAGTGTAAGACAATGCCTATGAGACTATTAAAGTGAAACAGTAATTCTAAATCCATAACATGTGAGAATGTAAAAGTGAAAGTGTAATTCCCAAAGTGTGACATGTGAGACCGTAAAAGTTAAATTTAATATTTTAGACCGTAACATGTGAAACCATAAATAATGAAATTGTATGTTCAAGATGGTAAGACTTTCAAATAATACTTATCATACCTAATTCATGTATGATGTAATTTATCCTTTCATAATTTAATGGTTTAGTCAATATATCATCAAGCTGATGTTTAGTTCCAATGAATTCCAAAGAGATGTAAATTTTTTTATAATGGTCTCACAAAAAGTGATGTTTTACATCAATATATTTTTCTTAGAGTGTGAATATGTTTTTTTGAAATGATAATAGCACTTATATTGACACAATTTATATATAAATGTAGGAATTGATATCCATAGTCTAGTCATGCGTGTTTCATTCACAAAATTTTTACAAAACATATTCCTATAGCTATGTATTCAACTTCGACTATAGATAATGTGACACATTTTTGTTTATTACTACACGATGACACTATAGACTTTCTTAAAAGGTGAAAGGTATTAGTGGATTTTTTCTATCTATCTTACAACCACTTAAATCATAATCATAACAGATAACTAACTCAAATGATTTTCCTCTAGGATAGAAAATTCATAGATTGGTTGAATGTTTGAGGTTTTTGAAAATCCTTTAAAAACAATTCAAAATATTCTCTTTGGGTATTGTTTGAAATCAATCACATATTAATAAACTAAACATAATTTAAGGTTGGCTAGCAGTTAAGATCTAACTTAGAAGTTATAATCATTGGAGTATCAATACATTTACTATTTTCCAGGGCAAAACTTTTTAGAAGATATATAGTATGTTTTCTTTGATTTTATATAATACCTTCATTATTTTGAAAATTATGATATCTATGAAATATATTTAGTTCACCCATTAAAATAAATTAAAATTTATTGTACATTATTTTAGAAAACTCAATCCATAAATAAATTTTTTGTATATCTAAAAATAATATCATCTACCTAATTTTGAACTACAAAATCCGCATTGGAAATAAATTTTACAAAAAGAGTTGGATCATCTATTCCTTTTGTAAAAACTCTGGAAGTATGAAAAGTACTTAATCTATCATTCCAATCACTTGGATCTTTTTTTAAAACATATGAGGCTTTTGATAAATTTAAAAAGATGATTTAGAAAGTGAGGATTGGTGAAACCACAGTGTATTTCTACAAAAAGCATCCTCAGTAATATACTTGTTTAGGAATGAACTCTTAACATCAATTTGATATAGTTTGAAATTCAGATGTGCTACCTATGCAAGAAAGATTATAATTGCTTCATGTCATTCAACTTGTGAAAATTCTTTATCACAGTCAATTCCTTCCTTATGACTATAGCCTTGTGAAACCAATGTTGCATTATTTCTAATGATGTTACCAGCTTCATCTGTTTTATTTCTAAACACCCACTTTGTACCTACGTTAAAAATCTCTTTGGTTATATCAAAAAGTTTCCAGAAATTGTTACTTTCCAACTGATTATGTTCTTCTTACATTTCCATCATCCAAAATTCATCATTGATACCATCATAGTTGTTTTTAGGATCAAGTTGTGACATGAAATTATGATGTTAAAATATATTTATAAGAGAGGGTCTAGTTTTCCTTCCTTTATGTAAACTTATAACAACACTATCTAAAGGATGGGTTCTAAGAGTTCCTAATGCTCTATCAAAATAAGGTATAGTGACATAAATCTATTCAATAGGTTCAAGGTCAATATTTCTTGAATATACAGAATTTATAAAACCAGAATTTTTAATGGATTCCTACATAAGATGGTCAAAAGATATAAAATTGACGTCTAGATTTGACATATCATCCTCAAGATTCTCAAAAGTGGTATTAGGGTCATTTGGATCTATCTCATAACAGATGACATGGAGATATTCTTTCACACATTTAGTTCTTTTGTTAAAAACTAGATAGACATTACTAGAAATTGAATATTAGAGAAATATTCTTTTATTACTATTAGATTCAAAATTTTCAAGATTCTCCTTGTTATTAAGGATATAGACTTTTTAACCAAAAACATTGAAGTTGTTCACCTTATTTTCTATATTCTTCCACAACTCATATAGAATTATTTTAAGAATAGGATTATTCAACACACTATTAATTATATAGCTTTATGTATTTATATCTTTATCCAATAAATAAATAGGTACTTCATATTCACTATAAATGGTTCTATATATTTCATGTAAGGTCATATTTCTTCAATATATAACACCAATTTGTTGAGGGGTTCCAGGGGAAATGAAATAATGAATATAGCCTTTTGTAGAAAAAGGATTCAAATTATTGATTTTCAAACTCA
Organism: Viscum album; assembly: GCA_963277665.1. Classification (NCBI taxonomy): domain Eukaryota; kingdom Viridiplantae; phylum Streptophyta; class Magnoliopsida; order Santalales; family Viscaceae; genus Viscum; species Viscum album. Next base: position 1,203,195,077 of record OY728135.1, read on the forward strand.
CAGTCATGGTCACTTATTAGAGATTTAATTCTAACTCCAATAATATTTTCTATAGTTTTAGCATACTTGGAGAAAAGAGAGCAGGATTTACGTTTGTGATCCAAGAATAAGGTCCAAATATACCATGAAAAGTAATCTCCAAGATCATAAAAATTTTGCTTCCCATTTTAACTAGAAACTCTTGATAATCTAAACAAATCCATGTGAACCAAATCGAGAGGTTGAGGAGGAGAGACTTTATTATTTGGTTTGAAGTAAATATTGTGTTGCATTCCCTTTTGACAAGGATTACACACATTATCATTTGGAAACTCTAGTTTGGGTATATCATTGACTAACCTTTTTCTAGTTATATTTTTAATGATGTGAATATTGCAGTGTCCTATTCTGCTATAACAAAGCCATGACTCATTATGAAATACACTTAAACATGAATCATTTTGAGAAACTAAAAAATCTATGTTAATAGAATATACATTTTCATTTCATAATGTAGAGAATTATAATTAATTTTTAGAATTAATATCATTGCAAGAATCATTTTCAAATTTAACATGAAATCCATCATCACATAGTTGTGAAATACTAAACATATTACATTTCAATCCATAAGCAAATAGTTCTTTATTAATTAAATCTAAGTCTGAGTTACCAATTTGGCCTAGGGTAATGATGTTTTCCTTTTGCATTGTCAATAAAAGTGACATGCCACCCATAAATATTTATTAGGTTCTTGAGACATGAATAGTATCCAGTTATGTGTCTTGAACAACCACTGTTTAGGTACCATAAAATTTTACAAGAGCTCTTCAATCTATTTTCCTACAATATATTAAAATAAAAATATAATTTGGTACCCATATTTTTAGGGTGTAGTAAAATTAGTAACTAGTTCTTTAGGAATCCATGTCTTCCACATATGATTCCATCATGTATCATGTAATATATTTCAAAACTAATAATTATTTGGTCTAGAATGAATCAAAACAGTAGAGGATGTATCATTGTTTGAACTAGAAGAATGTTTTCTTGAAGAAGGAATAATGATATAAGTACTAGATTTAGAAACAAAATTGGTATTTCCAGAAATTATTTTACCAGGTTGATATACAATACCATTAGTGTATTTAAGGGAATGTTTTTTACCTTTCATTTGTACCAAGATATCATTACCATTAGTAAACCCTTTAAGGTACATTTTCAGTTTCTTATTAGATAGATTTAATTCATTGTTTTCTTTGAGTTATTGAAAATTGTTCCCTCTTTCTACTACAATTCTATATTTAACAGTTGAGGTAAGAGCATAATTTCTCATTAATGAATTGTATTTATATTTTAATTCATTACATGTATCTTCAAGAATATTAGAATGCTCAAACATTATTCTTTAGAAATATTTTTAGAATCACTTTCAACTCTAGAATAATATGAATTTCGTACAGGAGATTCCAGGAATACCTCAGATGTGTTTTCCATGAAACACATATTATAATTATTATCATGTCCAGCATGTGAAGTCTCAGAGCCACATGAACAATCCTATGAAGAACACCAAGTTTCTTTAATTTCCTTTTTATACTTTATATCTTTGTCATAATATTTCTTTCTTATACATTAGCTTGGGATAGTCACACTTTACATGTCCAATTCAGTTACATTCATAACATATTATCTCATAAAACAAGTCATTTATTTTTCAATAATTCTCCGAACATCCATTTTGATCATATCTTCCATTGAAGTTATGCTTTCCGAAAAATTTATTTAGTTTTTAAAATTTATAAAACCTTTTAGAAAATTGAGCCATCTCGTCATCATTTTCAGGTGCTGATTGTTCACTTTTGGAACTTTTTATATTGGATTGTAGTTTCTCTTTTTATTTATGATAAGATGTAGTGGTCTTAAAAGTCACAGATTTTCTTTTGGGTTCATCCCCCTCTTTCTTATTGAGTTTCATCTCTTCTTCGTACATCATTAGTTTATCAATGATTTAGTTGATATATATTTTACAGAGGTCACATTATTCTCTTATCAAGACAAAAGTTCATCTCCATCTACCTGGTAAAGAAAAGAAAATCCTCATGATTTGTTCTATAATAGTAATATCTCTTCCTAGAGAGATCATAGTGATCACTATTTCATTGAACCTCAGATACATGTTATAATAGAATAACAAGGATTTATCTTAAAGTTATCATATATGTTATTATAATTATTTAGTCACATATGATTCATATTAGTTGATCCCTCATGTGAAACAGAGTGAGTGTACCCGATTTCATAAGAACATTTACATAAAAAACTATATTATATTCTTCATCTCATAATGAAATTTATAGGGCATTAATTTTTTTATAGTTGTTGTTAAATGTAGACTTATTCGGGTCATCCAAAGTGTTTCTAGTAGTTTTATGGATTTCATATTTACTTTCAATAACAATCCAGATTCCAAATCCCATTTTTAGATGTATTTTTATTTTAAGCATCCACTGAGCATGGTTTGTTCCATTAAAAAGCTACTCTATTAAAAGAAACTACATATTTTATAATATCTATAATAAATAAATAAATTTAAACAGAAATAAATTTAGTACTAATAGAAATTTATACATTATTAATGTACTTTGAAAATCACTGTTGAAAAGATTGTAAAACAAAGCCTTAACAAGAATAAACACCTCTGATAACAAATGTTCGTCTGAGTAGAGTACTCAGGAGGGGGTGAATTGAGTATCTATATAACATTATATTAAAAATTTAACTTAAAAAGGATCCCCAATAATAATTAATACATATGAGTTTGTTAAGGAAATATTGATATAGGAGTTGGAATTTTTAAATAACATCTCAAAAATATTGATTAATTCTCAGTATTATAAATTTGAGTTATTGATACAAATTTTGAAGCTACTCTGCTAGGAAAAAATAGGTATAACTTATATCCAAGATATTAAATCAAATAAATTTCTAGTTTTCTAATATATAATGTAATGCATAGAAAACCACAATTAAAATACAAAACATATAATACAATTGGTATAGTCTAATGGTTAGACTTAATACCCTCTATATGGTGATCACATGCAACCATGTAGTCTATATAGGTAATAGATTGATCCACACCCCTGATTGGGGTAAAACAAAAGTCCACAGACAGTCTAGGTCACAATACATCTACAACGGTTCTATGTGAGAAAAATAAACAACTAGGTCATGTAAAAACTCATCCACAGTAATGAACTGTCGAAGAAAAGATTTAAACAAAATTTGGTAGATGATCTATTGTATCCTCTAAAATAATGTTAGAGATGGTGTGTGTTTTAATACATTACACACACAACTCCAAAAATATTAAATGCAGTAAAAATAGAGATAATATGATGAGAAATTGTTAAATGTTCTCTGAGTATTATTATATGAAGCTATGGAGTTGTAGGATTTTGCAGATGTGATTCATGAGTTCTCTTATGAAAACATAGTATCGCAAGTCTGGTGCTCTTGTTTCATGTTCAATGAAGTGAGTTATGTTGGTCGTGTTTGTCTTTGAGTTAGTAATCTGAAGATGTTAGAGGCTCTGATCTATGGTAGTTTAGCCTTTAGAGATCGAGATTTCATCATGTGTTCCTCAGTACTATATACCTGAGTGCACAAGTCATATTTTCAAACATTTGTTTCTATTAATATCAATCCATTATTATATTCTTTTTAATCAATGGTGAAAATGTTGGTTAAAACATGATGCAGGTATTTTTCACCTCGTACCTCTTAATTTCATGGGACATGTCTACAAAGAATCATTAATAATTTCATTGACATTAATAGTGTCGTATCCAATGCCTTTGATCAGTTAAATATTCATGGTTCCATAGCTATGTTGACAACTGAAACCTGTAGCATAGAAGTAGTGTTAGATTCACAATGTTCCCATAGTTGTATTTAGACCGTTTTTAAAACATTGAATGTTGATTGAGTCAAGGTATCATAATTACAGTATCAGCATTACGGTGTCTTGGTCAAGGAATCAAGGTTACAATATGAGTGTCATGGAACCGGGATTACATTGTCCAGGTTACGATATCAGGGTTACAGTGTCAAAGAATTTTTAAAAATCTAGAACAAGAAGTAGACTTATTATCTCACAAAATTATCCAATTAATTATAAACAATATTAGGAAGTAATATACACAAAATGGATTAAACATAATTATATGTATTGTAAAACATTATAGAACATAATTGAGCATAATTTGTGAGGTTCTGAATTTTAAATAGTAAGCATGGAATCATTATAATCCCAACAAAATCCAAACATGATTAAAAAATGATTAGCATAATTCTCATGATTTGTATGATTTGTGATTATTAAAACAAGATAAAATAATAGTAGTCCAACATTGTTGTTTGAAAAAAGTTAGTTTAACAAATAATAAAATTTTGACATTGAAATTTAATTTTTTATTTTATGAAATAATATTCTAAAATGATTTTTATATTCTAATTCATCATTTCAAATAAGGATGAAAAATATTTCATTACAAATTTAAAGTAATAATATATGTTAAAAACTTATAAATACATGGATAATCATAGTTTCATTAATAAAAAAAATCTAAAATCTATTAAATATATAAATTTGAATTTTTTTTTTGAATTTTAATAATATTTATTGTGAATATCAATATTAAAATCTATTATGGTATTCAGTTGAGTGAGACATATTAATTTTTATTACATTTAAAGGGAAAGTGTTTGAATATAAATTAAATATATTTAAATATTAATTTATAATAATATATACATTATTTTAAATGTTTAAAATTATATGGAAGATGAAATAATATTATAGAAAGAAAATGGTAAAATAAAAATATTTAATATTTTAATTCCATTTGAATAGAGGTGAAACTGTAATGTGGAATTTATTTTAATGAAATACATAATTGAATTTTTAATCTAATATTACAATCCATTATTATAATTTTTTCTATGTAGATAAATACTAAAAAAGGATATGAAACTTATAAAAAGCAATTTAAATACAGAAATTGTAATCTTAAAATGATATAGAATAATTATATTAGTTAGATCTTGAGTAACATACCTAAAATCATACTAAAATATGATTTTGAGTTCATGTGTAATTCTATATATTATTCGAATTTTATTATCAAAAAAGATATTTAATATTTTACAAACATGTGGAAAATTATAATTTACAAAAAATATACATATAATAAAAATTTTAAAAGTGAAATGTCAATATAAAATTATTAATAGATTTTTTCTGGAATACACATGGTTGGAATACATATATAAATGTATAGATGCACATAGATAGAGACGCATGCATATATATATATATATGTACGTATATATATAATTTCATAGAATTTTTCTAAATAAATTTCTGTTTATTGATTTTCATTTATATTCTGTATTGATTACAAAAAAAATAATATTAAATGAGGTTTTCTAAATACAATTGGTATGACGTTTTCTCACTTTTAATGGTTTTTCCGAATGAGAACTAATTATAAATAGTACTCTAAAGGGGTTTTTGAATGTAAATTATAATTCAAAAATTTTATGTACTAATTACAATATTGAATCATTTTTATTTAAAAGTTCAAAACTCTATGGAATTCTAACCTTTTAAGCAGAGGTATCATACGGTCGCATGTAGGGATTGGGGGTTTGAAATGCTGATTAACCTATGTTAAATATGTATTAAAACATTTTATGTTCGGCCTAACTCAAATCCCAAAATATTATCATATTCGTAATAAAGGAATATTTATAAAGGATGACAGATATTTCTATTTATTATTTATTAGATAGATAATATTCGATATTGTTTCATATACTATATAGTGGTGTTCCATAGGTGAGGATAGTTTAGAGAATTCATGTCATTAAATTAATAGGATCGCCAACTAGGACAGTGAATGAATCAAACCATACTATATCTTGTCTCTCATTATACGCTGTTCAGTAATTTCATTGGACTATATATCCTTTACCGTTTCTATCTTATTTTAATTGGTTTTTTTCAATAATTTTATTGTTCTACTATGATATATTCCACCAGTTACGATTTTCTACTATGTTCCTATTTTAGATCACTTTGATTATCTTTGATTTTTGTTTCCCTATTAGATTGTTTGGTTTCCCATGGAATTAATTAACATTTATTATGAAGGATTATTTCAAAAAAAATGTTTTTTAGAATGATTTTTTTGGTAGTTGTGTTTCATAAATTTTTTAATTAAACATAAATTGAGTTTTTAAAATGATTAATTTGGTATGAATCTTTATTAATGTTTCATAAAATATAAAAATAGATATTCTATTTTTTTAATATAGAATCATTATTATATTTTAGAAATAAAAAAACATGGACTCTCTTGTAATTTATTACAGAGATCTATTAAATTCACACCCAACATCTACCACTCACCATTGGAATACCAGAAGTTGTTTTTTCACGGTTTGGTATCTTGTTGAGTTCCGTTAATGGAAAATATGGTTATTATATATGGATGGTGATGGGTAGTACCAAAGAAAAACATGCCATGTTGTCTATCAATATACTTTTTTTACTGTTTTATCGACAAAGAAAAACCTATTTACACTGATCGTTGAATCCATTATACTATAGTTGTTTATTTTTTAATATTGTTTGATTAATCCAAACACTCTATTTCAGTATGTTTTTAATTTTCAGTTTTTGAAAAATAATTTTCGTGGAATCTGACATACATAATGGTAATTCAAGACATCTAAGTGGATTATCATTATAACTAATTTTTTATCGCCAAAATTCATACCCATGATATAGAATTTGATGTAAATCATGTTTTTAATTAGATTGAGGTGATATGGGATTCCCCGAAGATATATTATGATATGGTGTGGCTTTTATATTATATCTCCAACCCTAAATTATTTTCTTGGAAAAATGAATAAAACATTTAACACCATTTTAAAATAAATACATGTTTATTTAAATTTAAATATGGAAATATTTATCTATTTTGACATATTGTTTACATAGAATATCATATGTTAAAATATAAGGATCATGTAATAAAATCAGGTGATATATGTCCAAGGGATATTTTAATTGAAATAAATAATCCCGAATAACTGTCTTATTTTTGGATATTTGAAATTTTAAAATAATCGATATCAAAATCAATGGGATTATTCAATAACATTATGTAATATGATAATGGAGAAACGTATAATATTAAATATTTTATTTTTATAACAAAATGTATAAAATAATTTATTAATATTACCAGATTATTATAATTATGAATATTAAATTTATATTATTTAATGAATTTATAATTAAAAAATATATAATTTGATTAAATTATAAAACAAATATAGAGTATTAAAACAATAAATGCATATGGAGTATAAAATACTAAAATGGAGGCTTTATAATATATAGTTTGAAATGGTTTACAAGTATTACTATTTTTATGGTTTTTATATTACTTGTATAGTTATGTAATTTTTGTAAAATTAAATCCTAAATTCAGAAGATGTATAAATATTTATAACATTTAGGTAACAAGAATGTTACATTCTATGATTTTTAAAATAAGAACAATATATTGTTAGTGTATATGAATTGCAACACCGAGAAAAAATAAACCATGAAATATTATTATTTGAATATAAATGTTATATCATATTCGTTGAATTAAAGGATATGAATTTGAAAAAACACATTAAAATATATATAATTTTTATACTCAATACAAATTAGTATATTAATGCTTTAAAATATTTATTTGGTTTTTTTTAAGAAATGACATTATTAATCAAAAATATATTCCCTTCAAATGTGAATTTTAATTAATGTTGTTATAAAGAGATTACATTTAGTTTCTAAAAATGTTAGAAAATATATTTTATAAAATAAAATTTATTTTAAAAATAATCCTATAAAATATATTTTAGAATTAATTTCAATGATTTTTCTAATAGGATTGGTTTTTTGATTAATCGTAATACAAAACTAATTTATATTCTAAAATGTATTTGTTTTCCAAATTCTATAAAAGTCCACTTAATTTAAAAGTGATATTATTTCACTTATAGTATGGATAATCCAATTATTTTTAGTGGACTCAATTTTATAATCAATTTTTGATTAAAAAATCATTATACATAAATATCATTTTTCTAAAAAATATTTGTTCTCTTTTTTGGTTTTATATTAAATTATTTTCTATCATTTATGTGATTTGAATCATAAAATATAGATTCATTATTTTTAATAATTATGTTATATTTTTCTAAATCGTTCCCTATATTTTTTTTAAAATATTAGTACTAACCGTAGTATTTTATTTACCTAAATAACGGTAAACATGTAATTTATTGGGATTTTCTTATAAAATTTCACTAACACTTTCGGTTATATTATTGGAATGTTACTGTTTGTAAATTTCTATCGAATACTCAAAAAATGTCCACTTCCTCCCATTTTTATTTTATTATCCCTATTTTTTAAAATTTATTGAAGAACAAATAAAAATTTTCCCTATATTGATTTTAATATCTATATTATTTAAGTTGAAGGGTTAAATGAGGATAAGTGTAACACCCCAAGCTTCTACGGTATGCTTCTCTTTGAATAATGCAATAGTGTGTGTTGTACGCAACATCGAGTTCTAACACACACCACAACCGATCAAACTAGCCGTTATGAATAGTAATACCAACTTTTTTAAATTTTATCTCTCAAAATGGACATCATTTTTGGATTCGAAGTATCAAATTTAGCCTAAGGTGAAATTTTGGTACTTTTTGGATAAGTTTAATTTTTTTATGAATAGTAAAAATTACTAAATTTTAATTAAAAACAACTTTTTTAATAAAAATAATTAATAGTGATGAATTATGAATTTCAGTGGTTTTAAAGTATATTTAGAATATATTTTTACCATTTAATACTATGTTTGTCATTGTACATAATTTCACAATTAAACCGAACATAAAGAAGTATCAATCTTTTGATAGTTATTATATTTAAAAAACACGCTTTTTGTTTTGACAACGGGAATTAATTTTAAATTAATTTCTGCCACTTCTATGTTGTGAATTTGAACAACTGGATTCCATATTTGGAATCAGTATGTTCAAGTTGTGTAAATAGGTAACTTTTATTTTTAGACATTTTGAATAATTACTTCGGTAAATATTTTATTTACCATGGTTAAATGGTAAATCCGATAAATAAGGGTTAAAAATAATATTATAATAATAAAAAATGACCTAAAACGTGTCCTAACCTTATTGATTGATACATGTCCGACCATGGGCATTTGTGGGTCGATTTCGGGACCCCATGGTGCCCCTTGTATGTGATAGGGATACTTTTTTAAATTAAGTTAAAATGAATACAAAAATGACAAAAGCATATATCTTTTATAAAAAAAAATTTTACATAGGGTTATATGTGTTGTATTTGGGTCTATAAATATTGATTAGAAATCTAAAACTATTTCCTACATAATAGTATTTTATTTATAATTTTTAAACATTAAATAAGTTAATTTATTCATGAAACAATGATGATGTAGTAATTACCATAATAGTGAAACATTAAAATAATTGATATTATAAATACCCAAATAAATATAATTTGAGACTTTTTATGAATTAAAATAATTTTATAGGATAATATTACATATTAGGATTGAATTAATTGAATTTTTGCGAAGTAATCATTCTATTATGAATTTTAAAAAAATCAACTATTGAATAGTGTCAAAATTGACATAAAAGAGTTTTTAAAAAAAATATTATATTATTAATTGATATAAAATTCATAAAAATATAAGGTTCGGCCAAAAAACTTATATCCTGATAGGTGTATCATTAATGGAACACTTGTGGGTTCCTTGGATGTATATAGTAAATTTATTAACCATATAATATAAAAATAAAAAGAGACATTGTAAAAGTGAAACTAATTAACTAAGAATTAATACTTAAAGATAAGGTTAATATAGTAACACAAACCTGTATAAATTCTATTGGTTGAGTGGTTTTCGCACCATACCTACCTTAACCATTAAATAATAAACTTTGGAGCCATTAGAAACCGAATATGAATTTATTATAAATTAATATTTCTAGCTTTTCCAAAGGTGCCCCTCACCCCTCTTATAAAAGGGCACTTTCTCTTCTCATCAACTCACACCATCAAAGCCTTTTGGTTCGGCCAAACTCTGCCCAAATACTCTCTCAACTTCCCTAAATTAATCTTAGAGTCCTTAAATGAGTCATAAAGTCATCCTATGAGCCCTTTTGATCAAATCAAAAGGAAGAACCCGAAGAAGAGGTAATGATTTCACCACCCATTCCCAAGTTCTTTTCTTCTTCCACTTCTTCCTTTTTTGTTATTACCATTCTAAAATAATAACTCCAGTATATTATATATATTGTGATGTTATTATAAATATGGTACAACCATATTCAGTATTCTATCCATCCTTTGAATAACATGTCACCATACGTGCGTACATACGACTTACCGTCTCCACGTCGTGGTGTAATTGTTATTCAATAAATTATTATTTGGATGGGTATAATAATGATGTGTAACTAATGTAAATAATAAATATAACATGATAATGATTCTGTTTATATGTTATACAATCCAATTATATATTATTTTAATATCAAAAGAATGATATTGTCGCTTGTGCGTACGTATGGACTACCGTCTCCACGAACGCGATGAGATTCATTCTCCGGCGTATCCATTCAAGTATAATTATCATTTGATGATTAAAAATAGTATCTAAAAACTTGATATCATTCTGGATATGATTAAGATACAACCTATCGATTACAAACATGGCTTACGTAACAAAACATATAAAACAAAATGAGTAATTTAACACCCGAAACAACGATAATACTAAGATATTATTAACAAATCCATGATAAAAGATCATATATGATATCATATTAATGTATATGATTCTTTTATAATTTAATAACAATTATTTCACCATTATACAAGAGTTTAACCTACCCCAACCAAGTAAAAGTACAAGGTAAGGGTTATTTCACAATCTCTTTATTATCCGAGGTTGTTTATACGTAATAATCTATTGGGATCTCTTTATCATCCACATCCATGTTTCTTAAAAATGTATTTCAAAACATCTTTACTATTTAAATGAATATTGGTTAAAGTCATTTATACCATTGTTTGAATTTTTATTATATTTTTATAAAGGAATATTTCCGTCGTTTTCCAAACAAGGTTCTTTTTAACCTTTTCGACAGAATTAAGGTAAAAATGTTTTTTAACTTATACGGTAGGTGGAGATATTTTCTGCCATTATGAAATCATCAAAGATTCCCTTACAACATTATAAGAATATTTTCAATGAAAATGTTTTATTTTATAAATATATGACTCTTAAATTATTTCAAAATAGAAATAAATATTTCTCTAAAAAGAGTTTTGATTTTATCTTTGTCAACATTCTATGATGGATTTTACGCTTATTTGATGTTGATTTATTATAATACAAAACTTCTCTATTTTATAGAAGGTTTTGTGATATGTTTGACTGTGGATGTGCTATTTTTATACCATTCATAGTTTATGGTGAAAGTATTGACATTTCGTATGCTAGTTTTAATCCGAATGTTTATGTTATGTTTAAACCTTTTCATATGGGAATGCATTGGACTTAATATGTGACTGGTGGAGCCCGCTATAGCTCCTCAATGCATTGGTAGGTCTCATGAGACAAACTAGTGCCTTGGCACAAGGCCTTGGAAAAATCTTATTTTTATTCTTGGCACCAGGCCTTGGCTATGTGGTTATGATGGTCTGGCATTATGCATTCCATCATTATGAAAGTGGTTATTGATATTGCATGTGATTATTCGATTAGTAGAATATCCATGTGAATAAGTAAATGAGATTATTTCATTTTATTTTTTCCATACTATGTTGATGTTCATGTTTAAAAGGCTTTTGTTTTAGTTATACACTACCTTAAATGTTTATTATTATTTATGAATGTTTCCGATATATTGTTATCCTTACTGGGCATTTGAGCTCACCCCTTTTCTATTTATTATTTTTCCCAGGATGTGAAGAAGTAAATTATGAATGACCTACAGGGATATTATGAGGGGATAATAGTGTGGATTATGGAGACAATATGTTGTTGTTGTAGTATTTATTTTTATGATGTAATTTAAGACTTATGAATATATATAGTGTTTCCAAGGATACTAAACCCATCGGTCTTTCGAGATTTGATCTTTCTTTTGATCATGCCAATGTTATGAAATAATGCACCGACTCTGGGTAACTTGGTTCAGGGCGTTACAGTTGGTATCAGAGTATGTTTAGTACAAACCTTGGAAGATAGATTTAAATAAACTCTGATTAGAGCACATAGACCTAAGATGGACATTGAGGATTAGTATAGAAGAACTTCATAGAATTTTGGTATTGTAGAGATTTTGTGAGTTTTCTAAGCAATACATCCCTGTCTCGATACGAGCAGGTAGAGGCGGCTCTGGCATAGATGTACCTAGGGGTAAAACCCGAAAACACCACTTTGAGCTAGAGTCGAACAAGAAACTGGTGCCCGACAACGGGCCTTGCTGCACTCTTGGTTACGTCACTCCCGAGGGATATACTTAGGATAACTCTCATTTTCGTTACAAATCATTATGAAAGGTTTATAAGTATATAATTTCTCAAAGAAAACATTCTTATAATTATGGATTATATCCATAGATAGTTCAATTTATGTTAAGTGTTTTATAAGTATGGAATTATGTATTTTGATTCATAAACTGATCTAGTTCATGCCATTGTTTAGAAATGGAACCTAGTGGAAGAAATAGAAACCGTATTAATGCACGCAATCAATGTAAGGATTTACCTCATACTCAAGATAATTATAGTGGTGCTGGTGATGCAACTGGTGCCGATCAGCTAATCACCATACTAGGAAAACTCACTCAGGTTATGAATAATAACCTTACCCGTATGGAGCACCCTGATCCGTAGTGTGGAGGATCAATGTTAGATCGCTTTATGAGGAAACAACCACCAACGTTCAATGGGAATACAAATCCCTTAGTAGTTGAGCAATGGATAAATTCCCTAGAGATAATATTTCAGGCTTTCGGGAGTAGTGAAAGGGAAAAAGTTATCTTGGCAGTTTACCGCCTCACTAGAGATGCTGATCAATGGTAGTCATTGATTCAAAATAAGAAGGAATATGATGAAGTATCAAATATGGAATGGAGGGAGTTCAAAGATCTTTTTTAGAAAAATACTTTCCTCATGACCATCGAGCAGATATGGAAAGGCAATTTCTGAGTATGAGACAAAAGGAGGATGAGAATGTTGCAAAGTATGAGGCTAACTTTACATGGTTAGCAAGGTATGCTGGAGATTATATACATAACCCAAGAAGTATGATTGGTCGTTTATTTGATGGGATAAAACCATTTCTCTGTCGAGAATTAGTCTCACAATCCTTTTCATCGTACGAAGGCATTGTCTCATGTGCTATCAAAATAGAAAAGGAATTCTCTAAGTCTTATGAATTTAAAGCAAAGAAAGAGAAGAAGGGACTTTCTGATCAATCTGGGAATGGAAATAAGGGGAAGAATGTAATGGTTGAATATCCATCCTATGGTAAATATAGGAAGAAACACCCCGGTACTTGCTTGAAGGGAATGGGTGTCTGTTACAAGTGTGGTGAAAAATGTCACCAAACTCGTGAATGCAAAGGGAAGAACGAAGATACCAATGTTCAATGCTACAATTGTAGGGATATGGGACATTATGCAAATGAATGTAATAATTGTCCGGGGAACTTACCTCAAAAAAGGCCAAGGGATCAAGGACAAGCTGATGCTATCACTACTGCTGTAGTAGAAGCTCCAAAAGACATGGTGGCAGGTAATTTAATGGTTTCCTCAAGTTTAGAAAATACCTTATCTGATTCTGGATCATCACATTGTTTCATATCGTTCTGGTTTTCTAAGAAAATTAGATATTTCCAATTTGATTTAAAAATGGAGTTTTCAGTTAAAACTTTTAAGGGAAGTATCATTGCAACAAAGTTTTATGAATCAGTCCCCATTAGAGCACATAAATGTTCTTTATCTACTGATCTTATCGTCATACCTATGATTGAGTTTGATATAATCCTTGGTATGGATTGGGTTTCGGACTATGATGCGAAGATTTATTGTAAGAATAAGGAGGTTATGATTTTGATGATGATGATAAGGAACACCTTATCTTTAGAGCAGAATCGTCACCACCTAATTATATTCTAGATCCACCCCCAGTAGCTCAAATAAATTCAATTATTGGGGAGGAAGAGAATGAAATGACTATGGGTGAGGAAAGGAATGTTCAAATAGAGGATGTACCTATTGTGAAAGAATATATAGATGTGTTTTCGGAAGATTTAGCTGGACAACCTCGAGAACGAGAAGTTGAGTTTTCCATTGATTTAATTCCTGGATCAAGGCCTATATCGAATAACCCTTATAGAATGGCCACTATAGAATTAGTTGAACTGAAGAAAGAACTAGAGTAATTGAGTAATAAGGGATTTATTCTCCCTAGTGTTTCTCCATGGGGAGCCCCTATTCCTTTTGTTAAAAAGAAATATGGATCTATGAGGTTATCTATCGACTACAGGGAGATCAATGCTATAAAAATAAAGAACAAGTATCCCCTACCTCGCATTGATGATTTATTTGACCAACTGCATGGAGCTCAATACTTTTCAAATATTGAACTTCGATCTGGATACCATCAGTTGTGTGTAAAGAAGGAAGACAATCTGAAGACAGAATTTTGAACCAGGTAAGGGCATTACGAGTTTACTGTACTACCTTTTGGATTGACTAATGCACCCTCTATATTCATGGATCTGATGAATAGAGTTTTCAAGGTATATCTCGATGAATTTGTGGTGGTATTTATTTATGATATCTTGGTATAATCCAAAAGCTACGAAGATCATGAAAATCAATAGCGTGTTATCCTGAAGACTCTGAGAAGACATGAATTATATAGAAGGTTTAGCAAGTGTGAATTCCGGTTTCATGAGATTTCTTTTCTTGACCATATTGTCTCTTAAGATGGAATCTCTATTGATCCTTCTAATACCAAGGAAATCCTAGAATGGCCAGAACCTACGAGTATAACTGAGGTGCGCAGTTTTATTGGTTTGGCAGGTTATTATCAACGTTTCGTCCAGAATTTTTCCCGATTGGAAAACCCATTAATGAAGCTGACACGTAAAGGGGTTAAATTTGTTTGGAAAAAAGAGTGTGAAGAATGTTTCGAAGAACTGAAGAGAATATTAGTCAAAGATCCTATATTGAATCTACCATCGGGGAATGATGGGTTCGTTATTTATAGTGATGCATCGAAGAAAGGACTTGGTTGTTTCCTTATGCAAAATGATAGGGTTATTGCCTATGCATCACAATAGTTGAAAATTCATGAACAAAACTATCCTACTCATGATCTCGAGTTAGCAGCTCTGATATTTGCTTTAAAGATATGGAGGCACTACCTCTATGGTGAAAAATGTGAGATTTATACTGATCACAAGAGTTTGATGTATATTTTCTCACAAAAAGAACTCAACATGAGGAAAAAGAGATGGATTTAATTACTCAAGGATTATGATTGTACGATACACTACCACCCAGGGAGAGCAAACAAGGTGGAAGATTCTTTGAGTAGAAAAGACCATGGAGTTTTGAACAATATGAGAATTGAAAGAGATCCAATTTTCATGGATCTAGTGAAAATGGACATGGGAAGAACCAGGGAAGGAGAAACATCAATCCTTTTTCAAATGGTTGCCAAACTATCTTTACTAGAAAGGATTAAGATTTCTCAGACTGATGATGAAGAATTTCAAATGAATATTAAAGCTCTGAATGATGGGAGATAGAGAGACTTTGTGTATGATGATGGAATTTTGAAATTCGGGAAGAGACTTTGTGTTCCCGATATACCGGATCTAAAAAGGGAATTGTTGGAAGATGCTCATAGTTATAATTTCTCTATACACCCTAGGAGAACCAAAATGTATAGAGATTTGAAGGAACATTTTTGGTTGGACAACATGAAGAGGGAGATTGCTGATTTTGTGTCACGATGTATGGTTTTTCAACAAGTGAAAGCTGGAAGGCAGCAGCCTGGAGGAGTCATGCAAATTCTTCCCATACAAGAGAGGAAATGGGACAATATTAAGATTGACTTTGTCATGGGGATACCAAAGACTCCTAAAAGGAAAGATGCAATATGGGTTATTGTTGATCGTCTTACCATGTCAACACATTTTCTTGCTATAATAGAAGATCTACCACTGAAACGTCTATCAAGACTATACATTGATGAAGTTGTGAGACTTCATGGAGTACCCCTTTCGATTGTTTCTAATCGGGATCCTCGTTTTACTTCAAGATTATGGAAGAGTCTTCAGGAATCCCTGGATACTGAACTTCATTTGAGCATTTCCTACCACCCTCAGACAGACGGACAATTAGAATAGACTATTAAAACCTTAGAAGACATATTGAGATCTTGCTCACTTGACTTTCAGGGAATGTGGGATCCATATTTACCTTTGGTAGAATTTTCCTATAACAATATCATATATTTGAGTATTCAGATGGCACTATATGAATCGTTATATGGAAAGAGATGTCGCACACCAACCTGTTGGGATGACGTTGGTGAAAAAAACTATTAGGTCTAGAACTGGTAGAGGAAACAGTTGAAAAGGTGAAGGTAATGCAAAATCACATTAAAGCAGCTCAAAGTAGGCAGAAGATCTATGCTGATAATCAAAGGAAGGATTTGGAATTTCAAGTCGGTGATCATGTTTTATTGAAGGTATCTCCATGGAAGGGAGTCATATGTTTTGGTGTGAAAGGTAAATTGAGTCCCAGGTACATCGAACCTTTCGAAATTCTGGAACTAATTAGGGTTGTAGCTTACCGATTGGCAATGCCGCCAAGTCTCTCCAAAGATCACGATGTGTTCCACGTATCTCTATTGAGTAAATACATGCCTTAACCAACACATGTACTCACCTATGAGGAATTAGAACTGGAACCCGGTCTGTCTTATTGTGAAGAGCCTGTCAAGATTCTTGATACGAGAGGACAAGTAATGAGAAACCGGACAACGCGTCTGGTAAAAGTCTTGTGGAGAAACCATAAGATGGAAGAGGCAACGTGGGAACCCGAAGAACTTATGATGAAGAACCACTCGAGTCTTTTCATGCGGTAGTATTCTATAAATTTTGAGGACAAAATTATTTGAAGGAGGGGAGAATGTAACACCCCAAGCTTCTACGGTACGCTTCTCTTTGAATAATGCCATAGCGTTTGTTGTACGCAACATTGAGTTCTAACACACACCACAACCGATCAAACTAACCATTATGAATAGTAATACCTACTTTTTAAAATTTTATCACTCAAAATGGACATCATTTTTGGATTCGGAGTATCGAATTTAGCCTAAGGTGAAATTATGGTACTTTTTGGATAACATTAATTTTTTGTTGAATAGTGAAAATTACAAAATTTTAATTAAAAACAACTTTTTTAATAAAAATAATTAATAGTGATAAATTATGAATTTTAGTGGTTTTAATGTATATTTATAACATATTTTTACCATTTAATACAATGTTGGTCATTGGACATAATTTCACAATTAAACCGAACATAAACAAGTATCAATCTTTTGAAAGTTATTATATTTTAAAAACACTCTTTTTGTTTTGACAGCGGGAATTAATTTTAAATTAATTTATGCCACTTCTGTGTTTTGAATTTGGAAAAATGGATTCCATATTTGGAATCATGATGTTCAAATTGTGTAAATAGGTAACTTTAATTTTTAGACATTTTGAATAATTACTTCGATAAATATTTTATTTACCATGGTTAAAGGGTAAATCCGGTAAATAAGGGTTAAAAAAATAATAATATAATAATAAAAAATTACCCTGAAATACGTCCTAACCTTATTTGTTGATACATGTCCAACCATGGTCATCTTTTGGTCGATTTTGGGACCCCATGGTGCCACTTGTAAGTGATAGGGACACTTTTTTTAAATTAAGTTAAAATGAATACAAAAACGACACAACCAAATATCTTTTAGACAAACAATTTTTTCATAGGGTTATATATGTCAGATTTTTTACTATAAATATTTTTTAGAATGATAAAACGATTTCATACATAATGGTATTTTATTTATAATTTTTAGACATTAAATAAATTAATTTATTTATGACAAAATGATGATGCAGTAATTACCATGATAGTGAAAAATTTAAATAATTGATATTATAAATACCCAAATAAATATAATATGAGACTTTTTATGAATTACACTAATTTTCTAGGATAATATGACATATTAGGATTGCATTAATTTACTTTGTTCGAAGTAATAATTCTGTTATGATTTTTCAAAAAATCAACTATTGAATAGTGTCCAAATTGACATAAAAGAGTTTTTTTAAAAAGATATTATATTATTAATTGATATTAAATTCCTAAAAATCTAAGGTTCGGCCAAGAGACTTATATCATGATAATTGTATCATTAATGGACCACTTGGGGGTCACTTGGATGTATATAGTAAGTTTATTAACCATATAATATAAAAATACAAAGAGACATTGTAAAAGTGAAACTAATTAACAAAGAATTAATACTTAAAGATAAGGTTAATATAGTAACCCAAACCTGGATAAATTCTATTGGTTTAGTGGTTTTCGACCCATACGCACCTTAACCCTTAAATAATCAACTTTGGAGCCACTAGAAACCGAATATGAATTTATTATAAATTAATATTTCTACCTTTTCCAAAGGTGCCCCTCACCCCTCTTATAAAAGGGCACTCTCCCTTATCATCAACTCACACCTTCAAAGCCTTTTGGGTCGGCCAAACTTGACCCAAATACTCTATCAACTTCCCTCACATCATCCTAGAGGCCTTCATTTAGTCAGAAAGCCATCCTAAGAGCCCTTTTGATCAAATCAAAAGGAAGAACTCGAAGAACAGGTAATGATTTCACCACCCTTTTCCAAGTTCCTTTCTTCATCCACGTCTTCCTTATTTGTTATTACCATTCTAAAATAATAACTCCAGTATCTAATATATACTGTGATGTTATTATAAATATGGTACAACAATATTGATTATTCTATCCATCCTTTGAATAACATGTCACCATACATGCGTGCGTACGGCTTACTGTCTCCACATCGTGGTGTAATTGTTATTCAATAAATTTTTTTTTTGTATGGGTATAATAATGATGTGTAACTCATGTAAATATTAAATATAACATGATAATGATTCTGTATATATGTTATACCATCCAATTATATATTATTTTAATATCAAAAGATTGATATTGTCGCTCGTGCGTACGTACGGACTACCGTCTCCACGAACGCGTTGAGATTCATTCCCCAGCGTATCCATTCAAGTATAATTCTCATTTGATGATTAATAATAGTATCTAAGGTCTTGATATCATTATGGATATATTCAAGATACAACCTATCCATTACAAACAGGGCTTACGTAACAAAACATATAAAAGAAAATGAGTAAGTTAACACCCGAAACAACAATAATACTAAGATATTATTAACAAATCAATGTTAAAAGATCATATATGATATCATATTAATGTATATGATTCTTGTATAATTTAATAACAATTATTTCACCATTATACAGGAGGTTAACCTACCCCAACCAATAAAAAGTATAAGGTAAGGGTTATTTCACAATCTTTTCCTTATCCGAGGTTGTTTATACGTAATAATCTAATGGGATCTCTTTATCATCCACATACATGTTTCTTAAAAATGTATTTCAAAACATTTTTACTATTTAAAAGAATATGGGTTATATTCATTTATACCCTTGTTTGACTTTTTATTAGAGTTTTATAAAGGAATCTTTCTGTCGTTTTCCAAACAAGGTTCTTTTTAACCTTTTCGACAGAATTAAGGCAAGAATGTGTTTTTAACTTATACGGCGGCTGCGGTTATTTTCCGCCATTATAAAATCGTCAAAGCTTCCCATACAAGATTTTAAGAATATTTTCAAAGAAAATTTTTTATTTTATAAATATATGACTCCTAAATGATTTCAAAATAGAAAGTGATATTTCTCTAAAAAGAGTTTTGATTTCATCTATGTCAACATACTTTGATGGATTTTACGCTTATTTGAAGTTGATTTATTATGATACAAAACATCTATATTGTATTGAAGGTTTTGTGATATGTTTGACTATGGATGTGCTATATTTATACCATTCATAGTTTATGGTGAAAGTATTGACATTTCGTATTCTAGTTTTAATACGAATGTTTATGTTATGTTTAAACCTTTTCATATGGGAATGCATTGGACTTAATATGTGATGGGTGGAGCCCGCTATAGCTCCTCGATGCATCGGTAGGTCTCATGAGACAGACTAGTGTCTTGGAACAAGGCCTTGTAAAAATCTTATTTGTAGTCTTGGTACAAGGCCTTGGCTATGTGGTTATGATAGTCTGGCATTATGCATTCCATCATTATGAAAGTGGTTATTGATATTGCATGTGATTATTCGATTAGTTAATATCCATGTGAATAACTAAATGGCACTATTTCATTTTATTTTTTCCATACTATGTTGAATTTAAAGTTTAAAATGATTTTGTTTTAGTTATACACTGCCTTAAGTGTTTATTCTTATTTATGAAAGTTTCTACTATATTGTTATCCTTACTGGGCATTTGAGCTCACCCCTTTTCTATGTTTTAATTTTCCCAGGATGTGAAGAAGTAAATTATGAATGACCTGCAGGGATATTATGAGGGGATAATAGTGTGGATTATGGAGACAATATGTTGTTGTTGTAGTTTTTATTTTTATGATGTAATTTAAGACTTATGAATATATCTAGTGTTTCCAAGGATACTAAACCCCTCGGTCTTTCGATAGTTGATCTTTCTTGCGATCATGCCAATGTTATGTAATAATGCACCGACTTTGGATAACTGGGGTCGAGGCGTTATAATAAGAATTCTTGTAAATCACTATTTGAAGAGATAATTAAATTTATTTATCATAGTAATTATTTTTTGATTTTTGTAATTGAATAATTTCCCTACATTCATACTTAACAACAATACAATATTTTTTCTAATTAATTTAAAAATTAAATATAAATTTTTGAAAATATTTATAATAATAAAATTTTCATAAATTACTTTATAGATTGAATATTTTAGAAAAATAATCAATATTAGGGATTTTTTAAAGTATTATATTTGAATTCTAACTTTTTCTTAATGCCTTTAATGTCAAATGAAATGAATAGTTTATGAATAGAACTAAAAATATTTTATGTTCAATAATATTTTAATAAATCATTTAAATATTATAATATATTTAAATTGAAAAATTAGGTTAATAATTTTTTTATAATTTCATTCCTTTTCCATTTATGTTTAAATGAATACCCTATAAGTAAAACTATAACCCTTTAATAGTGTAAACAATGTTACCATGGTTAAGGATAAAAGGGGTTAACTAAGGGGTTATACCAAGTGATATGGATTAAAACACCACTTAAACCTATCAAAATATTATGGAATTATGGTACTAATACCTCATCATAAATTATCATCAAATTTATAATAATTTAAAATCATATATGTTAAGACCTAATATATTATATTTTAATAATTTAAGAAATTCTCTGAGTGCCTCACTCCTCACTTATAAAAGAGAACCACTTGTTTCTCTAATTTACAAATAAACAAGACTTATAAGAATTAAAAAATGGATATAGTATCTTTCAATTTTCTTGATATGTGAATATGATGTTTTTTGCTTCTAAAGGAACCATTTCAATGGTCTTTAATAATGGATTACATTGTCCCTACTGAAGAAGAGGTAATAATCTTACTTGACATATTTCAAATTGTTTCTTCCTGTAACTAATATAAATCTATGATATTATTCATAAAATTATAATTTAATTATCATGAATACAATTAAATATTATTATGATAATGAAATAACCATTATTCACCATATTTTTCGTCAAATGAAAAGTGATAGTATTGCTTGTGCATATATACCACTTACCATCTCCACATATCAATATAATCTATTTTACATCACCATATTTAATATATTTTTTTACGAAAAGTTTAAAATTTATATATGATATTTATTAATTATTTATGATTCAATAATAATAGTATCATATATTTCTTCTTACCTTCCTAACTGTTGTAGAATGATAATGTCGCTTCTGTTTATGTATAGAGTACAACCTCCCCAAGGAAATGTAATATATTATTCATTTTCATTATAAATGGATGTTAGTAAGGATAGATTTAAATAGTATACAAGATTGATATGATATAATAATTAATATATACTGGTGATTTTATATTTTCATTTCTTTTTTTTGATCCTCTCAAAAATGAAACCAATGTTCATTCTATATACGACATACCATCTCCATGAATTGTGTAATTAATTTATCAATCCATTTAATGTAGAGATGAAAATAAATATACCTTTAGTGAATATATATTATATTTTTATAATAAATAATATTCTTTATATGATATAAATATCTTCAAATTACATGGACTGGAACCCCAAATCCTAAATTCTCATGAAAAATGAAACAACTAACACTAAAAAATAACAATTTTAATGAAAAATTGTTAATAAATGGGTGCTAAAATGTGTTAGGTTGATCATATATGATATTATAAGTATGTAAGAGAATATATTTTATAGATATAATAAATTTAAATTTATTATACATGATTTTAATGTTTTTTTGAAGAAAGTCTATGTCGGAGTAAGAGATCTTCGTCTCACTTTTTTTAGGTCCAACACAAGCCATATTGACCATTTATAACTTTTATATGATATATATACTGAACATAAATATATTTTATGATTCTTATAATTAATATTACGGGATATATATACCCATATATTATAACACCCCACAGTTTTTAGAATTATTATTTTTGAATAAACTAAAATTCATTGATGGAATGTGTTTCACGCCACTCCATGTTAACCTTGTGTTATAAAAACCAAATGTAATTATTTTTCTCAAAAAATAAATATTTTATATTGTTCCACATGAAGTTATTTCTTTGGATGTTTTTACACATCAAACTGGGTTATACTAAACTACAATATACTATTAATATTATGATTTAATATGATAGTTATCATGTAACCATTAGAATGGAGGGAATGAATATTATTAACTAAATTATAAAATTATATTGTTTTTAAATGAATATTAGTTAATTATTTATTATAAATAAAATAATAATATTTTAAAACAAAAATATTGTTATCTAAAAACACTTTCTTATTGAAAATATAGATTAATTATGCTTGGAACATATAAATTAAAATTAAAACATAATATATTTATAAAATCTATAATATGTAATAAAATTAATTTTATAACTAAAAATATCAATATTATATTATGGTTATGTTTTGGTATTTTTTGAGGAGTTTTAATCTTATATGAATATCTAAAATACTGAATTTTAATTTAAAACTAAATTTTAATTTAAATAGTTTATAATGATAAACTATATTTAGAATTATTTTTAAAGGTAAAAGAGTTATAATATATTTATAATAATCCAATGTATTCCATTGAGATAATTTTAATATTGAATTTTAATATTAAAACATTGTAAACTTTTGAACATTTTCACAATAAAAACCTGTTATCTCGATACATATGTGGGATATATTTTAAATTAATTCGTTACATTGTTATCAATTTAATTTTTAAAAATTTATTCCATAATTGGAATAATAATAATTTATATTATCTAATAGTTTAAATTAATTTTTAACGAAATGATATTGGAAATTAGTTAAAATTAATTACAACTATTAAAGAAAAAAAAAGCTTACTTAGTGGTCTAACATAGAAAATATGGTGTATGAATGACCCAAAACATGTCCTAAACCGATTGGATGGACATATTTAGACTCTAATGTCCTTAGGCTATAGTTGGATGGGTTATTGCGAAACATTTAAAAAAATTTACCAATATAATAAGTTGTGTAAATAAAAATCCAAAAATGAAATTTTTTTATTTTCTTATAAATCATTGGAATTAAGAAAAACTACATATGTTTGGATATAACTATTATTTTGGAAGATAAATTTTTTTTTCATGATACATTGTTTTTTTAGATGATATAACTACGTTAAATTCATATGATACACTAATTTATGAATTATTTAGTTAATAACTAAATAAATCAAATGATGAAAATAAACAAATTAATAGTGAAGTAAATTGAATGAATTATTATGTTAAATTAATTTTTTGATAAATATCAATGATTAATAAGTGTTAACATAATTACCAATATTTAAATTTCTTTCTTCATAAATTTTCTAATTTTAATTATATGAATCATATAAAAACTAATATTGATGTTATATTATAATAATTTATATTTTATTAATCTATTTAAAATTAAAAACAATAAATTATAATAATATATTTTTAAATATATTTATTTATTAATTATTTCCCATTAATGAAAAAATTTATCTATTATATTTACTATATTGAATTTCAAATTTTAAATACTTGGTTAGTATGGTTACTGTTAAGGTGGTGCTTTTACGTGTTATATAAAATTGTGTTAATGTTAATGTCCATAAACTATATGATATTTAATTTATAAACTAGATATAATATTTATAATATTTAAGAGAAAATTTTATAATAACTATCTATATAACTAAGACTTCATGAATAAATTACTATAGTTATAAATAATAGTTAACATAATGAAAAATCATAATGGTAAAAGAATAAAACATATACTTTAAGCGGTTAAATGTTTTAAAAAAAGATTAAATTTATAGTTGAAGTGTTTATCGACCATATGATCCATTTAAACCTTTGAATATCTTTTTTTGAAGAAACATGAGGTAATCATGACCTCATAATAGTAAATAATTTTGAGTATTCACATGAATGAAACTCCAACTCTGCTATTAAAAGGCACTCACTCTCCCCACTTCATAAAAAAACTAAATCTATTTGGATCAAAAAATATTTTCCAAATTCACAACCCAAATTCCAAACCTTAATTCAAGAATCCATATTTTCGGTATAAATCCACCCATTTATTTCTTCAGTGTAAACTAAAGGATGATACTCGAATAAGAGGTATGCATCTTCAAATGAGTGTTCTATTTTATATCTTCCTACACCTCCTTAAATATATTAAATAACTAATATATAATGAAATCTATATCTTTAATATAATTATTTGTGTTTATGTTATGTTTATTTTTTAAAATCACAGACACATTCATCAAATGGGTTATGAAATCATGGTTTGGGTGTACAACGAACTACTTCCCTATGAACTGATATCATTTTTTTTTCAATAACCACATGTCTATGTTGGGAATAAGGATGAAAATAGAATTATTTTTCATTATATTATTTATATCTATGATATTATTATTATTATTTTGTCATTATATAAAACATACCTTTGTGATTTCCATTTTATGAGAATACGACAATGTCGCTCGTGTGTAGGACAGACTACCATCATGCGAAGTGATTTTATTCATGTAGGATTTACAGGGAATCAATTAAGGGTGATTATAACAAAAATAAGTGATATAAATGAAATAATAATGATACTTCAATAATATATATATATATATATATATAATTTACATTTCATTATTTCAATAAGAAAATAAAACAGAAACATCATTCTTCCATACGTATGACCTCATGTATCCCAAAACAATATATTTCATTTCATATACCTAAATAATATGTGTCACACCCCGACCGCGGACATCAGTAATTTTTCTCCTCTCTTGGTCCCGATTTAAATTTTTCGAAGATTAATTGTGATTGGCGGTTCCGCGCCGGTGCGCGGTCACCGCATCGTTAGCGGTGACCGTGCGTTCAGCCCGGGTGACAGTGTGTTCACCCGGTGTTTTAAATATTATAATTTTTATGTTGGTATTTATTTATTGATACCTTTTTATTTGTGTTATTATTATTGTATATATGTTTATATATGTTTATATATATATATATGTATAATAATGTATGTATATATATAGATCTACATATGTATAAATATATATATATGTGAGTGTAACATCTTTAAATTATTTTATAATTATTATTTTAAATATTTGATCAAAATAATTATTATTTGAATTAACTAATTTATTATTTATTAGTATTATAAGTTTTATTATTATTATTATAAGATTTATCATTATTTTCATTATTTTTTATATATATATATATTATAAATCTAAAACTAAACCCCCCTAACCCTAATCCCGTTCTCTTCCCCCCTGGCGGCGCGCTCTTTCTTTCTACCCCTCTCTCCTTCCCCGTTTTTTTCCCTGCTTCTACACCGAGCCGCAACTTCCTCGTCGACCTGCACCGCACCTCCTGCCGTCCTCTCCTCTACGCACCGCAGCTGCTCCCGGCCCTCCAGCGCTCCGCCCCGCTCCCCTCGCAGCACCCGACTCCCTCCGCGACCCGCACCGGGCGTCCCCGTCCCAACCGCCGCTGCTCCCCTCCTGTTTTCCGGCGGTCCAGACGGCCGCACCGTCTCTCCCCTGCACCGGCCTCGCCCGGCGCTCCCCGTGCCGGTGTCGCCCCCCCCTGCGCTGCCATCCCGGCTTCCCCGCGCTGCCGTCCCGGCTTCCCCGCGCAATGACCCCCCTGCTCGTCGTCCCGTCTCGCCCAGCCCCAGCACACCCCGTCACCGACGCCCCATCCTCTCGTCGTCCGGCTCCCCCGACCTCCGGCACCCGCGGCCTCGCGCCGTCCTCCCCCTGCCGCGCCGGCTTCCTCTACTCGGCCGCACCCAGCCAAGTCGCCCCCGGCCCTCCGGCGCTCCGCCCCGCTCCCCACCTCCTTCCGGCGACCACCTCCCCGTCCCGGCTCCCCGGCCGCCTGCTCCTTCCGTCGCCGACCCCGTTCCCCCCTGTTCGTGAGTCTTTTTTTTATTTATGTTTGTTTCATTTTATTATAAATATTATTATTATGTTACTATTATTATCTTTGTTATTATTATTATTATTATATTATGTTATCCTCACTAATATTATTATATTATGTCTTTATATTATTATTATTAATATTAATAACATATTATGAATATTATTATTACTATTATTGTAATGTTGTATTATTATTACTACATTATTATTTTATTATTATTATTATTATTACTATTATCTTATCATTTTTATTATTATCTTATTATAATATTATAATTATGCTAAGTTATTATTATTATCATTATATTATTATTATTGTGACAATATTATTATTATATTATTATTATGTTGATATTATTCTATTATTATTATTTTTATTATATCATTATTGTTTTTATTGTTATATTATTATTATACTTATTAAATTGTTATTTTTATATCATTCTTGTTATTAAAGTATGTTATTATTATTATTATATTATTATTATTATTATATTATTAAGATTAAGATTATTTTTATTTTTATTATTTTCAAGTTAATATTATTAAGTTATTATTTTGTTATGATATTGTTATTATTATGGTTATGCTATTATTATCATTATAATAATATTATTATTATTATTATTTTCTTATTATTATTACTCTGGCATTTACTTGTGCTTTGTTAGGGGTTTTCTTCATCAATTTATATTTGTTTTTGGTAGGTTTAAGACTTTAGGACCCGCGCAGGGCGTTTCCGAGAAAGCGCCATCGCCGCGCCTTGTTTCCGAGGTTCTGCCGTCTCCGCGCCTCAGTTTCGAGAGTGTTGGACTTTATCACGTGGCTTCGAACACACGTTGTGTCATTGCGCCTTGGTTCCAAGGTCGTTTTACCATCACGCTTGGATCTTGAGGTAGGTCTCCCATTGCACTCGCCTTTAAATTAAGAATTTATTTATTCCTTGCCTTTTATTGAATTTCAGTAAATTTAAAAGAATATTTAGTAATTTTTTTATAGTATGGTGATCTGCTGATGATAAAAGCCGTTTTTAATTCTAGCGTTTCATTGAAAGTGTTCTTCTTGGATTTAGTTTTGTGCTTCCATGATAGTATTGCTAAATGGTTCATCCTGAATAATGAAAGTCATGTTATATTGTGTTTTGAAATGTTTTTGGCGTGTGTAATTTTGTAGATGTATTGTTCATGGAAAATGGTGTTTTCTT
Organism: Viscum album; assembly: GCA_963277665.1. Taxonomy (NCBI): domain Eukaryota; kingdom Viridiplantae; phylum Streptophyta; class Magnoliopsida; order Santalales; family Viscaceae; genus Viscum; species Viscum album. The sequence continues at coordinate 1,203,223,470 of OY728135.1, forward strand.
AGAACCTTGATTAGAGAAAACGTCGTGTGACCTTTGAACTCGTTTTGGAAACTTTATGTGTGGCTCCTGGTTGATGAAAGGTGTTTTCCTTTGTTACGCGAACAAAAGTTTGGATTTCATTTGGGAAATGGTGTTCCTTCAAAAAATGATTAAAGGCCCGTTTGGCTCTTGATAAAAGTGGGGTGCGTTTGGTGATTGGAAAGTGACTCTACTTGTGAAACAAATGTGTTCCAGGTTTAAGATGCTCATTTGAGTTTCTTAAATAAATTTCTAAGTGCGTTTCTGGTTTTCAATGAAATAGCGTGTGTCATCCCTCTTTAAAAATGTTTTCTGGGTTGTGAAAGTTGTTTATGTTCTTGTTTGAGTGTTTCCAAAAAGGGGTTTTTGCGAAATGATTAGGTAATGACATTTATATTTCTAGAAAGGTATTTTTGGCGTGCGCGAGTTTTGAAATATTGTTTGGGTGTGGAAATGGTGACTTTTGTGTGCAATATCTTGTTTGGCCTGCGATATGAGGAAGAAACATACTATGTGAATGTGAAACTTTTTTGAGCACACGGGGAGACCCTGGGTATCTAGGTGGGCGGACTAGAACTAGTGCGCTAGTGAGCCGGATGGGTGTCGTCCCTGTTTCACTTAGCTGGATTGACGATTGCAACACTAACTAAACATATGATATTTGAGGGTCGTGGCCTTCTAAGCCACGTGTTCTGAGGGTCGTGGCCTTCTAAGCCACCTTTTCTGAGGGTCGTGGCCTTCTAAGCCACGTTTCACCGAGACACGAGGTTCTAGGGTCCCACGCGAGCTAGATGAACCTTAGGGGATTTACCCATAGTGCTCTACCATCTCTGGCGTTGTGCCTTCCATCGGCATACGGGGGACCACTTGGGTGTGAGTGTGTGTGTGTGTGAGTATGTGTGTGTGTGTGTGAGTGTGTGAGTGTGTGTGTGTGCCCATGGTTATTGCTGAAAACTTCTGGTTTATTTTTACTTGTACTTGGTTTTCCTTGCCTGTTTACCTTTACATGCACTTGTTTCCCTACTTGTTTGCCTTCAGTCATATTTCACAGCCTATACTGTTAGACTTTGGGAAAAATGGTTTTCAAATGAAAATGATTTATTCTCTTTGGGTTAGATTTGAAAATGTAACACTTTGCTTATCAGAATGAGTTTAAAACTAATGTAATGGAACTAACTTTCGAAAAGGAATAAGGGAAATGTCTCGTGTTTGATTTTCAAGTAAAGCATTGTGAAAACTTACTTTTATACATTATAGCTCAAACCTGGATTATGTAGATTCTTTATTTACTGGTAGTGCATTGGGATTTGTTGTGGGGCTCACCTACTGAGTACTTTTGTGCTCACGCCTATCTTTTACCTTTTCAGTTGCAGGTTCCTTGTGTTCAGGTTTTCCTGGCTTGAGTCGCTCAGTGTGGGAGCGACGTTGGTTGTAGTTGGGTGGTGACCACGTGGTCACATGGAGGTATGTCGTGGTGTAGGTTTGTTTATGTCTTTAGTGTCTATTTGTTTGTTTAGTTTATATTCATTTTTTTCGATCCTGTTTTTAGCTTGGGCTGAAATCGTTCCCAACGATTAAAGTTTCAATGCCCGGCACTTGTTGCCATCCCGGGGGGATCGGGAACGCTCCGCTGATACCATTTTCTCACGAAGCATCCCGGGTCGACCCGAGGGTCGACCCGGGTTGGTTCGTGACAAAATGGTATCAGGGGGAGGTTCTTGTTATTTGGGTTGTCCGGTAGAAGGAGATTAGGACTGTCGGAACTCGAGGGGTAAGTACGGGAAGAGCGTCGCGAACTCTTGCTCGCACTGATCTTCGAGTTACCAGGGGTAGTTTGGGAATTGTGCCCTTGTCTTTTCTGGTTTGTCTGGGATTGAGAGATGACAATGGAGGCAAGCCGACGTTACGTCGTGATTTCACATGGAGTAGTGACCCATGTGGAGTCTGAGTACACGGTTTGAATTCCTCTTAGTGGTCGATGCTGACTCGAGACATGGCTCACTACCATGTCGCCAGGTTGAGCGTGACTACTAGTCCCTCACTTCAGTGGTTGATGCCATTTTGGTTGCTGCTTTGGTTTTGGTTTGTGTAAGTGCGTGATTGGAAATGAAAAAAAAAAGTTTTTGAAAGATTGGACTGGTTTCTTTTAAAAGACTTTGAATGTATGAAATGGGTTTTGAAACTGAAATCTCTTGATTTGGAAATCTGTTGTTTTCTTGGAATTGGTTATGAATGATTTGGGGAGAAACTTCAGGTCCTCCTTGTGAACGTCTGCACATGTGTGAGAATGCATGGAAAGTGTGTGTTGATTCACGTATGAATGGAACGTGGATAAAGACATGTGCAACAGTTCATGGGATTACCGGGGTGTGTATTTGAAATAAATGGCTTGACCTTGTTTTCTAAATTGGTTTTAAAGGGGAAACAGTTTTGAAAAGTTTTTGGTTTGAAAGTGGATTGGTTTTTGGAAAGTGATCTTGAGAAAGGTTGGTTTTGAAATCAAAAATGAAAAGGGGATTTTAAAAAGGAGATTTTATTTTTGGGTTGTGTTGTATTTGATTGGTCCTTGTGCTAACTGTTTTTGATGAAGACGCTTTTACTGATGTTGCTTCGATTTGATGTTGGTTTTGGCTTTGAGTTTTATATATCACTCAGGAAATGCCGCCCAGAAAGGTCTCTAAGGATTCGGATATGTCATGCCCAGTTTTTGGTCCTCCTCAGACTTTGCCTATTCTCCATGGTGATCAGGGTCCGTTAGAAGCAGTGAAATGGCTCGAGGAAGTGGAACGTGTCTTTAGAATATTGGGAACTCCCGATAGTGTTAAGGTCCGTGCAATTATGAAGTTGTTCGAGGGTCCAGCTCTGGACCAGTGGAAGGTGGTTGCCCCACCATCGACGCACGTTGAAATGACGTGGGATGTATTTAGAATTGTTTTCATCCAATGGTTTGTACCTGAAGAAGTGAATCTGGAGAAAAAGAGAGAGCTTGTGCATATTCAACAAGGCCAACGTACTATGAAGGCATATGTTGACCATTTCAAGGAACTAATTCCCTTTTCTCCAGTTGTAGTGTCGCATGAACTCATGAAGGCCTCTCTTTTCACTGGGGGTCTTCGTCCAGAGATCAAGAAGCGAGTCCTCCCTTCTAAAGACCTTTGTTTCGAGAAGCTGGTGGAGGAAGCTTTCTTGGCTGAGTTAGTTTCCAGTGTGCGGGTGGTTAATACTTCAGCGTCCCCTGTTGTTCGTAAGAGTTCCCCCTCTGGTGAGGAAAAGGCGCGAGAGATACCTGTTCCTAAGGAGTTATCCCCTTTGGTCTCAGCTTCCAGTTCATCAGATCGTTCGATGGTATGCTTTCAGTGTGGTCGTTTCGGGCATTTAAAGCCGTCTTGTCGCAACCCTCCGAAGACGTGTCGTCGCTGTGGTTGTCTGGGTCATCTGGAGAAGTTTTGCAAGAAGCGTCGCTTTAAGAGGAAGCTGTGATGGGAGAATGTCAGTACCTGACTGTGAGGCAGAAGATGCTTCAGCCATCAGAGCCCCAGCCACAAGTCTCGGGGTGAAGCTCGCGCACAGTCAGGAGTCCCCAGGGGTGTGAAGCCTTGGTCCAGGTTTTGTGTTCCGTGTTAGCAGTGGAACAATCAAGATCTTTTAGTACTTGTTTTTCTACTGTTAAGTTTTGACGTTGTTGTATGTTCATTGTTTTACCATGGAGTTATCATGGACTTGTTCTATTATAATCCAAGTAGTCTGGATTATGTGGATGTGTTGTTTCTGAATCGTATGTGTTTCTTAAAAAGTGTGTTTTACTCTTCGGTGGGTTGACCTTTGTTTAGAAATGCTCATCAGATGTGGTTGTGTTTCATGGATTTCAGTGGGCCATGTTTCTAACTCGATGTTTTGGTTTTCGTGGGTTTCCCCTAGTATTGAAGGTTGTTGACTCTAGTCATGGGTTCAAGGTTTCGACAGAGGTGTTGTAGTAATCGTGTTATAAGAGTTGGTTTGAATTGATTGGGAGTTCCCGCGTCGACCCCCCCCCCCCCTTTCCCAGGGTGTTCTATTTAGATGGTCAACTTTTCTGCACTAGTTGAGTTCTTGTGGTGGGGAGAACCCCTTCGGGTTCTCCCCTCAACCTCGGACCCCAGTTTTCTCTCGAATCGGTCGGGTGTGACCTGTGTAGAGTAAGGTCATCCCCGAGAACTTCAGTTTTCTTCAGTTCCTTTAGTACTGTTGGGCATAGACTTGGATTTTTGGCTGACTTGTGACATGGTGACTTTCTGGGGGCAGAAAGTGTCTGTGGTGGGGAGAATTGTCACACCCCGACCGCGGACATCAGTAATTTTTCTCCTCTCTTGGTCCCGATTTAAATTTTTCGAAGATTAATTGCGATTGGTGGTTTCGCGCCGGTGCGCGGTCACCGCATCGTTAGCGGTGACCGTGCGTTCAGCCCGGGTGACAGTGTGTTCACCCGGTGTTTTAAATATTATAATTTTTATGTTGGTATTTATATATTGATACCTTTTTATTTGTGTTATTATTATTGTATATATGTTTATATATGTTTAAATATATATATATGTATAATAATGTATGTATATATATAGATCTACATATGTATAAATATATATATATGTGAGTGTAACATCTTTAAATTATTTTATAATTATTATTTTAAATATTTGATCAAAATAATTATTATTTGAATTAACTAATTTATTATTTATTAGTATTATAAGTTTTATTATTATTATTATAAGCTTTATCATTATTTTCATTATTTTCTTTTATATATATATATTATAAATCTAAAACTAAACCCCCCCTAACCCTAATCCCGTTCTCTTCCCCCCTGGCGGCGCGCTCTCTCTTTCTACCCCTCTCTCCTTCCCCGTTTTTTTCCCTGCTTCTGCACCGAGCCGCAACTTCCTCGCCGATCTGCACCGCACCTCCTTCCGTCCTCTCCTCTACGCACCGCAGCTGCTCCCGGCCCTCCAGCGCTCCGCCCCGCTCCCCTCGCAGCACCCGACTCCCTCCGCGACCCGCACCGGGCGTCCCCGTCCCAACCGCCGCTGCTCCCCTCCTGTTTTCCGGCGGTCCAGACGGCCGCACCGTCTCTCCCATGCACCGGCCTCGTCCGGCGCTCCCCGTCCCGGTGTCGCCTGCCCCCCCCCCCCCCCCCCCCCCGCGCTGCCGTCCCGGCTTCCCCGCGCTGCCGTCCCGGCTTCCCCGCGCAATGACCCCCCTGCTCGCCGTCCCGTCTCGCCCAGCCCCAGCACACCCCGTCACCGACGCCCCGCCCTCTCGCCGTCCGGCTCCCCCGACCTCCGGCACCCACGGCCTCGCGCCGTCCTCCCCCTGCCGCGCCGGCTTCCTCTGCTCGGCCGCACCCAGCCAAGTCGCCCGCGGCCCTCCGGCGCTCCGCCCCGCTCCCCACCTCCTTCCGGCGACCACCTCCCCGTCCCGGCTCCCCGGCCGCCTGCTCCTTCCGTCGCCGACCCCGTTCCCCCCTATTCGTGAGTCTTTTTTTATTTATGTTTGTTTCATTTTATTATAAATATTATTATTATGTTACTATTATTATCTTTGTTATTATTATTATTATTATATTATGTTATCCTCACTAATATTATTATATTATGTCTTTATATTATTATTATTAATATTAATAACATATTATGAATATTATTATTACTATTATTGTAATGTTGTATTATTATTACTACATTATTATTTTATTATTATTATTATTATTACTATTATCTTATCATTTTTATTATTATCTTATTATAATTTTATAATTATGCTAAGTTATTATTATTATCATTATATTATTATTATTGTGACTATATTATTATTATATTATTATTATGTTGATATTATTCTATTATTATTATTTTTATTATATCATTATTGTTTTTATTGTTATATTATTATTATACTTATTAAATTGTTATTTTTATATCATTCTTGTTATTAAAGTATGTTATTATTATTATTATATTATTATTATTAATATATTATTAAGATTAAGATTATTATTATTTTTATTATTTTCAAGTTAATATTATTAAGTTATTATTTTGTTATGATATTGTTATTATTATGGCTATGCTATTATTATCATTATAATAATAATATTATTATTATTATTTTCTTATTATTATTACTCTAGCATTTACTTGTGCTTTGTTAGGGGTTTTCTTCATCAATTTATATTTGTTTTTGGTAGGTTTAAGACTTTAGGACCCGCGCAGGGCGTTTCCGAGAAATCGCCATCGCCGCGCCTTGTTTCCGAGGTTCTGCCGTCTCCGCGCCTCAGTTTCGAGAGTGTTGGACTTTATCACGTGGCTTCGGACACACGTCGTGTCATCGCGCCTTGGTTCCAAGGTCGTTTTACCGTCACGCTTGGATCTTGAGGTAGGTCTCCCATTGCACTCGCCTTTAAATTAAGAATTTATTTATTCCTTTCCTTTTATTGAATTTCAGTAAATTTAAAAGAATATTTAGTAGTTTTTTTATAGTATGGTGATCTGCTGATGATAAAAGCCATTTTTAATTCTAGCGTTTCATTGAAAGTGTTCTTCTTGGATTTAGTTTTGTGCTTCCATGATAGTATTGCTAAATGGTTCTTCCTGAATAATGAAAGTCATGTTAAATTGTGTTTTGAAATGTTTTTGGCATGTGTAATTTTGTAGATGTATTGTTCATGGAAAATGGTGTTTTCTTAGAACCTTGATTAGAGAAAACGTCGTGTGACCTTTGAAATCGTTTTGGAAACATTATGTGTGGCTCCTGGTTGATTAAAGGTGTTTTCCTTTGTTACGCGAACAAAAGTTTGGATTTCATTTGGGAAATGGTGTTCCTTCAAAAAATGATTAAAGGCCCGTTTGGGTCTTGATAAATGTGGGGTGCGTTTGGTGATTGGAAAGTGACTTTACTTGTGAAACAAATGTGTTCCAGGTTTAAGATGCTGATTTGAGTTTCTTAAATAAATTTCTAAGTGCGTTTCTGGTTTTCAATGAAATGGCGTGTGTCATCCCTCTTTAAAAATGTTTTCTGGGTTGTGAAAGTTGTTTATGTTCTTGTTTGAGTGTTTCCAAAAAGGGGTTTTTGCGAAATGATTAGGTAATGACATTTATATTTCTAGAAAGGTATTTTTGGCGTGCGCGAGTTTTGAAATATTGTTTGGGTGTGGAAATGGTGACTTTTGTGTGCAATATCTTGTTTGGCCTGCGATATGAGGAAGAAACATACTATGTGAATGTGAAACTTGTTTGACCACACGGGGAGACCCTGGGTATCTAGGTGGGCGGACTAGAACTAGTGCGCTAGTGAGCCGGATCGGTGTCGTCCCTATTTCACTTAGCTGGATTGACGATTGCAACACTAACTAAACATATGATATCTGAGGGTCGTGGCCTTCTAAGACACGTGTTCTGAGGGTCGTGGCCTTCTAAGCCACGTTTTCTGAGGGTCGTGGCCTTCTAAGCCACGTTTCACCGAGACACGAGGTTCTAGGGTCCCACGCGAGCTAGATGAACCTTAGGGGATTTACCCATAGTGCTCTACCATCTCTGGCGTGGTGCCTTCCGTCGGCATACGGGGGACCACTTGGGTGTGAGTGTGTGCGTGTGTGAGTATGTGTGTGTGTGTGAGTGTTTGAGTGTGTGTGTGTGCCCATGGTTATTGCTGATAACTTCTGGTTTATTTTTACTTGTACTTGGTTTTCCTTGCCTGTTTACCTTTACATGCACTTGTTTCCCTGCTTGTTTGCCTTCAGTCATATTTCACAGCCTATACTGTTAGACTTTGGGAAAAATGGTTTTCAAATGAAAATGTTTTATTCTCTTTGGGTTAGATTTGAAAATGTAACACTTTGCTTATCAGAATGAGTTTAAAACTAATGGAATGGAACTAACTTTCGAAAAGGAATAAGGGAAATGTCTCGTGTTTGATTTTCAAGTAAAGCATTGTGAAAACTTACTTTTATACATTATAGCTCAAACCTGGATTATGTAGATTCTTTATTTACTGGCAGTGCATTGGGATTTGTTGTGGGGCTCACCTACTGAGTACTTTTGTGCTCACGCCTATCTTTTACCTTTTCAGTTGCAGGTTCCTTGTGTTCAGGTTTTCCTGGCTTGAGTCGCTCAGTGTGGGAGCGACGTTGGTTGTAGTTGGGTGGTGACCGCGAGGTCACATGGAGGTATGTCGTGGTGTAGGTTTGTTTAATTCTTTAGTGTCTGTTTGTTTGTTTAGTTTATATTCATTTTTTTTTCGATCCTGTTTTTAGCTTGGGCTGAAATCGTTCCCAACGATTAAAGTTTCAATGCCCGGCACTTGTTGCCATCCCGGGGGGATCGGGAACGCTCCTCGGGACTTGCCGCGGACCGGCTCGGGTGACCGGTTCAGGGTCGACCCGGGCTGGTTCGTGACAATATGTGTTACTATAAATAATTATATAATTAATTTATATTGTAATTATATAAATATTCAAATTCTAGAGATTATGAATTCATAATTAATGTAATATGACTAAAAATATAATGTCAAAAATTATGCAAAAAAGAGAGGTGTTATTACCCCTAACATGACTTCAATAGCAAAATGTTTCTAAAAGTGTAATACAAGGTCATAAAAAATAATAAATTATAAGATATATATTATTATTTATTTTATATATTAATAATAATCTTATATTTAATAAACAGGTTGTTTGAATGTGTTAAATGAGAGCCAAGACTTACAGGAATGGATTTATTGGATGATATTTATTTATTAAATATTTATATCATATTCCCCATCCTTTCATTTTGTTGCTGTATATATATTTACCTATGCCATTAAATATCATCAAGAAAACAAAATTTAATGATAATTAATTTTTTAACTAAACATATTCTTCCATGGGGATTATAATTCAAATGTTACTCCAATAGTGGGGGATTTCTATCTCCCTTTTTACTTTTGAGAAACACGTGTTATAATCCACTATTATTACTTCTATAATCTATATATACTGAAAATGAATTTATATTATAATTAATGAAACTACAATTTTTGGTATTTACATATCCATTTTAGAATATATATATATATATATATCATCATATTACCATTTTAATGCTTCAAAATCTGTATGAAAAGTTTGTCTCAATTTTCCTTCAATGAGACACATGTTACATTATGAATCTATATTATTTTCAAATGAGAATATAATTTCCATTAGAAATTTTTCTCCATGAATATAGGTAATTTGATGATATTTTAGGCTTAATGTAATTTTATTCTTTCATGGGGATTATGATCCAATTTTAACAATGTTGTAAGAGTTTTTTCTACAATCTCATCATTTATCAGGATTTTTTTTTGATTATTCATTCATTGGAAAAATATTATGATCTCCATATAAATAATTATTATTAATTTTATTCTCCAATGTTTTTTTCATGCTATCTTTATGTAACGGTTGTATTTTCCACACTTAATTACTTATGATAATAATGAAAATGTTTTTGATAAAATACGACATTACCTCCCTTTTAAATATGAAATCTATTTTCTCCCAAAAAAATGTCTTCTAAAAAATTTGTTCAAAAAAGTTTATAGATGATTTAGGAAAAAAATTTGAAGGAAAATTATTTTTAAAATTATTCTAGTCTTCAAAATTATTTTCAATTTTTTCTTTTATAAGTATTCAATGCTATTATAACGAGAAATGTGTTCAAATGGTTTTTTGTTTTAAAATGTAGTTTTCAAAGGAGAAAGTATATTTTAATCAAGAAGTGTTTTAAATTAATTTTAAATTAATAATTTATATGTTTTTTATTTTTATTTTCAATTAAAATATTTTTTAAAATCTTCTATGACATAGATTTTTATGTATGGTTATTTTACGTAATGAAAGTTTAATGTGAATTTTCAAAGGCCTTCCCTGTCTAATTTTCCATCCTTTGAAATAATTTTTGTCTTAATGGGGATATGAAAAAATTATACCATTATATTTATTTATATGTATTGGTTAGATTTTGGAATAATATTTTTTTGAAACTAGTTTGTCATTCACAGGATATACCCTGATAAAATTCTTGTGAAGCATACATTTTTTAACAGTTTATTCTATTATTGAATTATTATAAGGGATATATCTTTTACATAGGTTATTATATTATGAAATATATATGATACCCATTTCATTTAATGGGAAATGAAATGATTAATGTTTTATGATATTTCGGTACACATATATATTATTCAATTATGTGATATGTGAGACTTATATCTCCCTATAGTTAATTGAGAAAATATTTAAATCTGATAAGATAGATATCATAGGAATGGGGAGTGAACATGATTAATCAGTACAAGCACAGAATATGAAAGTGGACCCAGTTTAGTATTACAGAGATGTAATAATAAGTGAACCTAGTTTAGTAATATATGTATGGAATGGGATGTGATCCATGTTTTGAAATACAAATATGAAACAAGGATTGAACAAGGTTTAGCAACAGAATTTTTCCACTATTATTGTAGAGACCCGAAGCTTGACATACATAGATATTACTTTACTTTTAAGGAATACATAATACATAACAAAAACAGAAACACAAGGACCGTAATAGTTTAGTGTCTTTGGAAACTTCAAACGTAATCTTCTAATCATGGTGAAAGATCTTCAACATCTCCCATAAAGATCTTCCACTTTTTGTTTCCTTACATAAAAACTTTCTTTTAATCCTGGGAAAAAATAAAACATAAAAAGGGTGATATCAAATGCTTAGTAAGGGTAATCAAAAGAAATATCAATCACATCATATTCATAAGAACATAACATTTTGGAAATCTTACCCTGCAAAAGAGATCAAGATTTCCAAACATGGGATAAATCATGGTAGTGAAATGTAATCACAATAATCATAAAATTAAACATGAAGCTTTTTGGCATACAAACATAATCATAGAGAATAATTTCTTATTAGTCAAGACTCATTGCCAATACTATCTTAGTGGACAAAGTCCATTTCTGAACTGAGTTCATTCCTCGTTTCAGTCCTGTTTCACTGAACCAGTTTAAACTGCCGTTCCAGCCATGTCTATCTCATGAGATATAAAATCATTACCCAACGCATTGGAGGGAGACATGGGTCCCACCCATCTCATTATGATACCATTCTTATGTGTTCCAAAAAATAAAAAAAAGCATACATCATTGCAAATCCCATGTAATAAAAATGAGATTCTTAAACATCGTGACATCATAAAACAATTAATATAAGATAAAGGAATTCAAAAAAATAATTCCATCACAACATAATCAAATCAATGTAATAATAGGGATATAAACAGAACCCTATATTATCATTGATGGAAAAATAAATTTGATAGAACACTTGAATTCCATTCTTGAGGAAAATATCATTTCTTCTTCGAAAACATTTCTCTTTCTTAACATGTCATATAATTTTGAACTAAAAGAAGTTGATTAAAAATAAACTTGAAAACATTTAATGGAAGCTTCATTGAAATAATGTTCTAAAATCCATTTTTTTCGTATAAGTTAAAAAAACATTCTTCTCGTACTTTTGTCGGAAAAGTCAAAAAAGTACCTCGTATGAAAAACAACAAAATATTCCTTTCATATCTTCTACTAAAAACTCACTAAATGGTAAAATTGGATATAAACTATTGTAGAAGGATATAAATATTACATTTTGAGGAAACACGGATGTGGATGATAAAATACACCCCAGAAAATTCAAATGTATAAACAATCTCGAAAAAAATGAGATTGTGATATTTCCCTTACCTTAGGTCTGATATGCTTCGTACGTATCCAAACCTCCTGTATAATGATTTAAATAATTTCATTGACTTATTACAGAATCATATTAATTGTTATGATATCATATATGTTTCACTTCTGACTTTATATTACCCGTTCTTTTGTAAATTCTATGCAAAAGCAGCATTTTGGGAAAAATCATTTAATTTATCGTATGTGTTTCGACTTATCGTTCTTGATATTATTAATTATATCCTGATTTACATAATTCCAGAATATAAAACATGATTTATATATAATATATATTTATCAAATACAAATATATTATAGATCGATAAAAGGAATGAAATACATCGTTCATGGAGACGGTAGGTCGTACGTACGCATGAACACTATTTTCGTTTCCTTATTGAATTGAATGAAATTAAGTAGATGACATAAATATATATACACATAAATCCAGTATCATTATTATGTCATATAATTCATGATTAATTATTATATATACTTTATAATCATTAATGAATGGTTAACATGGAGAATGAATCTCATCACGTCGTGGAGACGGTAGTCCGTACGTACGCACGAGCGATGATATCATTCCAATGATCTTGGAATTGCATTGAAGTGTATGTATAATATTTCAGAATCAATATCACTTTGAAATAATCATATATAGTAATTTATTTACACCATTATACCCGTCCATGTAAGGTGGTGGTCGAAAACAGATTACATCACGGCGTGGAGACGGTATTCCGTACGTACGCACGTGTGGTGATTTCGTTTTCTGTAGGATGGATAGATGGTGAAAAAGGGTTGTTTCATACATATAATAACATATCAGTATATGAGTGATACTGATGTTATTACTTGATAGTGAAACAACTAAAGAAGAATAATTAGAAGAATAAATAAAGTTGAAAGAGTCGGAAATGGATATTACCACTTCTTTCGACACATCTTTTGAAACCTCCTCTTAGGGAACTAATATTGGTCTTTGAAGAATACCAAAACCTCTAGGATGTTTCTATGGAATTGGAGAAGAGAATTTGTCAGGGGTTGGACGAGATTTAAGGCTCAAATTGGTGTGAGGAAGAGAGGGAGGAGGTTCCATTTTATAAGGGAGGAGAGGGGCACCTTTGGAAAATCAAAAAATTTTATTTTCTTATAAATCCATAGTCGGTTTTAAATAGCTCCAAATTGATTTATTTCGAAGATATAGTGGGTATGGGTCTAAATCCTCTCATCCAATAGAATTTAGACAAGTTTAGTTTACTATGTTAACATTATTATTTAGATTTAACTTTAAGTTAGATAATTTTAATTTTACCGTGTATTTTTGTGTTCTTACACTATAAGGTTAATAAACATACAATAACAAGTCAAATGAACCCCATGTTTTTTATTATTAATATATATAACCTTGTCTATTTAATTTGGCCGAACCATAGATTTTTAGGAATAAAATAACAATTAATAATATAATATTTGTTTTAAAACTATTTAATGTCAATTTTGAAACTATATAGAAATTGAGTATTGTAAAAATCATAACTGAATGATTAGTTCTAAAAAAGTTAATTAAATAAATAATAACATGTCATATTAAGCTAGAAAATTATTGCAATTCATAAAAAGTATAAAATTAAATTTATTTGGGTATTTATAACATCAATTATGTCAATATTTCATTAATAATATAATTACTGCATCATATTTGTGTCATAAATAAATTAAATTATTTAGTGTCTAAAAGTTACAAATAAAATACCATTATGTAGGAAAGATTTTTATCTTTCTAATGAATATTTATAGTCGAATTTATCTTATGTATAACCCTATATTAAAAATTATTTACTTATTAAACATTGATTTTAAATATTTTAACCCTTCCCTAAATAAATTAATAATAAATGTCCTAATCTAATCCACGTGGGCCTAAATGGTCATATTTTATTCCTAATGTTTCTTTTGGTTGAATTACACTTATCTAATAGAATTAGGACATGTGTTAGAGTAATAATAATATCATTTTGTCCCTAAATTACCCTATTTATTTTTAACTGGGGTAAATAAAAGTAAAACGTTACTATTCACCAAAAATTATTTTCATCTCATTGAACCACATTTTACTTACTGAAATCAACTGTGTTTCTCGGATTTTTGAAATTCCACTCACAGAAGCAGTGAAATTATGTTTTACATAAATTTGCAAATTCTCATTGGAGGTGGGTAAAAGATGGTGAAAAGTTCAATAAAATTTTACATATATAAAATTATTATAAAATTACTCCAATTAATTACATTGAACTTATATAGGTATTATGTATCAATTTTGACCTAAAATAAATTTAAATAAAATAAGTAATTATTTAAATAAAAAGTCGGTTTTTAAATAGTAACCTAGTGTTTTCACTATTCATCAAAAATTGAAAGTTTCTAGAAAAATACCAAAAATTAGGCCTAAGATATATTTGATATTATGAATTAAGAAATGATGTCTATTTTACCAAATTCCAAACATATCAGTTGCATTAATTAATTTAAAAAATTAATTCCTGTCGTCAAAACAAATAGTGTGTTCTTAAGAGATAATAACTATCAAAAGATTGAAACTTGTTTATGTCTGGTTTAAATGTGAAATTACATCCAATGACCAACATTGTATTAAATTGTAAAAATATATTCTAAATATACTTTAAAACCACTCAAATTAATAATTTTTCACTATTAATTATTTCGATTGAAAAAGTTGTTTTTAATTTTGTTATTTTCACTATTCATCAGAATATGAAAGTTATCCGAAAAGTACCAAATTTTCACCCTAAGCTAATTTTGATATTTAAAATCCAAAAATGAAGTCCATTTTGAAAGATAAAATTTATAAAATTTCATAAAGTGGGTATTACTATTCATAACGGCTAGTTCATAAAAACATTATAATAATATCTCCTTTAGTGAAACTCGGTATTGCATACTACACACGCTATCGAGGAATGTCGCGACTGCGTGTAATGCAAGGCAAGTCAGGGATACATGTTGTGAATGCTCCTTCAGGTGTATCTTACAACACAAGACATTAATGAAATTAATAAGAATATTTTTCATAAAATCTCGGGGTGTTATATTCTACCCCCCTTAAAATGAATTTCGCCCTCAAAATTCTTCGGGGTTATAAATGGTTTACTACTCAAAAGTTTCATTAATAGATACCCACATCGTAAAAAGGAATACAAAAACTTGGCTTTAAAAACTAATGTATGAAACGTAATGGCAACCCAAATTAACTCATCACAGGGTTTCCACGTAGGAGAACATAAGTGGAAATACGGATATGGAAGAAAAATCTAACCATCAAGTTCTGATGGAGAGTGGTAGAGAACATGACTATGATAAAGCCAACAATCACAAAGCCATAAATTTGTTACAATCTAAGGTACCATATGATTCATCGGATATAAGAGCACTAGGACAACATTTTTTGTTTTCAAGATCATTTCCCTAAAGTTGGTGAAATTGGAATTAGAAGAAATACTTTCGTGATTTTGGTACAGTCTCACCGTTGGTCGTTCTATGGACAATTTCCACTTTATCTCTTAATGAAATGAAGTTGAATTTGTCATTTGTGATGTGTTAGCAGATCATGTGATAGAATGATGGGTCATTCCATCTGTCTCAAACAAAAGGTTAGAAAAGTTATCAAAAAATACATAAGTCCATCCATAGTGAGATTAATCATATATGGTTCATAAAATAGACTTATACATCATATATCGTACTCCTTAATATAACAAAACTAGTTTCTACTAAACAGGGACTTTCTGTAGGCTAGTGGTAGGTGATAAAGGCCAGTCGCACTTTGGTTGTGGGTTTGATTCCAACAGCCTTGTCCGACGTGATGGGATGTCGCCCATCCTGCAGGTTATCCTTTTTCTAAAACTACATTACTATAACATCCCATCAATAATATCAAAAAAAATATCTATCCTTAAACAATACTAACTTATTTCCAACATAATCCAATCCAATCTTTTGGCTTATCCAATATACTGCTGTCCAATCTCATATTATAGTTAAAACGATTATCAAAGAGTTCATATAACAAGCATGTTAATACCATCGTTGATCCACATATATCGTGAGATATGTTTTGTTGGTCACGTTACAAACATTTGAAGGCCTTAATCATGTATTCTCTTGAAAAATTAATACCCGTTGAATCTTAGTAAAAACATGAGTGCTATCAAAAGTTAACTCTTTTCACATACCAAAACCTCAAACCATGATATAACTATTTCCTTATATCAGTCATGATCTCATGAATATTTTCAAACATTTCATTTTCTCCTTATCCCTTCATTATGTGCATATCATCTTTTTTCAAAAAATATCTCAATCACTTTCCATGGTTACTGGTACCATAAAATTATTGAAAACCACAATAGACCAATACATAAATATTCCAATATTCCACAATACTATATACAACATTATTTTGGAATCTGATTACATAAACACATAATCATTCCACCACATCATTTTCATATTCAACATTGCCAATAGTGATCGCATGTGACTTCCCTTTATCCTTTTCCTTAAGTGGTTTCTCATGTCAATCATCACTAATCCTTGGATTAGGGAATTTATTAGCATAATGACACATTTCCTAGCACTTGATGCATTGAAGTGTTCGTGGTGCGTTCCCTGCAGTCTTTTCTTTATTCACATCATTTGAAACCCTTTTTCC
This sequence comes from Viscum album, assembly GCA_963277665.1. Classification (NCBI taxonomy): domain Eukaryota; kingdom Viridiplantae; phylum Streptophyta; class Magnoliopsida; order Santalales; family Viscaceae; genus Viscum; species Viscum album. The sequence continues at coordinate 1,203,240,017 of OY728135.1, forward strand.
ATTACTTCGACACTCAGCTGCTTGATGACCTTCTTTTCCACACTTCAAACATTTTCTAGTCCCTTTAAGACAATCTCCACCATGCTTCATTCCACACTTTGAGCATAATGAAACATTCATCTTCTTTTCACCATTATTATGAGATTTTTCCATGAACTCCATCTTTCATTTCTGGTCAAAACTATGAGATGGATAAGTAACACCAACTTCCATTTCTACCTTGATAGCAAAACACACAATTTCTTCATAGCTAATGAATTCTCTTATAGCTAATGCCCTTTGAAGATTTGGTTTTAAGCCACTGAAGAATCGATCAACTTTACTTTCAGGTTGGATGATAAAGCCATATTCATACCTTGCAAGCCTTGTAAAATTCACTTCGTATACACCAACAGATTCATCATCCTTTTGATTTAGTTCAAGAAACTCCTTCTCCATCTTTGTTCAAAGAATACGAGTGATGTACTTATTGAAAAATAAGTTCTTGAACTCATCCCATTCCATGGACTCAATTTCATCTCTTGGCCTCATATTCTTGATAAGATTCCACCATTGATCAGCTTCACATTCCAAAAGATATACTGCTAAGATGACTTTATCATGTTCAGAACATCGAAGAACTGAAAATATCTTTTCAGTGGTACTGATCCATTGTTCAGCAACATTTGGATCATAAGACCCACTGAAAGAAGGTGGACGTTGCCTCATGAAGGACTCAATAGAATATTGTTCCCTTCTCTGCTCAATTGGATGTACAGAATGATTAATAGTTTGTTCACGTATAGCAATAAGATTTTTCACTCCATCTCCCATAACATTTGTTTGTTCAGGAGGACAATCATCGCATTGTCCATTACATTGATCAACCCGGTTCCTTCGGGATCCAACCATTGTCTAAAACCCAAAAAGAATAGTGTGAGAGGCAAAAATCATGCTAGGGAAAAGAACATAATAAAGGGGGAGTACCTTCAATATCTAAAATCGTAGGTTTAATTCTAAGATCGTTAACATAATTCTAGGACTATAACCTATACTTATACTTAACCTTAGGTACATCCATAGACATACCTTAGAAATACCTCTAGGGATCTCACTAAAGTTCCCGCATCCTAGTTTCCAAAGGTTGACTAACCTTTCCACTGATACAAATGGTAGAGACTTGAAGCTTGACATACATAGATATTACATTACTTTTACGGAATACATAATACATAACAAAAACAGAAAAACAAGGACCGTAATAGTTTAGTGTCTTTGGAAACATGGAACGTAATCTCATAATTGTGTTGAAAGATCGTCATCATCTCCCATAAAGATCATACACTTTTTATTTCCTTACCTAAAACCATTCTTTTAATCCTGGGGGAAAATATAACATAAAAAGGGTGAGCTCAAATTCTCAGTAAGGGTAATCAAGAGAAATATCAATCACATCATATTCACAAGAACATAACATTTTGGAAATATTACCCTGCAAAAGAGATCAAAATTTCATAACATGGGATAAAGCATGGTAGTGAAATGTAATCACAATAATCATAACATAAAACATGATGCTTTGTGGCATACACACATAATCATAGAGAATCATTTATTATTAGTCAAGACTCATTGCTAAGACTATCTTAGTGGACAAAGTCCATTTCTGAACCGAGTTCATTCCTCGTTTCAGTCCTCTTTCACTGAACCGGTTTAACCTGCCGTTCCAGCCATGTATATCTCATGAGATATAAAATCTTTTCCCAATACATTGGAGGGGGATATAGGTCCTACCCTTCTCATAATGACACCATTCTTATGTGTGCCACAAAATCAAAAAAATCATACATCATTGCATAACCCATGTAATAAAAATAGGATTATTAAACATCGTGACATCAGAAAACAATTCATATAAGATAAATGAATTCATAAAAATAATTCCATCACATCATAATCAAATAAATGTAATAATAGGGATATAAAATAACCCTATATTATCTTAGATGGAAAATAATTTTGATAAAACACTTGAATTTCATTTTTGAGGAAAATATCCTTTCTACTTAAAAAATATTTCTCTTTCTTAACATGTCATATAATTTTGAACTAAAAGAAGTTGATTAAAAATAATAATTAAAACATTTAAAGGAATCTTCATGGAAATAATTTTCTAAAATCCATTCATGCCGTATAAGTTAAAAAAACATTCTTCTCGTACTTTTGTTAGAAAAGTCAAAAAAGTACCTCGTACGAAAAATGACAAAAGATTCCTTTCATATCTTTTACTAAAAACCCACCAAAGGGTAAAAGTAGATATAAACTATTGTAGAAGGATATAAATATTACATGTTGAGGAAACATGGATGTGTATGATAAAATACACCCCTGTAATTTCCAATGTATAATCAATCTCGGATAAAAATGTGATTGTGATATTTCTCTTACCCTAGGTACGATATGATTCGTACGTATCCGAAACTCCTGTATAATGATTTAAATAATGTCATTGACTTATTAAAGAATCATATTAAATGTTATGATATCTTATATTTTTCACTTATGACTTTATATTACCCTTTCTTTTGTAAATTCCATGTTAAAGAAACATTTTGGGTAGAATCATTTCATTTATCGTATGTGTTTCCACTTGTCGTTCTTGATATTATTACTTATATCCTGATTTACATAATTCCAGAATGTAAAACATGATTTTTATATAATATATATTCATCATATACATATATATTATAGATCGATAAATGGAATGAAATACAATGTTCATGGAGACGGTAGGCCGTACGTGCGAATGAACGCTGTTTTCATTTCCTTATTGAATTGAATGAAATTATGTAGCTGACATAAATATATATACAAATAAATCCAGAATCATTATTATTTAATATATTTCATGATTACATATTATATATACTTTATAATCATTCATGAATGGTTAACATGGAGAATGAATCTCATCGCGTCGTGGAGACGGTAGTCCGTACGTACGCACGAGGGATGATATCATTCCCATGATCGTGGAATTGCATTGAAGTGTATTTATAATATTTCAGAATCAATATCACTTTGAAATAATCATATATAGTTAATTAGTTACACCATTATACCCATCCATGTAAGGTGGTGGTCGAAAATAGATTACACCAAGGCGTGGAGACAGTATTCCGTACGTACGCACGCGTGGTGATTTCGTTTTCTGTAGGATGGATAGATTGTGAAATAGGGTTGTTTCATACTTATAATAACATATCAGTGTATGAGTGATACTGATGTTATTACTTCATAATGAAAAAACTAAAGAAGAAGAGGTAGAAGAAGAAATAAAGTTGAAAGAATCGGTAACGGATATTACCTCTTCTTTCGACACGCCTTTTGAAACATCCTCCTAGGGCACTAATATTGGTATTTAAAGAAGACAAGAACCTCTAAGATGTTTCTAGGGAAGTGGAAAAGAGAATTTGGCAGGGGTGGCCGAGCATGAAGGCTCAAATTGGTGTGAGGAAGAGAGGGAGGAGGTGCCCTTTTATAAGGGAGGAGAGGGGCACCTTTAGAAAAACAAAAAATATTATTTTATTATAGAGCCATATTCGGTTTTAAATAGCTCCAAATTGATTTATTTAAAAGCTAAGGTGGGGATGGGTAGATATCCTCTCATCCAATAGAATTTGGATAAGTTTAGTTTACTATTTGAACCCTATCATTTATATTTAACTTTAAGTTAGATAATTTTACTTTTACCGTGTCTTTTTGTGTTCTTACACTATAAGGTTAATAAAAATACTATAACAAGCCAAACAAACCCATAGTTGTTTATTATTTATATATATATCCTTATCTATATCATTTGGCCTAACCATAGATTTTTTGGAATAAAATAACAATTAATAATATAATATTTGTTTTAAAAACTATTTTATGTCATTTTTGAAACTATTTAGTAATTGATTTTTGTAAAAATCATAAAAGAATGAATAGTTCTAACATAGTTAATTAAATCAATAATAAAATGTCATATTAACCTATAAAATTAGTGGAATTCCTATAAAGTCTAACATTACATTTGTTTGGGTATTTATAACATCAATTATGTCAATATTTCATTAATAAGATAATTATTGCATCATCATTGTGTGATAAATAAATTAAATTATTTATTTTCTAAAAATTACAAATAAAATACCATTATTTAGGAAATAATTATATCTTTCAAATTAATATTTATAGTCGAATTTATCTTATGTATAACCCTATATTAATAATTATTTACTTATAAAAAATTGATTTTAACTATTTTAACCGTTCTTTAAATAAATTAATAATAAATGTCCTAATCTAATCCAAGTGGGCCTAAATTGTCATATTGTATTCCTAAATTTGTTTTTGGTCGAATTAAATTTATCCAATAGAATTAGGACATGTGATAGGGTAATAATAATATCATTTTTACCCTTAATTACCCTATTTACTTTTAATCGTGGTAATAAAAGTAAAAAGTTACTATTCACCAAAAATTATTTTAATCTCATTAAACCACATTTTACTTACTGAAATCAACCGTGTCCCTCGGATTTTTGAAATTCCACTCACAGAAGCGGTAAAATTAAATTTTATGTAAACTTGCAAATTCTCCTAAGAGGTGGGTAAAAGACGGTGAAAAGTTCAATAAAATTTTTATATATCTAAAATTATTATAAAATTACTCCAATGAATTAAATTGAACTTATATAGGTATTATTTATCAATTTTGACCTAAAATAAATTTAAATAAAATAAATATTTATTTAAATAACAAGTTGGTTTTTAAATAGCAACCCAGTGTTTTAACTATTCATCAAAAATTGAAAGTTTCCAAAAAAATACCCAAAATTAGGCCTAAGATATATTTGATATTATGAATTCAAAAATGATGTCTGTTTTTTCAAATTCAAAACATATCAGTTGCATTAATTAATTAAAAAAAATTAATTCCCGCCGTCAAAACAAATAGTGTGTTCTTAAGAGATAATAACTATCAAAAGATTGACAATTGTTTCTGTCTGGTTTAAATGTGAAATTTCATCCAACGACCAACATTGTATTAAATTGAAAAAATATATTCTAAATATACATTAAAACCACTCAAATTAAAAATTTATCACTATTAATTATTTCGATTAAAAAAGTTGTTTTTAATTTAGTAAATTTCTATATTCATCAGAATGTGAAAGTTATCTGAAAAGTACCAAAATTTCACCCTAATCTAATTTCGATATTCCGAATCCAAAAATGAATTCCATTTTGAAAGATAAAATTTAAAAAATTTTAAAAAGTGGGTATTACTATTCAAAACTGCTAGTTCATAATAATATTATAATAATATCTCGTTTAGTGAAACTCGGTATTGCGTACTACACACGCTATCGAGGAAGGTCGTGATTGCGTGTAATGAAAGGAAAGTCATTGATGCGTATTGTGAAAACTCCTTTTGGTGTAGCGTACAACACAAGACATTAATGAAATTAAAAAGAATATTTTTCATAAAATCTCGGGGTGTTACAATTATGGTCATGGAAGTAACGTTTTCATAATATAGAAAATATTTACTATTTTTATATGCATTCCATAAGTTACTGTATTATGAAAAATCTATGCTCTCATGGATCATGTTATTTTTTTAATTTTTAATTAAGTATTAACAAATACCAATATTTATTACATGAATCATGTCCTATTAACAACCAAAAATTATTTCCTGACTCATAATTATGATCTTTGATATTCTTGGTACGATCATCAAATGTTATGACCAATTTCTCATACACTTATCTTTATGTAATAACTACTTATACTCTATATTTACCATTTTTGAGAATCTATTATCACCTTATCTTATGTTTCCCTTTACCTTGTTTTTAAGAGAGGTTTTATGGAGGATTACTAAAGGGGATGACAATTTTTGGAAACATTGATGATCTTTCACCAGATTATAAGATTGTGTTCTATGTTTCCAAATTAATTATAATATTGTGTTCCTATAGAATTTTAATTTTTAAATTTAATGAATATTAATTGAAATTTTTTTAATATCCATGTGTGAAAATATTGGGTCATTATATATATCGTTAATTCTTTCAATGGAATTATGATTCAAAATCCACCAAAAATAATAAGTGTTTTTTATTACGTTCTCATTATGTACTGGGATTAATTATGAAAAGATTCTAATGTTTAAATATCCTTATATATCTCTTAATTATATCATGAATTTTCATCTCATATGTATACTTTTATAGAATAAATGATTCTTTTTCATCTTACTCTCCTTAATAACTCAATAGATTGAAAGAACTTTTTACCGAAAATCATCTTTATTTCTCATATCAATTGAAAATATGAATTCGTAAATGTCTATGTTTTCACTAAAATAACTGAAATAATTTTTTATAATTCATATAGTATTTTTTAATTTCATTATAGCATGATTTATATTTTTAAAAAAAGTTTTGAATGAATCTTTTTATCATTTTACAGATGTGGTTCATTCGACTTTTTACAAAATATTTTAAAAGAATATTTGTTTCTACATTCAAAAAATGAATAAAATTTCCTACCATCATGATCAATCAATTATTTTCATATTATTTTACAAGTTACCATGGTTTATTCCAATGAAACAATTTGCTATAGTATTTGGTAAATTTTATGATTTTAATAAAATAATTTCAAAATGAAAATACAATTCTCATAAATAAATATTTTATTTGATAATATTTAAAAATAATTTTTGATTACATCCTTTGGTGGTAATTTTTACATACTTAGTATATGATCCAATGATTCCATGTATACTCTTTCCATGGATGGATTATTATGATTTTTATTTAAGTATGATTCTCTAAATATCTATTCATTCCCAATAGTTAATTAGGTTATGATGAAACCATTATAAAACCAGTTTCTTTTTGATAGATTATAATATTTTGATAAGGTGAAATTTTTATGAAATACATTTCATTTTAATAAGTTATGTTATGAAGAATGATGTATAATATTTCATCGCACTTAAAATAATTTCCATTATGGGATTGGTTGGATTGGAATTTTATATACCTCACGTTTATTTGAAAAAATAGTAATCTCATTGGATAAATAGGACTACAATGGGGAGTGGATCTAATTAAATTAGAGACTATTTACACTATTATAGTGTTGGGAGTGATCCTTGACTAATATTATGGATTATGGAGTGAAAAAATCCAGTAATATAGTTTTGAAAGTGATCATTGACTACTAAGGAAATTATTGATTATTCTTATGTGTATTCCACAAATCTATGTATTATTCTAATTTTATGAACTCATGATTCATTTCATTTCATTAATTTAGGATTGATGTCTTAATAACTTCCAATATTTGTGACAATAAATATATTTCAATATTTGATATGATATTTATTGATTTTTTATTTTAATATCTTATTCTCAAACCTTTATTCCCATGTTATGTTTATGTTATAATAGATATCTCCCTTGTTCAACCATATTGATCTTTCATGTTCACCCTTTATTTTTTTACATAACCCTGGTAAAGAATTAATGTTTTATGTATCAATGGCCCAAAAAGGGATATAGTTATGAATAACTATATATGTAACGTCTCGGTTCCGGATGCCACCCAGAGGTGCCCCGTACCCAGTTGGTCACATGGCCTCAAGAGAATTTCCCCGAATTCCAGACGCTACCAACTAGCAGTGAGGGACTTTGGTGTGATAGTGGAGAAACTATGCCCTTATTGGAAGAGTACACAGCAGAAGTAAATAAACATGCAAGAGCAAAAGAAGTAAATAACCGACAATATTAAACATCGGAAGGCTAAATCATCAAACAACTAGAGAACATATGTATATAAATGAAATGATGCATGGTATATATCTAGGAAAGTATCCAAACAAGTCACAATGATGAAAAATACAATAGTACCAAAACAAGTACAGAAGAAAGTAAACAGATCCTTAGCATCGCAAGCCAAAGCTTGGTCCCATGCTCTCTTGCTCCAAGAAATCAATTACCAGAAGTCGAAGGGATCTTTCCCTTTCCTATACCTGCAACAACATAGTATTTTTGGGCCCCAAAGCATGTACCAAATAGGGAGTGAGACTAAATCCCAGTAAGAAACCACCCGAAGATCTGTGCCTCACAGTCATAGCATATATGACCGGTAATAGTACAATAAGTAGTAAACAATAGTAGTAATAGAAGACAGTAATCAGTAAGTAGTAAACAGGATGATATACAACAGTGATCAATCCAAAAAACAACAAGTAGGAGTGAAGAAACATCTAACACAAAAAGGAAACCCTCTGGGAAGTTCCCACAGCCATCCCCTCTAGGCCTATCCAAGAAGTACCACAACCATCTGGGCAGTGCACTCAGCCTAACCCCTCTAGTTTGGTCATACGAATTTATAAGACTCTCTGGGGAAACTCACTCGGTCAATTCCCATTATAGTCTAGGGTAGTCTTGGACACTCTGAGGGAGATCACGAGGTCTAACCCTCTTGGCCCCAAGGTCTAGAGACTCCTTGAGGAAGCTCACTCAGTTAATCCTTCTATAGCCTCAGGTAAACCACATACTCTCTGAAGAATCTCACTCGGTCAATTCCCCCTATATCCTAGGATGGTTTTAAAGACATTCAAACAAGGTAAATACTCTCTGAGGAAGCTCACTCGGTTTACCCTATTGTAGTCTATAATAACTAAGACTCTATGGGAATCTCACTAGGTCTATACCCTGTAGTCTATATTGTCCATGACACTCTAAGGAAGCACACTTGGTCTATCCTCGTATATTCTATAATATCTAAGACTCTCTGGGAAGATCACTCGGTATTTTTTTATAGTATATAGCATCGGGTTCTCACGGTCCCATTCTAGTCAGGGCATATTAATGATATAAGGCCAGAGTAAACCTATAGACCTACTTGGCTAACCAACGTAAACCTATAGTGCTACTTGGGTAAATAGTCTATAGAAAAACAAGCATGTTAACAACATCATTCCGTCCTACGATCACAAGGCATGGAAACAGGTACAACGACCAAATTCTTACAAGACCTAAAGGTCGTAACAAGAACAAGGCATTGGAAAAACATCTAACATGACAATTATCCACAAACATGATCAATTTACCTCTACACAAGCATTCAATAAATGCTGTAATAATCACAAGGGAAAAAAGGTACACACGAAATCCCCCATTCATGGGTATTGGTGGAATTTGCACATAAAAATCAAATACATCGAAAGGTAAGGCATAAACCACCTACCTCGATCAAAGGAGATCGATATACATTAACCATGAGGATTGATTAAACTCAGAATGGTGTAAATATAAGAAAATGCACAAAACATTCAACCCATGATAACATAAGAAAGAGGTGGAATTAGTAAACAAGGATCTAGGATAAGGAAGTGGTTACAGCTGGGGCTCCAACGCAATCGACATTGGTCGATTTGGAGAACGGATGGAGGATTGGGGATTCAGTGAAGTTTTGCGGCCGTATGGCGTCACTCGGTCGAACGGGACCTAGAAGAATACTAATTTGTGGATTAGGTGTGACCCTAGTCTGTTAAATGAAAAAAAATAAAATACACGGCATGTACTTCTTCAGTACACATTGTGTACTCCACTTTTCCATACTCCGCTTTAAGTAACCTCCTCTTCACCCCTCTACATCGTGTCTGTGGCCTAGACATGGCCAGCACATGGCCGTGCATGGAAAGGGAGTACACGGCATGTACTCAGAAAGTACATGGTGTGTACTTCAAAAATTTCCAGACACTCTTCTTTTCTCGAAAACTCTAGGAAAAGAAAAATATACGTGGAAATAAGGATCCGGTTTCTTACAAACTTCCCCCTTAAATAAATTCGTCCCTGAATTTCCCTAGCGAGGCGTAGAAGAAGAAACCCCGAACAGCTCTGGACCCTGCCATCATACATCTCCCTCCCTCTCCCAAGTCTCTTTCTTCACTCTCCTCTGTTGCCACAACACCCGTACTAGAGGAACATACCGGCCTTGGAGAACCTTCGTACAGTGATCGACAATCCGGATAGGATGCTCCTCAAACAACGCATCCGCATCAAGCTCAACCTCGTCGAGTTTAAAGATATGAGATGGTTCTAAAAAGTAATGTCATAGCTGAGAAACGTGGAAGACATCGTGCATATCCCGGTACCTCTGAGGTAACCGCAACAGATAGGAAACCGGCCCAACTCTCTCTAACACCTCAAACCACCCGACGTACCATGACGAAATCTTACCCTGACTCCGAATCCTTTTGTGTCCCTTCCTTGGTGCGACACACAGGAAAACCTGATCCCCATCCTTGAACTCCAGAGGTCATCTCCACCAATCAACAGAAGATTTCTTTCAGAGACTGTGCTGTAGCCATCCTCTTCCGAATCAACTCTATCTACTCTGAGGTCTCCTGAACAAGAAGAGGTCCCATCAAATCTGCCTCTCCTACTTCCAGCCAGCATCAGTGTGATCGGCATGGCCTAATGTAAAAATCCTCATAAATATACATCTGAATAGCCTCCAAGAAACTGTTGTTATAGGAAAACCCCACAAGAGGTATATGCTTTTCCCAAGAACCACCAAAGTCTAGAATACAAGATCGGAGCATATCCTCAAGAACCTGGATTGTGCGCTCGAACTGGCCATCAGTATGGGGATGGTATTCTATACTCAAAAGTACCTGTGTACCCAAAGCCATCTAAAGTCCCTGCCAGAACTGAGAAGTAAAGGGATCATCCCTGTCTGAAACAATGGAGTGTGGAACTCCATGTAGACATACAATCTCTCAGATGTACAACAGTCCCAGTTCATCAACATTGAAGGTCTCTTTGATGGGTTATAAGTGAGCAACCTTCATAAGAATGTCAACGAAAACCCAAACAACATCACTCCCTTGAGGTGACCTCGGGAACCCTGTCACGAAGTCCATCACGACATCTTTCCACTTCCACTCGGGAATGGGTAACTACTGTAACAGCCCTGCTGGTCACTGATGCTCCGCTTTCACCTACTAAAAAGTATAAAATCTCATGACAAAACCAGCATCATCTCTCTTCATACCTGGCCACCAGTACTGGCGGGGTAGACCACGATACATCTTGGTGACACCAGGATGAACTTCCAAAACTGAAGAATGAAAATCTCACATCAGCTCCTCACGTATGTCTTCGGGAACCCATACACGTCCCTTGAAAATCAATATCTCGTCCACACCCACTATCCATCCCAAAAGAGGGTCCTCTCCTGACACACTCTCCTATAGGACAAATCCTTCTGATTCTGATAGCTACCTCATCAGTACCCGATCAAAAAGGGAGGAGGTAATAGCTACAGAAGATAGGAAAGTTTGTCCTTGTCTGTCATGCTCCTCCGGGTGCATCTTAGAGAATAGATCCATAATCTGCCACTCACTACTGGACTCTGTAACTACCTAATTTTTAGTTCTCCTACTCAACGCATCTTCTACTGCATTACCCTTTCCCGGAATATAGGTGAGCTCTAACTCGAAAGACTGAAGATACTCCACCCACCTACGCTGTCTCAGATTCAGATCACACTGAGTGAAGATATATTGAGGCACTTGTGGTCGGTGAAAACCAAAAAGTGCTCTCCGAAAAGGTAGTGTCTCCAATAGTGTAAGGCATGAACAACAGCTGCCAACTCCAGATCGTGTGTTGGGTAGTTCCTCTCGTGTGGCCTCAATTGCCGAGACCCGTAAGCAAAAACCCCATCTCCCTACACAATCATAGCTCCCTGCCCAATACCTGAAGCATAAAAATAAACAATATATCCCTTTCTCGGCTCTAGCTAGACTAGTATCATTGTTGACGTCAACCCCCCTTCAGCTCCTAAAAGGCTGACTCAAAAGAATCTGACCATAAATACTTTTCCCCTTTCTTGGTCAGACCTGTTAGCAGTGCTGCTAGGTGTGAAAAGTCCAATATAAAATCCCTATGGTATCCATCTAGCCCAAGAAAACTCTGCATGTCAAAGATATTATTTGGCTACTCGCAGGAAACTACAACTCTCACTTTCTCTGGGTCCACTTATACTCCTATATCTGAGATGACATGACCCCAGAAGTGAATCCAATCCATCCAAAAGTGGAATTTCAAGATCTTATCATATAACTAATGCTCTCTCAGTGTACATAGAATGATCTCAAGATGGGTAGCATGGTCGTGTCATGTGTGAGAGTAAATGAAGATGTTGTCCCCGAAAACCACCACAAAGGAAAAAAAAGTACGGATGAAACACTCAGTTCATCAGTGCCATAAAAACTGATTGCGCGTTCGTGAGACCAAACAACATGACTGTATACTCGTATACACCATACCTTCTCATCAAGGCTATAAGAGGTATATCTGATGGTCTAATGCAAAACTGATGATAAACAGAACTCAAATCGATATTTGAGAACAACCGGGCTCCTTGAAGCTGATCAAAGAGGTCCGCGATCATCGGCAAGGGATATCGGTTCTTGGCCGTCAACTGGTTCAGCATCCGATAATCCACACAAAGTCGAAGGGTACCGTCTTCCTTCTTCGCAAAGAGGATAGGCGAACCTCATGGAGAAGTACTGGGTCTGATGAAACCCTTTTCCTGAAACTCCTTCAACTTGTTCTTGAGCTCCTGCAACTCAGGTGTAGCCATCCTATAAAGAGGAATGGACACCGGTGCCGCTCCTGGCACGAGATCAATCGATATGTATACCTCATGCTCTGGTGGAAAACCTGAAAAGTCCTCTGGAAAGACATACCTAAAATGATACACCACTAGAAGAAAGTCTAACTGTGAAGTTCCCTGGTCATCCAGATAAAGACTAGAAATATGGGCTATAAATCTTCCTAGCCCATGATGCTCTGGTCCAACTCTACCTGCCTAGACATCCCATTCGCCTCTATGATGAAAAGATCCGCCCTCTGGTGATATGAAACTCACCCTGCAACGATAGCAATCGACCACTTCTTGGAAGGGAACCAACCAGTCCATCACGAGAATGACGTCATAGCCCGTCATCTCTAAGATATAGAGGTCCCATAAAAAATGACACCATGCAACCTCAATAGGGAACTCTCTGCACTGACTTACACTAGATGTCCTCATTCCCAATGGCATTTCAAGAGTCAACAAGTCGGCAGATGAAATGATAGAGAGCACAGGGCTCTCCACAACAACAACATAGAAAAAACTATGAGAAGCACCAGTATCGAAAAGGGAGGAAGATAAATTGAGGCTACTAAGATCGTACCTCGAACTATAGAAGGGTCGGGATCCTGATCTTGGTAGGTCAACTCCATAGAGAAGGTCTAGCCTATACTGCGGCCCCACGCACCAGACTGACCACACTGAGCTCACCCTCTCTGCTGTCGTTGGTGACCTGTTGACTGACCACCACGGTCGCGACCTCCACCTCGACACAAATGACCGGAGGAACTCCAGTTCCCAGACTGGAGAGAAACTGGTGAAGCATCTCCGGAATGTGGGGTCATATAAGAACCCATACCACCAGCTAAAGGTGAGAAGATCTGACAAAAGTGCTAAATATGGCCCATCTTGCCGCCTGATCAGCAGTCCATCGGATCTCTCCGACATTGAGTCCTTGTATGACCACTCCTACTGCACTGGTAGCATATGACCTGGCTTCCAGAAGATACATCATGCCTGCTCTGATATCCTCAAGAATACTCTCCTCGGTGCTTCATACTATCCGTAGGATGAACACCAGCTCTGGATGTCGAACCGCCCTGGATCACTGCTCCAGAATCCCTGAGGATGCGCTCATAGACCAGCACCTGGTTGAAGATAGAGGTTATCAAAGTCAACCTGAAGATATTCACCTGGGAATGGATCTTCTGCCTGAGACTATACTCAAACTTCCTAACCGGGAACAACTAATCGCTTGTTGGGGTTGGCACGTAGTATTGTAGGTTGGTAAAGCAAGAATAGTACTCCATAACAGAAAGAGTACCCTGCTGTAGACTCATAAAATCCCAGGCTTGGTCAGCCCTCATGGTCTCAGGGTAAAAATAGTGGTAGAAGGTGAGACGAAACGCATCCCAAGAAATACTCTGTTGGTGTGGCATCTAACCATGACTCTTCATCCTGGGGTCCTCCATCCCCTGAGAAAGAAGCAGGCTGCTGCTGCTAAAAGTCATGCATCCATTCATCCATCGACAGGGCATGAGGCAGTGCTCCTAGAAATGTCTGCATCATCCTCAGGAAATCCTCCCTGAACTGTGCATCAGCGCCAGAAATGGGTATAACTACTTGTTCCAACACAGGAACAGTAGGAGGATATGCAGGAGGTTCCTGATCAACCATGTCCAGTGTCTGATCACCATCTGGAAACTGACGTACAACTGAAGGACGTCTCAGATACATATCTCCCAAAGGATCAAAATCACACCTTAGATCAGGATTATGAAAGTATGAGAACACAAGAGTCTGAAATTGGAAGAGGAGAAGGAAACATTCATGTTTACAAAACAGAACTACACAGTGTGTATAAAAACTACACGACATGTTCACTTAAACCAATGACATGGGCATGTACTCCTTCCACCTATGGAAATGTACACCCCAACTACACGGCATGTTGTCCCCACACACGGCGTGTACTTGAACTATATTCCCCTGCCTGAGTCTCTTTACATGGCTAACCCACACGGTCTTCCTAAAAATAGACTACACTTAGTGTTCACTAAGGACACATCGTGTACTAGACAAGGTTTCGGCAACCTGTGTTGTTAGTTACACGGCCGACTACACAGCTGACCCTTACACAACGTATTCCAACAAAAACAGCGTGTATAAGAGAAGATAACACCGACCCGTGTTGTTCGTGACAAGACCGGGTACCTGGATCAAGACAACAGGATGTGTCCTTTACCAACACGATGTGTTCTACTCGAGCTTCCCTGGCCCGTGTTGTTAGTGACACGACCGGGTACACGGATCTATACTACATAGCGTGCACCTATCGTACATATCGTGTTCCTAAAGTCACTTCCTCAACACTGTGTTCTTTCTCACACAGTCAGGGACACGGTCTGAAACTACATGGCATGTAGTCATAAGTACATGCCGTGTATTCTGGGTTTTTCCAGGCAGTATCTCAGAAACTGCGCCGAAGCCCAGAAACATAGAAAGCAAGGAATGAAGGTGCCAAATTATGATCTGTGAGGTCCCATACTCCCCATGAATCGAAGATTGGCATCCAATATAGTCATATATAAGGAAAACAGGTCAATGATACACCAATTTACGATTCAAGAGGGCCCATAATGCCCTAAGACCCAAAATTTGGAGTTAATTTATGAAAAGTACAATACAAATGGTCCTCTATCAAACAGCAGAGATTCTATCAAAGCATCTATCACAACAACATACATAATCTACACCAAGTCTATCACAACAACATGTAATCGCTAATGAATCCTAGATGGAATGGAAATAATGCATGGTATGTGATTTCAAACAAGTTCCTATATTATGAATAAGATTGCATACCCACATCTCATTGTGATGCGACAGAAATAGAACCATACTATCAACAACAATAGCAACACAAGTCATGTGAAACACTCTAGGAGAAATCATAGAAACTGTAAAATCTCAAAACCAACAAACTGCAATAAACGAGGTAGTATAGATTTTCCCTATACATGGGTTAGCTACTCCCGGGCAGACCTTATTACCAAGTACCGAATCTGCCCTATCCCTGGGTAAAGGCTCAAAACAGTAAATAAATATAAAAGAATTCCTCTGAATCCACTTTGTAACATCCCGGTTCTGGAATCCACCCAGAGGCCCCCCGTACCCGGTTGGTCACATGGCCTCAAGCGCATTTCCACAAACTCCAGAGGTTGCCGACTAGCAGCGAGGGCCTTGGGTGTGATAGTGGGGAAACTATGACCTCATTGGAAGAGTACACAACGAATGTAAATAAACATGTAAGAGCAGAAGCAGTAAATAACCAACAATAATAAACAGCAGAAAACTAAATCATCAAACAAATGGAGAACATATGTATATACATAAAATGATGAATGATACATATCTAGGAAAGCATCCAAACAAGTCACAATACCGAAAATACAATATTACCATAACAAGTACAAAACAATCTAAAAATCTCCTCAGCATCGCAAGCCAAAGCTTGGTACCATGCTCTCCTGCTCCAACAAATCATGTACCAGAATCGAAGGGTGCATTCCCTTGTCTATACCTGCAACAACATAGTCTTTTTGGGCCCAAAATCATGACCCAAACAGGGTGTGAGACTGAATCCCAATAGGAAACCACCCGAAGATTTGTTCCTAATAATCAGAGTGTATATAGCAGGTAATAGTGCAATAAGCAGTAAACAGTAGCAGCAACAACAGGCAGTAATCAGTAAGCAGTATACATGATGATATACAATAGTGATCAATCCATAGAACAACAATCAGTAGTGAAGTAACATCTAACACAAAAAGGAAACCCTGTAGGATGTTCCTGAATCCATCCCCTTTGGTCCTATCCAAGAAGTACCACAACCCTCTAGGTAGTGCACTCAGCCTAACCCCATGGTTTGGTCATACTATTTTATAAGACTCTCTAAGGAAGCTCACTCAGTCAATTCCCTTTATAGTCTAGGGTAGTTAGGGACACTCTGAGGGAGATCACGCGGTCTAACACTCTTAGCCCCAAGGTCAAGAGACTCTCTAAGGAAGCTCACTCGGCCAATCCTCCTGTTGCTTTAGGTATACCACAAAATTTCTGAGGAAGCTCACTCAGTCAATTCCCCTATAGCCTGGGACGGTTTAACGACATTCAAAGAAGGTAAATACTATATAACGAAGCTCACTCAGTCTACCCTCTTGTAGTATATAATAACTAAGACTCTCTGGGAAGCTCACTTGGTCTATAACCTATAGTCTATAATGTCCAAGAATCTATGGGGAAGATCGCTCGGTCTATCCCCGTATAGTCTATAATATCTAAGACTCTTTGGGAAGCTCACTAAGTCTATCCCTTATAGTATATAACATCAGGTTCTCACGGTCTCATGCTAGTCAGTTAATATTAATGATATAAGGCCAGAGTACACCTATAGAGCAACTTGGCTAACCAAAGTACACCTATAGAGCTACTTGGCTAAACATTCTACGAAGCATCAATCATGTTAACAACATTATTTCATCCTACGATCACAAGGCATGGAAACAGGTACAATGGCCAAAGGATAACAAGACCAAAGGGTCGTAACATATAAAAAGCATGGGAAAAACGTCCATCACGACAATTATCCACAAACATGATAAATTTTCCTCTACACAAGCTTTCAAGAAAGGTAGGAATAATCACAAGGTAAAAACGGTAACCAGGAAATACCTCGTTCACGGTTATTGGTGGAATTTTCACAGAAAACTCAAAGACATCGAAAGGTAAGGCACAAAACACCAACCTCGATCCTAAGAGATCGATATACATGATCCATGAGGCCTGATTATACTCAGAACTGCATATATCTACGAAAAAGCACCAAAAATTCAACCCATGATAACTTAAGAAATAGTAGGAATTGGTGAACAAGGATCTAGGAGAGTGAAGAGCTTACTGTTGCGGTTCCAATGCAATTTACAGCGGTCGATTCTAAGAACGGATGGAGGCTCGGGGATTCGGAGAAGTTTCATGGCCGTATGGAATCTCTCAGTCGAACGAGACCTAGAGAAAGATGATTCTGTCGATTAGGCGTGACCCCGGTCCATTTATTAAAAAAAATAAAATACATGGCGTGTACTTATTGAGTAGACATCGTGTACTCCTCTTTTCCGTACTCCGCTTTAAGCGGCCTCCACTTCACCCATACACACCGTGTGTGTGGCCTGAACATGGCCAGTACATTATCTAGTGCGGCAAGGGAGTACACGGCGTGTACTCAGAAATTACACGGCGTGCACATCAAAAATTTCCATAAACTCCTTTTTTCTCAAAAAATCCTGAAAAAAAAAGACATACCTGAAAACAAAGATCCGGCTTCTTATAATAGATAATAAACTGTTGACCTTTTCTGGACCATTTTTTAGGTATCCATGTTTTGAAGACACTAAATCCTTTTAATCATCATGTATGTACATATAAAATTTAATAAATATTAATCTATTATGATGTAATATATACATATGAAAATTATTGGACGCTATGTTACATATTATAGGAATTTATTAGTTAATTTTAAGTAAATATGATTAGAAACAATTATTGAAAACCCCTAGGATTCATATAATTATATGAAAAATCATAATATTTTGGTAAAAAATAGTTTTTGTGATTTTCATAATAGTAAATAAATTTTTGTATGATACATGATGACATTGTTTTGTCACAGATTAATTTTTGGTCACTAACACTAAAAATATTAATCATGTATATCTTGTACATGATTCATGTTCACAATGATTGTTCCTTTAATATGCACCTAGTTTGACCCTTTATAGGGATTTTTTGGGTTACGTAGCATTTTTATTACAAATGATTATAATATATTAGGATAAATATAACCATGTATTAGATAGGATAATCATATAGTTTCTTTGATAATAAAGAACATTTCGTGATTTAAAAACCATATGAATGATATTTCATGATTTCACATTTTGCTTATTGTTTCTCAGAATATACCTTTTTTCAATGGGTGGAACAGGGAGGAATTGTGTTAATGTTTAATAAAATAGACAATGGATTCATTTACCTAATAGAAAACTAACTAAAATGTGAGTAAGAATGGAAACCATTTTTTATTAATCCGTTATATCATTAAATAATTAACATTATTAAGATGTCTATGTTTTATGACATAAATAATAAGGGATAAATTTTGTTTCTTGAAGATCATAGAGAAAAGTAGATTCAGTTTCCTATATTTCAATTATGTTGGTTGGAACACTCTGAAGTAGTTTAATGTACATTTATGATTTTCATCAAAATATTCAATTTATTATTCAATATATTATGTGACCAGAACATGTTTATTTTCTATGAAAATTTGCTATTCCAATAGATAACTCCTAGACCAAAGAAGGGTGTATGTTGTGATAGTAGATAAATTGGAATGATTGAAGTGTGAATGTAGGGGAATTAAATAATGATATTATAGAAGTATTTTATAAATTAATAATAAAACATATAAGGATTATCATATATTAGTTTTTTTAATGATTTTCATGATTACTTTGAATGTTACCGATGGCCTAAAAAATGATTTGACGGTAAGGTTTTATTTTATGGGAAATACATGATTTGTGAAAATATTAACCTTTTTATGTGTATTATGTTTTGATAAGAATGGTTAGCTTAGAAAAAGATATTATTGTTATAGAAAAAGTAAATGAGATGGTATTGATGAACTTGGAAATGATTTTATTTTTTAGGGAAAAGTGTTTAATGTTATCCTCGTTGGACTATTCCATATTTTTCAATTTATGGAATATATTTGACAATATGTTAAATTATTTGAGGTTAGGGTATTATTCTTTGATTTTGAATTATGATTTACCATATTGAACAATATGTACTAATAATTTTAGTTTTGGTAATTATAGAGATATGAGGATTAATTATAATTTTTTTTTCAATATTTTAATTTGTTAAAAAAATAGTGCATCATGTATGAAATATATATCTTCAATATTTAGTTCATTAACTAAGAGAAGAAGTGAAATTTAATATAGCATGAAAAAATGTTGAAATTGGGATTTTGTAAGGAAAGATATCATGTTTGTAAATTTTCTCAGGTTCTATATATTGAATGTAAATGAATACCTCAAAATTTGGAAGAGGATATTCATGTTAAATGATATACTTTTATATTTATTTTTGATGAAACGATGGTATTTTATCCCATTATTGATTACCATTTTTTGGATGGTAGCTTTCTCATTACCATTATTTCTATCACTATATAATAGTAAATTGGAATTATTTTTAATTTTAATTTATATATTTTTTATTCTAACTAATTTTATCATATTTGGAAACCTATTTTTTTTGTTCCATATTATCTTTATATATAAATTACCATCTTTTAAGAGGATATTTTTCAACCGTTTTTACAATGTTTGTTTTGATAAAATAAATTTTAAAATATCCAAACCTTGATTACCAAGAAAGAGATAATTTTATAAGGAATGCATTTATTAAAGAATATATTAATGTAACATCCTGAGGTTTTTAATTGATGAACATTCTGTTTTTAACCATATATAGCATGCAACAATGAGCATAAAATAACAATGGAACATAATTTATCAATATGAGATTTTAAATCCTTTTCATTGAATTTTAATGTATATATTAGAATAACTAAATTTTTAAATATATATAATGGTAATATTCAATAAAAATGTGTTAACTAATTTTCAAGAAATAATAATTCTATTTAAAAAAATTATTATCCCAATATTTCTCCTCGAAGCTTGATTTTTTATTTCCTTTTTATAAAATAACATATAATATTTTAGAATTTTCAAAAATATATTTTCTGAAATTAAATTTCCATTTGAAATCAATATGATAAAAAAATTTCATTGAAATTATTTTTAAGAATAATCTAAAAAGATTCAATTTTTGATGAATAATAATAAAATTCTAAATATTGTTGATAAATGTATTTTAGTTATTGAATTTACAAAGTTAAATTTTATTTCAAAGTATGATTGTTTATCTAATATTATTATAAATATAAATATGTTCATTTAAATAAATAATATTATTTAATATGGAAAACAATTATACATAAAAAAGACATTTTACAAAAAATAAATTTTTCATTTCAATCTATGGTTTTCTATAAAATTAATTTCTACCACATCAATGAATTAAATATTGAAAATTATATTACTTATTTGAAAATTGGAGTATAAAATTTGGTATGTAGGTCCATGTTATTTTCGGTCAATGTGAGTAGTAACAATTGTAATTTTTATCATCTTGATAAGGGTATAATAAGTAAAAATATATAACAATGAGTTATGGATTTAAAATTTCTCTATCACTTTCTATTAAACTATTTTATGGGTAAATTTTGAAAAATTCCATCAAATTCTCAAATATATGTCCACTTGGTTTGATACTTCTTTTATTTTGATCTTTATATTTATTCAATTAAATATTCCATACTGAATGAAACTATTTTGTCCTTATCAATAATAATAATTTATCATATAAGGAATAAAGGGGATATGAATAGTTATATAAATTAATTTTAAATAAAAATTATTTTTTTGTTACCATATGTTTTTTTTAATTTTTAGTTCTTTAATAATTACCCTAAATTAATACATACCTCCAACATAATATTCATTAATCTAATAGAAAAATAATATAAATAATATAAATATTATTATATATATAATTTATAGTCGAATTATGGTGGTAAATTAATTTTTAGATTCCTATTTCATATTTGGGATGTTTGAATGGATTATATTCGAATTCTATCATTTTTTGTTGTGTATATAATTAAAAATTAGAAAAATAGTGTGATAATTTATATTAGTGATATTTAATGTTATATAATATTTTATTTACTTATTTAAAATATATAAAAAAATTCAAGTTGATAATTAATGTTATAATGGTATACAATTTTTAACCATGTACATTTATGAACCAATTACTAAATTATATGAAAAATTATAACCCTTTATCTGTGAAAATTATGCCACTACAATTTAGGTTTAAATGGCTTAACTAAGGCATGAAATAAAAAAGAAAACATTGAAAACCAATTTAAAACAACAATAATTTTTTTGGTTTATGGGTTTTAAACCCTAAAAAAATATATTTTAATCTCTATCCAATTGGAATCATTTTTTATTCGAAAACATTTTTTATATTTTATTCATCTATAAAATTCAAAGAGTTCCCCCTGTCCCAACATATAAAAGAGAAACCTATTATCCTCTTGTTTTCCCCAAATTGAGTTATCTATCTTGAACAAAACTAATACATTCTCTTTTAAAAAACCATTTACAATAATTATAGGTGTTCATGTTCACAAATTTCTAGTTGAAGGGTCCTTAAGAAGGGATATAAACGAGGCCTTTTAAAGAAGAGGTAATCATCTTACCTGACCGCTTTCAATTGGTTTATTCTTTAACAGAATCTCAATATATTATATTATTCATAAAATATTAAATTTATATTCATCAATATGCTAATATATTTTTATGTTTATAAAACCAAATTTATTCTCCCTTTGTTCCATGAAATGGGAAGTGGATGTATCGTTTTTCTATGCATGCAACTTACCATCTCCACGTAGAAATAAAAATAATTTTCCAGCACCATCACTCATGGGTGCTTATTAATATGGGCTGAAAATTTATATATTTAATTTATGAAATATTAATTATTATTTTTTATTATATCAAATATCACTTATTACGTTCCAATCCATAAGAAAATTATAATGTCTCTCATATGTAGATGTAGACTACCACCTCAATGAGTGGATTTGATATGTTTTACATTCAATTTTACATTAATTCTAATAAGGATAAATTTAATGATTATATATTATAGATATTATATAACAATAATTCTTGAAATGAGAATTTTTTTCCATTGTTTCATTCAATTATTTAAAAAATTAAAACACTATTAATGCGTACCGACAACTTACTGTCACTATAAAAAATGTAATTCATTTTTATATCACAAAATATTATGGATTAATTTAAAAATGTCTATAGATGATATATATGACAATTATAAAATATATAATGTTTTTTCATATGATGTAACAACGATTAATGACCATTTAATGGAACTAAAAAAATAAATTCTCATAAAAATGAAACTATTAATACTTGAAATTGTTGATTTCAATAAGTTATTATTAATAAATGGGTGTTTAAAAGTTATTAGTGGATCATATGTGATATTAAATGAATTTAAGGAAATATGATATAGAATTATAATAAATTAAAGTTTAATATACGTGTGGTTTATGTGCGGTTTTTGTAAGTCAAAATCGAGGTACGGGATTTTTGTCTCACAGTTATACCTATGAGACACATGTCATATTCATCACTTGTTTATTCTATGTGGTTTATATATTATAATAAATGTCTTTCATGAAGAATAATATAAAAATTATGTGATATCCATATACATTTATGTTTTTTTCTATCAAGGGCCCTATTATTAAAAAGATCCCAATTTGGTAATGGTTTTTTGTTGGAATGTATTTTCATACCAAAATAATTTATGACAATGTTTACAATGATGAAATTTCTTGATATAACTATAAATAATGTTAAAATATTCCTTACCCTCTATTTATTTTTGGATAACTTATTTTTTATATTGATTTTCACTCTTTAAGACATCAATATATTAAAATAATGTTTTTAAAGAAAATTAATTGTATTTATCTATTCGATCAAAAATATATTTGCATCCTTGTCTATTTTTTTCAGAAAAATGATATCAATAATGTAATAATGTAATAATATTATTTTTCGAATCCAATTTACAATGATTTAAATTATAATAATTCATTACAAATATATCTTATTATCATTTTCTAAATGAGTAAATTTTTAATTTTGCCTGAAAAATTGAATTAAATAAATGTTTTTAACTATAATACATGAAGGGAATTAACCATATAAATCACTAATAATATAATTTAATATTAAATTTCATTTTCAATTTTTTAATTATATTTCTTTAAAAAATACACAACCTTGGCACCCTCATGATATAAATGAAATAGTATATCAGGAACTGGGTAGTCTAGAATTTTTATCTTATGAAATTTATTTCGTCGATAAATGAGTTTCTTCTAGGTTCTCTATTTTTGTATATTTAGAAAATATAGATTTGAGGTTCATTTGGTTTGGGGAAATTGTTGATTATCGATAGGGCGTATTGTTGTCTTGCATAATCAATTACACAGGGTTAACCATTATTGTTCTAAAAGAAAACTCTAAATGGTTCCCACACCCATAATTGTGTATAGAACTACATTCCAAAGGGAGGAAGTTAGTTAGTGTTTTATAACCAATGGAACATAGGAACTTTTATTGGTTAATAGTGTTTGTGGTTAGTCTCATCACTCCATCTTGGGGGGAGTTTTTCCATACTCTAGGAATCCCTCTTTAATTTATGAAATGTTCATAAATATATTCTTGTTTAGGATATGGAACTAGTTAGCCTAACAAAATGATCATAGATTAAACTCTATTATATGTGAAGGTGAATGTTATTTGTGAATTTATATATATATATCAGAGGTTCTTCATCCATTTTACATAATGGGAACCTTATATCATGTTGAAGCCATATCTCCAAGAACATATTAATTTTCTTCCATGTAGTGGAGTGATTAATACCTCAAGGATGGCATTGATCCATTATGAGGAATCATGCGTATCATTATTATAATTTGAATAAATACCATGTAGTTCATTAATATCATGTTATATATCATCAATGTGGATAAGAATTATATGAGGGAACTTAGGCTCAGGGTACTAGAGTTCAAGCCTTGAAAAGTCATCCTATGCATCCCTATTATATAAGGAATCAGAGTAATTGATTTTTTGTCATTACATTGAGACCTTCCGCAAGGTGGATTCCCATATACGTCGATTTTATATCATGCAATTCATTGAGGATTACACACTATTCATACCATGGGTGGTGGATATTTATAATGAAAATGTTATTATCATTGAAACTCTTTAATTCTATTTGAGTTATACATGATGTGAGAAAGAATGGATATAAATTACTTAGTTTGTCAACACATGGATGTGGGAATTTTTTATTGGGGCAACCCTTTTGATTTTTAATATGGTTATTGGTATTTAAGAAGGTATATTATATACCCTAGTTTATTTTAGTAATCATATTTCTCAGTGTTTAGTTGACTACCATGAACACTGATGGATGGGGTAGAATGAAAATCACTTGAGAATTATTTGGTTCAGATTGTTGTAATAACAGAGACATTCGAATATTCACGCTGATGTGGATTCCCAATTGATCTCGGGACCAAGGAATTCATACTAATTGTCATCAGTATTATAGGAATAAAATTTCTCATAGTTAATATTAATTATTAGTCCCTTGAGGGATGATGTATAATGATCATCCTATTAGATTGGTTGAGTCCCAATAATTGAAAATGCCGAAGACATGGGGTATTTACACTGAAGTGGATGGCCATTTGGGAGTGATCCTTGGGAAAGCATCAAATGTATTGAATTTATTACAAGGATCAGAGTTCCCATGGTTCATTTGACTTACTAGTCTATTGATGGACGAGGTAGAATGATCATACCATGGGAATGATTGCATCTCGATGGTTGAAAAGCTAGATAAATAGTGGTACTTACAGCAATGTCGATTCCAGTTTTTTCTCGATCCATTGCAACAAGTCATATGTATCATCATTATTTCAATATTTATTGTTCTTGTTGTTTTTTTATCTGGGATTAGACATTCAGGTTCCCCTAATATAGGGTAAATATCATATTATTCCTCACATCATGGATTACAAACCAATTTTTATATTCTATGAAGGATGGATAAGGTTATCATGTCCTAGGATGCCTACATGACCTACTATGGTTGGCTACCAAACATGTATTTATTGTATTAATTGATGTGTTAAAGGACGAATGGTCATTTATGGTTGTATTATAGATAGTCTGAAACCAAACACATGATCCGGGTAGCTTTTCCAACGAACATTTTATAGTATGGATGATATCTCATGACATAGGATGACTTGTTCTGAGGACATCACAAACTTTGATGATGTATCAATGATGTCATGGAAGGATGTTTTTTAAAATTATTAAAGAGAGTCACTTGATCTGGATAACATATCTGGGGGACACTATGTGATATGTCTGGTTTTTCATTGTTTCAATGGGCCACTTTGAATACATTATTGGAGGGTGTTATAGGATCTGGATGTTAATATCAGAGGGTTTCTTGAGATCTAGCTCACATACATTGTTTTTATGGTATATTTTAGGTGAAATGTCTGGAGGACATCAAATGTTTTGTATGGTGATCCTAGAGGGTTTCTCAAGACATTGGAAGTATGTTGTTAATGTGTTTTGGAATTTCATTAGAATGTCGAGGGACATCACATGCTCAAAATAGAATGTCAAGAGAGGGTCATATGATATAGGAGACATTCCTTATTAATGTTATATAATATAGGTGGTTCATGTGAATCATATTTGGATCAACCTATATGTTATTAAAATATTTAATCAATATTTGTATTATTTTTTCTATCCTTTTTGAATATTTTTATTATTTTATTATTTTTTCTATCCTTTTAGAAAATCTATTGCATATTATGTAAGACATGATTTAATTCCTTAGAATGTTCTAATGCAATCATAAAAATGTCTATTCATTCTTCATAACCCCTTAGTTCACTCACAATGTCATTACCTTGAGAAATTCCTTATGATAGTGAGATTGGATTCTTTCAGAAGTTAGCTCCAATGCATGGGTGAGTTAGTGTGTCCATCCAAAAAATAATTTTTTAATAGGGAAGGGACTTATAGGCCTCCCGAATCCAATTATACACCAAATTTTTCATTGTGTATCTCATTGATTTGAGATTGATTCGGTTGAGATCATTGGTGTCTTACGCTTCATAGGATCTAGCTAGAAGTTATTTAAGGGAAAGTTGAGTGATTTCCAGTTTATGAAATATCATCCCTTGAGCGCCCCATTACTTATATTTTGTCAAATAAAATTTTTTATCCTAATAATTTGGACATTCCATGGGGATTTTATATGGTTATATGACATGTCAAATGGAATTTATGAGATCATTATTCCTTTGTAAATTCATTCATGTGATTCGAGAATACTTGTCCAAGACATTCCATGCTACAATGATGGATTTCTAGGGAGCTTTCACAAGATTCCACTGACAAGGAATGGGGACCTTCTTGGATCAATAGTTATTTTATAAGGTACAAAACCCCATTTGTGTGATGATAAACATATCAAATTCTATAATAAGGTCCTATCATTTCTCTTTTTATTTCCTTCTATATTTGATGTGTGCCAGAGATATCATCATCATGTACGAGTGTTGTCGAAGACAATCAATCACCCCATCGGTGATGCATCATCTGAAAAATAAAGGGTCTATCTATGATGCACAACCAATTTAATGAAAAAATACTTTGATATTTATACATACTAAGGGGGAGAAAAAGACTGTATAGACATGGTTGATTCCATTAACGTAAGGAGCGTGACACGCCAATGAGAAATTTTATTATAAGGTGGGAAGGTCGCATATGATTCCAGACTATCTTGTAAATAACATGGGTACTTACTATAAATATTTATGTCCACAATATGATAATTTATTTCACAAATTATAATCCCTTATTATACAAGATTTTTTGGATAGTTGTCAGTTGCCTTCTGGTTGACAAGTCACTTGATCCAAAGGAACTCTTCTATCAACCATCACATGATCAGCGAATGTATAAGAAACATTTGTGAGAAAACAAGGTATTTCCCAATGGGATACACAAGATCTATAGTTGGTCATGCACTATGAATGTCCCATTCTCATGACCTTATGATGTTCATGAAATAGTGTTTCCTTTATAGGTTCTTGTGATCTGGGAATTTTGTCCACCTTCATCTACCATTACATTGTGGGTAAAATAAAAACCATGATTTAAGTATTTGTTACCTTGTATATTTTCTGGTTCTTATTGGGAACATTCGAAAAAATGTCACACCCATATGTGTGACATATTTGTGGACAAGGGAATGGTTTTGAGAAATGTAAATTCCCTCCTAAGTATTTGGGCAATCACCATTTGATTCCTAGTAAAATTATTGGTGTAAAATTTGACGTTTTGTATTTAATGGAAGACCTTATAAATAAGGGAGTAATGGGAGGCTCGTTCACTATCTTCCCAACTCATAGATTTCTTATAATCTAACTCTATCATGGTATGCTTTCACAAGACCATCCACTAGAAATATTAGCACGGTCAATCTGTAAGACCTATTTTTGAGAATTGATAGTATGATTTGTTTTCTAGGTCTCTTTGTGGGAATGCATTCATGATATTAGTTTATCCCCAACACTTGTTGTAGCATGTGACAATATAAATCTAATTAATTTATTGATCATTGGTAATATGACTATAAGGTTTTATGTCCTAGTTTTTTAGGATCGTGTTGGTTTGGTCTCATGATCACATGACTATTATATGGATTCTATGACCATGTCAAGGTCATGAGATCAAAAGAATGAGATATGAAAGTATTGTCTGTGAGATCTTGACAAGGTGAATGATAAGGCCTATATCATGTCATTCCATTTCAATCCCCCTCAGGATTCATTAGATGTTATTGAGGTCACTAGAGATGTGAAAAAAATTTGACAGTCTATTCACTTCTCTGATATATGATACTTACTTTAATGAAGATGGCTTCTAGATCTCATCAGAGTTATTGTAATGCATCTAATTACATGGATATAATTTCTAGGAACCATACTAATGAACCAAATAATCATGTGCATACTAACAAAGTGGATATTATAAGGATTTTATTCACAGTGATCCAAAACTATCCTTTATCAAACCAGGTTACCCTGTATGGGATTTCCTGGTGGATGATGTTTCCATCCATTCTTCAAACTATAATATATCATTTTTCTAGGTGTCATATTCCATTTATTACATTCATATAATTTTTTATAAATATGTTCTATTGGTTATAGAATATTCCCATGTGATTCCTTATATACTTAAGAACTCACATCTTGGAATAGATGGTTGTTATTTCACCCACGATCCAATGACAAATGTTGCTGAGGTATATATTACTATTCCTTGAATTCTCAAGCAGTATATGGATGTAGAATTGATATTTTTGATCTGGTGAATTTTTTTTGATGAATTGGATGGCCTATTATAGGTTAGGAATAGTTATGAAGTGTTTTCATCTTGTTACACTCTATTCATTTTTATGAAGTATTATGGGTTTCCCAGTTCATCATCTACTGCAAATCTGATATCATTAGATAACTAGTTAAATATCAGTTCACTAATACCAATTCACTAAATTTACCCATCAATGACGTATGAATCCTCTTCTGAGATATCTATCAACAGGGTGGGATATCCCCACGTAGGGAAATGTATGATTAATTCCCTCTTACTACATAAATCTAGGATGACCCTACACAAACTTTTGTATTGGAGTGGAACATAGTTAATATTTTAAAGTAAAATTCAATATTTTATTTCACTATTCATTCACTAATCACCTTTAATTATTGGTCATACAATTTCCTTTGTTTCAATATATCTCATCTTACTACTATACACCCTCACCAGTGCATTCTTGTAATGTTAGTAAGAGTGTTGGTTCATAGTTTGAAGTCCTGGGAATTTTATAACATGCTTCATGGGGATTACAGGTGAGGAAGAAGATATCATTATTCCATTTGATAGAAGTTTTCATGGCCATGTTTTTTAACAGATGTCTTTTACCATCTAGGGAAGCAAGATTATGGATATATGTTAGCAAAATTGTAATGGATGAATTTCTAGTAGATTGAGGAACCCTCAATTTGGAATTACTAAACATTACATGTATTTACCAGGCCTTAGGATACATTTTGTATGGAATAATATTTCATAGGATCAACAATCCTTTATAGGTTTTATTTAGATAGATAAAGGATCATTTCCAATACTAAAAATACAACAACACCATCATGATCCATGGAGTCTTCTTTCTATTGAGTTTGTTGTAACTTTTTGGGGTTGAGATAATTTCATTAGGGTTGGATGAGGTTAATGGCATGCTAATCTGATCTGATTAGTTTTATTCCACTCCTTATGTAGTGCCAACTAGGCCAATTATTGATTATTCTGAAAACACTCTTGATGAATGTTCATATACATTTCCCTTTCGTATGGGGTTCATATGGTCTTTATGTATGAGCATATCATTTTTTATTTGTATAAACCATATAAGTTTTCCTTCCAATTTAGTTGTAGTTAAAGTGATTCCCACATCCCTTTTGATAAAGGATGAGGAGAGGCACATCCGATGATCATATTACAACATTAGATGACACAAAATACTGAGTAAAAAAATGAAGAGATTAATCTTCAACCGGTTGGTGCCCATATATTCCTTGATTATCTTTCTAGAGGAGCATGTGTGGATGACTATCTGGGTATTGTTTTAAAATTATTGGTCATACATGTGCAACAACCATCTGCCTCATCGACCCATCTTTTTGTGTAGATGATGTATTTGATTCATGATTAATGCAAGTATTCAATGAAGCACTCTCGTCGTAACATTTAATACACCATTAAGATATGATTTTCTATTGAGGATGTCCTTTTAAAACAAGAAACTGATGACGGGTCTCTTAGAGGAAGAATATATGATTCTTTATATACTACTTCATCATCATGTCAACTAATTATTCCACATTTTTACGAACCCAATATAGAAGTAAAATGATCTTAGAATATTCATAGGATCGTCTGGTAGAAAATTAATACATTAATGGTTTAGAATCCTTATAGAACATTTTAAGACCAAGGAGAAAATTTTCAACAGATATTTCCTTATTTTTGAGTGGTCATCATTAACCATCATCCATTATATGAAATAATTTGATATATCATCCTAACAAGAAAATAATTAGATACGAGTGAGAGGGCTCATCATGAAAAGGATACTTCTTCATCCAAATCTATGATGCATGATTTTGATGAATTTAAAATAGGAACCTATTTATATCTTAGATGAATTCCAAAATGGATGTCTTAAACATAATGATATAGTTATATCATGAGATATTATCTCCCTCATAATCCATGAAATCAACAACTGTAAAAAGTGTTCAAGAGATTTCAACATTGATCAATACCCTTAATCTTGGGGTAGAAGCAGAAGAGG
Source organism: Viscum album (assembly GCA_963277665.1). Classification (NCBI taxonomy): domain Eukaryota; kingdom Viridiplantae; phylum Streptophyta; class Magnoliopsida; order Santalales; family Viscaceae; genus Viscum; species Viscum album. The sequence continues at coordinate 1,203,271,067 of OY728135.1, forward strand.
AGGGGAAAGAGGAACGTTGTCATTAAATGGACGATTCTATCCAGATTCTTACTGGATTGACTAGTTTATTTGATCAAATGTTATTATAGTATGATTGTTGAAACATATTTTTATATATTTAATATTTATCTAGGTTCTGAAAAATGTAGAACACTTTTTATGTATACTGTCATGGAATGGATATGCTGAATTTTAAATGGTATTGTAATATTTTCATTTTCTCAAGATGGGAATTACATTTTGTGAATATTATGTTGCATGAATCACCAATGATACCAATCATTTTCATAATATCATATAAACTTGAATGTATATAATTAATATTATAAAAGATTATCCTTCAGAGAAGTTCCAAAATTCCACCCAATATGAGATTCCCCACTTATGTATCTCCACTAGTTATCTTGATATTACCATATTCACAAATAGAAAATATTTTTATAATATATTCCCTTGAGGGAGAGTACTCTATATTTTTTTAAAGTCAATGGACCTGGTGAGCATAACTTTATTTTTTCCCTAATCAATTTAGGGGTCTCACAATATCTATTTTTCTATTAATATATCTTGAATTATATCCAAATCATCAAATATGGGAAGACATAGTGGGAATAGACATTGCTTTTCCCTAGGATTCCCTTATTTAGTTTCAGCCTAGATGGTTTTAATATATTTTACTATCATGAAAATTAAATTTTTGATGTGTTTAGTTTATATATTTTTATCTTTGACCTTATGTTTTTATAGTATATGGTGTTTTATCTCACACCTTGAGATACTATGATGTTTAAAGTCCTTCCTCCCATACATGATTGATGATTATGAAATATGGGTAACACAATACATGGATGACCCAAAACACCGAAGGATACTATGTTCCACCACGGCATTATAAAGGCTCACAATGATTAGAGAAAATTTCGTAAAAGTATTATATACCATTTTTTGGTAGGCCAACGCCCTTATACATCTATTGAATTGTTTAACAAAGGTGTCTTCCATCGTTTTCAAGGTTCGTGGATGATTTATGGGTGGAGCATTTGTTGATGGAAATGTAAAGGGGATGTTAGGTCTACCTGGATAGTTGGAATGTGGGTGATTTATGTCATTCCCAAAATCCTTAGTAAAGGAATATGGGATGGGGTTAACTTTCTATAGATTATCCACAACACCATGAGGTTCCTCGTTGTTCCATTTTGTTTCAAGTGCTCACAAGGATTGGGGTTCCTTTCATGTAATGAGGTTATTCCTTTAGTTGGTAGGTAAAATCCCTTATGCTTTAATAAAATATTCAAGTAAACATGATCTCCACTACTTTCCAAGGGACATAAGTGAATAGTAAAGACTCAAACGTTAGGTAGATCAAGATGGGTATGGAATAAAAGGCTATCGAGGAAGGGTTGTTTCACCCTATGACAGTTTCACACTTATTTTATGCTTGAGCGCTATGCAATATAGTTTCCAATCACAGGGTGTGGGACATAATAATGTTTTTTGAAAGTAATATCATATTACTTCATTGATAAAAGGGATGTAAAAATGGAAACTTAATGTTGAGGATATCGAATATGATTGAACAGTCTTGTTATGGGGATAGTAAATCATGGACCAATTTGTTCGGTCCACGAGGATGGTGTGGGAAAATCATGCCAGGAATGGAACATAACACAATTATGTTCTTAGTTCTTCCATGGTGACATAATGGCTCAAAATGATCTGAAAGATATTTTGTAGAGTGGATCATTTGGTTTACAATGTTATGTGCCTTTACAGGATCTGTATGTATAGAAGCATAGTCAAACCAAGGGTCCCTTGAAAATAGGTATCAATTTCCAAGGTACATTTAATATTTATAGAAACCCAAGGATATCAAATCATTATTTTTAATTTATGGTGAATTTAATACTCAACATGAGGTTTAGTACCCTAAAATTTGTGTTTCAACCAATTAAACATGTTATAATGGTGATGAGATGTGAAAAAACATTACACTCACTTCTTCTTGGTCCATTAGTCAGACGATGATGATTCAACTTTTTATACGGTCACAAATTCGACCTTATGATATATATTCATCATTTATTTACACCATATGTTTTTCTTAAACATCATGGATGATTATTTTAAAAAGGAAATACATGAATTTTTTACAGGCATCCCTTTATGGAGTTTCTTCCTTAAATGTTTTATGTATATTTTTCTTTAATTTTAAAGTCTTGGGATTTGTACCATCAAAGGCTGGAGTTTATGTTGGTCTGAATTTGACAAATGTGTGTAATGTTTATGGTCATGATCCATGTAGAACTAATATGAGGGGAATGTTACATAAGAATCTAATTAGAATATCATGAGTCAATATTCATTGATAATATTTCAAAGAAGAATATTAAAAAATAAATAAATCATGGATTTATTTTCCTATGTTATATTTTGGTGATATGCAACAATCATATCATGGATTTCATAGAACGACCACAAGTGATGATCCCTACCATGATGATGTTTGTCTCAAACGGTTCAAATATATCTATATATAGAGCCATTATTTCTCAAGTTGGAAAGAATAAGACCCTATTCCATTATATAATGTTTGAAAAGAATGATCTACATTTTTTTTCAAGGGTTGATAGAAGTTTAAATTGACCCAAGAATCTCAAGGCCTGAAGTGTGACATATGTGCTAAGGGGATTAAAATATGATAGAGGCACTCCATCATTAGGTTGCCTGATCATAGGTTATTGTGGACCCGTGATAAGGGATGATGATAGCTGATGGTATGATACTTTTATCTTCTTTTATCTGGTAATCATTTGTTTTTAGTTTCAATTTCATTCAAACATGACATTTTTCCTGATGATTAATGTCGCGAGGTATGGAAATTCACTACAAAGGTCTGGTGCATATAAAATTTGTTGTATATTTCCCCCTCTTCTACATACTATGGTTAAACCCAATATTGGGGATCTCAATGTCTCTATGTGTCATGTGATTTCAGGACTCAAGGGGTAAATGTATTTGGTATATATGTTCCTTGGGAAAGTTTGAATCATAAATAGGGATGGGGAATATTTTTTTATAGAGACTAGACCAATGAATAAAGAATCAAAATGTTTCTATGTATCCTATAATGAATGGAATCATGCCATATGTAGTTTTTTAATCAAGGTGTTGTGGGAGACTAACACCATGGGTAGTGGTCCTATCTAGAAAGGACCATAGTAATGCATTAGTTTGTGTCGTGAAAAGGACATCAATCGGGTAGTTTAATTTCATGTGGTAAGAATTGTTTGTGATCCTTTTAAATACATTCATCTAAGACCATGATAAACCTATTTTAAACTGATAATCCTTTGGAATGTAGGGAGTTACATTATAAAAACTATAAATCTCACATGATCTATTCTTTGTGTGAGGAATATGGAATGTAATAGTTTCTTCAAGACATGGTGGAATTTGGAGAAAGGATAGATGAATTTATTATTATCTGGTGTCTGGTCCAAGAAACAAGATCTTGGTTTTCTAATATACCTCATTGGAGTGAGATTAGTCCATATATAAATCAACAAACCTTTTAAGTTTAATGTTTGGAGTAAATGACATTAGTCATGAATTTAAACACATTAATCTAAGGACATGGGTGAATTATTGTAAAACAAGAGTAATGTTTTGACTAGGCCTACGAATAGAGGTTTGGGCATCACTACCTATCATGAGATTCAATGAATCATGCCAAACATAATTCTTGAAAACTGTGTACTCTAGTGTTATGTGGTGAGGACATCACCCATGCAGTTTTTGTATCCTATCGTAAGGATGTGGGTTTACTAACTTGGAAATGAAGTAATATTGCAGATAGAACCAAGAATTTAAATCTAGGCATTAGTATGTATCCTATGATGGTTGGAATAAATCCCCACATTTTTCTTAGGTAAAAGAATATATATGTGGTCTTGACCCACTCATAGGGACATTGACATTTGACATTTATTTTTTACATATATTAATCATGTGGGGTGAATTGTCGGTGAGACGATGATTCTTTTGTATTTTAGCATCATGTGGTGAGGTAATCTTCTAAGAAACTTTAATGGCATACAGTTAGGAAAAGATAAAATATGTAGATTAAAATCTTCTAGATTGAACATGTTATGGATAGCATAACATCATGTTGTCAGTATGAGTGATGTTTTTCACTTTAAATTATTACAAAAAGTACAATCTCATTACAATTTAATGTAACATATTTTGGATGAGAAATGATTTTTAGATTAACGTCTTTATTAAAAGATGTGTTACGTATAGTTTAACATAATGTGGGTTGGGTGAGATAAATCGTTCTTTTTAAAGTATTCATACCACGATGTGACAAATTGTATGCTTTAGAATCATCCTTCTTGGAAATGAGATACAAAGCATTTTTTTTTGATTTTAGATTTTGAGATAATTGGTAGTTTAAATTATTGATACTAGGGAAATGTAATGTTTGATTTCTGTTATGGAATGTATTTGTTATGAAACCTCACAATGGAGAGGGGGGTGTGACATACTACTCATCCATTATGGATAATCAGTAAGACCTATTGTGATTGAACATATATATGATATAAATCCCTTCCCATTTTGGTTACAACATTAGTGGTTTCTCAACAGGAATACTCAGGGATCTTAGAGACAACAAAAATTCTCCATGCAGGAATGAATATAGAAAACCCATTTTATTAAAGGATAATATGATTCGATTATGATTTACATTGATGTTGTGATGTGGGTGATACATTTTTTCATTGAGCCTCTATGATTTATCTACCAACTTTTTAGATTTCAGATAATCTAAGCGTTTTCACGAATTGATATTTTTCATCAAGGTATATGAACTTATTTGGGAAAATCTACCTTAGTCTCATATATTATTAAATAAACAGTTTCTTGGGTAGTAGTATATGGGGTTGTATTAAACAACCATAAATCATGGAGGATATTTTCCAACTAGTAATTCTTATCCTTATTTATCATCTTTTGTATTATTTTTTAGAATATTTTATTCAAATACTCTATTAATCCTTTTGATGACGAATAATTGTGGGATGAGTGATTTGACTCGATGTTGTACAACTAGTAAAATTTCGTCAAGTATGTAGAACAGATAGTAATATCATTTTCCACCTATACAATTTCAGGGAATCCAAACAAGGTTATGCTATGGGACATTAATTTTTTTTGAATTTCTTTCCCTTGAATTCAATCTGGGTATTACCTCATCTAATTTGGAGAAGAATCCAGCAGTAGTAAGGATGTACTTGAATTTCATAGATATGGATGAGGATATGGACCTATAACATCTATTACCAATATGGAAAATGACTAGGAAAATTTGGTTATATATTACAATTACAATGGTTTATGGATAAAATTTTCATTAACTTGGTAGGCATTAATTTTTCTTGTGAATTCCACACTATTTTGTATCATGGTTTTCTAGAAGTTTCACATCCTCTTAAAATTTTTGAGAGAGGCTAGTCCTAAACTGATGAGTTCCAATGGAGGCTACCTGGAATTCTTCTGTGATGGCAAAATTATTTCATCCTACCATGATTATGAGGAGGAAATCATTGAAACCATTCTTATAGGGAACAATTTGTTCACTCAGACAATCTTTCTTGGTAATGTTCATATATCATCAGAAAATATATTACCTTCCTACTCGGTCTATCAAGATGATCCCATTTTAATAATAATGGATTATGGGATCCATCCATCGATTGTGGTTATCAGTTAATCGTTATCTGGGGAAATGATGACCTGATTAATTTCTCCCATATTTGAGTTGGTTATAGATGAGTCCATCATTCAGTGTGTGATACAAATGATCACTTCCTCCTTATCAGTATCATCCAATACTATGGATTCATTAACCAATGCTTCATCATGATAATTATATTGATTAGGGAACATGATTCAATTTTTTATAAAAGGGGAACTCAAACATTATTCCCCTAACATAGAAAGTGAGAGAAACCAATTCTCCCTTTATGATCGAATATTCTCTATCGATCTAATTTATCAGCAACAATGAATCAACTTTTATGTTCCGAGAGGATATATGTGGATAGAAGGATAATTCATAGGTATTTATGATGTTTTTTACCCAACCACATAATTTATGAAGCCATCACATAGTGAGAATGGGTAGGAAACAATTTTCATTATATAAATAAACAACCACAATCTCTAAGCTAGCCTAATTGAGTATCTGATTTTCTAGTCTCTTAGAGATTGTACTTTGTGTTGAACAATTAAAATACATATACCATGTTAATGGATTATAATTGGCCTAGAAATATTCCTCATTTGGATACCTAGTGTCAACTAGTGTGCTATCCAGAGATGGGTTCACCATAAGGAAATTAGTTAATCCCTTCCATTTCACTGACATCTATGACATGAACTGAATTTCATACTATTGGTGAATGATCGCACATTGATCCCAACACCTAGAAAACATTGGATGGCCAAGGATTAACTTGAGTGGATCAATACAATGGACCAGGTGGAAATCATGGTGCTATAAGTAATGCCTCATCCTTTTCACTTGAAATACAAGTGTGAGTTAGTTCTTCTCAACATTAGAATATCGGGTATCAATTTGTCACATCACTTGAATGTAATATCAAAGTCTATTATCACACCCAATATCATTTTTCTACAAGAGGAGGGTTCATGTGGGAATTCTTTAGTGGCCACATACAATATGAGTGGCTATCCTTCCACCAGCAGCATTAGGATTGGTGGTTAAATTAGAAACTACTTGAGACTCTAGAATGATTTTTAGAAGTCATAATCCCATTGATAGGTAATTCTATTATTTAATATCATGGTTAATGGGATATATTTTATGGCCAATATGTCTATGTAACAATGAATATTATAATGGTTCCAATATACCCCACTAAATTCATTGATATTCTCACCCTATGAAATTTCTAAAAAAAATATCTAGTCTTTTATATATCAACATCAATGCCATAGTGGCATAGAAGAAAGCCAACGAACATTCCTAATTATAATGTGAAAGAATCATTCAATGGATTTATCTATAGGTTGCGATTTTGGAGATTATTGAATTTTTTTTGATGATCTATAAAGTGATCAGATCACATTCAATATTTGAATACCAGGTCATCAACATAACATTCATCTCTTTGTCCAAACATATGATTAATGATATAATTCATAGTTTCTAATATGTATATATAATGTTTTATAATAAAATTATAATGGGTTGATATTAAAATATTCCATGGGGTTTTATGAAGGATGTGGATTCCTCCTCTCCAGGATCCATATTTATTTGACTGTACAATTAATACCCATCCTTGAATGAGTGGTCATGGAAGCCATTAGTTGCATCGATCATGATGTCTATTATAGGAACTGGGAAATAACCATTTATGTAGTGTCAATAATGGTCTTCTAAATCAATGAGGAACCTTTATTTTTTATTTTTTCATGTCATGGATGACTTTGGTTTGCATCTTGGATATTATATTTCTCAAAAAAGCTGGCTCTGTTTAATTTGTAGACTTATGCATCTTCATTTGTAGAATGAGAGGGGTGAATCCTCATAGATTATTGATCGGAACCTAAATGGTCATCTGGTAGGTTGAGATGATGCATTACACATTTGAATGTAATCCATTAATTTCTATATAATGTTTAGAAAACAAATATCTTTTTTTCTTTAAAAATATGATGTATATCACATTATCCAAAAGAGGAATGGTAACACTAACAAATGTAAGTCATGGTTATTATTCTATTATTAATTCTACCTACAAATTACAATAAATGGTAGAGAAGAATCCTTCCTCGAATGTAGGAGGGGAATTTTTGAGGTCATCATCTTCTTCTTCTACATCTGAGTTAGTTGTGGAATTTTTCGATGAAGACATAAATTTGGAGTCATCGTTATCATTGTCAAGGAGAGAGTGGCCATAAGAAAAAAATACATCACCCACTACTAGAAGAGACATTGTAAAGGCATTCCAGAGTTTAAATTCGTTGATATTGTCACATGGTACATAAGGGTATTGTATATATGGGATCAGGTATATTCACCCAACTAGATTGATGGGGATCCCATAGTCATAGTTGACCACACATTAGGGATTCATAAGGGTTGTCCCCAATCAATTGGGGGCTACAAAAAATATATCATCATCCAACACTATTTTATTTACTTCACTTTTGTAAAAACATTCATCAGCAAATATGGATTCGGAAGTCTCAACGGTGGAACTATAACCATGTAGTAAGATGATCATTCCATCGATGGGGAAATTCAAGAATCGATGAAATTTTTGAGGTACCTCCACATGGTTTTAGAGATAGGGCCTTACCATAAAGACATTATATGAAGTTTCTAATTAAATAAAAAATAAATATTTATGATATGCAAGATCCCCAAATTGAGCTCTAATATTGATCTTCCCAAGAGCTCTTTGCTTATGATGTTCATTCCCTTGAATTGTCAACATTGTGGGAGATAATCATCGTTCTCAATATCCCAAATTTGGAAGGGTCTGATTTGAGATTAGGATGATCCTAAAATCATTATAATCTAGGTCACTTTGTATTTTGTCAATATCGAGACTACTAGAATATATAGGGGTGTGATGTGTCCCAAGATGACTACTCACAGATATTGGTCTGTGAATGAGATAGTGTAATGGATTTATAATTGAATGGTGTCCACTTGATATATCTTGTCTCCAAAGCCTTTGGTCTGAATCTCTTGTGGTATTTTGTGGGATTCAATGAGCGCCTCCCTGAATTCTAATGAAATATGGAGTGCATCGTGGATTGAGATCTTTGGTTAGGATAATAACTAGTAGATTCATAATGGAATACTTTCTTTCCATTGTTTTTCACTTACTATGGAGTTGTTTTTACTTATTATGTGGATTGTAAGATGAATAATTTGTGGTAGATGGTATTGGTTATTGTGAAGATTTTTAAGGATAATAAATTTTAAGTGTGTGGTTTATGCCAATATTCCTTATTGACTATAATGATTAGATAATCACACCTGTTTTGGGCGATCACGTAAGATGGTCGAGTGTAAATGAATACTGGAGGGTTCTTGGAAACCTCCATGTCTCTATTGGGAAAGATGGAGCACTTTATCATGGGTATAATCTCGTTCTCTCTTTCTATCTGTATATATATATATATATCCTTTATGGTTATGTGTCCAAAATATGTGTTCCCACCATGATCATTTTATCCCATGAATCATCGGTTCCTATGCATGCATCCTCCAGTTCCCCATTTAGGTATAGGGAACTAATATTGAGTTTCATATTCATCATCAGAGAAGGGTTATTCCATGTGTACCATGTTAACATACCCTAATATGAGCTCTTTTTCAATTAACAGTTCCATTTTTTTGGGTGAATCACATGATTCATATGATGATGGGAATTAATCTACCAAATGTAAAGCTTGCATTAGAGAAGAATATTATTATGAATCACATGTCTCTTCCTTTAAATGATTTTAATATTCACCCTTTAGGGGAAAATTTGATGTATCCTCCTTAGGAAATAGATTAATTATGGATCTATAGTGATGTGCTCCCAAGGTGGCAGTATATTAGAAAACTATCTTTCGAGTCTTTCTGATTTTGATATTCTACATAAGCCTTTCTTGAACATTTATAAAACCACATTCTTTATATAATTGACTGATGATTATTTATGTCACCTACTATTGTGATTTATCCAACATCTTTTATCTAGAATTTACAATGATTTGGAGGACATCATCGATGATGATACAATGTTATATATTATGACCCATCCTTCTATGGAAAGGGAAGTAATCATCATGATCGGTGAGGTTAACCTCCTTAGTATTCATGTGCAGTGGATGATTGAGTATGTTATTGCCCACAACAATAATAAAATAAAATAGGAAATTCTATTTTTATAAATTTTATGGTTTATTCATTCGTGCCAAAAATTCTTGGAGACCGATGTATATTTTTTCCTATTCTCGAGGGTATTTTTTTTTGGTTTTTCTACTCTACAAGAGGCACTAGGTGGTTCTATGACATTCTGGGTTCTTTAATGAGAACTATTGCGAGGTTGAGTTTAACTATAGTAGTTTCTGATTTTCTAATATATTTTCCCAATGTTGATGGAATATGTCACGATTTAACTTTGGTCCACTAGATGTTATGTCATTTCTCAACACTCAGGGTTCCACCTAAGAATTTCATTGGAGTCAATGTAAAATGAAAATCATCCAGGAGGTTTCCAGTGAAAAGTCCCATCAATTGTTATTATTAGAGGGGGATTCTGAGAGAATAGTGTAATCCTTTCCATCTAGATATGATTTTTTATATCCTCTCATTATCAGCTTTCTTTTAGTTTATCTGGCCAACAATTTTCATATTCAGCATCATAAAGCTAAATTGGTAGGGGAATTAACAAATATGGTCTTCAAATACTACAATGGTTCCTAAAGAGGGTTGTTGTACAATACAATGGTTACCCTTACTATATTATATACAAAACACCTCAACTTTCTCACCTCATATTGATCTCGAGATCCCATCGTCAGACAACATCATTACATAATGTGTGTGATGTTGTTCCAAGTATCCCATAATATAAATGTGTAGAAGCAAGGATTTATTAAATTGGATGGGGGTAAAGTATCATCCACCCATTAAGGATATAGATTCCACTCAGGATGTACATTATCACATCACCTCACCATGAATTCCATTCATGTAGCCTCATACTCGATGGTGTGGAGAAATTCTAGAGGTACTTACATTTGATATTTCTCCCATCTTTAGAGCACTGGTAGGGCATGATGAGGTGACCTTGTTTTCATATCCTATCGATTATAAACTATTTTGAAATTGTAATGATCACTATGGACAGTGATAGGTTGTCCCCATAATGGACAGATTCCACGATCATCTTTGAGTTCCCCATTTACATAGACCAGATGCCACTTTTATATGAAGATGAACCCTTGGAGGATGAATATTAATATATTCCTAAATATGATACCTGGTGGGAATGTTTTCCCTGTTAACTCCTCATAGAGTTTCTATGTGATTCTATCTCACACTCATATCATGAAAATTGTTCTAATGTAGATGGTATTTAGTTATTCAGAATGGTGGTTGGGATGTAGCAACGCCTTTCCATTTATCTTTGGAAGTGGTCCACCGTAGTTGTGGATACTATATTTTTAGAGCTACTAGGTTTTGGAGACTTCTCTATTTATGAGTGTGTGTTGCCTTGTTCGGCACATCGAGGTCCTCCTCTCTGGGTATGGTTTCTATATTGAATTACTCTACATCTTTGACTAGATCAATATTATCTCTTGTGTTGATTGTGATGAAGTTCAAAGAGTTTTTTTAAGAAATAGTAGTTTCAATTTTAATTTTCCTTGAATAGTATACTTATTCACTACATTTACCATGGCCATTCCTCAAAACCTTGGCCATATAGGGTCTATTGGGTTTGAAACCCTGGCAGGGTTTCATTTACTTCTCCATACACTCCTCCCATATTATATTATGGTTAGTGTCCGTGAGGCATTTTTTGTCATGACTACTTAAGAATCCTAAAATTGAAGAGGTTTGTTCTGTGGTTGGAAGAATAGAAGCGATTCTGAGATCCCATATTTTCCTTCTAAACTATAGAAGACAGCTTCCCAGTGATGAGATGATGATGATAGAAATTCCCCCAACCCTGTGTTATGAGGGATATTTGTGGACACAATCGGTATTGATTGAACATTTTGTTTAATATCCAATGATTCTAGTCAGGTAATTTATGACAACCATGACAAATAATGGGATACAAAATCTCTTAGATCAGCATACAATGGTTGATCTAGAACCATAGTTGATATCACAAGGACCTGCTCAAATTTTTATGAATCTAGTGATGTTGATCGAGATATAAATTCACTTTTCCTAGTGAGAAGGGAATTGTTTTCAATTATTTTTGATATGTTATAAAAAATCACACAAATTTATGATGTGAGGGGTCAAAGTAGTGGAAAATATCAACCCACCACAGAGGTTTAGGATCAATATCGGTATACTATTATGGAATATTATATTGTGATCTATTTGATGTGGTGAAACTCTGCTCATGTAGGAGCCAGGTAAAATGATATCCCATGAAGAGAGTCTTTTTTATGGGATGCTATTGATTTTTTTGAAACATTGGAATCATTATATTAAATTTTTTCCATTTTTTCTAGGTCTCCATTTTAACAATATTCAGTATATCTTTTCCCTACACTCATGAAATCATGTATACTTTAATGTGTTTGAATTATTTTTTAGTGACCATTTAACTCATGTGTTACTTGGTCCCTTATTTTTCCCAGAGGTTAAAAAATTACAAAATCGTTATCTAAGTGGTTTTATTGTTCTGAAGATATTCTGATGTGAAATTACCTATACATTTCCCATCCAAAGATATATGTGTTAGGCGATTATCTTCAAATTAGTCAGTGGAGAATTTTCATGATTTATAGAAAAAAACTACGTAGTCATTTTCCAAGATCCTCCAATCATAGGTTTTAGGATACCAAAAAGGCATCCATATCAAGACAACAACTGAGTGTATTAATGGTCTAAAGGTGATCCTCATATCTTGGATGAGGGAGATACAAATCCTTTAGTATATAATGATTTTACCAAATATATTATTTTAGATAATGCATGTAATCAATTTCATGCTCCTCCCAGATCGCATTGTGAGAATTATAAAGGGGCTACAACATGGAGGGAACGTTTTTTCAAAGTAACTCTATCTATATGGGAATGTCAGATTCTTTTTCATCAGACTAACACAAATCTATTTGATCATATGGTAGAAGGTATTTCTTTGGGTTTCCTATTTCCCATAGTGGAGTTATGCAAGATGTTGATGAGGAACTATAAGTTTTTGGAACCAATATTTTGTGAAACTCTTTATATAAAGGAGTATGAGTTTTGATTACCTCTATATAAAGTGGTATCTAATCAAGGGGTGGTGATTTCCTTGTTCGTTTGTGGTATCAACATAGAGAGGTTGATTAATGTGGATAATAGTATTAGAGTCCCTATTATCCGTCTCCATACTACCATTAGGAGGAATATTGTTGTCATGATCCCCTTATATTTCAGTTGAAGAGTTAAGTGAAACTTGATGTGGTTGATATTGTGTTTCAAATAAAACATATGCACATTGGAATTGAGTAGATTGGTGATATGGGACTCATTCTAAAACGTGGTTAGAATATTTTTACCTTAGTTTTTCAACGGAATAGGTGTATAATATTAATGGGTGATGGATTCATGAATTTTTTATAATTATCTAGTGATTAAAGAATATGATCCAATCATTTAAGAAGCTTCTGGAATATTACAAATAGATTCTTCTTCATTGGGATGAATATGATCCTGAAAAGTGGCATGTACTTCTCTCCATTGATCACGATCAATTATAATTGGGATATTGGAATGATACATAGACTTTGGAGAATGATTCTAGTATTTTCTAAAAATAATAGGAGCCTGTACTAGGTCATGTTCCCTCTTTCATGGTGATCCCCATTTCATGTGGGAATATGAGATGAACCTTAATATGAAATTCACATAAAAATATGTTGATGAACCTCCAAAATGGGAGAAGGAATAAGAGAATCCTCAAGTATAGACTTGGAAAATTGATGAAGTCGTTCCTTAGAGGAAATAGGCAATGGAACCTGGATTCTGTGATTTTCTGGAAAATTCCATGTAAATTATCTCACATGAATAAAATCATGCCTTGAGGTATGTTCCTTTCACACATGGTTAGACCTGACTAGAATGGTGATATGAGCCTAATACTATGACTTTGGAAAATGCTAATGGTCTTCTTTGATATGAATTGATCTAGTCTAGAGGCATGCATTACTCTCACTAGGTGAGCCCTATCCAAAAATGGGATATGATCCTATTCCTGGGCCATTTGAATATGCCACTAGTCTTATTCTATACGAATGTGGATCATTCCTAGGTTATGTGCCTCTCTCACTTGTAAATCCCTAGTTGTAATGGATATATGATCTAAGTACAATGCCTCATGATTAACTGTAATTTTCTGATAATCCTCCTTGGTGGGAGAATGAATGTAATTTTTTTAGATCAACAACTTGTTCATACTAATCAATGTATTTTGTGGCCATATAAGCAGGGATTGAAATATACATATTTCCTTGTATCTGTACTAGTGACAAAATATTTTATCATAGTTATTTATCTATTGTTAAGAATTAATGACATATTATCAAAGTTTTCATAGGAAAGCATGGTTTTAAATTTTATGTCTCCACTAAATAATGACTGATATCTTTAATTGAAGTGGGAATATTAACCTACTTATTTCCTCTTTATTCTACTAGAATATGTTTATGGTCATCATGCATGGGGGTAGTGATATATGCCCCCCCCATGATTTTTGTAGATAAATTCCCACATTCATGTTATTCATGATCAAAAATATGATTGTACTCAATGGTTGTGGCACAAATATGCTTGTCGAAATCATCTATTGGAGTGGGGATATAAGAACACTCAAAATTATACTAATACATTTTCTCCTCATGTGTGTTCGTTATTTCTCATTTATAGTTATCATAGGTGGAATTTTGTCATATAGTACCCTCAGTAGTAAAAGGATGTTAATTAGATGGATAGAAATATTGACAAAAGTTGACAAGAATATTAATCAGTGTCCTTTGAAACATAAAGGATTCATAGTTGACTTATTGGTACACGTTCACTAGATACTGATTGTAGTGACTGTTTCACTCTAGATATCATATTTTGATGCAGTACGTGGTGGTGATGAGGGCCACTGGATTTACTACAAATTTCTTTGAATGATGTATACTCACCAGTTTAAGAACATAATGTCCCTCATTTGATACATCAAGGATCTTAATGATACCATGCTGATGGTATTCCAAGAAAATATTATTTTCCACAATATTCTAATGATTTTGGAAATTATAGGTCATTCTGAGGCCCATAGGTGTAGAAGTTATGACTGAATTTAAAGAATATTTTCCGCATGAAGAAATATCAGATTAGGTTGTTGTTTTTGAGAGCAATATCTATAGTCACAAACACAAAATGAAACATGGTATTTGTTCAGTGTATCATCATAGGATTAATATTTTCTCAAAAATACATTCATAGGTAACAAAATTATCTTTTATTTAAAATTATTCCAGATTGCCCGCTTTGACTTATGAAAGAGAGGATATACATATTTCTTAAGATCCCCATCTATAGGTGACCATCCATAAGATTAATGTCAGGTGTTCAAAATTTTCTTAGTGTATTAGAATAAAATTTCATAAAATATGTAACACTGATCATTATGTTATTTTAGAGATTCACTTCTGGATTACCATTTTTGTTTTAAAAAAAACATTCTGGGGAACCCTTATGAAAGCAAGAATATGGTATGAAAAGAACTAGGTAGTCCATTATTTTTATCTTATGAAGATATTATGTGGTTATATGGGGTTGTTCTAGGTTCACGTTTTTTCCATCAGAAATGTTATATATGAGGAACATTCATTTTGAAAAAACAGTTAATTGTGGGGGGGGGGGGAGATTTCATGTACACGAATTGGCGTGAGGTTCACCATTATTGTTCTTGAAAAACTCCCAATATTTCCCACATCTACTTTTGGGTGTAAAAATTATTTCACATAATATATGGTCAGTTCGTTTTTCAAATCAAATGACACAAAATATATCACATTTGGTGATAGGTTGGGGGGTTGAGCTCATCACACATCTTGGGGGAATTTTTTCCATGTTAGAGAGACTCATATACATTAAAAACATGTTCATGAATCTCTTTGTAATTCTGATATGGTATTGGTCACCCTAACAAAATTATCACATGTTAAACCCTTTTATATTTGAAAGGGAGATTATTAATGGATTCAAATATATATATATTCAATGTTCTTAATCCACTTCTCCAAATGGGAATCTTCTTTTATAAGGAATCTATATCACCAAGGATTTCATCATTTATGGCCACGTAAGGAGTTTATTAATAATTTGATGATGGGATTGAACCATTATGATAATCAATATAGTAATCAAAAACCATGTAGGTAATCATATATATTAATTTTATAATCATGAGGAAATTATTTATATGAGTTAACATAAGCCCTGGGTACTTGAGATCGATCCTTGAGGAGGTATCCTATTTGCTCCATTTATAGTATGTATCAATGTCATCATAGTATAGTCTCACTCTTGGGACATACCATGATTTAGATGCCTATATATGGGGGTATCAATAAAATTACAATCATCGGGGCTTACACACTAAGGTCACTCTGGATGGTAGAGATACATAATGCGAATGATAAAATTATTGAAACTGCATAGCACACTTGAGTAATACGTGATTTTAGAAAAAAGTGATGAAAAGTTATTAGATTCATTGTATATGAATGTGATATTTATGGATTGGTATAACCCATTGGATGTTTAATATAGAGATGAATCATTATAAAGTCATCCTATGTATCCCAGTTTATTACTTGAATTAGAGTTCTCATAGTTAATTGGAATTCTCAATAAACTGATGGATTATGTAATGTTATCTTCCAATTTGAATGATTAGGTCATGATGTTTGAAATGTAAGAGACATGGGGGACATATAGTGATGTGGATTCAAATTTGAGATTGGATCATATTATTGAATCCCACACATCATTTTTATTGTACGAATTAGGGTTCTTGTAGTTCAATTGACTTCCCAGTCCATTTAGGGATGAGGTAGAATGACCAGCCCATTTGAATGATTTGGTCTTGATGGATGAAATTTTAGAGACATCAGAGGACTAAAACCGAAGTAGATTTTCATTCCAGGTCATACTTTATAATGATCTCCCATATATCTCAATTATTATAAGAATAATATTTCCCTTAGTTTAGTTGAATTATCATCCTATTGATGGATGAGGTGGAATAATCATACCATAAGAACTATTGGGTCTTGATTGTTTGAATATCAGAGACATTGGGGGACTTTCATAGATGTGGATTCCCATTTGAGCTCAAAAATAAGGAATGAATCCTATATATCCTAGTTATTACCGGAATAAGTGTTGTCAAAATTTAGTTTGATCTGAGCTTACACACTATGTTTCCCAAATATGGAGGGAATATCATATTATGCTGCTGACATGGGATTATTGGCTGAGTTTTCCCTTATTTGAAGTATGGGAATGTTATTGTGTCCTAGGGACCCATCTTTACCTCCCATGTTTGTTTTCCAAGATGAATTAATTGTATTACTAACATAGATTAATTATATAACTTGAAATTTCAAAGGATGTATGGATTTGTATAGTTTAATTACATTCATGTCCAAAGAAAATATGATAATCTAGTTGGATTGTCCCGGGTATGTTGTATAATATGGATGGCGACTTGTCCGATGGACAATACAGGACTTGGATGACTTGTCTTGGAGGACATAACATCATCTAAGCTAACAATATTGGAGGGAATAAAATGATCCAGATGAAATGTCTTGGAGACACCACTTGATCTATCTTAAATTTCATAGAATCATCTCTATATATCAATAAAATATGGGAAGGTTAACATATGATTTATTTGGTCAGCTCGTAGGGCTTCAATAGATTTCACTGACACACATTGGTGATATGGTATAATTTTTGTGACATGTTTGGTAGAACTCACAAGGTCTATTTGGGGGTCTTAGAGGGTTTTAAAAGACATGGGGGGTATGACTTGATTGTGTTCATGGATCTCATTAACATGTAATGGATAATCACATGATCCCAATGGTATGTTAATGGTGTGTTTCAAGATCTAGGAGACATTTACTAGTGCTATCGCATTACCTACATGGTTACTAGGAAGCACATGGGGATCAAAATATGTGTTCTTAGAATAAGTTTACCATAATTGTAGAAATTTTTCCTTAATTTTACTGAATATGTTCCATTTATTGATTCAATGTTACTTTTTTAATCCTCATGTTATTCAGAAGATATGTGGAATGTCTTTTTTCATAATTATGACAACATTACAGAAGTCCTTTGCGTGATCTCAAAAGAACACTTTGATTGCATATGCATGCCTCTTGATCCATTGATTTTTTTAAAATATATTTACCTATGGTAATACCTTATGATCTGAAGCTTTTCTACTTCGAGAAGTTTTATCTGAGGTATGGGTGTGTTGGTGTGTGGATCTAAAGATATAGTTTTTTTGTGCTGAGGGGTGGGGGTATTTATAGGCCTCCCCACCCCGGTTATAACCAAAATTGTGCGGTGCATATTTTGTAATTAATTATTAATTTTGTGTAGTGATTTTGTGTTATGGGTTTCTCATGATCCGACTACATGTTATTTTTCGGGCATCACATGATATACAGTGACTGTAAGAACATCATTTTAGAAACACGTTAATTGGATTTTTTGGAATCATTAGTTTTCTCCCAATCATGTTGATCATTCATGGGGATTTTAAAAGGTTATTCATACATGTCCAAAGGTATTAATAATATCAAAAAACCAATTTAATGGATTTCACATGATCTGAGGCATCTTCTTTGGGGTGTTCTGCTAGAAAAACGTGGCTTATCATGGGTCATTCATGGGATTGCACTAACATGTCTAGGGGGCCCATTCGAGATCAATGGAAATTTCAAATGTTTCATAAACCTTTTCGTGTGATGATAAATGTATCTCAATCATTATGAGTCCCACATCCTATCCCCATTTCATTCCATCCATATTTAACAAGGGTCGATGATCGCGTGAATGTGTATGAGTGTAGTATCTAGAGATTTTATGAAATATATTCTTTAAAATTTATTTATATTATTTAATGGATTATATTACATGATATACATGGTTTACCATTGATCACACATTATACCATTATTATCCTTAATCACATAAAACATCGACTGCCTTTTAGGACTTATGTTACACACTAGAACGAGTCTTACTAGACAACAATATACTATGAATATTATTTTGATAGTTATCGCCTAGACTTTGTAATGAAGGTAATGATAGATACTAACTAAATTATAAAATTATTTTATAAAAATGTTGATAATAATAATTTATTTGTTATCAATTATTTATAAATGAAAATAATTACCAAATTAATATAAAGGATGTTACTGCCCATGTAATGATAGAAAAATTAGTTTTCATATTATTTAATATTAATGGATTAGATAGTAATTTTTAAATGAAAATGGATGCTATGATCAAAATAATATATGAAATGAAACATGATTTTCATTGAAATCATTCATTTCTTTCCAAACTGATTTATACCAAAAAATAATAAACTATTAACATTATTATTTAAAATGGCAGTTTTTCATCATTTTAATGGAATTATTGCATTAAATTTTTTTTTGGGACATTTGATATTTTTATTTGAAAAAATAATTTCATTTTTTGAAATAAAAATATTGAAATTTACTTTGGGTAAATTTTGGATTTTTTTTTGAGAACTTTCATATTTTAATGTATATTGAAATTTATAAGATTTTAGTTCAAAACTAATTTTCCATCAATTTTAATTATATAAACAAATAATTTTTTAAATCAGGTTTATTTAATAATTTGTTCATTGTAATATAAATTTAACCAATTTAGGTCCATGGATATAATTTATTTTTAAATTGAGATGAAAAAACATAGTAATCGTCAGAAACATTTTTCATTGAGACCCTATTTTTTCATCCTCTATACTAGATTAATTTGAAATAAAATTCTTTCACTTCTATAATTATAATTTTGAAAAATTTAATCCATAATTGAAATCATAATAATTTATAATTTAATAAATTTATATCATTTTTACCGAAAATATTAGTGAAATTGATTAAAATTAACCACATCGATTAATTTAAAATTATGCTTACCTAGTGGTTAATATAACGACCCATACTTTACATACATTGTTAATACTTAAAAATTGAAGCATACTTATTACAACATATAACAAAACCACGAAAGGACCGTATAGGTATAGTGTCTTTAGAAACTGGGAAACATAAACAACTGGTTCATAAAGCGTCTACACTGTCTCCCATTTATTTAATCATATCTATAGTCCCTTTTGGCATATCTTACTTAATAACCTTCTTCCTGACCTGGTGAAAGAAAACATACAAAAGGGTGAGCTCAAATTCTCAGAAAGGGTAAACAAAAGAAATATCAATCACATCATATACATAAGCACATAACTTTTGGAAATCATAACCTGCAAAATAGAACATAATTTCATAACATGGGATAAATCATAGTAGTGAAATGAAATCCCAATAATCATAACTTAAAACATGAAACTTTGTGGCATACACACACAATCATAGAGAATCATTTTTTATTAGTCAAGACTCATTGCCAAGACTATCTTAGTGGACAAAGTCCATTTCTGAACCGAGTCACCCTCGTTTCAGTCCTGTTTCACCGAACCGGTATAACCTACCGTTCCAGCCAAGTCTATCTCATGAGATATAAAATCTTTAACCAATGAATTGGAGGGAGATATAGGTCCCACCCATCTCATAATGATACCATTCTTATGTGTGCCAAAAAATCATAAACCATACATCGTAGCATAACCCATGTAATAAAAATGGGAATCTTTAAACATCCTGACATCATAAAACAATTCATATAAGATAAAAGAATTCATAAAAATATTTCAATCACAACATAATCATATCCATGAAATAATATTGATAGAAACAGAACCCTTTATTATCTTAGATGGAAAATAATTTTGAACTCCATTCTTGAGGAAAATATCCTTTCTACTTCAAAAACATTTTTCCTTTCTTAAAATGTCATACAATTTTAAACTAAAAGAAGTTGATTAAAAATAAAATTGAAAACTTGTAAAGGAAGATTCTTGGAATTTTTGTTTTAAAAATCCATTCATGCCATATAAGTTAAAAAAACATTCTTCTCGTACTTTTGTCGGAAAAGTCAAAAAGTACCTCGTACGAAAAACGACAAAAGATTCATTTCATATCTTTTACTAAAAACCCACCGAAGTGTAAAATTGGATTTAAACAATTGTATGTGGATGGAAATAATATTACATATTGAAGAAACATGGATTTGGATGATAAAATACACCCCGGTAAATACCAAAGTATAAACAATTTCGGATAAAAATAAGATTGTTATATTTCCCTTACCTTAGGTCCGATATGCTTTGTAAGTGTCCGAATCTCCTGTATAATGATTTAAATAATGTTATTGACTTATTACATAATCATAATTATTTTTATGATATCATATATGGTCATATTCTTAGCTTCTTAGTAGTAATATTTCATTGCTACTTGTTATTCGGGTGTTTATAACTTTTTGTTCTTATGCGTGTCTTGTCGAATAAATTCTTATTCTTCTCTTTAGGTTATAGATACCTCATTTACAGAATGGTATTAGTGTAATATATATCATATTCATTTATTCAATTCATTTATATAATCATTTTGAAATGAAGATCATGTAGAACGAGTCGCATCACATCGTGGAGACGGTATTCCGTAAGTACGCACAAGTGATGATATCGTTCCTATGCTCGTGGAATTGTATTGGAGTGTATGTATACTATTTCAGAAACATTATAAATTTATAATAGTCATATATAGTCATTATTTACACCATTATACGCATCCAAGTAAGGTGGTGGTGGAAAATAGATTACACCACGGCGTGGAGACGGTATTCTGTACGTACGCACGCGCGGTGATTGCTTTTTCCGTAGGATGGATAGATAGTGAAATAGGGTTGTTTCATACTTATAATAAAATATCAGTATATGAGAGATACTGATGTTATTACTTCATAATGAAACAACTAAAGAAGAAGAAGTGGAAGAAGAATTAAATATGAAAGAATCGGTAACGTACATTACCTCTTCTTTGAAGTGCTTCTTTTAGACCTTATTTTAGGGCACTAAAATTGGTCTTTGAAGAAGACCAGGACATCTAGGATGTCTCTAGGGAAGTGTAGAGGAGTAATTGGAAGGTGTTGGACGAGCTTGAAGGCTCAATGTGGTGTGAGGAAGAGGGGGAGGAGGTGTCCTTTTATAAGGGAGGAGAGGGGCACCTTTGGGAAAACTAAAAATATTATTTTATTATAAAGTCACGTTCGGTTTTAAATAGCTAAAAATTGATATATTTCGAAGCTAAGGTGGGGATGGGCCGAAATCCTCTCATCCTATAGAATTTAGACAAGTTTAGGTTCCTATTTTAACAATATCATTTAGATTTAACATTAAGTTAAATAATTTTACTTTTACCGTGTTTCTTGTGTTGTTATACTATAAGGTTAATAAACATTCAATAAGCAGCCAAACGAACCCCAAGTTGTTTATTATTAATATATATAACCTTATCTAATTCATTTGGCCGAACCTGAGATTTTTAAGAATAAAATAACAATTACTAATATAATATTTGTTTTAAAAACTATTTTATGTCAATTTTGACACTATTCAGTAATTGATTTTTGTGAAAATCATAAAAAAATTATTAGTTCAAACCAAGTTAATTAAATCAATACTATCATGTTATATTAACCTAGAAAATTAGTGTAATTCATAAAGAGTTTCAAATTATATTTATTTGGGTATTTGTAACATCAATTATGTCAATATTTCATTAATATGATAATTACACCATCATCGTTGTGTCATAAATAAATTAAATTATCTAATGTCTAAAAATTACAAATAAATTTCCATTATATATAAAATCATTCTAAATTTCTAATGAATATTTGTAATCGAATTTATCTTATGTATAACCCCATATTAAAAATGATTTACTTATTAAACATTGATTTTAACTATTTTAACCCTTCTTTAAATAAATTAATAATAAATGTCCTAATCTAATCCAAGTGGGCCTAAATGGTCATATTTTATTCCTAAGTTGGTTTTTTGGTCGAATTACACTTGTACAATAGAATTAGGACATGTGTTAGGGTAATAATAATATCATCTTTACCCTTAATTACCCTATTTACTTTTAACCGTGGTAAAAAAAGTAAAAAGTTACTATTCGCCAAAAATTATTTTCATCTCATTGAACCACATTTTAGTCCTTGATATTAACTGTGTCTCTCGGATTTTTGAAATTTCACTAACAGAAGTGGTAAAATTACGTTTTATGAAAAATTCAGTGTTTTTAACTACCACTTAGTGGTTTCACTATTCATCAAAAATTGAATGTTTTCAGAAAAATACCAAAATTTCACCCTAGGCTAATTTCGATATTTTGAATCCAAAAATGAAGTCAATTTTGAAAAATAAAATTTATAAAATTTCAGAAAGTGGTGATTACTATTCGTAACGGCTAGTTTTATAATATTTTAATAGCATATCATTGTTTAGTGAAACTCGGTATTGCATACGACGCAAGCTATCGAGGAAGGTCGTGATTCCGTGTAAAGATAGCCAAGCAAGTGTTGTGTGTAGAAAAAGATTCCTTTGATGATTTATATAACATAAAAGTCTCGGGTGTTACATTCTACCCCCCTTAAAATTAATTTCTCCCTCGAAATTCGTCACTTTGTAACAAACAGATGAGGATACCTCTCCCTCATCATATCCTCAAGCTCCCATGTAGCTTCTTCTAATTGGTGGTTCCTCCATAAAACTTTCACCAATCGAGTGGTCTTGTTTCGTAGGACTTTTTCGCTACGATCCAGAATCTCTATCGGTTTTTCTTTATAAGAAAGATCTTGCTCCAGCGGTACAACTTCTGAGCTGAGTACATGTGAAGGATCAGGTATGTACATTCTCAGGAGAGATACATGGAACACATCGTGAACATGAGATAGATTATGTGAAAGCGCCAATCGGTAAGCTACCTTCCCAACATGATCCAGTATTTCGAAAGGACAGATATATCTAGGGCTCAACTTCCACTTCTTTCCAAATCTCATAACCCTCTTCCAGGGAGATATTCGTAAGAACACTTTATCACCCACTTCAAACTCTAGGTCTTTTCTTCAGTTGTCGGCATAACTTTTCTGTCGACTCTGAGATTCTATTATGTGTTGTTGAATAGATCTGACCTTTTCTGCCATTTCATCAACAAGATCGGGTCCTAATAGCTTTCTTTCCTCAACTTTATCCCAGCAAGTTGGAGTCCTGCATTTCTTTCCATAGAGAGCTTCATAAAGAGCCATCTGAATACTGGAGTGAAAGATATTATTATTAGAAAATTCCACCAAAGGTAGGTGTTGATCCCAACCACCTTTGAAATCCATAGAGCAAGATCTCAACATATCTTCTAGAGTTTGAATTGTTCTCTCAGACTGACCGTCTGTCTGAGGATGATAAGAAGTGCTGAAACTCATCTCTGTATCCAGAGTATGCTGAAGACATCTCCAGAACTTCGAGGTAAATCTCGGATCCCGATTATATATAATAGAAAGTGGTACTCCATGGAATCTTACCACTTCCTTTACATATATCATGGCAAGCTGATCCAGAGAGAAATCCTCTCTAATAGCAATGAAGTGTGCAAACTTTGTAAGACAATCAACTAAGACCCGGATAGAATTATTGCCTTTGGATGTTTTAGGAAGTCCTGTGACAAAGTCCATAGTGATGTTTTCCAATTTCCATTCGGGTATGGGTAATGGTTGTAACATCCTCTTAGACTTCTGTCTCTCAGCTTTAACTTGTTGACAAACCAAGCATCGAGAGTCATATTCAGCAACATATCTTTTCCTGCCATCCCACCAGATGTACTCATTCAGGACCCTATACATCTTCGTGCTTCCAGGATGAATAGAGAATGAAGAACTATGAGCCTCATCCAGCAGCTCCTTCTTTAATTTGGGGATGGGAGGAACACAAACCCGATTCCTGAACTTTATTATCCCATCACAATCAAGGTTGAATTCAGGAACATTTCTCATCTTCTTTTGTAACTCGACATCTTCTTTCTATGCCTCTTTAATCTTCACATGTATAGATGGTTGAACATTCATTTGAGAAAGATAAGATTTTCCCCTTCCATTATAATTCCAAGATCCATCCTTTGTAAATCCATAAATATTGGATCTTTTGTGATCCACATCATGGATAAACTAGCATGGTCTTGTCGATTTAATGCATCTGCCACCTTGTTTTCTTTCCCAGGGTGGAAATGGATTGAGCTGTCATAATCCTTAATCAGCTCCAACCATCTTTTTTTACGCATATTCAGCTCCTTTTAAGTGAAAATATACTTTAAACTTTTATGATCAGTATAAATATCACACCTTTCACCATAAAGGTAATGCCTTCAAATCTTTAATGCAAAGATTACCGCAGCTAACTCCAAATCATGTGTTGGGTAATTTTTCTCATGGATTTTCAAATTTCGTGAGGCATAAGCTATCACCATATCATTTTGCATAATAACACACCCCAATCCCTTCTTTGATGCATCACTATAGATCACAAACCATTCTCCACTAAAAGGAAGTGTGAGCACAGGTGCACTGGATAACCTTCTTTTCAACTCCTTGAAATTCACTTCACATTCATCCATCCAGACAAACTTAACTCCTTTCAGAGTCAACTTGGTGAGTGGATTAGATAATCATGAAAAATCTTTCACAAAACGTCGATAATATCCATCCAAACCAAGAAAACTTCGGATCTCGGTTACTATTGTTGGTCTCAACCATCTTTCGATAACCTATGTTTTTGCTGGATCCATAGATATCCCCTCTTTTGAGATTATGTGACCCAAAAATGCAACATTTTGAAGCCAAAATTTACACTTGGTAAATTTGGCATAAATCTTCTCCTTTCTCAGGGTCTTCAATATAATTCTCAAGTGATCTTCATGCTCTTCCTTTCTCATTGAATTGACAAGAATATCATCTATAAAGACTACCAGAAATTGATCAAGATAGTCTCTAAAGACTCTATTCATCAGATCCATGAAGATAGTAGGGGCATTAGTAAGACCAAATGGCATCACTATAAATTCATAGTGTTCATACCCTGTACGGAAATCCATCTTTGGTATATCCTCCCTTTTTACCCTTAATTGATGATACCCTGAATGAAGATCAATCTTGGAAAAGTAATGAGCTCCACGTAGTTGGTCAAATAGGTCATCAATGCGCGAGAGAGGATATTTGTTCTTGATAGTGATCTTTTTAAGTTCTCGATAATCAATGCAGAGTCTCATTGATCCATATTTCTTCTTAGCAAATAGAACAGGTGATCCCCAAGGTGATGCACTAGGGCATATGATTCCCTTATCAAGATTTTCTTGGAGTTCCTTCTTCAATTCCTGCAACTCAATTGGGGTCATTCTATAAGGTGTCTTTGAAATAGGCAAAGCACCCGGTATGAGTTCTATTGAAAACTCAACTTCACGATTTGGTGGAAGACCCGGTAATTCCTCCGGAAAGACATCATCAAACTCCCGTACAATGGGCATATTCTTAATCGTGAGTTTCTCACCAACCATTTGAGATAAATAACCTTCATTTAGTGGAATCAAAACCCAGAAAATGGAAGAAATTTCTACTGGAAGGTTATGTTCATCCTTGCATCGATAGACGATCATAGATTGATCTGGAATATGAAACGTGACTTCCCTTCTTTGGCAATTGATATGATCTCCATATAATGAAAGCCAATCCATGCCAAGAATCGCATCAAATTCCACTATAGGAAAGATCACAAGATTTGCAGGAAGCACTTTCCCACAAACTTCGATCAGAGAAGATTTATAAACTTTTGATGCGACTGTTGTTCCATTAGGTGTTGTCACAGCTAACTCAACATCTAATTGTTGAGGTAATACGGTGATACCCTTAGAAAATTCTTCAGAAATAACGGAGTGGGTGGATCCTGAATCAAATAAAACATTTGCTACTTTAGAGTGGATGGTAAGTGTACCTTTCACCACATCGTTATCGTACTCCACATCACTGATAGAAATTGCATGTGACTTTCCTTTGTCTTTATCCTTAAGAGTTTGTTGATGTTGAACATCATCATCAACCCTTGGATTAAAGATTTTCTTAGCATAATGTCCCATCTCCTTGCACTTGAAACATTGAAGTGTAGTAGGTTCATTCTGTGTATCCCTTCCATTGTTTGCATCATTAGACATCTTCTTCCCATCATCGCGGTATTCAAATGCCCGATGTCCTTCCTTTCCACATTTGAAACATTTACACGTCCCTTTAAGACAACTCCCTCCATGTTTCTTTCCACACTTTGAGAATAAGGGAAAGATCATCTTCTTTTCAGTGTGCTCTTTAGATTTTCCTTTGAATTTCATTTTCCTCTTCATATCAAACCCATATGACTGATGGGTTACTCCAATCTCCATCTCAACTTTGAGAGCACATCGAACGATTTCCTCATAGCTATTGAAGTCCCTTATGGCTAAGGCCCTTAAAAGACTTGGTTTTAAGCCACTAAAGAATCGATCGATCTTACTCTCAGGTTGGATAATAATACCAGAAGGATACCTTGCAAGTCTTGTAAAATTTTCTTCATAGGTACCAACAGATTCATCATCCTTTTGCTTCAGTTCAAGAAACTCTTTCTCCATCTTTTTCGGAGAATAAGAGGGAAGTACTTATTGAAAAATAATTTTTTGATCTTGTACCATTCCATGGACTCAATTTCAATCCTTTGCCTCGTATTCTTAATAAGATTCCACCATTGATCAACATCTCCTTCCAAACGATACACTGCTAGGATGAATTTATAATGCTCAGAACATTGAAGAACTGAAAATATCTTTTCAGTAGTACTAATCCATTGTTCAAAAACTAATGGATTAGTAGACCTGCTGAAAGAAGGTGGACGCTGCATCGTGAAGGATTCAACAGAATGTTGCTCCTTCCTTTGCTCGTTTGGAAGTCATGCATGATTCATAGCTTGAGAAAGTTGTGTGACCATGGCTACAAGATTTTTCATTCCTGCTCCCATAACATTTGGTTGCTCAGGGGGACAATCATTGCATTGCCCGTCACATTCCGCATTAACATGATTCCTTCGGGTTCTAGCCATTGACTAAAACCAAGAAGAATAGTGTGAGCAACACTAATTATAATAGGAAAACCACATAATCAAGAATAAAATTTCACACTTATGGTCTTATCCTAGGTTATTCATGGACATTTCTAAAACACTAAGATTGTTTTCTATGCTTAGACTTATCCATAGAGTTCTTACTAAGGCTTTCACATCCTAGTTTCCAAAGGATGACTATAACTTTCCTCTAATACCAACTATAACAACCCATACATTACATACATTATGAAGACATCAAATTTGAAGCATACTTATTAAAACATATAACAAAACCACGAAAGGACCATATAGGTATAGTGTCTTTAGAAACTGGGAAACATAAACAACTGGTTCATAAAGTGTCTACACTATCTCCCATTTATTTCATCATATCTATAGTCCCTTTTGGCATATCTTACTTAATAAACTTCTTCCTAACCTGGGGAAAGAAAACATACAAAAGGGTGAGCTCAAATGCTCAGTAAGGGTAAACAAAAGAAATATCAATCACATCATATACATAAGTACATTACTTTTGGAAATATTAACCTGCAAAAGAGATCATAATTTCATAACATGGGATAAATCATAGTTGTGAAATGAAATCCCAATAATCATAACATAAAACATGAAACATTGTGGCATTCACACACAATCATAGAGAATCATTTTTTATTAGTCAAGACTCATTTCCAATACTATCTTAGTGGACAAAGTCCATTTCTGAACCGAGTCACCCTCGTTTCGGTCCTGTTTCACTGAACCGGTATAACCTATCATTCCAGCCATGTCTATCTCATGAGAAATAAAATATTTAACCAATGAATTGGAGGGAGATATAGGTCCCACCCATCTCATAATGATACCATTCTTATGTGTGCCACAAAAATCATAAACCATACATCGCAGCAGAACCCATGTAATAAAAATGGGAATCTTTAAACATCGTGACATCATAAAACAATTCATATAAGATAAAAGAATTCATAAAAAATTTTCCATCACAACATAATCAAATCCATGTAATAATATGGATAGAAA
Source organism: Viscum album (assembly GCA_963277665.1). Taxonomy (NCBI): domain Eukaryota; kingdom Viridiplantae; phylum Streptophyta; class Magnoliopsida; order Santalales; family Viscaceae; genus Viscum; species Viscum album. The sequence continues at coordinate 1,203,300,286 of OY728135.1, forward strand.
CATAACCCTTAAGTATCTTAGATGGAAAATAATTTTGAACTCCATTCTTGAGGAAAATATCCTTTCTACTTCAAAAACATTATTCCTTTATTAAAATTTCATACAATTTTAAACTAAAATAAGTTGATTAAAAATAAACTTGAAAACTTGTAAAGGAAGATTCTTGGAAATTTTGTTTTAAAAATCCATTCATGCCGTATAAGTTAAAAAAAACATTCTTCTCGTACTTTTGTCGGAAAAGTCAAAAAGTACCTCGTCCGAAAAACGAAAAAAGATTCCTTTCATATATTTTACTAAAAACACACCGAAGGGTAAAATTGGATTTAAACAATTGTATGTGGATGGAAATAATATTATATATTGATGAAACATGGATTTGTATGTTAAAATACACCCCAGTAAATACCAAAGTATAAACAATCTATGATAAAAATGAGATTGTGATATTTCTCTTACCATATGTCCGATATGCTTTGTACGTGTCTGAACCTCCTGTATAATGATTTAAATAATGTTATTGACTTATTCCCGAATCATAATTATTTTTATGATATCATATATGGTCATATTCTTAGCTTCTTAGTAGTATTATTTCATTGCTACTTGTTATTCGGGTGTTTATAACTTTTTGTTCTTATGCGTGTCTTGTCGAATAAATTCTTATTCCTCTCTTTATGTTATAGATACCTCATTTCAAGAATGGTATTAGTGTAATATATATAATATTCATTCATTCAATTCATTTATATCATCATTATGAAATGAAGATCATGTAGAACGAGGCGCATCACATCGTGGAGACGGTATTCCGTACGTACGCACAAGTGATGATATCGTTCCTATGATCGTGGAATTGTATTGGAGTGTATTTATACTATTTCAGAATCATTATAACTTTATAATAATCATATATAGTCATTATTTACACCATTATACCCATACAAGTAAGGTGGTGGTGGAAAATAGATTACACCACGGCGTGGAGATGGTATTCCGTACGTACGCACGCGCGGTGATTTCTTTTTCCGTAGGATGGATAGATGTTGAAATAGGGTTGTTTAATACTTATAATAACATATCAGTATATGAGTGATACTTATTTTATTGCTTCATAATGAAACAACTAAAGAATAAGAAGTGTATGAAGAAATAAAGATGAATGAATCGGTAACGGACATTACCTCTTCTTTGAAGTGCTTCTTGGAGACCTTCTTTTAGGGCACTAATATTGGTCTTTGAAAAAGACTAGGAAATCTAGGATGTCTATAGGGAAGTGTAGAAGAGGAATTTTCAGGGTTTGGCTGAGCTTGAAGGCTCAAAGTGGTGTGAGGAAGAGGGGGAGGAGGTGTCCTTTTATAAGGGAGGAGAGGGGAACCTTTGGGAAAACTAAAAATATTATTTTATTATAAAGTCACGTTCGGTTTTAAATAGCTCCAAATTGATATATTTCGAAGCTAAGGTGGGGATGGGTCGATATCCTCTCATCCAATAGAATTTAGACAAGTTTAGGTTCCTATTTTAACCTTATCATTTAGATTTAACATTAAGTTAAATAATTTTACTTTTACCATGTCTTCTTGTGTTTTTATACTATAAGGTTAATAAACATATTATAAGAAGCCAAACGAACCCCAAGTTGTTTATTATTTATATATATAACCTTATCTAAATCATTTTTACGAACCTTAGATTTTTAGGAATAAAATAACAATTACTAATATAATATTTGTTTTAAAAACTATTTTATGTCAATTTTGACGCTATTTATTAATTGATTTTTGTGAAAATCATAACAGAATTATTAGTTCGAACAAAGTTTATTAAATCAATACTAACATGTCATATTAACCTATAAAATTAGTGGAATTCATAAAAAGTCTCAAATTATATTTATTTGGGTATTTATAACATCAATTATGTCAATATTTCATTAATAAGATAATTACTGCATCATCGTTGTGTCATAAATAAATTAAATTATTTAATGTCTAAAAATTACAAATAAAATCTTATTATGTAGGAAATCTTTTTAGCTTTCTATTGAATATTTATAATCGAATTTATCTTATGTATAACCCCATATTACAAATTATTTACTTATTAAACATGGATTTTAACTATTTTAACCCTTCTTTAAATAAATTAATAATAAATGTCCTAATCTAATCCAAGTGGGCCTAAATGGTCATATTTTATTCCTAAGTTTGTTTTTTGGTCTAATTACATTTGTCCAATAGAATTAGGACATGTTTTAGGGTAATAATAATATCATCTTTACCCTTAATTACCCTATTTACTTTTAACCGTGGAAAAAAAAGTAAAAAGTTACTATTCACCAAAAAATTATTTTCATCTCATTGAACCACATTTTAGTCCTTGATATAAACCATGTCTCTCGGATTTTCGAAATTCCACTCAAAGAAGTGGTAAAATTATGTTTTATGAAAAATTCCTTTTTTTTAACTACCACTTAGTGGTTTCACTATTTATCAAAAATTAAAATTTTTCAGAAAAATACCAAAATTTCACCCTAGGATAATTTCGATATTCTGAATCCAAGAATGAAGTCCATTTTGAAAAATAACATTTATAAAATTTCAAAAAATGGTTATTACTATTCATAACAGCTAGTTTTAATAATATTTTAATAGCATATCATTGTTTAGTGAAACTCGGTATTGCGTACGATGCAAGCTATCGAGGAAGGTCGTGATTCCGTGTAAAGCAAGCCAAGAAAGTGTTGTGTGTAGAAAAAGATTCCTTTGATGATTTATATAACATAAAAGTCTCGGGTGTTACAGTCAAACATTAATCTTAAGAGTTTAGATAGCCTAGAAAGATGTCCAAAATATATAAGATGGATATTATTCCAGAATATCTCATCTCCCTGAATTAATACCTTTGTTGGAGACATAAGATGTAAGTCAATCCTCTCAATAATATTTACCTTTTTTTATTTACAAGAATGCCACCCTCTCAACTATGAAAAGGCACTCACACTTCTCATTTCTTCACTAGCCTAAATACCATTTTGATAAAAAAATAACTATCCAAATAATCATATGACATTCTTAAAATCTCCATACATTCCTCACAAAATAATTAAATAAATCCAATGAATCTCTTTGGGGAAATAAATAAAGGTGTTACCTATAAAAGAGGTGACATTTTTCAACATCCATTTAGGTTATATTTATTCTCCACCTATTAATTTATTATTAATTAATTATTATATAGTAAAATAAGTATCCTAAATATAGTGATATGTTTTTATTTTAAGGTTTTGACCTACACCTGTGAACACTTCTATTAAAAGGGTAACGAAAAAACCATTTTTGTATAGAGAAATCCCCTTTCACAAAACGATGTCATTTGTTTTTACAATACCACTTATCAAGGTTTTTAATTACGATGAATACAATATTTTTATATGTTATATATATGAAATTTATAATTTACTATTACTTAGGGAATTTTTATGTAAATATAACATCAATATTTAAATTTTAGTTAAATATGATATCATTATTTGTAGACATGCGGACTACCACGTTTCCAAAGAGATGTGATACATTCAAACATTACCACAAATGTTCTATGGATGATTTTAATTAAAAATATGTGACATAAATCAAATTGATATGATATTCATTACATAAATACATTTATTGAAATATTATTTATGATTTTTTTATTACCTTTTTACAATTTGAAAAAGTTATAACGTTGTTTGTGGATGTGTGGACTACCACCTCCTCATCACGATGTGATTCCTTTTACAGTAACAATAATTATATAATAATTATATATGATTAAATAAAATGGTATTTATGATATAATTATTATTTTGATGAGATAAATTTTACTTAGCATATTTTAATAGTGATCATTGATTAATGAGAACGTCACCCATGCGTTGATACGACCTAATGTCTCTATGATTGTAATGTTGGTTCATTTTGCACAACCATATTTTATGATAATTTTTTAAATATTAATTGACGTATAAATATTTTTATTATTTCCTAATTATTATTATTGATATGATTATATATTGAAATAATTTACCACAGTCAACCAACCTTATTGGTTTTAAAAAAAACGAATATTGTCCAAACAACATGTTTGAACTCAACTGTGTATGTAGTTGATTAAAATATTGTAATATGTGAAATAAATGTAATTTTTAAAATTGTGAATTGATTTAAACCAAGTATATAATTATAATATGTTTATTTTTTTTGGAATATAATATGACACGTGACAATTCAGACTAATGGTATAGGATTTTCAACCCACATTTTACATCGGTGACATAAATTTCATATTCAACACTTACCAGTTTTTAGGGTGCATCTTATTACCCTAATGATATATTATATAATTAAATATTTTATATTTATGTTACTTAAATGTTTATGTTTTATTCTTATTAGTTTTCTGTTTTTTAATTAATATGTTACTATAGTTGCAACCCCATTCATTTGAATATCCTTACATTGAGACATTTTATAATGATATAAACCATTATTTTTTTAATAAAGTATATATATTAACACATTGAAACTGAATGTACATATTATATCTATTTTCATTTTATTTAATATTTTTTAATATTTTCTAAATGTATAAATTTTTATAGGACACTTTTAATGTTCATGGATTATATTTTCAAATAATTTTGTCTATATCAAATTTCATGATATTATTTTACATATTTATTTACATGGAAAAAATGATTATTGATAAATTTTTATGTATAATTTTAATTTCAATAAAGTTTTTTCAAAAGAAATATTTTTACATGTCTTAAAATTAATTTTTTTACAAATGAAAAATGAAATGTCATTTTTTTTAATGTTTAACGATAATGAACTTTCATGGGGTCATGAATTTTATTGGAATTATAAATTCCATTGAATGTTTACGTGTATTCGTAAACGAAAAACCCCAATTTCCTTTTAAGTGGTAATTTCTTTATTGAAAATGTATTTTCATAGAAAATGGTGTTTGGGGATTGAAAATTTGTTCTCAAAAGAAAAATGAATTTTTATTTTTTTTAGAAGCATTTATAAAGAGTTTTTAATGGATTTTTTGATGAGTATTTTTTACTCGTGACATGGTAATTGAGAATTATATGATACGATTGAGATTTATATAGATTATATGAATGGTTGATCCCAATTATAGCTCACAGGTGATACTAATATAGCTTATGTGAAGGGTTTATCCCCATTATAACACATAAGAAAAGTGTGAGCCTGATATAGTATTTATGAATGGTTGATCCCCATTGTAGATAATATCTAAGCCCTATACAGAATTTGTTAAGGGCGATCCCCACTATAGATGTCTAATGATGGGAGAAATAATAATGTTGGAATTTTTCCTTATGGTTATTATAATTAAATTTTTTTCAAAGGGGTTGTGTATATAATGCTCTAAGTTACCAAAAGTGGTTTATTTGATTGATATTGGTTCTAATGATTTACCTTGAGAGAATTGTGTTTTTATTTAAGTGAAAAGTATTTAATTCATATTCTCAAACCACAATGATGATAAAGAATAAAATTATATTAATTTTCATGTTTTTAAGGAACTACAAGTTTCCTTTATTTTTATATCCCTTAATGAGATTTTCTGGCCATCCAATGTTTTTAAAATTCATTCACAGTGAGTATGGATGGATGAGGGAATGAAATAAGAAAATTTGGATTTATTGGTGAATTTACATGGAAATTGTTCATTCTTTAATTTTAAAGATTAATATTATAAAAAAAATTAACATATTTCAGAATTGTCAACATTGTAATTTATGGTTTTCTATTGTATGATTGATGGACTAATTATATAAAAAATACACCTAAATTTCCCTAAATGTTTAATAAAGTAATTTAATCACTAAAACTCATGCTTATATAATGTTTAAGGTCAGGTCCTTATAGTTGGTATCAAAATAAGGTTTACAAAAAATATATGTTAGTATTGTGTTAGTAAAAATACATTAGATGATCTTCCTTTATAGTTATGTTTGAATGATATAGTATTTTAATATTAATATATTTATCCATCGATATATGTATGTTCAGATTGGGTTTTTGTACATGAAACAAGAAAAATGCAGTAGAATCAATCAAGAGAAAACATCCTTCTAAATCAGTATCCCAAAATGGTTGAAATTATAACTGAGCAACATTTTGTTAGAGATAGATCATTTGAAACAATATATAAATGGTGGTGGTAACCATGATAATGAAAATAATGATATAAATTGAAGAAACATGATGATTTTGGATCATTTCATGAGGCAATATCCCCCTTCATTTAATAGATCATCTGACCATGTGGTAGCCAAATTATAGATCAATTCTATAGAGATGATATTTGAATACATGGTGTATTTTGAATCATAAATGGAAACTCTTTCTATATACCATTTTAAGGTGGAGTTGATTAATTGTGGTCTTTTTTTAAGAATACTGTAGATATATATGATCTTGATTATATGGACTGAGAAGTATTCGAGGATCTTTTCCTGGAAAATTATTTCTTTAAGGTTGTTTGGCATAAGATGAATAAACAATTCCTTTACATTCGGTAGAAAGATGATGATCATTTGTCCGTATATGAATCAAACACCACAATATTGTCCACGTATGTTCTAGGCCTTATCAGAGACATTGGAAATAAAATTAATATATTTTAATTAGGATTAAAACATTATCTTTAAATATTATTAGCCTCTCAAGAATAAAAAATCTATAAAAAATTGGTTTATTGTGCTACAATATTTTAAATTGAATTCAAAGACACATACATTCCATTAGATGGCATGATTAAAAAAATTTCATTTTAGTAGGAAATAAAGATTCTATAAAATAAAAATTATATATGTAAGATTAATTTTTTCCATGTTTGGTAAAATATATTTTTTGGAAATAGTAATACGATCTGTAAAGTGTTACAAGTGTGGTATGTTTGGACATTAGGTTGGTGACTACAAGGAAAAGAGTCCTGAAAAATCCAATTATTAGACTAAATATCTCCAATTCCATAGAGAAATTCTTTAACTATAATAATTTTTGAAATTATGAAAACATTATTATAAAGATGTATACTTAGTATGGGAATCATTATGATTATAATAAAAAAGATAAGGGAAAATAATTTTATACCTCTACAGTTGATGTTGGTCCCCCTAGAGAAATAATGGAAGCTCTAGGGAGATTTATATTTCATGAATGTTGATCATAATCCTAATGTCTTATGTAATCATTATTTAATGTTTCAAATAATGCTATTACCTTGGGAGTCATTTATGGTGTTTTTTGTATATGTATAAGGTATATGTTTAAATTTCATATTTGTAATAACACATTTACAAGTTTGGAATTATGTATAATGACATTGGTGACAACTAGGGTTATATATATAGGGAATTACATAGATTTAACTTTAGGAATTACTATTTATATGCAGATATTAATGGATTATGTCATCAAATAAATTGTTTATTTATCTTACTATGTGCTAACTAGATTTTTTTTGTAAAATTATAAATTTATGAGGAATTTAATGTCATATTATTTAGGATTATGTGATCTGTTAGAAGTTTGTTTCAGAGCATCATCCATGAAGAGTCATCTTGGATACTCATTTTTTGGAGAAAGATATGATTTGGCGGTATAACTTCATTAGATGATGAATCTATAATCATCATCTATTTATATATCCTTATGTTCATATACAAAAGAATAATTCCTTAGTCCTAGGAAAAATATATTGAATATTTTTTTACTACTACATTCCATTATAATGAACTGATCATCTTATTGGAAAAAAATATATTATTGATAATATTTATATAGAAATAATTAAAAAAAAATTATGGATGGAAGAAAATATATTAACTAAAAAATGATACTATAGATTACACATGTTTATAATATGAATTCCATTGTTAGAAATTATTAATAAATAAATATTTTGACCGGTTTAATATAATAGATGTGATAGTATTAGTAAGGATAGAATAAGTCATATAACTATTTATTAATATATTTAAATTGTATATAAAATTTTAAATTAAAATGTATACTATTTTCAACATAATATATGAATCATAACATGAGTTTCTTCATAATCCTGCATTATCGGCATGACCGAGTTATTCTAAACAATATATACTATTAATATTATTACGTATTATGGTTATTTTTATACCTTTTAATGGAATAATAACTTTTAAACTAATTTTGTAAACTTTTATAAATTTTATTTGAGAAATTGAAATTTATTTTTTTATGAAAATATCAAAATATACTTTTGGAATTTTTTGGATATTTTAGGAACATTATAATGAAGATAAATACTAAATAATAATGAATTTCAGTTCAAAATAGTTTTTTTCATCAAAAATAATTATATAGATAAATATTTTTTTAATATTTTTTAGTTTAATTAGATCAATTTTATATCATTGGAACCAGTGCTAGTCATTGGATAATATTTTACACTATATTTATATGAAAAACCTAGAAATCTTTTGAAGATTATTACAATTAAAACCCAAATATTCATCCCCTATATGGGATTGAATTGAAATTAATTTTTTATACTAATATCATTGTATTTTGTAAAAACTGGATTACATATTATTTATCAAAAAAATAGTGAAAGTGAATAAAATTAATTAAAACTATTAATGTAAAAAGCATTTTACCTAGAGGTTAATGTTTAAATTTCAAGTCTAAATGGCCTAATAACATGTCCAAAACATATTAGATGAAAATTATTAGAACATATCCAGTATTTTCTCTCATTGGTACCATTATTTGAGTCAAATTATTTAAGGTAGATATCTTAATAGTGTTTTCCTTTAAATATTTATAAGAATGCCACTCCTCCTCCTCTCTAAAAAGGAACTCTACATTCCCATTTAATCACACCTATGAAGACCCCTTGTCTCATCCAAAACAAAACCAAATAATCTCCTCAAATCCCTCTTCTAACCATGTAGTCCTAAATATATGAAAAAACCTACCCAAGGAATCCCTTTGGTGCAAACAAAAAAATATTTTCCCAAAATATGTGATGTTCTTCAATGTCCATTTTGGTTTTATTTCTTATCCACCCATTAATTTATTATTATTACTATATTATTTAATAAAATGTGTGTCATAAAAATATGTATATGTTGTTTTGTTAAAATTTCTTCCAATACTTACCCTCAATTCCGTCAAATTTATAACTGAATTAATATTTGTTTATGGTGAACTACCGCCTCACGTATTGATGTTGTTCGTTTTTTCTGGTAACACCTCTCAAGGTTAGGTATCGAGTTAAAAAATATATTTTTATATTATATATATATAATATTTATAATATAATATTACTTATATAATTATTATTTTAATTTAACATCATTCATTACATTTTGTGTAAATACAATAATATCATTGGTGGATGTGTGGACAACCGCCTCCTTAAAGTGATAAGATACATTCACACATTATATAGAATGTATTAAATAATATATTAATTAAAAATATGTCACATAAATAAAATATATATTATATTAATGGCATAGTAATATTTATCTAAACATAATATATCATTTTATTTAATACCTGTCCGCATAATGAAAAAGTGATAATGTAATTTTTTGACATGTGGACTACCGCCCCTCGACGCGATGTGATTACTTTAACATAGTAATTATATATATAAGTATATATGTTTAAATAGAACGGTATTTATGATATAATTATAATTATGGGAAGATAAATTTTACTTAATTTATCTCCATAATAATCGTTCAAAAATGGGAACATTACTCATGCGTACATACGTAATATCATCACTACGAATACGACGTTGGTTCATTTTTCATAACAGTATTTCATGATTTATATTAAAACACTATTTGAGGTATAAAACTAAAAATTATTAAATTATTTTTATTAAGGAGATGTTTATATAATAACCTTATTGACCATAGTCAAATAACTATAGTTGTTTTGACAAATAAACCAAATATGGTCAAAATGTCAGACACTGAGTTAATGGATTATGAATTTTCTTAAATCATTGGAATATTTGAAATAAAATAATTGATACAATTAATAATTGATCAATAAAATTATAAAATTAAAATAATTTTATTATTTAGGATGATAAATACACAAGTGAAAAACCAGACTCACTGTACGAGATTTGTATCTCACTTTTGACATGTGTGAGTTAAATGTCATATTTACCACTTACTTATTTTGTGAGGTGTATATACTTATCCATTTGATATATAATATAACGAGTTATTTTATCTTCATGGTAATTAAAATTTAAATTTTATTACTAATAATTTTAGTGTTTCTAATTCATATGTTACTATATTTGTTAACGATTTTGACTCAACAACCTTTCATTGGGACATTTCATGATGATATGAACCATTATTATTTTATAAAGTGTATATACATGAAATATGACAGCACATATCCATATTATATTTATTCCCATTTATTTAATATTTTTTTAAATTTTATTTATTCATGTGGATTATGATTTTAATGTATAAAGTGTAATTGGACACATTGAATGATTAAGGATTAAATTTTCAAATATTTTCCTCCATTTCAGTATTCATGATATTATTTTATGTATTTATTTAACTAAATAAAAAAGGATTACATAATACATTTTATGTATAATTTTAATTTCACTAAGAGTTTTTCAAAATGAATTTGTTTTTGTGTATTAAAAGGAATGCTTTGTCAAATGATAAATGAAATGTCCAATTTTTTTAAATTAAAATTCCGAAAGGCTTTTTTTATGTGTAATCATATGGATTTGGAATGGGTTAATGGGTTTTATGATGAGTGGTTTTTACTTTTTTTATGTTAGTTGATAATTAAATGAAAGGGTGAACCCAATATATCTTATATGAGGAGTTGAGTCCAATTATATCTCACAAGTAAGCCAGATATTTCTTATATGGGGGATAATGCCCATTATAGATTACATGTGAGCTTGCTATAAATTATAAGATGGTTGACCCCATTATAGTTCTCCATTGTTTTGGTTGATGATAATATTTGACTTTAGCCTTTATTTTATTCCTATTAAAAGGATTTTTAAACAGTTAATGTGTGTGTTGATATAAGTAACCAAAATATGTTTAATTTTTTGGTATTGGTATTGATGATTTTCCATTAGAAATTTTGTGTTTTTTAGTGATGTGATTGTTTATTTCATATTATCATTGATCATTGGTGATAAAAATAAATGTTATATGAGTTATCTTATTCTTATAGAACTAAAAGTTTAGATTTATTTTATATCCCTTATGTTGAATTCTTTTATCACCCAATGTATTTAAAAAACAAATCATAGGGTGAAAATATGCGTAGTGGAATTTAATAATTCATGATTGTTGTCTTGGAGAATTTCCATGAAACTAATTCATGCTTTATTTTAATCATTTTACATTATGGGATGAATTTATAATGTTTAGAAGTGTTAACCTCATATGTTATGTTTATATATATGTGTTATGGCCTAATTTTCAGGAAATCTAAACCTGAAATGATCTTCAATGTGAATTAAATTATTTATTTACTATAACTCCATATTATGAAATGATTATGTTTAGTTCCATATTGTGAGTTTTGTTGAAGATAATCACTCTAGTTATCAGTGATGCATTGGCAGACTAATAAAGGGGCTTGCGATGACACAGACACATTTTCAAGGAAAGACACTTTTATTTTATATAGACACAAAGGGGAAGCATAGGATTTCCTAGATTTGTCTAAAGCCCTTCATGTGATGATGGTGAAATTCTAGTAGGCTATTCTGTGATGATGGAGGCATGTCACCATGAATTCTATATTTTCTAATGAATCACATGGGCACATCGCATAAATATTTATGAAGAAAATATGTTCCCATTTTTTTATATTTTCATACATTATTTACATGGATTATTGGATTTCTTTTAGTAGCCTGAATGGATTTCCGAGCCCTTAGATGGATCTTGAATGAGCCTCCTATGATTTTCTCGAGTGTTGGTTGTCTTACTCTGGAATGTGTGGATCATATTAGAGCTGATTCCCTTGGGGTTCATTATTTTAGATCTCACTAGCCTTCTTTTTTACAAGTCCTCCTTCTTTGTTATTGTTTGAATGTATCAGGGTATTTATATTAAAATAAATATTAATTGCTTGGTTGGTTACTAGGAGCTTCATGGTAGAAATGTCATCTGATCCATAGGAACACATTTGTGAGCCGTCGCATGATCAATGAATGTCTCATATTCAATTATGAGAATAGAAGGGTCTGTTAAATGTGGTCCAGAAGATTTGAAGAAGGTCATGTGAAATACATGGCCTATTTTCTTGATATTTTAAAGGTCATTTGATCACTTGTTCTTTTGTGGTTCACTTGATCTGTGAATTTTGGACACCTTATTCATACATTACATTGTAGGGAAATGAAAACCAATGTTTTCTCTATTTATTCTATTGTATAATTGTTGAAGCGCATTTGGTAGGATTCAATAGGTTTAATAAAAATATTTTCAAAAATATTTAAAAAAATTTTAACGAGGTGATTTAAAAATGAAAAGTGTATTTTTTGTAAATAAATAATCAATGTGGTTATTTAACTGTGTTTTATCGTCCACTATAACATCCTTTTATGTTAGTGAATAATTAACAGTTATATGATCTAATGATACCATCCACAGTCATTATTTGGATAGATTATAATGATATTTGTATACTGATGATTATTTGAAATGCATTTGTTTCCCACATGATTATTTATGTATGATTAAACATTCATGAAACCCATTAATTTTTTTTGGGTTATGATATGATGCTATTATGAAATATATATAAAAAACGATTCATTTTAATGGTTCATGGTATGTTGAATGATTTATGATATTGTAAAACATATATGATTTATTTTCACTATGTTACAGGTTGGACCGTAATTATATTTCCCTCCAATTAATTGGGTAAATATTGATATCCCATGATATAAAAAATACTAGAATGGGGAGTGAACCAAGATAAATAGGGGAATCTATAATATTTGATAACATTGGGACTGATCAATGACTAATATGCTGGAATTCTGAGGGAAAAAAATATTCTATGATAGTCATGGAAATGGGCCTTGATTACTTAATAAATTATTTTATATGCTTATGTTTATACCACAAATATAAAATGTATTCCATTATTATGATCACATGTAACATGTTCTATTATTCCAATAATTTTAGTATTACAGAAAACCAAGTTATATGTATTGAATTAAAAGTATAATATTTATTAATTTGGTTATGTTTTTCACATTTTAATCTCATGTTATCATGCAGTTATTCTTAGGTTATGTTTATGTCACCATTGATATCTGTTTTTAACCTAATAAAAAATATGATCTCACCCATTCTTGTATATCCTTTTCCCATGTTATCTAGAAATTTATCAGTTATGCTATTTTTAACAAGGGTTCTAGTTAGTAATAATGATGTGGGGTAAAAAAAGATTATTAATTATAAAATTTATTACGAACCCATGTATCAAAAGTCACTAAAATGTTATGGTCCACTGGTGTGTATTTTAATGTTATAATGAATATTCATATATTATGATGTCATATCTATGAATGAAAATTATTTTTCTCTATAAACAATATCAATGAATTTCTATAAAATTTTGATTTTATATTAAGATTGATTTATAAGTATATAAAAATGAACAACATTATAATATGTAATATGATAAGAATATATTATTTATCACAGTTAATAATATACATTTATGAGAAACATTCTAGTATAACATTATACTATTTTCCATTAATGAATGAGTATTTGTGACATTTCAATTAAAAGTTTCTTTAACAGGGACACATTATACCATTTAAAGGTACAAAAAAATTAATTTTTCACTCCATATTATTATCATGTTTTTTCTTTTATAATAATTCAAAAAATTCGATAAAAATTTATAATTAAGAATCAAGAAATATACATTATAAATGATATCAATATAGGAGATGCATTTCTCCATTCAAAACCATAAAATGCGAGATCAGTCGATAGGGATTCCTTGACCATATTCCAAGAATGGGAGTAGTGATGGAAAAACACAATTCATTAGAGAAATACTCCAACCCACACTGACAAGTTGATAGAGGATCTGATGACAGGGGTTGTCACATATATCACTTTTTTGAGATGCACAATTGAAAGTGAATGAAAATACAGATACATAGTAAAAATGATTCCATGAAAAAGATGAAAAAAATCATAGTGAAAAATAAAATAATGGTTCCCAACCATTAAAATGAATAGATAACTAATGAAGGTTGTTATCACACCCATTCATCTTTTTGGGGTCCCCACCAAGGATCCACTGCCTGTTGCATAAATGCCTTCCAAATTAATCAAAGAAGAATCCAATGATTGAAATGCCACCACTATCCAAAAAAATAAAAATATCCATACAAAAATGAATAAAAGGATACCTTGAACCAAGATGGAGTCGATCAACACCAATGGAACCTAGGGTTCCTCTCTGAAAGTAAAAAACACCCCCTAAGCAACACTATAGACTAAGAACCTTCCTTCAACCCGAGGATCATCAAAAATCATTATCCACTTGAAACATCTATTAGAGATCACACAATCATCAATATTACATTCCATAACATCACTCACCTTGAAATTAGCCTAATATCTTCCCTCAATAACCCCAAAAAATATCTCCTGATTGAAGCATCCACCGCATGTATCTAGCATCCCCACATGGGTAATACTGAACAATAAACTCCACAAGTACCAACATGAAAGCCTCAAAACAAGAATATAATGTTTATATCATAACCTGATTTGGGTAAATAATAATGAGATGAGGATAAAATGATAAAGGTATAAACCCAATGAATTCCACTAAGGCATTATATTCATCTAATGTATTCTATAGAAACATTGATAATTATTTTATTTTATTTCATGTTTTATTGTTATTTGTAGTACCTTACAATATTCTATATTAATATGTGTGAATTTGTATCCAATTTAAATCATTAAAAGATAATTTCATATCATATAATTTTTCAATATTCCACAAAAACTTCTTATATTCAATTAATAATTCAATATTTATATTTATTTTTCCCCTTATTGATTTATTCGTCCTATATTCATTAATTAAATTAATTTAATTTATAATAACATTTTTATGATATTTATAATGTTTACTCAGTAATTTATCAATATTTAATTAATTTTTTTAATTTTCATATTACATGAATCTTCCATATTACATTGAATAAATAATGGCTGAATTATTCCCTAACTTGTTTTACCATATAATAAATTTCATTATAAATTATAAATTGTTATTCCTGTTTGTTTTCCTCTAAGCAGTGAACTAGTTAACCAATAATGTTTGAATCAATGAATTTAACTTCAATTCCAATGAATGTGAACTGGATTGTAGACTTATAAACCTTATAATCATTTAATGGATCTTGGAAAACTTACATGATAATTAGTGGTAGTGGAAATATATTTCCCTATAATGAATCGTATGGTGATGTATTTTCTAAAGTTTCATATGAATTATTTTTTGTTAATATATGTTTCTAAAGATTATATGAATATGTCCTTCTAAGATACATTTTTGGTGATTCTATTCCATGATATTTGTTTTCATTATGATCCTATGTTCATTCCATTGATATGACAATTATAGTTATATTCATGATTGAATACGTGTTTATGATCATAGATAACTTTTGTGATTCCCTTTACAAGATACTCATGAGAAGGTTTTTATTTAAATTCATAACAAGATTTATTCTCTTTAATTACCATTTTCTATTATCTATATTCTCATTCCATGTTTTATAATTATTTTAAATGGTTTAACGATGACTATGAGTGATTATTTTTCCTAAATTCGGGTTTTTATTATCATAATTTTTATATTGATGACGTATCTATATAGAGAATGGATTAGTTGAAACAATGTTCATTTAGTGAAAAACATGTATGTCATGGAATATAGAATATGTATTTGTTCTATAAATCTCTAAAATATTTTATTTTTGAAATGTAGGAGTAATAATTTTTATTTAGTGACATTTAATTGTATGATCATTTTTCTCATGTATTAACATGTGATGTTATATAATTGTATATATATGTTTTTAGCATAAAAATGTATTTATTTTCTTAAATTTAAAATATTTAGAAAAAATATTATGATAATATGTCTATTGGTGAGTAAAATTTCAAGGAAATATATACCATTGGGTCTAATTAAGTGATTTTATGTCATTATAATTATCATAATTTTTTGGTGATGATTAATTGATTTTTGCTACCTTATAAAAACGTGGTATATAAAATATTGTGGACTCAATTGTTTCTTTATGTCAATTTTGTAATGACCAGACCCCAGAAGACTATAGTCAGTGCATTATTTTAATACATTGGCATGATTATAAGGAATCATGTCCCAAAAGATCGATCATTTTTGCAGTCTTGGAAAATAGATTACATACATGAACGTTACATTACACATTTGAAAATAAAACACAACATAAATGATCCTTTGATAATGTCATTTATCCTCAAGAATAACACTTCTTATCAATCATAATACACTTCTTCGAGTCCTGATAAAATTAAAACATAGAAATTGGTGAGCTAAGATGCTTAGTAAGGATATAAATATAGAAAAAACTTTCATAAATAATCATAAACATTTAAGGCATTGTATAGGAATAAAACAAAAGCCTTTTAAGCTTAAACATCAGTATAATATGGAAAAGATAAAATAAAATTATTCCATTTACTTATTCTCAAGGATATTCTACTCGTCAAATAATCACATGCAATATCAGTAGCCACTTTCATAATGATGGAATTCATAATGCCAGACATTCATGACCACATAGTCAAGACCTTGTGCTATGACTACAAATAAGATTGTGTCAAGGCCTTGGGCAAAGACACTAGTTTGTCTCTTGAGACCTACTGATGCATCGAGGAGCTGTATCGGGCCCCACCAATCATATACTAAGTCGAATACATTCCTCATATGAAACGGTTTAAATATAACATAAATATTCATCATAAAAATAGCATACGAAATGTCAATACTTTATCCATAAACCATGAATGGTATAGAAATAAAAAATCCACTTTCAAACATATCACAAAACCTTCAATACAACAAGGAAGATTTGTATAATAATAAATCGACTTCAAACAGGTTTAAAATCCATCAATGGATGATTTCATAGATGAAAATGATTTGTAAAACTCTTTGAGAGAAATATCCTTTTTTCATGAAAACATTTAATATTTACACAATTTTGAAAGAAATACATTTAAATTCATTTTTTATTCAAATTGTCTCAAACGACTTTGAAACTTTTAAATGTAATTATCCTTTTAAAAACATTCATGTCCATCTAAATTAATCCTTAAAACCATTTTGAAAACATTGAAAGTAATGAGAATTTTTTTCCAGATTAAATATTTAAAACATTTAAAAAGATGTTGTAGAAAAAAAAGTACTTTAAAATAATCCATTTTAAAAATCTTTTATGATACATGGACATGGATAAAAAAATATTTCCCAGTAGATACTTACGTAAAAACAACCTCAGATAATAAAAATATTGTGAAATTAACCATTACCAATTTGGTAACCTATGAAACATACACCCCAGGAATGATGTATCAATAAATGAAGAAGTAAATACTCATAAATTAAAGTGTATTAAACAATTAATACAATTATGGTAAGTACATACACCACAAAAAATTAAATAATGGCAATATAGCATGAATCTCATAGGAATAAGGAGTGCGATGAAAACCCCTTACCTTGCACTTTCCTTTGGTCGATGCAACCTTTAACATCCTGTATAATGACCATTGTATGTAATTAGATTATACCCGAACCATATACATATTAATTATATCATACATGATTCATTTATGACTTTTTAATACCCATTTAATAATGATTTTCTCGTTAAATTAACATTTTAGGTAACAATAGCTTTTTTTTCATAACTATTTTTACTTGTTATTCATAACTGTATCATTTAGATCATGATTTAAATACTTAAACAATACAAACCATGATTCATATATTATATATATATAAATATAAATATTTATAAAATATAGATATATGAAATGGAAAACACCATTTATTGAGACGGTAGGCCATACGTACGCATAAACGTTGTTTCTGTTTTCATATATTATTGAATGGACGTAAGTGGGTAAGATATATGTATGTAAATTAATATATATATATATATATATATATCTCTCTCTCAATTAGCTTTATTATTTCATATATTACATATTTATAAGTAATATATATTTTTATAAACGTCGATTAATGGTGAACATGGAAATGAATCTCATCGCGTCATAGAGACGACCAGCCGTACGTATGCACGAGCGACATTATCATTTCCTTAAATGTTAGGAATTGGATGGTATATTATTTTTAAATATAAATTATCATGTTATTTTAATTACTTATATACATATTACTCATCATTATATCCTTCCAAATTATATAGTGTTGAATAAAAAATTACACCACGGCGTGGAGACAGTAAGTCGTACGTACGTATGCATGGTGACATAATCATTAATACGATGGATAGAATAATGAATATGGTTGTTCCATATTTATAATAACATCACAGTATTAATAAGGTAGTGGAGTTATTTTTTTATGGTAATAACACATAATGTGTAAGTGGATGAATAAATGAACTTGAAAAAGGGTGGTGAAATCATTACCTCTTATTAAGGTTCTTCCTTTTCATTTGATCTAAATGATCAATAGGATGGATTTATGACCCATAGAAGGCCTCTAGGATGAAGGTAGTATAGTTGGGAAGATATTTGGGTAGGTTTTGTCCGATCCAAATGGCTTTGGAGCTGTGAATTTGAGAGAAGGCGAAGTGCCCTTTTATAAGAGGGGTGAGGGGTACCTTAGAAAAAAACATAAAATATAATTTTACAATAAATTTATATTCGGTTTCTAAAGGATAAAAAATCAATTATTTAATGGATAAGGTGGGGATGGGTCTAACACAACTCAAACAGTAGGTTTGAGACAGGTTTGGGTCGCTATATTAACATTATCTTTTAGATTTAACTCTTAGTTAAATAGTTTGACATTTACCATGTCTCTTTTAATTTTTTATTATATGGTTAATAAACATACTATTAACATCCAATATAACCACAAGTGGTTAATTAATGACATATATAATATTAATTATTCGATTCGGCTGAACATTAGATTTTTAGGAATATTAGATCAACTAATAATATAGTATTTGTTTTGAAAAATCAATTTTGACCATTTTGACAATATTTATTAATTGATTATTAATAAAGTCCTAAAAACATTATTAATTCTAACTAAATTCATATTTTCAGTTATAAAATTTCATATTAACCTATAAAATAAGTGTAATTCTTAAAAACAATTAAATTACATTTATTTGGATACTTATAATATCAATTATTTTAATATTTCAATATTAAGGAAATTACCACATCAACATTGTATCATAAGTAAATTAAATTATTTATTTTATAAATATTATAAATAAAATATAATTCTGTAGGAAATATTTTTATATTTATAATGATTATTTATATTCCAATTTATATTATGTTTATCCCTATATTAAAAATAGATTAGTTATTAAACTTTGAATTTAACACTTTTAACATTTCATTAAATTAAATAATAATAAATGTCTCAATCTAATCCATGTGGACCTAAAGGATTATATTTTATTCACTAGGTTTTATTTGGCCGAATTACACTTATCAAATAGTATTAGGACATGAGTTTTGGTAATAATAATATCATTTTTACCCTTAATTAACCTTTTTTACTTTTAACTGTGGTAAGTAAATGTCAAAAGTTATTATTCCCAAAAAAATTATTGTTATCTTATTGAACACAATTTTACTCAATGATATCAACCATGTCTCTTAGATTTCTAAAATTCAATTCATAGAAGTGGAAAATTAAGTTTTATGCATGTTTTCAAATGCTCTTAGGAGGTGGGTAAAAGAGGGTAAAAAGTTCGATAAAATTTTTAAATATCTAAAATTATTACATACTGACTCTAATGAAATACATTGAACATAAATAAGTATTATGTATCTATTTTGAACTAAAAAATATTTAAATAAAATAAATAATTATTTAAATATAAATTCAGATTTAAATAATAACTCAGTGTTTTCACTATTCATCAAAAATTGAATGTTTTTTGAAAAATACCAAAAAATCATCCGAAGATAATTTTGATATTATGAATTAAAAAATGAATTCTATTTTAACAATTTAATGATATAATTTGAATTAAATAATTTATAATAAATTTCCATTGTCAAAACCAAAAGGCATATTTTTAAGAAATAATAACTATCAAAAGATTGACACTTGTTTATGTCGAATTTCAATGTGAAATTATTTACAATGAAAACAATGTATTAAATGATAAAAATATATTCTAATTATACTTCCAAACCATTAAAATCTTAAAAACAACACTATAATTTATTTTGATTAAAAAAAATTTAGTAAAAATTTAGTAATTTTCACTATTCACCCAAATATGAAAGTTATCAGAAAAACACCAAAAATTTATCAAAAATAAATTTTTATATCCTGATTCTAAATAAGAAGTTTATTTGTCCAAATTGAATATACAAAAGTTTCAAATATTGGATTCAAAAATGTGTTCCCATTAAAAGGCCGTAAAATTGGATTTTTTGAAAAATACTTCTTTTATCTGTAAAAAATGAATTTTTTCTTATATTATGTCTAAGAAAAACATTATATGGATGTTAAAATTATATAGATTATATTAGATTCAAAATTCAGTTAGTATTATTTATAACCGCTTTTTCAACGACTAGTTTGGTAATGTTGTGATGTGATCGAACTCGGTGTTGCTTGTAGCGCAAGCTATTATATTACATTAATGAGATAACATAACATGAGATATTGGGGTGTTATATTCTACCCTACCTCAGTAAATTCCATCCTCACAATTTGAAATTTTTCTTTGAAAGTAAATGGTTAAAATAGAGATATACCTTTGTGGAAAACCCACATCGGAAATTGGGTTAATAAAATTTAGTAAAATGATTCGTAGAAAAAGATTCTCTTTGAATGAAATGAAAATTCAATGATTTTTAAATAGTATATAAAATAATTTCACGTATTAAAAAAAATATACCTCAATGACATAATATTTAGACAAAGTCCCTTAACTAATGTTTATGATTTAATTTAGTCATAGAATAAGAGGAATATATATATATATATATATATACTTGACAAGTAGAGTTACATCCTTTAACTAATTTCTACCACAAACTCATCATTCACTCTAAAATATAATAGAACATAAAAATATTTTATTTATCCTAATCATACAATATTTTAAAAGTAATGAATTAATAATTAATTTTTCATATTATTTAAAAAAACTACATTATACAAGCTAGGACATCACGAAGGCTAGTTGTAGGTGATGCACCCATGTCGCCCTTTGGTTGTGGGTTCTAGTATCACAGCCCTGACGACCATGATGGGGTTTTACCAGAACTTCAGGTTTTCCTTTTAATGAAAATCCAAAAATAATATCATGAAATGATTTATCCTTAACAATAGTATGAAATGTCAAACTTAAATGATTCCAACCTTTAGAGTTTTTTAAAATAATTCTATCCAAACTCACAATCCAAAATTCATAAGGAATTAAAACTCAATTAAGATTATTTTTTCTATGTAATAACATGTAATTACCTTCCTCAAGTATTCTTTTAAAAATGGTAAAACCCGAAAATTCTAAAAAACATTGTTGATTACATTCATGCACCCTTATTCTTTATAGAATGCTAGATGTACTTTTTCTATCTATAAATGCTGTAAACGCAAAAAATTACGGAATAATATACAAATCATTAACAAGTTCTATGGATGTAAAAAATATCCAATATAATAAATCAATCATCTCCTTTTCCAAAATTAATACCTCAGTATCTAAAACATATTGATGATTTTTCTTTCCTCTAACCATGTATTTTTCAAAAAGATTAACCTTCCATTGAGTAAATTTTCATGGATCCATCGAATCTCAAGTCCTTAATGAAATATTATTGCAGTACAATCCTTATATACTCTATAATACAATACTCAAATTACACAACACTTTGATAACTACATAAAAATATAATAATTCCTATTTATCTTTGGTAGTGTCATAACTTGATTATTATCCAATAAAATCAATTGTGGTATACTATGATGACTTGGAAATTTATTCGTGTAGTTACCCAACATTTTGAAGACGAAGCATTTTACATTCGAAATCATTTTCTTACCCTTGCTATCCCATACTTGGTTTCTTTTTTCTCCGCACTTATAAAACAATTCCATTACCTTAAAGAATTTACTAAGGTGATTATTTCCAAATTTAGCACATATGGGAAAATACTTCGTTCCCCTCTTCCCTTTCTCCATATTTCTCTATAGCATCATTTTCTTCTCTTGCTTCCCTTTATATCCATATGACTCAGAAAATTATTTACTTATCTTATAAACAAATTATATTATTTCTTCATATGTTTAGAATAAATGGAAGATTATTTCCCTTCTAAATGTTGGCTTAATACATGGAATGATATGATCCTTCTTATTCTTTGGATCATACATATTACTGGAGGTCTCATTCCTTCTACTGGGATCCATTTCAATACAACAGCATACACTAGGTCAGTTTATGATTTGTAATGAACAATTCCAAACTTGTAAAATAACTAATGTTAATTGAAAAATTTATGGATATAATCTGTAATCATAAAAATATTTTCTTTGAGGAGGTATATACTCATACAACCATCATAATGATTTGTAAAAAAAATTAGAATTATCCTAAACATATCCCCTAGAAGTGTCATAACCAAGAGTGCAACAAGGATCGTTGTTGTTCGCCAGTTCCCATTCGAGTCTAGCTCAAAGCGGTGTTTTCGGGTTTACCACTAGGTAAATCTGTGCCAAAGTCACCTCTACCTGCTCGTATCTACACAGGGATGTATTTTTTTGGAATAATCACAAAATCTATAAATTACCAAAATTCTAGGAAGATCTTCTATACTAATCCTCAATGTCTATCTTAGTGTAATGTGTTCTAATCAGAGATTAGCTAAATATTGTTTCCAAAGTTATTGCTAAACTTTCTCTAATACCAACTGTAACGCCCCGACCCCTAAAGCCCAGAGTCGATGCATTATTTTAAAACATTGGCATGATTACACGGAATAATTTCCCGAAAGGCCAATCGGTTTAGTAGTTTTGGTAAATATATTACATACAATAACGTTACATTACACATTAGAAAACAAAAAACAACATAAATGATCCTTTGAGAACGCCATTAATCCCCTAGCTTAACCCTTCTTATCAATCATAATACACATCTTAAAATCCTAGGATAATTAAATCATAGAAAAGGGTGATCTCAAATGCTTAGAAAGGATAAGAATATAATAGAAACTTTCATAAATAAACATATTCATTTAAGGTGAAGTATAGGACTAAAATTAAAGACTTTTAAACTTAAAGAATAATCATAATATAGAAAAGATACAATAAAATAATTTCATTTACTTATTCACATGGATATTATACTAGTCGAATAATCACATGAAATATCAATACCCACTTTTTTAATGATGGAATGCATAATTCCAGACATTCGTAACCACATCGTCAAGGCCTTGTGCCAAGACTACAAAAAAGACTTTTTCAAGGACTTGTGCCAAGACACTAGTTTTTCTCATGAGACCTACTGACGTATCAAGGAGCTATAGAGATCTCTACCCATCAATTACTAAGTCAAATTCATTCCTCATATGAAAAGTTTTAAACATAGCATAAACATTCGTATTAAAACTAGCATACAAAATGTCAATACATTATCTATAAACCATGAATAGTATTGAAATAACACATCCATTGTCAAACATAACACAAAACCTTCAATACATCAAGGACGATTTTTATTATAGTAAATCAACTACAAACAAGTTTAAAATCCATTGATGGATGTAGAAATAGATGAAAATGATTTGTAAAACTCTTTGAGTGAAATATCCCAATTTCCTGAAAACATTTAGAAGTTAACAAATTTTGAATGGAATAAATTTAAATAAATTTTTTAATCAAAGTATTTCATATCACTTTGAAACTTTTTAAAGTAATTAACATTTTAAACACATTCATGTCCATATAAATAAATCGGTAAAAACCATTTTGAAAACATTGACATTTATGAGAATGATTTAGAAGAATAAATATTTAAAATAATTAAAATGATGTTTCAGAAGAAAAAAATGTAGTGTAAAGAATACCTCTAAAAACACTTTCATGAAACATGGACATGGATAAAAAATATTTCCTAGTATATACTTATGCAAAAACAACTCAGGATCATAATGAAATTGTGAAATTAACCCTTAACAATTTGGTAAGTTATGAAACATACACCCCATGAAAGAATTATAATAAAATGAATATGTACATAAAAATACATTAAATTTTATTACACAAATAATACAAATATGGGAAGTAAATACATGACACAAAAGGAAATAGTGGCAATATAGCAAGAATCTCATGGGAATAAAGAGTGAGATGAAAACCCCTTACCTTGCACTTTCCTTTGGCCGAGCGTATGTTTAACCACCTATATAATGGACATTTTTTGTTATTTGATTCGAACAGAACCATATAAATATTTATTATATAATTCATTATTAATTTATTACTTTAACATAAGCTTTTAATAATGATTTTCAGGTTAAATTATCATTTCGGGTAACAATCGCTTTCTATATCGTACATATTTTAACTTGTTATTCTTGACTGTATCATTTAGATCATGATTTAAATACTTCCAGAATACAAACCTTGATTCATATAAAAAATATATTTTGAATTTAAATATTTATAATAGATAGATATATGAAACGGAAAACATCGTTTATGGAGATGGTAGGTTGTACGTACGCATAAGCGTTGTTTTTATTTTCATAGCGTATTGAATGTAAGTAACTGAATAAGATATATGTATGTACATAAAGACATACCTAAATACATAAATATATATATATATATATATCTCCAGTACAATTATTATATCATATATTAAATTATTATTAGAAATATATATATTTATAATCGTCGTTGAATTGTGAACGTGGAAATGAATCATATCGCGACGTGGAGACGGCAATCCGTGCGTACGCATGAGTGATAACATCATTTCTATAAAGGTGTTGAATTGGATTGTATATTAATTTTATAGATACATTAGCATGTTATTTTCATTATTTATATATATATTACTCATTGTTATATCCATCCAAATAACATGGTGTTGAATAAAAAATTACACCACGGCGTGGAGATGGTAAACCGTACGTATGCACACATGGTGACATTATCATTAATAGGATGGATAGAATAATGAATATGGCTATTCCATATTTGTAATAACATCACAGTATAAATAAGGTACTGGAGTTTTTATTTTGGTATGGTAATAACAAAGAATGAGTAAGTGGAAGAATAAAATAACGGAAAGAGGGTGGTGAAATCATTACCTCTTCATCATGTTATTTAATTTGATGCGATCAAACGGGATCCATAGGTTAGCTTTCTGACAAAAGTAAGGCCACTAGGATTAAGGTAGGATAGTTGGGAGGATAATTGGGTAGGGGTTGGCCAATAAAAATGGCTTCGGAGGTGTGAATTTGAGAGAAGGGTAAGTGCACTTTTATAAGAGGGGTGAGGGGCACCTTAGGAAAAAAACATAAAATATTATTTTATAATAAATTCATTTTCTGTTTTTAATGGCTCAAAAATTAATTATGTAAAGGCTAAGGTGGTTATTGGTTGAAAACCACTCAATCCATAGGTTTTAGACAGGTTTGGGTTACTATATTAACCATATAAGTTAGATTTAAATCTTAGTCAAATAGTTTGACATTTACCATGTCTCCTTATATTATTATATTATATGGTTAATAAACATACTATAGACATCCAAGATAACATCAAGATTTTTTTAATGACATATATAATATTATTTAAGCCCTTTGTCCTAACCTTATATTTTTAAGGATATTATATCAACCAATAATATAGTATTTGTTTTAAAAATGAATAATGTCAATTTTGAAATTATTTATTAAATAATTTTTGTTAGAGAACTAAAAACTATATTACATCGAAATAAAATCATATTTTCAATTATAAAATGTAATATTAACCTATAAAATTAGCGTAATTCATCAAAAGTCTCAAATTACATTTATTTTGATATTTATAATATCAATTACTTTAATATTTCATTATTAAAGAAATTATTGTGTCATCATTGTGTTATAAATAAATTAAATTATATAATGTCAAAAAATAATAAATAAGAATAATTATGTAGGAAATCTTTTTATATTTCTAATTAATATTTATATTCGAATTTATATTATGTGTAACCCTATATTAAAAATTATTTAGTTACTAAACGTTGAATTTATCACTTTTAACTCTTTTTTGAATTAAATAATAATAAATGTCCGAATCTAACCCAAGTGGAACTAATGGATAATATTTTAATCCTAAGGTTTTATTGGTCTAAGTTAATTTATCCAATAGAATTATGACATGTGTTAGGATAATAATAATATCCTTTTTACCCTTAATTACCCTATTTACTTTTAACCGTGGTAAATAAAAGTCAAAATTTCTATTCAACAAAATTTTTTTTTATCTTATTGAACCACATTTTACTTAATTATATCAACCATGTAACCCATATTTTTGAAATTCATTCCATAAAGGGGTAAAACTACGTTTTATGCAAATTTTCAAATGCTACTAGGAGGTGGGTAAAAGACATGAAAAAGTTAGATAAAATTTTTATATATCTAAAATTATTATAAACTAACTCCAATTAATTTCATTGACCATATATATGGATTCTGTATATATTTTTACATAAAATAAATTTAAATAAAATTAATAATTAGTTGAATAAATGTATTGTTTTAAACTATAACTCAGTGTCTTTAACTATTCATCAAAAATTGAATGTTTTCAGAAAAATACCAAACTATCACCCTAATATAATTTTGATATTACGAATTCAAAAAAAAATTCTATTTTCCCAATTCATAACATAGAAGTTTCATTAATTAATTTAAAATAAATTCCCATTGTTAAAACCAAAAAAATCATTTTTAGGAAATAATAACTATCAAAAGATTGTCACTTTTTCATGTCAAATTTCAGACTGAAATTACTTATAATGTCCAAAATTGTATTAAATGATTCAAATATAATCCAGTTATACATCCAACCCGTTAAAATGTATAATTGAACAATATAAATTATTTGGATTAAGAATGATTTTTTCAGTTAAAATTTAATAATTTTCACTATTCACCCAAATATGAAAGTTATCAAAAAAACAGCAAAATTTTATCAGAACTAAATTTTTATGTCCCGATTCTTGTGAAAATGATAATTTTGTCAAATTGAATATATAAAAGTGTCAAATATTGGATTTAGAAAGCCTTCTCTATTAAATGGTGGAAAATTGCATTTTTTGGAAAATACTTCTTTTATATGAAAAAATGAATTTGTTCCTATATTATGTATAGGAAAAAAATAATATGGACGTCAAAATTATATAGTGAATATAAGATTCAAAATTAATTTAATACTATTTATAACTACTTTTTGAACAGTTATTTTGGAAATGTTCTGGTGCACTCAAAATCATTGTTGCGTGTAGGGCAAGCTATTAAATTACTTTAATGAGATAACATACTTTGAGATCATTGGGTGTTACAAAATTTATCAATAATAATTAGGGTTAAGGTTTATATATAATATTCTCCAAAAAATCTGATTTTATTTTTCATGAATGTTTTCTTTAAAATGGAGTAAAATATATTTTGATAATTTTTGGGGTTATTAAATGTTAATATGTTCAGTTAAAAAAATTAAGTAGATCAAGCATATGGAAAATCTGGTTCAATAAATATTTTTAGTAGAAAAAAGTAATTTTTTATAGTTTGTTACAATAGTGTTATTGATTGTATTAATTAATATTATTTCATTAGACTAACTTTTATTTGATTATTAATTCTAATTTTCTTCATGTCACTACTAGAAAAGGGGGCAGTGGAGGCCCCCTGACTCGGGCGACCGCCATTGGCGGTCGCTAAAGCCCACCATTAGCGACCGCCAATGGCGGTCGCTAACCTCCCTAAAAATATTCGGGGGGTTTCTGCGCCCCCCCCCCCCCCCCCCCCCCGCGCCCTCTCGATCTCGCCTCGCCCTAACCCCTCGCCGCCCTCCCCTCCCCCGCCGCCCGGCCTCCCCCGCCGCCCGGCCTCCCCCGCCGCCCGGCCTCCCCCGCCTCCCGGCCTCCCCCTCCGCCCGCCCTCCCCCGCCGCCCGCCCTCCCCCGCCGCCCGCCCTCCCCCGCCGCCCGCCCTCCCCCGCCGCCCGCCCTCCCCCGCCGCCTGCCTTCCGGCCGCCGCCCTCCGGCCTCTCGGCCCTCCCCCCCCACCCCGGACGGCACCCGCACCCCGGACATCCCCCGGCGCGCACTCCGGACCGCCCCCCGCACCCCGGACGCCTCCCCGCACCCCGGACAGCACCCCCCCGCGCACTCCGGACCGCCCCCCGCACCCCGGACGCCTCCCCGCACCCCGGACAGCCCCCCCTGCACTCGGACACCCCCCTCCGAACCCGTACAGCCCCCCCGCACCCCGGACAGCCCCCCCCCCCCCCCCCCCCCCCCCGCACCCCGGACAGGCCCCCCGCACCCCGGACACCCCACCCCGCACCCCCGACAGCCCCCCTGCACCCCAGACAGCCCCCCCTCCCCCGCACCTCGGACACCCCCGCACCCCGAACACCCCTGCCCGCGCCCCTGACAGGCCCCCGACACCCCGGACACCCCTCCCCGCACCTCGGACAGCCCCCCCCCCCCCCCCCCCCCGACCCCGGACCCCCCCCCCCCCCCTCGCTGCCCATCCCCCGTCCCCTCACCGCCTCCTCTCCTCCAGCTCCCCGCCGCCGCCGCCGCCCGTCCCCTCCCTTGCCGCACCGCCTTTGGCTCCGGCTCCCCTTCGCTGCTCCTCTCCCTCGCAGCACCGCCTTCAGCTCCCCTACCTTTCAGGTTTGTAGCTCAATCAGGTAACATGAGCTTTCAGTTACATTATTATTTTATCAATGGTTCATAAACAAATGATTAATATTTATTTTGAATATAGTTGATTTGAAAAATGTAAATGTAATAAGTATTGTGTAAATGTTTGTTATACAGATATTATTATGGATAAGAGTTGGATTGATCTTCCAAATCGAACGTCTAGAGAATATTTCAATGGCATTATGCAGTTTATTGACTTCACGAGAGGATTTGAAAGTGACTATATTAGTTGTCCATGTAGAAAATGTGCTAACAGATATCAATTCACACGAGATACTGTGAGGGAGCACCTTTTCTTTAATGGATTTCTGAAAAATTATAAGAGTTGGACTCGTCATGGAGAAGAATATGTTCGTTGTCAAAATACAGATGCAGCTCAGATGGATGTTGATGCAAGGATGACTGATCCAATGCATGAAATGCTTACTGAAATGGTACGTGGGTTTGATCCTGAAGGCATTGACATCCAGAATCTTGAGACCGGTGAGATGAATCTTCGCTCTGGTGCAGATCGTGATTCGAGGAGGTTTTATGAAGTACTTGATGATGCGAAAACAGAATTATATCCTGGATGTACTTCATACAATAAACTGTCGTTCATCGTGGAGTTGTTGCATTTGAAGACTTTGAACAATTGGTCAGACACATCATTCGACATGCTTTTGGTTTTATTGAAAAAATTTCTTCCTGTCGACGCTAAGATTCCTGAGTCGTATTACTATGCTCGTAAGTTGACAGAGAACTTAGGTTTTACATATGAGACTATAGATGCATGTGCAAACAACTGTATGTTGTTTAGAAATGAAACTGCTCATTTGGATATCTGTACGGTTTGTGGCGCTTCCAGGTGGAAAGAGAACAGGGGAAATAAGACTCATCAAAGTCAGATTGCGATACAGGGGAAACCGATTGCCGTAAAGCAAATGCGTTACTTTCCCCTTAAACCGAGGTTGAAAAGAATTTTTATGTCATCTAAAGTTTCTAATTTAATGAGATGGCATGCAGAAAGAGTTCATGAAAGTGACATGTTAACCCACCCGGCAGACTCTCATGCATGGAAGGATTTTGATAAGAGACATCCCGACTTTGCTAAAGATGTTCGTAATGTCCGATTGGGATTGGCAGCAGATGGTTTCAATCCATTCAAGTCTATGGTTGGTGCAACTCATAGCACATGGCCCGTGGTGTTGGTTCCATATAATCTTCCTCAGTGGATTTGTATGAAGCAACAATTTATATTACTTTCCACTCTTATTGATGGACCTAAAAGTCCGGGGGATAAGATTGATGTTTACCTTCAGCCATTGATTGATGAGTTGAATGAATTTTGGGGCGATGGTGTGATGACTTATGACTGCGAAACGAATGAAATGTTCAAACTGCATGCAGCTTTATTGTGGACAATCAATGACTTCCCAGCTTATGCAAATTTATCAGGCTGGAGTACGAATGGGGAATTTGCTTGCCCTTGTTGCAATAAAAGTAAAAAATCTGTATGGCTTAAACATTCCAAAAAATGGGCATACATGGGTCACAGGCGTTTTCTCCCTCCCCAGTACAGGTTCAGAAAGGACAGAGTGGCATTTGATGGTTCTAGAGAGTTCAGCCCAGCACCAAAGATCATGACAGGAGTCGAAATGTTATCGCAGATTGAGGAAGAAAACATCCGCACGGTATATGAAATTCAGGATTTGGTGGCTCCTCCAGTACGTAATATTCGTGCTGCGGGTAGGCAGCGCAGTCACAATTGGAAAAAGAAAAGTATTTTTTATAGTCTTCCGTATTGGAAAACTAACATGTTGAGGCATAATTTGGATGTCATGCACATTGAAAAAAATGTTTGTGATAACATATTGTGGACCATTTTAGGTGTCAGTGGAAAGTCAAAGGACCATGTTAATGCACGCTGTGATTTGGAAGAAATGGGTTTAAGGAAACAGTTGCATTTACAGTTAGCTGAGGGAAACAAGGCATATATGCCTGCTGCACAGTATTCGATGACTACAGAGGAGAAAGAGACATTTCTTTCCATTTTGAAGATGGTCAAGGTGCCTGATGGTTACTCTTCTAATATTTCAAAGTGTGTGAATCTGACGAGCAAGACATTGCAAGGGTTGAAAAGTCATGACAATCACATATTACTTCAGCAGTTGATTCCAATCGCAATTTGTGATTGTTTATCCCCCAATGTTGTTCAGCCCTTGATTGAGATGAGTAATTTTTTTAGACAGCTTTGTTTAAGAAATCAACGAAAGAGTGATTTAAAAAGTTTGCAGGACCGAATTGTACTTACGCTTTGTCACTTTGAGAAACATTTCCCCCACTCATTTTTCGATGTTATGGTCCACTTAACAGTGCACCTAACTGATGAAGTAATGGCTGCTGGTCCAGTGCAATTCAGGTGGATGTATCCTATTGAACGGTATTTGAGTACATTGAAAAGATTTGTACGCAACAGTGCTCGTCCAGAGGCATCAATAGCCAATGGTTATTTGATGGACGAGTGTACTACCTTTTGTGCAGAATATCTTACTGATGTTGAAACAAAATTAGATAAGCCCTCTCGGATTCATGATGGTCCAGTTGGAGAAGGAACCACATTTGATATGGACAACATCGAGTGGATACAAGCACATCGATATATCTTGTTCAATACTCCATCAGTTGCACCATTAATGCAGTAAGTATCTTATCAATGTGCTTGTATAACTTTTACATGTTTTCTTTGCATAATTTGATCTTTTAAACATCGCGTAATCATTTGCAGGAAACACATTAATGAGATAAAAGAAGAGATGCATCGTGCGACTGAGTTGCAAATTCAACAATCTCATTATGCGGCATTTCATGATTGGTTCAAGGATTATGTATGTATAAATTGATTTTCATTATGAGTGAAGTATTAAACTAATTCTTTCTGCATATATCAGTATTTATTTTTATAAATTATGTAGGTTCGTAAGCTGAGGGAGTTAGGGGACCCCACGTTACCTGAAGTATTTATCCAACTGGCTGAGGGTCCATCTATAACCGCTCGTCGTTATAAAGCTATTGATGCTAATGGTTTTCGATTTCGCATTAAAGATGTTGATGACAAATGATCAACACAAAACAGTGGAATCGGTTGTCCCTTTGTCGATTCTGGTTATTACTATGGTCAATTGATAGACATCATTGAAGTTGTATACACACACGGTTTGAAGTACATATTGTTAAAGTGTAATTGGGTTGATCCAGTGCGTGGATGTAAAGTCGATCAATATCAGTTTTCATTGGTGAATTTTAACTACATGTTATACAGAAATAATGAACGAGTTGAGAATGAACCTTTCATCTTGACATCACAAGCGGAACAAGTATTCTTCGTTACTTTGCCTTCGGATCCAAGTTGGAAAGTTGTTGTCAAAATGTCTCGGCGAGGAGTATTTTTATTTGAAGAAGATGAACCTGAGACTGTTCCGTTTGTTTACCAACAACTTGATCAACATACCGTCATACCGTAGTTCAACGTGAAGAAGATATTTATTGGGTCAGAGCGGCTGTTGAAGGAGAAACGGTCGATTTGCATGCTTAATGAAAGGTATAATTGTTTTCCCGCTATTCAGTAGAATGTCCTTGGATATCATAAATTATCTAATCATTTTATAAATCCTTATAAGTTTTAATCCTCACTTTTGTAAGTTAATTCAGTCATAAATATTTAGGTTGATTAACTTTATGATTTTTTAAAATTCATTCACAACTAATTATTCAATCCATTTTTTGTTTGATTAACAGTTGTACAAGTTTGATTTATTAAGAACAATCCAATTTATCTTTTAAACACTTTGGACTCATTACTGATATTTTGTATGATTACAGACATGTCAGGGGAAGAGGCAGAAAATCCACATCATCCATCTGAGGCATCTACGTCTTAGGGTCGAGGTATGTTTGACAGTCATTATCTATATTATTTATGTAATTAACATATATATATATATATAACATTTGTCAATTTATATATAAAATTGTTTTCAACAGGATCAGACTCGGCTGCTTCTTCCTCTCGCAGGAGAGGCCCTGGTCGTGGCATATTAGCATGGAATTCCGACACGACGATAGATGTTTCATTTGATGAGGTATTTCATCCCGTGGGACCGAATGCCCCAGCATTTATTCGTCAGCTGGGTCATATCATACGTGACCCACATCGATTTCCATTGACCACGCGTGATTGGGCTTCTATCCCTCAGGACACATTAGATCGTCTATGGAGGGAGGTTCAGGTAAGAAAATAATTTTACTTTATTTTCTATTTATAAATAATACTAATATGTTTGATTATTTTCATTATAGAAAAATTTGAAAGTATGCCCTGAAGAGTTTCGGCCCGTGTGTATGAGCAAATGTCGTAAGCTGTGGAAAGATTATAAAGGCAAAGTGAAGAGGGACCACTGGGTACCAAATGTGGGTGCCCCTGACATTTTGGAAAAAGTCCCGAGAGGTGTCCTCACGGCTCAGTGGCGTGACTTGGTTGCATATTGGTCTACTGAGGGTGTTGCGGTTTGTATATTAATTATTTTTCTGTATATATATTTTCAAGAATATGTGATTTGTTTGAAATTTGAATGAATTGAATGTAGGAGGTGTCAACACGCCATTCGGAGAATCGAGCGTTGCAGGGACCAGCTCACAGGCTCGGGACTCGTCACGTGTCTCAGATCCGACATGAGGTATATATTATTCACTTTTTAATTAATTAATTAATATGGTTTTGTGTTTATATTCTTTTAATATACAGTTGCGAGGGCAAGGTGCAGCAACTGATAAAATGCCGGTGTGGATAAGGACTCGTGATCGCAATGATCCAGAGGTTGCAGCATTGATAGTAAGTGTCTGTACTTACCAATAATTACATAAATCTTTATATTAACATATATATATTTATATATATTTAAATATTTCACAGGATCAATTTGAAGCTGAGTTAGAACATCTTCCAGAGGACCAGCGACAGCTTCCCATGCGACGGGATGAGATCTTTCATCGCATTATTGGTCGGGACGGGCATGGCTATAGTTTGACCTATGGAGCAGGGATTCCTCGTTCTGTAGTGTCACGCGCTGCGGTTGTCGGTCCTGCTGTTGCTCATATGACACAGCAGATGTCAGATTTTGAGGCACGGCTGCGCGCTTCCGAGGAGACAAATGCGCAATTGACAGCTGATGTAAGAGCACTGCGGGAATATGTGCGTCGAGCTGATGGTACAGGGGATCATACGACGCATGTATATACTGTATTTATTTATTTAATTTAAATTATTTTTGTTATTAAAATATTTATAATGTTTATTTGTTGTAGGCACCTGGTCCACCAGAAGGAGGTAACAGTGATGGCAACGCGTGACGCACCATATATTCACGAGATATGTTTCTTGTTTTTACTGGTAGGGTTGATGTACTGTATTTATTCATTTAAGTAATGCATTATTACCATCCATGGTGGTCTTTTAAATATTTTATACACATATTGAGTTTTTGATCAGATAATCTTGAATGATTCTACATTTGAAAAAGTCGAAGAACTAATTCCAACAGATCAATAAATCTGATATTATAGATTATGTATTATCCAATATATTTTTTATAAATTTTTGTATGGTATCGATAAAAGAAATATGTATTAATTAGATGTTATCACTTTTATTTTTCACTTTTGTAATCAATGGGATGACCTTTGCACCCCCGGAGAGCCCCCCGCACCGCCGTACAGCCCCCCGCACCCCCGTACAGCCACCCGCGCACCCCCGTACAGCCCCCCGCACCCCCGTACAGCCCCCCCGCACCCCCGTACAGCCCCCCCGCACCCCCGTACAACCCCCCGCACCCCCGGCGAGCCCCCCCGCACCCCCGGAGAGCCCCCCCGCCACCCCCCTACAGCCCCCCGCCACCCCCGTACAGCCCCCCGCCACCCCCGTACAGCCCCCCGCACCCCCGTACAGCCACCCGCGCACCCCCGTACAGCCCCCCGCACCCCCGTACAGCCCCCCCACACCCCCGTACAGCCCCCCCGCACCCCCGTACAGCCCCCCGCACCCCCGTACAACCCCCCGAACCCCCGTACTGCCCCCCGCCACCCCCGTACAGCCCCCCCCCCCCCCCCCCGCACCCCCGTACAGCCCCCCGCACCCCCGTACAGCCCCCCCGCACCCCCGTACAACCCCCCGCACCCCCGTACTGCCCCCCGCCACCCCCGTACAGGCCCCCGCCACCCCCGTACAGGCCCCCGCACCCCCGTACAGCCCCCCCGTACCACCCGAACGACCTCCGAATGCCACAAAACCGTACGACAACATCCGGGGCGTCAATTGTGAAATGGTCGGCCAGACGGCACCTCATTCGGAGGTGCCGTGCGACCGCGGCGGCCGGAAACGCGTTTCCGGCGCCGTTAAACACCAAAACGGCGTGCGGCGGTCTGATTCGGAGCAAACGTGCTCCGAACGACCTGAAACCGCACGGGGACGAGAGGAATATTATTCCTGAGATGCAGGAGGAGGCCGCACGTCCATCGGACGTGCGGTGCGCGCGGCACGCCCGATTGTGTCGTTTTCAGCAGCGCGGCACGCGCTGAAATGGCGCGTTGGGGGGTCAAAACCACCCGAACGACCTCCGAATGCCACGAAACCGTACGACAACATCCGGGGCGTCAATTGTGAAATGGTCGGCCAGACGGCACCTCATTCGGAGGTGCCGTGCGACCGCGGCGGCCGGAAACGCGTTTCCGGCGCCGTTAAACACCAAAACGGCGTGCGGCGGTCCGATTCGGAGCAAACATGCTCCGAACGACCTGAAACCGCACGGGGACGACAGGAATATTATTCCTGAGATGCAGGAGGAGGCCGCACGTCCATCGGACGTGCGGTGCGCGCGGCACGCCCGATTGTGTTGTTTTCAGCAGCGCGGCGCGCGCTGAAATGGCGCGTTGGGGGGTCAAAACCACCCGAACGACCTCCGAATGCCACGAAACCGTACGACAACATCCGGGGCGTCAATTGTGAAATGGTCGGCCAGACGGCACCTCATTCAGAGGTTCCGTGCGACCGCGGCGGCCGGAAACGCGTTTCCGGCGCCGTTAAACACCAAAACGGCGTGCGGCGGTCCGATTCGGAGCAAACGTGCTCCGAACGACCTGAAACCGCACGGGGACGACAGGAATATTATTCCTGAGATGCAGGAATAGGCCGCACGTCCATCAGACGTGCGGTGCGCGCGGCACGCCCGATTGTGTCGTTTTCAGCAGCGCGGCGCGCGCTGAAATGGCGCGTTGGGGGGTCAAAACCACCCGAACGACCTCCGAGTGCCACGAAACCGTACGACAACATCCGTGGCGTCAATTGTGAAATGGTCGGCCAGACGGCACCTCATTCGGAGGTGCCGTGCGACCGCGGCGGCCGGAAACGCGTTTCCGGCGCCGTTAAACACCAAAACGGCGTGCGGCGGTCCGATTCGGAGCAAACGTGCTCCGAACGACCTGAAACCGCACGGGGACGACAGGAATATTATTCCTGAGATGCAGGAGGAGGCCGCACGACCATCGGACGTGCGGCGCGCGCGGCACGCCCAATTGTGTCGTTTTCAGCAGCGCGGCGCGCGCTGAAATGGCGCGTTGGGGGGTCAAAACCACCCGAACGACCTCCGAATGCCACGAAACCGTACGACAACATCCGGGGCGTCAATTGTGAAATGGTCGTCCAGACGGCACCTCATTCGGAGGTGCCGTGCGACCGCGGCGGCCGGAAACGCGTTTCCGGCGCCGTTAAACACCAAAACGGCGTGCGGCGGTCCGATTCGGAGCAAACGTGCTCCGAACGACCTGAAACCGCACGGGGAAGACAGGAATATTATTCCTGAGATGCAGGAGGAGGCCGCACGTCCATCGGACGTGCGGTGCGCACGGCACGCCCGATTGTGTCGTTTTCAGCAGCGCGGCGCTCGCTGAAATGGCGCGTTGGGGGGTCAAAACCACCCGAACGACCTCCGAATGCCACGAAACCGTACGACAACATCCGGGGCGTCAATTGTGAAATGGTCGGCCAGACGGCACCTCATTCGGAGGTGCCGTGCGACCGCGGCGGCCGGAAACGCGTTTCCGGCGCCGTTAAACACCAAAACGGCGTGCGGCGGTACGATTCGGAGCAAACGTCCTCCGAACGACCTGAAACCGCACGGGGACGACAGGAATATTAGTCCTGAGATGCAGGAGGAGGCCGCACGTCCATCGGACGTGCGGTGCGCGCGGCACGCCCGATTGTGTCGTTTTCAGCAGCGCGGCGCTCGCTGAAATGGCGCGTTGGGGGGTCAAAACCACCCGAACGACCTCCGAATGCCACGAAACCGTACGACAACATCCGGGGCGTCAATTTTGAAATGGTCGGCTAGACGGCACCTCATTCGGAGGTGCCGTGCGACCGCGGCGGCCGGAAACGCGTTTCCGGCGCCGTTAAACACCAAAACGGCGTGCGGCGGTCCGATTCGGAGCAAACGTGCTCCGAACGACCTGAAACCGCACGGGGACGACAGGAATATTATTCCTGAGATGCAGGAGGAGGCCGCACGTCCATCGGACGTGCGGTGCGCGCGGCACGCCCGATTGTGTCGTTTTCAGCAGCGCGGCGCGCGCTGAAATGGCGCGTTGGGGGGTCAAAACCACCCGAACGACCTCCGAATGCCACGAAACCGTACGACAACATCCGGGGCGTCAATTGTGATATGGTCGGCCAGAAGGCACCTCATTCGGAGGTGCCGTGCGACCGCGGCGGCCGGAAACGCGTTTCTGGCGCCGTTAAACACCAAAACGGCGTGCGGCGGTCCGATTCGGAGCAAACGTGCTCCGAACGACCTGAAACCGCACGGGGACGACAGGAATATTAGTCCTGAGATGTAGGAGGAGGCCGCACGTCCATCGGACGTGCGGTGCGCGCGGCACGTCCGATTGTGTCGTTTTCAGCAGCGCGGCGCGCGCTGAAATGGCGCGTTGGGGGGTCAAAACCACCCGAACGACCTCCGAATGCCACGAAACCGTACGACAACATCCGGGGCGTCAATTGTGAAATGTTCGGCCAGACGGCACCTCATTCGGAGGTGCCGTGCGACCGCGGCGGCCGGAAAGGCGTTTCCGGCGCCGTTAAACACCAAAACGGCGTGCGGCGGTCCGATTCGGAGCAAACGTGCTCCGAACGACCTGAAACCGCACGGGGACGACAGGAATATTATTCCTGAGATGCAGGAGGAGGCCGCACGTCCATCGGATGTGCGGTGCGCGCGGCACGCCCGATTGTGTCGTTTTCAGCAGCGCGGCGCGCGCTGAAATGGCGCGTTGGGGGGTCAAAACCACCCGAACGACCTCCAAATGCCACGAAACCGTACGAAAACATCCGGGGCGTCAATTGTGAAATGGTCGGCTAGACGGCACCTCATTCGGAGGTGTCGTGCGACCGCGGCGGCCGGAAACGCGTTTCCGGCGCCGTTAAACACCAAAACGGCGTGCGGCGGTCCGATTCGGAGCAAACGTGCTCCGAACGACCTGAAACCGCACGGGGACGACATGAATATTATTCATGAGATGCAGGAGGAGGCCGCACGTCCATCGGACGTGCGGTGCGCGCGGCACGCCCGATTGTGTCGTTTTCAGTTGCGCGGCGCGCGCTGAAATGGCGCGTTGGGGGGTCAAAACCACCCGAACGACCTCCGAATGCCACGAAACCGTACGACAACATCCGGGGCGTCAATTGTGAAATGGTCGGCCAGACGGAACCTCATTCGGAGGTTCCGTGCGACTGCGGCAGCCGGAAACGCGTTTCCGGCGCCGTTAAACACCAAAACGGCGTGCGGCGGTCCGATTCGGAGCAAACGTGCTCCGAACGACCTGAAATGAGATTATTTCTTTAATCGAAGTTTTTAAATTATTATAGCACAATGATTTGATATTATATATATATTAAATATATATTAAAACATTTAAAATATATTATATATATATATATATATATATTTTAAAATATTGTATTTAATTGTATATATATATATATTTATAGCACAATGATTTGTATTTAAAATATTGTATTTAATAGTATATATATATATATTTATATTCAATTCAATAAAAAAAAATTTTAAAATTTTTTTTTTTTAGAATAGCGACCGCCATTGGCGGTCGCTAAAGGCCTCTAGCGACGAGGCAACAGCGACCGCCATTGGCGGTCGCTGCGCGGCCGCTAATGGCCTTATATATAGTAGTGTGTATTACCTCTTACCACACAAATTATTTTTATTTAAAAAATGGATTAGAATAACAGGTATTACGAATTATTAAATCCATAAAAAAATAAATCCCTATATTTTATAATACATATAAAAATTGACTAATATTTATTTTTCACTCTTCAAGAAAAAAACATTAATCATCAATATTTGATATTTGGAATATAAATAGAATAAGTGATTGAATGTGACCAAAATAAAAATATAAATTAATTTATTTAAGTAGGGTGAATCACAATAATTTTGGTTGATATTTTTTCTCATACTCCTTCTATAAATGCTACAACAGTTTCACTAGGAATTCTAAAAGGATGATATATTTTTTCAACCTCATATTGAATACATAGCCATAAATTCCAGGAATTCTATTAGAAACTCATTCAAATGTATATTTTGTTTTACATTATATTGAAACATATATTTTTTAAAAAATTAATATAAATGAAAACATGAAAACATTTCTGTTTAGTTAAAATTTGTATTTTGTGATATTAACCCATAAATTAATTTTCTTCATAAAATCTATATCATATTATATTAATATTTTCTAGAGAAATAATTTATATTTATGTTGGATAAATTTCATTATGTGGGACAATGTGACAACCCTTGCATTATTAGTATTAAACCTGATTTATGTTACATGTTTTCAAATTAAAATATTCCATGAAATATTTATTTTGTAAAATATAAACATATTTAATTAATTTCAAAATTTTAAGTATAAAATTAATTAGATACTCATTAGACAGTTCAAATTAATATTTTCATTATTTGTTATATTTATGATTTTTTAATGGATTAATATATTATATTTATCTAAATTTTTATATTTATATGTTGAGGTATTATTTAATATGAATATACTTTATAAATGTTTAATAATGATTAATATATAATTTTATATAAATTTATTTATATAATAATATTCTATATAATTTTATCATGCTACTAAAAATGAATATTTTTTTCATATAAATATAAGAATATTATATTTGAAATAAATTTTATTTTATTTTCTATCGATGTTTGTATCTTAAAATATATTCTATTATTATAATTTAATATTTTTCTCACAAATTTTAAATATAAGTTTATTTACTTATTTAAAATTTAATGATTTTATTTCAAATATTTATAAGAACATAATATGAAAATTATTAATAAATGTGAGGTGGAGTTGTTGTTTTTTATATATAATTTTATGAAATATTATCGGCAATAATTTTGTTTCAATTTATAGTTTTCTTGTTTTTAATGGATTTAATTTCAAATTCAATATTAAAACATTATTTGGACGTATATTCCGATATCTATTTAATTCTAAGTTCTATTTAAAAAATAGATGTCTAAATTTAAAAGGAATTATATAAATTATTAATATAAAATTATTTATAATATTTTATATGTTTTGAGAATTATATGGAATATGGATGTTCTATAATATTAAAGGATTTAGTATTCAAATTCATTTCAAAATGAAGTTGAGTAATAAGGGGAAAATCATTTAAAAAGAGAAATAACCTTTCAGTGGAACACTATAATATTTTTTTAAAACTAATATAGAAAATTATATAACTATAAATAAAAAATAACATTTTAAAAAATTTAAAATATTGTGATAAAATTATTTAAAATAATAAATGATTTCAACTTTTTTAGTGTTTGACTAACAAAAATAAACACCTTTTAAAATAATAGCATCTATTGAAGATTACTTATAATTATTGTTATATTTTAATCTATAATTATATTGATAATTTATGAATTAATTGGAACATAATAATATATATTATATTTATTTTTTATTTTTATTTTAAATATGGAGAAATTAATTTTTTTAGAGATTTAATAAATCATTTTAACTCCCATTAAAGTAATAGTTTGAGTTACAATGGAATTATATTTTATATTATTATATTTTTATGAAAAATGTTAAAAAACATTATAGAAACATTTATATGTTTCTTAAATGACATTATAAATAAAATTTCATACATAAAATATTCAAAAGAATTATATAAATATAAAAGTCAATATATAGAGGGAAAAATTTATTAATGGTAAAGTTGTGTTTCTGAAAATTTATAAAAGTATAAATCGAATAACTAACTAATGTAAATGAGACATGATATTTCCAATTACAGTTCTAAAGGATGTATGTGTTCATTAAAAATTATATTATATTTGGATACTATAATTTAAAACGTATAAAACAAGACATTACATGGATTCTTTATTGTGATTATCTAGTGTATGAAATGTTAAAATTTAAATCATAAATATATTTTCATGACCGTTATATGAATACAAAAAAATGGAGAATAAATAATGTTTATAAAAACAATTAATAATAATATATTTTTATAATAATAATACATATTTAAATTATAATTATTTTAAACAAATATGATTTTTAAAATGTAATTATAAATATCATATGCTTGGTATCACCCACGAGATATTCCTATTTCAATTAAAAATATTTAAAAGTAATCCTTCCTTTTAAAATAAAAAATAAAAATAAAAAAATCAATGACAAGAAAAAGATTTCCAAAATTATACCAATGATAGAATTTTATCTTTCATTATTTACAACTATTTATACACTATATCTATCAACTCAATTTCAAAAAAATTATTCAATATTTGGACATAGTCTTCATTCCATAATAATTAAATATATATAATAATTTTTATAAGATAAAACAAAGACTAAAGAAAATTAAAAACATTAATGTGTCGATAATATATTATACTGTATATTTTATTGAATAAAACTCTTTTTAAATATAAAAAAATAAAAAAAAATCTAAAACATTCTAAAATATATATTAATGGATTAAAACATACTATTTAAATGAACGAAAATTTTCTTTTATCAAGAACTTCAAAACTGAATATATTACATATCCTCAAAAATATACATATATACCTCTAAATATTAATGGAAATATAGTTATGTTTATATAACATTGAGGATTAAATGTTTCAAAAATAAATTTTGAGATAATTTTTATGAATCAAATGAAAAACTATTTTTCACTCTATCACTATTTATGATAATAAATCTACAATTTAATTTACAATTCCATAAACAATGAAAATCCACTTCTTTTGAATCTAAAAATTATTATTTTATGCAGGAATATTTTTTAAAAATTTCATTTAATATTCATGATAATACAAAAACCAAAAACATTTTGTAAAATTATTTTCTTCTTTTGTACTTTTATTTTCCTTCAACTAGAATTATCTATTATTTAAAAAATTTAATTGATTGTATAAAATTGGATATATAAAACATTTCTAATTTTTAATGCCCATAATTAACTCTTTATAATATTCAATAATGGAAATATGAAGAATATCATTGAAATTTTTCAATTCTAATTCACACATATAAACCAATCTCCTAATAAAACATTTTCATTACCATCAATATAGACATTAACCTAATTATAATGGTTATTCTAATAATTGGTAGGGTTTGATAGAATATATTACATGAATGTTCTTTGGAGTTAATTCTAAATTCTATAATGCTCTATAATAAACTGAAAATGTAACGTTTTTACTCAAAATCCACAATATAATAGACTTATAAGATATATATTATTTAATGTCTGAAATGATATCACTTTTATAAATATATATTATAAAAAAAATTGATTCATAATTATAAAATTCAAGTTGAAACATTACATTTGAAAGAATAATGTTAATAGTTTATATATATGAGTATTTTTCTTTGAAATAACTTATTATTATATTCATAAAATTATTGGTGTATCATTGATATAATGTTAAATTATAATTTAGGAATTGATATATTGTTTCTATAAATTTATATTTATCATTTAATAAAAATAAAAATAAATTCAAATTAATAAATTTATGTGCTATGACCATATTCATGTCTTACGAAATTTGTGGACTAATATGGTCTTGCAAGGACTGGGAAATGTGTCCTTTTTTGTTGCA
Organism: Viscum album; assembly: GCA_963277665.1. Lineage (NCBI taxonomy): Eukaryota > Viridiplantae > Streptophyta > Magnoliopsida > Santalales > Viscaceae > Viscum > Viscum album. The sequence continues at coordinate 1,203,343,967 of OY728135.1, forward strand.
AAGGAGGTTCCTCAGTTGAATGGTCCACTCGGGTGATTGTACGGGATTAGTGTTTGGGTAATCATCCAACATCAGTTATGATATCATCAGATGGTTTCCAATGGGTTTTTTTCGATCCAGAATCAACGAATGACCCTTTTATGAAGAATTCATGGACCATCATTCCAAAGAAAGCTGCTCATTGGATCATTTAGCCGATGGCACATAGGGGCTCCAATGTTCGATCGGATGGGAATTAGGGATTATCACACCATTTAAGGGGGAATTATTGCATATTCCATAACTCTATATTGGATTTCATATGTAATCATATGTTCATGAATCCATGGTTCTTTCCCAAGAGGGTGACTACAGATTACTGATGGGTCACAAGATCAATCATGCATGAAAATAAGTATTCAATTACTAAGAGAGAACTAGATTAAGATATGTGATGAGGAAATCTATACTTTATCATCAAACAACAGGAAAATAGTAGTTTCAATATCAAGATACATGAGTTTTTTAATATCGGGACATATGAGTAGTTTTAATACTTGGATATAAGTGTAGATTTGATATCAAGAGACAATAATTGTTCCAATAACATGAGATAAGAGTTTTTTGTCTATTAACCCCATATAATTTGGTTTCTACATATCCTTGTAAAATGAATCATAACCCATATTTTTCAATGACTTTTTATAATGAACATCAACTTTTAAGGTCATGTGATATGGATCCATTTATGCAGATAAATGTAAAACTGAATGTACATCTAGGGGAATGGTTCCTACTCAAGGATTGGTGTTAGTATTAATCTAATGCAGCCTAGGATACCATAAGGGAGAATGTATCCTATGTGGATATGAACCTTCGATGGGAAGGTCCTAGGGAATATTTAGGTGATACATGTGTCTAGTTTGGATGTCAGCGAGGCTTACTATTTATCATAGTTAATTGGGAATAAAATCCCTCAACGTTTAGTTATATGGGGATTATGGTTGGAATATTCCCATAAAAAAGAATTTATGTGGGGCTTATATTGGTGGATATGGGCCTTTTTATCCTATGTTGGCACATACAGTGTAAAGGATGACATGATGAATTGGGAGTCGTAATTGGGGTTAACAATTGAAAATGATCCTCTTTGAGCTATATTCATAAACAAGAATCATATGTATCCTATTTGTGGTAAGGATAAATTTTATCATAGTTCAATGTATTTGGGTCCTACATCTAGTATGAGTACAACACATTGGGGTTATGTGGATTTCATGATCACAACCAACCACTAATCCATTGTGAGGCATGATGAGTGTGAGAAACAAGAGGAGGTAGTGGATTTGAAGATCACACATCCCACATCATCTTCTGACTGATGGTACAGAAGCCCAAATGGATTGAGAGAGGGATGATTTGAACATGAAAATACCCCTTTTTTCTTACCCTGGACAGCAAGATTAACTTGTACAGGTATGTCCTATGAGAAAACTGAGATGAGAAATAATTAAAATTTCTGTATAAAAATCTAGTGGCTTACCTTAGTGGGAATTCCTTATTAACTTCAATCTGGGGTATACTATAGCTTAAATCTATATAAATAGTAAGATGTAATCATATTTTAATTTATTATTTTTGGTTCTAATACCATATAGTTTAACATCACTTCACTAGGATTATTTGTAGTCTTGCAATTTAACAACATATTATTAGGGACACCTGTTATCGAATCTATGATTAACTATGTGATAAATCTAGTTGGTGTGTTATCACATACCTTGAACATAAGATGGGATAAATGTTTAAACCAAGATTTGGGGGGTTCTCAATTCCAGAGAAATGGTAAAAGTCATTGAAGCCATTGTGGAGTATAGTGTAGGAAAACCCTCTATTGAGGATTAATTTTCCTATGTTTGAAGTGAATTTTTTGTGGGAAACGTATGTAGAGCCATATAATAATTGTGTTCATAGTCATTTAGAGGTGTACTTGAGATACTAACCATCAATTTATGATTTTTTGAGAGATTTATGAAGATCTGAAATCAATCGAGACACAATTTTTAGTGGATGTAGAAGGGTGTGTCCAAAAATGTAAATAAAGAATATAGACCCATTTTGAATGTGGAGTTTGGGATCAACCTATAATAGGTTGTGGGTGATAGGATTTTAAGAGTCTAATGATTTGTACATAAATTCCTGGTATTGAAGGGATGAATTTTGGGGCTGCATAAGGGCACAACATTAAATTTCCTTGACCTAACCCATAAATTTTGTGGTTCAACTCTCTATTTTTCATGGGTATCAGTAACTGTAGTGAAGGAACTCGGCCAAAGGTTTAGTACTGCATTCGAGCAGTGATCCAAACTATGGGTGTTGGGATGTAGTCTCCATGGTATGGAATGATTGGTGTTAACTATTTTACCGCCTAAGAGTTTTCCTTGATTTATTGTCCGTGGAAAATAGTCTGGAGGGGAGATGGCCATATAAGAGCTGCCTATGAAAGAGCGTTAGTGCATTGTTTCCCACCTATAGGCGTATGTGAACCCTTTATTCATAGAGTGTTCCAAAAACATGTAGTCGCAATGGAGTATATAGGGAATTTTTTACATAGATGGTTTTTAGAAAACCATTTTACACAAAGTGTTATCTGCGAAATTTTTTTGTTTTATTTGCAAGGTCGGAAATTGACACCTCAATTACACAAAAGACACTACATATGAATATATTCTTTCATGTATGGCCTTCCACATATGGTTTTTGGGGTGGAGTTCTATAATGTTCCACCCATATATGGTTTATGTGATGGGTTTCATAATTTTGTTCAAGTGTGGGAGAGATTACTCATTTACGATTCATTTTTTACTTCATGATTCATCCATTTTTCATCTAAGTAAGAAAAACCTATCTAAATCCCCCTCAGGTTTTATTAATATTGGAGTTGAGTTGGCCACGTAAGGTCTTTTTTGAAGACCATGGGATATAGAGTCATTAAGGGTATTAATTTGTAGAGATTGTAAATGCCACCTCATACAGTGAACTTTGTAGTTTGTGCGGGATATTTTCTTGTGGGAGCATAAATCACTGCCTCAGCAAAACTAATACCTTTGTTTCATTCACGGGGCGCTATCTACTTCTCCATTTCTATAGACTGTTGGAGTCTGAAGAAAATTTAGTACATGAGGAGAATTTCTCTTCCTTCATCCCATCAATGAAATCTTTCATGGATGGCTCTTCCATTTTCCACTAACAAACTTCTTAGTTTTTAGACACCATGTGATGTAGTGGATCTCCATGTGATGCGATGATTCATGAAGCAAATTGTGCATCTAGATATTTCTTCTTTTGTTGAATTTTGTTCTTCAATATTTATCTCAATTTCATTTATATCCTTTTTTTGTTTGATAAAATTTTAATCATATTGATTACATAATTTTCAAGTCCTTAAAATAAGAATTGACAAACACTACTCCCCATCCATTGAACTAAAAAAATATTTATTTATCATGAAGAAAATTCATTTTTATAAAACAAAAAAATTAAAATTAAAATGTGAATTCAAAATGTTTATTGTATTAATAAAAAAAATTATAATTGATTCATATTTGATAATAATATATTCATAATTATGTTATAAACCATACATTATAAGGGTAAATTTAAAATAATATTTCCCTCACTTAAGAATATATATTTTATTGTTTTAGTTATTCTAAACACAACTATGAAATATAATTACTAATTTGAATGTTGATACATAGTATTAATCAGCGAATTAAATGAATTGGATCTTATCATTATATATATAATTTCATCCTCATTTTATAGTTAATTTTATTATTTGAAATAATTAAAAAAATCACATCGCGAGGGATAATCTTCTAATTTTTAATCATAAATAATTAAATAAACTATCATGAAATAACTAATATTATTACTTCTATTTCATCCCAAGGATCAATGTAACTTGCCCAAAATTGTTTATTGTTCTTAATCAGTAACATAATAATGTTAAAATTTTAATATTTCTCCTTTTTCATTAATCTAAATACAATCTTCTTTCATTATATCATTAGTGGATAAAAAAATTTAATTTCATGATTATTATCATCACCATAAATCTATTTTTCTTCTTAAACATTTTTAACACTTATTTAAAATTATATTATACTAGGTCATCGATAAATGAAATTTTAAATCTCTAAAATGATCTTATAGAACTAAACAGTCCATTAGTATTATGATATTATAAATAAAAATGATTATTTTATATTTACTCATCTAAAAAATTATTTAAAAAATTAAATGGAAAAATTTTACTATGATTAAAAAAATATCATTAATAAATTCTCATAGATATATCAATATATTATTATCCAGTTTAGGAGAAGCATCAGTTGATTTTTATTTTATAGTAAATATTTTGAATGTTGTGTAAAACATTATATGTATACATGTAAAATGACCATGTATGTAATTTAAAAATATATATGATATAATATTAATATGCATATAGATGTTACAATAATTTTGTAGCTTAATCAGTATACTCTTAAGGAATAAAACATAAAATGACATTTTGTGGGTAAGAATACACATCTATAGAAGTATTTTAGATTGTTAAAAAATTTATTATATAATTTCTAATTAGTTCCCATAAATATTATATCATATACTATGTTTATATGAATGTGATATTTTAATAAATTTATAGAATGGAATAAATGTTATTAAATGTGAAATTGTTAAAATTTGATTATGGATGAAAAGTTCAAATTTAATAATGGTATTCATTCCACAATAATATGTTTTTTGATTATAATGAATTATTATTCCTCTATTATATAATATAAAAATATTTTTTTAATTTTTATATTACTTCCCTAATGTTCATGTATTTTATTCCTTATTCTTTACTCATCATAAGGATGTTATTCACACTATGTGTAGGGATAATATTTCCTAAAACCAGTAATTTTTTTCAATATCACTCGATTATTTGATTTTTAGGTTTCAAAGTTACAAACTATAGATTCTTAAATAATGTTGATTTATTTATAGATTTGGAATCCATATTCTTGGAATAAAATTTTCTAGAAAACATTTAAAATTTCAAGGTACCCGTTTAAAAATACATCTTTCTATTTTGAAAATTATTTCATTTATGGTAATTTTTTATCAAATCCTCTTTGTTGAAATTTTTATCCACTATAATAAATTTCTTTAAAATACTATCCACATGTTTTTATTACTGTTAATGTAATTTATAATATCATTTTAAATAATATTATAACAATTTAGTGATTCAGTTATAACAACATTCATTGTTATATTTTTATCTAGAAAAATATTAATAATATGTAATATACCTTGCAATATTCTATATATAATATCAATCCATCCTATTAAAATTGAAAAATATTTCAAGGAATATCCTGTTTTAATTCGTAAAACACTTTTACCGATTTATTTTTGAATTATCCTATATTGGTAGTATCCATGATCATCCTATTAATTTGAGCTAAACATTATATAATGCTTGAGTTAAATATGAAACTATTAAAATATGGTAGAAATATTTAAACCAAAAATCATCAATGATCCCCCATTATTAAAAAATCTAATCAAATTAATTTTTATTGTATTCCAAAATAATTCTATAATGTCAATATATTTTGATGAAGAAAATAGTTTTACCCAAAAAATTCATTTTATCTCATCCCATGTAATGATTTAATATAGTTAAATAATTTGAATAAATTTTTTATTTTATTACCAGAATTAAAATTAAGAAAATCATTAGAATAACTTATTTTTTGGATGATATAATATTAATAATTTTTATGAAATTTTTAAAAAATTTCTACTATGGTGATTGGATATTAACAAGTTACACCAAATAATTAGGGTTAATTACTTTCTCCATTTGAATTATATTGTTTTTCTAGGTTTTTTATAGTAACTCATTCCATTATGATATTTTGATCTACATATAATTAATCTAGGAAAGAAATATTTTTTGAGATTATTTTCAATTAATATCAACATATAAATTCTTGTTAATACTTATTAAATATAGAAACAACCACCAACATTATTTTCATCAAAAAAACTCATCTAAATGAGGACTACATTGTTAAATAGCTTCATCCATAACTCAATTATTATGTTCAAATTATATGGATTTATTAATTAAATAAATAATATAAAATTATCTAAAAAAATAAAGAACAATAAATAATATAAATAAATGAAATTAAAAATATTAAAATAGGATTGTCTTAGAGACCTTATTATTAAATAAAGGTAAATAACACATAAAAATATTGAAATTGGTTTAGACTATAAAATCTTATGACCATTGGTGATAAAATCTATGAAAAATAAATCATTACAAGTAGTAATATAACTGATTTCAAGATTCATAGTCATAATAATAATTAGATACAAAAAATAAGAATATAAAATAATTGACTTATGAAATCCTCTCATTAACATTACAAAATGATCCATTACACATAGTGTGTCTGAGTATATAATTACCCATAATTTTCTATGAAGTTTTCTTCTTTAGAATTGTTAATACGAGTTCATATTTAATCATATCTCTATTAGATGAAAAAATGGGGAGATGAATTTAAATCTATCTTATATTAACTTTGATTATAAATATGGTAAGAAATTTCACACTAATTAGAAGAAATAAATAATGATTTTCCAATTTCCTGATTGTCATTATCATAATAAGTTACATAATGATATTTAATTTAATTCTTCCAAACAACTCTAGAATCATACTACAACATCTAACATGAATTACATCACTTTAATCAACACCATATATTTTATGATGAATATACTAGCCCTAGAAAAAAGACCCATCCATGCCCAATCAAACCTCTCCTTGTGGAATTTTTTTTACAAATGAATGGTATTTGATAAAGGATCCATTACAGATATGTATAGGAATAGACAAAGAATTATTTAAAGATATATAATGAAATTTTCGTGATAGAATACCATATTTAGAATAATTGTAACACATAGATCAAAATCACCAGTTATCAGCATTACAGTGACATCAGATCAGGAATTCCTCCACATATACTATAGGCATCTGATGAGAATCAATACAGTAATTTGAAATTAATGGGAGACTATCACCACATTTAAGTGCACAATAATACATAAATATAGATCCATCATACATTGTAACATCACAATACACGTAAATTGTTAAAAAAATTATTTATACTAAATTAATATAGTGTAAACAGATTCATAAAGTTGAAACATAAAACAAGGATACATATCACCCACTAGTCCAATCACAACCACATTATAGAAGAGAATAAAACAAAAATGAAATAAATTAAAATAACACGAAGCCTTATAACCTCTTAGTATCTAAAATTAAAATTTGGTTTCATAATCTATGATGAAACCCAATTATTATCTCAAATCATACCTATAAATAGTGGGGGCTTCTTAGGGGTCAATGTTCCATGTCTACTTGATCATGGTGTGACTAAAACTCTATAGAACACCGTGAATGTCGTATACTACCATAACAGAGTACCAAAAATCATGATAAATTGAAAAAAAATAGAAGGATGTGGATAATAAATACTAAAACCGCAAAATAATAAAAAAATATTTACCAATGGAGATGAATAAAAAGACTGACCACAAACCGAGAATTCACACACTAATGAAGATTCCATGATAGAATAATATCTGAATGGTCAAAAGAATATCAAAATTATTCTATATTGAATCATGGATACATAGTATAATTATTATACTAAGCCCAAAGGCAAATACAATTCATTTTAGAATTTCCTATATTCACCACTACCTCTCAGGTTATGTCATAAAAGACCATCATGACCCCATGTCAGGCTACATAAGTCCATAATTTCATATCTTTTAAATCAATAATATTATCATGTCACATGTAGTGTATGAATACGCTACTCCACTAGGGCCATCATGCCATGACATGTCCACCTATCTCTTGGGTAATGTGTATAAAACAACAAAAATAATACATATACCAAAATAAATCATAAGAAAAAAATGCATCATATAAGTCACATATATCTATATTCATATCACAAAAAATTATATGAATCAGGAGTATCTGTATCTGTACACACATACAAGTGATCAAACATAGACACGGGTCTCACAAGATACACACGCACAAATAATAGATCTTTTTATGAATGGGCCAAATTCGATACCCACAAACACAACATCATCTATGTCATTTAAGATAAGGATATTTAGGTCCATTATACTATATAAATAGGCCATGATAAAGAATGTGAAAAAAACATATTATCTTATGTTACTCATTAGTGATCAATCAATGTCCATCGATGGCTATCATGAAGCTATTGACCAAGGACGTGTCTTGGATCTTAGCACCCTGTTATGTTCTTTAGGCATAGTTCCATAAATTAGTTAATAATTAATTTCATTTACCTAATTTTGAAATACATATAATTCCTAAATAAATTAATAATTAAATGTGGTTCTCATAATGTAAATAACCTCAAACAATATTCTTATAAATAATGAATAATAGCCTAAGGAAGAGTGCATGAATCCACCTATCTCAACACTGAGTAAACTCAAAATCATGAAAATACGACCCAATTTTCTTATGTTCAACCATGTCCAGTAGGATCCATTTAGAAAAAGAAATTCCACATCATGGCTGTGGAAATGGAATTTTAATTGACTAAATGATTAAAATATAACTCATAACTGATAGAGAAATTATTAATTTTTTAATGACTCATATTTTATCACCACACATACAAAACCAAAACTAACGAACCATGAATGGCACGTAACCCTTTTTTAAAATCATTCTAGAAAAATACCTATCATGTGGAAACAAAATTAAATGAAAATTTAACATAAGTAAATACAAATAATTAGAAAAATTCAAATAGAAGGTGTTACATAATTGAAATGTCATCTAATGGAGATTGGGATACTCCCTAATCATTCTTGAAGATTGTAATTAAAAACAAAAATTCAATTTAGTAACATGGTGTTCAATAAAACTCAAAATATATAAATTCTATAAGAGGATAATTCAAGTGGTATACATTAAATGAAACACCAAACAATGACACAGTTTCATTTTCCGGGAACATCCAGCAATCCTGCCAATAGATTTCACTATATTTCATGGAAATGTACACCAATATCTAATGGAATTGAATTTTGAATCTACATTAATGTAATGAAAAAGATAATTATACTATCACAATGTAAGAAAATTGTATCGGTGTTTAGACATCAACGAATTGAAACTAAAAATACATAATATGACGATTAAATCATGATGAACAGAAAATTGGCCTGCCACCACATGAGGTAGAGGGGGTCAAGATTAATGAATAATAATGGATCTCAATTATATTCACCAATGGAATGAATATATATAAATACATAAACAATTTTTTCCCATAGAGGTATGCGGTTTGGGATAATAGGACAACGGATATCTAAAATTTTAGGAAGGTAATTAATTATGTGGGGGCAGGGTCATGTCCAAATGTCAAAAAGACAATTGGTTAAATGATGTCCAATGAACCCTAAAAGATATAAGATCCTATTTCACCAGCCACATAGTGTTGGGATAGTAGATATCTTGTGAGTACTACTTGGTAAAAGGTTTTTCACATACTACTATCTAGTTAGTGGTTACAATAATATCCCTAGATACATTGGGCTTCCTCTACTCATTACTAATTCCACAAGTCACCCAAAAATATTTCTTTCATATATAAAATAACAAATCACGGATTTTTAAACCTAAATAATATCTTTTCAACAACAAATTTTATAAATGCCTAGAATAATATAAAATATTTCAAATTCCCTCCCAAATTCTAAACTCATATCACGGGAGAAATTACAATTTCTCAACCATAGAATTTATAATCCATGAGAAGTTTTGGTAGCATGTGATTTATGCCTCTCAATATACCTAAATCACCAACTATAAATATATCTATTTATTTCATTCTAGAACACCAAAAAACATCCCCACACACATGATGATTTTCTAATTCCAATCACACTCTTACAACATAACATTAAGCATAAAATACTGGAATCCAATATATAATCTCACATTCATTGAAATTAAAGACCACAATTGTAACCCCCCAAGTATTTCAAAAAAATCGATATTGTAATAGAAGTATATGTTATGTATTTAATATATACTAATTATTTAAAACTCTAAACCCAAAAATATCCTTAAGGATTAATAACATATGTTCTTGTCCAAAAAACATTATTAAGTAATGTTTTAAACCTAGTTCTTTATATTTGGTATTAGATGATGGAATAGATAACCTTGGGGGTTGGTATGATATTAAAATAATAAAATAATTGATTTTAATCTATGGTAATTTGAAATGTTATATCATTTAAGGATTACAATGTTGATTCATCTATGTTACATTTGTATAGAATAGTTTTCTGAAGAAGATATTTGGAAGATGAAGTAGGAAGGAACCAAGCGGCTAATGTCTGTCAGAATATACAGCCCGAAATAGTGGGAATAATAACTGAGTAGTTTGTGACAACAATGGATAAGTTGAATCATGAAAAAAATGTGGGTGGTATCTATGCTAGATATTAAAATGATATACCACGAAGAAATATTTCTGTTATGGAGCATTTTATGAGGAAGCATCCCCCATCATATAGTGAAATCGAAAATACAGTGATAACGAAAGGATAGATCAATGATATAGAAAAGTTATTTTATATCATGGCATGTTTGAAATGACAAAGTTTAATATTATACATTTATCGTTTTAAAGAGGAATCTAATTAATGGTGGTCTTTGGTTAACAAGATGATTTTAAGATACTTTTTCAAGAAAAATATTTTCCCAAAACTAGTCAACTTGGAATGGAGAAAAAATTATTGAAATAATCCAAAAAGATAATGATTATGTGGCATAATATGATGCATATTTTACAATACTAGCCGGGTAGGTACCAGATCTCACTCTGGTGTTTGAATGTAAATTAATAGGCTTTACTCTCGACTGATACAGATTTTACGAAATGTATTGGATTCAAGATGGTTTAAAAGCGTTGAGAAGCCTGTTCGTTGTGCTGAAAAAGTAGAGATGGAGTTTTCTAACCCACATGTTCCTCATTATGAAAATAATAAGAAACTACCATTTGGGTATGAAATGGGGAAGAACTCATCAAAGAATTATGGAGGTATGAAAATGAATTTCCCTTCTTATGAAAAGTGTGGTAAAATACATCCTGGTGAATGTATTTTTAATTATGTGAAATGCTACATATGTGGAATGTTTGGACACATGTCTCTTGAGAGAATGGAAAATGATCAAAAAATTAATTAGAATCAGATGGTGGTATGATTAAAATGTAATTAATTATATCATTTTTCTAATTATTGTCTGAAGCTACTAACTCAAGCTGAGAATCAGCAAGATTTGAAGCAGAAGGGTTTGGTAAAATCCTTTGCAACCACTTAAGTAGATGTTGAGCTAACAAATGAGGTTGTAATAGGCACATTTCTTTTTTTACAGATTTAGAAAATGCATTGTTCTATTTAGTTTCTACACATTCATTCATTTCGTAGAAATATTTAGAAAAATTATTATTTCAACCTAATGAAATGAAACTAGGCCTCATCATAAAAACCCATGGAGGAAATATTTTGGAAAAAAGAAATTATATGAATCTATATATCCCTGTCCATGGAATGAGATTACCCACAAACCATGTTTTTTTTCTTTAGTAGAGTTTGTTGTTATTCATGGTATGGATTGCCTTTATTTTTATCATGCTAATATAGATTGCAGTGAAAAAGAAGTTTTTTTTCAGAAATAATTTTTTGTGTGTACAATAATGAACCCATACCCATAATAACATATCAGGAATCTACAGAACTGATAAATGATGGAAATGAATGTTATCTTTCTCATATTTTTGAAGATAAGGGAAGAATCTGGATTAATGAATTAATTGTGGTAAATTAATACTTGGATGTTTTTTCCCTATGATTTGTATGGTGTTATTCACAATCAAGAGGTAGAGTTTAATATTGACTTATTTCGTTATGCTAATCCAATTTATAAACCAATTTTTTAAAAGTCCAAATTGGATGTTCTGGAATTAAAAAAGAAGTTGGATGAATTATTAGATAAAGTCTTTATCTAACCTAGAACTTCGACATAAGGCACCTCTTTTCTTATTTATTAAGAAAAAATATGGTTCAATGATACTATTTATCAATTATTGAGCCATGAATAATGTTACTATTAAAAACAAGTATCATTTTTCTCAAATTGATTATTTTTTTGATCAACTCCCATAAGCATAGTATTTTTTGAAGGATTACCTTAGGGTAGGGTACCATCAGTTGAAAGAAAATGATAAATACATTCAGAATACTGCATTCCATACTAGATATGTTTATTTTGAATATGTATTTATTCATTTTGGGTTAATTAATTGACCTAATGTATTCATGGATCTTTTGAATTGAATATTTCGTGAGTTATTGGATAAGATTGTGGTTGTGTTTATCGATTATATTCCGGTATATTCTATAAGTAAAGAGGAGCATGAAAAATATCAAACTGTCATTTTTCAAAACATAATGTAAATGAAACAGTATGGAAAATTCATCATGTGTTATTTATGGTTGAAATATATATTTTTTGTGGGTAAATTGTAAATAAGGATGGAATAATAGTTTATCCTTCCAAAAACAATGTGATTGATGAATAACCAAAACCTATAAATGATAAAAAGATTCATTGTTTTATTGGATTAATAGGTTATTACCGACTTTTTAAAAAAAATATTTTAATGTTATATAGCCTTATAACTAATTTAACACAAAAGTGCTTAATGTTATTTAGATAAATGAATGTGATGTTTGTTTTCAGTAACCAGAGAATAGATTGGAGAATGATCAAGTTTTGACCTTGCCTTCAACAATTTGTGGGTTTTTCATCTATAGTGATGCTTCATTAAAAGGGATTGGTTGTGATATGATACAAAATGATCAAGTAATTTTGTTTCTTCAAGAAAACTAAAACCTAATGAGTTAAATTATACACCAAATGATTTGGAATTGGTAGCTATCTTTATTTTATTAGAAAATTTGGAGGCACCATTTATACAAATCCAAATATAAAATATATACTGGGAAAAAAGCATAATGTATATATTCACTCAAAAGTTGTAAAACATGAGGTAGAGAATATGGACTGAACTGATAAAGGATTATGATTGAACAACCAATTACCATCATGGAAAATAAAAAATGTATCAGATGCTTTTTGTGGAAAACATCATGCATCATTGAACATTTTATGTTAAGAACATGATCCATTGATTAATGATTTAATGAATTTTGGCTTGGAAGTTGTTGGTGTAGGGAATACATCTATTTTGTTTCGTTGTTCAGTGTAGTCATCGTTATCAAACAGAATTATGCAAGCACCTAAGGAATAACGTGAGCTACAGAAAAAGGTAGAATTTTCTAAAATGGGTACGTTATTATAATTTAAGCCAGAGAAATATTGTGATTTATGATTTGGAAAAAGGATGTGTGTACCTTATGATACCTAGTTAAAGAAATATTTATTGTTTGAAGCTCATATATCTCAATTTTCAGCTAATCTTAGAAGTACTAAGATGTTTAGAAACCTTCAAGAGTATTTTTTTTGGGATTTGATGAAAAAATAAATTTCAGATTTTACAATGAAATGTTTGTAATGTAAATATGTTAATGCCAAGCGGCAGTTACTAAATGGGATGGTTCAGCCTTTTCTAAATCCAAATTATAAATGAGAGAATATATTGATGGAATATTTTGTAGGAATACATAATACTTCTTGAGGTAACAATCTAATTTGAATTATTATTGATCAGCTAACTAAATCTGCACATTTTTATTCTATTCAAGATACAATTTCATTGGACTAGCTTTCTTGATTGTACCACAATGTGATTTTTAGGTTACATAGAGTTTCTTTTACCATTGTATCTGATCAGGATCCCAGGTTCACTTCTCAATATTGGAAGGGGGTTTATAAGTCATTGGGCACAAAATTAAATTTCATTATAGACATTCATCCTTAATAAGATGGGAAGTCAAAAAGAATGATTCAAACCATAGAGTATAGGCTTTGAGCTTGTTCAATGGACTACCAGGGAATTTGGGATCAACATATTTCTTTAGTTGATTTTTCCAATAATAAAAGTTTACATTTCAGTACAAAGTTGGAACCTTTTAAGCATTTTATGGGAAGTGGTGTCAAACTCTTTCATTTTGGGATGAATTCTGTGAAAGAATGTTAATGGGTATTGTAAAATCCCAGGTAAATAAAGAATAAAACATTTTCATATTTATTAATATTTGCGAATTAAATATTAATTTTCTTTAAAAGGTTTTCTATGTTCGATTGTGTGCCCGATACGCAACAACGAGTTTCTTTGAAATCTTACGTTGCACACTAGTAATACAATAATATTATTTTAAATGGTAGTTAATACATAGCCATTTTATTGGCGGGAATGAATAGAAATAACTAAAATATTATTATATATTTTTGTTAAATGTTTTTACATTTATCCAATAAAAGATAAATGCTTAAAATAAGAATACAATTCAATTTTAGGCATAGATACTCTAACATTCACTAAAGGTCGACTTATCGCCTTTTGATGGAGAACCGTCTATAAATATAGTTTTGGTCACTCTTATACAAGCTATTAGAACAAATAAAATTCTTCTATATAATTGGGACATCAAAATTTACTTTCTGTAAAATTTTGGTATTTTTCCAATAAAGTTCTTTTTTTTAATGAATAGTAAAAAATGTTATATTTTAATTCAAAACCTATTTTAAATATAAGTTATTTATATGATTAGATTATCTTTTTAATTGGTCTAAAAGTGAAATTATAATATATTTTTACCATTTAATCCAATGGTGGTCATTGAAATTAATTTCACTTTGAAATTGGACTTAAACTAGTGTCAATATTTTGATATATATTGTTTCATAAAAACACACAATTTGTTTTGACAACATGAATTAATTATTAAATTAATTAATTCAACTAATATATTTTGAATTTTTTAAAATAGAAATCATTTTTGAATACAGAATATCAAATATAGCTTAGGGTGAATTTTTGGTATTTTTCTGAAAAACATCTTTTTTTGATCAATAGTGAAACCACTAAGTGGCAGTTAAAAAAACGATTTTTCGTTTAAATGAAACATTACCACTTCTGTGAATTGAATTTCAAAAATACGACATACATGGTTTTCATTAGGATGTAAAATGTGGTTCAATGGGATTAAAATAAATTTTTTGGTGAATAGTAACTTTTATGTTTATTAATCGCGATTAGAGGTAATTAGTGTAATGTAAGGAAAATATAATGTTTTAATAATATGAAATGACCTAGAAACATGTCCTACCCTTATTGTATGTGTCATGGACGACCAAGAAAATCCATGGGTCTACTTGGGGACCCCATGGAGCCACTTTGTTAGGAAAATGACATTAATAACTTTTTATTTAAAGTTAAAATAAAAATGTCACAAAAATGTATTGTTTTGGTAAAAAAAATTAAATAGGGTTATACAAGTCATAATTTTGACTATAAATATTCATTGTAAAGATAAAAATATTTCCTACATCATGATAGTTTTTTATTATTTTTAGATATTAAATAAATTAAATTATTCATGACACCATGATGATGCAGCGATTACCTCATTATTTAATGATTTAAATAAAATGAAAAGATAAAGTAAAATATAAGACCTAAACTTGTAAAAAATATAATTGTTGCATATATTTCGAACCCTTATCACTTTATCTTCAAAATATATTAATGTGGGACCTTCAAAATCCGAAACTCATTTTAATATAAAGTAACATTTCTTGACATTCCAAGAGTGCCCCTTCTAGATCTTATAAAAGTCCCCCACCTCTACCTCCGTACCCACACCTCTCTAGCCTTTGGTTCGGCCATTATATGCTCATTTAATCTCTCCACATCCCTATACTCATCCTAGAAGCCTAACCTTGGGTAGAAATTTCTTCATGGAACCCTTTTGGTTCAAACCAAGAAGAGTTACCCGATTTTAAGGTAAGGTCTCCACTTGTGATATTTTGTTTTATTTTTCTTCTCCAACCCTATAAAATCTTTTTATTACTTTATTTTGTAACAAAACCAGTACATTCAATATATTAGGATGTTTTAATTGAATTATTCTAGATACACTTACAGACACCTTCATCTAATGGTTAAAGAACATACTGTTTCTGTGGTTGGCGAATTTCTAGCTCGCGAAACGATGATTGTTCAATCTTATTTTAACACCTTTAATGGTTGCCATTAAGATTCCAAACTATTTATATATGATATATATTATGTTTATGTTTTCCTTATTCTTTTTTATTTATGATTTGTGGCATAAATTTATGGTTTCCATTATGGGTAAACACGATAATTTCATTCTAGGAAGTGCAGACTACCAACCCCTCAAAGTGATTTGATTCGTTAATGCCATACGTGGAACATATAAAGGATGGAGATAATAATATTATATATGATATTAGACTGAAATTATAATATACCTTTATATCATTATGATTTCACTCCATTAAATATGAAATATAAATGAAAGTAGCATTCATGCATACGTACGTCTTACTGTCTCCATGAACGGTGCAATTCATTTCTTACCTCTAAATGTTATATACTATTATAAATACAAGTATATTCTGGATATATATGATATATATGATATCAAAATCGTGAATATCATTCTGGATGTAATTAACCTTTGACCACATGAACAACATGTAATTGTAAGAATTCCACTTACGACTTAAGAACCAAATACCGAAAAAAAACAAAAATTATTAACTTAAATGATTACATAATGTTTATAACATGGAAATAAGTGATATAAAAGGAATAATAAGCTTGAAAAAGGTTCTTAAGAAAATAGTAATTAACTTTAGTTTATTATTCAGGAGGTTAAAGAGCAATCGAGTCAGGTCAGATATGAGGTAAGGGACTTCGTCTCAATCTCCTTTCATTGAGGAATATTTTGTTTTAAACACAAATTTATTTTATATGGAGTATAAACCCCTTTGAAATTTAATTTTATTCAAAAGGAATCTTTTCATATGAATATTTTTACTAAATGACAAAAAGGAATGTCTCTTTTAACGTACGTGATGACAAAGACCTTCTCTACTGCCATGAGTATTATTTTGTCTTGGGATTCCTCAACAAGCCATAATGTTTATAAAATGAAATAAATACCATATACACTTTTATGTATTGTGGTAATTTAAAGGGTTTTTATAATGTATTTTTTTATGTCAATATATTTAAGTGATATATTGTGATTTATATGTGGAAATGTTTTCTTTCTTTTATAATTGTTATGATTTTATAATGGTACTTAGACATTTGACGGGTGGTTACGTGATAAACCATATGACGGGTGGTGCCGTGAATACTAGGATGGGTGGTTACGTTATAACCTCCAATGCATTGGTAATGGGAGTCGGCCGTATGGCTACTCCATTTAGTGATATGTGTGGAAGTTGAACGTATGGTTATTCCATTTATGTATGTTTATATCCAAAGATACCTTTATATGTTATGTCTTCATTATATGGGGTTTATGGTAATCTTTTGGTTACAAAAGGGTAAGTAATGATCTTTTATTCAGTGAAGAGTTTTTACTACTTCATAAAGGTGAAATGTGTTACTTTGATAAATTTTCCATGGTTTACTTGATGTTTTGAAAAACTAACAGTTTTCTTTCTTTGTGTATCCCTTACTGAGATTTTTATGATCACCCCATGTTTTTTTGAAATTCTTTTAACATGACATAATGTGGAATAGGTTCAAGGATGGGATCATGGAGAATTCATGCAGTCTTAAACATGGAAATATACATGACTCTTTTTTTAGAGTCAATGTTTTGTAAAAAAAAGTGACTTATTAGAAGTGTATACTGTGTAGTCTTTTTAGATGTAAAAGTTAAGATCTAATTCTCTAAAACTCTAAAACTAAAAAGATCCTCAATTTGAATTACTCATTTGATTCAATATTATGTGAGGTTTAAGGTCGGGTCCTTATAGTTGGTATTAGAGGTCAATTTAGACAAATTTAGGAGTTAAAAAATTGTTAAATTATAAGTTAATTTATGGTATGATTGTAATGATATATCATTTAAATATTACCATGTTGCTTCACCTATGACATTTCTCTGTTCTAAATGGTTTTCCATAGAGGAAACAAAGCAGATATGTTGGGACGACATCAAGAGGAAGACAACCTTCCAAATCAGCAACCTGAGATGGTCAGAATCCGAACTGAACAGTTTGTTGTAGTTATGGAACATTTGAATCAGGGTATAAATGGTAGTGGTATCCATGCACAAGATCAGCCAGATCCACTGCAGAGGAATATGTCAGTGGTAGAACATTTCATGAGGCAACATCCCCCATATTTTAGAGGATCATCTGACCGTGTGCTAACTGAAGGGTGGATTAAAGCACTTGAGAATTTTTTTGATGTCATGGGGTGTTCAGAACATCAAAAGGATAGTATTTCTGTTTACCATTTTTAAGGTGAAGCTGATCAGTGGTGGTCAATGGTGAAAAATGTTATGGATAGTGATGAGATTGATGATCTTCACTAGGACGAATTCAAAGATATGTTTCATGAGAAATATTTTCCTAAGGTGGTTCGTCTTAGGACGGAAAAAAAATTCCTAGAATTGAGGTAGGAGGATGGCTCAGTGGATTCTTATGAAGAAAAGATCACTCGACTGGCAAGGTATGATCCAAATTTTATACAAGATCTTGATAGTAAAATCAACTGTTTTTACTCCAGGTTAATTCCAAGTTATCGAAGGTCTTTAGCTTATCGTTAGTTCAAAAGTTATGAAAAACTTGTTCGATGTGCGGAGAAGGTGGAAATGGAGTTTGTAGATGATTATGTGTTCATTGAAAAACAACAGAATAATAAGTCCAGTTGGAAGGAAAAAGGGAAGAATTAATCAAAGAAGAAAGGAGGTAAGAAAACCAAATATCCATCCTGTGAGAAGTGTGGTAAAATGCATTCTAGAGAATGTTTATCCAAGTCTAGAAAGTGCATTTGATGTGGTAAGTCTGGTCATATTTGTCGTATCTGTAAGAAAGATGATCAAGCAGTCAATGAAAAGCCAGCAGTAAGTTGTTTTAAGTGTAATTAAATGGGAAATTATGCAAATGAGTGTCTAACAAAGAAATCAACTGAGGGAAAGAAGCCGGACTACAAGCCGAAAGGGGTGGTGAAATCCTTTGCAACTACGTCAGTAGATGTTGGGCCATCGAATGAAGGAGTATCAGGTACACTATTTGTTTGTTCAGATTATGCCAATGTGTTGTTTGAGTCAGGGTCTACACATTCTTTCATTTCTGAGAATTTTTCTAGTAAATTGGAATTCCCATCTCAAGATATGAATCATGAACATATGTTAAAAGCACCCTGAGGGAACTTTGAGACAAAAAGGAATTATAAGAACCTTCTTATCCTTGTGTGCGGAAAGAATCTACCAGCAAACCTTATTGTTTTGACTCTAGTAGAGTTTGATGTTATTTTGGTCATGGAATGACTTTCTGTTTATCATGCTAAGATTGAATGCAGAGCTAACATGGATTACTTTCAGAAAGGTTTTCAGTTTGTGTACAAGAATGAACCCTTTCTTTTGATAACATATCAAAAATTTGAGAAACTATTAAAATATGGAAATGAATGTTACCTTTCACATGTTGTTTAAAATAAAGGAACTGTTCAGATTAATGATGTGTCAGTGGTAAATGAGTATCCTGATGTTTTTCTGATGAGTTGCCTGCTATTATTCATGATCAAGAAGTTTAATTTACTATTGTCTTAGTTCCTGATTCTAATCCAATTTCAAAACCCCCTTATCGAATGGATCAAGTTGAACATTTACAGTTAAAGATGAAATTGCAGGATTTATTAGATATAGGTTTCATTCGACCTAGAACATCACCTTCGGGTGCTCCTATCTTGTTTGTTAAAAATAAAGATGGTTCAATGATGCTTTTCATTGATTATATATCCTTGAATAACATTACTGTTAAGAACAAGTATCCTTTTCCTCATATCAATTATTTGTTTGATCATCTCCTGGGAGCTCAGTATTTTTCGAAGATTGACTTGAGGTCGGGGTACCATCAGTTGAAAGTAAAAGAAGCAGATGTTCTGAGGACTGTGTTCCATACTAGATATGTCCATTATGAATTTTTTTTTATGCCTTTTGGGTTAACCAATTCACCTACTGTATTCATGGACCTTATGAATAGAATTTTCCAATAGTTCTTGGATAAGATTGTGGTTGTTTTCATTGATGATATTTTGGTGTTTTCTAAAAGTAAATATGAGCATGAAAGTAATTTAAGGGTTATCTTGCAAACCTTAAAAGTAAAGAAACTGTATGTAAAATTCACCATATGTGAGTTTTGGTTACAAAAAA
Organism: Viscum album; assembly: GCA_963277665.1. Taxonomy (NCBI): domain Eukaryota; kingdom Viridiplantae; phylum Streptophyta; class Magnoliopsida; order Santalales; family Viscaceae; genus Viscum; species Viscum album. The sequence goes on from OY728135.1 coordinate 1,203,364,571, forward strand.
TTTCTTTCCTTGGTCACATTGTTTAAAAAAATGGCATAACTGTTGATCCTTCTAAAAAAGGTTGTTGAAGAATGGCCAAGACCAACAAATGTGACTGAGATCCGTAGTTTTCTTGGTTTGGAAGGTTACTACAGAAGGTTTGTTGAAAATATTTCACGGTTATCTAGTCCAATGAATAAGATAACTTAGAAGGGTGTTAAGTTTATCTGGACAAAACAATGTGATGATTGTTTTCTATAGTTGAATAGAATATTGGTGAATGCTCCTGTTTTGGCACTTCCATCCAGGAAGGGTGAGTTTTTTATCTACAGTGATACTTCATTGAAAGGACTTGGTTGCATCCTAATGATGAATAATCAGGTAATTTCTTATGATTTACGTCAGTTGAAAAATCATGAGGTAAATTACCCTACACATGATTTGGAATTAGCTGCTATTGTTTTTTCTTTAAAATTTTGGAGGCATCATTTGTATGGAGTAAAGTGTGAAATATATACTGATCACAAAAGTTTAAAGAATATATTCACTCGGAATGAATTGAACATGAGATAGAGGAGATGGCTGGAATTAATCAAGGATTATGATTGTACAATTCATTCCCATCCGGGAAAATCAAATAAAGTGGCTGATGATTTGAGTCGAAAAAGTAATGCTTCATTAACCATGCTACGTTTGGAATGAGATCCTTTGGATTTTGATTTGATGAAATTTGGGATGGAAGTTGTTTGTGCATTAATTTCTTCTGTTTTGTTTCAGGTGTTAGGGAGATCATCTCTATTAGACAATATTATGTAAGCGTAGAAGAAAGACAGTGGATTACAGAAAAATGTAGAGCTGGTTCAGAAGGGTATGTTTCCTGAATTTAACATTGATAATGATTGTGTTTTGATCTTTGGGAAGATATTATTTGTGCCTTGTGATTCATAGTTGAAGGGTGAGTTGTTATGTGAGGCACATAGTTCCCCATTTTCAGTTCATCCTGGCAGTACTAAGATGTACAGAAATCTACGGGAGTATTACTGGTGGGATGGAATGAAAAGAGATATGTCCGATTTTACTGTGAAGTGTTTGACTTGTCAGTACGTTAATGTAGAGTGGATGTTACCGAAAGGGATGCTGAAGTCATTACCGGTGCCGGAGTAGAAATGGTAAAATATATCCATGGACTTTGTTGTGGGATTACCGAGGACATCTCGAGGTAATAATGCAATCTGGGTTATTGCTGATCGATTGACTAAATATGCTCATTTCCTTCCTATTCGAGGTAGTTTGTCTCTAGATAAACTTGCTCAGTTGTATCTTAAATAGACAGTCAAATTGCATGGATTTCCCCTCTCCATTGTATCTGATCATGATCCCAGGTTTACTTCTAACTTTTGGAAGGGCCTTCAGAAGTCATTGGGTACTGAATTAAATTTTAGTACAATGTTTCATCCATAATCATATGGGTAGTCAGAATGAACAATTCAGACCTTGGAGGATATACTACGTGATTTCTCTATCGATTATGAGGGAAGTTGGGACCATCAACTTTCTGTGGTTGAATTTTCATTTAATAACAGTTTTCATTACAGTATACATATGGTTCCATTTGAGTAATTAATAACTGAAATATGATTATATATGTTTGTTAAATGTTTTTACATTTATCCAATAAATGATAAAGGCATAAAATAAGAAAAGAATTAAATTTTTGGCAGAGATACTCTAACATTCACTAAAGGCTGACTTATCGCCTTTTGATGGAGAACCATCATTAAATATAGTTTTGGTCACTCTTATACATGATATTGGACTAAATAAAATTCTTCTTTAGAATCGGGACATCAAAATTTACTTTGTGTAATATTTTGGTATTTTTTCGATATAGTTCATTTTTTAATGAATAGTGAAAAATGTTGTATTTTAATTCAAAACCTCCTTTTAATCTAATTTATTTATATGAATATATTATCTTTTTAATTGTTTATAATGTGAAATTAGAATATATTTTTACCATTTAATCCAATGGTGGTCATTGGAATTAACTTCACATTGAAATTGGACTTCAACTAGTGTCAATCTTTTGATATATATTGGTTCATAAAAACATGAAATTTTTTTTGACAGTGGGAATTAATTATTAAATTAATTAATGGAACTTATATGTTTTGAATATTGTAAAATAGAAATTATTTTTGAATTTGAAATATCAAATATATCTTAGGGTGATTTTTGGTATTTTTTTGAAAAACATCAATTTTTTATGAATAGTGAAACCACTAAGAGGCAGTTAAAAAATTGATTTTTCGTTTAAATGAAACATTACCACATCTGTGAATTTAATTTCAAAAATACGACATACATGGTTTTCATTAGGATGTATAATGTGGTTCAATGGGATTAAAACAATTTTGGTGAATAGTATGTTTTCTGTTTATTAATCGTGATTAGAGGTAATTACTGTAATTTAAGGTAAAAATAGTGTTTTAATAATATGAAATTACCTAGAAACATGTCGTACCCTTGATGGATGTGTCATGTCCGACCAATACAATCCATGGGTCAATGTGGGGACCCCATGAAGCCACTTTGGTAGGTAAATGACATTAATAACTTTTTATTTAAAGTTAAAATAAAATTGTCACAAATATGTATTGTTTTGATAAAACAATTTTTTACATGGGGTTATAAAAGTCATAACTTTGAATATAAATATTAATTGGAAATATAAAAAATTTCTTACATAATGATATTTTTTTATAATTTTTAGACATGATATAAATTAAATTATTTATGACACCATGATGATGCAGCGATTACCTCATTATTTAACGATTTAAATAAAATGAAAATCCAATGTAAAATATAAGACCTACACTTTTCAAAAACCTATTGTATGAGTATATTTAGTACCCTTATCACCTTACCCTCTAAATATATCAATTTGGGACCTTCAAAATACGTAACTCCTTTTAATATAAAGTATCATTTCTTGACTTTCCAAAAGTGCCCCTCCTCCCTCTTATAAAAGGCCCCCACCTCGCAAGCCTTTGGTTCGGCCAAGATCTGCTTATTTTATCTCTTCACATCCCTCTCCGAATCCTAGAAGCCTTAACTTGTGCAGAAATCTCTTCAAGGAATCCTTTTGGTTCAAACCAAGAAGAGTTACCCGATTTCTAGGTAATGTCTTCACTTCTGTTCTTTTGTTTCATTTTTCTTCTCCAACCCTCTAAACTCTATTTATTCCTTTATTTTGTAACAACACCTGTATCTTCAATAGACTATGATTTTGTTATGTAAATTATTAGAGAAACACTTACACACACCTCCGTCTAATGGTTAAAGAACATAGTGTTTCTCTGGTTAGAAAATTTCTGCCTCACGAAATGATGATTGTTCAATCTACTTTTAACACCTTTAATGGTGGCCATTAAGATGTCACTATATTTAGATATGGTATATATTATTTTTATGTTTTCCTTATGCTTCTGTATTTTTCATTTGTTGGATACCATTATGGTTTCCATTATGGGTAAACACGAAAATTACATTTTAGGAAGTCCGGACTACCGCCCCCTCAAAGTGATTTGATTCGTTAATGCCATACGTGGGACGTATAAAGGATGGAGTTAATGATATTATATATGATATTATACTATAATTATAATATACCTTTATATAATTATTATTTCACTCCATTAAATATGAAATAGAAATGAAAGTAGCGTTCATGCGTATGTACGGCTTACCGTCTCTATGAACGGTGCATTTCATTTCGTACCTCTAAATGTTATAAACTATTATAAACACATGTATATGCTGGATATATATGATATATATGATATCCAAATCATGAATATCATTTTGTGTATAATAAACCTTTGACTACATGAACAACATGTAATTTAAGAAGTCCACTTTCGACTTAAGAACCAAATACCGACAAAACAAACATTATTAACTTAAATGATTACATAATGTTAATAACATGGAAATAAGTGATATAAAAGAAATAATAAGCTTGAAAAAGGTTCTTAGGAAAGTATAAATTAACTTTAGTTTATTATTCATGAGGTTAAAGAATAATCGAGTCACGTATGACACGAGGAAAGGGACTTCGTCTCAATCTCCTTTCATTGAAGCATGTTTTGTTTTATACAAAACTTTCTTTTATATGGTGTATAAACCCCTTTTACTTTTAATTTTATTCAAAAGGAATCTTTTTATATGAAGCGTTTTACTAAACCACAAAAAGTAATGATTTTTTTAAAGTACGCAGTGACAATGAAATTCTCCACCGCTGTGAGTATTATTTGGTCTTTGGCTTCCATAACAAGCCATAATGTTTTTAAAGTGAAATAAATACCATATACTCTTTTATGTATTTTGGTATTGAAAAGGGTTTTTATATTGGAATTTTTTATGTCAATATATTTAAGTGTTATATTGTGATTGAAATGTGAAAACGTTTTCTTTCCTTTATAATTGTTATGATTTTATAATGGAACTTGTTCATTTGAAGGGTGGTTACATGATTAACCATATGACGGGTGGTTCCGTGAATACCAGGACAGGTGGTTACATTATAACCTCCTATGCATTTGGTATGGGAGTCGGCCGTATGGCTATTCTATTTAGTCATATATGTGGAAGTCAACCGTATGGTTATTCCATTTAAGTATGTTTATGTCCCAAGTTAACTTTATATTATATGTGTTCTTTATATTTGTTTTATAGTAATATTTTGGTTACAAAAGGGAAAGTAATGATCTTTTATTCAGTGATGATTTTTTACTACTTCATAAAGGTGGAAAGTGTTACTTTGATAAAGTATTCATGGTTTACTTGATGTTTTGAATAACTAACATTTTTCTTTCTTTGTGTATCCCTTACTAAGCTTTTTATGCTCACCACAAGTTTTTATGAAATGTTTTTCACATGACATAATGTGGAATAAGGTCAAGGGTAGGATCAAGGAAAAATCATGATGTCTTAAACATGGAACTAGACATGACTCTTTTTTTAGCGTCCATGTTTTGTAAAAACAAGTGACTTTGTATTAATGTCTACTATGTAATCTTTTGAGATGTAATAGTTTTGATCTAATTCTCTAAATCTCTAAACCTGAAAATATCCTCAATGTGAATTATTCGTTTAATTCAATATTAAGTGAGGTTTATGGACGGGTCCTTATAGGTATGGAAATAGTAGAGGAAGTTGATGAGAATGTGAAGATGATTCGACATCTCGTGAGGATAGCTCAGAGAATGCAAAAATGTTATTCTATAATAGAAGGAAAGTCTTCTTATTTGAGGTAAGTGGCCATATTATTCTTACAATATCTCCATGAAAACGATTCATGAGTTTTGTTAAGAAAGGTAAGTTATGTCTAAAGTTCATCAGTACTTTAGAAATCCAGGATAATGTTGGACCAGTCATATACTGAGTTGCTTTTCCTCCATGTTTTTCTCAGGTACAAAATGTTTTTCACGTTTTGATGTTGAGAAATTATATGCCATAATTATCTCATGTTTAGATCCCAGAAGCAGTTCTACTATAAGAGTATCGTTCTTATGAAGAGAAACCCATTCAGATTTTGATCCAAGGGAATACATATTTTGAAATAATGTAATCTACCAGGTAATGATTTTTTGGAGAAACCATATTGTCGAAGAAGAAACATGGGAGTCTAAAAATAATATGAGGGAATGATACTCTCCAATTTTAAATGATTAAATAAAATTTCAAGGATAAAATTTTCAGAAGGTGGGTATAATTTAACAACCCAAGGTTTTTAAAAAATGGATTTTATAATAGTAGTATCCTCTTGTATGATGTGTTATGTTATTTATGTTATGTATCCTAATTCATTAAGACTTTAATCCAAAAATGATCCTCAATGTGTAATAATATATGATCTTGTCTAAAATTCATGATTAAGTAATGTTTTAAGGAAGGATCCCATACAATAATCACCGCATCTATCTAACTCAACACACCATGATGTCTTCAACAAATTACTCAAAAAATAGTTGTTCTAAACATCATATGAATTATAATATGGTTAAATTTCTTCATGGACAATAAAATTCAATTCATGAGATAAAATTTAATAAAGACACATCATTTCTCATTAGAAACAAAAATAATGTGTCTATGTCAACCAAACATGACATGAAAATTATTAATCTTTTCATAATGTAAAAAATCAATCCATAATTACAATTTTTAAACCCAATAAGAAAATATTGTTCTGAAACTAACCCGATACATTTAGTTTCCCATGGAAACACCAGTCGGTTCCCTTCTGTAAGACTTGTATTAAAAGAAACCTACAACCAAAACTGAAATTCCATAAAGACACTAATCTTGATTCCTTGATCATAATATTAATAAATAAAAAAAATAACATAATTACCAAAAATAGAGCATGAAATTGAATAAATGTACAGATTTCTTCAATAGTCACTCACAATAGCCACCAATCTCTATGTTCTTGACTAATGATCTAGCATTCTGACACATCCTTGGATCATAATGACTTTTTCACAATCATATTGACCACATATAGTCTCCATACAATGAAACATATAAATTGTACAACAATAATTCCTTAAATAATCATATACTCTATTATCAATTACTCATCGTTCTTTAGGAGTCAGCAAGATTGTGCCACGATCTGTCTAAATTGAAACAATGACACTTTCCATGATAGGCCCATTCACTGGTTACCAGATTAATGATCACAAACAAAGAAATTTAAATTTAGTCACATTTAAATGAATAAATCATTATAAAAAAACTAATATTTTTTCAATATCATATGGCATGACCAAATATGTCCTCATAATCCCACACAATTCTCAGTTGATACATGATGAATTACACACAACTGAATTACACGAAAAATAGTTCTTAATATTTAATAATTAACTATCATTGTGTGATAAATCATAGAACACTAAATATTTTGTTCAAAACCATAGACCTAGGGGACCTCATTCCATTATTCTCTCTACAATGCTAATAAATTAAATCTCTATAAATAATAATATTTGGTTATTCAATCAATGGTTCCCTAAGAGATTATTGATTTCATCTCCTACCACAAAGACATAGTCAAACACATCATTCTCTAGTAAATTGATATCTCTGAGATTCTTGCTAGAAATACTGATTTCTAACCCTAAGGGTGTATGAAAACAGAAATTGGCATCGAAATAATACCATAAGATATGATGAGTTCATCTACATAACATAAAATGTTAGCAATTTCCAACTTACCACCTCATTTATATTGAGTAATCCAAATATGCGTAAAACTATATATACGAATTCTCATGAATTTTTTCTTTCCAAAAAAGGTATGATAACACCACTCTCCATTCAGTACCAAGTCATTTTGAATAATTCATATACCTTCGAAGACAGTCTCACATTCCTTTTAAATTATCTAAGGTCTATAACATTCTAATTCCACTAAACCTTGAGAACCCATTTCGTTCCATTATATAAATGAAATCTCAATCATTCTAGGTTCTAAAAATGGTTCAACAACTACCTAAGGGTCACTCAAAACATCATTTATAATCTTACACCCACATGATGATCCTATTGGAATTCATATAACTAAATTGGTTATGTTCCCAAAATATACATTATTTCAATCCAAACCTTTTATCATAGGTACTAGAACTCATGGTTCTCTAAAAAACAATACTGTAAGGATGCAATCAAGATATTTATTTAACCCTTCCCAAGGTTTTCACATGAAAATACATTTTTATACGAAATCCTCATCTTTGGTATTAACTATAATGTTCATTTCAATCATAATCATTCCCTCTTATGTTAAATTCGAGCTGTATCAAAGAAAAACTACCCAGTGACCACATTAATGTCACCAAGGACACGAGGGTTCCACAAGTTGGAAAAAAGTTCTCACAAAGGATATAAACTAAAAAACCATCAAAAAAATATAGATACATCTCTACTAGTCTCCCATGACGGATTCACCCAATAAAATTTACACTAAGGCCCTAGATGTATTATTTGGTAAAATAGAATACCATTGGGTACCAAATGGATTACTCCATTTGGGATAATATTTAAGCATTAATTAACTATAACTATTCAATTACCACTTTCATGAGATTATTTAATAAGGAAATTAAATCCTAAAAATGACTAAAAAATCCTTATTGTATCATCTATTGATAGAGATACTACATCATCATCACCTATGTCATTTTCTCCCGGGGAACCACATCGTATTTATTCATGGACATCATTCATAATTATACATTTGTAGGGGTTCAACTAAAAATAAATCCACCATGAACGTGTACATGTAGATAATGTACAATATATTGAAACATATGAAGATAAATCATCCATCATTAATACTATCAAATAAATGTATCATATATTTCATGTGAATCCCACATTCCAAATAAGATGTCTTTGATGCCTCTGTACAACAGAGACGAGTGTCAAATCAATATGCAATCACAAACCTAAAACACCATGTGGTTTGAATGAGGTCAAATCATATAATAACAATAATACAAATAAAAAACATCAATCCCATTAACTAATAATATATAATTCTCTCAAGAAGGGTGTGATGATAAACCAAAACAACTTTCATAAAAATATAAAAAACCTTATTATGTTTCCTTTGTACCAAATCCCAAAATCATTCAAAGAATACCAATTTGATACCTTTAATTTTACTCTATGACCTGAACCACCTGTTCTTTGATAGAGTGACACATGACCTTAGGAATGCCTCTGTGTGTGATAGAGGACAGAAAATACCAGTGATGGTCTAAATTGAAACTACATTGAGAATATAATATCAATATGTGTAGTCAATAATTGATAAATAATTCAAATTATTGATTTAAAGTACACATATATTAATAAAAACTATTTTTACAAAGTGAATGATGGAACAATAGATTCCAATAGTGATACCTAAATGAAAATAATTTTATTTTCCACTAAACTAGTCATAAATACTATATATAATTGAATAAAAAAATATAAGAGAGTCCTTTCACCTATCTATATTCTTTACCTCATCCTTGTCTCTATGATTGAATCAAGCTATCCTTAACAATGATCAAATATTGACCTCAACCAGACCATTATCTACAACAAGATTAGGATTCCTGGGTATCAAAGTGTTATGGACACCTGAACGATGTGTGAGTATAACATTGCAGGGAACAAAAAACATAGTCTGGTGTATAACTATTGAAATTCAGTGAATGTGCAAGTGATACACTGAATGAAAATATTATATGAAACATATAAACAACCCAAGAATAAAAAATAATATCCAATACATAATAAAGAAATAACTAACTAAATACTAATTATTTGCGCACTATCCAATCTACTTTGAAACACAATTGTACCATCTTTGGTGATACCCTAGAGGAATAACCAAATGGTCATTTGAATTTCTTATTTACAGGAGACATCTAGAAGTCTACATTATAGTATTACATTACCATGTCCAAAACTAAATTCACTTCTATATATGCTTCCCTAATTTTATTGATGCCTATGTGATTAGGTCATCAAATATCATCACCCCCTTGTCAGGCCATAGAAGTCCCCGATTCCCCTTCTTATAACATTGTCTTATCATCTTGTCACATTCACCATTTGAGTATGCTACCCCATATAGGTCCACCGTTCCATGATAGGTCCTCCACTATTTTTAACACAACATAGAATAATAATAATGATGTATTTATAAAAAAATATTAACCAGAATTATTATCAATATATTGGTCAGATATATCCAAATTCATAAGACATAATTTCATAAAAATAATGAATCATAGTTGTCATACAATCCAACACACACACACATTGGATCATACTAAGAAATTAAATGTCAAGGTCTATATGAACACATTTGATCATTTCATGATTCAGCCTCATGAGATACAAATCTATATAGATTACATCATATTCTGAATTAGTCTCATAATATACCCACACATACCAAATCATGCATAACATATCGAACAAGGGATTTAATTGTTATTCAAACATCTAATTGGTTAATGAAATATCTGTTGGGACCAAGTTTAATAGAGAAGGATGTTTGAAGAGTTATCCTTTGCTGAGTGTTATATTTAGTTGTCAAAGAATATAAATCAATTCACTTTGTAAAAGGACCAGAAATCAGACGATGATTTTATGATTTTTATTTCACAAATATCATAAGTTAGGAGAACCTGAGATTCAATCCTTATAAAGTAAATGGGGATAAATTATGATGCCAATCATATATAGTATTGATTGGAAGGAATGATGCAGCTGGAAGATGGGAGGTTTCAGTACTTCCCATTGTAACTTTGACGATGCTAAAGGTGATCTATCAATGGATATATATCACGATAGTAGAGTTCATGGTGAAATATGAAGAATGGTTATGGAAAACAGTGAAGAGATAAATGACAGTGAAATGGAAAATCTGTGGGAGGCACAAAAACACAATTTAAGGTGGCGTCATTTTCCAGTGTTTTCCAAATTTTAGGGCCGGAAAATCGGAAGATGAAGATGTGTTTTTGGCAATAGATGTTACACAAATGATTGAAGATGGTTTATAATTTTTCATGCAAGGAATGATTTAAGGTCAGAACATCGAATAATGGAAAAGTCATGGAGTGCGCGGAAATTTAGGCAGGTTGCACGAAAAAATAATGTGGTGCGTGAAGTAGTAGCGGGATGCGCGAAATATCAGCGGGATGCATGAAAAAAAGTTATGGTTGCATGAAATATTGGTGTGGTGCGCGAAATAGAGAAAAAAAGTTTTTTGTGCAAAAGGTGATTCGAGATCAGAAGCTCGAATATTATCAAAGGCATGAGGTGCACGAAATATTGAAACATGACACGAAATATGAAGTTGCGTAAAAGAGTTTTTACACACATGAAGGAGGTTTTACGAGTGGATTGGTGTTTTTTTTCACGGGGTCAAAAATGCCTATAAATATAAGGCACCCCCCACTCATTTGATGTGGCTCAACACATAGAAGAAATCCCATGCTATGGTTTGCGTAAAATTATATGCAAAGTGAGTTGCGTGAAAAGAAAGAAGTTTGCGCAAAAAGAGGATAGCTGTGTGAAAAATTGAGAAGTTGCGCGAAAAGAGAAAAAGCTGAGTGAAAAATGAAAGTTGCACAAAAATGTTTTTCGCTCAAAAAGGGAACTTTTATGCATAAGCCATTTGAATTGCACACAAGGTATTCAAAAAGATGCGCAAAAAATTTGGGGTCTTCGTACATATTCCGTTGTGCGTATGGGAGTTCTCACAAGCTTCTGGGTAGGAAAGTGAAGATTTGTACTTTAGAGAATAAAATTGATCAATTGTAAAGAATCATTGAAATACTGTAATTCCTATTTGTGCTAATAGGGTGCACATGTGCTTGAATATTGTTTTCCAAGTGCTACACGAGTGTAAGGGTATATCCTACTCGTTGTATTCCACATCAATGGATTGTTTTCAGGTGGATTTTGTGGTAATGGATTATTTCCAAACCATACCAAGGACGTTACTCTTGTTGAGTAGTGAACCTTGTAAATCTTGTGGTCGGTTCATTGTGTGTGTTCAGTAGGAAATAAACTCTCTAACATGAGGCAATGGTTGTTTCAATTAGAAGGAAACATAAAAAGAAAAAGATATCCCTGATTCACCCCCTCCCCCTCTCATTGATACTTGGATCCTGACTGGGAACTTCAATATCAAAGAACAACTTAAGTTATCCTATTACATTCCTTAGTGATCAGTCCCCATCCATAAGTTTATGATGTAAATCCATTGAAAGGGGGACCTTTGTGGCCCTTGGCACATTTTTAGTTTATTAAGTATATTTCATTCAATTTGATAACACATGATTTCATTAAGTTATTTATGCATCACATGTAATTGACATCACAATTATAAATTATTTGTTTTTCTATTAATGTGGATAACCCCATACCATATAACTATAAAAAAATAATTAATACCTTGGAATAGGGTACATAAGACACCCTACCCCAACACAGAGGACACTGCTTACAGAGAATATCCCAACAACAGTTTCCATTTCCAACCAAGACCATTCACCCTCCATGAACCTCCATTATGTACTTACTGATTCTCAATAATCCATATTTAATAAGTAATAACTATATATTAATTACCTAATTAATTTCCTACATACTCATAACAAAAGGATAATGTCAATTTTGTGGAATGACTCACTAAATATTACTCCCATCCTAGAACCATGAAAAACCACCCATGGTTCATCCGTAACAGTTCTATGAAATCCTTCAGAAAAAAATACATCTCACAAAAAATAAAGGACTATTAAATAAAATATAAATGGAATAGAGAAGAATATTTATACTCATTGATTAACAATATCTAGAACAATATGAAATAGAGATTGAGCCAATGTCCAAACACCAACAATCTAAAGGAATACCAAATCTCCAATTAAATTCCATGATATGATATTCAATCCAACTCAATTTGGATAAAAACGATAAAATTAATCATTAAGAGACTAAACATCATTGAAAATACAAAAAATTCACAAATTTATTTTCACAAAACGTCCTCTGAAATGATAATATAAATCAACAACATTCATTGATAATCCCATCGTGATCATGTGGAATTATCATACAATTATTTAATGAAATCAATCCATAGTTCATTAGATGACCAATAACGAAAAATTCATAGAGATAACTGAAACAATTAAAAATATTATAGTGAAATACATACCATCTGAAGTTATACATTAAGAATAAAAAAATGATATGGCACAACATGATGGATAGGGTGTTAACCATGAAGAAGTAAAATATAACTAACTAGGACTCACCAGTGAATTACATCTATGTATATCTTTTATAAATGATATCTCAAGGAGGAAGGATAAGATGTAATAATTGTATCCATAGTCCATTAGATGACCAATAAAGAAAAATTCATAGAGATAACTGAAACAATTAATAATCTTATAGGGAAATATATACCAAGTGAAGTTATACATTAAGAATAAAAAATGATATGGCACAACATGATGAATAAGGTGTTAACCATGAAGAAGAAAAATATACTTAACTAGGATTCACCAGTGCATTACATCTATGTATATCTTTTATAAAGGATATCTCAAGGAGTGAGGACAAGAAGTAATCATTGTATAATGGATCTCTAAAATATTATTTATAGAAAATAATCCTAATAGAGGATCTATAGTCAAATGTCAAACGACCAGTGGATCTACACTTCTCATTGTACCCCACAGGGTAGATGTTTTGGGTCCACCATCCTCCCATAACAACATTACCATCTATTTGGTGTTTCCATCTATATATCAAGGATACTTCACATAATATCATTTAGTTAGTTTCTATTCCATTATCCAAAACTACTTCATCATTCCTCTTTGAATTATCTACGATCTGATTTACCAACTGAGCATTCAATCAAGTAAAAATTTACAAACAATGATTTTTAAATGTGATGTATCTTTGTTTCGAATATGATTTTTTAACTAATCCATGAAATTGATAATATTTTAAATTTTATCCATAATTAATAACCAATGATAATGTGGTTTGTTACAATGATCACCACCATGGGCCATAGTTCCTCAAAACTTTGGAGACTTAGTAACATTAAAAATAAATTTCCCTATAGATTCATCTATATAGTCTCAACTAACAAATCAATTATTCTACAGCTAAATATATTGCACTATCGAAGAAAATATAAAAATCCCTAGAAAGAAATAATAATTCATATCCAAGATATTATTGGATGATAGAATAAAATTCATAGTAGAACGATTATTATAAATAACTTGTAAGAAATTAATATATCAGATCCTTAAATTTATATCATGATATCTAAATATCCCAACCCATGATATACCTCATTAGGACGAGAATTTACTCCCACTACTTGAAGAAACCAACTATAAAAATATAGTCCATGAAACTTTATCATCATATCATAATCCTATATAGCCAGACCCGATAAAGCCCCTATCCCTACCAACAATAATTGGTATAGAGAATACCCATAACTGAAAAGAGTATCCTCACACCCTTGGATCCATGTCAGAATCCCCAAAAACATATCCTGGATAACATTTGGCCAATATTCCTAGGAGGCCCATGTTCCAGATGACCATGTAAGGGGAGAACCATTGAATTAAAAAACCATATTAACATAACCAAACATTTCATTCTGAACTAAATTCTTCTTTAAAAACATATTTTATTCATGTGCATGATAAGATTATAAAGAGTAATGAACATAAATCTTGATATATAAGTTATCATGACTAATTTGAACATAATTGAGGGACTCAATCATACTCAATGCACAATTAAAAAACATTTGGAGAAGTTAATATAAATTATTTATCCACTACTACAAATATAAATTACACTTCAATAAGTAAATGAGATCGGAAGACTAATAAATATTTTTAGATAGTATATAAATTTTAATAAGAATTAAACATTATAATAGAACATCATTAATGATTATATGATTCCCATTGATCTAATCTCACATATAAACCTTCACCTATTATGAAACTGAGTATTTAGTATCCTCAATAGATTTAATTTTATAGCACCCTGATTGAAAATGTAGTAGACCAGTCTGAAGTATATCGAAACAATACCCCATGTCCTTATATTTAATTCTTCAAAATGATAGATAAAATCAAAAAACCCATGAACCTTAAAACACATTTCCAAACTGGGATCCCCTTATAGATGATAAGTTCTCCACAAAACCCACAATTCTATATTCATTTAAAACCACCAATAAAATAATATGAGTTATAAAATAATTTTTTTTTCTATTTCAATCCTCTAAGATATAGAATGGTGATTTATTATAACGTAAGTAATGTTAAATTTCTAATGAATAAATCCTCTTACATCACACTTTAATTAAAAAAAAGAATTGTAACTTCTACTCTATAGGGGAAGAGTATCTGTAACATTTTCATCAGGATAAATAAATGTTTTGTCCTACTTATCTATAATAGATCTAAATCAACAAATAAAACAACATGTGTGATGATTCTAAACCAAAAATTGATTAATCATGAGATAAAACCCAAAAAGTCAATCTAAATGTCAAGATCACAACCCTATGAGCACTAAAACCCAAACCCTTAAAAACACTCCACCTAAAAGTGAGAGTTTAAAATGGAAGTAAAATAATTTTTTCGAATCTATAAAATCATTTTTACAAACTATTTTCATTTTCAACAAATGAAATATTTCAATAAAATGACGCTTCTACAAATATCAATTTTTATATCAATAATTAGTTTTATTTAATATTTTATTTCTATCATTACCAATATATAGTGTATAATATGACAAAATAATTTATTATATACATGGCTTTATAAATACAATTATGGTACCTAGGATGTTTCTTTTAATTATGTTTCAATATTATCCATATTTTTTATTTTTGTATTTTTTAAACTAAAAATAAATTATTATAATTTTTCAAATAAAAATGTATTAGGAATAATGATGTAATGGATTTAATGTATGTTATATTTCAATTATTATTGATAAATAATAAATTATTATTGGTATTTAAAGAATGAAAATAAATTGTTCTTTTAAATATTCTCAAATAAGTAATTATTTTGATTCCATTTATCCATTATACCACCCAAATTTAGTAGTTATGTAGATCAAATCTACGGTTTAAACATTCATTAACTCCATTTTATTTAATATATATGATTAAATATAAGCCCCAAATTATTATACTTTTTTTATACATTAATTAATAAATAATCGTAGTGAATGTGTTATGAATGTCTTATGAATGAATTACTATATACATAACGAATATTTTTATTATTAAATATTATTTAAGGAAAATAATACTATTACAAAATTTTTAGAATCATAAAAAAAAACAAAGTATAAATTCTCAGTTATTATAATATGAAGTATTAAAATAAAAAATTAGATATCTGTCTAATCTTCCAAAAAAGATCTATTTCTAGAAAAAATGCATGTTATAGCTTTAAAAATTCACTCCATAGATTCTATTATATCATGGAATTGTGGTTTCTTATATGTTGAATGTTTTATTCAATAGTCTAATGAACATTTATAATATTTCAAAATTCATTATATTTTATATGTTGGAATCTTAGTATTCTATAGCTTGATCTGAAAACCCTGAAATTCACACTTTTTGATCAAGTTTAATATATAAATATAGTTTAATATTTTAATATATCAGTTTATTCATTTTATATATTATTAAGCAATTTTTTATATAGGAGTATTTAACATAAAAAATATATAATAATTAATTTAAATTATTTTTAAGTAATTTTCATTACTTATTTCAAATTTATACAGTTTAAAACTCATAATATGTAATACGGTATGATTTGGTGAAATATTTTTTTATATTAAATTTTGTTTTTTCTATATCTTATGTTACACATAACTCCGAGCTTAGCATGTGATTGAGAAAACAAATATTTTTAATGAAACACAGCATACTATCAAAATTTTGTTATTTAATATGATTCTTATCACATAACTAAGGGAATACCAGTATGAAGAGGGTTAACGAAATTATGAAAATATACGGTATGTACATTCATATATAATTAATTTATTTTCCCAAATTTATTAGAAATTTAAATAAAAACCATATGAAAAAATTGGAAATCTTTTTATGAAAAAATAGTTTTTGAAAAAAAATTTGTATTACCTCAAAAAATTTAAAAAATAATTTGTATCAATATTAAATCATATGTTTAATAATAATTTTATGTTTTTTAGATACCAGGTTTTTATTCTAAAAACTGTATTTTTCTAAAAAGTAGTTTCATTATAATTTTCATATATATTTAAAATATAATTTCCATAAAAATTAATAATTTATTTGAAAAATATAAATATTATTTAAAAATAATTATGTAAAAATATTTATGGTGCTATTTTTTCTAATTTTATGAAATGATAAATGCGTCAATGAATATTAAAAAATATTAGTTTTATTATTAACCATCATTTAAATTAACGAATTTATAAAATATATACATTTTATTATGGATTGGAAAACAAATTAGTAAAATTATATATCTATAAATAAATTTTAGATTATTGGATTAAATTTCTTATTGACGTTTAATATAAAATAATTTCAAACAATTTAAACATCTCTCTCTAGGAACCAACATTTTCTTCACATTTACAGGATCAAATTTATATTAAAATAGATCACATAAGTGAATGGAAAATAGAAAATGTATTAAAAATTTGGAATCATAATTTTTTTAATAAGGGATACTTAATTTCTAAATGACTTGAATATTAAAATAATTAAAAATTAATTCCGGTTGTTTTGGTTAAAACAAGTTGATATGGGAATAAATTAAAAAAGGGAAAAATAACCTAAAAACATGTCAATATCCAAACATATTTAAATAATTTTAACTTTCATATTATACTATCAATTATGGAACAATTTTTGGACTTTTTAAATGAGGAAAATGTGGGAACACCTTTCTTTTTTCAGACCTTTCAGTTTTGATAGTCCCCTCACTTATAAAAGGCCACCACCTATCGTTTTCTATTCACACTTATAAAATTGTTTTTTTAAATGAAATTAAATATTAAATACCTTATATCCCCTATACCATACTAGTGTACTTATATTTACTATGATTCTCTCTTATGAAGTCCCTTCGCATAAACATAAAGCATCCCTCCCTAAAAGTGGAAAAATTATTAAACATGTGTTTATATTTTTTTTATTCTTCAAAATAAAAAAAAGCATATTAAAAATTTTAATATAATATCATAATTATATGAAATAAAATGAGATTTTTTTATTTTAACTTAATTACAGAAATCATTCCCTTCTCCCCACAAATGGGAAATGAAAACATCACACATTTGTATAGAGGACTACCGCCTCTTGAAGTGATGTGATTTGTTTTCCCCTACCAATTCACTGGTAATACTGAAAAATATAATTAATACATGTGATATATATGAAATATAAATTATTCTATGAAATTTATATATGTATTTTCCTGAATTTATTTTTATATATTGAGAAAATGGAAATAATGTTCATGTGAACGTATAACTTATCATCTCCATAAGTAGTGTAACTCATTTTCTATATTTAACAATAATGGATTACTATAAATACATATACAATTAACATACATGATATTTATATGATGGATAAAATAATACATATGATTAAACCATGATCAATTTAAGTGGAACAAAATAATATATCAAAACAAACAAAAAAACAATGTAATTATTGCTCAAATGGAGTCCTTAACATGGAATTATTTATAAAAAAGTAATAAAATATAATAACTAAATCATCTATAGTATTATATATATATATATTTGTTTATTTAATTGATCTATAATACACAAAAATTATTTATATAGTTTTTTTAACATGTATGAAGGTATTAAAGACATCAGGTAGGGGATCTTTTCATAAATTTTCATTATTTGAGATATATGTTATGTTATAAACCTATATTATTTTAATATGTTTATATATATCCCCAAAGAAATTTTCTGTCATGAATGTAATTATTATCATGATGTTATAATTTTAATTAAATTTTATTACTTCCCATGGTATTTGATTCACGGATACCGAAGAAATAATGTCTTTTGTTAATATCTAATTATTTATTATGACTGATCATAATTATTATCTGAATGATGAAATATTATGATTTAACTATCACTAAACTGATTAATTTTCTTATACACTTATTCTTTATGTAGAATAAATTTTTAATCTTTATTTTCCTCTATTAATGTAATCAATATTTCAAAAAAACTATTTTATGAAAAAAATCATCTTTATTTCAATATTTAGTCAAAAATCCATTTTAATCTATATATTTGTTTTCTTGGAAAAAAAAATTATTTGTTTGAAATTTATATAACGATATATTATATTAATTAATAAATTTTAAAATTTTTACCCTCGTTTGTAACATATTAAACTTCACATAATTTTTTATTAAGGAGACTTTAGAATTTAATGAAAATTTGAGTGATATCTATGTTTGAAAATTTGTGGAATTAAAATAATTTACCATAAAAATGAATATTATAATCAACGATGATTACTTTAAATGTTTTCGTTTTAATTTTTAAAGAAATGGGGTTGAACATTTTTTAACTTTTAAAAAAATTATTCAAAGTGGAAAGGTTATTTTTCTCCAAAATGTTTCATGTGATTTTTGAAGACCATTTTCCATATATGATGCCATCCTTATAAGATAATTATGATTTAAAGAGAATACTTATCAAGGATAGAATTCTATTACTTCTTTAAATGTTAAATTTTATGATGAAGAGTTGTTTTTGAAACTCATTTCTCTTCCACTGGTTGTACAGTGATAACATATTGATAAAACCCACTTCTCCTTCAATGGGTTCAAATGTCATCAAATTATGAGATGATTATGAAACATATTTATTTTCTATTGACTGATTTATGAGGAATTTTTTATGAAATCAACTTCAGTTCATGGGTTCTGATATGATAATTTTTTTTATGATCATAAGGAACACAAATGTATGGATTATGTTATAGGTTGGGCTTTTATCTCAATATAATGAATTCCGTAAATATTGATATATCATGTAGTAAACATGAATGGAAGGTGCAGTGAATTGAGTTCGATAAGAGACTCTTCCCACTATGATAGTCCTAGTAGATAACTTGGACTACTAAGATTTGTTTGGAAGTAAACCCATTCCACTATAATATTATGTGAAATGAGCCTTTAACAAATCAGTTAATGATTTTATATGAATAAGTGTATTCCATAAATCTATGTTTTATGAAAACTTTATGTTCTCTGGGTTTATGTATAATGGTTACATTATTATTCATCTCTTATTAACTACCATGATTTAATCCATGGCTCATGTTTATAATATATGATATGAATGGTATGGGTTTCAAAATGTCTTTCTCATGTTATGGTGACTTATTTCAAATGATATGTTGTTATCCCTATTATTTACACTTAATGATAACTTTAGATCACCTATTCATATGCTCTATTTATATATCTTATAACGAAAGTTATTATGCATGATATGTCTAATAAGGGTTCTAGTTATAAATAAGAAAATGGGAGATGACATATCATTTTTATTATGTTTTTGAAGGCACTAGACCAAAATTATTCTAACATGGAACAATATTATATTTAATGAAATTTATCTATTAAGATTTAATATTTATATATGAGATGATTGTTTATTTATAGTTGGTATCAGATAATGGTTTTGTTATCCTTTATAAATTAGGATGATAAAAAATTACTTATATTCCGAATGATTTGTATAAATATATGTCAACAAATGTGTCAAATTACATAAATTCGTCTTCCAATTTTTTTAAATGATTGATGGAGTGGTTTACAAGAAATTATGTTCCTATCTAGAAAGAACAATTGGATGTAGCTCTAACACAGAGGTATGTAGGTGTCAGAACTCAAAAAGGTTATAATGAGATGGTCATCATCTTCCAATATTTCATGGAAACATGCCTTACTGAACACATAGTTCGTAACTCCATAGGGATATGTTTTCAAAATTAACAAACTATTTATGGACCATTATGACAGATTTGAATAATTTCCATGAATGTAATATGTTAAGCCTATGGTTTTATAGATTGAAAATATGGTGTCAATATTTAGATAGAATATAAATGATTTTTCATTATTATGTGGGTTCCCAGTATTACTATTATTTCACAGTATATGATTTATAGTTTCAACAAATGGATTTATCCTAAATGAACATTTTTAGTGTGGATTAAAATGGATAGTGAAATTATTTTCTTCCTAAAAATAAAATGTTATGGGAGATAGAATGAAAAATATCATTTTTATACTCACAAAACATTATCAAGATATGAGTCATTATAGTCTTTCAAATGATATATGGATGGATCAACATTTTATTGAGCCCTTATAAAACAATTCCCCCCCTGGGGGCCCTGGTGACTACCGGTCGGCTGCGGAAAAGGGACTTTGACAAGGTGGTTAACAAGATGTTGGTCCGTATAATGGATTGGAAAAATCATTTCCTATCCTTTGGGGGTCTGATTTCATTAGTGAACAGTGTACGTGCAGCGATACCGGTGCATGTGATGGTGGCTAATAACATACCGTAGGGGGTCATTAGTTCCATTGACAGGGTGCTCGCGCATTTCATTTGGGATGCATCGCTGGAGGGGAAGAGACAGCGGGTCTCGTGGCGGAAAATGGAGAGGCTGATCAACGAAGGAGGGATCAACGTCAGGAGTATGGCAGATACAATGCATGGAGTACGTGCGACGCTCGCATGGAAAATTATTAAGGGAGAGACGTTGTGGGGAAGTTGTACATGGAGCATGTACGAGGCTAGCATCGCCGACCTTTCGGCGAGAGGTTTTTCCTTGTGGGCCGAGGTGAGTTATATCATCCTGGAGTTGCAGCACTATTCACAGTGGATTGTTGGGTAGGGGAGGATCCGCTTTTGGGATTAAAACTAGTCAGGGAGGGTGAATGCTTTTCCAGGGTGTCTGGGCCTGCTTATCTCCTTTAAGTAGTCCAAGCTTCATCCCATGTTCTTCAGAGCGGTGCTGGATGAGGATTCTCGGAGGATCTTCGATTCGGTTGTGATCAACAAGGAGAGGGATAAGTGTTTTTTCATGCAATCAGTGTCGGGTAGGTTCAATATGAAAGACTTTCGTAGGAGTTCCAATGATCAGCAACTGCAGGAGTCGAGGAACGGGGTGGAGTGGAGCAGAAGAGTTCACACAAAAATGAATTTTTTAATGTGGCGAATCTAGAAAAAGGTCGTCCCGTCGGATGAGAATATCAAAATATTGGGTTTTAGCCTGGCGTCTGGGTGTCAGTATAGTAAACAGAGGATGGAGGAGAGCATGGAGCATATCTTTCTTGAAGGGGAATGGGATCGGGTGGTATGGAGCTTTTTAGGAACACATATAGGGTATTCTCTTGATGCTGACACTTGGGATCGGTTTTTGGACAGGTGGTTCTAGGGGTGTGATGGCAATGTGAAGGATAAAGAGTCTCGGGATTTGTTTTACAATGCGGCATGCTGGATACGTTGGGAAGCGAGGAATCGGTCCAGGTACAAGGGACTCGCATCCACAGGGAGGTCGGTGGTAGCAAGAGTAAGGTGCGTGTTGATTGAACTTGTGGGTATTTCAGGCTGTGGGGAGGATGTTGCTTCAATATGGGTGTTGATCTCCCCTGGGATGAGGGTTGGGCAGAGGACTTCCAGGGGGCGGGGGTCTTGGGTTCGTTGGATCCCTCCGGTTGGAGTTTTAAAATTGAACGTCGATGGCACGTGCACTGGGGAGATCATGCGAGGAGGGGGTGCTACGGGAAGGCAACGGTAGTGTGATTATGGCCTTCGCGACACACTACGGGAGGGGGATCTCGGTGCAGGCAGAGGCCTTGGAAGTACTGTCAGGGGTGTCGTTGTGCATGAATAGAGGCCTGGTGGTGGAGCAGATAGAAACAGACTAAAAAATTATCCCTGATGCGTTGCATAGACAAGGTACGACATCGTTGAGGATCTCTTACACTATTAGGCAGTGCAAGGCTACTGTGATGTTCCCCTCAGGGGGCACTCATGTTGGGCGCTGGTTAATAACCACGCCATTCATCAATGCCTTCCGTGGCTTGATTATTGTGGCGACGCCAGAGATTTCTCAATCACAGGCATGTCGCCGCACAAAGAAAAACCATTCATCTTTAAGGACAAACAAGAAATATCAAATGCCGCTCCTTCTGTGTGCGAGGGTCAGACCCGCACTCTTCCCCGCGCTGGTGCCCGATTGTGTTGCGCCGTGCTTCAAGAACTACGTGTGGCTTGATTCCCATCCTTATGGGATACGTAGGAACGCCCGGATGTTTGAAACTTCGGGTCCAGCCCCCCACCTCTTAGAGATTCCCCCTTCTCTGGGGAATCCGCCGCCTTCAGGTCACCCTCAAGGCGTGTTCCCCGACCCCTTGCAGTGGTCCACCGGTGTCAAGAGTACTCTGGTTTATTTCCAGGAGGGTCAGGATCCGCTTGGCCAGGTTTCCTCCACTTTTCAGGCTTCGTGCTCCCTTTCATTCGGACCCATCGTCTACGCCCTGGGTGGAGCCCCTGTGAACGGTTCGGACACAATGCCTCAGTGCTCTCCCACCGACTCGGGCCGGTACCCCCAATGGCCTCGGGCAGCAAATCGATATGAATCCTGCGATTGAGCGGTCGATGCTCGTTTGCTGCCTCATTCCACCAACGGTTAGTGCGATATTGATGCTGCTTTTCCGCCACGGTCGGCAGTACTCCCATATCGTTACTCTGGTGCCCCCAGTCCTTGAGTGAATGGCCGCATGATTCACATTTTCCACCTCCCATTCTGACCAGGCGAAACCTCGACACTCTTGACACTATCCCTCAGTGCATCTTCGCATACCCAGGGGATAGGACCACGATGTGGCGTACTTTGAGGTCCTTATGGTCCGATCTCTAAGACCTTAAACTAAGATCTCTCTTTATGGTCCGAGCTCTAAGACCTTAAACTAAGATCTCTCCTTATGGTCCGAGCACTAAGACCTTAAACTAAGATCTCCCCTTATGGTCCGAGCTCTAAGACCTTAAACTAAGATCTCTCCTTATGGTCCGAGCTCTAAGACCTTAAACTAAGATCTCCCCTTATGGTCCGAGCTCTAAGACCTTAAACTAAGATCTCTCCTTATGGTCCGAGCTCTAAGACCTTAAACTAAGATCTCCCCTTATGGTCCGAGCTCTAAGACCTTAAACTAAGATCTCTCCTTATGGTCCGAGCTCTAAGACCTTAAACTAAGATCTCTCCTTATGGTCTGAGCTCTAAGACCTTAAACTAAGATCTCTCTTTATGGTCCGAGCTCTAAGACCTTAAACTAAGATCTCTCTTTATGGTCCGAGCTCTAAGACCTTAAACTAAGATCTCTCCTTATGGTCCAAGCTCTAAGACCTTAAACTAAGATCTCCCCTTATGGTCCGAGCTCTAAGACCTTAAACTAAGATCTCTCCTTATGGTCCGAGCTCTAAGACCTTAAACTAAGATCTCCCCTTATGGTCCGAGCTCTAAGACCTTAAACTAAGATCTCTCTTTATGGTCCGAGCTCTAAGACCTTAAACTAAGATCTCCCCTTATGGTCCGAGCTCTAAGACCTTAAACTAAGATCTCTCCTTATGGTCTGAGCTCTAAGACATTAAACTAAGATCTCTCCATATGGTCCGAGCTCTAAGACCTTAAACTAAGATCTCTCTTTATGGTCCGAGCTCTAAGACCTTAAACTATGATCTCTCTTTATGGTCCGAGCTCTAAGACCTTAAACTAAGATCTCTCCTTATGGTCCGAGCTCTAAGACCTTAAACTAAGATCTAGCCCTATCAAATAAACATGCTAAGATCTCCCCCTATGGTCCGAGCTCTACGACCTTAAACTAAGATCTCCCTAAACAGGATTCTACGTCCTGCATGACATTAAACTGCACTTTCAGAACTATGTGTGGCTTGATCTCCAGCCTGATGGAGTACGTAGGAACGCCCGGGCATCTCAACTTGGGTCCAGCCTCAGGGATCATTAAGTCCCGCCCCTCCTCGTCGCCGGCCGTCTGGCCTGGCTTCTGGTAGAGTGGTGCAGTTGTGATATTCTCCCCGATTCAGCTCGGGATGCCCCACTGCAATGGTGGGAAGCGACGGTTTCCTCGTCAAAGAGGTGCTGTCTGAGAATTGAGGTGATTCACGGCCAGATTAGTGCATCCGCCTAATACGCTTTCCCCACGGTGGCGCAATTCTGAGAGCGTTGGATTCTGTCCGAACAATCGTCACTTCGCCCACACGCTTCGCATGCCCTGTTGATCTGGATTTCCACCCTTGTGTCTGAAGGAACCCCCAAAGTGCGGGTCTGGACCCTCGCACACAGGAAGGAGCGGCATTTGATATTTCTTGTTTGTCCTTAAAGATGAATGGTTTTTCTTTGTGCGGCGACATGCCTGTGATTGAGAAAATCTCTGCGTCGCCACAATAATCAATCCACGGAAGGCATTGATGAATGGCGTGGTTATTAACCAGCGCCCAACATGAGTGCCCCCTGAGGGGAACATCACAATGCAGTGCCGTTTCTCGTCGGGCGGCCAAGACGATCACAGTTTACGGTCGTGTGGTAGGACCAGACAACACAGTTTAAGGTCGTGTGGTTCGGACCATGGAGGAATCCGCTTATCGCGGTACGGCGGACACGGCGGAGGTGGGAACATACCCAGCCCTGCGGTCACGCACGATTCCAGGAGAAGAGTCTTGGGATAGGGGTCTGCGTATGTCCATCACCTGAGGGGCAGAGATGCTAGCCTCCAGATATACTGGGCCCAGAACGCGATTGTTCGGTGGGCGACTCCTTCCTCCTTATGGGGACAAGGGTCTAGCTACGCATAGCCCTTAGGGAGGACATCCGCATATAATCCTTGGTGCTCAGATCATGGGAGCCTCGAACGACATCATTACCCTGGTTGGTCTGCCTAACGTGTAGAGGTGTACTGAAGGTCAGCATGAAGAGAGTGTCAAGATTCCACTACAACGCACAAAGGCGGAGTGTGATGAGGACTGCGCAACCAATGTTCAGAGCCTGAAAGAGCCGACATGGCGATCAAGGACGTTGCTGACCATATTCGCAACACAACATCCGATCGCGTCAGCCTAAGATGGGGCAAGTAAACGAGCATCGACCGCTCAATCGCAGGATTCATATCGATTTGCGGCCCAAGACCTGCCGGTAAACCGACCCGGAGCGGTAGGAGAGCACTGAGTCATCGTATCCAAACCGCTAACGAGGATCCCTTTGAGTGAAGGCTCGAACAAGAGGAAGCGCGAGGCCTGACAAGCAACACAGGACTTGTCGGATTGAATCTGACACTACGAGTCATAGACCGAAGTACCCAAAACATGTTAACAGATCACCGGAAAGGGTCGGAGGACTCACCCTGAGAGCAACCAAAAGAGGGCAGATCCCCGTGATCAACCAAGAGACGGGGCTGGACCTGAAACACAAGCGTCCAGGCGGTCCTACATATCCCATAAGGATGGGAATCAAGCCATACGTAGTTCTTGAGAGGCAGTTTATAACGTCATGCAGGACGATGAGAGGTGTGAGGTGGTCTCCACACACGGGGGGAGGCGTACGGCGCGGCCAGTAGACCAACGCGAATGAGGACATAATCCCCCGCTCACGCGATACGCCTCGCACAAAAGGAGGGGAACTTGGGCCAGAGGCCCGACGCGGGATAGAGATTCCCGGGAAATGGGGTTGGGCCTGAAACATGAATGTCCAGGCGGTCCTACGTATCCCATAAGGATGGGAATCAAGCCGCACGTAGTTCTTGAAGTGCAGTTTAACGTCATGCAGGACGAGAAAAGAAGGGGGGAGCAGAAGGCATCCCCAAACGTGGGGGGGCGTACAGCGTGGCGAGCAAACCGACGTGAATGAGGGCATAGCCCCGCGTTCACACCATACGCCGCACACCGGAGGCAACTGGGCCAAGGGCCCGAGATGGGATGGAAATTCCCAAAGGATGGGGCTGGGCCTGAAACATGAATGTTTAGGCGGTCCTACGTATCCCATAAGGATGGGAATCAAGCCGCACGTAGTTCTTGAGGAGCAGTTTAACGTCATGCAGGACGATACGCTGGGCAGTTTAACGTCGTGCAGCTTGGACGTAGTGCAGTTTAGCGTCATGCAGGACGAGGCACTTGGCAGTTTAACGTCTTGCTAGCGCGGACGAATGCTGAACAGTTTAACGTCTTGTAGCCTGGACGTAGTGCAGTTTAACGTCGTGCAGGATGTTGTACAGTTTAACGTCATGTTGGACGAAGCACTTGGCAGTTTAACGTCTTGCAGCGCGGACGATACGCTAGGCAGTTTAACGTCGTGCAGCTTGGACGTATGCAGTTTAACGTCATGCAGGACGTATGCAGTTTAGCGTCATGCGAGACGAATGTGCAGTTTAACGTCATGATGGAAAAATGTGCAGTTTAACGTCATGCTGGACGTTGGTACACTCAGACAAAGTACTGCTTGAGGAACCTAGAGTTGGTGGGAGGAGTGACACGCTCACCATCCATAGTCGCTAGGGAGTACGCGCCATTGGGATAGACCTTGTGGACAACAAAAGGTCCCTCCCACTTGGGCTCCAACTTGGGCGGCTTCCTGCCGGGGATCATCGGTGCTCTTAGGGCTAGCACTAGATCACCCTGCAGGAAGGAGCGGAGGAGAACCTTCTTATTGAAAGCTCGAGCCATTCTGCTTTGATGCCTCTCCAAGTTGTGCAAAAACACGAAGTCTATTCTCATCCAGTGCTTCCAACTCGACTAGACGGGCTTCAGCAACTCTGTCCGGCGCTTGCTGGTCGTAGACCGCAGTGCGCAAGGACGGCAACTGGATCTTCAATGGGCAGGACGGCCTCAGCTCCCATACACCAGGGAATAAGGGGTCATCTGGGTGGAATTGCGAGTCGTCGTCCGATAAGCCCAGAGGGCGTTGGGGAGCTTGTCCGGCCAACTTCTTCTTGTTCTGACCAACCATCTTTTGCAGAATGTTAGAGAGGGTTTTGTTAAACGCCTCGATCTGTCCATTTGCCTGCGCGTGATAGCGAGATGTATGGTTCGAGCGAATGTTATACTTGGCGTACAACTTCTTCAACTCGGCTTCCCAGAAATTGGTTCCGTTATCCGTGAGGATAGCGTGAGGCACTCCAAATCGATGAATGATGTTGGAGGTCACGAAGTCAGCGATCGAACAGGATTTGACCTCTCTGAGCGGAATCGCCTCCGCCCATTTGGAGAAAAAGTCCGTGGCGGTCAGAATGAACCGGCACTGGCGAGCTGTCGCCGGTGGGTAGGGTCCCACAACGTCCATACCCCAGACTGCAAAGGGCCAGGAATACCTAATGGTATGGAGAGGTTCTGGCGGCCGATGCACAAAAGTTCGCATGAACCTCGCACGCATGGCACCTTCTGGCATACTCGATGCAGTCATGGATCATGGAGGGCCAGAAGTATCCCAACCTCCGAATCTGGTGGGACAGCTTCGGTCCCAGTTTGGTGGGGCGCCACATGAACCAGCATGAACCTCTTGCATGACTCGTGGGATCTCAACTCCCTGAAGGCAACGGAGGAGAACACCATCAAACCCGCGTTTGTAGAGGATCTGCTCCAGGCCGGGACTGCTCTGGAGGACAAACTGCGATGCGCGGCGTCGAACTCGCTCGCGCTCGGCCCGATCCAATGGAAGAATGCCATGTTGGAGGTACTCAACCAAAGGCGCCCTCCAATCAGGGGCTGATTCGACTGTCATATCTGGGGGTACTCGGGCTCCGGGCTATGGGCAACCGTGGTGAGAATACTTACCAACGGGCCGCGATCTTCTTCCGGATAACGGGAGCGATGAGCCTGCGGCGCGTCACGCGGACGATCAGGTTGTCCTGTTCAGGCTCTGCAAGTGATGCAGCAAGGCTGGCAAAAGCATCTGCTCGACCATTCTGCGACCGGGGGAATATGGACAATTTCTGGCTGAGAAGGGAATCGAGCCATCAGAAGGAGGGTGCACTCCAGCAATGGCACAAGTTCCGGCTTCCTGACAACATAGTCGCCATTGATCTGCTTAATGACCAGCTCGGAGTCCCCTTTCACGCACAGATGGGGCACGTCGATCTCGAGAGCCAACTCGAGGCCGGTGATGAGGGCATGGTATTCCGCCTCATTGTTGGTACAGCCCTCTGACAACAGGAACGAGTATGGCAGCACGGCTCGCTCCGGGGTAATGAAGACGATGCCCAAGCCCACTCTGTTGAGCTTAGGATTATCGAGTCTACTACCGGTGGGGTTCCGGGAGGCACCGTCAAAGTGCATCTGCCAGCATGCATCGGCTCGATCAACCGAGAGAATGGTCTCATCAGGAAAGCCTAGATCCAGCGGCTGATCCGCGGAGGTCGGGTGAGCTTCCAGAAAGTCTGCCAATGCTTGCCCTTTGATGGCCTTCTGAGACACATACCTGATGTCAAACTGTTGTAGAATCACAGCCCACCGCGCTAGACGGCCAGTCAACATAGGTCGGCTCAGGATATATTTCAACGGGTCTACCCGAGAAACCAACTGTACCTCATGGTGCTGCAAGTAGTGCCGTAGTTTCTGTACGGCAAATACGAGCGCCAGGCAGCTCTTCTCGATGGGGGAATACATAACTTCCGCATCGAGGAGCATGCGACTGAGGTATTAGAGGCTATTCTCCATTCCCTTGTTGTTCTTCTGGGCGAGAAGGGCACCCAGGGACCGTTCCAGGGCGGTCACATAGAGGACCAGCGGCTTCCCGGATACAGGCGGCATCAGAACCGGAGGATGAAGAAGGTACTGCTTGATCTCCTCGAAAGCGGTCTGACACTCTTTATCCCATACATAGGTGGCACCTTTCTTCATGAGCCGAGAAAAGGGCTTACACTTGCCGGCCAGATTCACAATGAATCGACGTATATAGGCTAAGTGGCCTTGGAACCCTTGCAGTTCCCGGATGGTACCCGGGGGAGGCATCTGGCTAATCGCCCTGATTTTCTCTGGGTCGATCTCAATACCCCGGTATCTTACCACAAATCCAAGGAACTTTCCGGATGTGACCCCAAAGGCACACTTCAACGGGTTCATCTTCAGGCAGTGAGACCGGAGGAAGCCGAACACTTTCTCAAGATCTTTGAGATGGTCCTGACGCTGGCGCGATTTGACAACCAAGTCGTCGACGTAGCATTCCACCAGTGTGCCGAGGATTGGCTTGAATATGCGGTGCATCACCCGTTGATAGGTGGCACCTTCATTCTTCAGGCCGAAAGGCATGACCCGGTAGCAAAAGGTACCTTGGGGGGCCCTGAAGGCAGTGAACTCCTCATCCTCAGGGGCCATCCGGATTTGGTTGTATCCGGAGTATCCATCCATGAAGGAGAGGGCTTGGAACCCTGCCGTGGCGTCGATCAACAGCTCTGTCACTGGAAGGGGGAAAATCATCCTTCGGACAGTGGCGGTTGAGATCGCGGAAGTCGATGCAGACTCTGATCTGCCCGTTCTTCTTCCTGACCGGCACAACGTTGGCCAGCCATTTGGGGTACTGAACTTCCCTCACGAAGTTGGCTTTGATAAGCTTGTCAACTTCGGCCTCAACCATGGCACCGTGGGATGGGTGCATCTTCCTGGGAGGCTGCTTGAACCCGCGATGGTTCGCCGGGAGACAAAGGCGGTGGACGGCTACCTGAGGATCTAGCCCCGACATCTCGTCATAGCCCCAAGCGAACACATCACGGTGCCGCCTGAGAAAGTCCACGTACTGCTGCCGCTCCTCAGAGGGCATGGCGGCATTGACCAATGTGGGTCTTGGATCGGCCTTAGTTCCAAGGTTCACCTGTATTAACTCATCGACCGTGGCGGGGACGCCCCCCTCAAAGGCTGGGGGTGCGTCTTCCATATCCTCTCCACTCGGGGAGGGATCGTCCACGGGAGAGACTGCATTGGAAACTGCATTGGGGCTACCAGATCCTGCTGGGCCACTGGTGCTGGCACGGGCGGTCGCAGTCATCTCATCAGGAGACTCGCGGGCCGTCGAGACCATGGCGACATCCAATCGGTGAATCGGGAGGACGTAAGTGTCATCCAGAGTTGCCCAGGGATCACTTGCAACAGCGACAGGCTCAACCTCACCTGCCAGGATCTGCTTATCCTTGATCTTGTAATAGTACGCCTCCAGATAGCGGGCTTCACATGAGGAAAAAGGAGAGGCATCTCCTTGAAGCACGCCTACTCGACCATTAAGGGAGTATTTGAGGCATTGGTGGTATGACGAGGGAACCGCCGCGTGAAGATGGAGCCATGGCCTGCCCATCAATGCGTTGTACGCAGTGTCCTGAGAGACCACCATGAATTCGGTGTTGGCAACCAAGTCACCGAACTGGGTCTTCAAGCGTATCTTGCCGACCGGGGTTTGCTCGGTGCGGTCGTACCCCTGGATCCTGAGGTCGGAGGGAATCAAGTCATCCTCAGACAACCCCAATCTCCGGAGCGTCCGAGTTGGAATCAGGTTAATCCCGGACCCCGTGTCGACAAGACAGCGCCGGACTTCAAGGCCATTGAACTGGCCGGTGACATACAGCGGACGAATATGTCCCTGTATAGGAGGGTCTTCATCCTTACCAGAGAACGAGATAACTGCCTGACATTCGGCGTCCTCGATCGTTCCGGCGTGAAAGGCCTCTGCAGCCGCAACCTCTATCTCAAACTGGAGGGGGCTTTTCAGGGCTTCAGCGAGTGCCTCGCGCATCTCAGATGACATGCGCAGAGCCTCAAGGATGGAGAGCCTTGCTGGGATGTCGGCCAAGTGCTTCAGGACATCATACTTTTTGGCCAAGCGCGAGCCCCTGGTTGCAGGAGGTTGCTCCGCGGTTGGAAGCATGACGGGCCTTGCCGGTTGGATCGGCGGCCGACTGGTACTTGGCGCATATCGCTGTTCACTGGCTGCAGTCCGAGAAATGGTCACCGTACTGGGGTTAGGAGGCCGGGATAGACCCGTGGCAGGGCGGAGCTGGTCGTGACACGGCTGAGGCGGTTCTGCCTGGTCCCATACCACAAACAGCAGCGGAGGCGAATCCGTCATCCCCGAATGGGGGGGCGGCGCACGTTGTGCTCGGTTTTGAGCCTGCTGCCTAGTCTCAGTGGCGTGCACGGCCTGGCTGGAGGTACCAACGGCTGTGCCCCGGCGACTCCTGCTGCTGCGGTTCTTCCGACGGTGGCGACGACCAGGGACACTAGGGAGGTCCACCTGGTGTTCTTCAACGTCGGGAACCGAAAAGGGATTTACCAGCTCGACGGTGTTAACCGAAGCGTACCCAATACCGTCATCGGACGAATCATCCGTCACTGGGCGGATCCGAGGAGGGACCCCCATTTCCGGGGGCATGAAATCGCCGAGAGTGCGGGATAGTGGCGGAACCGGCGGGGCGCGCTCTTCCTTCTTGCGCTGCCGCCGTTTGCTCCTCTTGGAAGAGGCAGGCTGGGACGACGATGCCGAAGCAACACCCGCAGATTCTGGGGGCTCAGGCTGATTCAAGCACGCACGGATGATTTCGTGGGCGCGAATGGTCATCTTGCGGGCCATCTAGTTATTATACTTCTGGGATCCGCGGTTGGAGACCAGCTGCCATTCGTCCTCGTTGCCACTATCGTCATCTGATCCCACGAACACGCCCGCCACTTGTGCTGGAGCTAGGCCCAACCTGATTACATTGTTGTTAATCTGGTCTTGGAGCCAATCCTTAAACACATAGCACCGCTGGATGGTGTGCCCCAGGGCCCGATGGTAGGGGCAAGTAGCGGGGGTTATTCGTAAGATGTGCCTCCTCTGGCTTCCAACACTCAGGCAGTCGCACAATCCTCTGCTCCAGGGCGCTCCGGAAATAACCGGGGACCTGATCCTCGTGGAATGAGTAAGTCAGGTATCGCGGGCCCCTGGGAGCGTGGTCTTGACGAGGGGCTGGAGGGGCCGGCCGAGGAGGTGGACCCTGATTATCTCGACTGGGTTGCGGCGGTACATTACGCGGAGGGGCCGGCCGGTTCTGAGGCTGCCGCTGCTGGGCCGGGAACTGAGCCCATGGAGGCGGGTTCCTGTGAGGCTGTGGAGCTGGCCTCGCCGGCAGCAGCTCCAACGGCCTGGGGGCCTCTATCCGGGCAACAGCAGTGGGCTCAGCCCTGCTGACTCTCCTTGCAGGAATCATAGGAGGCAGCGGGTGTGCCTGGCTGGCCTGTTGCAGGGCTTCCTCAAGACGTTGAGCTTTGTCTGAGAAGTCCCTGAACCCTCCGGGGTAATTTTGAGTGATCAGGGAAGGGACCAGCTCGGTCTTGACGTTCCCGACGCACATTGTCAGCAACTGCTCCTGAGTCAATGGCATGTCAAGGGAATACGTGAGACCCTTCCATCGGGCGACGAAGTCCGCGACTCGCTCATCAGGCCTCTGCTTGCACTTGAAGAGGTCTGCGATACTTGTCTTCCGGGTCGTGGAACTGAACTGGTAGAGGAACTGTCTACGGAGGTCCTCCCAGCTGGTTACCGACCCGACGGGGAGCTGGCTGTACCAGACAAATGCTGGCCCTTCCAATGTCTGAACAAAGCAGCGAAGCTTAGCGGCCTCTTGCTGCGCCGGATTCCCCAACATAGGCCCGCACCTCGAGTTGAAGTGGGATAAATGCTGTGGCGGATCTCCAGTCCCGTTGAAGGGAGCGAAAGTGGGATTCCCGAATCCCGGAGGCGCCGGCATGTCATCCACCCATGCTGGGTAGGGCTTGCCGTCCGGTGGGATCACCACCTGCCGAGTCTCCAAGGCCTCCAAGCGGGCAATGAGTGCCGCCATCTGATCGTCCGGACATGGGTTCCAGTCATGGAGAGGATCTCTAACCACGAGCGCATTGCATGGCCCTTCAATCGGGGCGTCGACCGGGTCGTCGAACTCGGCAGCTCGTGGGATGGCGGGCGGAGCGGCCCTTGGGGCAGCGGGAGGAATCCGAGCGGGGGTCTCTCAGGTAGTCACGCCGCTCGGGAGGGTGTGGTGAAACATACCGCGCCCTCTTGCCGTAGGCAATGGCCCCTCTCCTGTCGGCGAACACGGCGTAATCACGGTTGCCCGGGAGAGTCTCGTCGAGGAGCGGTTGTTCCGGTCCCTGCTGTCCTGGCCTAGGATCACCGTAGTCAGGCTGCCGTTCTGCAGCGCGCTCGGCGAGGAGCTGGTCAACCAGCTTCTTCTGTTCGGCGAGCTGCTGACGTAGCGTAGCCTTCTCGGGGTGCTCCTCTGCCCTCTGCATGGAGGCAGATGGGTCGGCGGGCTTTATAGCCTCGCTGTGCTCTTTTCCTTTGCTGACGTTTCGGCTCAACGTCAGTGCTTCAGTGGGTGCGGGGAGCCCCAGGAGGTTCCTCTGATGACGAGTAACTCTCACCGATGGCTCTGACGACGGCTTGTCTTCGGGGGGGGGGGGGGGAAGCCCCCGTCGAGAAGTTCCAAGTCGTTCCCCTCTCCTGACAGGTCAGCCATATTGACTGTTTCTGTCCCTGGGGATATACCCTCAGGGCCACCCAGCGAATCGGGCTGTCGGCGATTCACACTGAAGCGTAGGGCAGCGTACTGCCCCCATCCACGGATATACACGTGGGGAGTGGCTTCCTCGATAACTTTGCGGAGTACTTGAAAACACTCAACGCATCGTTGTTGGAGGGCCTCGTGGTGCTCAAATGACCCGGGGTGCCGAGCCGCGGGGAGCATGGCCAGGTCAATTTGACGGCACTGCTCACCAATATCCTCCAGGTGCACTTGACTCCCGGGGTATGGCATTTTGTAGGCGGTGAAGACAGGAGCGAGTCTCCCGGAGAGTTCGGCGGAAGCATTCGAACTCATCCGGGGTGAGCGATTCGGGTGCATCAAAGCCCGGTCCTGCGACTGGCCAAAACTTCTCAGGGAAGTGGCCCTCTGCAAGGACGGTCCAGAAGCTCCACGACTCAAACTCGGGACCCAGATCTCCTTGGTCCTCTTCAATGGCTGGGAACGGACGGGGAACCGGCAGTGGTGCCGAGGCGGGCCGCCGGGCTGACGGGCTGGCCGACGGTGAATACGGCGAACAGGCCGATTGGCCTCCATATCCCGGGCCGCCCTCTGAGGGTGGCGGTGCCCTGGCTACCACATCACGATAGGACGGACCGGCGAGCAAACATCCTGCCGTAGCATCGGTGCTCGCCGAGGGTGAACTAGATCGTGGTTCGACCGTTGGTCCCCTGAAAAAGTCTCCGGCTTCTCCGATCGAGACGGAAGGCACTTCCGGAGGGGCTGGTACCAACCGAAAGCTTGATCCTTGGGGGTCTACCAGGCCCTCGTTACTCCGGATATACCTTCGGAGAGAAGCGGGGATCACATAGATCTCGCTCTCGGGGAGCACGAGGCTGACGTGCCGCATTCCTACCTCTGCCCTTGACTGGCGGGATTGGGGAAAGGGCTCTGTCGCCGAATCGTACTCCGCCTCTGAATCAGAGAAGCGAACCGGTCGGATCTCTGTCCGGAATTCCGTAACATTCTTCCCTCGGCGTCGACGCCTCGCCTTCCTGCCCCTGGGTGGTTCTTCGGGGCAGGGCTGATCTCTGTCCTGGTGTCCTCCGGCCGCACTGGTGCTGGGGCCAAGAGGTCTGGAAACCAAGGTGCGAGGGGCACCGGGACAGATATCAAAGGGGACGCGGGGAGAGATGATTCCGGGCAGGCCTCCGGGCCGGGATCGGAAGGTGGGATGACCCATGCCTCCTGGATCGGCCACACAGAGTAGATCCCGCTGGTGAGTAGCGTTACCGCGAGGTGGTCCGCGGTGGCTAATGCC
The DNA here is from genome assembly GCA_963277665.1 of Viscum album. Classification (NCBI taxonomy): domain Eukaryota; kingdom Viridiplantae; phylum Streptophyta; class Magnoliopsida; order Santalales; family Viscaceae; genus Viscum; species Viscum album. The sequence goes on from OY728135.1 coordinate 1,203,400,148, forward strand.
TGCACCAGCAACCGGGAGAGTCGACCCAACCTGCCTTTGGGGCGGTCGAGGCCTCGATCCGGGTCGGGCATAGGAGTTCCCCTGCTCAGGATGCGCAGGGGCCTGGCGACTGGAGCCAACAGTGGCTTGGGCCAATGCGGCCGCTGTTGCTAGGGCCCCAAGGTGGGCATCCTCTTACGCTCGTGCCCGACGTTGGCGTCGGGACAGACGAGTCGGGATGAGCGGCGCGGGCAGGTGGAGAGCCCGCTCTTCGACTTGAGAGGCCTCGCGGCGGTGTCGCCGTGGCCTGGCGGGAGTCCTTACCGTAGATTCCTGGAACGAATCCCGGATAGGGTGATCCCGGGCATCTTCCACCTCATCCGCATAGGGAAGGGAACTGTCAGAGTGCTCCGGGGATAAGCTCCCGAAGCGGTTGGACGTTGAGGTAGGCAGCGGTGCCTCCCTGCGCGGCCCTTGGGGGCGGCGGTGGTGGCAGGTGCAGCCTCCTCAAGGTCTAGGCGAGCCATGTCCCTAGTGGGGATTACTCCCTCTTCCTCATATCTCCGCACTAGGGTGTTGATCACCCTTCTCTGGATGACCTCCGAGGGGGAGAGAGGGCGTGGTCGTCCCGCAATTGCGGCTGCTGGGACGGCCGTGGAACGGGCGGGACCGCGCGGAGGAGCCGCGTCAGTGTTTCCCCTACCCCTGCGCCAGTGGGCGGGTGGCGATCGGGCACTGGATCGGGCGACCTGATTTCTGAAAGCAGGGAGAAGGACCCATTAACACTGACAGGAAAAAAGAATCGACAACCAACCATTAGCGCCACGACGCCTTCCGTGGGGGGAACCCAGGCCCTCGACATTGCGAGACGGAGTGCCCGATGTCCCTTCCCCAGCCCCTGGCGGGTAAGACTGAATGATTTGCCGGGCAACATGACGGTCTTCCAACACCTCTGAAAGCCATCGGTCTTCGTATCGAGGAGAAGAGATTCACGTCGGGATCACAGTTTTTCTGTTTCGGTGCGGATGTGCGTCGGGTTACGCTGTTCCGCCAGGACGAGTTCGCGCGTGCACCCGTCAACCCGAGGGGATGGGCGCGCGGCTTGTGGTCCCGCAGTCCCGCTTTCCAAAGGCGGGCGGCATCCATCCCTTATTCAGGGGCGTCTGCTCCTTGATCGAAACCGGGATGATGGGATGTCGACTCCTCCTTCCTTGGACGTCTCCTTGGAACTCGTCGCCTAATCCGGGTCTCCCTCATAGACTTAAGACATGCTCGTGAATCTCGTTCCCGGCGCCATATCTTCATGGACACCGGTTAATTACGCTGCTTCCGCCCGGACGCTCCAAGGAGTCTGGTCGGGGCAGCAACCTACGGTGAGGAGGCCGGGTGGCTCTGGGTGCTGGGGGCGTGTCGTAACACTGCGGCTCTGCACATCTGTCTTCCATCCCTAATAGGGCTTCTCGAAGGCATGATGGCCTGAGGCATCCCGCACTGGGTGCGGGGAACTGTGTCCCCTGAGGTTTTCCTCAGCTTCACATGTTTAACACGGGGTATGCCGCGAGTTTAACGTCCAGCGGGGACGACATCGGACTGATCAACACGAAAAGTGGATCAGATGACAGAACTCCTTGCGGGGAACCTCCGACGCTGGGGCCAGCGCATGGGCGGCTTCCCAAGTGATATGGAGTGGAGTGAAGTGGCATGACCCCACCGGGATGTGGCGGCCCGGGTAAGGATCAGGATGGATGATGGAGTGAAGAGCTTGGACCCCGTAGGGGCTTCCTATGTACCGCGCGTTAGCACAGATCAAAGTCAACGTAGTTCGGGTATACAGTTTAACGTCATGCTGGACGTCGGCAAGCCGACTCACGAAGGGGTCGAGGCCGCCGGGCGGAGGATTGAACCGAACCACCTCGCACAAAGGGGGATGGAACGGCCGGGTGGATCACAGTTTCACGTCATGTTGGACGACAAATGGAGAAATGGAAAAAGGGGCTGTGGGGAGGCACAGTGGAGATACACACGGGCAGTCTCCCACAGGGGAGGATTCATAGGTGAATCGACGCAAGCGTGAACCCTGGAGGGGTCCACTGATGGACGAACCGACGTGAATACGACCGGGACGACCAGGTGGTGGGCTTGAACCTCAGGGAGGCTTCCTACGTACCCTGTTTAGAAGACAGGGATCAAATTCCACGTAGTTCATTCTGTCAGGACTTACGCACTTGAGGCAGCCCGGATGCGGCAAAACTCAGTTGGAAGGGACTTGGACCGAAAGTAGGAGACACCTCGATCCCAGTCATACCCTCTACTGGCTTCGGCAGTGGGGGAGCGCAATGGAGATACACATGTGCAGCTCCCCACAAGAAACTAGGGGTTTGTAATACCCTACCCCCCGTGGGGAAAAGCCGCTCCCATTAAATCGTCCCTAAAGAGGGGCAATCCCGACATCCCTGCAGAGACGAGCGGGTGGGGGCCACATCCAAACCGGGGGGGACCCTGCGTGCGAGGCACGGGATCGGGTGATGCGGACGGTTTAGCGTCTTGCCGGACGAAGTACAGTTTAACGTCGTGTGTTGAGGACGAAGCGGACGGTTTAACATCTTGCCGGACGAAGTACAGTTTAACGTCGTGTGCTGAGGACGAAGCGGACGGTTTAACGTCTTGCCGGACGAAGTACAGTTTAACGTCGTGTGTTGAGGACGAAGGTGCTTGGTGGTTTAACGTCTTGCAGCACGGACGATAGGGGCTAGGCAGTTTAGCGTCGTGCAGCTTGGACGTAGTACAGTTTAACGTCATGTTGGACGGATGCAGTTTAGCGTCATGCGGGACGAATGTGCAGTTTAACGTCATGCGGGACGTACGCGCAGTTTAACGTCATGCGGGATGAATCACAGTTTCACGTCATGCTGGACGATGGATTGCCGCTGATGGGTCTGTGTCAGTTCGCGCGAGCCTGGAGGGCCGCACGGGAAGACAACGCACGGTGCGGGCACCCAGGATGAAAATCATCGGGCGCCACGCAGGCGGGTACCCTCAGGGGTCAAGGGGGGCGACCCTGGGGGATTGCGCGCAAAAGAGGAGCTTTGCGCGCAAAACAACAGGTCGGCACGCAAAATGGCGGGCTGGCGCGCAATCGGTCCAGCCCTTTGCGCGCGGATGATTGAGATTGCACGCACCGGCTTCGGACAGCTCGCGGGGGCAACGGCTCATTCTCTAACGAATGGCCACTTTGAAAATGGGGGGTGCGCCCAATCGGGCTGGATTGCGCGCACCCGGGGCAATTGCGCGCAAGAGGCTTCTTTTGCGCGCAAAGGCCTTCGGGTTAAGGATTATTCAAAGGAAATGAGCCAAGGGGATTGCGCGCGAAGGCGAACCCCAAGGCTCTATTGCGCGAAAGAAAGGAGGTTACCTGAAGATCGGCATTGCGCGCGGAAGGGGTTGGATTGCGCGAACGAGTGACGCTTCGGATTCTGGAAAACATCAAAACGTCGGGGGTCGCCTTATATTTATAGGCAACCCCAGCGCGGAATCTGGTCGCGAGCGCGGAATTCCCTTCGCGGGCGCGGAATCAGGACCCGGCGCGCAAGGGAGCCGCGCAGGCCACGGGCGCGCAAAATAGCGCGCCGGTCCAGCGCATTGCGCGCATCCCGGGAGGATTGCGCGCCGCGACTCAACTTTGCGCGCGGGCCTCTGAAATTTCGCACAAGTCCTCCGGGCCCTCCGGAACGTGCCTCTGACTCCAAATATCACTTCGCTTTCCGCATCCGGAGCTTCGTTTGGGAACAACGGACTTTTCCGGCGTCTACAGCTACCATGGGGAACAACGTCAGGGTAACTCATACTTTTCGGGAAGGGAATAAAGTTGTGGACTAAATTGCTTCTATTGCGGTTCCTGGGGACACTAGTGTTTGGGTGGATAATGTGTCACCCATTAAACCCGGGGGGGGGGGTCAATTTGATTAGGGGTGACGCACTTGTGTTGCATTATTTTCGTCCACCGTAGGGGGGGACCTCACTGGTTGACAATTTATAGCTGGGTTGTTTTTATGAAATAAAAAACGTAATTTTGGTGGTGGTTGAATAATTCAAATAACAGAATGAAATTTATGTGACCTATATAGCATAAGTGTGGGTCTAAACACTCAAGTGAATTATTGAATGTAAAATGATGGTGTTATTTGTGTGTTAATATTTTATATCGTTAAAAATAATTTTATATTGTTGTGACAAGTATAGTTAATTAAAATAATTGATTGAGTGTTCAACATAATTCACCACCCAAACTCAAGTGTTTTAAATGAATAGATTTTGGTTTTTATTTGAATTGATTCCCAATCTAAGGGCTAATCTGGATGATAAGATACAAAAACCTATAGATATTAAATACAATGGGAATGATTATACGATAATAATGAATGATGTGAATCATGATTATTAGTCCCACTTCTCCTCACCACATTAGTTATAAATTTCATATTTGACATTTTTTTAATAATCAATATGAGAATCATGTAGTTCTACCTTTAGGGTAATTTCATTTGATTAAGTCCCTATAATGGATTTTTTAATAATTAAATATCATTTGATATTATATTGGTACAATGATAAACCCATGCTACCAATGAAAATGAGTTTTTATAAGGCTATAGATTATATATGGAATAAAAGATTAATTAACATTTAGAATCATATGTGCCTCCTTGTATGACTAACTTAATAGTTATGGATAAAATCCTGGGATTATGAGTTTAATGATGATTATATGTTAAATATAATTAAATACACTATTTATGAATTCTTTTATGGGATTTTATTCATGATTATTAATATTTTATGTGACATTTATTTAAATTCAACAATTTGGTTTTATTTATGATTTAGGGAAAAAGTAATTTAATGAGGAATTCATTTAAACATTGAATAAATGTGAATAAAATTACTCCCTAATTTAGGGTTTATCTTATGTTTTCTAATGAGATAATTATGGGTTGTATTCAATAACTTTATGAATTCAGCACACTTTCATACTATCTGATAATATTTCTCTGTAGTTTGGCCTTCCAAATTTTAAATTAAAGATGTATTCTTGTTTCATGGAGTATCATATTCAATTACATATGATCAGGCCTGAATGGCCCTAAGGCCTTCATTTTTTATTGATTTCTGATAACCCCTCTTTCAAGGGATGAGAGGGAACCCTTACAAGGCCCGTAGGCTCAGATATTACATGGCCTGTAGTCTTGAAGAGATTACATAACCCGAAGGTCTTGAGGGTATTCAACCAGACTATCTACAAGGAACTGCCCCTACCCAACATCTGCATCTTGATATTAACTCTCCACCTTTGCATGACCGTCTGGCTAGGCTTCCCGTGCAAGCACAGGCTGGTACCGATGGCATAGCCATACCCTCTCATTCTGATAATCCATTTGGCTCTACTCTGGTGAGTGTACCTGCTCTGAATCCTCTTCTGGGGCTGCTTTGTTTTGTAGTGTGTCTGGGCCTGCATTCATGTGGCTCGAAGGCCTTGGGGTGGCCATAAGGCCTTAAGGTGGCCCAAAGGCCTTGAGAATCAACTGGCCCGAAGGCCTTGGGTGGCCCGAAAGCCTTACAGGACCCAAGAACAAAACCAGTGGCCCGAAGGCCCAGATGGATGAATAGTTCCGGCTGCTACAGTACCGAACAGTGCCTGCTACAGTACCGAACAGTGCCTACTACAGTACCGAATAGTTCCTGCTTCAGTACTGCTACAGTACTGCTACATTACCTCGAAAATATGCCTCCACCAGGATTTGATCCTGGGTCTCTTGGATGCACCTAGCGAGTCTTCACCAACGGGGCTGAGGCTCTTGTGCCAATTACATATGATCATGATTTCAATTTTGCCTCAATTTCATGGAGAATACATTATAAGGATATTTATATTCAGTTAAGTTTTATTTTTAGATATATTATTGTTATATATGTTAAGTTTGAGAAAAAAAATCAAAATCTAAAATATATTCTATGATATTGTAGAATTTATTTTAATTGTGGATGTGATCTACTAATTCCTCAAGATTATTTTTATTTCATGAGCATCTTTCATTCAAGCATTAAGATGGATATTTATGATGTCCTTTGGTGAATCATGTATATATAACTAATGTAGGAGAATATAGATACATAAATAATGCTATTAGGAACCGAGCTAGATAATTAAATGGTAGAGAATGATAGATCTATTCATAAAAATATAATTGTAGCACAAAATATTCCAAAAATAATATTTTGAAAATTTTCTACACAATCTAAAATTTCTCGTTGGGGAGAAGGTTTTTCTATGAATTTATATGTGTATAAAATAAGGTAAACCAGATCCCTAGATATAGTTTTCAATTTGGAATTTTTTATTTGTATGAGGAAAACAACTTATCATTTAGGGATTCAAGAAAGCCTCTCTCAATTTAAAAATGTGTTCCATGTATATACCTTAAGGAACTACATACCTAATATTTCACATGTAATGAACTCAAAGGTTATACAACTCGAGCATGATCTTTGTTATAATGAATAATTGGTGGTGATTATAGATTATAGAATATTCTATGAATCAAGACCTATCACATGTCCAATTTTTTCTATGGAAAAATCACTGGATAGAAGTATTAATTTGGGAGTCTAAGTATGTATTAACTTATATGTATTCTCGGGTTTTTTACCTAAGTGATTAATTTCAACGGTGAAATTATTTTTAAAGGGGGGTACGATGTACACCAAGACATTTTGTGAAATATATTTATATTAAATAAATTTGATCTTTGTAATATCTTACATTATAAAAAACATGTTATTTAATTTTCATTACACCCAACATTGATTTTTAACATAATATTACATACTATTAAAATTTTATAAATTAATATGATAGTTATCACCAAGATGTATTAATGGTGAGTATGAATAGAATTAAATAAATTTTGAATGTATGTCAATTACAAAAGAATATATAAATAATTATTTGGTGTATAATTAATTATAAATGATAATAAAAAATACATGAAAACAAATAAAATACTTTTATAAAAAACTATTTGATATGGACAAATGCGTTTAACCTCAATAAATTGAACTCCTTATTTTGTTGAATTTTTTGACTTAAATGAATATATTGTATGATCATTACAAATTTTAAACTTCTATCTAATTTGATTTATATACAATAAAAAAATATTAAATATAGTTTTTTGTGTGAAAACAATATAGTTCTAAATATCAGTTTAATATACTTTTGAACACTTATTTAAAAAAAATTCCACCTTGAAAATCATTATTTGAAAAAAAAATAATTATGTAATGTTAAAAATATATTGGATTTAATTTTGATGAATTTATTCAAAAGATATATTTATTTATGAAAAGTGAAAATACTTCTTTATATTAAAAAAATCTATTTATTTGAAAGCATTTAGAAATAGCCACATGATTTTACATTGTGAAAAAAGAAACATTGTTTCAGTTATATATCTATGAATCCAATTTACGTCATCTAATAAATTTGATATCTATGTTTTATGTATAAATATTTTGATATTTTAAAACATTTCTCTTTGGAGAACCACATTTCTTCAGGTCTTTAATATTAATTTTAAATTACATTTTCCCACATAAACGATTGAAATTTAGAAAAATATATTAAATAATTTTAATAATAATAATTTACATTATAAAATAATTTAATTTTAATTTTTGAATTTTATGAATTGTAAAATAAGGAAAAATTAATATTCGTGATTATAGTTAAAACTGGTGTACCGAGGGTTAAACATAGAACATAATGTGTAAAAAAATATAATTTTAAAAGTACCATTGTTTTGACATATTTATCCTAATATTTTATATGATTGATAATTATCGATTTTGGAGTATTTTGGAATGGAAAAAATGTGGATACACCATTATCTTTTCATAAAATAAAAGTTCACGACATAAATGTGATATATTACTTCCCTTCCTTCCTTTCAATCCATCGTGAAAATTGTAATAACAATTTTGTATACATATGACTTACTATCTCCATGAACGATATAACTCATATTCTATATCTAAAATTAACATATAAATATAAATAAAAATTTAATGAATATATATTATATTTATATAACATTTAACATTATGGGTATTATTGAACCGTAATCAATGTAAGATGACAAAAAATTCACATATCAAAACATACATGAAAAACAAAGCAGTCCTTTCAGGAAATGTTATGCTAACATGGAATTTATAATAAAAAAGTGATAAATGGTGATAATTTTATCATATATTTTATAATATATAATAATAGGTATCTATAATGGACTAATAATAAACTTATATTTATTATAAAGTAGTTTTGAAAATGTAAGATGATAGTCGAGACATAAGGTAGGGGATTTTTGTCTCAATTTTCTTTCATTGAGACATATGTTTTGTTATTAAGATATATTATTTTATGAAGTGTATATTAAACACCTTTAAAATTTAATATCATGAATTTAATTATTCAAACGGTTTTATATGTTTCACTTAATTTTATTTTTTGATGGGGCTTATGATTCAATGTTACCAATGTAGAAAGAACTTTACGTTGCAATATCATCTTTTCTTGGGATTGTTCATTATTTATCTACCAACAATGAAATATTATTATCTATATTTTAAGAAACTCTGTTATGTTCTACTATATTAATTATATATATAGAATAAATATTTTAATTTCATTTTCCTATATTTATGTACTCATAGGATTAATATATTATCATTAAGAAAATACTTCTGTATTTTCCTCTTATTTTGAAAACCCATTTTTTTCCAAATTCTTTATTTATAAAAAAATTTTAAAAATGTTTTGAAATTCAATAAATTATTTTTATATAAAATTTTAACCCTGTTTTACTTTTTATAAATCTTCGTTTGAAAATGAATATTTAAATATTTTTCCATACATTTCATGGTTGTCTTTTACAAAAAATATAAAATGAATATTTTTTTAATGAGAAAGAAGATTAATGAAGTATACTACTATATTTCAAATTTTTTATTTTAATACTAAACATATATTTTATTTTTTATTTTTAGATAAAAGGATTTTGAATTTTCCTTTATTTTTAAATCATGTTTTTTAATGTTTCAATGCAATTTTTCTTAAGAAATGTTCCATGTGATCTTTCAAAATCATTTTTCATCTTGGATGAAATCATTTGATTTAATTATTCATTTTTGGGGACCTAATTAAAGGATACCATTCTTAATATATATATTTATGGTTCATTATTATTATAAAAAGATATTTATGAAACACATTTCTCCTTCTTAGGTTATAACATAAAAAATTTCATATGAAACCCTCAACTTTTTTCATTGGAAATGGTTTTATGATATGATTAAATGATTATGAAACTTTTATATTTCCTATTAGTTATTATATAATTAAATTTTTATAAACCTGATTTAATTTCATTGGGTTTGATATGATAAATTTCCTATTATTTTTTGGTAGACAAATGTATGGATTATGTGATAGTGGGACCTAAACCTCCGTAAAATGCATTTGCTAAATATTGAAATATCATGAGATAAATAAGAAAATAACATCCATTGAAAATGGAATATTAAGGAACTATTTTGATTTTAATAGACTTTTTTAGTGAACGATTACTATTAAAATGGTTTAGGGAGTGAACCCATTACATAATGAGTGTTTTGGAAATAATATTTGAATATATAAGGAAATGATTTTATCTTCTTATGTGAATGAAACAAATCTATAAATTCGACCCATGTTATATTCTGATGGATCATGTTCATTGATTATTTTATGATTCATGTCTCATGAATTGACATGATTTATTTAATTACTCATTTTTAAGTTCTATGATACATATTTTATTGTTTTAAAATGGTATTCTATTTGTTATCATATCCTTAATCAAATTATATATTAATATCTCAATTGTTTACCGTTACAAGGTATATGAGCTATCCCCTTCTTATGTTTCCTATATCTTGGTTAGGATGAATGATAATATATATTATTTGTCTATGAATAATTAAAGTTATGTAAAACATAGAGGGAGATGATGTATCTTGCTTATGAACCCATTAGGTAGGTGTCAATATTTCAAAATTCACCAGACCTAAACGATTATGGTGTCGATAATTATGTTCTATGAGGAATTTTCATCTATTAAAATTTTATATTTATTATTTATAAGTCTATTTCATTACATTTCATATTTAATTTTTTAATAAAATGTAAAATATAATAAATGGGTGAGAACATATATATTTTGTTCAAACAAAATTTCATGTTCGACTAATAAGGAAGAATCACCGATTAAACAACATAAAAAATAAAAACATCAATTAATTTATCCCCAGTTATGGTTCATAAGTAATTAATAAACAATTATGGAATATAATTAATCAAATTCAATAATATTGTATCATTATTGAAATTAAAATATCATTATAGAGTATATTATATACACATGTAACATAATATATCTTCATGAATCATAAGAAATTAAATAATTATTAAATAATTATTATAAAAAATTACAACAATGATGAATTAATACATCTTATGAAAATGAAAATTTATAATTTCATGATATCATAAACATGGGCCCCTCAAAACTCATATGATAAGGATAATTATAAACATGATAATTTAAGGACCATGGATTTTCAAATATGATAAATTATTTGATCTAGATATATGACTATAGTATTTATGTATTTTTTATCGACAAAATAACATTAAAACATAAAAAAATAAACATCATTTTATTAATCAAACATATGACAATGCATATAAAGTATAATCATATTTAATAACATTGAAAATAGAATAATTGATGAAAGAGAATATTCCAATGTCCAAACTAAAATATGTAATTCCCATTCTTCATAGTCTGCTGGAATTGTCTCAAATTAGTTCAATAATTTAAAGTGAATACAATCATTCATAAAAAATATCAAAATAATATAAATTAAATTTAAATCATATTTAGAAAAAATCCGTTGAATTAATTATTAATTAAATTAGATTGATTTACTAAATGTATATTTACAATAATACTTTTTGAAATGTTATTAAACATTTGGAATAACATCTAATCATTGACATAGAGACTTGTAAGATCAAATTTTATAGATCTCTAAAAAAATTATATTCTTATTTTTTAAAAAAATTATTTTAAATTTTGAATCCAAATAATATTCGTTCACAAAATTTTTTACTTAAATAATAATTATGTGTATATTTTACCAATGTGTACCGTATATATTTTAGTATATAATTATTTTAAAAAACAATAAATTATTTTATTGCATTATTAATAAAAATATTTTTCATAATAGATATATTATACTTATTTATTTATGAAATATTATTTATGGAATTATATTAAACTAAAAAAATACAATATATTATCATAAATTGAAATACAATTATATTTCAATGCGTTATTAGATTTAATAAAATATGTTTAAAATGTTTATAATTATAACTTCACAAAATTGATATTATTTTTTGAATTATAAAATGAAATTTCTCTTAATATATACTTGTTATAATAATGATAGCTTTGTTAACGAATTATAAATAAATAATTTCCAAAAATTCCTTAGTATTTAAGATATAGTCTTTATATAGATTTCCGTATGAAATTTAAGAATATTTTTTGTACTTCCAATGTATTTTTTGTGTGAAATGATATATTTTACAATGATATAATAAATTTTTTTAAAAAAATATATTTTTGAAACCATTGTTATATCTTATTCAAATAAAATACTTTATTTGATTCTTTTCATTCTCAAGAATATATTCGTGATTATTTTATATTTTATATGTGTTGAACTCTTCAACACACATATTGTTTTTCACAATCTACTACAATTCATAAGAATCAATTATATTCTTATCCACGTTAAAAATAATAATAAAATAATAAATTTTTTATTCTAAAACATCACTCTCGTTACAAATTTAATAACCCTTCCTCCTATATTTTATCATAAATTTAAAAACAAATTTTTTAAAAATATCTTCCCGAAGCCCTCTCTAAAAACCCTTATCAATGTCATTGGGGCCCTAAATTTGCCAGAATCCCATTTTTCAAAGCCTCTGGACTCAACCAAAGGAGTTGACTCAAAGGGCATGGTATTATTTTCAAAAAAAAATGATATTCATTTCAATTAAAATCATGAAACATCTATCAGATTTATAATGAATTTAATTTAAATTAAAATTGTAGTATTTTTTCAATATTTTTTTATAAAACACGTATATTTATTATTTTATTCATCCATTATACTATTAAAAATTTTCCACTAATGGATATTTTAGCCTAACTATCTAAGAAATAATGTATAAAACCAACCTAGTTCAACCGGACATGTCACCTAAGATGGCTCTTCATTAAGAATAAATCATGATCCCAATAACCACATGATGGTGAAAAGTGCCTTGGTATTAGAATTTCAAACCGTAGGAATGATTTTACACCAAAATAACAATGAAATATATCACATATATAATAACAACATATAAAATTATAATTCAAATGAAAAGATAAAAAACAATGAGGCATAACAAAATTTCCAAAGGCAATTTCCCAAAAAAAATCAATACCAAAACGAAGCATCCACATGACTATCTTGTACTACCTTCCCATTCCAAATTTAATGCTATATCAACAAAGTGTAGTCATCATGACACAAGACTACCCACCCTTTCATAGTATCCTAGAAAACCATGGCTATACTAATCATTATGTAAAAAGTAGGGTGTGAACACTAAATCATGGTAGGATAACACCATGAATTGGTTCAATGATTATGACCCTGAAAAAATTAGTTATAGAATTTAAAAAAATTATTTATATCAATATTTTTATCCTAAAATATACTTTGGATATATTCAAAAAAATACATATTCAAACCCATGAGAATAAAAAATATAAAAACAATTGATAAAGATAAGGATGTAATCAATAGAAACTAGAACTCCAGATAATAACTTGTAAAAAATAACATAGGAAAATAATTCTATAAAACATAATTGGTTTTCTTTTTAATAATTTCATATTCACATTAACTCAGAATATGATGAGAACATGAAAGGTATTATAATTTAATAAATATAATTATCAATGGAAATATCACATGAAAAATATATGATAAATAAAAGAATGAAATAATACCATTATGTATAAGATCAATCAAAATATCGCTCAAGCCTCTCAGAATATGTGCATGGATAAATGATGTAACATTGTGCCAGGAATTCCAATAGTACTATTTGATTCATTCAATATCACTATAATATCATATACTAGTTCCACACTTAATAAGTGTTATATATGTCCACAACCAATTTCCCCCTGATTCCAATGAGTCACATTTTCAAAATGATTTCTATAGACCATGCTCATGATTTATTAAAAAAATTCACACTAATAGATCACAGGTCCCCTACATAATAGTCTATTTTAATATCACAAAAACTATTGGGAAATTTCATCAAAAACATAATGTACCAAAATTTATTTTTAATGAAAACGCCATTTTAATTCCCCTTTTCAATGCCATTGATTATGATTTTCAAAAAATCAATTCTACATTCATATAAAATTATACAATTTAAAAAGGAAACACAATGGAATTTATAATAATAATAAGTAATTCATGTTCTAGCACAGTTACATAGATAGACCAACCTCCCAAATGGAGGAAAACTAGTCTCCATTGAGTAAGAAGATTAGAAATGCGGTGATCTAGTACTCACATGATGAAATTCAAAATAATAATCATTAATTCACTATAAAAACCATTTATTTGGTTGTCATAAACATTATATGATTCATTAATACAATGCATAAGAGATATTGGAGGTTGACCTAGGAATGGGAGAAGGGTGCAATTGGTGAAATACACATTCCTCAAAGTGATATATCAATATCGATGATGATTTTCTATTAGACCAAGGGGAGAACATACTAGAGTATTGAGGGGCTGGTTTTTGATAACATGTAATTATTAAAGAATTAGTGGTTAAATTGAAGGAGTGAATCATGTAAATTTAAAATTTTAGATTTTAGATTTGGATTTATGGTTTGGAAACATGGAAAAACAAACTAGGTGGTTTCTAGTATCCCTTGAAAAAATATTCAAAATATTTTCTAGGAAGAGATTAATTATTAAGAAAACGATTCTAAATATGTTAAAAAATCACAATAAAAACCGAGAAAAACTTATGGTTTGGTTGGTGACATACAAATTTTGAAAAACCATACTCAAATTATAGAAAATACCTCTTGAACTCACTTTTCTATATCTCACAGTTCATATACCATTAGTACAAATTCTGTTCTTAAACTATACATGTGGAATATATTTCCTAAAACACTAAGTTGTTCAGCCTTGACTCCAAATTTTCTATATCACCATTAAAGGGATGATAATGTGTCATAATTTATCCTAATTATGTTCTTTAGAGTGTCGCAACTATAATCCCTATGAAATATTCCATCCCCAAAATATTGTCCAGATTCTATAAATGAAAATATAAAACGAAATGGTTGCCTCATAAATGAATCATAACCCCATTTATTATTGATATCTCATCAAAAATTTCACAATACATGGATCAACATAAAAATTTTGTAATTCAACAGCTTGTTGTAGTGAACCAAAAAACCAAATTGTTTCACTTCTACTTAGATAACAGGTTTCAGACCACCATCCTTCTATCCAATCACAATAGAAATGATAAAATTGATAAATCATCACTTAGGAGACATAAATAATGTCATGAATCGATATTAGGAAATACAGAATGTCCAACCAAATTAACTACCATTATAAGTCATTTTATGAAGATGAATTGTATTTCAACCCTTGATTCCATCTTAACATGCTTATTCAAATGATGATGGATCAAACAAAATGATCCCCTAAGAAAAAACTTGAGCACATACTATAAACTCCATCAGATAAAGAATTTGTCATGAATAATTTTTTGGTTGATCAGAACAGATTCCATATTTTTTAAGCTAACCACAATATCGCCATCATCCCTAGAAAAGGATCAGTCCAACTAGAGAAATTTTAAATGCCATTAATCGACTTCAAATAGATCAAAATTTCTACACATATAAAATTTTTATGTTTCTATCCTTACTAAAAAATCTTGAAAATATAAAATACAAGAAAACCACAAAGATCAAGAATGAAGCCCCAAATAATATACTCCAAAATTGGATAAATCATATTTTCAAACAATAAATAATAATATTTAATTTTACAATTTAATTTTACCAAGGACCCATCATACTCCAAAATCCATTATAGAATATATACTCAAACGATGGATATGTACAATAAATTTTACCATATTTACACTATAGATATTTATAATCCCTTATTTATCCAAAAATTTAAGCACATATATCACAGTCACTTAAGTTATAGGAAATAAAATATATTAATTCCTGAATCGGGTAATGATCACCCAAAACTATATATTACTCTCTACTAAGATCCCCTTGTAGTTAAAATATGAATTCCATGTGTACTTAATATAATATCAAAAATATAATTGATAATGTCTCATCAAACATATATGTCCATGGTTTTTTATTCCCCCTTATAATAGGTAATTCATCGTGATATAATGTTCGTCAATCAACTATCTCATTATGGTCCATTAACATAGATATCTCAGATAATGACACATCATTGTTACCCAATATTACATGGGATAACTAGACTAATTTTATGATTTATCAAGAGTGTAATTTCATCAAATAAAACATCCAACTACCTCTGATGACACGAAAAACTAATTGGGGATAGAAACAAACAAACTAATATCTCCCCACCAAAAATATTTTTGTTAATGTTATTCCAAATTGAGTTTTCTTATTTACTATTAATAATCTAGTTCAATAAAGATATGAAAAAATTATCATATATGATAATAGAATCACATTGAATCATCATCTGAATCCAGCGGAATTTCCGTCAATAGGTTCCCCAGAGATCTATCTTCCTTTAATTATTCACAACTTTTGTGGTTATTTCAATTATTATAGAATATGTGAAAATAATTTCTTTTATATGAGTTTAAATAATATAGAGGACAAATATTTTAAATTAATCAACTTGTGTTTTTATAATATGATAAAATTACTCCTTGTAAAATTTCACTCTAGGATGTTATGATCTTAATATATCAACAACTGTTCTTCAAGGGTGTAGTTTATCTATTTTCAAATATAATGTAAATTTACATCCAACTCAAGGTCATGATGAGATAGATTTGTTCCATGAGGGAATTATTAGAGAAATATATAATTCATCACATATTTCTCAAAATCGAATCTCATCTCAACTACATGATTGTGACTTCATAGAAACATTTTCAATACCAAACATGGTAGAATATGAAAAATTATTATTAATGAAATTTAGCTCAATTATATCTTTTAAAATGAGTCATATATTCTAAATTATCTATCATGAAGATATAATAAGAACAAATACATTATATGATCTACCCACCATATGGATTCAATCTAAAATATGGTGATGATGATATTTCTTATAAATTAAATTTAAAATTTCTTAAATATTTGATCTGTAAAATTTCATTCAATGTAATCCCCTAGGATATATATCCTTATGGACAAAAACAGTGATTTTGAATGACATTTACAATAAAGAGGTAATTATACAAATCCATTTAAAAGGTACTATTCACATGAAAGTTTCAAAAGATCATCAGATCGACCACCACAATTTTCATTTGGATTGTGTAGTACAAATCACCTAACCCACGACGTCTCTTTATAATGAAGGATTGGTCAAATGAATATATTTCTCAATGATAAATAAATAGATCTAGTCTTTGGTTATGTTACGGCATTCATAGTATCACGTGTTTTGAAAAAAATAACACAATTACTCTCCATAAATTTAACTAACAAAATGAATTATAATGGTGGGTTTATTATATACTATATTCACCAAACCAAACCTAGTTACCCAAAAATATACCAATGAATTTACATGTTATTAATATGAAGTTAAAACTCATGTTATTAATGTTTCCCCAAATATATCCCTAGAAACATGTTTCATAATGTTATGTAAATAAAAGATTTATGAAGAAACTAATAACCTTTACTACATTTAACATATTCTCCCAATGATAATATTAATTTTCATACACAAAAAATGATATACAAATACTAAAACCTCCATTAAAAATTAGAAAGAGAACCTTGAATGAATATTTCATATGATACAGTATGGACCCAATATCCAACTCTCCTTGAGGGATGCTAAAGATGTATAAAAGTCAGTCCACTTAAATTTTAATATCCCACCAGAACCTATATTTTTATCTATCCCAGACACAAAATAATATCAAGAGAGAAAATATCTCTTTCTACTATATTCTAAGCCTATGAAATAATATAAATATGAATAAAAGACTAGTCCTAATAAAATTATCTCCCATAATCATATGGACATACCAAAATACTCACTTGAGCTATAAAATATGAGAAATCCATATGGTTATGTCATTAAAATAAGATCAGATACACTTATACAAAATAAAATGTTAGGGAAAACACATACAATAAAAAATAATGTAAAAATATTTATAGAAGTTTCAGAACAACCCCACATAAATTGAAGAAGCCGCATTAAAAAACAATTAATTTTCAAAACCAACAAAAGATATTAGAAAAAGTGACTTACAAACAATCTATTTTACACGTAAACCTATTTCATTACTCATTAAAACAAAAAAACGGGGAACAATTATCTAAATATCAATCACATGGTTAAACCCCCTAACATTTAAGAAAAATAATTAAACAATATTCATTTTTATCTTCAATATCTTTATACAAGTTTCAAATTCTTGAAAACAATCAACCATTACAAAAACAAACATTTTCCATCAACTAGTTATGTTACAAATTTTTTTTTAAATTGAAATAATATATTGGTTTACCATTGTTCTTTTAAAACCACCATATCCTATAGAGTACATATTGAAAACAACTACATATTTTTTCATAATACTTAAAACCCACCCTTTACAACCTGATGGTAAATTGAAAACATTTCAAAACATTTTATCCATTTTAATGCAAATATTCAAGAAAATAATTTTAATACATATATATATATATCTCTCCCTTTAAATGGGTTTGAAATAAAATCATTTCTATGATTTCATGATTACAAATAATTTAAAAATAAATTAAAATTAAACAATGATTCATTTTCGAGGAATCATTATGGGTATACATTCCAGACTAGAAACATTTTATTCGAAATCCATTTTATCATGAAATGTTATTACACAACACATGACAAAACAAAAACATTTCATAATTTTAAATAAAACTAATTCATCATATCAAAATATACCAAGAACCACCTTTATTATATTACTATCAATCGGACTATCTTAAGGAATCTATGAATCATGGTTTCTAAACATAATAAATAAAGTGGACATGTAGTTGTGCTTGACTGAGTTGCATGGTTGATGACCATGGTCCAATCATGTCACAACCACATCAATATTTCCAAAATCTATTGGTTCATCAATGTTTAATTTTTTATGCCATCCACATGGACTACAAAACATTAATATTATAACTCTTTTCACCCCAAATTTTAAATAATGATAATATTAAATCATGACTACCCAAGGTAACTAATGTGGAATCTAAAAATATAGTCATTAAGAACTTAATCTAAATATACTACATGATACATGGAAATTATTATATCTAATCTACCATACCTAAATAATAACAAAATAATTTCCATTAAACGTTTGAATGGGTAATATCAATTAATATTTTGTAATGATACTACCTAGGTCAACATGATATTCCACCTAGGATGGCTTAGCAAAAGGCCAAATGAACATTACCTATTAAAAAGTGTAGGAGACAAGTCTATGGATATCAACTTAAAAAAATTGTGTGTTGATTTTAAAATATAATAAATATTTAATGTATCTAATGTATAATACAAATTAATTATAAAATTGGTTAAAACATTGAATAAAATATAAATAACTATTGGACACACAATCTTAGTTCAATGTTAAGTCCAATAAACAAATGAAATGAAAGAAAAATACATTTTCTCCATGTTTCTACCTATCATCGACATACAAATCCACAAAAACATTAATGTAATTCATGTGGATAAAACAATTTATATAATACCCCACCCTTTAATTTTATCCAGCAAAACCATGGTTATAGATTCCCAAAGGGAAATGTGTGGAGTTGGATTAAATCATAGTAGGATACCACTAGGAATGTATTCAATATATATCCCCATCCAAACATTAGTTATATATTTTAATCAAAAAAATTCAATAAATAAATTTCATTTTAAAATACTATCAGAAATTACCTTTTATTTCCACTAAACAGTACAAAGCTAAATCAAATAGAATATTAATTTAAACCTAAGTGGTAAATAGACGAAAATAATCAAAACAACCATACAAATTATGATAAATTGTCAAAAATTATAAAGGAAATTTTTTAATGATACATTTAATTACATTAGAAAATTTAAGATTCCCATAATCTAGGAATACAATGAGTACCTAAAAGTTATTATAAATTCATAAATAGAATTATCAACGAAAATACCACGTGATAAACAATTGAGACATCAAATAAGAAACAATTTGATCATGTATCGAACTATGAAAAAGTGGGATTGAACCTATTGGAATACTACATATGAAGGTGAATGAAAATTGATATAATAATACCATGAATCCTACCAATATTGAGTCCTACTAAAGTCCATCTATATCACAAGATTATACAATTGTGGTTCCAGAATCACTATGATTATCATATAACCATATCTATATTCAACCTAGATTTCCAATATGATATATTTCCAAAAACATATTTCATAACATGAGTTCACTATTTATAAAGCATTTTTACAGAAAAATATTAACTACTTCCATTTGTGAAATTCTATTTTAGAATCGAAATCACTTTTTAGGAATTTTATTAAGCACATAATGTTCATAAACTATTGATAAATAAAACCCATTTAAAAATAATATTTTCATTCCACACATTATGTATTTACTAATAAAATTCCTCTTTAGTATAAAAAATAATAATAATTTCAAAAAATGGGCATTGATAATTTTCTTCATAAAGAAGTAATTCATGGGTTATAATAATTAAATAGAGACACATACATTATCAATAGAGTAAAACTAATTTTTTTAGAGAATCGAGATTTTAATGAAGGATATAAAATCAACTGAATCCTATATCAATGATAAAAATAATAAATATTATATATACATTATATATTGGGTCATTTTACCGATATTTTATTGCATTATATGGAGAATATAATAGATTATATGAAGATCTAGGATGATATAAAGGAAATGACTGGAAAAATTTAAAAAAAATGATGTTATCCATCTAGATTGAAAAAGATTCATCATGAGAAAAAGTATAGAGCCTACTAGATTTTCATGGAGTGGTTGGTTTAGGATATTGCGTAATTAAGATTGGATTGTATGTTAAATAGATTTAGGGTATGAATGTGATTCTCTATTTTATGCAGTTCATATTGGGATAAATGGTCATAAAAGTGTTGCAGAAATAGTATTGTATCCACTATCCCTCGAAAAAAGGTTTGGATTCATAATAAGACTAATACAATTAGGAATACCATTATCAGTCCATAGAAAAACAAAAACCCTAAAAAACAACCTATTTTTCAAGGAAACTACCATAGTATAAAAAATGTGATCAAACATTGAAAAACACAACTAGAATAGGCATTGACATATCACATGGTTACCACATCGTAATTATGAATCATACACCTACCATTTCATTCCCAAAACTATAACCTTATAACCCCTCACACCTAAAATACTTTAGAACCATTGAATATTGAAACTAAGAAAAAGATTACAAATACCTGTGACCGAATGAGAAAAATAGATATTTTATTTTTTTGTAATATTATTCCTTTCAATTAAAAAATTAGATTAAATTATTGAGTATAATATAGAAAATATAAAGTAATACATAATTGTGATTCTTGAAAAAATATTGAGGAATTATTATACTGATATTGAATGTAAATAATAAAATCATTTTCAACTATGTAAAAGTGTCTAATGACGAAGTGATTTTTGATTTGGAAATACATCTTGAAAGATTTTTTACTCTTTAACATACATATATCTATTATGAATAAAACACTACACATTGACAATTATATATAATAGTAACCATTGGATGGTATCCATTAATATTTACCATTATATAAATTGAATTTTAGATTATTGATAAAAACCCACAAAATGGAGATCCAATAAAACATTAATTTATTAAAGGAATAAAAAATAACAATATATTGGATAAAATAAATAAAATAAATGATAATAATTTTAAAAGATAAGTAATATTTTTTTCAATAAACTCATAAATAATGTATTTTATGATTTAGATTCTATTATATCATTTTAATAGAAAAAACAATAAAAAAATTGTACTGGTTATATTAATTGGAACAATTGCTATAGATAAATAACATTATTGGGAACAACTGTATTTATAATATCTGGAAGATCATTCAATAATCAGAATGAAAAATATAAAAGATATACACCTATATAAAAAAATTAGCAATGGAAAAGTTGTTGTTTATGAATTTTAGTATATATATAATTTATTTTAGATATTATACTGAACTATATATCTAATGGTTAATATGATTATTGGAATGGTACGGTTAGCATTGTAATATGATGTTTTTGAACTCATCATATGTAATAGATATATAAAAATTATAAAAACAATTTTAGAATAAATTATATATAATCATTTTTTATTAACATAATTAATTACTATTTAATATATATTTTTAAAAATGACTTGTTATATAATAAAAATTAGTTTTTCTCGAATTTTTTTAAATATATATATATATATATATATATATTCGTATTCATTATTTTTAAAAAATAATTTTTTTAACAAAAAAATATTAATTAAACAAAAAAATTCCTTTCAATAATTTCACATCATATTTAAAATCATATTATTAAATTTATTTAACGGCAAATTTTTAATAGTTTCATAAAAATTTTAAATTTTGTGTGAATAAAAAAATATATTCTGTAATTTTTAATAAAAATGACAAGATTAATGCATAAAATAGATTTATAAAATAATATAAATATGGTCCTAATAAAAAATATGTATATTCATTAAAATTATTTATATAAAATAAGAAGAAAAAACCAATGATTGATTTTCTTTCAATATTTAGAAATATATTTTATGACCATAATATTTATTGTTAATGAATTAAAATACACCATCTTCCAAAAATATGATAATTCATTAGAGTTTGGTTCTCAATATGGTTAATATTAAAATCATAGCCTTGAATTAAAACACATGTCTTAAAACCCATGTAATGAAATAGTTTTTATTTTAATATAATTCAATATCCAAGGTTCCTATTTGGAAATTAATAAAAAATTGTGTATAATTGGGTATACATTTCCATACATCATCTAATTTTTGACAATACCAAAACCATTGAGAAAAGTTTTCTCTCATTGTCACCACCAAAATAATTGTGAAGGTACTTTAGAGGATAAGGATTTAAAACAAAATCTATATTTCTATCTCTAATATCTATTGTAAGAGTATTTCATAATAGAAATAGTGAGGTAATGGTTCCCAGAAACATATCTAAATTTAATTTTTAGGATCCTAGGAACAATAGGTTTTATAGAGATCATCCTATTTTAAAGTGAAAAAACATAGAAATGTAATTGTTTCAATATAATTATCGTCATTTATTTTTCGAAAAATCATTTTATTCCAATAAATTTCATTGAGTAATAATGTTTTGTGATGATATAAATAATCCATAATTATATTATACAATATAATTACCATTTCATATTATTAATCAAAACTTATTAAACATTGTAATATTTTTATATGATAAATATAGTTTTTGTAGGGGGTGTTTTTCATTTCTTTAGTCATCAATAATTTAATTAATTGAATAATTCTTATTAATACACTTATAAGATAAATATATCCCACTATACTAATCCAAAATCAAGATTATATTAAATTATAATATTAATATAAAATAATTATTTTTTTATATAATTATATTCAACTACATAAAAATTATCCACAATTTTATATAGAATCAATGAATATTTGTACAACCATTATTTATAACCGCACAAGTGACGATTACTATGAAACATTTTTAAAATTAATTATATTTATATTATTTTGATTTGTATATTTAACATAAGAAATTTATATATTGGATTCATTAGAAATATTATGTGATCAGTATGGGAAAGAATTATACAGAAACATGATTCATTGATTTTTCATAAGTATAAAACCAATTTGGGGTATGTCTTATATTCATTCCCTATAATGTAATTAAATTTTTAGAATTTCATATATATTTTTATAATTTTTTATTCGGACACATAACTATATTATTATTATTTCTATAATTATACATTCAATCTCAATGAATTCATTTTCTATTATATTTTGTTATATTTTTTAAATAATTATACATAAAAGTTTTTCATCTTCAATCCAATTGATTATTTTAATCAATATTAATTATTATGGATTTATTATCTCATGTTAATTTTAGTTTTATTCCACCCCTTATGGTGCATTAGATCTCAACCCGTTATTTTGATTCCTTATTTCTTAGGAAACCATGAAATGTTATATGAATTATAAATTTATATTCATTGAGGAATTGTAATGTTTTAATGAGGTTTTGGTGAATTAAAATTGTTAAAATGTAATGTATGGATAATGTACATATGGATTCTCCTACTATAAGAAAACAATTACTTCATGAGTAATGTATTATAATTTATTTTATTCTATTATAATTAAATAAAAACTAGATCTAGGTTAGAAGACTTGAGCTAATAAATTTGTTATCAATGAAAATTTATGAGAACCCATGGTAAATATATTTAGTACAACATACATAGATAATATTCATATTTTGAGGACCCCTTATATAAATTCCATCCAAAATATTTTTTTTGAATTGTAATTACACACCATTATATATAATTCATAGTTATATTCTTTAATGAATCCATTATAGTCCATTTTTTTTTAAATTGAACATAATTGAATTAACTGGACCTTTCTAAACATCTGTATTTGGTGTGGGGATTTCCCTACTAATAATGAAAATGATGCCTTTGATGGTATTGAGAAATTGTAAATATATTAGGTAATATTAACTAGTTTTTACCATAAAAATTTCCTTTGTTATGATAGAATGTTCTTCCTAGACACAAAACAACTTAATTTTGAGACAAACATCATTCTGAAATATAACCACTAATATATTAGTAACTTATCATTGGATCAGTTCGCTGGAAAAGATATGACTTTAATTTAGACTTAGGGAAATGGAGATGTTTATCATAAAATTATATTATATAATGGTTTATGATTATCAATGTCGTCAATTTATTCAATACCATAAGGCATATTATGAGATAATATGTTTAAAATAGGACTATTTTAAGGTGATATTATATTAAAAATATATCTCATATAATCAAGAAATGTTTATGTAATATAAATTTCTAAATAACTCAATAATGAATAATAAACTATTATTTTGTATGAATATATAATTACGGGGTTCTTAAGATATATTTCACACTATGTGTGTCTTCGAGAATGTATGTTTCGTATCTTTATTAATGTGGAAATAAGAGGCATTCAATGGGAAAACTGTCATGCATTTTCTATATATATATATATGACGATAACATAAATTACCTTACCAATTTATATTATATATTTAATATATTTCATTTCTAAATTATATAAAAAGAAATAAAATAAATGATCAGATCCATGAAAGGGGATCCTTAGTGAAGTTGAATAGACTGAAGATGTAATGCCAAAGATGCAATAAAATTGGGAAGAAATGATATGGATTTTTATGGGAATAATATATTTCTCAAAATGTTAATATAAAATATATAATACTCATGAATGAAAAGTAAATATTGAACATTACCATTTCTAATGAATCGACTAAATGAACATGGAACACAGTTCATATCAATTACAAACCATCATGGGAATACACTATAGAATAATACAATTGAGTATGGATATTCATATGCAATTACTATTTTGGATGATGTAGTATTGAATGGTTTAATAGAATATATGTTTAATTTAATAATAGTGATTAATGATAAATCATTAGATATGGTATCTATAAATTAATTTTGAGATAGGTTCAAGTTGGTGGACCAATCAAAGAGTTAGGAGGCGCCCAACCCAGGCAAACAAGAACAAGATAAGAAGAATATCCATGGAGATGCTACATGATGTCCAATAATATTCAATTATTTTAGTTATAACTAGCCATTTTACATTTCATATAAATACAATATAGAGTGTTGTTCCCTCACTGATGCGGTTGAATAGAAGAATAATTTTATGGAGGTGGTGAAACTATATACACCCTTTCTTTCACAGAATGTGACATAGCTCTGCCCAGAAGGATTACCGCGAAAATATTAATTTTTTATGTCTCTTCCAATAAAGATGTGTCTAAGGAATGTTCCAGTATATGAATGTAATCTATAATTTCATGAGTTAT
Source organism: Viscum album (assembly GCA_963277665.1). Lineage (NCBI taxonomy): Eukaryota > Viridiplantae > Streptophyta > Magnoliopsida > Santalales > Viscaceae > Viscum > Viscum album. Next base: position 1,203,425,924 of record OY728135.1, read on the forward strand.
TGTCCAAAAAGTTGAGAAATTATGGAAATTTGATGATCCCACTTGATGGAGAGTGCTAGTATAAGGATTTGACTACTGGAGAATAATGGAAATGAGGAGTTTAGATTATTGTGTAATTGTCCACTCTGATGAGTATTTTCAAAAATAAGGGATCGTTGGTTCAATATCTCTAAAATCTAGGTTTCTATGACTTCTAAAATGGGATCGGAACTTGATCCAGAAAATGTATTGAATTATCATGTTATGATCATGATTGAGATCAATCAGTTTAATTGGTTTTAATGAAACCCAACAAATCCTATAGGACATTTCTTCCATAGTTAGGAATCCCACTAGGATGTTCAAGAAATAAGATATCCTAAGGGTTGGGAACTATTTGAGAGTATGAATTGAAGTTGATATGTCCATTACTCTTTATAAGGATATTGTTCTTTCAACATGGTTTGACAAAATAAATCATGAAATCTAAAATAAAAGTTATCCAATGTTCTATATGAATCGATTTTTTTTTCATATTTTATGTAAGTGAAATGGGGATAAAGAGTGTACATAATGCAAGGTGATATTTCGTTACGATTCTTCTCGTCAAAGAAGAAAATTTAAGTACAAAATTCTCATTTCATAATCGAATTGTGACTTGGTTACAGGACCTTCTGGTGGTTTTAATAGTAGAAGCATTTGAAACCCATTTTTAATTCCCTCTATAGAATGTGTTACAGTCTCATAATCTATTATATGTGAATTTAATTATTTTTATAATGATATCTCGCATGAGGTTATCCAATCCAATGATGCATTGGATGTTTTCTAGTGACAAACCTCAGTAGATGGTAATGGTTCTACCACAGGAATTGACTCTAGATTATAGCCCAATGTCAATTTTGGACTAGGGGATGGAATGTAATTCCCTCTATTGAAGGTGGAATTGTATCATCGTCTCCTATAGATAAATTTGATGAGTTGGATACCACCATTGAGGTTATCATAGATGAGGTATAAATAGATACACTCTATTTATTGATCTCTTATGATGGCAATAGGGTTTTCCCTAGTAGTAACTATGGATTCTTGTCAGTAGTTTGTGTTGGAGCTAAATATGGTAATATAGAGAATAAATCACATGATTGGTAAATCTTATAAGTCTCACATGACACTATAATACATTCATATGTTACAAAAAAAATTCATGGTAAGATCATCAGGAAAACCTTAACGATTTTGAGATACACCTCTTTGAGAAGAATACATGGATATCTTACTAGGGTGTTGAGAATCCTACAAATATGCTAGAATGTCTTGGTATTTTTGTACCATTTATTTGAAAAATAAAAATGTCAAAAATCCAGGAATATATATTTTAAGATGAAACTATAATAGGAGGAAATTTACTTTGTGTATCTTAACCAAGGATTCCAGAAGGAAGGTCCGCACTAAAAACACCCATGATCCTAGGAGATCAAGAAAATAGATAAGTCATTTGATGGTGATTTTTTGGTCTAATTATATGAATGATTCCCAAAATAATGAGAAGACAGATCATGTTTAAAATAATAAAATTAATGTGTCATGACCCGTCCTCGGGGCCCATGCCGTGACTACCCCAACCCCGCCTTCCATAGGCCAGGGGCTGGCGACTAGCACCAAGGCGTAAATCCCGGTAAAAAGGGAAGGCATTGCCTTTGTAAAGTAAACAAACACCACAGAGTAAGCAAGCGGAAAGTAAACACTAAGAAAAAAACAGAGTACAACTGAAAGTGCAGAAAAGTAAATGGGCCAGTATACAAACCCAAACTGAAAGTAAAGTACAACTCGAAAGGGAAAACATCAACTGTAAAGTAAAATCTGCAACACCGAGCTGTCCACTGGGAATCCCACCTGAAGGGTGGGTATAGATAGCTCCACTACTCCTCGGGTTCCGCCGTCCATTCTGAAAACATCCCGCCCAGTGGTCCACCTCCAGGTACCGTCCTTCTCTGCAAGCCTCAGCCAAGATCAACGCTGTCCGTCGTCTGCAACCAACACAACGTAGTGCGGGCATAGCTCGTGCAGGGGTGAGTATAAGCTACTCAGTAGGGACCCCGAGACCCCTGAAGGTCTCCCAAAATCCATAAAGGATAAACCACAAAGGAAGACACAATTACGAGGTAACAACCGACACTGCTTAGGTATATGCCCATACATATACCTAAGTCATCCATTCCAATATGCTCCAACCTCCGAGCCCGAGTACAACTCAGTCCACACAGGAAAGTATACGTATTCCACATAGGAAAGCAAAACAAAATCCACACACGATAGCACAACTCAATCCACACAGGAAAGTAACAGGATTCAGCTCACACAGGTATACTTCTTCGAAAGACGATAAAGATGATCTCTGATCCATCTAAGTTGTCGGACCCACGAAGGATCGATAGGTAACTAACCCCTGCAAAGACCCACACAGGATCGGGCCCACACAGGACCTGTAGGCGCTGGTTCACACAGGACCGCTGAGCGCAAAGACCCACACAGGATCAGACCCAGACAAGATCGGGCCCACAGAGGACCTGTAGCACTGATCCACATAGGATCGCTGAGTGCTGTAGTCATCGTCGTCGAATCCACACAGGATCTCGGTACTGTCGTCGTCGCAGTCACAGTAGCAGTAGCAGTAGCAGTAGCAGTCACAGTCGCAGCCAGCACTAGGGTTCCCGCACACAGCAAGCTCGTTCGGGAGGGTCCGCTCCACGAGCCGAGAGGCTGATACATCAATTGTCACAAAGTCCATAGTTGATGTATCCAAAAGGTCTGTATCGTCAACAAGAACTCAACGCAACAGACGGCGCATCGATCGGACGCCCGGTCCGAGAGTTATTGGCTTTTTCATCCCAGGGGCCCGGTTGGTTTTTATGGCAAAACCAGCCCGACCATACTCCACCTGCGTCCAAACCTCGGGCGGAGTATGCCAAAAGAACCGTCTCACTAAGAGGAACTCAACAAAGCTGACGACACGTCAATCGGACATCCGTAGCTCAAGATATGAGCGTTTCCGCACCGAGGGCCCGGTTGGTTTCGTGTACGAACCAACCCTGCCGAACACAAAGTATTCCAAAACTTTGAGTGCGATATACCGAATTGACCGTCTCGATCAAAGGATCGCATTGCCGCTTACGGTTCGTCAATCGGAGGTCTGTAGCTCAAGTTATGACCAAAAGACCGAAGTCGTCTCAAAAATAGGGGGTCCGGGTCTGGGCCGACCCGGCCCGACCCCCCATGGGTCGGCCCGAACCGGGTCCGACCCGGCCCAGCGCGGCGGCGCGGTCCGGCGCGGCGGTGCGGCCCGGCCGGCGGCGGTGCGGCCTGGTGCTGCACGGGTGCTGCGCGCGGGGGGCAAGGCCCCCGCCTCCTCTCTGGTGGCTCGGCTGAAGCCGCGCCTTTTTGTGAAAACCGGCCCCCCTCGTGGGGGCCTGCTTTGTGGGAAACGGGGGGGCCGCCTGCCACCCCCCCCCCCTTTATGAAACCCCCCCTCTTAATGGGGGGGGAAATTAACCTGGCCAGGGGAATTTAATTCCCCCGGTCTTTCCCCTTACGGCCGGCCCGACCTGGCCGACCGGTTCTTCCTCAACGGACCGTCGAAGCCGGTCCCCTTCCGGCTTCCGACACCGGCGGCCCGGCGAGCCGCCAGTCTTCTCGTTCCGCCGCGGCCCGGAACCGGCCGCGGTGTTCGTTGTCCGACGTGGTGCGACGGCACCACGCCCCTCCGCCGTGGCCCCGCTCCGGTCGCGGCGCCTTCGATTCCCTTCGACGCGGCGAGACGGCGTCGCGTTCATGATAAACTTTCTGTGACGCGGCGCGACGGCGCCGCGCGATTATAGCCTTACGATTCCCGCGTGGTGGACGGCACCACGCCATCTCATTCATCCGCAAGGAAATAATATTCAAGAACAGAGGAGGGGGGATTCGGCCGTGTTTGTGCGGTCTGGCCCCCCTCTCGTTAGTCGATAACACTTAACAATAAACCTCAAAAATTGTCAAGCTAGAACCAAGAACGAGAATAAATAAATAATCAACAACAACCCCTACCTTGGTTTCATGATCGATGATCGTCAATGACCCGCGGAAGACAACGTCGCGGAGGTCGGGCATCGCGGTAATCGTTCGTCAAATCCGTTGACGAAGAGGTACGTCCAAAGAGGTACGTCGTTGGCGAATCGTCGTTAGCCGACGAAGGAAGTCTGATGAGGAAGCGGCATTCCATTTCGTTGACACGGAGGGCGTCGTCGATCTTCGTAAACAACCGGCTACGAAGAATAGAGGAGCGGCGTTCTTCTTCGGAGCTTGAAGGTTCTTCGTGTTCTTTGTCAAAGTTGAAGAAGAAGAAGGGGAACCAAAATTCTCTCAAGAAGGCTAGAGAAATCTAACCAAATAAAATAAGCTAGAGTCTTATTTTATTCACACACTTAACAAATTTTATTTCAAAGGTTTGAAATTCAAATAAAATAACTCCAAATTAATTAACAAGTTGTCATGTCATTTAAAGAGGGGTTAAAGGGAGTTTTGAGAGAAGACGAAAAGTTAGGGTTCGTGTGGGCCCCACCACACTTAATCCTCTCAAAGGAGGTTAAGTGGGTGCGGATCCCACCCCTAACTTCCTTTGAGATGAGTTAACCAACAAGTTAAAAATAATAATAAAAATAAAAAGTGTTTCCGCATTTTTATTTAACATCTTATAATTCTCCCAAAACTAACTTTCATCCCGCCTAAAACGAAACCTCGGAAAAGGTCTCCTTAAGCGAATATCGGCGCTGCGAGTTCATCGGTGTCCTTGGATTTCAATTCCGAGCACCGGGTCAAAAGTTAGAATTTTCCGCTCGTTCGTTCACTAAACGTACCCGAGCCAAACTTCGGAAATTAATTCTGGCCACTCCGGGCCTCGGAATCAGGTGCCGTCAGAAACTGCGCTCTTGTAAAATTCCAAAGAAAATTAAGAAAAAATATCCATTCAAATTTACGGGTCTTTACATTACTCCCACCTTAGGGATTTACGTCCCCGTAAAGATACAACAAAAACTAGGAGAACAAATGAGGGTACTGAGCACGCATCTGAGCCTCCCGCTCCCATGTGCTCTCCTGGAGGTTCCCGTGCTGCCATATGACGCGCATAAGAGGAATCGATCGCCCACGTAGGACCTGCTCCTGTTGATCCTCTATCTCCACCAGGACCTCCGTAAAAGTCGCCCCATCGTCAACGTCAAGCTCCCCATGGTCAATGATGTGCGTCGGGTCGTGCACGTATCTCCTCAGCTGAGATACGTGGAAGACGTCGTGCACCCGGTGCAACTGAGGTGGTAGAGCCAGGCGATAAGCCACCTCACCAATCCTGCTGAGGATCTAGAAGGGTCTGATGAAGCACGGAGATAACTTTCCGCCTCGGCCAAATCTCCGAATACCACGTCGAGGTGAGGCCCGCAAGAAGACGTGGTCGCCATCCTCGAACTCCAGTGGCATCCGCCTCCTGTCAGCGTATGAATTCTGCCGGCTCTGAGCTGTCCTCATCCGCTCCTGGATGACCTGGACCTTCTCTGTCATGGCTTGGACCATCTCTGGTCCCACAAGTGCTGACTCCCTAGGGTTTGTCCAGCACAAAGGAGATCTACAAGGTCGGCCGTACAACGCCTAGTACGGTGCCATCCCGATGGTGGAGTGGTAGTTGTTGTTGTACGCAAACTCCACCAAGGATAGGTGGTCCTCCCAGCTTCGACCAAAGTCGAGGACACATGCACGGAGCATGTCCTTGAGAGTTTGAATGGTCCTCTCCGTCTGACCATCCTTCTGAGGGTGAAAGGTTGTGCTCAGACGTAGCTGCGTCCCGAACGCCTCCTGTAACCCCTTCCAAAGCCGGGAAGTAAAGCGAGCATCTCGATCGGAGACGATAGATGATGGCACACCGTGGAGCCGCACAATCTCCTGAACGTAGAGACGTCTCAAGCTCTCCACTGAGCTCTGCTCTCTGATGGGTAAGAAGTGTGCCGAATTGGTGAGTCGGTCAACAATCACCCAGATGGAGTCGTGACCTCTAGAAGTGCATGGAAGTCCAGTCACGAAGTCCATAGATATGCCGTCCCACTTCCACTCCAGGACCCCCAAGGGTTGTACCAAGCCTGCTGGTACCTGATGCTCTGCCTTCACCTGCTGGCAGGTGAGGCATCGAGAAACGAACTCTGCTACTGCCTTCTTCATGCCCGGCCAACAGTGGTGTCGTCTGAGGTCCTGGTACATCTTTGCCACTCCAGGATGTACCGCCAAAGGAGAAGTGTGAAACTCTCTCAACACTTCCTCTCGCAAAGCGACTGGTACCATGGTACGTCCTCTGAAAAGGATGTCATGCTCTGCTCCAAGAGAGAAACCATCAGGTGCCTGTCCCGAGGATATCTGTGCATGCCATGTCTCATAGTCAGCGTCCTCACGCTGTGCCTCTCTGACCCACTGCAGTAGTGGAGGGGTGACTGTGAGAGACTGGAGGAAGGATGCTCCATCTCTATCCAAGAAGGATATCTGCAATGAGGCTAGCTTCTTCGTCGCCTCCTCAAGTAGCTAAATGCCCGTCCTCCTGCTGAGGGCATCGGCTACTACGTTCCCCTTTCCAAGAGTATAGACTATCTCGAAGTCATAGTCCTGGAGGAACTCGAGCCATCGCCGCTGTCTCAGGTTCAGATCCTTCTGTGAGAAGACATACCTGAGACTCTGATGATTAGAAAAGACTGTAAAGCGCTCGCCCATTAGATAGTGCCGCCAAGTCTTCAGAGCGAAGACCACTGCTGCTAACTCCAGGTCATGGGTAGCGTAGTTCTGCTCATGTGGAATCAACTGACGTGATCCATAGGCGATCACTGCCTGCTCCTGCATCAGAACACATCTGAGTTTGGTCCCTGATGCATCGCAGTAGACTACATACCCTACTCCCTCCTCAGGCAACCTCAAGATAGGTGCGCTAGTCAACCCATGTCTCGGCTCCTGGAAGCTCTGCTGACATCTGTCTGACCACACGAAGGGCTTCCCCTTCTTCGTCAAAGCTTTGAGTTGTGTCGCAACTCTACAGAAGTACGTCACGAATCTCCGATAGTATCCAGCTAGTCCCAAAAATCTCTGAACCTCAGTCACGCTCCTGGGTGGCTCCCATGCTAACACAGCCACGATCTTCGCAGGATCCACTGAAACTCCCGCCTCAGAGATAACGTGTCCCAAGAAGTGGACCTCACTTATCCAGAACTGGCACTTCGAGAGCTTACCATAAAGTTGGTGCTCTCGGAGTGTGTCTAGTACAACTCGCAAGTGATAGGCGTGCTCCTCCTCAGTCGTAGAGTAAATCAGAATGTCGTCGATGAATACCACGACAAACCGATCAAGGTATGGCTGAAAGATCCTGTTCATGAGGGCCATGAACACTGATGGAGCATTGGTTACGCCGAAAGGCATAAACAAAAACTCATAGTGGCCATACTGACATCTGAAGGCCGTCTTCTACACGTCCTCGTCTCTGACTCTGAGCTGATGATAGCCTGACCTGAGGTCTATCATCGAGAACCACCGTGCTCCCTTGAGCTGATCAAAGAGGTCATCAATCCTCGGTAGCAGATACTTGTTCCTTGCCGTCACCTGGTTCAGGCGATGCTAGTCAACACAAAGTCGCAAGATCCCGTCCGCCTTCTTGGCGAACAATATTGGGGAAGCCCATGGTGAAACACTGGGTCGGATGAACCCCTTGCCCTGCAAGTCCTCCAACTGTACTCGTAGCTCTCGAAACTCGGCGAGGGCCATCCGATATGCTAGAGTGGATATTGGGGCTGTCCCGGGGTTCAAGTCTATATAAAAGTCTACCTCTCTGTGAGGAGGTAGCCCTGGAACATCGTCGGGAAAAACGTCCGCAAACTGATCCACCACTGCAGGAAAACCAGGACTCCGCACGTCAACTGCTCCAAGGATGAGGCTATCCAACTGATGAATGATGGGTTGTCCTCTCCTCCGCGGAATTCCATCCTGTGCTTCAAAGGCTCCCTTCTCGCTGGTGAAGGTGAACCTGCTCCCGTCGGTGCGTACACATCGCACCTTGCGCCTAAAACAGTCAATCTGCGCATGGACCGTAGATAACCAATCCAGGACCAAGATGAAGTCTTAAGGCCTCGACGCTACTACAAGAAGATCCCAGCTGAAGCTCTCGCCTCCTAGAGTAAGCTCGCACTACAGGCACCAGTGCGTAATCGTCGAGTCTGCTCTCTTAGGAGTCTCTAGCCGTAAGGATCGAGCCAACAGCTCTGTCGGAATCTCCGAGATCTGAACAAGGGAAACGGCTATGAAAGAGTGACTCGCTCCTATGTCTATAAGTACTGCAGCAAGGGTGTAATAGACACAGATAGTACCTCGAATCATCTCGGGTGCACCGTGGTCGTAGACCTCTGCTGCCTGGAGCTGTGCCTGTCTCTGCCTGCCAGCTCCCTGTGGTCGGGGTGGACCTCCTGGTGGTGGTGGTGGCAGAGCCTCAAAGCGTCGCCCACCACCTGCTGCTCGGCCAGCTCCTCTGCCTTGTCTGCCTCCTCCCTTCGGACCGCCACGGTCGAGCCTCTACCTCTGCCTCGGTGGTCCCTCAACTGTCTGCTGCTCCTCGGCACGGCGGGTCGGGCAGTCACGAGCCATGTGGCCCTGCCCGCCGCACGAGTAGCACTGCCTGCCTCTCGAAAGACTGGCTCCTCGCTGTGTGCCCCGCACTGCAGAGCCAGTGTCCTGAGGTCGTCTGCCTGAAGGTCTGGTCTGCCTGAACCCCTGAGTCATCCGTCGACTGCCAGCTGCAGATGACTCTGCCACGTGCCGCCCTGTGGTGGATCTCGGCGCTGGTGTAGACTCAGCAAGGAAGCTCTCGATCAAAAGGGCCCGCTCCAGTACTCCTGTCTGAGTCGGTATGCTGAGGGAGATCAGTGATGCCCTGATCTCATGTCTCAAACCATGCTCGAAGGTCCGGGCCCGGATGAATGGGTCCCGTACCATGTCGGTCGAGCAGCGTGAGAGATCGGTAAATCTCGCCGAGTACTGAGCGACCGTCATGCTGCCCTGCCGCAGCTGAAGAAGCTCCTGGATACGCACCGCACGAAGGGTGGCTGGGACGAACCCCGAGCGAAAGAGGCTCTCAAAGTCCGTACATAGTAGAGATGCCTCATCATGCACCTGGAGCATCAAGCTCCACCATCGTCCTGCTGCTGCGTGCAGTAGGCTCGCAGCGAGGATCACCATGAGGTCTGCAGGTGTCCTTACTAGCCTAAAACCTCGTACCACTGCCTCCAGCCAGTCCTCTGATGCCTGGGGGTCCGTCTCCCCATGGAACCTAGGTGGTTGCTGGCGCTGGAACTCGTGCCGAGCTCCAAGGAGACGTGCATCGTCAGCAGCTGGTGCTAGAAGCATCGGTGGCTCGACGGGTAGAGCTAACGTCGGTGCCACTACTGACAAAGGGCCCTGCACCGAGGCCTCGTCGCTCGGTGGGCTGTCGTCACACTCGACTCTCAGAACCATAGCTGGCTGCCGACGTGGGACCATCCTGAAAAAGAAACAGGTGAGCCACGGTCAGAACATTATACCTTATGAGCTGATATGAAGTAATCACAAAGAAAACTTTGAAACACACACACAATCAATGTTTTCCTGCATTAAGTCGAAAATCAGAAGTCAGGGTCTTGGTGTACAGATACGTCGGCTGCCACACCAACACTGGACTCCCTGGACTGATAACCACACTCAATACGCTAAACATTGTTGCTTCACGTAGAAAAGATCAGAGTTCGCGGTAGAACCGAACTCCTCTGATACCAATTTTTCACGACCCGTCCTCGGGGCCCGTGCCGTGACTACCCCAAGCCCGCCTTCCATAGGCCAGGGGCTGGCGACTAGCACCAAGGCATAAATCCTAGTAAAAAGGGAAGGGATTGCCTTTGTAAAGTAAACAAACACCACAGAGTAAGCAAGTAGAAAGTAAACACTATGAAAAAACAGAGTACAACTGAAAGTGCCGAAATGTAAATGGGCCAGTATACAAACCCAAACTGAAAGTAAAGTACAACTCGAAAGGGAAAACAACAACTGTAAAGTAAAAGCTGCAACACCGAGCTGTCCACTGGGAATCCCACCTGAAGGGTGGGTACAGATAGCTCCACTGCTCCTTGGGTTCCGTCGTCCGCTCCAAACACGTCCCGCCCAGTGGTCCACCTCCAGGTACCGTCCTGCTCTGCAAGCCTCAGCCAAGATCAACGATGTCCGTCGTCTGCAACCAACACAACGTAGTGCGGGCATAGCCCGTGCAGAGGTGAGTATAAGCTACTCAGTAGGGACCCCGAGACCCCTGAAAGTCTCCCAAAATCCACAAAGGATAAACCACATAGGAAGATACAATTACGAGGTAACAACCGACACTGCTTAGGCATATTCCCATACATATACCTAAGTCATCCATTCCAATACGCTACAACCTCCGAGCCCGAGTACAACTCAGTCCACACAAGAATGTATACGTATTCCACATAGGAAAGCAAAACGAAATCCACACAGGATAGCACAACACAATCCACACAGGAAAGTAACAGGATTCATCTCACACAGGTATACTTTTTCGAAAGACGATGAAAATGATCTCTGATCCATCTAAGTCGTCGGGCCCACGAAGGATCGATAGATAACTAACACCCGCAAAAACCCACACAGGATCGGGCCCACACAGGACCTGTAGGCGCTGGTTCACACAGGACCGCTGAACGCAAAGACCCACACAGGATCGGACCCACACAGGACCGGGCCCACACAGGACCTATAGCACTAATCCACGTAGGATCGCTGAGTGTTGTAGTCGTCGACGTCGAATCCACACAGGATCTCTGTACTGTCGTCATCGCAGTCACAGTAGCAGTAGCAGTAGCAGTAGCAGTCACAGTCGCAGCCAGCACTAGGGTTCCCGCACACAGCAAGCTCGTTCGGGAGGGTCCGCTCCACGAGCCGAGAGGCTGATACATCAACTGTCACAAAGTCCAGAGTTGATGTATCCAAAAGTTCCGTATCGTCAGCAGGAACTCAACGCAACAGACGGCGCGTCGATATGACGCCCGGTCTGAGAGTTATTGGCTTTTTCGTCCCAGGGCCCGGTTGGTTTTTAAGGCAAAACCAGCCCGACCGTACTCCACCTGCGTCCAAACCTCGAGCGGAGTATGCCAAAAGAACCGTCTCACTATGAGGAACTCAACAAAGCTGACGGCACGTCAATCAGACGTCCGTAGCTCAAGATATGAGCGTTTTCGCTCCGAGGGCCCGGTTGGTTTCGTGTACGAACCAACCCGGCCGAACTCAAAGTATTCTGAAACTTTGAGTGTGATATACCGAATCGAGCGTCTCGATCCAAGGATTGCAACGCCACTGACAGTTCGTCAATCGGAGGTTCGTAGCTCAAGTTATGACCAAAAGACCGAAGTCGTCTCGAAAATGGGGGGTCCGGGTCCTGGCCGACCCGGCCCGGCGCGGCGGCGCGGTCCGGCGCGGAAGCGCGGCCCGACCGGCGGCGGGGCAGCCTGGCGCCGCACGGGTGCTGCGCGTGGGGGGCAAGGCCCCCGCCTCGTCTCTGGTGGCGTGGCTGAAGCCGCGCCTTTTTGTGAAAACCGGCCCCCCTCGTGGGGGCCTGCTTTGTGGGAAACGGGGGGGGGGGGGCCGCCGCCCCCCCCCCCCCCCCCCCCCTTTATGACCCCCCCCCCCTCTTAATGGGGGGGAAATTAACTTGGCCGGGGGAAATTAATTCCCCCGGTCTTTCCCCTTTCGGTCGGCCCGACCTGGCCGGCCGGTTCTTCCTCAATGGACCGGCGAAGCCGGTCCCCTTCCGGCTTCCGACACCGGCGGCCCGGCGAGCCGCCGATCTTCTCGTTCCGCCGCGGCCCGGAACCGGCCGCGGTGTTCGTCATCCGGCGCGGTGCGACGGCACCGTGCCCCTTCGCTGTGGCCCCGCTCCGGCAGCGACGCCTTCGATTCCCTTTGACGCGGCGCGACGGCGTCACGTTCATGATAAACTTTCCATGGCGCGGCGTGACTGCGCCGCGCGATTATAGCCTTGCGATTCCCGCGTGGTGCGACGGTACCACGCCATCTCGTTCATCCACAAGGAAATAATATTCAAGATCAGAGGAGGGGGGATCCGGCCGTGTTTGTGCGGTCTGGCCCCCCTCTCGTTTGTCTATAACACTTAAGAATAAACCTCAAAAATTGTCAAGCTAGAACCAAGAACGAGAATAAATAAATAATCAACAACAACCCCTACATTGGTTTCAAGATCGATGATCGCCAACGACCCGCGGAAGACAACGTCGCGGAGGTCGGGCGTCGCAGTAATCGTTCGTCAAATCCGTTGACGAAGAGGTACGTCCGAAGAGGTACGTCGTTGGCGAATCTTCGTTAACCGATAAAGGAAGTCCGAGGAGGAAGCTGTGTTCCCTTTCGTTGACACGGAAGGCATCGTCGATCTTCGTAAACAACCGGCTACTAAGAAGAGAGGAGCGGCGTTCTTCGTCGGAGCTCGAAGGTTCTTCGCGTTCTTCGTCAAAGTTGAAGAAGAAGAAGGAGAACCAAAATTCTCTCAAGAAGGCTAGAGAAATCATACCGAATAAAATAAGCTAGAGTCTTATTTTATTCACACACTTAACAAATTGAATTTCAAAGGTTTGAAATTCAAATAAAATAACACCAAATTAATTAACAAGTTGTCATGTCATTTAAAGAGGGGTTAAAGGGAGTTTTGAGAGAAGATGAAAAGTTAGGGTTCGTATGGGCCCCACCACACTTAATCCTCTCAAGGGAGGTTAAGTGGGTGTGGGTCCCACCCCTAACTTCCTTTGCGAGGAGATAACCAACAAGTTAAAAAAAAGGTGTTTCCACATTTTTATTTAACTTCTTATAATTCTCCCAAAACTAAGTTTCATCCCGCCTAAAACGCAACATCGGAAAAGGTCTCCTTAGGAGAATATCGGCGCTGCGAGTTCGTCAGTGTCCTCAGATTTCAATTCCGAGCACCAGGTCAAAAGTTAGAGTTCCCCACTCGTTCGTTCACTGAACGTACCCGAGCCAAACTTCGGAAATTAATTCCGGCCACTCCGGGCCTCAGAATCAGGTGCCGTTAGAAACCGCGCTCTTGTAAAATTCCAAAGAAAATTAAGAAAAAATTTCCCTTGAATTTTACGGGTCTTTACATTACTCCCACCTCAGGGCTTTACGTCCCCGTAAAGATACAACAAAAACTAGGAGAACAAATGAGGGTACTGAGAACGCATCTGAGCCTCCCGCTCCCATGTGCTCTCCTGGAGGTTCCCGTGCTGCCATCTGATGCGCACAAGAGGAATCGATCGCCCACGTAGGACCCGCTCCTGTCGATCCTCTATCTCCACCGGGACCTCTGTAAAATTTTCCCCATCGTCAACGTCAAGCTCCCCATGGACAATGATGTGCGTCCGGTCGTGCACGTATCTCCTCAGCTGAGATACGTGGAAGACGTCGTGCACCCAGTGAAACTGAGGTGGTAGATCCAGGTGATAAGCCACCTCGCCAATCCTGCTGAGGATCCGGAAGGGTCCGATGAAGCGCGGAGATAACTTGCCACCTCGGCCAAATCTCCGAATACCACGTCGAGGTGAGACCCGCAAGAAGACGTGGTCGCCATCCTCGAACTCCAGTGGCGTCCGCCTCCTGTCAGCGTATGAATTCCGCCGGCTCTGAGCTGTCCTCATCCGCTCCTGGATGACCTGGACCTTCTCTGTCGTGGCCTGGACCATCTCCGGTCCCACAAGTGCTGACTCCCCAGGGTCTGTCCAGCACAAAGGAGATCTACAAGGTCGGCCGTACAACGCCTTGTACGGTGGCATCCCGATGGTGGAGTGGTAGTTGTTGTTGTACGCAAACTCCACCAAGGGTAGGTGGTCCTCCCAGCTTCGACCAAAGTCGAGGACACATGCACGGAGCATGTCCTCGATAGTCTGAATGGTCCTCTCCGTCTGACCATCCGTCTGAGGGTGAAAGGCTGTGCTCAGACGTAGCTGCATCCCGAACACCTCCTGTAACCCCTTCCAAAGCCGGGAAGTAAAGCGAGCATCTCGATCGGAGACGATAGATGATGGAACATCGTAGAACCGCACAATCTCCTGAACGTAGAGACGTCCCAAGCTCTCCACTGAGCCCTGCTCTCTGATGGGTAAGAAGTGTGCCGACTTGGTGAGTCGGTCAACAATCACCCAGATGGAGTCGTGACCTCTGGAAGTGCGTGGAAGTCCAGACACGAAGTCCATAGATATGCCATCCCACTTCCACTCCGGGACCTCCAAGGGCTGTACCAAGCCCGCTGTTACCTGATGCTCTGCCTTCACCTGCTGGCAGGTGAGGCATCGAGATACGAACTCTGCTACTGCCTTCTTCATGCCCGGCCACCAGTGCTGTCGTCTGAGGTCCTGATACATCTTCGCCACTCCAGGATGTACCGCCAAAGGAGAAGAGTGAAACACTCTCAGCACTTCCTCTCGCAAAGCGACTGGTACCATGGTACGTCCTCTGAAAAGGATGTCGTGCTCTACTCCAAGGGAGAAACCATCAGGTGCCTGTCCCGAGGATATATGTGCATGTCGTGTCTCACAGTCAGCGTCCTCACGCTGTGCCTCTCTGACCCACTGCAGTAGTGGAGGGGTGACTGTGAGAGACTGGAGGAAGGCTGCTTTATCTCTATCCACGAAGGATATCTGCAAAGAGGCTAGCTGCTTCGTCGTCTCCTCAAGTAGTTGAATGCCCGTCCTCCTGCTGAGGGCATCGGCTACTATTTTCCCCTTTCCAGGAGTATAGACTATCTAAAAGTTATAGTCCTGGAGGAACTCGAGCCATCGCCACTGTCTGAGGTTCAGATCCTTCTGCGAGAAGATATACCTGAGACTCTGATGATCAGAAAAGACTGTAAAGCGCTCACCCATCAGATAGTGCCGCCAAGTCTTCAGTGCGAAGACCACTGCTGCTAACTCTAGGTCATGGGTAACGTAGTTCTGCTCATGTGGCCTCAACTGACGTGATCCATAGGAGATCACTGCCTGCTCCTGCATCAGAACACATCCGAGTCCGGTCCCTGATGCATCGCAGTAGACTACGTACCCTACTCCCTCCTCAGGCAACCTCAAGATAGGTGCGCTAGTCAATCCCTCTCTCAGCTCATGGAAGCTCTGCTGACATCTGTCTAACCACACGAAGGGCTTCCCCTTCTTCGTCAAAGCTGTTAGTGGTGCCGAAAATCTAGAGAAGTCTGTCACGAATCTCTGATAGTATCCAGCTAGTCCCAAGAAACACCGAACCTCAGTCATGCTCCTAGGTGGATCCAATGCTAACACAGCCTTGATCTTTGTAGGATCCACTACAACTCCCGCCTCAGAGATAACGTGTCCCAAGAAGTGGACCTCACGTTTCCAGAACTGGAACTTCGAGAGCTTACCATAAAGCTGGTTCTCTCGGAGTGTGTCTAGTACAACTCGCAAGTGATAGGCATGCTCCTCCTAGGTCGTAGAGTAAATCAGAATGTCGTCGATGAAGACCACGACAAACCGATCAAGGTATTCCTGAAAGATCCTGTTCATGAGGTACATGAACACTGCTGGAGCATTGGTTATGCCAAAAGGCATAACCAAAAACTCATAGTGGCCATACCGACATCTGATGGCCGTCTTCTGCACGTCCTCGTCTCTGACTCTGAGATGATGATAGCCTGGCCTGAGGTCTCTCTTCGAGAACCACCGTGATCCCTTGAGCCGATCAAAGAGGTCATCAATCCTTGGTAGCGGATACTTCTTCCTCACCGTCACCTGGTTTAGGCGATGATAGTAAACACAAAGTCGCAAGCTCCCGTCCGCCTTCATGGCGAACAATATCGGGGAAGCCCAGGGTGAAACACTGGGTCGGATGAACCCCTTGCCCTGCAAGTCCTCCTACTGTACTCGTAGCTCTCGAAGCTCGGCGGGGGCCATCCGATATGCTGGAGTGGATATCAGGGCTGTCTTGGGGTACAAGTCTATATAAAAGTCTACCTCTCTGCGAGGAGGTATCCCTGGAACGTCGTCGGGAAAAACGTCCGCAAACTGATCCACCACTGCAGGAAAACCAGGACTCCGCACGTCAACTGCTCCAAGGATGAGGCTAGCCAACTGATGAGTGATGGGCTATCCTCTCCTCCGCGGAAGTCCATCCTGTGCTGCAAAGGCTCCCTTCTCGCCGGTGAAGGTGAACCTGCTCCCTTCGGTCCGTACACATCGCACCTTTCACCTAAAACAGTCAATCTACGCATGGACCATAGATAACCAATCCATGCCCAAGATGACGTCGTAAGGCCTCGACGCTGCTACAAGAAGATCCCAGCCGAAGCTCTCGCCTCCTAGAGTAAGCTCGCACTGCCGTCACCAGTGCGTAATCGTCGAGTCTGCTCCCGTAGAAGTCTCTAGCCGTAAGGATCCAGCCAACGGCTCTGTCGGAATCTCCGAGCTCCGAAAAAGGGCAGCGGCTATGAAAGAGTGAGACGATCCTGTGTCTATAAGTACTGCGGCAAGGGTGGAATAGACACATATAGTACCTCGAATCATCTCGGGTGCGCCGTGGTCGTAGGCCTCTGCTGCCTGGAGCTGTGCCTGTCTCTACCCGCTAGCTCCCTGTGGTCGGGGTGGAACTCCTGGTGGTGGTGGTGGCAGAGCCTCAAAGTGTCGCCCACCACCTGTTGCTCGGCCAGCTCCTCTGCCTCATCCGCCTCCTCCCTGCGGACCACCACGGTCAACCCTCTACCTCTGCCTCGGTGGTCCCTCAACTGTCTGCTGCTCCTCGGCACGGCGGGTCGAGCAGTCACGAGCCATGTGGCTCTGCCCGCCGCACGAGTAGCAATGCCTGCCTCTCGAAATACTGGATCCTCGCTGTGTGTCCCGCACTGCTAAGCCAATGTCATGAAGTCGTCTGCCTGAAGGTCTGGTCTACCTGAACCCCTGAGTCATCCGTCGACTGCCTGTTGCAGATGACTCTGCCACGTGCCGCCCTGCGGTGGATCTCGGCGCTGGTGTAGACTCAGCAAGGAAGCGCTCAATCAAAAGGGCCCGCTCCAGTACTCCTGTCTGAGTCGGTATGCTAAGGGAGATCAGCGATTCCCTGATCTCGTGTCTCAAACCCTGCTCAAAGGTCCGGGCCCGGAAGAATGGGTCCCGTACCATGTCGGTCGAGTAGGGCGAGAGATCGGTAAATCTCGCAGAGTACTGAGCGACCGTCATGCTGCACTGCCGCAGCTGAAGAAGCTCCTGGATACGCACCGCACGAAGGGTGGCTGGGACGAACTCCGAGCGAAAGAGGCTCTCAAAGTCCGTCCATAGTAGAGATGCCTCATCGTGCACCTAGAGCATCAAGCTCCACCATCGTCCTGCTGCTGCGTGCAGTAGGCTCGCAGCGAGGATCACCATGAGGTCTTCAGGTGTCCTCACTAGCCTAAAAACTTGTACCACTGCCTCCAGCCAGTCCTCTGCTGCCTGGGGGTCCATCTCCCCACGGAACCTAGGCGGTCGCTGGCGCTGGAACTCGTGCAGAGCTCCAAGGCGACGTGCATCGTCAGCAGCTGGTGCTAGAAGCATCGGTGGCTCGACGGGTAGTGCTACCACCGGTGCCACTACTGACAAAGGGCCCGGCACCGAGGCCTCATCGCTCGGTGGGCTGTCGTCACACTCGACTCTCAGAACCCTAGCTGGCTGCTGTCGTGGGGCCATCTTGAAAATGAAAAAGGTGTGCCACGGTCAGAACAGTATACCTGATGAGATGATATGAAGTAATCAAAAAGAAAACATTGAAACACACACACAATCAATGTTTCCGTGCATTAAGTCGGAAATCAGAAGTCAGGGTCCTGGAGTACGGATACGTCGGCCGCCGCACCAACACTGGACTCCCTGGACTGATAACCACACTCAATACGCTAAACATTATTGCTTCACATAGAAAAGATCAGAGTTCGCGGTAGAACCGAACTCCTCTGATACCAATTTCTCACGACCCATCCTCGGGGCCCATGCCGTGACTACCCCAAGCCCGCCTTCCATAGGCCAGGGGCTGGCGACTAGCACCAAGGCGTAAAATCCCGGTAAAAAGGGAAGGAATTTCTTTTGTAATGTAAACAAACACCACAGAGTAAGCAAGCGGAAAGTAAACACTAAGAAAAAAACAGAGTACAACTGAAAGTGCAGAAAAGTAAATGGGCCAGTATACAAACCCAAACTGAAAGTAAAGTAAAACTCGAAAGGGAAAAAATAGCAACTGTAAAGTAAAAGCAGCACAACCGAGCTGTCCATTGGGAATCCCACCTGAAGGGTGGGTACAGATAGCTCCACTGCTCCTCGGGTTCCGCCGTCCGCTCCGAACACGTCCCGCCCAGTAGTCTACCTCCAGGTACCGTCCTGCTCTGCAGGCCACAGCCAAGATCAACGTTGTCCGTCGTCTGAAACCAACACAATGTAGTGCGGGCATAGCCCATGCAGGGGTGAGTATAAGCTACTCAGTAGGGACCCCGAGACCCCTGAAGGTCTCTCAAAATCCACAAAGGATAAACCACAAAGGAAGATACAATTACGAGGTAAAAACCGACACTGCTTAGGTATATGCCCATACATATACCTAAGTCATCCATTCCAATACGCTCCAACCTCCGAGCCCGAGTACAACTCAGTCCACACAGGAAAGTATACGTATTCCACACAGGAAAGCAAAACGAAATCCACACAGGATAGCACAAGACAATCCACACAGGAATGTAACAAGATTCAGCTCACACAGGTATACTTCTTCGAAAGACGATCAAGATGATCTCTGATCCATCTAAGTCGTCGGACCCACGAAGGATCGATAGGTAACTAACCCCCGCAAAGACCCACACAGGATCGGGCCCACACAGGACCTGTAGGCACTGGTTCACACAGGACCGCTGAGCGCAAAGACCCACACAGGATCAGACCCACGTAGGATCGGGCTCACACAGGACCTGTAGCACTGATCCACGTAGGATCGCTGAGTGCTGTAGTCGTCGTCGTCGAATCCACACAGGAACTTTGTACTGTCGTCGTCGCAGTCACAGTAGCAGTAGCAGTCACAGTCGCAGCCAACACTATGGTTCCCGCACACAGCAAGCTCGTTCGGGAGGGTCCGCTCCACGAGCCGAGAGGCTGATACATCAACTGTCCCAAAGTCCATAGTTGATGTATCCAAAAGTTCTGTATCGTCAACCAGAACTCAACGCAACAGACGGCGCGTCGATCGGACGCCCGGTCTGAGAGTTATTGGCTTTTTCGTCCCAGGGGTCCGGTTGGTTTTTAAGGGAAAACCAGCCCGACCGTACTCCACCTGCGTCCAAACCTCAAGCGGAGTATTCCAAAAGAACCGTCTCACTAAGAGGAACTCAACAAAGCTGACGGCACGTCAATCGGACATCCGTAGCTCAAGATATGAGCGTTTCCGCTCCGAGGGCCTGGTTGGTTTCGTGTACGAACCAACCCGGCCGAACTCAAAGTATTCCGAAACTTTGAGTGCGATATACCGAATCAACCATCTTGATCCAAGGATCGCATCGCCGCTGACGGTTCGTCAATCGGAGGTCCGTAGCTCATGTTATGACCAAAAGACCGAAGTCGTCTCGAAAACGGGGGGTCCGGGTCCGGGCCGACCCCCTTGGGTCGACCCGACCCGGGTCCGACCCGGCCCGGCCGGCGGCGCGGTTCGGTGCGGCGGCGCGGCCCGGCCGGCGGCGGTGCGGCCTGGCGCCGCACGGGTGCTGCGTGCGGGGGCAAGGCCCCCGCCTCCTCTCTGGTGGCGCAGCTGAAGCCGCACCTTTTTGTGAAAACCGTCCCCCCTCGTGGGGGCCTGCTTTGTGGGAAACGGGGGGGCCGCATGCCCCCCCCTTTATGAAACCACCCCCCTCTTAATTGGGGGCAATTAACCTGGCCGAGGGAATTTAATTACCCCGGTCATTCCCCTTCCGGCCGGCCCGACCTGGCCAGCCGGTTCTTCCTCAATGGACCGGCGAAGCCGGTCCCCTTCTGGCTTCCGACACCGTCGGCCCGACGAGCCGTCGGTCTTCTCGTTCCTCCGCGGCCCCGCTCCGGCCGCGGCGCCTTCGATTCCCTTAGACTGGGCGCAACGGCGTCGCGTTCATGATAAACTTTCTGTGGCGCGGCGCGATGGCGCCGCGTGATTATATCCTTGTGATTCCCGCGTGGTGCGACGGCACCATGCCATCTCGTTCATCCGCAAGGAAATAATATTCAAGAACAGAGGAGGGGGGATTCGGCCGTGTTTGTGCGGTCCGGACCCCCTCTCGTTAGTCGATAACACTTAACAATAAACCTCAAAAATTGTCAAGCTAGAACCAAGAACGAGAATAAATAAATAATCAACAACAACCCCTACCTTGGTTTCAAGATCGATGATCGTCAACGACCCGCGGAAGACAACGTCGCGGAGGTCGGGCGTCGCGGTAATCGTTCGTCAAATCCGTTGACGAAGAGGTACGTCTGAAGAGGTACGTCATTGGCGAATCTTCGTAAGCCGACGAAGGAAGTCCGAGGAGGAGGCGGCGTTCCCTTTCGTTGACACGGAAGGCATCGTCGATCTTCGTAAACAACCGGCTACGAATAAGAGAGGAGCAGCGTTCTTCGTCGGAGCACGAAGGTTCTTCGCGTTCTTCGTCAAAGTTGAAGAAGAAGAAGGAGAACCCAAATTCTCTCAAGAAGGCTAGAGAAATCTAACCAAATAAAATAATCTAGAGTATTATTTTATTCACACACTTAACAAATTGAATTTCAATTGTTTGAAATTCAAATAAAATAACTCCAAATTAATTAACAAGTTGTCATGTCATTTAAAGAGGGGTTAAAGGGAGTTTTGAGAGAAGATGAAAAGTTAGGGTTCGTGTGGGCCCCACCACAATTAATCCTCTCAAGGTAGGTTAAGTGGGTGTGGGTCCCACCCCTAACTTCCTTTTAGAGGAGTTAACCAACAAGTTAAAAAAAAGTGTTTCCACATTTTTATTTAACTTCTTATAATTCTCCCAAAACTTACTTTCGTCCCGCCTAAAACACAACCTCGGAAAAGGTCTCCTTAAGAGAATATCGGCGCTGCGAGTTCATCGGTGTCCTCGGATTTCAATTCTGAGCACCAGGTCAAAAGTTAGAATTTCCCGCTCGTTCGTTGACTGAATGTACCCGATCCAAACTTCGGAAATTAATTCCGGCCACTCCGGGCCTCGGAATCAGGTGCCGTCAGAAACCGCACTCTTGTAAAATTCCAAAGAAAATTAAGAAAAAAATTCCCTTGAATTTTAAGGGTCTTTACATAATGAATTATATAATATCCATTAATAAAATTGTAATATTGGGATATATGATGTGGAAGTATCAACATTTGATAAATCCCCAATTGGTGTAAAGTAGAAAGTGATAATAAAGAAAAAATGAAAATCTTGATGGATGAGACCAAGAAGGATGTTCCTCTAATAAAAAAAAAGAGATCTTAATCAATGAGGTATATTTAATGTAATATTAATGTTCTATGGAATTACCTAATGTATAAATCCCATATAAATTATATCATCGAATATAAACCCATTATAATTGAAATTGATAAACAAAAAATTTTCATTGAGATATTGAATGCATTCATGATGGAATATATGGGATAAAACATTATTTAAAAAAATAGAAATGACTACAATACGGGTCATATATGGACTCTAAATGAAGACATCAAATAAATCACCACATACAGTAAAAAAGGCATAGTGCATCTCGGTCTCGTTCAACGCCTCAAGTGGTAATCTCTATTTCTCATTTCCAGATTCATCTACTATATACATTAGTATAAGGTAGTAACTAAGGGATATTGAATGAGTATATGAATAAAAGGATCATAAATTGTTGATTTTATTTGATTTAAATGCATTGGTGATTCATAAATAATGAATAGGCTCTATTTTTAGAAAAATTGCAGATTTTGTGTCCTCATCATGTTTATACCTATGTAATATTATAGAGGTATCCCATTCTATATTTTATTTCACATGTAATATGTAATCCTAGAATGGGATACATGCATGTATGCTTGATAGATGCTTTATTAAAATGAATTCCATGAGATGGGAAAATGGTTTGTCATGTTTCACAATTACAAATTGTCATTTAAATCATAACAACTTCATTTTGGAGATCTACACTTTGATAATATGGTTAGTGCCTTTACAAATTAATTTTAATATTGTATTTCATTTCACTCTTTGTTGAAGGGGGGTCATTCTATTGGCCTGGAAATTTTATTTAACTGGAATGTATTTCCATGTATTTATATGTAAATTATAGTAAATTAATTTAATTACTTTATTGGAGAAGGATAACCTTATCTAAACATGATCTTCAGATCAGGTATTCTGAAGAAAAGCTTTCAAAATCCCATATTAGGAACTAGTATCTAACTTATCAGTCCAGAGAAGAATTACATGCTCACTCTAGAATGGGTGATACAATTACTACTAAAGAAATGATGGAATGTAATCTATTTAATGTGAACTTGATGAAAAAGGGATATATTAATTCAGTGTCATTTCATATTTTTACATGGAAAAGTTAATGAGGAAGGGGAATAATTTCACGAGCATTGATGGGTGCATCTAAATTATAAGGATGAAATCTGCAAGGCTGTAGGGTAATATTTTCTAAGGATCTAGTCTGATGATGAAATGGAAAACAAATCCAAAATGATTAAACATATACTAATTTTCCTTGACCAAAAAAATAAGAAACTCATCTTATCCCCTTCAATGGAAGAAGTCAACATTCCCCTCTTCACTTTGAATATAGAGTGTGCATCCAGATGGGATGGTTTTAAAAAATATTCTATATGTCTTTATAGTATTTGTCCCATAATGATTTGGGTAGTCAGTGAAGAATTTTTTCCATTAATTCTTTCAGGCATTATGGAATCAATTCACATTTCATTTATTTGATACCAAATAAAGATGTTGCAATAGATATTAAAGATTTAAGGATAGTTTCCATTTGGAATATTGTTCAGAAGATTATTTTTAAAAATATCATTAATAGGATTAGAGGAATTTCAAAAGATCATATTACCTCAAATTAATTTGAGTTTGTTCCTGGAAGACATTTTTATTGACACATTATGATTGTTTCAACCAGATGAAGAAGAAAATGAAGTAGCTAATAATTTCACTCCAAATTTCCATATCCAAATCTTTTTATAATCTGTAGTGGAGATTCCTTCTTGTTGTCATTAAGAATTATGGGATCTTATTATCTTTTATTATATTTTCCAATACCACAATCACCTCTACATTTTTGTACATCCTCATCAATGGATCACCCATGGGATAATTTAGATGCAAAAGATGAGTTAGATAGAGTGACTCCCTCTCATAGATTTTGTGTGCACTTGCTAAAGATGTTATGAGAAGTCAAATTATTGATCTGGAATAGTTTGGCTTCTAACAGTTAATCAGATAAGTGAGTGGTGGATTTACTCCATGAAATCTTTTGTATGACGACGACATACTATTTTTTTCTCATCCTTCACATGGAAATATTTTGGTTATTAAATACATGTTTAAACAATATAAGGAAGTGTTACGGGAGGTCATTAAATGTAATAAATCATTTATTTTGAATGGTGAGGGATTTTCTATGGGAATAAGAAAGAATATTACTATAAGATTTTGAGTGAGGAAGGGAGTATTTTTGGGAAGACCAAAAAAACTAATTTTGAAAGGAAAAACCATGTCTGAATCTAAAATGTTATGTCTTGTCATATAAATGATTACATCAAAATTTATTCTCTTGTTTTTTGTCTACAAGTGGACTAGATGTATTATCTATAAAATCCAGGGTTTTTTATGTAATTTCATATAGACAATATCTATTTAGGAGAGGAAGTTGATAAATATTCCATGGTAAGAATGCATCAATCCTATTGAAATGAGAGGACATAGATTTAATGTTTTGAGGATTTTTAATGACAGTATTATTTGGGAATTATCATGAAATTTCTAGAGTTATAATGATTTTCATTGGGACTTAATATCAATTGGGATCAAAATGATGTTTTTTAATAGATACTCTTATCATCATGCTTCATATATTTGGACATCATTTATCCATTCCTTTAATAATTGAATTAATAATATATTCTAGATTGTGGAAAAATAGTCTAGTCTCAACTGTGGGTGAATCTCATGGCTCTAATGTCCTATAGATGGAATCACTATTCTTTTAGATATAGTTTAATAATTTCCATTGATGATCTATTGATGCATGTCATCTAAATTAATTGTATTGTACCTCTTAAAATTTGGATTTATATCCAAAATTAGTCCATTATGGATGTGGGTACACTAGATTAGGGACCCAATAAGAATGGTAAATTCAATATGAAATACTTTTACAATGTGCAATGTGCTATCTATTTTTTTAACCAACATACAACTCAGAATTTATTATATATTTTATTCATATTTCCATATTTCTTCATATTTGGAGGATATATAAGAAATAGTTTTATATACATGACCAATTATGGAAGGATGAACAATATATGGTCTTAGAATGTCATTTATAATTGAGAAATGAGGAAAAAAAGTATCTATTTAGGGATTTTTTATTTTCAACGGACCACATAAATTATGTTGGTGGTATTTTTTGGATGCATCTATGCTCTAACATGTATATGGATAAGCTCATAATATTCAATAGTTCAACAAGATTGATATTTAACATCCCGGTTCTGGAAGCCACCCAGAGGTTCCTCGTACCCCATTAGTCGCATGGCCTCAAGCACATTTCCCCAAATGATAGAGGTTGTTAACTTGAAGTGAGGGCCTTGGGTGTGATATTGGGGAAACTATGCCCCCATTGGCAGAGTACAAAGTGGGAGAAAAGAAAAAGCAATTACAGAAGAAAAAAACATCCATAAAAGATCCAAAAATGAAAGGCTGAAAAAAAAAACTAGAGCACATTTATACATGATGCATGATATATATTTCTAGGAAAGAAACCAAACAATTCACAATGCGGGATTACCAATAGTACTAAACCAGAGTACAAAAGAAAACATGTAAACTCTTTAGCATCGCAAGCCATAACTTGGTCCCATACTGTCTAGCTCCACAATAATTAGGTACCTAAAGTATAAGGGAGCATTCCGTTACATATAACTACAACAATATAATCTGTTTGGGTCCAAAAGAAGAGGCCAAAAGGGGGTGAGACTAAATCCCAGTAAGAAACCACCATGAGATATGTGCCTAATAGTTAGTGAATATATTGTAGGTAAAATCAAGAAGGTAGTAAAACAAGGAAGTACTCACCAATAAACAATCCACAATTCAATGCATTAAAATCACCCCAAAACATGCAATAAGTAATCAATGCATATAAGCACAACAGGTAACCCTCCAGGAAGTACCCGCATCCTATCCCCTCTTGTCCTACCTAACAACACATGCAATCAACTAATCACAAGGTAACCCTCTGGGTAGTAAACTCAGTCTAACCCCTCTGATCCTACCTAACATGTACAAGCAACCCTCTAGGAAGTACACCCATTCTAACACCTCTGGTTCAGCTTAAGCATAAACTCTCTAAATAACCAATCACCATCATTTCCCCCCTATAGTCTCGTAACATTAAAAAAAGTGATATGGGGAATCACTCAACCTCTCATTCCCCTTGTGGCCCACATCGAGGAAAAATAGACACCCTGGAGAAGCACTCAACTTCAATTCCACCTATGGTCTCACATCGTAAGTAAACAGACACTGTGGAAAATCCCTCAATGTCCATTCTCTCTATAGACTATACACCAGGTTCTCATGGCCCCGTGTAAGTCAAGAATATGTAGTAGCCCATAACAGACTAGGTAAACCTCAAGGAAAACTTGGATAGCATTCTACATAACCACAACATAACAGAACAACAGTCACACCATTCTATAATACTAGGCATGAGAATGTAAACAGCAGCCTAGCAGGCAACCAAGACCCAAAGGTCAAAACAAGAAAAACATGTATGGGAAATACATCCAAAACACAAAAATTCACCCTATTCACAATCAGTAACCATCTACTCGTGCATAATAGAATAACAGAGAAACAGTAGGGCTGAAAATGTAAACGTGCAATACCATGTTCATGGGGATTGGGAAACTTTTCACATAAAACTCAATGAATTTTAACAAAAAGGCACAAACCAACTACCTCCATGTTAGGAGATCACTATATGTGAACATCTAAGTTTGAATCTCTTTATAAGTCCATTTATATAAGAAAACATATAAAATTTTCAACCCATGATAACTTGAAAAATAAAAGGAATCATGAAATGAGGCTCCAAAATAAGAGAGAAGTCACAGATTCTATTCCAACGAAACCGACGATGTTCAAATATGGGGACGAACAGAGGCTCGGGGGTTCATTGATGATCCATAGCGATACAGTTCTATCGATCGAACAAGACCAAAAGGAAGAGTATTCTGGAAATTATACTTGACCATGGTTCATTTAATGAATAAAAATAAGGCACAAGACTTGTAATATTGAAGTACATGACATGTACTAGGCTTTTCTATACTCCCCTTTAAGTGGCCACCAAATCACTCTCACATGACCTTGTGTGTGGCCACTTCACAGCTACCACACAGCCTCTTGTGGAAAAGTAGTACACAGTGTGTTCTAATAAAGTACATGGCATATTCATTGAAAATTTATAGAATTTCCACTTTTATCTAAAAATGACCTGAAAAGGGAAAACATACATGAAAGGAATATCCGGGTTCTTACAAACTTTCATCCTTAATGAAATTCATCCCCAAATTTCCCTAGTGTGGTGTAGAAGAAGAAACCCCGAATAGTTCCATCCACTAAGACCGCACGTCTGCCTCTGTCTCCCATGTATCGTCCTGTACTCGCCCGTGCTGCCATAGCACTCGTACTAGAGGAACAGACCGGCCTTGAAGAACCTTCGTACTGCGATCGACAATCCGGATGGGATCCTCCTCAAAAGACGCATCAACATCTATCTCAAACTCTTCAGGTTACAAGACGTGAGATGGGTCTGACACACAGGAAAACTTGATCCCCAACATCAAACTCTAAAGGTCATCTCCGCTAATCAGCATAAGTCTTTTGTCCAGACAGCACTGTATCCATCCTCTTCTGAATCAACTATATCTGCACTGTGGTCTCCTAAACAAGATGAGGTCCACAGAAAGTTTCCTCTCCTACCTCCATCCATCATAAGGGTGATCAGCATGGCCTTCTGTACAAGTCTGCATATGGGGCCATCAGAATAGTTGCATGAAAACTATTGTTGTAGGAAAACTCCACAATAGGTATATGCTTCCCCCAAGAACCTCCAAATTCTAGAATGTATGCTCGGAGAATGTCCCCAAGCACTTTAATTGTACACTCTGATTGGCCATCTGTCTGCGGGTGGAATGCTATACTCAAAAGTACATGTGTTCCCAAAGCCTTCTAAAGCCCCCTTTTGTCTTGAGAAGTAAAACGTGCATCCGTGTCTGAAACATTGGAGTGTGGAACTCCAAGAATTCGTACAATCTCTCAAGTAACAACTGTCCTAACTCATGAACACTGAATGTATCCTTGATCAGAAAGAAGTGGGAATCCTTCATGAGTTTATCAATGACAACCCAAACTGCATCATTACCTCATGGCGGCCTTGGCAAACCAGTCACAAAGTCCATCGTGACATCATTCCACTACCACTTGGGAATCATTCACTGCTTTAAAATCACTGCTAGTCTCTATTGATCTGCCTTCACCTGCGGACAAGTGGAACCCCTAATGAAAAAACCAACAATGTCCCTCTTCCTACCTGGACACCAATACTGATGATGTAGGTCATGATACATCTTGGTGATACCAGGATGAACTGCCCAAACAGAGGAATGAACGTCCCTAATCAGATCCCCGTGTATGTCTTCTAGCACCCATATGCGCCCCTGGAAACACTATATCTCTCCCTCGCCTACGGTCCATCCAGGAATAAGGGCCTATCCATAAAAACTCTCCAGTAGGATTAGTCCTATTGAATCTGATAGCTTCCTAATTCGAACTCGATCAAGAAGAGTATAGGTAACAGCTACAGGAGATAGAAAAGTCTGCCCCAGTCTATCATGAACCACCAAATTCATCTCAGAAAGCAATGACTTAAGCTTCCACTCACTACTGGACTCTTGAACTACTTGTATCTGAGTCCTCCTGCTCAATGCATCAGCCACTACGTTGGATTTCCTAGGCGTATAAGCACGCAAAATGTCAAAGGACTATAGGTACTCAACCTACATACACTATCTCAAATTTAGATAACATTGAGTGAAGATGTACTAGAGACTTTTGTGGTCATTGAAAACCACAAAATGCTATCCTAGAAGATAATGCATCCAATTTCATATGGCATTAAACACATAATCCAACTCTAGATCGTTAATCGGGTAATTCCTCTCATTTGGCCTCAAATGCTGAGACCTTTATGCAATGACTCCATCTCCCTACATAAGCATAGCTCCCAGCCAGATACCTGACGCATCACAGTAAACAATATAGCTCTTTACCAGCTCTAGAAATAATAGTATCGGTGTTCAAGTCAACCTCACTTTCAGCTTCTGAAAGGCTGACTCACAAGAATCTAACAACAAGAACATTTCACCATTCTTAGTCAGACTTGTCAGTGGTCCTGTTAAGCGTGAAATGTCATGTATGAAACTTATGTAGATTCCATCCAGCCCTAGAAAAATCCGTATCTCGAAGACGTTCTTCGACTGCTCCAAGGAAACTACATCTCTAACTTTCTCTCGGTCTAATGATACTCCTTCTTGTGAGATAACATAACCAAAGAAGTGAATCTTATCCATCCAAGAGAGGAATTTTGAGAGCTTTCCATATAACTGATGCTCCATCATTGTACTCAGAACGATATCAATATGGGTAGCATGGTCATGTTGAGTGTGTTAGTACACCAAGATATTTTCCATGAAAGCAACCACGATGGAATCCAAGTATGGATGGAACACTCATTTCATTAGTTCCATGAAAACTGAAAGCACATTCGTGAGACCGAACATCATAACCAAGTACTCATATAGACCATACCTACTCTGGGAGGCTGTAATAGGTATATCTGATAGTCTAATGCGCAACTAATAATAGACGAACATTAAGTCAATCTTCGAGAACACTTGGGCTCCTCG
Source organism: Viscum album (assembly GCA_963277665.1). Classification (NCBI taxonomy): domain Eukaryota; kingdom Viridiplantae; phylum Streptophyta; class Magnoliopsida; order Santalales; family Viscaceae; genus Viscum; species Viscum album. The sequence continues at coordinate 1,203,455,267 of OY728135.1, forward strand.
AGGCTGACCAAAGAGATCATCAATCCTAGGCAAGGGATGTTGGTTCTTGAACATCAACTGGTTCAACTTCCAATTATCCACACAAAGCCTATGCCTACCATCTACCTTCTTCGCAAACAGAATAGGCAAACCCCAAGGAGAAGTACTTGGTCAGATGAAACCCTTGGCCTAATACTCCTCCAACTGCTTCTTGAGATCCTGCAACTCTGTTGTTGCCATCCTATATGGAGGAATGGACATAGGTGCTGATCCTAGCATAAGATAAATTGAGAAGTCTACATACCGCTATGGAGGAAAACCTGAAAAGTCATATGGAATGTCATCTCTAAAACGATCCACCACTAGAGGAAAGTCTAATTGTGAAGTCCCATGGTCATATAGATAAAGACAAGATAAATGGGCTATAACTCCTCCCAACCCATTTTTCTTTCGACCCGCTCTGCTCGCATGGACATCCCATTCACCCCTATGAAGAAAGCATCCACCCTATGATGATACAAAACTCACCTGATCGTGATAACATTCGATAACTTCCTAGAAGGGAACTAGCCAGTCCATTCTGAGAATGACATCATAGCCTGTCATCTCCAGGACAAAGAGGTACCATAAAAAGTGACACCCAACAACCTATAGATGGAACTCTCTGCACTGACGTACAGTAGCCATTCAAGTACCCACTATCATGACCTGTCCTTGGGGCCTGTGTTGTGACTACCCCAAGCCCGCCTTCCATAGGCCAGGGGCTGGCGACTATCACCAAAGGCGTAATCCAAATTAAAAGGGAAGCCATTGGCTTTTAACCTGTAGCACATACACAGTCTGAACAAAAGGAGTAGAGGAAAAAAGTACTAAAATAGATAATAAAGGTGTGATGAAAGTTTGTGGGCTTGTATAAAAACCCAACTGAACAACAAGAACAAGTACAAGTAAAAAATGGAAAACAACTCCTAGATCGTCCACTGGGGATTCCAAGCTGATGTTTAGGTAAAAAAATCGAAAAAATCATACCAGTGGTACGTCCCATCTATTACAGCTTCGAGAAGCCTCAGTTCGTCACCCCCAGCATCGATCACGGATGTCCTTCATCTGCACAGAACACAACAAGGTGCGGGCGATGCCCGTACAGGCGTGAGTATAACAATACTTAGTAGGGGACCCTGAGACCCCCGAAGGACTCCCAGAATCCAAAAACAATAAACCGCAGTAGAAATACACAAAAAAAAGTATCAAACAATCCTACTTATTTATATGCCCATACATGTACCTAAGTTATCAATCATAGTCCGGCTCTAACTCTCGAGCCAAAACACAACCTAGTCCACAAAGGAAGTAAAGTCAAACACCACTATGATAATGGATGAAAGACATGAATCATCTCACATAGGTATACATATTTTGTAAAGTGATAGAGATGATAAGATGTAGTGACTAATTCATCTAAGCTGTTAGACCCACACAGGATATAGGACTAGCTAATCTGTTAGACCCACATAGGATATAGGACCACCAACTCTATCGAACCCACATAGGATATAGGAACAGAAGTCAGAACTGTCGGACCCACAGAGGATCCCTGTATAGTAGTCATTAGTGTCGAACCAACATATTATTCCGGTACAATATTCATCATTGTGGAACCCACGTAGGATTCCGGTACAATAGTAATTGGTGTCGAACCCAGATGGAATTCTGATATAGTAGTCATCGCATCCAGCTCTAGGGTTCTCGCACGCAGCACGCTCGATTCGGGGAGGGTCTACTACTCAAGTCAAGTTCCAATACATCATCTATCATGAATCCCCGAGTTGATGTATTCTGATGTTCCGCCTAATCTAATGGAACCCAACGCGACAGACGGCGCGTCAATCAGACGTCCGATCTGAGAGTTATAGGCATTTCTGTTCTAGGGTCCCAGTTGGATTTACGCTCAATCCAAACCCAGAAATTTTCAAAATTTATACAAAACTCACATAGAGTTTTGAAAATGTACTGCCTCTTTGCGAGGGTCCCAGTGCCATAGACGGCATGTGATTCGGACACACGGTCTTGGTGATATTTTCATTTAGGTGAAGTCGGGCCCGACCTGTAAAGCCCAGTGGGTGGGATGGTTGGCCCGACCCACTTGGCGGGGCCGGCCCCAATGGGGGGTCGGCCCAGCTCGACATTGCGGGTCTGACCCGGCTGTGGTGTCAGCCCAGCCTGGTGGGGCGCGGTCCCCTCGCGGACCCGGCCCGCATTGCGGGCCAATTCGGTTTGCCCGGTCGCGCTAAGCGGCATCGCCTCTCCCTGCCCGGCCGGTCGGTTCTTCCCGGAGCACACAACACGCATAGCGGGCTATTGTTCTTCCCACGTGGAGCCATGTGTAACTGTGGTTCTTCAGCTCGACCGGTAGGTGGCCGGACAGTTCACCCGGCGAGCAGGCCACGGGTGCGGGCCGTAGTTCCCCAAATGAGCAGTGCCTGTAGGCACCGTGCTCCTCCAGCCCGTCCTGCATGAGGCTAGACAATTCTTCTCCTGCCAAGTGGCCCATCGATACGGGCCATAGTTTTCCTCCACGTGGCGCCTTCGAGCGCCGCGGTCTTCCAGCGCGCCGCCGGTCGGCAAGCTGCCCGGCTCCACGGCGGCCGGATCGACCGACCACCTCCGTATCTCCACCACGGCGCAATGACGCTGTGGAACAACTACACTCCATGCGGCGCGACGGCACTGCGCCTCCTCTGCCTCTGATGTCAAACAATATAATCCAACAGAGGGACATCGGGTCATGTTTCTTCAGCTCATGCCCTCCGCGTTAAATGATAACAAATTACCACCATCGAACAATGTAAGCGTCGAAGGGTGTGGTAATAATTTAAATAAATCAAATCCCCTACCTTGATTCGAAGATCGTTCGTCGATGACGGCGTCAATTCGTTGACGTCAGGGTGCATCCGAGGAGTAATCTTCGTTGTTGGAGACGTTTTTCATGGGTGGCATCTTCCCCTACTAGCCCCGGTTGGAAAGGAGGAAGACACGTCGTCATTTTTCTGTGGAATCGGAGGTCTTTGTCGATAAAATATTATTCCTCCAATGTTCCTCCTAATTCTCCCCAACCCCAAAGCAAAATTATGCCAACTCTCACCATAATAATATATCACTTATTATTATGTTGGCAAAATGAATTCCAAATAATTCAAAATAGATGAACCAACTAATTAATTGTATTTTATATAATTAATTGAAGGGGATTTAACATCATTAAGAGGGAAGGTGGAAGGTGAAGGGTTTAACCCTCGTAAATGGGGAGGTTACAAGGGTTTCAAGGGGTGTTTAAGGGGCTTGAGATTGTGTGGCCCCACCACAAAATATCCTCCCATAAGAGGTTATATGGGGGGTGTCCCCACCTCCAACAACCCGTTGGAGAAAACAACCACCACCCAAATACTTTAACCACCATTAAAATAAAAATGTGTTACACACACATTTTTAATTAATTTTTACTTTTTAATTAGAAAACATTATTTATAACTTCCACTCACGTTGAAACACAACTGTGGTAAAGGTCTCCTTAAGCGAATATTGGCTTTGCAAGTTCATCAAGGTCCTCGGATTTCAATTCCGAGAACTAGTTCAAAAGATATAAAATACCGCACATACGTTTACTGAATGTACCCAAACAAAAGATTAGAAATTGATTCTAGGCACGTCGGGCCTCGGAATCAAGCACCGTCATGAACTGCAGACTCAAAAAATTCACATGTATTTAAGCAATAAAAATTTACACGGGATTTCTGGGACATTACATTCTCCCCACCTTAGGGCTTTACATCCCCGTAAGCTACAACACACACTAGGGTATCAAATGGGGGGGGGGGGGGTACTGAGCACGCATATGAGCCTCCTGATCCCATGTTCTCTCATGAAGGTTCTTGTGTGGCTAGCGAATGTGAACAACAGGAATCACCCATCCACGTAGTACCTGCTCCTGTGTATCCTCAATCTCTACTGGAACCTCAGTGAATTTCACCTTGACATCGATTTCCATCTCCCCATGGTCGATGATGTGGGATGGGTCATCTACATATCTTCTCTGTTGAGATACGTGGAAGATGTCGTGCAACCGATGAAACTGACGTGGAAGGGCCAAGTGGAAAGCCACTTCACTTACTCTACTGAGAACATGGAATGGTCCAATGAATCATGTAGATAACTTGCCACCTCAGCCAAATCTTTGTAGACCTCATTGAGGTGAGACCCATAGAAAAACATGCTCTCCTCTTCGAAAACCAATGGTCTCCATCTCCTATCAGCATAGGACTTCTGTCTGCTCTGTGCAGTCTTCATCCTCTCCTGGATGATCTGCACCTTCTCCAACATAGCATGTACCATCTATGGTCCTATAAGTTCTGACTCCCCTGGGTCAGGCCAGTACGGAGGTGATCTTCAAGGTTGGGTGTACAGTGCCTCGTAAAGTACCATCCTGGTGGTGGAGTGGTAGCTATTGATTTTACAAAAACTCCACCATTGGTAATTGATCCTCCCACTTGTGGCCAAAGTCAAGGACACATGCATGGAGCATTTCCTCGAGAGTCTGGATGGTCTTATCAGTTTTTCCATCCTTATGATGATGAAAGATGGTGCTTAAGCGAATCTGGGTCCTGAAAGCCTCCTCCAACCCCTTCCATAGCCGGGAAGTGATACAGGAATCTCGATCGGAGACTACTGTTTATGGCACACCATGAAGCTATATGATGTCTTGTTTATGGAGGCATCCCAAGCTCTCTACGGATCCGTTCTCTCAAATCGGTAGGAAGTGGTCCGACTTCGTGAGTCGTTCGACGATCACCCAGATAGAGTCGTGTCCTTTGGATGTACGTGGAAGTCCAGTCATGAAATCCTTGGATATCCCATCCCACTTCTAATCTGGAACCTCTAAGGGATGAACCAAGCCTACTAGAACCTGGTGCTCTGCCGTCACTTGCTGACAAGTGAGGAATCATGAGACAAAATCTATTACCTCCTTCATCATACTCGGCCACCAGTGCTGTTTTCTGAGGTCTTGATACATCTTCGCCACTTCTGGATGTACCATTAGAGGGGATGTGTGAAACTCCCTCAACACCTCCTCCTGTAGTGATATTATTGCCATGGTACATCCTCCGAAGAGGATGAAGTGCTCCCCACATTTAGAAAACCCATCAAGGGCCTGCCCGGAGGATATCTAAGCACATCGCATCTCACAGTCAACATCCCCATTTTGTCCCTATTTAACTCACTGATGAAGTGGAGGAGTGAATGTGAGAGACTGCTGAATGGATGATCCATCTCTATCCACAAAGGATATCTGCCTCACACCCAGCTACTATGTTTCCTCTCCTTGCAACTGAATACCTGATCTTCTGATGAGAGAATCTGCAACAAAGTTCCCATTTCCAGGAGTATAGACTATCAGGAAGTCATAGTCTTGGAGGAACTCGAGACATATTCATTGTATTAGGTTCATGTACTTCTGTGTGAAGATATACCTGATACTCTGGTAGTCAGAATAGACTGCAAAATGCTCTCAATCAGATAGTGTCGCCACATCATCAAGGTGAAGACCACTACTGCTAACTCTAGGTCATGGGTAGCGTAGTTTTACACATGTTATCTCAAATTCCATGAACAATAAGCGCTCACTACTCTCTCTTGTATCAGGACACACCCGAGTCCAGTCCCGGATGCGTCGTAGTAAACTACGTACCCCATTCCCTCGTCCGGGAGCTTCAATATGGGTGCACTGTTCAACCTCTACCTCAGGTCCGGAAAGCTATACTGGAATCTATCAGACCACACGAAGGGTTTCCCCTTCATCTTCAATGCTAAAAGCAGTGATACAACTCTAGATAAGACTGGCACAAATCTCTGATAGTACCCAGCCAGTCCCATGAAACATCGCACCTCCGTCACACTCCTGGGTGGATCCCAATCAAGTAATTCCTCGACATTCGCGGGATCCACTACAACTCCGGCCTCTGAGATGTCGTGTCCTATGAAGTGGACCTCTTGAATCCTGAACTGTAACTTCCAGAGAATACCATAAAGCTGGTGCACATGGAGGGTTTCGAGTACTACCTACAATTGGTTGGTGTGCTCCTCCTCGTTAGTCGAGTAAATTAGAATGTCATCGATGAAGACTATGAAAAAATGATCAAGGTAAGGCTAGAATATCATGTTCATGAGACTCATGAACACTACTGGATCATTGGTTATGCCAAAGGGCATAACTGAGAACTCATAGTGGCCATACCGCCACCTGAAGGCCGCCTTCTGCACATCATCATCTCAAACTCTGAGCTGGTGATAGCCTGACCTGTGGTCTATCTTCGAGAACCATAATGCTCCCTTGAGCTGATCAAAGAGGTTTTCAATCCTTAGGAGTGGGTACTTGTTCTTCATGGTCACATGATTTAGGCGATGGTAGTCGACACACAGTCTCATTATCCAATCTGCCTTCTTTGCGAACAAAGTCGGAGATGCCTAGTGTGAAACACTTGGTTGGATAAATCACTTCCACTGCAAGTCCTCTAGCTACACCCACATCTCATGAAGCTCGGTGGGAGCCATCCGACAAGCTGGAGTAGATATCTGTGATGTACTGGGGTACAAGTCAATGTATAAGTAGACCTCCCTGCGATGAGGTAGTTCGAGAACATCGTCAGGAAAAACAACCTCGTACTGATCCACCACAATAGGAATAATCGGACTCTGCACATCAACCGCTCCAAGAATGAGACTTTCTAACTGATGTGTGATCAGCTGCCCCCTCCTCTACGTAAGTCCATTCTGGGCTGTAAAGGCTCCCATATCACCGGTGAAGATGATCTTTGTCCCATCAGTGTGGATACACGACACTTTTCACCTAATACAATGAATAAGAGCATAAACTATGGATAACTAGTCCATACCCAAAATGACGTCGTAAGGCCTCGACGCCACTACAAGAAGATCCCAGCCAAAGATCTCTCCTCCAAGATTATTCTCACACTTCCAGAACCAGTGTGTAATCATAGTGTATTCTCCCGTAGAAGTCTGTAGCCCTAAGGATCGTGCCAACGGCTCTGTCGGATTCTCTGATCACTGAACGAGGGCAGTGAAAATAAAAGAATGACTCGAACCTGTGTCTATAAGTACTAAACCAAGGGTGGAGTGGACACAGACATGACCTTGAATCATTTTAGGTGAGCCATGGTCATAGGCCTCAACTTCCTGGAGCTGAGCTCATCTCACTCTGCTAGCTCCCTGTGGTCGGGGTGGAACTCCTGGTGGTGGTGGTGGTAGAGCCTCGAAAGGTCATCCACCACCCGCTACTCGGCCAACTCCTCTTTCACATCCACCTGCTCCTGTTGGAACACCATGGTAGAACCTCTACCTCTTTCTTGGAGGTCCCTCTACTATCTTCTGCTCATCTGCATGGAAGGTCAGGCAGTCACGAGCCATGTGGCCCAACCCGCCGCATGCATAGCATTGCCTGCTCCTCGTATATTTGGCTCTATCTCGTGTGCCCCGCACAACCGAACCAGAATCATTGGGTTTCCTACCTGATGTACTAGTCCACTTGGACCTCTGTGTCATCTGTCTACTATCAGCTAGAGAAGGCTCTGATACGTGTCACCCTGTGTTGGGTCTCGCCGCTGGTGACAAATCAGTAGGAAACCACTCCACTAGAAGGGCTCGCTCCAGCACCCCCGCCTGCGTCAGAATACTGAGGGGAATCGTCGAAGCCTTGATCTCATGCCTGAGTCCCTGATCGAAGGTTCGGGCCCTGATGAATGGTTCTCACACCATGTATGTGGAGTAGCATTAGAGGTCGGTGAACCTCGCTGAGTACTGAGATACTGTCATGCTGCCCTACTACAGATGTAGTAACTCCTAAATCCTCACCGCACGAAGGGTCGCTGGGACAAAATCCAAGCGGAAGAGACCCTCAAAGTCTATCCATAGAAATGATTACTCGTCATGCAACCAATGCATATGGCATAACCATCTGCCTGCTACTGCATGTAGGTGACTCACGACAAGGATCACCATGAGGTTGGTTAGTGTCCCTACCAATCAAAAAACTCTCGTGATAGACTACATCAAATCCTCAGCTACCTGTGGGTTCGTCTCTCCCCAGAACCAGGGCGGCCTCTTTCACAGGAACTCATGCAATGCACATAGGAGGCATGCAATCTTTGCTACTGGAGCTGGTGGTATCAGAGGCCCGGTGGGTAGGGGTACCGCTGGTACATCTGTTTTGATGGGGCCCTTCACTGAGGCCACGTCGCTCGGTGGGCTACCATCTCGTACGAAACGTGGAACCCTAGCTAGAATCCTTCGTGGGGCCATCCTAAAAAGAAACAGTTGTGCCACAGTTAGAACATTATACCTGGTGAGCTAACACAAAGTAATCATGAAGAAAACTATTCCAAAGGAAACACACCCGCAATCTGTGTTTTTGTGCAATGATTCAGAAATTAGATGTCATAGCCCTAGTGTATAGATATGTCGGCAGCCGCACCAACACCAGTTTCCTTAAACTGATAACCACACCCAAAACACATAACACTATTGCTGTTAAAAGAATCAGAGTCTAAGTTTTATGGTAGAACCAACTCCTCTGATACCAATTTGTCACGACCCGTCCTCGGGGCCTGTGCCGTGATTACCCGAAGCACACCTTCCATAGGCCAGGGGCTGGAGACTACCACCAAAGGAATAATCCCAATAAAAATGGAAGGTATTTAATTTTAACCTGTAACACACAAACATTCTGAACACAAGCAGTAGAGGCAAAAAGTACCAAAATATAAATGTAAGGTGTGCTGAAAGTAAGTGGGCCAATATACATACCCAACTGAACAACAAGTACAATTACATGTAAAAAGGGAACACAACACCTGGATCGTCCACTGTGTATTCCTACCTGAAGGGTAGGTACAGATCTCGAACAACTCATCCCTATGGTATGTCATGTCTAGTCCAACTCCGAGCAGCCTCCATCTATCACCCTCAACCTCAATCACTAATGTCAGTATTCTATACAGAACACAACAAGGTGAGGGCAAAGCCCGTGCATGGGTGAGTATAAAAATACTCAGTAGGGGACCCCGATACCCCCGATGGTCTCCCAGAATCCAAAAAAATAAACCACAGTATAAGGATACAAACACAAAATATCAACAAACCTTACATAGGTATATGCCCATACATATACTTAAGTTATGAATCATAGTTCGGCTCCAACTCCTGAGCCCAAACAAAACCTAGTCCACAAATGATGTAATGTCAAACACCACTATGATAACGGTAGAAATACATGACTTAGCTCACAAAGGTATACATCATTAATAAAGTGATATAGTTGATCAAATGTATTCACTTATTTATCTAAGATATCGGACCCACATAGGATACAAGACCCGGTAAGATATCAGACCCACACAAGATACAGGACTGGCTACTCTATCAGACCCACACAGGATACAGCAATAGAAGTCGGAACTGTTGGACCCACAGAGGATCCCGATATAGTAGTCAAAACTATTGATCCAATGTAGGATATCGGTACACTAGTCATTGCTGTCGAACCCACATAGAATTATAGTACAATAGTATTTGCTGTCGAATCCATGTAGAATCCCGGTACAGTACTCATCGCAGCCAACTCTAGGGTTCCCACACTCCGCATGCTCGATTCCTGGAGGGTCCGCTCCTAGAGTCAAGTGTCGATACATCCAATATCACGACATCCTGAGTTGACATTTCTCGAAGTTCTGTCTCATCAAAAGGAACCCAACGCAGCAGACGACGTGTTAATCAGACGCCTCGTCTGAGAGTTATTGGCATTTATGTTCTAGGGGCCCAGTTGGATTTACACTCGATCCAAACCCGTCTGTTTTAAAAATTTATCCAAAACCCACATAGAGTATTTCAAAAGAAAATTATCTTTGTGAGGGTCCCAGTGCCGTAGACGGTGCGTTGTTCTATTGCACGATTTTGGAGAGATTCGGATTTAAGTGAAGTCGGGCCCGACCCATCAAACCAAATGGGATGGCGGGTTGGCCCGACCCGCATGGCAGGTCTGGCCCGGTTGGGGGGTCAGCCCAGCCTGACTTGGCGGGTCTGACCTGGATGGGGGTCAGCCTGGCCCGGTGGGGCGCAACCCCCCCCCCCCCCTCCCCCCCCATCACCCCACCCCCATCACCCCACCCCCCCCATCACCCCACCCCCCCCCCCCCCCCCGAAGACCCGGTGGTGCCAAGCAGCGCCGCCTCTCCCATCCCGGCCAGCCGTAGCCAGCCAGTTTTTCCTGGAGAACAGGGCCCACACAGTGGGCCACTATACTTCCCATGCGGCGCCATGTGGCACCTCAGTTCTTCATCCCAGTCGGTAGGTTGTCAGCCGGTTTTCCCGTCGGGGGGCCCACGTTTGCGGGCCGCGGTTACCCTGCAGCGCGACACCTGTGGGAGCCAAGATCCTCCAGCATGTCCAGCCATTTAACCGGCTGGTTCATCCATCCCGACCAACATGATGTCAGCCAGTTCTTCTCAAGACGAGTAGTCCGCAGATGTGGGCCGCGGTATTCCTACATGCAGTGCCTTCGGGCCCTGCGGTCTTCCAGTGGGCCGCTGGTCGGCCTGCTGCCAGGCTCCACGACGGTCGGCTTGGTCATCCGCCCCCGAATCTCTACTGCGGTGTGACGACGCTGCGCCACCTCCACCTCCAATGTCAAACAATATAAACAAATGATGTCAGGTCATGTTTGTTCGGCCCACGCCCTCTGCGTTAAATACTAATAAATGGACACCGTCGAACAAAGTAATCATTGAAGAGCGTGGAAATAATTTAATGTAATAAAATCCCCAAACCTTGATTCAATGATCATTCGATGATGGCGGCGTCAATTTGTAGATGTTGGGGTGTGTCTGAGGAGGAAGCGTTATTATTGGCGATGTTCTTCATGGGAATCGTCTTCCCTTACTAGACTCGGTTGGAAAGGAGGATGAAATGTCGTCGTTCTTCGGTGGAATCGGCGTTCTTCATCGAGAGAAAATTACTCCATCAAAGTTCCTCCCAATTCTCCCCAAACCCAATGAAAATTTATGCCAACTCTCACCATAATAATATATCACATAATATTATGTTGGCATAGTGAATTCAAAATAATTCTAAATATATGAGGCAACTAATTAATTTCAAGATAGATAATTAATTGAGAGGGAGTTGGAATCATTAAGAATGAATGTGGAAGGTCAAGGGTTTAACCCTCATAAATGGGGAGGTTCCAAGGGTTTCAAGGAGAGTTTATGGGGCTTGAGCTATTGTGGGCACCACCAAAAAATATCCTCCCAAGGGAGGTTATGTGGGGGTGGCCCACCTCCAAAATCCCTTTGGAGAAAGCAACCACCTCCCAAAGACCTCAACCATCTTTCAAATAAAAATGTGTTACACACACATTTTTTTTTAAATTTTTACTTTTTTATTAGAAAACCCAATATTTAACTTCCACTCACGTTATAAAGCAACTGCGGTAAAGGTCTCCTTAAGCGAGTACCAGTGCTGCGAGTTCCTTGGTGTCCTCAGATTTCAATTCCGAACACAGGTTCAAATGATAAATAAATCTCAAATATATGTTTATTGAACGTACCTGAACAAAACTTCGTAAATTGTTTCCGGACACTCTGGGCCTCGAAATCAAGCACCGTTAAAAATTTCGGACTCGTAAAATTCCCATGTATTTATGAAAAACAAATTCCATAGGATTTCCAGGTCTTTAAACCAACGAAGTGTCTAGCATCAAGATATCAGCAGAAGAAAATATGTAGATCCCAAGGCTCTCTATGATAGAAACAAAAATCAAGCTACGGGAATCCCCTGTATCAAAAAGAGAAGAAGCTAAAACTAAGTATGCCAAGATCATACCTCTAATGGCAGAAGTTTCGATATCCTGCTCCTGCATGGTTTGCTCCACTACAAAACTATGGAATGTACCGTGGCCCTATCACCCTACCTGACCACTCTGAGCTCATCCACCCTGATATCGCTAAATACCCAGTGACTGGCTACCACGACCACAACCTCCACCTGGGCCTGAATGTCTGGAAGCACTCTAGTTTGTATACTGGGGATAAACTGGTGGTGCTGCTCCTAAATGAGGAGTCATAGAAGAACCTATGTCACATACTGCTAGAGTGATTATCTGACAGAAGCGCTGAAGATGACCCGTCGTGCCACAAGTTCGGCCCTCCAATGGGTCTCTCGAGAAATGTGGACTTGTATCCCCGCTCGTTCTAGAATATTAACACACCACCTGGCTACTAGAAGAAATGTCTCGCCTCCTTGGTTCACCGTTCGAAGACTCCCTACAATGCTTCCTACTACCAGCAAGAGGAATAATAACCCCATTTGTCAATCCACCCTAGCTCACAACTCAAGAATACCTCATATTGTGCTCTGTGATCAGCGCCTGGTTTACTATAGAGGTGATAAAAGTCAACTCAAAGATGTTCACTTGCGATCGGATGTCGTTCTAGAGACCATCCTCGAACTTCTATGCCATGAACAAATGATCGACTTCCGGAAGAGGTAGGAAGTGTTGCAGCTTGATAAAGAGGGAGGAATACTCCATAACAGAATGAGTATCATACTGTAGACTCATAAAATCTCGTGCTCGATCACCGCTTAGGGTCTCTAGAACGAAGCAATCAAAGAAGATGAGTTGAAACTCATCCCACGCCATAACCTACTAATGTGCCGCATGTGAGATCACATCCCACCTCCTCTTGGAGGAGTCCTGAAGTATATAAGAACATAGACTGAACCTCCTCTCTAGAGGCATCTCCAGATGCTCAAAAACCATCAGCATGGCTTCTATCCAGGACTCTGCAGCCTGAGGTCCTCCTTCCTTGGAGAATGTGGGAGGATTCTATTGCTGGAAGACCCACATAAAATCAGCCATTGACGGGGAAGGAGGCGACGCTCCATGAAAGGTATGCATCATCCTCATAAATCCTTCCCTGAACTATGAATCAGCACCCATGTCAGGTACAATGGCTGGTTCCAAGGCGGGCACAACTGGTGTATCTACAAGTGGTCCCTGGTCAGCCATGTCTGGTTTCTGATCACCGCATGGCAATTGCCATTCAACTGAAGGACGTCTCGATGGCATGACACTACAAGGTCAAGCACACACCTAGGATCAGGATTATAAAGTACTGAAAACAAAGATTGTAATAAGGGAATATGAGAAGGAAATCACTCAATTTTTACAAAACATGACTACACACCATGTACATTTCCAACACGGTGAGTTCCTGGAAGTCATTTACATCGTCGTGTACTCCTACCTAAACTGATAGTGTAACAACCCAGACACACGACATGTTGTCCTGACACACAGTGTGTACATGAATCATCTTCCCCTGCCCGAGTCCTTTTATGCGGTTAAGCCACACAGCTCTCCTAAGGCAAGACTACACATCGTGTACAATTCCTACACTGCGTGTAATAGACAAGCTTCACTTGGCCCGCGTTGTTAGTGAGAGGGCCGGAAACATGGATCACACTACACGGCATGTTCCAAATGGACACAGAGTGTATGTTAAAGGATAACACTGACCCATGTTGTTCTTGAAACGGTCGGGTACCTTGTTCAGACTTCACGGCGTGTTCAATGCAGACACGGCATGTATGTGAAAGGGTAACACCAACCTGTGTTGTTCGTGACACGACTGGGCACCTGGGTCAGACTACACCGCGTGTTTAATGGGTACATGACTTCTTCCCACCAGACTTTCCCCATCTAGAGTCTATGCCCACACAGCCTATCACACGATTAGAGACTAAATGGAATGTATACAAAGTATATAGCGTGTACTTAAGAAAACGGTTTCTTCCCAAACAGAAGAACACTTGGTGTGTACATAACACTACACGACATGTATTTTGGGTTTCTCTGGACTGCAAGCCTCAGACACTACTCCAAAACCCAGAAAACATTGAAATGAGCACTAAATGTGCCAAATTCTGATCTGTGAGGGCCTATACTCCTCAAGAATCAATGTTTGGAATCATGTACACATTATAACAAGGAAAACAAGCCAATTATCTAACATATTCTAGTCCATGAAGTCCATAACAACTCTAGAACCAAAGATTGGCATCCAATCCAGAAAAACATTAGAAAACATAATACCTTATCAAACATCAGGTATTTTTTCAAGGAAAATATCACAACAACTTGTATATTTTATACATAATTTATCACAAAAACATGAAACCACTAATGCATCCTAGATAGCATGGAAAATATGTATAAAATGTGATTACTAGAAAGTTTCTATATGATGCATGAGATGGAATATCATCATCTCCTCGTGTTTCAATAGAAATAGAACCTCAATAATATAAACAACAACATCACAATCATGTGAATCACTCAAGGTGAAATCAACTCAACAATAATAATTATAAAACCAAATAAATTTCTATTAATGAGGTAGATTGGATTTCCCCTGTACACGGGTCAACTACTCCCAGGAACTGCTTATTAACAAGTACTTATTCGTTCCTTTCCCATGCTAAAGGATCCAAATAGTAAATCAATAGTAAATAATTCCTCTGATACAACTTTGTAACATCCTGGTTCTGGAATCCACCCAAAGGTTCCCCATACCCGGTTGGTCACAATGCCTCAAGCACATATCCCAAAATTCCAGAGGGTGCCGACTAGAAGCGAGGTCCATGGGTGTGATAGTGGGGAAACTGTTCCATCATTGGCTGAGTACACAATGGAAGAATAAAAATGAAATATCGAAAGTAGTAAACATCCATATAAGAGAAAACAGCAGAAGACTGAAAGTAAAAACAACGGGAGGGCATATATAAATGATGCATGATATATATGTCTAGGAAATCATCCAAATAGGTCACAATGCTAGAATACATATAGTACTAAACTAGTGTACAAAACAAAATAGGTAAACTCTTCACCATCACAAGCCATAGCTTGGTCCCATACTCTCTAGCTCCACATCAATCAGGTACCTAATGTCGAAGGGTTCTTTCCCTTATCTATACCTAAAACAATATAATATGTTTCACCAAAAAGAATGGCCCAAACCATGTGTTAGACTAAATCCCAGTAAGCAACCACCATGATATCTGTTCCTAAAAGTCAGTGAATATTTGGAAAGTAAAATCCATAATGCAGTTAAAAAAGGAATTACTCCACAGTAAACAATCCATAGTTCAAAGGATTCAAATCTCCACACATCATGAAACAGCTAATCAAAGAAGATAATCCCAATAGGTAACCCTCTGGGAAGTACCCAAAGCGTATACCCTTTGGTCATACCTAAAAACCAAAGAATGTCTCTATTCACAAGGTAACCCTCTGAAAAGTACACTCAGTCTAACCCCTCTGGTCCTACTTAGCCAGTACAAGCAATCCCTTGGGCAGTACACTCAGTCTAACACCTCTGGTTTATCTTAATCATAGACTCTCTGAGGAATAACTCACCGTCAATTCCCCCTAGAGTCTTGTAATGGTACAAAAGGTTCTCTGGGGAATCACTCGATGTATTATTCATATTGTGGCCCACATTGAGGGAAAACAAATTCTCTCGGGATTCACTCAATGTCAAATCCCCCTGTGGTCTCACATCATCAGTAAACAGACACTCTGGAGAATCCCTCAATGTCCATTCTACCTATGATATATACACATGGTTCTCACAGTATTGTGTAAGTCAAGAAAGTGTAGCAATGCATAACGACCAAGGTAAACCACAAAAACTACATGGATAACAATCTACAACACCACAACATAAAAGAAAAAATTCACACAATTCAATAATACTAGGAATGAGAATGTAAATGGAATCCTAATTGGAAACCAATACCCAAAGGTCAAAACATGAAAAACAAGCATGAGAAATACATACAAAGCACAAAAATTCACCCTCTTCACAATCAATAATCATCTAATCAGGCATACTAGCATAATAGAGAAACAATAGGGCTGAAATGGTAAACGCGCAATACCCCGTTCATGAATATTGGGAAAATATTCATATAAAACTCAAAGACTTTTAATAGAATAGCCCAAACCACCTACCTCGATGTTAAAAGATCACTATATGTGAACCTCGAAGCGTGAATCTGATTACAATTTCATAGTTCTAAGAAAAAATATAAAACATTCCACCCATAGTAACATAGAAAAGAAGAGGAATCATGAAACGAGGCTCCAATAGAAGAGAGAAATCACCGATGTGATTCCAACGCAACCAACGATGTTCGAATTGGAGAATAGACGGAGGATAGGGGGTTCGTCGAATATCTGCAGCCATACGGTTCTCTCAATCGAACGATACCTAAAAGAAGAGTCTTCTAGTGATTAGACATGACCCCGATGCGTTTAATGAAAAAAGTACATGTTGTGTACTTTTTCAGTACATGGTGTGTTCTCACCTTTTCATTACTTCACTTTAAGTGGCATCCAAATCAATCCCACACATCCATGTGTGAGGCCACTACATGGCCACCACACGACCACCTGTGACAAAGTAGTAAACGACGTGTACTCATAATGTAAACGGTGTGTACTTAGAAAATTTCCAAAATTTCCTCTTTTCTCCAAAAATGACTAGAAAAGGAAAAACATACCTGAAAAGATGATTCGAGTTCTTACAGAGTGATCAAGAATCCAACATGATGCTGGTACTATTGGACTCTCTTGTTTTAGTTATGTGGTAGTCATGTTGTTCATGTTTTTTTAAATCATTCCACTCTCACTACATATTTCCATTAATGTAATTCACAATTATAGTTTTTCTATTTTGATGGAAAAAATTTGACAATGAGTAATACCATTAACGAGCAAAATATTATGAGATCTCCTTCTTTTATAGGCATATCAAAAATTTAACTATCACTCAAATTATTTATTTAGATTAATTCTCAAAAAAACTGGATAATAAACAATTTTGTTGGAGCGATATATGGAACTCCAAGGCAGTTAGGTTGTGGATATATATTTCACACACTGTGTAGTTGTCAAGGGATGATGTTATCATTTTAATGGGATTGGATTTTATAATGAATATGAATTTTTGGAAATGATCTATTCTAATAAATATGATTTCCTGATTAACATAAAATATTTGATGATAGAGTTTGTATCAGAAATTGCATTGATTGTGTTAGACCAATGAACCAGGGTTGGACTTTGGAGGATCATTCCTCATTGGATCCGGTTCATAGACCAGGTAAATCATCTCAATATGACCGTTTCACATGCTTATAGGGAATAAAATCAAGTGGTGGGTTATTTATAAAATAATATGATCATAAAAATTAACCCCAAGTGGTCATTCATTGAACGAGATTATTTTGCACTATTTTTGGAGGAAAACAAGAGGTGAGTGTATCATTTTTTGTATTTTTAAAACCTTTTATAACACCTTAACTCTTAGATTTTTAATAAATATTTGGGACCATACTTGGTCAGATCCTCGACCTTATTGGAAACATTGAATCATCCACTGCTACATCCAAAAACGATTGAAAATCAAGTAACCTTTTTGAAATCATATTTCAATGAGAATATATGGGGATATTTTTACTAAAATACATACAGATTTTATACTTACAAACATGACTATTATAACTATGATACAGACTAATAATATCCTTTGGATTTATTGACTTTAAACTCATAACATATTAATTTCAAAAATAGAGAAGAAAGTTATATGTTTTGTGGGAGGCATAAAATATATTCTTTTTGGAGGAGAAACACCATTATATGTGTCTCTTGTAGATCAAATTTTCATAGAACATCACAATGACATTTTGGGGTAAACATAATTGATCAAGAAATCTATGCATATGATGGATACATTAATATTAGAGAATATACCAATTATATTATTAATGTATTTATTTATCTCTTATAAAATTTCCAAGACATCCAACTAAATGTGATATTTTAGTTTCCATTGAGTTCAACCTTAGTGTAAAAGATTTATCACAATATACATATAGTAACCCACCAATGTAGTTATAGGATTTGAATAAACCATTACATTTATTGTGTGATAAGAAATTCTTATTCCCTAGTGTCTTAATTTGGGGAGTCCATGTCTTATTTTAAATGAATAAGGGAACTCCTATGAGGTTTTCCATCAGTTATAGTAAATAAATGCCATTAATATAAATAGAAAGTATATTTTATATGTATTGATGAAATATTTTATCATCTTCAAGGTGATAAATTCATCTAGAACATAAAATCATTAATCTTTTTGTCACCAATTATGTGGAAGATAGATCATATTATAAATACATAATTCTAAACGACTAATCAGATTTTTTAGATTATTGTAATTCCCTTAATATTTACAATAAAATCATTACAGTAAATATATATATATAATGAATATATTTCATGAATAATATCTTGAAAATATCATGGTGGTATTGATTTTTTATATCATAATATACTTCAAAAGCTATGAATTGCATGATAATAATTTTTGAATCTTTTCTAAAATATATAAAAAGAGTAATATATGGAATTCATAAAGTTTTAGTTTCTTGTTGAAAAAAATTATTTTCATGAAAATATTAACTCAAATATTGGGATACCAAATGATTCTTATGTGTCATAGTTGTTCAATATTTGTTTTTTCTAAACATAAATATAACTGATGTATCTAGTTTCAATAATTTAGAAGTTTAATATAATCTATTTTTTTTTAAAATTACCAATTATCCAACATGTTATCCAAGTGAACACATAATGGAACCAAATTCAAATGGTAAATGGTATGTGATTAATGTTTTGGGGATATAAATAAAATAAAATTTAATTCAATAGTACTAACTATACCATTAAGGAATGATGTATGTAATATATATAATAAATCATCAAAGACTAGAGATGAGTTTTAAAAATAATGAGATGGTTTCTTATGTATGAAAAAATAAATGGTCCAAGAACAAAAATATCAAACCCATGATCTTTATTTTTCAACTGTAATAATTTTCCATAAGATATATAAAAACATAATTTCTTGTGAAAGATTGACATATGTACCCTTCACACAAATTTATAGTACTTATTCATAGAGAAATGATATTAACGTGATATAGAGGAGGTAGTATGAACTATATAGTGGCTATGATTGAGAAACAAACTCACACCAATGGTAGGTGAGCAAAGTGGTTGAATCGTTGAGTATAATAAATTTTAGTGTTTTTACATTGATCAAGATGGAAAAGTATCTAATATGCATGCATTAAATAAAATTAGATATATAATTTAATATATAAGGGGAAACATCATTTCTTTTCTATGTTATTTCCCCAAAAACTACTATATATGATAAATAAGTCCAAATAAGTTTAGAATAAAACATAAAAATTTATAAAACAATGAATAATTTCCAATTTATGGAATTTATTGAAGAGGTTGGTGAATTTATGGTTATAAATAGAGTCATTGTTCCCTAAATTATTTGAAAAAATCATGAATTGATAGTTGATGGTTATAGATAAAACAATTTCTATACACTCAAGTAAATATTTTATATATATGGGTTTAGTAGAACAATAATAGTTGGAAATTACTAAATAAATCTCATGAATTCTAGTATACCAATAGGAAAAATATTAGAGGAAACTACTAAATGGTATCATGTGACATATCACTATTTCAATATGAGACAGATAAAATATTAAAATGGAAATTATTACTCAGATTCCTAATTTATCTTAGTGGAATGAAATAATGTGGTTTTTTATGAAATGAACAAAATGTTCATCATATATTCTCTTAATAAGAGCTGATATACCCCCTAAAAATCATTTATGTCTATAAATCTACAAGGATGTGAAACAGTAATCATCTCCTCTATAATTTATATATAAAGATAGTCAGCCTAGTTGTAACGCCCCGACCGCAGTTACCCATATTCGGTGCATTATTATATAACATTTTCATGATCACAAGAAAGATCAAGTCTCGAAAGACCGATTAGTTTAGTAGCCTTGGAATAACCAGACACATTAATAAAGTTTACATTACATCATAAAATGAAAACTAAAAAAATATAGTCTCCATAGACCACACTCGTATCTCCTCATACTATCCCTGTAGGTCATTCATAAATTACTTTTTCACATC
The DNA here is from genome assembly GCA_963277665.1 of Viscum album. Classification (NCBI taxonomy): domain Eukaryota; kingdom Viridiplantae; phylum Streptophyta; class Magnoliopsida; order Santalales; family Viscaceae; genus Viscum; species Viscum album. The sequence goes on from OY728135.1 coordinate 1,203,475,461, forward strand.
CTGGGAAAAATAAAACATAGAAAAGGGGTGAGCTAAAATGCCGAGTAAGGATAACAATATATCAGAAACTTTCATAAATAAGAATAAACATTAATGGCAATGTATAAATAAAACAAAAGCCTATTAAAAATGAACATAAACATAGTATGAAAAAATAAAATGAAATAATGACATTTAATTATTCACATGGATATTCTACTAATCGAATATTCACATGCAATATCAATAACCACATTCATAATGATGGAATACAAAATTCTAGACTATCATAACCACATAGCCAAGGCCTCGTGACAATAATACAAATATGATATTGTCAAGGCCTTGTGCCAAGATACTAGTTTGTCTCATTAGACCTACCAATTCATCGAGGAGCTATATCGGGCTCCACCCGTCACATATTAAGTCCAATGCATTCCCATATGAAAAGGTTTAAACATAACATAAACATTCGTAATAATAATAGCATAGAAAATGTAAATACATCATCCATAAACCATGAATGGTATAAAAATAACACATCCATAGTAAAACATATCACAGACCCTTCAATACAATATAGAATATTTGTATCATAATAAATCAACATCAAATAATTGTAAAATCCATCAAAAGATGTCGACATAGATGAAATCAATACGCTTTTTAGAAAAATATCTATTTCTATTTTTAAATCATGTCTGATTCATATATTTATAAAATATAACACTTTCTTTTTAAATATTTTTATAATCTTGTAAGGGAATCTTCGATGATTTTATAACGGCGGAAAAAATCCGCACCCGCCGTATAAGTTAAAAAAAACCTTCATACCTTAATTTTTTCGAAAAGGTTAAAAAGGACCTTGTTTGGAAAATTATAGAAAGATTCCTTTATAAAACACTTATAAAAGTCAACAAGGTTATAAATGACTTTAACCCATATTCTAGTAAATATTAAAAATGTTTTGAAATACATTTTTAAGAAACATGGATGTGGATGATAAAGAAGTCCCAGTAGATTATTACGTATAAACAACCTCGGATAATGAAGTGATTGCAAAATAAACCCTTAACTAGTACTTTTCCTTGGTTGGGGTAGGTTAACCTCCTGTGTAATGGTGAAATAATTGTTATTAAATTATACAAGAATCATATACATTAATATGAAATCATATATGATCTTTTAACATTTATTTGTTAATAATATCTTAGTATTGTCATGGTTTCGAGTATTAACTTACTCGTTTTCTTCTATATTTTTTGTTACGTAAGACGTGTTTTTCAAGGATAGGTTTTATCTTAATCATATCCAGAATGGTATCAAGTCGTTAGATACTATTATTAATCATCAAATGAGAATTATACTTGAATGGATACGATGGAGAATGAATCTCATCGCGTTCGTGGAGACAGTAGTCCGTACGTACGCACGAGCGACAATATCATTCTTTTGATATTAAAATTATATACAATTGGATGGTATATCATATATAAAGAATCATTATCAGGTTATATTTATTATTTACATGAATTACACATCATTATTACACCCATCCAAATAATAATTTATCGAATAACAATTACACCACGACGTGGAGACGGTAAGCCGTACATACGCACGTATGGTGACATGTTATTCAAAGGATGGATAGAATACTGAATATGTTTGTACCATATTTATAATAACATCATAGTATATATACGATACTGGAGTTATTATTTTAGAATGGGAAAGAAAGAAGAAGTTGAAGAAGAAAGGAGCTTGAAAGAGGGTGGTGAAAACATTACCTCTTCTTTGGGGTTTTCCTTTTGATTTGATCAAAAGGGCTTCTTAGGATAGCTTTCTGACTAAATGAAGGACTCTATGATGAATTGAGGGAAGTTGAGAGAGTATTTGGGTAGATTTTGGCTGAGATAAACAGCTTTGAAGGTGTCAATTAATGAGAAGGGGGAGTGCCCTTTTATAAGAGGGGTGAGGGGCACTTTGGAAAATCTAGAAATATTATTTTATAAGAAATTAATATTCGGTTTTTAAGGGATAAAAAGTGGATTATTTAAAGGTTAAGGTGGGGATGGGTCGAAAACCACTCAACTAATAGAATTTAGACAGGTTTGTCTCATTATATTAACCTTATTGTTTAGTTTTAACTCCCAGTTAATTGGTTTGACAGTTACCATGTCACTTTGTATTTTTATATTATATAGTTAATAAACATATGATATACCTCCAAGAGACCCCCCAATGGTCCATTAATGATACACCAATCATGATATAAGTCTCTTGGCCGAACATTAGATTTTTAGGAATTGAATATCAAATTAATAATATAATATTTGTTTTAAAAACTCTTTTATGTCAATTTTGACACTTTGAAAAATTGATTTTTTTGAAAATTATAAAAGAATGATTACTTAGAAAAAAGTAAATTAAATCATTCTTAACATGTCATATTAACCTATAAAAGTATTTTAATTCATAAAAAGTCTCAAATTATATTTATTTGGGTATTTATAATATCAATTATTTTAATTTGTCATTATTATAGGAATTACTATATCATCATTGTGTATAAATAAATTACTTTATTTAATGTATAAAAATTATAAATAAAATATCATTATGTTGGAAATATTTTTAGATTTCTAATGAATATTTATATTGGAATTTATCTTATGTGTAACCCTATATTAAAAATGTTTTAGTATGTAAACGTTGATTTTTACTCTTTTATGTCTTCTTTGAATTAAATAATAATAAATGTCCTAATATAATCCAAGTGGACCTAAATGATAATATTTTATTCCTAAGGTTGTTATTAGTCGAGATACACTTGACCAATATAATTAGGACATGTGTTAGGGTAATATTAATACCATTTTTACCCTTAATTACCCTATTTACTTTTAACCGTTGTAAATAAAAGTAAAAAGTTAATATTCACCAAAAATTATTTTCATCTCAATGAACCACATTTTTCTCCTTGATATTAACAGTGTCTCTCGGATTTTCAAAATTCCACTCATAAAAGCGGTAAAATTATGTATTATGAAAAAATCAGTTTTTTTAACTACCACTTAGCGGTTTTACTATTCATCAAAAATGAAGTTTTTTTGAAAAATTACAAAAATTCACCCTAGGCTAATTTCGGTATTCCGAATCCAAAAATGATGTCCATTTTGAAAAATAAAATTTATAAATTCCTAAAAGTTGGTATTACTATTCATAATGGCTAGTTTGATTGGTTGTGGTGTGTTAGAACTCAGTGTAGCATACAACACACGCTATTGCATTTTTCAAAGAGAAGTGTACCGTAGAAGCTTGCGATGTTACATTCTACCCTCCTTCAAATAACTTCTCCCTCGAAATTTCTAGAATATTACCACATAAAAAGACTGGGGTGGTTAGTTATCATAAGTTTCTCGGGTCCCCACATTGCCTCTTCCATCTTATGGTTTCTCCACAAGACTTTTACCAGACGAGTCGTCTTGTTTCTCAGTTCTTGTTCTCTCGTATCAAAAATCATGAAGGGCTCTTCACAATAAGACAAATCGGGTTCTAGTTATAATTTCTCATAGGTGAGTACATGCGTTGGGTCAGGCATGTATTTCCTAAATAGTGATACGTGGAACACATCATAAACATTGGAGAGATTTGGCGGCATTGCCAAACGGTAAGCTACAGCCCCAATTCGTTCTAGAATTTCGAAACGTCTGATGTTCTTGGGACTCAATTTACCTTTCTTACCAAAACGTATGACTCCCTTCTATGGGGATACCTTCAAGAAAACATGATCACTGACTTGAAATACCAAATACTTCCTTCGATTATCGGTATAGCTCTTCTGCCTACTTTGAGCTGCTTCGATATGGTTTGGGATTACCTACACATTTTCCATCGTTTCCTCTACAAGATCAGGGCCTACAAGTTTTTTTTCACCAACGTCATCCCAACAAGTTGGTGTGCGACATCTCTTTCCGTATAACGCTTCATATGGTTCCATATGAATACTCGAATGGAAGCTATTGTTATAGGAAAATTCTACTAGAGGTAAATTTTGATACCACATAACCTGAAAGTCATGTGAATAGGATCTCAACATGTCTTCAAAGGTTTGAATAGTTCGTTTTGATTGTCCATATGTTTGAGGGTGGTAGGCAGTTCTCAAATGAAGTTCAGTATCCAAGGCTTTCTGAAGACTATTCCAGAATCATGAAGTAAAACAGGGATCACGATCAGAAACAATCGATAGGGGTACTCCATGAAGTCTCACTACTTCATTAATATATAGTCTTGCTAGAACCTCCAGTTGTAGATCTTCTCTTATAGAAAGAAAATTTGATGACGTGGTAAGATGAACAACAATAACCCATATAGCATCGTTCCATCTATGAGTATTTGGTAGCCCCATGACAAAGTCTATCGTTATATTGTCTCATTTCCACTCTGGTATGGGAAGAGGTTGCATGACTCCTCGAGGCTGTTGCCTTCCAGCTTTCACTTGTTGACAAACCATACATCTTGACACAAAATCAGCAATCTCCCTCTTCATGTTGTCCCACCAAAAATGTTCCTTCAAGTCTCTATACATTTTGGTGCTCCCAGGGTGTATAGAGGAATTGGAACTATGAGAATCATCCAGCAATTCCCTTTTTAGATCAGGTATATAGGGAACACAATGTCTCTTCACGAATTTCAAAATTCCATCTTCATACACAAAGTCTCTCAATCTCCCATCATTCACAACTTTAATCTTCTTTTGAAATTCTTCATCATCGGTCTGAGAACTCTTAATCCTCTCTAGTAAAGATGCTTTGGCAACCATTTGAAAAAGAATTTATGTTTCACCTTCCCTGGTTATTCCCATGTCCATATTTACTAGATTCATGAAAATTGTATCCCTTTCAATTCTCATATTTTTTAAAACTCCATGGTCTTTTCTTCTCAATGCATCTTCCATCTTGTTTTCTTTCCCCGGGTGGTAGTGTATCGTACAATCATAATCTTAGAGTAATTCAAGCCATCTCCTTTGCCTCATGTTGAGTTCTTTTTGTGAGAAAATATACTTCAAACTCTTGTGATCAGTATGAATCTCACATTTTTAAACATAGAGGTAGTTCCTCAATATCTTCAAAGCAAAGATCATAGCTGCTAACTCGAGATCATGAGTAGGATAGTTTTTTTGATGAATTTTCAACTATCATGATTCATAGGCAATAACCCTATCATTCTGCATAGGGAAAAAACCAAGTCCTATCTTCGATGCATCACTATAAATAATGAACCCATAATTCCCCGATGGTAGAGTCAATATAGGAGAATTGAATAATATTCTCTTCAGTTCTTCAAAAAATTCTTAACACTATTTTGTCCAAAAAAATTTAACCCCTTTATGTGTGATCTTTGTTAATGGGTTAGCCAACTGAGGAAAATTCTAGACGAAACATTGATAATAACCTACTAAACCCATAAAACTACGTACCTCAGTTATACTCGTCAGTGCAGGCCATCCATGGATTGCCTTGGTCTTAGAAGGACTAACAGAGATTCCATCTTTAGAGACAATACGGCCAAGAAAAGAAATCTCCTGAATCCAGAATTCACACTTGCTAAACTTCCCATATAATTCATGTCTTCTCATAGTTTTCAGGAAAATGCGCAAGTGATTTTCATGATCTTCGTAGCTTTTGGAGTATACCAAGATATCATCAATAAATACCACCACATATTCATTGAGATATTCCTGGAAAACTATATTCGTCAGATCCATGAATACATAGGGTGCATTAGTCAATCAAAAAGGAATTACTGTAAACACGTAATGCCCGTACCTGGTTCAAAATGCTGTCTTCAGAATGTCTTCCTTCTTCACACACAACTTATGGTATCCAGATCGAAGGTCAATGTTTGAAAAGTATTGAGCTCCATGCAGTTGGTCAAATAAATCATCAATGCGAGGTAGGGGATACATGTTCTTTATTGTTATAGCATTGATCTCCCTGTAGTCGGTGCATAACCTCATAGATCTATCTTTCTTTTTAACAAAAAGAACAGGGGATCCCCATGGATAAACACTGGGGAGAATAAATCCCTTATTACTAAATTAATCTATTTGTTTCTTTAGTTCAATTAATTCTACAGTGTCCGTTCTATAAGGGTTCTTCAATATAGGCCTTGATCCAGGAATTATATCAATGGAAAACTCAACTTCTCGTTCTAGAGTATGTCCAAGTAAATCTTCTAGAAACACATCTACATATTATTTCATAATAGGTACATCCTCTATTTGAACATTCCTTTCCTTACCCACTATAATTTCATCCTATTCCTCCCCAATAATTGAATTTAGTTTAGCTATTGGGGGTGGATCTAGGTAAGAATTGGGTGGTGACAATTCTTCTCTAAAGATAAGGTGTTCCTTATCATCATCATAAAAATTTGTAACCTCCTTCTTCTTACAATAAATCTTCGCATCATGGTCTGAAACCCAATCCATACCATGGATTATATCAAACTCAATCATAGTTATGACGATGAGATCAGCAGATAAAGAGCATTTATGTGGTCAAATGGGGACTGATTCCCAAAACATTTTTGCAATGATACTTCCCTTAGGAGTTTTAACTGACAACTCCCTTGTTAAATCAAATTGGAAATATCTAATTTTCTTAGAAAACTGGGAGGATATGAAACAATGCGATGATCCAGAATCAAATAATGCATTTTCTAAACTTGAGGAAACCATTAAATTACCTACCACCATGTCTTTCAGAGCTTCTAACTCCACAGTAGTGATAGAATAAGCTTGGCCTTGACCAGTTGGCCTTTTCTGAGGTAAGTTCCTCAGATTCTTAGGACATTCATTTACATAATGTCCCATCTCCCTACAATTGTATCATTGGACATCGGTAGCTTCCTTCCTCCCCTTGCAATCACGAGCATGGTGGCCTTTTTGACCACACCTGTAACAGTCTCTCGTTCCTTTTAAGCAAGTATTGGGGTGTTTCTTCCCACATTTACTACATGATGGATATTGAAATTTTCCCTTCTTCCCTTTATTTCCATTCCTAGATTGATCAGCAGATATCTTCTTCTCTTTCTTTGCATTAAAGTAATATGACTTAGAGAATTCTTTCTCTGTCTTGATAGAACAAGAGAAAATATCTTCCTACGATGAGAAGGATTGTGAGACTAATGCTCAATGGAGAAATCATTTTAACCCATCAACGAAATGATCAATCTTAATTCTTGGGTTATGTATATAATCTCTATAATACCTTGATAACCTTGTAATGTTAGCCTCATACTTTGCGACATTCTCATCCTCCTTTTGTCTCAGACTCCGAAATTGCTCTTCCATATCTGCTTGATGGTCACGAGGAAAGTATTTTTCTAAAAATAGATCTTTGAACTCCCTCCATTCCATAATTGATACTTCATCATCTTCCTTCATGTTTCGAATCAATGACCACCATTGATCAACATATCCAATGAGGAGTTAAACTACCATGATAACTTTTTCCCTTTCACTACTTCCCAAAGCCTGAAATATTTTCTCTAGGGAACTTATCCATTGCTCAGCTACCAATGGATTTGTACTCTAATTGAATGTTGGTGGTTGTTGCCTCAAAAAGAGATCTAACATTGATCCTCTATGATGTGGATCAGGGTGCTCCATGCGGGTAAGGTTATTATTCATAACCTGAGTGATTTGTCCCAGTATGGTGATTAGTTGATCAGCACCAGTTGCATCACCAGCTCCACTATAATTATCTTGAGCAGGAGGGAAATTCCTACATGGGGTACTTGCATTGATACGGTTTCCATTTCTTCCACAAGGCACCATTTCTAAACAATGGAATAAAGTAGATCATTTTATGAATCAAAATACATAATTCCATACTTATAAAATACTTAACATAAATAAAACTATTTATTGATATAATCCATAATCATAAAAAAAATCTTTGAGGAAGTATATACTCATAAACCCTTCATAATGATTTGTAATGAAAATGAGAGTTATCCTAAGTATATGCCCTGAGAGTGTTGTAACCAAGAGTGAAACAAGGCCCGTTGTCGTGCCCCAGTTCCCGTTCGAGTCTATCTCAAAGTGGTGTTTTCAGGTTTTACCCCTAGGTACATCTGTGCCAGAGCTGCATCTACCTGCTCGTATCCAGACATGGATGAATCTCTCGGAAAACTCACAAAATCTCTACAATACCAAAATTCTAGGATGTTCTTCTATACTAATCCTAAAATTCCATCTTTAATCTATGTGCTCTAATTAGATTTTATCAAAATATAGCTTCCATGTTTTGTACTAAACTTACTCTGATACCAACTGTAACGCCCCGACCCCCGTTACCCAGAGTCGGTGCATTATTACATAACATTTGCATGATCACATGAATGATCATGTATCAAAATACCTATTAGTTTAGTAGCCTTGGAATAACTATATACATTAATAATGTTTACATCACATCATAAAATGAAAACTACATCAATATAGTATCCATATTCCACACTCTTATCCCCTCATACTATCCCTACAGGTCATTCATAAATTACTTCTTCACATCCTGGAAAAAATAAAACATAGAAAAGAGATGATCTCAAAATCCCAATAAGGATAACAATATAGCAGAAACCTTCATAAATAATAATAAACATTTATGGAAATGTATAACTAAAACAAAATCCTTTTAAACTTGATCTTCAACATGGTATGAAAAAAATAAAATGAAATAATGCCATTTACTTATTCGCATGGATATTCTACTAATCGAATATTTACATGCAATATCAATAACCACTTTCATAATGATAGAATGCATAATGCCAGACTATCATAACCACATATCCATGGCCTCGTCCCAAGACCAAAAATAAGATTTTGTCATGACCTTGTTCCATGACACTAGTTTGTCTCATGAGACCTATCGATGCATTGAGGAGCTATAGCGGGTTCCACCTGTCACATATTAAGTCCAATGCATTCCCATATGAAAAGGTTTAAACATAACATAATCATTCGTAATAAAACTAGAATATGAAATGTAAATACTTTATCCATAAACAATGAATGGTATAAAAATAACACACCCACAGTAAAACATATCACAAAACCTTCAATACAATATAGATGTTTTGTATCATAATAAATCAACATCAAATAAGCGTAAAATCCATCAAAGGATGTTGACATAGATGAAATAAAAACACTTTTTTGAGAAATATCACTTTCTATTTTGAAATCATTTAAGAGTCATATATTTATAAAATAAAACATTTTATTTGAAAATATTTTTATAAGTTTGTAAGGGAATCTTTGATGATTTTATAACTGCAGAAAATAGCCGCACCCGCCATATAAGTTTAAAAAAACATTCTTACATTAATTCTGTCAAAAAGGTTAAAAAGGACCTTGTTTAGAAAATGACAAAAAGATTCATTTATAAACCAATTATAAAAGTCCACAAGGTTATTAAAGACTTTAACCCATATTCTATTAAATAGTAAAAATGTTTTGAAATACATTTTTAAGAAACATGGATGTAGATGATAAAGAAGTCCGAGTAGATTATTACGTATAAACAACCTTGGATAATGAAGAGATTGCAAAATAAACCCTTACCTAGTACTTTTTCTTTGGTTGGGGTAGGTTAAACTCTTGTATAATGGTGAAATAATTGTTATTAAATTATACAAGAATCATATACATTAATATGAAATCATATATGATCTTTTAACATTGATTTGTTAATAATATCTTTGTATTGTCATTGTTTCAAGTGTTAACTTACTCGTTTTCCTTTATATGTTTTGTTACATAAGCCATGTTTGTCAGGGATAGGTTGTATCTTAATCAAATACAGAATGGTATCAAGTCATTAGATACTATTATTAATCATCAAATGAGAATTAGACTTGAATGGATACGATGGAGTATGAATCACATCGCGTTCGTGGAGACGGTAGTCCGTACGTACGCACGAGTGGCAATATCATTCTTTTGATATTAAAATAATATATAATTGGATGGTATATCATATATAAAGAATAATTATCTTGTTATATATATTATTTACATGAATTACACATTATTATTACACCCATCCAAATAATAGTTTATTGAATAACAATTACACCACGACGTGGAGACGGTAAGCTGTACATACGCACGTATGGTGACATGTTATTCAAAGGATGGATAGAATACTGAATATGGTTGTACAATATTTATAATAACATAACAGTATATATAATATACTGGTGTTATTATTTTATAATGGGAAATAAAGAAGAAGTTGAAGAAGAAAGGAACTTGAAAGAGGGTGGCGAAAACATTAACACTTCTTTGGGTTCTTCCTTTTGATATGATCAAAAGGGATCCACAGGATAGATTTTTGACTAAATTAAGGGCTCTAAGATGAATTGAGGGAAGTTGAGAGAGTATTTGGGTAGCTTTTTTCGGAGAAAAATGGCTTTGAGGGTGTGAATTAATGAGAAGGGGGAGTGCCCTTTTATAAGAGGGGTGAGGGGCACCTTTGGAAAAGCTAGAAATATTATTTTATAATAAATTCATATTCGATTAATAATGGCTCAAATTTGTATTATTTAACGTTTAAGGTGGGTATGGGTCGAGAAACCCTCAACCAATTGAATTTAGATAGGTTTGGGTCATTATATTAACATTATCGTTTAGTTTTAACTCTTAGTTAATTAGTTTGACACTTACCATGTAACTTTGTATTTTTATATTATATAGTTAATAATCATACTATATACCTCCAAGAGACCCCCTAGTGGTCCATTAATGATACATATATCATGATATAAGTCTCTTGGCCGAACCTTAGATTTTTAGGAATTTAATATCAATTAGTAATATAATATTTTAAAAAAAAAAACTCTTTTATGTCAATTTTGACACTTTGAAAAACTGATTTTTTTAAAAATCATAACAGAATGAGTACTTCTAAAAAAGTAAATAAAATCATTCCTAACATGTCATATTAATCTATAAAATTAGTGTCATTCATAAAAAGTCTCAAATTAGTTTTATTTGGGTATTTATAATATCAATTATTTTAATTTTTCACTATTATGGTCATCACTGCATCATCATTGTGTCATAAATAAATTAAATAATTTAATGTATAAAAATTATAAACAAAATATAATTATGTAGGAAATATTTTTAGATTTCTAATTAATATTTATAATCTAATTTATCTTATGTGTATCCCTATATTAAAAATTTTGTAGTAAATAAACTTTGATTTTAACTCTTTTAAGTCTTTTTTTAATTAAATAATAATAAATGTCCTAATCTAATCCATGTGGACCTAAATGATAATATTTTATTCCTAATGTTGTTCTTAGTCGATATACACTTGTCCAATATAATTAGAACACGTGTTAGGGTAATATCAATATCAGTTTTACCCTTAATTTCCCTAATTACTTTTAACCGTTGTAAAGAAAAGTAAAAAGTTAATATTCACCAAATATTTTTTTCATCTCAATGAACCTAATTTTACTCTTTTATATTAACCGTGTCTCTCGGAGTTTTGAAATTCCACTCACATATGCGGTAAAATTATGTTTTTTGAAAAATTCAGTTTTTTTAACTACCACTTAGTGGTTTCACTATTCATCAAAAAATGAAGTTTTTCCAAAAAATACCAAAAATTCACACTTGGCTAATTTCGATATTCCGAATCCAAAAATGAAGTCCATTTTGAAAAATAAAATTTATAAATTTCAAAACGTGGGTATTACTATTCATAAGAGATATTTTGATTGGTTGTGGTGTGTTAGAACTCGATGTTGTGTACAACACATGCTATTGCATTAATCAAAGGGAAGCGTACCGTAGAAGCATGGGGTGTTACACTAGAATCCTATAGAATATAATTACATTATTATATTAGAACTAGATAAAATTAATCACATCCCCAAGGATGGGATAGTTTAGTAGACATTGAAAATTAGATACACACATGAATCTCTCATTACAATTGTATAAATATAATGATATACTGTATTTTATTTGATAAAAACATTATAATCTTTTTTATGTCACTACATATCAATCATAAAACACTTTCTAGAATCCTATGGAAAGGAAATTATAGAATGGGGTGAGATTTATTTCTCCATAAGGGTATGCATTCAGAAGAATCTTTCATAAATTTAATAATGAATAATCAATATATAAATGTAAATATCTGATAACACCTTTAATGTAATCAATAAATTGGTCCTAGAGAATACTAATGAACTAAAAAATAGAGACCAAATAACTCAATAAAAATAATCACTTGATCTAGATACTTTTACAAGAGGTATCATTTTTATTAAATTAGTCACATAGAGATTAATTTTTTTTCATAATCAAGTAATTAACGATTACAAACATCATAAACATTCCATCATAGCCCCATTCCAACACATATTATATAATGTAGTTTTTCATAGTCCATGTGTCCATTCAAGATTGTCTCGTGAGACCTAATAATGCATCAATGGGAAATAGTGGGCTCTTCCAATCACATACTAATCCAAATTCATTTATAATATTAAGGGGGTGAGACATAATAAATTTAAACATTTATATTGAAAATCTATCAATCAAAATGTTTATATTTTACACGATTAATAAGCATAATAATAAACCATGTTGCTTAATATGAGAAGTGGAATAAATATAGTACATCCACAGTCAAACTAATCAAAAATAGTACAAATAAATAATATGGATGGAATAATTACAACATAATCCCAAGGTATAATAATTAAAATGGGTATTATTGTAATTTATGTATAAAAATTCCATCAAAATTTCACTAAAAACATTATAGAGGAAAATACCAATTTCAAATTGAAAATTATTTTTAAAAAATATAAAATTCAATAATATTAAAAAAATTTAATTGAAAATAATCATGCATGTAAAACTATAAAGTATACCTTAATAAAATGAGGGGTTATTCTGGGATGAAATTTCATTCATGCCGAGTAAGTTAAAATAGAGATTCATTTCTTATTTTCGATAAAAGACAGAAAGTGCATCATTCATTAAATGACAAAATGATTCATTTTTAACTAATTTTTCAAAAATAAAAACACTTCGTAAAATAAACATTAATACTTATTATATAATATTAAATATAGTTTTTTAAACATTTAAAATACATGGGCATGTCAGAGGATGATTTTTCGACCGAAGAGAGAAATGTGGGGGATTTTTTCTTAATATTTAATAGATGTATCTTGATCTATTAAAGATAGGACTTTGAAATGAAAAGATTTAATTCATATTAATAAACATAGCATAATTAAATATACTTGTTTTATGATAACAATATATAATTATTTCAAAAAATGTGACATAAACATAAAAATTCACGAATATTGATGAGGTTGTGAAATAAACCCTTATCTTAGTCCAGATTTCATTTTTACATATTCAATAATAATATATAATAAGTCTTTACTTATATTAATATATTATAAACAAATAATAATAAATATTACAAATTGTTTTCTTAAAAAAATTTATCAGCCATATTTTTATAATTCATTATTAAAAACACTATTCTTGGTGATAATTGCTTCATTATTTATGTATGTTTTAGCGTGAAAGTTTTTGTCCTTTAAAATTGACCAGGGATCCATTTTTTAAAAAATTTCTATAATTAAATTAATATCATATATATTTATTTTATAATTATTTATATTAATCATTAAATGTTTTATGGAAAAATGAATTACAGTGTTCGTGGAGAATATATACAATTCGTTTGCATTAATGTTGTTTCCATTTTTCAACGAATGGAACAATAGAGAGGAATATAATATTACATCTTTAAATAATTTTTATTATGGAATATGTATAAAATATATTAATTTAAAATATAATTATTACAAACCAAGTGAAAATAAAATAAAATAAAATATCACATCGCAACATAGAGATTTTTTTACACGTAAACACGTTCAACATTTTCATTTTACATTGGATAAGAAGTTATGAAGGTATATGTGATTTTAAAATTTTATAAATATAATATTTTCATAAATAAAATATAAATTCATTAAACCATTAATTATTTAAATCAATTAGAGATGGTTATGGAAAACAATTACATCAGTTTGTTATACGATACTTCACTGTTTAGAAAATCATGGACATTATTTATTATTTGATTGAAGAGAGGAAATGTTTAGGTTATTAATATAACATAATAAAATTTTATTATAATTATTATACTTTAATTTTTTTGGATATTTTTAGATGATTTTGAGTGGGTATAGTAAGAAAATTAAATGGTGATGTAAGGTTAAGTATTATTCATATTCTTTAGAGAACCTCTATAAATTTATATCAAAACCTATACATCAATATTTTCAAGATTAATCATGGGACTATATGTACTTGGGATGTATGTAATAATGTTATTATGGATATTATTGGTCAAAAAGTTTTATTTATTTGTGATGTGGTGATGGGAGGGCCTGCCATTTTCAATGTTGGGGAAATGACACATTTGGATTTTTTTAAAGAATAAAAAAATTACAATGTTTTAAAAACACCAAATGGATCTAAAATTTATAATTCATAAATATTATGTGATTTAACTTGGTTTTTTTCCTTAAAATGTATATTATACATGTTTATATGTCTCTTTTACCCAAATCATTTTATTTTAGTCCAATAGAAACATGTTGAACCAAAACTATGACAATTAATTTTTAATCTTTATAACATTCATTATTCAAAATATTAAGATGATATTATTAAATAAAAAGTATTATGATTATTATAAATATGGAATCATTTAAACAATATTTAATTCATCGAAGTGGTAGTATTTATTTTAAAATTAATCTCTTATGTTCTTCAAAAAATAGGTTTCCAAAGAAAATGATTCCATGAGTATAAATCATTTACATAAATAAAATAATTTTTTTTTACAACAGAATATATTTCATTAATAAGAATATATATGAAATAATTTTACTTTTAAAAATGTTTTAAATTAATTTTTAAAAATATAAATTCTATAAATTAAAAGGTAGATTTTAGTATAAATAAATATTTTTCATTATTAATGAAAAAAAATTCATAAAATTATGAAAAATTAATTGAAATTTAATTTTCGAATTATTATTTAAAAAAATTATTTATTTATTCAAAATATAATCCTTATAAAGAAATAATTAATTTTTAGATTAATGTATAAAACCCCATGAAACCACTTTTTATAGAAATACAATTTATAAAATTAAAATATTATTTATTATTATTATTGTCTTAACAAAAATACTAGATGAATCGTTTTTTAAATATATAATATTAAAATTTAATTAAATTCATTGAAAAATAATAATTATAAAATTTTATTAATATAAAAACATATTTCATTTATATAAATAATTTTTTATAAAAAAAATATCTTTTACATTCAAATGATATTTTCATTTCTTATTAATTTATTAAAATTGAATTAATAGGATTCATTTTTTAACTGTAAAATTTTCAATATTGATTTACGATTCATTCCAATAAATTTAATGGGTAGGTTATAAAAGTGTATCATATTTATTTTAATTTAAACTCTTGGATGCATATATCATTAGATATTGAAGAGGATAAATTTGATAAAAAATAAATATATTTCAAAGAATCTGGGAGATACATTAGTCCACCCTTTCATGAATTTCATCTTAAAAATTTCCAAAATGTCCCCAAATGAAAATATTTGGATAGTTATTCATCATAAAATCCTCAGGTTCCAACATCAACAACATCTACATTATGATATCTCCAATGTAACCTTACCATCCTAATCATATAATTCTTAAACACATGTTCTATAGTGTCTAGAATCTGTATATGTACCTCATAGAAAGATTCATCATGTTTGAATTCTATTTCTTCAAATGTGGGAATATGTATTTATTCATTCATGTTCATCCTTAAAAATTATATATGGATAATATTATTTAATTTAGAGAGTCTTAGGTGAATTTTCAAATGGTAATCCCAAACTATGATTCATTCTAGGATTTCAAAAGGTCTAATGTAACTAATGATCAATTTCCATTTCATAATGAAACTTATAACACCCTTCCATAGTGATTCATTCAATAAAACAATATATAAAACATTAAATTACAAATCTTTCTTTATTTTATTATCATAAATCTTTTTTACTTCTATTGAAAACATTGATATCGATTGGAATAGTCTATTTATTTTCCATTGTTTCCTCTATAACTTTTTAACCTAAATGATTCCTTTCTCAAAATTAATCCCAATTAATTTTATATTAAATAATAGTTCAATATAATTAATTATACTACACTATTTTAATACATTAATTGAAACAATTTTTTTATATAAACTCAACTAAATATAAATACTGATCCCATTTAGATATAAATTCAAGAGATGATGACCTCAACATGTGCTATAATGTTTTAACAGTTTTTTTCAAAATACCCACTGATTTTAGAGTGATAAGAAGTTATTAAATGGGGCTCAATATCAAGATACTTTTAAATATATTTATATAATTATCATGTAAATAATTGTTCATAATAAGTTTAAGTAGAAAAAGGTGTACTATGATGTCTTCAATCTTCAGTAACATTGAGACAGGAAAGGTTTGTAGGAGGAAACTTTTTTCTGCTCGAGTTAAAATTTGTATATTTGACATAGTGTTAAAAGTTTATCCATATTTCAACATTCTTTTTTTTTTGAGTATTTTATAATATAATAATACTTTCAATATTAATGAAATCCCATTTCAAGATGGGAATAATTAACGGATGGATGACTCCTCTTGGATGCTTCCTCTCTACGTTCACCAGTTGGAAAAAGAAACATCATGACACATAATCATCAGTTTCTTACATCATATTATCTGAAAAAATGTGTTACTAAAAACCTATATAAATATTGGATTTACCAAGGTGAATATAGAAATGTGAGCTACGAGTATCATAAAATAATTCCCTCTTCAGCTCAGCTATATATAAAACACAAAGCCTATTTCTAAATTTCATAATTCCATATTGAAAAACAATTTATTTAAATTATCTATAATTCGCGGGAGTATATTTTTTTCAAATACATTTATCATTGGTTTGAGAAGATTAAATATTTCCCAATAAAAAGGGGTTTCTAATCATTTTAAATTATTGAAATATATTCTATTCTATAATAATTCTCATAACTGTCGTTATTAGATCCATGAAAATAATATCATATTGAAACCTCATTCTAGTACAAACTCTATGATATTTCATTTTTAATGAATCAAATACCATATTTTCCTTCACTGGGTTATTGTGTGTTGACAAGTCATAATCCTTCAGAAGATAAAACAACTATTATTGCCTCATGTTTATCACTGTCAATGAAAATATGTATTCCAAGAAATTTTGATCCTTGTATATCTCACATATATCACCATGTTTATAATTTCTCCATATATAAAAATAAATTATTATGGGTTTTAAATAAATTTTATTGTTTAGATAGTTTTACTCATGAATATTTTACAATCTTCATTGATAGGGAATATATTTTACATTTCTTATGAGGACATAGTAAATTACACTCTTCAGTGAATCACTATATATCACAAATACATCATTTTTATTTTAGATTCAAAATTATATAATCAAATAATTTATTCTTAAATTATTAAAAACATTAATCACATTACCTTATACATACAAACCTAATCCAATTACATGTAATATTGGCTAAAATATTAACTAATCAGTAATTGTTTTGAGAAAAATGCCCATTGTAGCCTACCAATACAATGACAATACATAATTAATATATGTTAATTGGTGTGGGAAATTTATGATCTACCTTTAAATCAAATGAATAACTGAGATTACATCCTTAGAGAAAATATATATGATAAAAGAAACATTCTGAAATAATAATTCACAAATGATAAATTTCCTATATAACTCATTTCGTCTAACGGTATTACTAATTATTCATAATTTGGGATCACATCCCACATAGATGTTGTATTACTCAATGATATCATCAATAAATACAACCAAAACATTTATCAAAATATTCATTAAAACTTCTATTCATTAGATCCCTGAAGAGAGTGGGTGAATTAGTCAATCAAAGTTGCATTAATGTAAACTCATAGTGTCTATAACTTGAATGAAATGTTTTATTTCGAATATATTCATTATATACATGCAATTTATAGAGAATAAATCATGGTCAATCATGAATCAATTTTTAGATCTATTATGTTGATCAAATAAGTCATCTATGTGTGCTAGAGTATAATGTTTTTTAAATATCATTTATTTATTTATAATAAATGCATAGCTTCATATATCCATTACTATTTATAATGAATATTTTTATGGAAACCTATTTAGAAACACTAAGGAATATAAATAACAAATAAAACAACTACTCCATATATTTCTTGATATCCACTAATTCCACATTTTCTATTGTATAGAAAATTATTGTTACTCATCCGGAATTCAGATTTAAATCAATAGAAAACTCAACTCCATACTCTAGTGGATTATGAGGTAATTATATGTGAAATAAATCAATTTATTCATATATAATAGGTACATCCTCAATATTATGTTTACCTTGATCTTCAATAAATTGTTTCTACTCTTTTTCCCAGGGAATCTCATTCAGAAGAGCTATTAGGTGTGGATTATGACATGACTTTGATAATGAAGTTTGTCCTCTAATGATAAGGAATTATATATATTTATAGAAAATATGAATAAACATATTTTTACAATAATTTTATGAACCATATACTATAATATATTCCATAACAAGTATTATATCAAAATTATATTTAAGTATTATAATGGATATATCAAATTCCAATTGTTTACATGCCATAATGGGAACTGATTGACAATCCCATTTATTGATAGACCTCACCAAGGAGTATTTACTGATAAATCCCATTTTAAAGTCATTGGAATGTATCAAATTTTATTAAAACAAATGGAATATATAATTAATATAAAGATATATAATAATTTAAAATATTGTCTATTTTTTATTTGATTTAGGTACATTTCACCACTTTATTATAGAGTGTATCCTTAGTGATTTTGATTACATAATATTTGACTTTCTACCTTTTCATTATATGAAGAAAATATGATTAAAATCTATGAAAATCATTTTCATAATTTCGTCACCATAAATTTAAATCATTTCTCTTTGGATGATTCTTTCATTATATTGAAATCGTGATCTTGATGGCCTCTCTATATATAAATGTAAAAAACTCTCATTTCCATCAAGCTGGTTCTATAGTGTTTCTTTAAACAATGATTAAAACTAGAAATTACCCTATTCCCTTATCCTCCATTTCCCAATTTATTTTACAAGAGTCCCAAGACTACTTTTTCTAATATTTTATTCTATTGAAGGCTTATGTCCTGGAATAATGGTTCAATTACATGATATCACATGATATTATGTCCTCATATGATAACAATTCTTATAAAGGTAGTTCATTTCAAAGTAATGCATTAATCCAATCAATGAAATGGTTAATATTATAAATTTGATTATACGCATTGTCTAAAAAATTCCTTGACGACCATGTAATGGTGGCTTTATACTAAGTAATATTTTATAGATCATTTTTTATACTTAGGAATTATCTCTCCATAGTTTCTCATTGATTTCAAGTAAAATATTTCTCAAATAAGAGAAACATAGATCCATAACTCTATATTATCTATTTTTTCATTGTACCTAGTGCTTTGAATCAATAAACATACTTGATCTACCAATCCTTAGATATGATAAAATACCATGCTAACATTCCCCCTTTGACTAATCCCTAAATAATTAAATAAATTATCTAAGAAACATATCAATTTATTAGCAACAAAATAGATTTTTAGTAATATTAATTGATGGCGGTTACTGAAGCATGAAGTGGTAAAACAATGTTACAACACATTTTGGGTAATAGGGATACCCTATATATTAATGGTTATTATAAATTACATTATTTAGTATCCCAAATATTGTTATTATTTTTTCAACTCATGCTACAACTCCAGCTCTAGCATTAATACCTTGACCATAAGGGAAATCCTTGCAATGGTTTACATGCATTGATTTTTCATCATTCCATCAACTTGGTTAAATTTATAATTATTAAAATACATAATATTAGGATATTACATTATGACACATAATGTATACTAAAAAAGAGAATTAATTAATTAAAATTGAAAAATTTATGAATATCTAATCTCAGAAATATGAACACGGGTTCTTTGTTAATATTACCAAATCTTAAAAATAATTTGTAATCCTTTATAATGGTTTATAATAAGAATTTAAAATATCCCAATCATATCACAGAGGTGAGTCTAATAAGGTGTCCATCAAGGAATATTTTCATATACTAAGTGATGTATGATTTGAAGTCAAATGTTCCTTTTTGAATGTTATTACTCTTAAGTGTAAATATGAATGATTTAAATTCAATTATTGTTTGAAAAAATAGATATGTTTATTAAAAATTCATATAATATATATCTTTCTAAAATATTTTAATTTTATCTTATACATACAAATATCATCAAATTTAGTAATGGAGAAATATTCTAGAATTTATTTTTTCTCAAACATAGTCCCCAATATGTATACTTACAACAACTCCAACTATAAATAACATGAATCTAGTTTCCAAGAGTGAATGGTTACATTATTCAATTAGCACTAGATAAAGGGAATTACATCTTGATGGACCAAATAGTTTAATAGTCTTATAAAACAAGTTTCATACATAAAGTTCATATTACAATTGAAAACATAAATATAAATGTTGGGAAAAATTCCCTCAAGGTAACATTGCAGTATTTTTGGGTTGATGGTGTTTGTTGACAAGGCAGGTTTTCATGGATATTTGTCGAGTTCCCAAGATGTTGTTGACAATCCTAGTTAACAAAGAATGATGACAAAGGAAAGGATGATCTGGATGTAGTACAAAAGAGTAGTACATGGTGGCACCGTTTCCTAGTCTTTGCCAAATTTTTGGGGTCCAAAATTTGGAATTTGGTGAGCATCGCGAAAATAGGATTTCCATGAAGATCATAATTTAATATGGAAAAGGAATGAATTTCGCGAAGATAGGATTCGTGGTTTTCAAATCATGAAGACCAGAAGAATTGAGGCAGTGAGTCTTCGTGATTACGTCAAGTTTCGTGAATGGCAGAGGCTGAAGCGCATCGCGGCGGTGAAGTGCTTCGCGAAAGGGGAGCTTCGCGACGAAGGCGCGAAGGAATGTTTACGGTGATGCTTCGCTATTACTTCAAGCTCCGCGAACGGAAAATTGCCGCGGTGTTTCGCGATTTGGACAGAATTCCGGCGGAAAGTTTGGAGCTTCGCGATTTGAGATTTCATGGCATTGACTTCACACGGAAGGGACGAGGGTCGGTGGAATCACATATAAATAGAGGCCGACCCCCTCGAGAGAAGTAGGGAGAATTTTCAAAGAAGATCATTTGCTCTCGTTTTGCAAAGGTGGTTCATGGAGCCAGTGTGCTTCGTGAAAGAGGAGCTTCGCGGTGGCTATTGTAGCTCCGCGAAACCTGCGAGCTCCGCATTGGCTTAGTCAGCTTCGCGAGGGACGTTGCTTTGAGACGGCTTGAGCTTCACGAGTGTGATTCGTGAAAGTGATTCGCAAAAAGGCAGGAGCTTCGCGAAGTCTTGTTTGAGCTTCGTGAAATTGGTAGCTTCGCGAAGTAGGGTGCTTTGCGAAGGTAGTTAACAAAGGTAGTTGCGCCGTGGTCAGAGGTAAAGTGCTATTCATCGGTGGATGAAATTTGGACATTAACAGAGCATCCATCATCATTTAAGGATGCGTGCATTCATGAAAATGATGATACCTATAGGTCTATAAACTCTGAGTGAATCCCTTTACAGAGCAGTGAGCTTAGGAAGAGGAAGAAGGTGATCCTCTCCACCGGCATTGAGCCAGAGAGAGAGAAACATGGACTGACCCTTGGGAAAGCAGTGAGATAACCCTAAACTTTGTAAAGGAAGTGAGCCTAGGTATAGAAGTGATCTAGACCGAACATTGTAATCCACAACTAGTGAAGTTTAGTGGAATTGGTACGACCGAAAACTTCTCAGCGTATCCTCCTTAGACGTAGCCCTTTTCGGTGAACCAAGTAAAATTGGTGTGTCCTATGCATTATGTAATTTTTGTTTTATTTGTGCAACATGAAAGAGAGAGAATAGTTTTTTGCTTAACAGTGAAACAAGATCAGAACGGGCATTAATTTTAAATTAGTCATACACTGATTCACCCCCCCCCCCCCCACTCTCAGGGTATTTAGCCTGGTGGACCTAACAATAAAATACAGTATTTTAATTGAAAACCCTATTAATACATTTAGTATATCCCTTGATGAAAGTCAAAATACACCTCCTAGAATCATAGGTAATGGAATCATAAGAAATGGGTGAGTTCAAAGGATCACTAAGGGTGTGTGTTGAATAGAATCTACCATCACTTAAATATTAAATAAAAAATATGGTAAGGTAAATATCTGATAAAAATGACATTTAGTTGATTTCATGATCATGAATAATAATAAGGTAGAAATATATGATTATTAAATAATAATATTTATATAACAACATGAGAAAGAAGCTTATCCATGGACATAATTAATATTCAACTAATCACATGGATATCGAAAACTTATATCATAATGAGCGAAATCATTATACTAAACATCACAAACATACCTTCAAGGAGTCATGGAAAGACATTTTAAAAAAATGGGTAAGGCCTCTACCAAATAACCAACATATATTGTCTCATGATACCTACCAATGTATAAAGGGGATATAGTAGGCCCTACCCATCATTAAATAAGTCTAGTGCATTCCTAGTATGAAAAGGGTGAAACATCATCAATGTAAAAATTCATATTTAAAACATAACATTATAAATATTACCAAATTTCACAATCAATAGACATAATAAAAAACCTACCAATATAATGTTGAGAATGGTATCAAAATATTACATCCCCACTCAAACTAATAGTAAACCATCCAACTAAATTATAATAATTCCTTTATTAAAATCCACCCCAAATGGAGAAAAAGTAATATATGTGTTGTGTCCGTTATCTAATAAAAATAGAACAAAATGTTTTTAAAAATATTCTGGACCAAAATAACCATTTTGTAATTTAAGTTTTAAAAAAAAAAATATTTCAATAATAATAGGAAATACATTATATTGGAAACAAATCAAAGAAATTTGTAATGTATGATTCAAATAAAAGAGTAGTGAAGATGATTAAAAATTTTATTCATTCGAATCAATTAAAACAAATATCCCATTCACATTTTTGGTAAAAATAAAAAATATACATCATTCATAAAATGATAGGTTGTTTCCTTTTAATACATTCTATAAAATCTAAACAATGGGTTAAAATACTTCTAACAATCATAATAGTATAATAAAAATCTTTTCGATCAAAGAGATGATTAAAGAAAATTTACCTTAAAATTATTACATTGGTAACTTGACTACAAAAAGGGAGGAATTTTATATTTAAACTTATAATCCCCAAAAATAATTATAGGACAAGAAATCATATGATATTTAAGATAATATGATAAATGATATCACACGTAGTGACATTAACTTCCTAAATAAAGGTGATATTTTGAAATAATGCATTATCTCATGTCTAATTTACTTCATACATGATTAAAAATCATTTATATTTAATATATATTTATTAGTAATTTATAAAAACCCCATTATTAAATATATTATACCATATATGATTTGAATTTGAATTTTTATCTCCCATTTTGAGACATTCTGGATTAAAAACACAATTCTTTGTGATAACTTTTTCAATTTTCAGGTATCTTTTGTTTCCGTAGTTTCAATCATTGTACTAAAATCATTATCCATGTATTTGGGGTTCCAAATACATGAATATAGATAAATTTATAGAATAATGAAATAAAAAAATAGTTTTGCATATTAAAATTATACATAACACTGAAAAGAAAGACAAAAACCAAACTAGATTTCCCCCTTCTAATAAAAAATATCATATCTACCATCTTCATATGAGAATTGATCAACAAAAAAGACAAAAAGCACCATTTTTATCCATTGATATCTTCTTGCGTACTTGTATCAACCAGAAAATAAGAATTTCAATCCATAAAACTACTGTCTTGAATCAGTTCTAGAATAGTCTATAAAATAGTTTATATACCAGCTCACCATGAAGTACAATATTCATATACAACATGTGACTAATTTACCCACTTATAGGATGATATTAATTCCTAGGGAAAAATAAATTATAGTTAAAAAAATTAGAGACACATATTGCACATGAAAATTTCATATTCTTTGATAATGATGTCCCATTCATGTACTATGTCTTCATGCTGAATTGTAAAAATCCACATACCAACAGTGAGGACCCTTTTGTGCACCATTCCAACAATCAAATCCACCTTTAAGGGAGATATCCTATGTTGGAAAACACTTCATGATAATCATAAATACTTCTACGAATATATACTCCAACTCATCCCCCAATGAAAAAAGGTAGATAAAAATGCTAAAATTCCTATAAAAACACCAAATTTCAATAAAAAGGTTCAACATTGGATTTTAAAAAAACTCAATCCAACCATAGGAATTAATATTCCCAAATAATGGTCTTGAAATTTATATATGTATATTCATTTATTATGGTGACTGTATGGTTCCTAGTTTAACAATAGGTATCAAAACTAATTAATTACTCATTATATTGTTTTTAAAAAGGATAAATCCTACTAATCAAATCATTGGATGAAATAATAATATAGATAAAACTGAATCTTAGAAACACCCATAAGCTTATCAACTATATAATCTATAGATAAATTAGGATACAATTGTTCTCTATAACTTAATTATATTGTGATCATTATATTTTTCAAATTTGAATAATCCTTTCATGGATTAGATTTATTTGACTGTAGTGATTTAGATCCTCCCTTGTATGGAATTTAATTTTTATCCTTGTTGGTATGATATCCATAATATATCTCATCCTTATCATTATATTTATACATCATTTCTTTTTCTATACCATCACCAATACCACTAGAGTCATCAAGACTCACTGAAAGGGAATTGTATTTTTTTCTCACCACTATATTTATATTCTATAATATTATAAATAAACTCAATATGATTATTTAGTGTACTCCCTCAGCCCTTTTTGGATTATAATATTTATTAACCTCTTTCAGGGTGATTTTATTTTCCATGATAGAAGCATTGACCATTATTGTCATTTTTTTATTTTGACCTTGACATTTTTTAGAGGCCTACAACTATGGATATGTACCTTAAGATGAGACAACACTAGATCTCTAATAAATAATTTTCTTATATGAGATCCATTGTTATCCAATTTCTTTTTTAAGTAACTTATTACCTTTATTATTATGAACCTATATTTTCTTTGTGGAATAAAATTCCTCATGTCTATTAATATGAAAAAAGTACACATACTCGGTGTATTATTTAGACACATGTCAAAATAATTTATTAATGTTTTTCATATATAAAAAAATTAAATAATTTTATCATACACAACATTAAAATAAATTTCATTATGGGTAATATATAGAATAACATGATGATGATTTGTCAATGAAAATTTATTTTTTACAAAAATCCAGGAATAATGTTTGAATCTAGATTCATTAGTCTCCTTATAAATTACTATTCACATTTCAATGGATGATGAATTTTACCATAAATTCATAGGATAACAATAAAACCAACTATGTCTAAATAATTTCACCCAAAACTGATCAAATGTTTTTAGAACATCGATGGGGTTGATGGATGAATCCCATTCAAGAATTAGGATCGTATCTAGTTTTAACGAAACTGATAAAAAATAGGATTTCCTCATATATATCATATTTATATTCATTAAATATACCCTTAATACCATTTTTTCTAATGCTTTCACATCGAGGGTGCAAATTTATGATCGATACGTAATTACATCCCCGTATTCCCACTTTCCAAGTGTGGGTTATCTCCGTTACCATGGATGGTAATGTTGAAAACATGATTGAAATAAGATAATGGGATATTTTTTCATCCTTTCATGGATTCATCCTTATAACTTTTCCTAGTATGGTTCATCATAATAGATTACAGTTATATTCATCGAGCATATTCTTAGTGCTATCTCTATGTGGAATCCGATTAATTATGACATTTCATTCATTATTTTGAAACATGCATTCATCCGATATGATGTTTACATCATGAATTTCTAGGGATATTGGGATATTGGGTCTTTAGAAAAACTATGAAGCATTAAACTTTTGTATTTAGTGGAATCTGAAGTGAAATTCATCATACATGTATATCCCAAGTCTACTTGTATCAATCTAATGGTATTTGGTGTAGGTGTTATCATTTGAAAGTTTGATTATTCACATGTGAGAAATATTAGGTATGGAACCTAATGCATCATGTTTCGGCCATGAGTAGATGAAACTAGGGGTAATTCTCCCATGTCGTTTTTTTTTCATAGACATCCCATGCCTATTAAATGGGTTATGAATTCTAGACCAATCTATATGCTTAATGTCTTAAAAAGATGTGATGGTTGATCAGAATGTCACACAATGATGGATCAACGAGTTGTGTGCCCAATATGGAGGATGCCACACATAGGTTTGTTGATGGATAAGATTTACCCATGGAGGCATATACAATGGTTCATACTACCTCATGGAGGAAAATGTTGGACTTTCATCCCAATGATGAAAGATATCACACATGGGTTTAGTGATGGATCAGAATTCCCCATGGAGGTGGATCCAATGATTAAAATTCTTTATGGATGTGGATATGGGAGGTATATCCCTAAGAGGTAGTTTTTGACACCTGGTAATTCTAGTCAATTAGAACTCACCATTGAGGTGGATCTAAAGGATTTGAACATTTATTGGTGGCGTATCCATGAGTATAATCTCAAATAAGGAATCTTTCACACCTGAGTATTCTGATGGATCAAAAATCCCCATGGAGGTGGATATAAGAGACCAGAATACCTCTATGAGGCGAATCTAGATGGTGTGTCCCTAGGGGGAATATGTCACATAAGGTTTTACTAATCGATCAGAACACCCACCCAATGGAGGTGAATATTAAGGATTATAAAGCCTCATTATGTGAATCTAGGAGGTGTGTTCCTTAGATGTGTGATGTCACACTTTGAATTGATGATGGATCCAAACACCCAGTGGATGAGGATATAAAGTATCAAAATGGATCATAAAGGCTTATTTGGATGGTTCTTCCCTATAAGGGAACACATGGATAGTTTACCATTGTTATGATTGAACCTTAGGGAGGTTTCATATGTTCCCTATTTAGATGACGATGGTCAATACCCACAAAATTTTATTCCATTGTATGAGTTCAAGAGGCAAGACTGATCCATATAGTTTAACATCATCTATTAACGATGCTCATGTCATGAAAGTAGAATCTATGAATGATGGTGTGGGTATTACATGTAGATTATTCCTTCATTATTCTCGTATACTTGATGATACTATTGGGGATTTCATATGGGATTATCCCACGAGCTTCTATGGAGTCCTCCTTATTTCATGTCAAGGGGGATTACAATGTCAATTTCATTGAATATGATTATATTTTAACATCATGTAAAATGAAGGGGTGTGTGGGGATTTCTCATGGAATATTCCCATTTAAGAGTCCTTATGTGAAGCCATAAGGTAAATCTATGTCTATTTCATTGATAAAAAATATAGTTCAATATCATGTGATATGATGTTTTGTGTGGGTCTTATGCATGGAGGTTTCCCACTTTGGATTCCCCGTGAAATGTCAAGAGGGAATCCCTTGACCATTATAAAAGTCAATATTACAGCTTAATATCTTTTTAAAAAAAGTGGTGTTTGGGGATTATGCATTGAAGCCGATAATTTAGGAATCCTCCTGATAGGGCATGAGGGAATCATAACCTATTTGTGAGTCAAATAATATGATTGGGTATTTTACCAAATTAGGAGGACCATAATGGATGTTTTGAGGTTATCTCGTGATGAGGAATAGTATGACCTTCCCATTAAGAATATAATTTTGTTAGATGATGTATCCTATGTTTTAAATATACAATGTAGTGTATTTTAACATTATATAGAGAGGACTAAGAGGTCGTCTCATTATGAGGTATTTGATTATTAAGATATTCAGAAACTTTCATTTTCATAGTAGGCATCCAAAACATTCTATATATGGTACAATATAGTTTAATGTCATGTAGTGTAGAATACCAGGGGGAAGATGACTAGATATTTAGGGTGTGGGACTTACATGAGGTAATCCCTTTTAGTTTATCCTTGAATGTGTAAGTTGTTGTGTGGTTTGGAGAGTTTCTTGAGGAATGGTTCAACTCAAGGTACTTGGTCAATCCAATATGATATTTTGAATTATTGACACAGGAAAGGGACCAAGTGTATTATTTCATCTCCATACATTTCATGAATTGTATAGTAGTATCCCAAATCATGTTATTCTATGAGTGGACATTATGGGAATAAAAGGATGAAACCCAAAGTATCTATGACACTACCTAAATCTATTTGGGTGGGGGTCTCTATATTTCATGAGGGTATATGATTGTAGTGAGAATACTAGGTAAGAGGAACAAGAGTTCATATCGACATTGATCATGGGTGCTGTTATAAGGGTATATCCCCAGAGGTATGGTGTATTTGGCATGGATATATGAGCTTCATGAGGGGATGAGATTTATGGAGCTATGTGTCTCATAATGGTTTAGGCTTCACGGATCATAGGGTATTGTGCAGTATTAGGATTCCATGAGTTATGGGCCTCTTGGAGGATCAGGATTCATGGAGTTTATGGTCTCCTAAATGATAGGGATTTGAGGAGCATAAGGTCTTATAATTATCCATGTATCATAGACCTCATGGTCTTATGATAGATAGTCCTTGGTGGAGTTTAAGGTGTCACAATGGATACTAATTCATATATATTAGGCTCTCAAGTAGGATTTTAACTTTTTTGAAGTGAAATTAGTGCCTCAAATGGTTGTGGAATCATTGTTTTAGAAAGCCATGTCGCCTCTAAAAAAATGGATCATCATGAGGCATGATCATTCATAAAGGATTAGGGTTGAAAATAAATTTTATCAATGGTGAGGAAAATATTAGGAAGAGTACATTAAAAATTTTAAATAAATTAGAATATATATGATGAATCCAATGGAATTTCCCAAAATGACTTGTGTGGTTCCATGTGCATTGAAGGTCCAATACCACCCCAACATGACACTATCAGTCACTCTACCACTAGGTGGGGAACCTGCATTGGAACCTATAACTGTGACCCTCATGGGAAACCACATTCATCAAGCCCCCCTATTTTCCTATAAATTGGACCCATTGTATCTTTGTTTGCACAATTGGAAAATTGGAAGAGTCCCCCAAGATATGGTTGCACAATCCCTTCACATAGCTCAACAAATATTCATGTAGATTCTCTCCAAAACTAGATAGAAGATATAATCAATGGGGATAAGATATTTAAAATTTCTTTTAGGGTATGAAACCCAAGACACACAAATGAGGTCCCAATCTCCCCTAGTGGATGACCACCAAGGGGAGACCCATCCCTAATTAGTGACCTACAAGAGACCCATGTAGGGTCATTTAAGGAGACCCTTGGTTATAATGCTAAATCCATTCCCACATGTTGTTTCCTAATTGGTACATTTTCCTTGGTATATCCAGACTAGTCATGCATATCCCCATATGCAAAAATAACTTCTTGATCCTCCTTGGTCCTATGCGAGGAACCCCTTCCCTCTAGACCCTGACATACACATTCCCCACATTGAGTCCTATTTAAATACTAAAATTAATGTTCTCCTCATATTTTGTTTCCATCATCTGTAACGGAACAAATATAAATTTCCAAAACAGCCTCTATAGATGAAATACACTAAATAGGGTAACACTAGCATGTCTCCCATTTGTATTTTCATTCTTATGGTCAGAGGATTATTTCCACTTTCCCACATGATAGTTAGGTTCTTCAAGGTTAATGTGGATTTTAATTCCTATGGTAATGAGTTACCTAACACTGGGGGTGGTGATAAGAAACTCCTAGTATTAGATATAATGGTTTGAACTGTGTTCCCCCTTTTTCATTTCATATAATTGAATCCTCCATTTTCAAGTAGGGATGCTGAGGATCACATTTTATTCTCCATTCTATATGGAATGAGATTGTACTCCCCTAACATGGAACAAATTTCATGGTATCCCTAGTTATGTTAGACCGAATAATTTCATGTGATAGGATTCACTATTTCTCTTACTCAGACCCCAAGGGTCATGTTCACATCAATAGTAAAATATGACAATCCTGGAAATGAAATTGTTAAAGAATTGGTGCATCCATGTCCATTTTTCTTCTTATGTCACCCCCTCATCATAAACCAAAAAATGTGGAGAAGTGTGTGGTTTTCCAAATATTCTTCTTCCACTAGTTTCCCACATTCAAGTATCATTAGATGGCAACCATAATAATGATATCCATGCAACCGATTGCATGATTGGTATATGATTTTATTTTAAGTCCTCCTTTCACCTTCCTTCAGAGTTTCTCTATATGCATTAGACCTCATGAACATGTATCCAACCTCATGGAAATGAAGGATGTGTGGTTTCCCAGATCGTCTAATTCCACTTGTTACTCACACTAAGTATTAATCACATGGTCTTACATTCCATTATTGGTCTTGACATACACATTATCTGAAACCTTATGTGACTCATTCAATGTGTAATCACTAAAAAACAAATAAATGATCCTCCTACATATTATAATATCCAACATCCCACAATCTGGGAATCCTTTTCAGAAGTAAGGGCTGATCAAAATCATCAATGGGAATCCTTTTCAAGAGTAATCCCCAATCAAAACCCACATTATCCGAGGAATCATCTTCATGAGTAATCCCCAAAAAAAATCCCAAGGGCATCCTCTTCAGAAATATGACCAAAAATATGTTATCATACTTACCCATGGGCCTCTTCATTAAGTGAAACCCCTGAACAATCCTCCAAATCACCATTAGTTGAGAAATTTTTTCAGAACCCTTTCACAGGGCACCCCTTTCAGGAATAATAACCATGCTTATCATATCAAACAGTCATACTCCCCTATGAGGAAAATATTTAGAGGGACTCTAATATACATGGGTCCCCATAACTGAACTATATGTACATTGATTCCCATCCATGTGGAATATATATGAATCCCCCTTAAGGTCCAAACCTAACCCCTAAAATCAACCCTATTCTCACTAGGGTAGATTCCTGGTATAGTGTAATTCAACATAGGTAATTCATATCCCTTGCATGTTCTCTAGGGTATTTTGTCACAAGTCCTATACCAAAAGTTTTTTGGGAATGTTTCTCCTAGATATCATGGACACATAACATTAATCTACATAGTTTGGTCATAATAAAATGAACATAAATTGAATGATGTGTCCTACTAAGTAGAACTGAAATACATGGTATCTAATCCCATTCACATGGAAACATAGTAAGGCCGTCCATGGGCCTGATCACAACATAAAAAAACTCTTAGCACTGTAGATAATGACACAATAGAGACCACCCTAATTGTGTGGATGTAAAACTAGAATCAACCAAATATTGACCAGAAAAATCTATAATTAGTACATTAGATGATAAAATTGATGGAGAACCTAGATATAAATAGATATCTCGATTGATGATGAACCTAAGATACATAGAGATTATTATGAAATCTATGAAATATAATACATGATTATTAATTAAGGGATAACCCATTTCATTCAAGGTAATTAGTTAAGGATTCATGAACACATTGTAAATCCATTAGAGATTACTAGAATATTCAATAATTCATTCCAAAATTGTGTGATGAGTCCAACATCACATATTCTTAGCCAATGAAGTTTTTTGAGAAACTCTCCAATGATTGAATAATTTTTAAAATATTTTCCCCATTGAATATTGAACTTTTTGTATTTTCTACTTCCATGAAAAAAACCCATTTGAGGCTGTTCGGAAATAGAAATCTCGACATGTATGATTTTACAAAACTCATCCACCTAAATTCAAGAATTTGCTGAGACAATTCACTTTGTGAAATAAAAAAAGCTGAACCTAATGTTAATCCTTAACCAAGATGACAGTGTCACCCATCAAATAGTTCCTTTTTCTCTAAAATTCAAATAGTTCCAAAAAAGATAATCAATCATGAATGAGTTCTTTAAAATAAAATTATTCTTTTATGTGATTTTCTTTCTTTTTTGAGATTTTCATATTTCTAATAACATTATCTTCTAACTTCATTCATTCTAATGGAATACTTCCAGAGTTGGCATTCATATTCCCTAAGTACTAATCATGCAAGATCAACATCCGTGCAATAAATGCTTTCACCATCCTTGAATCTTTTACACCGGGTCTCAAATACCATGGTATGGAAGTACCACTAAAATGGTTGAATCTCAACTCTGGAGGCTCTCCAAAAAGAACTATATCTCATGAATATATACTGATCACCCAACTAGTTGTAGCTGGTGGACCTGATGTATTTGAAACCTATCACTATCATCATATGTTTCAGGAGTTTATACTCAGAATGCTACAACCAGTCACTCCCTTATCATAGGGAGGTTGATAAAGAGTCCACACATATTCTCTTATAAAACACACTCGACTCCATCTAAAGGTCCCCTACTAAAAATATCTATCCTAAATTCAATGTGGTAGTGACCAATCATCATGATAAGGGTGTCATCCTCGACTATCCAACTGAAGTCATCTTAACCCGATCATGCAATATAGCCCACCAGGGGTATAAACCAGACCAAATGGATTACGGTCACATATATACCCCCTATAGAGAATCCCACCAACCAAATTTAGTGGAAAATAATGATTCAGAAAAATATACCACCCAAATTCATTCAACATTCCATCAAACTCTTCGGGACACTATTTAGGAATATTATTGTTCAAATATGATGGATAATTTCTAGTAGGAAGATTCACTTATCTGCACTAATGGTGACTACTATAATCCTCATCTGGAATCACCCATACAAGCCCTCTAGTAAATTTTTTCTTCCAACTATAAGTTGGAACACACACCTCCCTACATTCAACATGCAGGACATCAGTTTCATTTGGAATAACCTAGAGATGTTACTCAAAAAGTCCTGGTGATAAATAGGGGATGTCCCAACACTCTTACCCCATATATGAGTACTACCAATAATCACTAGTAGGAATGAAATTAAATGTTAAGGAACATACCCCTGATCGTAATATGGAAACAAAATATATATTCATTCCAGTCACTCATGTCATCTTGCATATCTGAGAAGTTGTGAAGGGGAAGAATTGAATCCCTACTCACATCCTACTAACCAATTAGTAAATCATAACGATGAAGACAATTGAAACAAAAGGATATATAGATTGTTACATCCCGAAAAATGGTGTGTCTAATTTGAATATCACCCCTATCAAGACACACACAACATATCCAATCCATGAGGTTCTTGGGAAAACATGCCCGAGAAATATAGAAAAGCCAACTGAGAAGACACACCAGTTATAACACGAGGTGATTGGCCTATCCCAATAACCACATCAATGTTGAAACAAAACCCAATATGTAAAACCCGTTTCCCCTCTGAAAGTGGTCCTAGTCGTTTGGAATATTTCATCCAAAAAGAATACTCACCATAGAAAATTGGAAATTGAAGACCAATATATGATATAAATCACATTAAAGTTGGATTTATTAAAGCCCTCATATATCTATCTATAGAATATCAAGATATTACTCTCTCATTAACAAATTATGGGTGTAGTGGAAGTAATTCCAGAAGTCCTCCTCAGACACAACATCATAAAGAATTACTTCATGCCCACAATCATATCGATCTCAAGAGCCAGTCACCTGATGATTGTCAAAGAATCCCTCAGTGTGTCTAGAAGATTAAGGAGCAACAAGGTTTACCCCAAAATGTAATACTCAATGATAATCCCTAATGAGATGGAACTGGTTGTAAAATATCTGTTTGAGGTATTATTTCATGTTTTCAAGGAATTAATCCACATCGATATATAGTGATATGAAATCCCTCCTTGCATGTGGAATTTTGGAACAAAATTCCATTCATGTCGCATTTCTTTTTTATTTGGAAGTGAAATCTATTTTCATCTCGAATATTGACGAAAATTGGTCATTATCCAAACCACCTTTGTATTTCCCACGTATAATCATAATAGAAGAAGCCCACACTTTTCCCACTGGTTATAATAAATAAAAATAAAAGCATCCACTATAGTTAGATCTGTAATAGGATCCTCTTGGGAAAGAAAAATATTTCATGACAATAATAGGGAAATAGCTCGATGAATATGAAGTATCTGTTATGTTCTATACATTAGCCACCCCTTAATTTAGAAATCCATATTCATTTTTGGAATATTGGGTAGATGACATCTGCCTCAAGATATGGAAAAATTTTCATTTCTTGAGAGTAATAATATTACCCATTGATGAGTAAAAATGTCATGTCAATGTAATAGAAGGGATGAAATGAAGGAGTAAGTTGGTGGCTATCCTAGTTGCATGACATCATTAGAGATAGTAATGATCCCTTCTACATGCATTCCTCAACATGTTAGAAATGTTATGTTGATTAATCGTAGATGCCCCATATGGTGTTTATATCATTGGAAGGGGTGAACATGGAGGAATATATTTCACAATGATCCATAACCATCGAACTAATCTGAATGCAGTAGAATGCAATGTCATAGCTAATGAACAACTTCAACAAATAGAGCATGTTCACAAAAGAAGATGTGTTCAAAAAAATTGGCCACATACAACCCTTATCGGCATCGGGCCTGATTAAAGAATCTTTTTGAGATTATTTTCAAAAAGCATCTACAAATATTTGAAAATATATCCATTTTAGATAACCCAATCATTAGATATCATATATATGAATAATAGATCAACGATCCTAGGTTGTGAGTGTCTTAGGTGAATTCCAAATGGTGAATCAAGATCATTATTGGACAAAAAGAATAAAATGAGAAGTGAAACTATAGTGGTAGAATCCCAGATAGCTCAAAAGAAACCATTCCCTACATGGCTAGGGAAATTTTAAACCAAGCCTTATACGTCAGCAAAACCGGCTAATTTGTTTTGAAATTGGAATGATAATAGGCCCGAGCTTCATGACTGGGTGATTTTTCACTCAAATAACCTCCTCCTTATCCAAAATCAGTCTTCAACCATTTAGTGGAAACTCGACAAAACTGATCATCCCCATTTATAACATATCATTACCGGGTACCCTTACTAATAACATACATGATTGAACTATCTAGGTATTCGCATTAGATCACCTTCCATCAAAAAACTCCAATAGAACTAACAAATGAGAGGATGATTCCTCATAATGGGCGTGGAAAAATTATGCCTTCCAAAGACAATAAAATAATGCCTAAAATGAATTACATGTTAGTGAATTTCATTAATACAATCCTTTTTAACCCTTAAGATCATGTGTATAATTAGGAAGAGGATTCAAATGAGGAATTTTTGGTTCATGATGTGGTCCACAACAATACAATTGTAGGATATGTGTGCACCCAAAACAATAACATTCCTTGAATTAGGTAATTCCATGAAATAATCTAGTATTGCATCCTAAAAAGACAACCAATAAAGAGAAGGGTAAGCGTTATATTTTTCCTCACCAAACTCCTATGGAGTTTAGGGCATTTCATTGGAGAAATGATTTTCTAAGTATGAGGAAGAGATGAAATAATTTAAGAGACTCATTAAATAACTAATATAAGGTTGCCATCATATTATGTATGATCAATAAATAGATCCTAATTTCACACTCCCAGTTAGAGTACCTCAAAAAATTAGTGCATACATAGAAAATATAGAATATCTAGAACATTCAATCAATTTGGGACAATAAAAAAATGTACTTGGATCCCACAATAGAAAATCTCGTGTTACCTCTATTGGAAACAGAACTAGAATATGGAACATAACGCCCTTCTAGTCCTTCCCGTATAGTATACCTACAATCGATACTCGAGTTTCCTCCACCTATGAACCAATCAGCTATGACACCTACACAAGTTCTGACCTTGTATGAAATTCCTTGAGGGATCATGAATGATTTCGAGTAACTCATGAATACAATGGAATACATAGTGGAATGACACATGTTGATACAACTACAAATGAATCTGACCCTAATGGGTATATCTGAATCACCCCTCTACGAACATCGATAACCCAAAATGTCTCTGTTTTAATAGCATAAGAGTCATGTAGAAGAATATGAAACATTTCATCTATCACTATGATCCCGTGATGGGGAATGTACAAAATATATGTAGTAAAATTTAGGTGTTTTGTGCAATAAATATAAGAAAAATCCATGGTATGGTAAACCAACCAATATACTTAGTCAAATATAGGGTAGGAATACCTCTATTAGATGTTTAGATTCTATTTCATATCAATTCTACATAATACAATATCCATTGGTCTCTAAAATGGTAAGAATTAAGAGAATTAAAGAGTATTGGATTTCCATTATTTGGTGGAAAGGATTTACCTACTACTTGAACAAACTACTCCCTCAAGAATAGTTGATTACCATCTTTTTAGTGAATCTTCACAATGAATAGTCTACATGGTTGAAAGTAATGGGAGAGATCTATAGTGATCCCTGTTGGATTACGGAAGCTTTTATATACATGATATGTTCTTCCCCTAACATAATCATTCATGAAAATTGTTTAGAGAATATATAATCACCTAATAAACATTGGCATGTAGACAGGTATAGGTGACCAAATCCACCAAGAGGATAAACACCTTTGAGTAACTTTTGTAGTTTTGATCCATCTATATCAAGTATTCATGCTCCAAAATATCATGCAAAAGAACATCCCCATGTTGTAAAACACATGCCTCTAGACTGTATGTATATTTTTTCAAGCATATTTCTTTTGAATTGACAATGTTATCAACCCTAGATTCCTTGATTCAATCGAAAGTACTCCATGAATAACTCATAAGTTCGTTATTTAGACTCAGGAATTTGAATTTGCGTTCACTATGGAAAATTTTATTGAATATAGACTAATAATATATAATTAAATAGGATAATCTCTTTCATTGATTATGATAATATTTCCATCATACTAATTCACATCATACCCTTTTATATATTTTATTTGATAACATACACTGATATCAGATGAGCTTTCATTGATAACAACTTAGGTGTCAACCAAAAATAAATATGAACATTTCACTTGCTGGGTTTCAATGAATCACACATTAACCCCGACATTATGATGTTACTGGGATATGAAAATAAATAGAAAAAGTATCATGCAGAAATCAAGGAAAGAACATTGTTCATGGATCTTATGTCTGACTCAAAATTCATGTCTGTTAGTTAGGATACCACCTTCAATGTTCAACTAGGAAGACCTCATCAACATTAATATCACGAAATCCATTCATCATACCATTAATGACTAAAATATTGTATCAATGTATAAATTTATACATTACATGGTGACGGATACCCATTCAATTCCTAGTAATCATAGTACATTGATGTGGTATTATTCCATACAGAATGGAAATTGTATGTGGTTTAAGATATCTCCCAAATCAAAGCCTTAAATTGTTTGGAGATGTTGATAACTAATTAATTCAAGAAAATCAATGAAATATATTTTCTATACATCAATAAAATTAAAAGGCTGCGACTAAATTCAATCACACATTCAAAAAATTGAATAATTCTAGTCGAAAAACAATGCTTTATGACACTGAATAAGATTTCAAATCTTTAAACAAAACTGAAATCCCGAATCTAAATGTCTTTATTCAATCCCCTATTACATAAAAAATAACGATTTATCTTCTGGGTGGGAATAAATAGTCATGTTTATGGGGTAAAATGATGATTCACATTCATAGTACTTAATTTCCAATTTAGAGCTCGAAATGGACCTAATCCATATATTATATAATAAATGGTTGTTTCATCTTCTAGGTGTCCAAATGGTAACACATCCCTTAACATTAATAAATGTTCCTGATTTACTACATCCCAAGAATATTTGATAGAGGATATGATTGTGGAAGAGGAAGATATATAAGACCTTAGTGATTCCCCTCCATCATTTGAGGAAGGTGTCTCCGCTACTACGTACCAACTCAGAGAAGTAAATATTGGTAAAGATGAAGATCTCTAACCCAATTTTATCAATTTTTCTAGAAATTTTGGAGAATAATAGATGTATAATTCATTCTTAAATAAATACCAGGAAATATTAACCAATAATTACATTGATAAATTAGGACATTACCCTAATGTGTTCACTCATCACTTGGTTTTAATGGATGTCCATCAGGGATACAAGTAAAATGCTAAAAGGACACACCCGAATCATGCCTACAAAATTAATTAAAAAGAGGAATCAATCCCCAATTCTGAATTCATCCCTAAGGTACAACATAAAAAATGGATAGCCACAATTATCCATAAGATTAAAAATAATTGTATAATAAAGGTTGGCATCATTATTATAGATCTCAAACATAATTTTCCAAAAGGTGACTTCCTAATTCTAACCAAAAAATCAATATTGATGAAAAAATGTTTATAAAAACCTCTCCTTCATGGATTTCTATTCAGTTTATAGAAAAATGTAGATGCACCCATAATATTAATAATCCACTTCCTTCAGATCCCCCAAGGGAGTATTCTTCTATCGGTTAATTCCCTTTTGCTTGAATAATTCAAATGCAACAAACCAACATTCTATGCCTTACACCTTCAACCCACTATTGAGGACATTTGATGAAAGAATTTTTTATTATCTATAGGTTTTGTATTAACAATGTTTTAGAAATCTAGTTGATCTTGATACCATCTTCAACAAGCTACGACAACATTTTCGGAAGATGAGCCACATATAATCATTCTTCAGGGTAAGATTGGGAAAGTTTCATTTATTCAATGATTTTTAACATAAAAAAATTAACCTGAAGGAAATAAAGTCTAACCCTTGCATGTCACCGCCATAAAACCATAATGAGTTGAGATTACTTCATGGACACTTTGCCTATATCTAGGACATCAAAACCAACATTATAGGAAAGTGTTTTCCCTCCGCTAAATTGATGATTTTATGTGTCACATGTTAGTGGACTAGAGACGGTGAGGACGCCTTTGAAAAACTCATTAGATAAATCTTAAACCCCCCATTATTAATTCCACCTTTTAAGGGTAATATTATCATTCTCTATGTGATAGACCTGGAGTGATCACAACGTACATTCCTTGTGAAAAAATTGTGACACTAGGAATTAAATTATCCTCTATTATCACAATTGATACTTGATTAATGCTTATATTAGTTATTTAGATATTTGGAAGGGATTTCTAGTGTTATTATTTATAGTTTTGAAATATAGGATCTACCTATAGTACCACGAGGTCAAATTTTTCTCTCACAACAACCTGATCAAATATATAATTAGTCATCCTATGTTGACACAACATTTGGAATAGTGAGATGTTAATTTGAAATAGGTTGATATAAAATTGGTGACTCGGAAAGAAGTGAAAGGAATGTACTTGGAATATTTCCTTAATGAAAACCCCTTTTTACAAAAAATATCATTGAATACTTAATTACTAAATGAGGATATATTTTTTATTCAATATGGACCCCAAACTTGGGAAATGTGTTTTTGGAACATCAAGGAGCTCCACATGATCGAGTGTTGAAGGCCCTAAAATAAACAAATTAAGGATTGGGATCACGATTATCTCCCATATGAAGGATGTTTTACCTTATTGCCTCATTTTATTATACGTTTCTACAAAAAATGTGGTCAAATATCATACCCTAGTCATAAGTCCAAAACAGGCGGTCTAAATACCAGTAGACCACCTAGAGAAGGAAGGTGACTCAGAGTTTGTAGTCATGCATATCAAAGAGGATTACACAATTAGTAAAGAAGATATAATCCATTTTATGGACTATTTTCATGGATTAATGGAAATATTTCCCTCAGATCTGCAATTGAATCTTATATCGTGATCATAAAATACCTAGCCAGATGCATTGGGAAATGTAGTTACAAAACTGGAAGATGAAATTTAGGATGAAATTGTTGTCATCATTGTGCATAGCCAAACTATTTCACCTTTTATTAATGTAAGAATATAAGATATTAATTAAGTCAATCTTATCCCTAAAACATATGGTCCTACCCCTAGGTGGATGATATAATCATAGGCTCCCCTCACGATGGATTACTCCTTACAGATAGATTTGGAAAGATAAAATATGATAGAAAGAAGCAAAATTCATTATTTATAAGGCCCAAATAACAAAATTGTTTTCTTTAAATTATAATTTTTTGGTTTCTTTGTTTGGTTCTTTTGTGGATTATAGATATCTACAGTGATAAGTGAGTTGTATGGTGGGGTCTACGATGCCCATCCGTTGGGATATAATCATTCCAACCATATATGAAGGTCCATATTCTCCTAGACATTAATGATATTGGATTGAACATTATTGACTAAGAAGTTTCAATTATACAAAATGCATGAAAACCTCATCTATAACCCCACAGAGTTTTTACATACTTCCAAATACTCATATCTATTAACCATATATGGATTGATTGTTTTGGGTCCATACCACCTAGCGACATAAATTAGTTATAATATATCTTATCTACTAGGAAGTTCTTCTCTAAATGTGTTGAGGAGAAACCCCTCAATGAATTTAGATCCTTAAAAATTATCTTCTTCGTGAAATCAAAAATCAGTACTAGAATTGGTGTCCCTTGCATAATATTGATGTAAAAATACACCATCTTCTATTCCTATGAGGTGGAGAATATGAATCAAGAGTAAAATATCAGATCCAACTATTCATCCTGGTATCATGAAATAACTGATGGATAGATAGTGGCCTTCAATAAGGCCCTGCCAAATATACTCAAGAATATTGTAGTTAAAGATTAATGTTATTATAATGAAAATATCATTCATTCATTATGAGTATAATGAACCACAACCTATACTTATATTCAGGCATCCTATCCTTAACTAGTATATGGAACAGAGGTAGTATTTACCATTGAGGTCCTATTTATATCACTTCATGTTTCTATCTATGATCATCTATCTATAGATGGGAAATACCATAAACAATTGGAAAATATGGAGGAATTATATGAAATAATATTTCATACATTACATTACATAGAAGTCTATCAAAATAGGATTGTTAGATACTTTGAGAAAAAGGTTCGCCTCATTTCCTTCCTCCAAGGAGAACATGTATTGGAACTCATAAATCTTATGTTACTAAGAAAGATGACTCTAAAGATCGAAACAATGCGTGAGGGACCTTACTATATACAAAAGGTCAACTCTAACATGGATTATTCATTAATATCAATGTATAGAGAGATTATTATGACCTCCTCTAATGCAATGTTCCCAATGAAATACTTATTTTCAACCCAAGACTCTCATATCAGCTAAAAAATGCTAATCTATGTACTTTTTATTTTTCAGTAGACATAAAATGACAGGAAATAAATCCACTTCACACAACCTTAAGTTATGTGGCATCGTTATCCTTGTTGCATAAAGAGAAATTACATGAAATAATGTTCTGGTCATATGACTATAAATATAATGGCATTATTTTTCTTCACCACATGACATTAAACTACATGGTTGACACTCCTATAATTAGAAATTAAAAATCGCCCAAGGAACCCCAAGTTGAGACACTCCTTATAGGTCCCTTAATTACCGGACCACATTTCAGGTGTATATACCAACCTTGTCGTTTACACTCTATAATGGAACATCAGGACCCCTTCATGGGTATGAGTCCCAACATTATAATATCCTAACATCATGAAATAAAAAATCCCCACCAATGTCCTTGTAGTGTGAAAATAAACTGCCTGATCATCTCATGAACTATGTGAGGAATTACTCTCATTCAATTGAGATACATTGCGATGCTTGGAAAAAGAAAATTGGGTCTATGTATGATTAAAAAATAGAAAACCCCATTTATTCCTTTTTTTACAAATGTGTTATATATAGAGAACTTTTCTAGAATCGATAGAGTGATTCTCATTACAATGACTTATGTAGTGACACCTAGACTTCATGTTACAGGCCCAAGAATCATTTTTTAAAATATTAAATATTATTTACCGATGTAAAAATTTGATTAATGTTGGAATTTTTTTCAATGACTATGTATTAATTGATTCACCTTTTGATATTATACATTGTGAAACTTGAATATCTGTTACTAGGCCTAGATGAAACAAAGAAATATCCCTCACTCTATGTGTACAGGTCATATATCTATAGAAATTCGTTCAATTAAAACAAGTTTCTTGATTCACATTACAATCAGAAATGTAGTGACACACTGACCTTATGTATTAAGACCATAAATCATTCAAAATGATATAAAATGAATTTTTCTCCATGTAAGAACCTAATAAATATAGGGAATTAATTTCAAGACCTATGTCTATAATGATTATCATTCTAATGAGATACAAAGTGATGTTTGGATCCCCAATCTCAGATCTAGTTGTAATAAAAACTCCCATTCTTCATACGTGAACTCAATTGGTATGGGAAATCGTCCGAATAACTACATGTGTCTTGATTATTTCTCCAATAAGATAAGAAATAATATTCAAGTCCAATTCCCTATTCCATCAACAACATTATTATGTTTTTCAAACTGAGTCACAAAATTTCCTTATGGCATGATATTAAACTGCATGGAAAATGTCCTAGCCACATGTTTTAAAACTATATGCTACCTCAATTAATATGTATTACTTGATTATCAATCCAATGAGATTTATAGTTAAAACTAGGCCCAATTTCCTTGTCCTAATCACGGGTTAAAATCACCCCTCTTCTATATAAAAACAATCATTTTTTAAGGACCCCTTAATGTGGGTCCCCTCATCCGGGGTTCTACCAAGGAAAAAGATACTCCCCTCTATTTTTAAGTAAAATATATGTAATGAACACTACAATTCATGTCAAATACCAGTCAAAATGATTCCTTTATTCTCATATCTATCACTCCCCACATCATACTAATAACAATAAACCCTTTATGTTCTTCAAATCCTTTATCTAGC
Organism: Viscum album; assembly: GCA_963277665.1. NCBI lineage: Eukaryota > Viridiplantae > Streptophyta > Magnoliopsida > Santalales > Viscaceae > Viscum > Viscum album. The sequence continues at coordinate 1,203,518,972 of OY728135.1, forward strand.
TCCGAGTGATATAGTGTTTGATACCTGAGAGATACTCTTTCAGACTATGATGTAACACACCCCAATTTGCTTTGGATAACGTATCCTAAAATTCGATTTTCATCAAATTTTTACCACTACTGACTATAGGATAACACACCCTAGATTTTATTGGATACTATATCTTACAGAACATGTTTTTAAATCAGTGTTTTGTTCTCCCTTTGAAGAAGCTTCTTGTATCCTTGTAAGCATTGATGAAATAATTTTGGAAACTATAACTCAAATTAGTTCACTGTAATCCCTATAATATTTTTCCCAACTCCAATACTCAATCTAAAAACCTCCAATACAATTTTTTACAACTTCCTCCCACATGTCCAATGTATTCATGAAATATATTGTTTTAGTAGGTCACATAACACCTATAATTTCCATAATACCATAGTCAATATCGTATGACCTAAAAACCACAAGATCCACATTCCCTACTCGTAGGTCAAACCTATCTAGGAATCCCTTTTCCCCAATTGTTGGGTAATTTTGACTAAAAATTATCATCCCATTTTAATGTAATTTCATTACTCAAACAAAACTCTGTACTTGGGCAATTCTGAATCTCCATGAACATTCTTTAGCCATAGAATATAGAATATCAGAATTTTTGATAACTTATTTTCCATAATACAATGTAACATAACCCAGTAAACTGTATATATTGTAGCCCAAAAAAACTGGGTTTTTCAATCACAGGATTCAACTATTGACTATGATGTAACTGTACCTAGTTGAATTTAAAAAAAATGCCCCACATATGAGAATGTCAATCAACAATATATTTTTCCTCTAGAGAAACCTCCTATATTTCTATAAGACATTTCTTTATAACAAACCATATAACCATAAATCCCCATATTTCTTCATACTACATTCGTTTACTCATACCGGAATATGATTGAACATTACTAGATATGTTGTCCTTAATGGATTAATCGTTAAAATTGTGGTAAAATATAAAGACCTCATATTATATAACTTATAAATTATTGGTTGCATGAAATTAAATTGCATAGCATAATGTCCTTACTATATGAATTTAAACATCATAATATAATGTCCTTGATAACGGCTTTAAACTATATATAACGTTTTCCCAGTTTTATGAAATTAAACTACATATAATAATGTGATAGTCAGAGAATGTAAAGTTGAAGAACAATATTATCGTTATGAGGCATTAAACTGCATATTCAATCTCATGGTAACATGGCCTCAAACATAATGATTCTTAAACTTTTTTTTAGTGTAGTATTACGAGTATATCAAGGATGGTGATATGAGAATGAGTGCATGGAAACAAAAAGATCATTTTCAATTATGTTTCAATGTGTAGGATAATTTCCACATGTTGGAACCTCTCATCCAAATATTATAGTTTATCCTCAATATAGAATTTGAGAAGTTTATCTATACCTTGATTAATATACACAACATCTCATACCTCATCTATTTGTGCAGAAGCACCCTCTTACACTTTATAGTGATTCTCCCACTTGATGTAGATGAAATCTCTTCTTTGAGCCCTAGCTCCCACCAAGGATTAATGGAGAGGGACTACTTCTTCCATTGGGTCATTTTATTCTTATTTAAGCTGCATTATTCTTTGATACTTCTCATCCTTAACATCTTAGTACACCACTACCTTCATGGAGTGGTAAAACTCAGCTTATTTTAAGGTTTCTTTGATTTCCCCAAACTAACACGCTAGCTGTGTCTCTTATTGATTTGATATTTGACTTTATTTTCATTTTGGGATGAATATTTTCACCATATTATAGATCTCACTATAATTAAATATTCTATATTCCATCATGGGAATCCGGAATTGATGCTAGCAAAGACACACCCACATGACATTAAGCAGCATCTCTCCAATTATATTCCAGATGTCATGCCAAACCTAATGTTTTGTTCTTCAAAAATGAAAATGTGTCTATAGAACAGAATTAGAGCTACTCTCATTGGGAGAGACATAATTCATGATCAATGTAGTCAATGATTCATGTTGTTCCACTGATTCCAAAACACCCCAACCTTCACCTAACCGTGTTGTTAAAACTTGAATGAAAGCCCCATTCTCAAGACTAGTTTCCAAATCTAATAGCACTGAATAACATGGGGCACTTACCATCAACATTAGGAGGTCAAGAAAAGGAAATTTCAGTTAAATTAGAGAAAACAATTATGATACTCACCCATTATTCGGTCGACCCTTGGAATGCATACCTCTCCAGCACCCCATCCTTAACTATAAGCGTGGGAAGCTCCTAAAGAGGAGAATAATCTTGAGTTTTATCCACAACAAAGATCAGAGACTCTTGATAATGAACCACATTGAGATTCTCAACCACCTCTCCCCTGGAAATAAGAGTAGTTTGGACTTGGATTCTACATTCATGATGTGACTAGGAATCATTCTCGGTAGAAAATGAAACCTGAGATAATCTTGGATGAATAACATTGGGTACAATAAAGGAAACAATGTTTAATGAAATATGAAAGAAACTCACATCCATCCAATTACCTATGGGAATATTTGAATCATCAATGAAAACTATAATATCATTGTTTGGATTAATTGGTACCATTAATTCATGTTACATACCCTCATGTCCCATTATATAATCACAGTTTGGGACTTATGAGGTGTGTAGATTGGGACCCAAATTTTATCTTCCATAGATACCCTATGCCAGCTAATTATTTGGCACAACATATATAGTCCCAATTAGTTATAGTCTACATAAACCCATTCAGAAGACAATGGGACATCCCTATAATTCAATTAAAAATGACAGCTGGTCCAGCAATGACTGTTACAAGGTCCTCTAATATATGGAAACAATATAAATTATCATGAGGTGAGAAAATTCCAAAATAGAACATGATCTATAATAAAGTGTGTATGAAATTACCATTAACCAATCCACTCATTGTAGTAATGGGGGATGACATGGTTGCCTCTCACGATGCTTTATTCGTGGAAATGAAAAATTCATCAACATGTGTCCATGCATCCCATGGAGTTTCATTTTATATCCTTGAAGGATTAGTGACGTATTCCTTGAAGGGGGTAAGTGGAGAAATTTTTTCAAAAGGAATGAATGGACAAAGGGTATTTCAAGAAGATGATGCAATCGAATAATGGAATAGACTTACTGTGATGCATCCACCATGCCAACATTAATTCCATAATTTTCTTCCTCTCTCATGATGGAGAAGGGCTCATCTTAGTAATCATTGCAATAGATACTTGAGAGGGTGGTTGAGGAATTCCCATAACCAAATCATCCATCATGTTCCTCTAATGATTGTATTTTTTGGGGTACACAAGTTCCTCATGCACTACCCTAATGGGGGTGCCCCTATGACCATACATTGATGACCCATTCACATCTTCCACCAGTTTTTATTCTTCCACATATATTTAAAACATCAAAATAATTATATTTAAGATTAAATATGCTTTATGAAATAGAAAAAAGGGAAGGGATAAAATAAAAATACAATAAAAGGGTTAATTTATATGTCTCATTCCTCCTTAAGGTAGAAAACTACCTCCTCAATCATTATTTGGTCCAGCATGTGAGTCATAATCATTTTGATTATTATACGATCATCAGTTGCATATATTAAAGCATACAAATCCTTAAAATACCACATCACCTCATCCATGACATTATAAGGATGAATATCAGAGGGTTTTATAATATCTCCAATCTCTTGTATTTACATTATAGGATGAAAAAACATACATGCATCTATAAAATTGGGAGATATTATATATCATGCTCATATTTTAATGCTTTGAACATAATATTTCTCTAATGTGGTTCACTATAATGATGATTCAATGCTCTTTGACTTGGATGCCTCTTCATGAAACTTTTATTTCATGGGAGAACAATTGGTTTGTGGACAAGAATCCTTCTTATGTTTATGACTGGACAACCATGTCATAGGAGTTGTTTTATTCTAAACCCTTTCCTACTTTATTTCCTTTTTCTGAGAATTCTTTGAAGTCTCCAGTGCATCAACATCATTATTTTTAGCATAAGAAATTTTTACCATGCATACCATGAGAAACATTAATCATGGTCATGAATCGAGAAACACATTTCTTCAAAAATACCTAAGGGTATAAAGAGGACATTTCCTTGTCATTCATCGCCTCTACACAAATTGATGTATCCGAAGGAGGAACCAAGATTGACATATTGGATACCTCCATAAAAATCAATATCTATATCTATTGGGAAACAATAAGATTTTCTTGAATCATAAAAAGTATAGGATGAACGATTATAGATATTTAAGGAATTTAAACTGGTTATAAAATCAATATAGAGAATAATCATTATAGATGGTCTTATTTTCAATGTGTCCACAGGTAAGTTATCTCTAAATGAAATCATCTATGGCTTTAGTAATAAGTTATTATACTATTTTTCATCGATGAATGCCACTTTTACTAGGTTACCAAATATAACAATGTTGAATTCTCCTGAATCACATAGCATCCAGATCATGAAATCACCCATCAGGTTTAGAGGATTTATTCTAGAGAGAAAATGAAAAAATGGGCATAACTAGCTCTCAGGGATTTTAACTAGGGTCAACACCACATATGAACTGGCATATTTATATATGAACCCCATTCAAATTAAGACATCCCATAATTTATAAAAATATCCCTCTTATTGTACATATAGAATAATCATCGATAAATTATTAAAAAGACATGACAATTCAAAAGTATATACTTTTCCACAACAAATTTGGTCCCAAAAAAATATTTATGGCATCACAACACACATACAGTTGCAGAAAAATTGTAGATAAATTATTAGTCCCATAGAGTGAAAGATGGAATTCATGTCATCACATTAACCTTGGGATTTAATTTATAACTCCAACCGGTATACTGTCCCTTCTTCACTATTCGTTTGAATGTGCCAGGATCCCTTCAATTTTCTACGGTGGAAAATATGATAGGTCACCTATAAGTTGGAAATTATCCAACATTTCCCGAGAAAAGAATTCATACATGTAACTAGATTCATGTAAGACATGGGGTTAGGGTCATTGTTCTGTAATTTATTATTCATCTTGAAAAACTCATGGGAGAACGATGGTGTCATTTTGGAACATCACGTGATTTATTTCATTTGATGAACTTGTCATTAATTTTACCTATAATTGGGATCTCAAAAATTTGTAGAAACCCATAGGCTAATACCAACTTGAGAATGAATCAGGTGTAAGGAATTTCTATCCAGACTCCATCATATCAGTAGTTTTGTGATGATATTAGAGTTCTTATAGACATAATTCTACCCTACCCAAATAGAATTATTAATGTAGACATATAGCAACTAAATTTTATTCTCTAATTAGGTTTTTTCACACCAAGTATGCTAATATTCACTTTGGTCTCACTCCTCCCAAAGAAAAATCATAGTCCCCATTCCAACCCTATGTCAGATATGTCTCTAGATCACTGAAGGTTGAGTAATAATAGTTAGTCTTCTATTACTTAATATATAGATTCATATATTGATTTAAGTTATGTTGATGTGTGATAAAAAAAATGGGAACATTTACATGTTTAATATACTCTCCCTTAGAATAAATTTTAACAGAAGGGTGGTTGGTGTGCTTTACAAACCAAAAATTCATGAATTAACTATATTCCCCAGGGATAAATCCATCATTAGAAATTCTGTTATCATACAACGGAAGGTAATTTCATTATGGTTACTCCTATTGATATAGTATCAAATACATATCCATATCCAATAGACATAGATCAACCAAATCATTAGATTCTAGTATATTATCTTTAATTATCTCAGAAGGATGTACAACAACTTGTTCAGTATAATCCATCATTGAAGATATTGAAAAACTATAATAAATCATCATGTTATCCAATTAATATTAAATGTGAACATAGTAAATATAATTTCATGACAAATTGGAACAAAATATTCCAAAAACGGAAATCCTCACGCAATTAATCTGATAGGTTCCAGGCACAAGCCCTTTGATACGGTGCCATGCGGAAATCCCCGATTAGGTCCTTTACAATGGATACTCAAAGAGGGCCCCCTCTTGAAACACCTTCACTAAAATGGAAATATAGTATGAGATTTTTTGGAGACAGTTGAAAAAATGGAAGCATGAAAAAACTTATATGACAACATGCACTGTTAGATAAAAAATCACATACTCAAAATATTAGGAAAATATAAAATGGGTAAATATTTGTAAAAACCTCTTATTTGTAAACCAAAAATTCACTAGGAAGCTGCATCATTGACCTATGAACCATTAATCCCTCACTAACCCACATATATTACCTATATGTTAGAACAACCCTGATTCATAATCTTTTCCTCATTTATACCTCTAGATTATACCAACTTCCTTCAATCATATCTGATTCTGAGGGGGTGATTTTATTGACCATTCATTTTTTTGAGGGTGGGGAAATGATTATTAATAATTCCTTAAACATGTTAATGAAGTGAATATTCTCACGATGAAAGCAAAGGACCTTACCAAACATACTTGGATGCCCCCTTTAAACGTATGTCCAATGCTACCCACATGTAAAACACTAAATTAAAGGCCATCCCTACGAAGGGATCCTTCCCCAGGATCCTATGTGGGAAACCACATATGACAAATGTCCATTAGTTTTCTATAAATAAAACTCTTCTTCTCCCCATTGGAATAACTATAAAATCAAAAGTAGTTCCCTCGATCAGCTCACACAGCCCCTTCACCCAACTCTCCAAAAAAATTCTGGTAAATCTCCAAAACCTAATAGAAGAGTTAAATAATGGTGATAAGAGAGTACAATGTTCAAAATAGGTCTAAAAAACAATACATATACATGAGGATACCTTCTCCAATAGAGGATGAACACTGGGGAAAGGACCCTTCAATACACATTGATATGTGTGAGACCCATCTAGGGGCACCAGAGAAGACCCTTGGTTCATAGGATAATTCCTCTCCCATGTGTTTTATATCAAGAGTACTATTTTACAAGGAAAATATAGCTCTTGTAGGCCTATCCCCCCCCCCCACATGAAGAACTTCTTGTTCCTCATAGTACCTACGTGAGGCACCTCTTACCTCTAAAAATGACATTTGTGAACCCCCTTGAAGTGTTATTCCAATAACCCAATGGTAGTTATCCTCATATTTTGGATCCCTCATATGAAAGGGACCAAATTAAAACCTCAAATAAATCATCATGACATGAAATAAAAAAATGTGTGTCACTATATCAAGTCCCTCGTTTGGATTTTCATTCCTATGAGCAGAGGTTTCCCTCACATGTCCTACATGAAAATTAAATTCCTTAGGGTGTCTGTGGATTTTCATTCTAGTGTTCATGCGGTCCCTAACCTTGGGGAAGGTGTCAAGAAACACCTGGTATTGGATATAGGGTAAAAACACATATTTTTCCCTTTTCATCTCTATGACCATATGCCTCTAGTTCAATCTAGCAGGTGAGGATCACCCATTCTTCACCATTGAACATGGAATGAGATCCTCCACCCATAATTCAGAACCAATTTTATGGAATCTATGCTATAGTAATTCCCAATACATTGTTCAAGTAGGTTACACTATTACTCCTATTTTCACATTGAGGGTGTTATTCACATATGCTGTCAGATATGATTATCCTGGATACACAATGTGAGAAGGAATGGCCCCATCCAAGCCTCTATTCCTTCTCTCGTCACCCCATCCTCTTCCACTAGTAGAGGAGGGGAAGTGTGTGGTTTTTTTATCTTATGGTTCCTATTGTGTCTCACATTCAATAATGAATCCTTATGAATTGTGGTCACAGTCGAAAAACATTAACATGGTATCAAAAAATCTAGATTCTTAATTTGGTAGAGTATTTTCTTCTGAATATTTATTTCTCCTACCTTTAGGGTTCCTCCAAAATAATTGATCCGTAAGGCCTTATATCAATCCTCAAGTAAATGTATATCCTATGGTTTCCTATAATATTATATTCTTGTTGTTATCACACCGCCCATTACTCACAAGGGCATAGCAGTTGATGGTGGTCATGAAATCCATATGATCCCAAAAATTATGGGACCCATTCAATTTGTAATCCAACACCAAATCAAAATAAATTGGAAACCTACTTCATATATGTCCCAACCTCCCACAATAAAGGAATCCCCTTTAGGATTAATACCTTATGTGATGCGTCCATTGGAATCCTTCTTTGGAGATATCCCCAATCACAACCCCATTTCACCAGGGCATCCTTCACATAAGTAAGCCCCAATATCAAACCATATAGATTCCTCATTAGTAGTAAGCACAAAATATACCACCATACTCACCCATGTGCCTTTTCCTTATGTGTATGACACTAATGTGACTCTAAATCACAATGGATGAATACATTCCTGATGAAACCTTTCACTATGAATCCTTTTTTGGAATAATCCCCACCCTTATCCTCTCAATCTTCCATAATCCCCTCTGAGAAAAATATTAAATGTTCCACCAATGGGTGTTAGTCTCTATAACATAACTATCTGGATTTTGATTCCTATCAAAATTGGATATGTAGGATGCTTCCTAAGGCTCTAAACCCAACAACCCAAATCCAACCTACTCTCTCTAGTCTAAATTCACATTATGGAATAATTAATCATGTAAATACATATCACTTAAGTGTTACCTATTATACATCGACATGATTCGCATACCAAACATTGACTAGTAACCGTTTTCCTAGATGTCCCAGTTACATGATGTTAAACAATATGCAGTGTTTCTTATCACAATAACTAAAACAGAATAATGTGTCATGTTAAGTGGCACCAAACAACAATGGTTATTATTCCTTTCACAAGTACATGTTGGAAGCCAATCCATGGGTCTAATACCAACATCCAAACAACATTGGTCTCCCTAGATGACAACATGCTCTAGAGCTCCCCAATGTGCACCTTGAATTCCAGCATCATTGTAAAAATGACCAAATAATATCAAATTAGTACATCGGTGGATTAAATTGATGCATTAACCTAGATACATATATTTATATATATCCATGGATGAAGAACCTTATATACACAAAAATTATTATATACTCCATAAATGGAAATAATTGATTGTTAATTAAAGAGTCACCAATGTCAAATATTGGAATTACTAAATGATTCATGAACATATTGTAAATCTATTTGAGAGTCCCAGAGTAATTAATAATTCCCCTTAAAATATTGTGATGATCCCAACTTCCCATCCCCTCCACCAATATGAATTATTAAGCCATAATTTGTAAAACTCCCCAATGAGTTACTGCTTATGGAGAGAAGGTACCATGGGGACATTTAACCATTGGGTGTGTCTAATTCCATACACAAACCCACTGTAAACTATTTTAAAATAGATAACCTGATGTGTATGATTACACAAAACTCTACCCCCTATAATCGATCATTGGGTGAGATGATTCTTCATCTAAAATAATTACCCATTGAGAAATAAGGTCCATGAATTTCTAAATATCATTAGAGCTTGGATAATTGGGTTAATGTTGTCATAAATAAACATATCTTCCCATTATTAATAGACGGATGATGAGGGTATTTATAAGACATGGGATTTGAAAGAAATAATCCCTTCAAGAAGGCATGTGAGCTTCACGAATAGACGGTGCGCTGTGAGTCTGATTGAACATGAATAAGGGATTGTCATCAGACCATGGTCACACATGAAGGTAGATCCCCTAATGAGACCTAAAAAAACTAGAGATATATGCATTGAACATCCCCACATTAACCTATATTAACATAAATTTGTGAGAATACCTCCTTGAACAATTTTCATCATCTTTAATTTAAATGGCCATAAAATCTGATCTGTAACTCCTCTTAGGATATAATATTAGTCAAATGAAATAATGGAAAAATATATAAAATTTAATATTATTTTCCATATAGATTCTTCACTACTAAACCATTTATTTCCCAATTCCAAAAACTATCCTTATGAAAATAAAATGAAAAAAATATCGCATTGCTATATAGATGTGGTAGTCCAAACGTATGCATGATAGAAATTACCATTTTACAATTGATTACAATGTATGAATTTTGATGTATTATAAATATTTATTAAATATAATTATTTCAAAAATATGATATAAATATACATTAAATCCATCATTTTATCCATCATTAAGAGGCAATGATAGAAAATTAATTACATCGGTTTGTGAGGCGGTAGTCCTCCATAAAAATGATCAAAGGTTTCATTTTACATTTTATTTAATAGGTGATATATTAAGGATTTCCATTAATATAATTAAACATAGGATAAATGAAAATATTGGTGTTTTAATTTTATCATTTATGGAGAATATGATTTAGGGGTAGATTAAAAAATAAAATGAAGATGCGTAGTTATGAATTATAACTCTTATTCAGATAATCTATTTTTAACTATAGATAAATCCATCCTAGATTGGATTTAATATCAAGAAATTTATGTAGATCATAGTTATGGATTTGGTAATGTATTAAATGAAATTAAATATATTTTATCTGTGGATAGAAGAGTAGATGCAGTGTCCTTTTATTAGTAGAGGAGAGGAAAAATATGAAATTTTTTAAGGAATAAAGTCTACCCACATTTTATGAAAAAACATTTGTCTAAAATGGAACATTCGAAAGAATTAGACGATATAATGTTTATAAGTAGAAATCAGATAGAAATTAGAAATTTTTTAAAGACATTTTAACATTTATAATTTTAGTTAATCCACCAGTAAACTAGTTTTATCCACAACATCAGTAATTAATTTCTCTATTTTTAATTTTAAATATAAAAAAATTATTATTTCCTTATTTATTTTTCAAATTATTATTATTCCAAATATATAATAAATGACAATAAATTAAATTCCAAGAAGTTTCAGAATGCAATTTTAAATTTAAATTTTAATCTTGTAGAACCAGTTTCCAATGAAATATTTACATAAATACAAAGTGCTATTTTTTAATTAAAAATAATAAAAAATGTTTGGAAAATGCACTAAATTGGATTCATATTAATATTATTAAAGGAATTTTACAATTAAAATAATTTTAAAACAAAAATTAACTATTAAATGTTATAAATTAATCAGTAAATTTTAATTAATAATTTATATTTGTCACTATTAATATAAAAATTATTCTATTGAGAAGCATATCAAAATATTACTCGAAGATATAATTTACATGATGAATTATAAATAAATTTCATTTTTACAAATTTATTTTATTATTTTGTAAAAACAATAATGATAAAATGATGGTGCAAAACAAAATATAACCGGTTTTTAGACAGATGTTGTTTGAAGCACAAAAATGTATTTATTATTATCATATGACTAAAATAAATATTCAATAAATGTTAAAACATTTTAATGTTTACATAATATATCAATTCCATTTCATTGATTCAAAAATATTTATTAATTAATTTTATTAATATAAAATTACTTTGTGAACAAGACAATAGTATTCAAGAAGAATAGTTCTTTAACTTTAAAATGTTTTTTATTTTCATTTATAATTAATTTATAACTAAGAAATTATTTTATAATTTTTTTAAACATATTATTTTATAATTTGTGACTTTACTACTCATTCTTGTCAATCTGACTTATCAATACAATATAAGATCAAGGTATTTTTTGGATGATGAATGAATTTTTTACTAAAATTTATATATGTTTTGATTATAAAAAAATCAATTACATTGATTTTTTATTATTATCAAATGAAAGGATTCATTTGATTAAAATATTTTAAAAACATTTCATAATAAAATTTATTAGTTTTAGTATTCTATTCGGGAAAATTTTTTTGAGTAGAAATGTTTTTTGAATACACCTTGGGTCTAAAATGATGTTTTGATGAGTCTCATAAGCTATATCATATATCGACTTTCTTCATTAAAATATGATGATTTATTGATATTTTTTATGTTTTTAAATTAATGAGTAATCTCTAAACTAATGATCCATAATTTTTGATACAATGAAGGATACATTTTTTTTATATTCTGTACAATGATTTTCAGATACTAATGATCTCTGAGTAATGAGGAATACATAAGTATAAGTGAATTTATGATGTATTATTTTTCTAAAACCATCTAATATTTTTGAGGACGAGTGAACCTAGAATTGTTTTGAAGCATGTGAGTTTGAAATTTATAAAGTCAATGGTTTTTTATAAAGCATTAATCAACAGATCCATAAGATGGGCTGATCGATCAGACTGTTCAATCATCCATACCAAACCCCTTGAGTGAATACAGAAATAGTTGAAATGAATAGTGAAAAAAATAGTTTATTACAACACTGGTCAGTCAGATATTGTATGATGATAATTAATAAGAGGATTTCTTGCACTGATCCGTCAGAAAATGTTTTTTTAAAACGAAATCAGGTGAAGATTTCTAGTAGAGGTAGATAAGGACTTTTTGTTATAAACCTATTAGTAACTTTGAATTCTTGTTATATATCAACGTGATGTAGATCAAAAATATATCCAACCTTTTTAGGAAAATAAAATAAATATTAGCTATATTTTTTGGGTAAATCTAAATATAATCCATTCAAATTTTTCATTCAAATTTGGTCATGACACATTGGAAAATGAGCAACAACAATCCACCAATGTGAATTACAGATTGATCCATTCGATGAAGAATGACACATATAATTCATCAGATTATATACTTCATTGGATGTTTTCTGATGATGTTTCAAATAATTTCAGAAAAGGATACATGTCTTGAAGATTTTCCAAAGGTTTTCAAACGGGTTTGAAGTTTAATGATGGTATATAATGTATATTGAAGATGTTTTTCAAATATTAAGTTGATAAATTTGAGACTATATAGAGCTTTGTAATGAGAAATCATTCATTTTTTACCAATTTGTAAGGAGAAACATTATTAAAGTTTTAATTACTACATATGTTTTCTTCGTAATTTGAAAATCTTAATGAAAATAAGAATTAGACTAAATAAAATTTGTTAATATTGAAGATGTGTGAAGTCGTATAAAGATTAAAGAATATTTGAGAAGAATTATTAATAGTCTAGAAGTGTTGAAAGGGTCAAGGATGAAGATGATGATTAATATGAAATACATTTTTCAATAAATTTTGTAGAGTGTGAAATTGAAATTATATTCCATCCCATTACACTATTAGATCTCTTATAAATATAAGTAAGTACATTGTAATTTTTTATGATGTTATATTATTCATGTGTATGAGAGGTAAAACACTGATGATTTAATGTAGAGAAAAAATGTTTCTAAAATGAGTTTTCATGAGAAATATTTCCAAATAGAAGAAGAGTAAAGAAGCTGTTATCAGATTATATCGGTCAATTATACTAATATTTATGGGAAAATATATAATTATTATAGAAGTATTTCTATTTTATTCTTCGAAAATTATATTTTTAGACTAAATAATCATACTATAAAAATTTTACCGATCCATACAAATATGTTTTTCATATATTGTTCACAAAATTTTGTTTCTACCTATAGTTGGTTTAGAATGTGAATAATTGAGTTTTTTTAAATTAAATATTTGATATTGATAAGGTTGTGCATTATCATATTTGGAACCAACTAGAGAAGTTCTCTTGATCTATTAAAGAAACGTATTTTAAATTATATGTACTCACATAAGCATATGAATATTTTTTTTGATCATAGTGCTACACAAGTCTATGGGAATATCCTACTTATTTTATACACACAAAATTATTGTTTTATAGTGTATTGTGTGGTATTGGATTGTTTTCAAACCATTCGGAGGACTATCTAATCTTTTTGACCAGTAAAACATGTAAGTAACTGCTTTTAGGTGGATTTGTGAATGTTTTTTACCTAAATCAAATATATCATGAACAATTTGTATAAGTGGTTTCATAAGAAATGATACTTAAAAGAAAAATATATCAATGATTTCTCCCGCCCCTATCATTGATACATTGATCATGGGTAGGATTTTTTAAATGGTTTTACAGTATAGTTTCCCTTCTTTTAATCCTTTTTGATGTTTTTAAGAGTGGTTGTGATGGAAAATATTCATTGTGTGAATAGAAAGAATAGTATCATCTTCGAAGGGTAAAATCATATAAATAATTGTAGAACGGTGTCATATCATATTTTTTTGGGTATGATGTTTTGGAAGCTTCTATATTTGTATTTCATCCACATGATTATAATTATACACTTATATATGTGGATAACAAGAATCAAGAGAATACTAGTTGAGATAAAAATTATTTAATCCTATCACCCTCTAAAAGTGAGTTCATAATAGTAAAGGGAGTTGCTACTGCAAAAGGATTCTGGGAGTAGTTAAAAATTATTTTTAAAGGAAATACGATGGGGAATAATGCAAAGGTATTAATCTAGAGTTAGAAGTACAGTAAAATAAACATGTATGAATCTGAATCTCTTAGTGACTACTTTATATGTTTGAATGATATTTTCATCACCATATGATTTCGTGGTGATATATTGGAAGACTCAACTGTAGTTGAAATTATCCAAGGAATTCTTCCTGATAATTCTGATTCCAAAGCATCATCTGTGGAATATAGATATCATGAAACAATATCTTTTGATTAAATTCAATGTACACTTAGTCCTTATGAAATGAGAACGGTAAATGTTATGAATGGAAAAGAAAATTTTTATTAGGAAATTTCTCTCAATGATGTCAATAAAGGCATCTCTATGAAGATTCATGATGCTGATGATGGTGTTGTCTCTAAATATCAAAATTAGGTATGTAACAATAGTAATGAATTTATTTCTTAGTTTTATGATAATTTTAAATGAGGTACACGATCATATAAAGGTAATTTACCCCTTAATTTTTCTGAATGTGGAGCCATTGGGGACCTTTCTAAAAATATTCTTCAAATAATTAATGATAATGATAGTGATGAAGAATGAAAATGGTCAATAGGTTCCTGGATTAGAATGGTTTATATGTTAAAATCTTATTCAAGTGGAAAAGGCAAAAATTTCACTAAATCAAAGATAATAAGATTCATGTCTATATATGGTTAAGGTAGTGATAACGAATTTGAATCCAAAATATTTATTGATGTTCCTTGGAAAAGTAATTTCACTTTAACTGTTAATGATAAATAGTTTGGATGTAGTAGTTATGAAGAATAAGAGACTATGTTAGAGTTTTACATGAAAATAATATTGGAATAATGTCATAGAAATATAGTAACACATGAAAAATAAATAAATATGTTTAAGAACTAAATTCCTAAAAGAAATAATCAAGAATGTTCTCCTAAAGATAAATCTATATAACATGAATATAATGATTCTCTAAAGAAGTATCTTGTGAAGGAAAAAAATTTAATTGAACATTGTGAAGTAAAGTACAATAAATAGGGGGAAAATTTTGGATCATGTTAAACAAATGTTTTCTAAAGTTGAATAAGGTGTTACATTATTAAAGAACTTTATCTATGATATTGGTGAAATTACTAAAAAAGGTGAACCTAATAAGGATGTAAATAATTTACTTTCAATGTAGGAAAATCAAGGTGATGTTGTTCTTAATAATAAAAAATAAGGTCATGAATATGGAAATAAATAACAAAGTAGAAAATTCACATGTTTTTAAAATTTCAATGTCCAAAGAAAAATGATTCTCTAATTTTTGGATCTGAAAAAGTTAAGAATACATCTTAATTTAAGAATAGGATTCTATGTGTTAAATGAATGTTTAAGGCACACTAATTTTCTAATTTGAAATAAACGAATGTTAAATATAATCACATTCAATGTTTGAGACAATATGGATGTTATAGAGGAAAATATTCTATTCAAGTTTACTATTAGAGTTGTAGTGGATTTGGGAATTCTGAGAATAAATGTTGGTTTAACCAAAAACATTACAACTACACCATGAGTGATATAAAGTAAACTATATGGGGAAGTCAATCATCTCATGTGAATAAATAATATAACGATTTATTAAACGTTTAAAATAGGGTCCAAACATTGGAAACTATTTTTGATAAATGTGGGAAACCTAGACATTGAGAAAAATGTTGTCTTATTTTGTAACTTGAACAAAAACAATTTCATAAATATTAGAAGAAGATATATGTGAATAAAGATAAGGGGAACAAATAAAATCACATGGTTGAAAAATATCTCATGTATAGAAAATGACAATGATCGTGGATTTTGGATAGTTTGTGTTCTTCTCATATGAAAAGATATATGAAATTGCTTAAAAATGTGAAATATTTCAAAAAGAATAGTGATGTTTGGTAAAAAAAGATACATCTGAATCAAGGGAATTGGATTCTCTATAATTGGGGAAAAGAGTAGAAATCCAAGAAATCATTTCCTTTTTTCAGGATAAAATTGCATCAGATTAGTGTTTCTCAACATTTTTATGAAGGAAATATAAATTATTTTAAAAAAACTTAATTTCTTATGTGAAAAGAGATAATGATGGAAATGTTTTCAAAATAGGTGAACACATAAAAGTAAACCAATTTAATGTTAGTGAAGTTATGAATTCATTAATCATAATTATTTTTTATGAAAATTAGTCTTGGAATAAAATATGGAACATATGTGTTATGAATACATGTGAATGTAATCAAATCAAGAATGTTCTTCTATTATCCCTGATACGGGAAGAATAAGAGATTACCATTTCTTTATATTTTTTTTGTATGTAAATATAACCTATTTAATGCATTAGAATATTGATATTAATTAAATATGACCCATGTATATTAAACAATCTAATATATATTAATAAATTAGAAAAAAAAAATAAACATTTGGATATAAGTACTTCATTTAATTCATTAACGTTTTTACTAACAATACTAGTGTTATGTATTTTAAATATAAGTCAGATTCACAGAATATGTTTAAATGTTTTAGGATATGTGCTGAAAAGGTATGTGGGTATTCAATAGAGACATTTTGAAATTTTTATATAGGTTAATATAATAACAATGATTTCAAAATTTATCATGAAATACATTGAATTCAAAATGATTTTAGCACACCAAACACAAGCCAACAAAATGGTGTCGCTAAAAGTAATAATAGATGTTTTGTTTAAATGGAGAGTACTATGTAAATTGAACATGGTTTTATCATTAAATTTCTAGGAAATATATGATCACACCTCTTTATAATTTAAACAACATTTCAATTTTATAAGTTCCATTATGAATCCATAGGAAATTTTCTATGACAAATTCCATGTTTGAAACACATAAGTGTCTTTGTTTTTCCCTATATCATTAATAATAATGTTGGAATCCATGGAATTTGTTTAATAAAGTTTAATATGTAATCTTTCATTGCTCTTATCTGGATATAATTTGATACGAATGTTTCCAAAAAGAGACAAGAAGAATATATTAGTTTATTTATATATATGTTCTTAAATAATAAAGGAAAACTCTTTACAAACACATATAGGGGTGAAAATAAATTAGATGAATGAATTTTTTGTAAGAAATATAAAACAAATGAAAAAATTGTTTTGGAATAAAGATATAAGAATTAGGATCAACTATTTCCAATGATGAGGAAGAATTTTGAATATTTCAACCATGTATGAAGAAGTAGGTGGACTATCAAAACATTATTAGTGATCAAAATAAAATGGTTTAGACAAGACAATAATAAAATGTTTTTATACATAATTCAGTGTATTCAAAAATGAAATAAAAATATGGGAATAATTCTTTTGAATATCAATAATGGATTTGAGCTATGAATGAATTTTTGGATCTTATTGAGAAGAATAATACATGGGAACTGAAACCTAAAAAAATGATAATAATAATATTATTAAAAAGTTTTTGTTCCTCAAAATGTTGAATGAATATAGTGAAGTGATAAGAAAAAATAATTATTGGTTTCAAAGGGTTAATAAATAATTAAACGAATTTATTTTTATTAGACTTTGCTAAAGTGTAATTGTAATAAATAATTGAAATCATTCTTAAAATTTATTCACAATGAATTTATAAAAATATTTTCATAAACGTTATATATCAAAATTTCTAAATTTAGACATTCATAAATAATGTTATTTAGAAAAATCATGTCGATTTACTATTATGAATGATCAATGTTCGGTGTTATAATGAAAGATATTAGTGTATGTGAATTATCGAGCTCCAAGTTAATTGTACTAATAAATGGATTCCTTATTCAGGGAGTATATTTTTTGGAAAGTAAGTATTGATAATTATCTATAGATCACATAGCGTTATAATATTTTCATCATTATTTTTGTATTGTTGACGAAATTATCATTTAAATTAATGATGATATTAAATGAGAATTATTTGATGAAAATGTGAGTAGGTTTATTAAATCATATACTCTTGGAGAAAGGAAATACTTTCTTGGGTTAAAATTTTCAAAAAATGGGAAATAATTTGTTCTTTATTAATAAAAGTATACTAAGGAATTTCGTAAAAAAATCATGGAATATTATAAATAGTTTTCAAAAAAAAATCCATTGGGAACCATGTTGTGTTATTATAAAAAATACAAGGATGTCGACATAATATAATTTCATAAGTTGATAGAATGTTTTTTTATTTCACTACCTAAAGGCCAAAAAAATCTTATGTAGTTAACTTATGTGAAATAATACAATGTTCTCCAAATGAATCACATATCATTCAAATAAAAAAAATTATCAAATATATAATTCGCACAAAATATTTTTTAATCAAGTATGACAACTCATAAAGAATTGATTTGATTAGATATTCAGATTCTGATTTGGAGAGAATTATTGGGGATCGAAGATCCAAATTAGATGGAATTTTATTTTTAGTGGAATTTCATATAAGATTGTGTAATATGAAACAAAATTTATTGAATATTAACATTATAAAATCAGATTAAAATTTTACCACTCAAGCTATAAAATAATTTATGTGGACATAGACTCCGTTGGAAGACTTTCTTGTTGAAGTGAAATTACCTCATCTCTAAGGTTATGATAATCAACGTTCTATTAACCTTATAAAAAATCTAGTACAATTTTTTTTTTCCAAACATTTTTACATAAAATATCACTTCACCAAATATAATTTAGATAATATGAAAACAAGATTTAATATGTACCTATATTTCAAAAAGATGCTAATTTTTTCACAAAACCATTACAAAATGAGGCATTTATCAAAATTTTGATAAAAATGGGAGTCCAAAATATTTCACTCAAAGGCTGATGTATGATTTTACCCCTCACATTTTGTAATTTTATATTTTTTTCAAGGGGTATAAAAATAGATTCAAAAATATATCCATTATTATGTGCTAATCCTTTTACGAAAGAATCTATATTGGTGTAGTTTTTACTAAGGTTTGGACTTAGTATTTTTGTTTGTGCACAACTTTAATAGTTTTTTGAAGTGTTTTTAAGAAATTTAATAATATAATATAGATGTTTTAAATATTTTGAATTGTTTAAAATTAAAAGATGTTTCATGGGTCACTACTTATGGAAAACATGGTTTTTTGTCAACGATTCTTATTTCCTACAATGAGTAATATCACATTGAATTATAATTTTTGTTTATTCATACCAAGGTTTACGTGAATAAATTATGTGATTTATGATCATTGGATAACAAAACAATCAAAATGGTGATATTATTAGGACAATGTTAGCTAAATGTGATTTTTGGATGTGAAAACATGTTTTTGTGGAATTTTTTTTATTATTCTCATTGGGAAAAAATAAAATAAATTTTTATGTTTTAATGATATAAGGAAAGGATGGAACAAAACTAGATAATCAGACACAATTTTAATAAAAAATTCTACATGTTTTAGTTTTCTAATTTTGAAGTGTTTTCTCAGTTTATTGTTTTCCTAAACACACATTGGGTCTAAAATGATGTTCCATTCAGTATAAGATGCTATATTAGAGTTTTAATTCTTCTATAAGAATCAGATGATGAATTTATATTAAATATCATTCCAATATCAAGATTTATTTATAATACTATGATCAAATATTTTATATTTAATAGATGAGATAAAGGTTTTATAGGTTATACAATACAATACTAGTAAGAATGTTCTAAAAGTCATGATGAATTCATGATACAAGAAAGAGTTTGTGGAATAATATGGTTTATGAAATTAAATAATTCCCATATATTCCCATTATAGTGAGGATCACCAAACATAGAAATTTAATGAAGGCTAGGAGTTTGAATTTTATATAATAATATCTTTTTTCAAAAGAGTTGATTATCTGATCAATTAGATAGTCCAAAACATCATGTCATATGATCCAACATGGTTCATGTATTCATTTGATCAATTTTTAGATGAATAGAATTTAAAATAAATGAGATAATTTTGAACTAGGTCCATTAGACATGTTGTTCCACCAATTTATCATTGGATTTCTAAAAAAAATCTGTGAAAATAAATTTATATAAAAAGGGCATTTGATGAACAATTTTATTAGAGTAAAATAAGGAATTATTTTCCTGAAAAAGATCAGTAATATTGAATTTTTTAGTCCATTGATTATGATTAAGATGAATAATTTATTAAATCACTTTAATAAAACAATTTTTTCCCATATTTGGCTCAAGGAAAAAAGAGTTCATGCTTTGTTTTCTCTCACATGGGCCCAAGAATCATTAGATATGGAGAGACACCAAACCATCATAGTGAATAAAAATGACTCATTAGATGTAGTATTCCACTGATAAGTCATTAGATGTAGTACATAATCGTATTTAGTTTTAGAATATATCCAAGTAATTAAAGAAAAGGATATACTATTTCAAGAATTTTCTAATGTGTTTTAAAGGGGGTTTAATATGCTAATGAAGTTGCAAAAAAATATATGGAATAATTGATTCAAATATTTTTTTGAAGATCTTTAGTTGGTATGGATCTATCTAATGATAATCTATTCATTTTTTTCAAATTTTTTGAAGATACTGAATGATGGTTTTTAATCTTATATATGATTTTATCATAATGAAAAATTCAGAATCTCCATTGTTATTAGACTAAAAAATTGTTATAATGATCGAATAAGGATGATGTTTTATGATGAACCATGATTTTTGAGAAAATCTATGATGTTTTTATAACAAATAAATGACTCATACGACAATAAATAAATGATTAGAAAATTAATGTTTCTGAAAATTTAGTTAATTGGGAATGTGAAATTATTTTATGAACCATTACACTTTTGGATAACATATTAATTGAAGGAATTAATGTCTACATTATAATGATGGAGTATTGTTCTCATGATTGGTAGGAAGATCTCTAATTTGTTTATGTTTATATAAGAAGATTCTGGATTATGATGTCTTGAGGAATCTTCACAGATAGAAGAATAGTAAGGAATAGGTCATTGGCTTAGACTGAGCAATCGAAATGAGATTTTCATGGAAATATAGAAGCAGTATAGAACAGTTACTAGATTATTGTTATTAATTTATACTTCTATTCTTAATAATTATATTGAATAAATCATATTAATCCATCAAACCTAGTTATTCATACAATCTCCAAAAAGGTTAGATCGACATAATACAGGGTAGGAAAGATATGAATTTTGTTTTAATGAAATAAAAAGTGGATGTTCGTAAGTCCTCAAAGTAAAATATTTTTAATAAACTGGTAAGGGTTTCTTATCTTCTTATAAAATCAAATTTCATATCATACATCCTAGAAGAAGCACATTCATTATTTATTGATCATAATGATATATAAGTGTAAGGGTATATCTTCCTTGTTATATCCACACAAAAAATTATTTTCTATTGGATTTGGGGGTATTGGATTATGGAAAAAAATCATGAACTATATAAATGATAAACCATAATATTTTTGGAAATAAGTTCCTTTAAATTAATATAATCTTTTTGGTGTTTTTTATTTCACACAACACCAAATATATGTTTTGTTATATGAAAGCAATATGTATTGTTGGTGTTATATGCAACATCTAGATAAACATGAGCTATATGAAACACCTATATTATCTTTCGATATGTCGAAATAATTATTTTTTCTATTAAACACAATAATGAGTCTCTATGATAGCTTGTGTTATATTCAAGATAGAGTTTTATCGAACTATAATCCACTATTTATATTTTTATTAAAATATAATTATTTTTATCTCCTAGCCATTGAAATGGAATTTATTAATAATTTTAATTGAAATATAAAAATATATATGTAAAATATTTATAAAATGAATTTATTTGTGATAAATTAATTTTAAATTAAGATAAAAACCAATTTCGTCTAAATAACATGTTTTAAAAAACTATTTTTATTTTGAAAAATGAATTCTATCCTAATAATTTAAATAACCCACTATTAGAGGGAGATAATATACAAATTTAAATATTTCAAATTCAACCATACTTGTTTACATTTATCCCAAAATTATATTGGCATAATATGTGAATAAATCCAATTTTAATTTTTAAAATAAATATTTTTCTAAGAGGGTGTTTTACATATATTTAATAGGAGACTTGTTTTATAACAAATTTTTGAAATTTTTATATTTTATATTTTAAAAAAACAAAAAAAATTAAGTGATAACATATAAATTAGATTTTGTTTAGTTTTTGGTATTTTTTAGAAGTCTAATTTTATGATGATTAGTGAGAAACACAAAAATTTAATTTAAAACTCATTTTTTATATATTTTATTTATATAGTTAAATTATATTTTAAATATGTATTAATTTATATCATGATAAATTATACATCTTTTAAAATAATTTATTCCATTATAATGAATTTCACATTGAAATAAGAAAAAAATCTATATAATGTTTTTTTCTTTTAACTTTAAAAACACATTGACATGCCTATTATGTGGTATTATATTTAAATAAATTTTTACGAATTATATTTTTATAATTTGGAGAATTGGATTACATATTTATAATTATAATAATTTATAATGTTTTTCATGTTCTACATTTTTCCACAATGTATTTGTGAAAAAATTAAAATAAATTATAACGATTAAGGAAAAAATGAGTTTACTATGTTGTTAACCTTTAGCATAAGGGGACCAATAACCTATAAAAAATAAAAAATGTACTATTATGGCTAGATATAAACCATATAATCCCATTTTTGAAATTTAACCACAATTTGAGTCACATTATGTATGAAATACCACTCAATAGTGTTTACATTTTTGTATTTAAAAGAATATCCCTCATCCTCCACTACAAAAGGGAACCTACACCCAAACTACATCACACATCTCAATCCAATTGTATCATAAAAGATATACCAAAATAAGCTCTGAAATACCAACCTATCAATCTTGAATCCTTTCATTGTGTGGAATTCAGTCTAATGAATTCATTAGTTGAAACCAAAAAAAGTTACATGAAAAAAGGTAATGTTCTCTAATGACCACTTTTGAATAATTTCATTATATAAAACTATAATTATCATTATTCCATGGATATATAACAACCATAATATCATGAATATACTAAGATGTTTTTATATTAATTATATAACTTTCACCATCACACAGTCCCATCAAATGTGATACACAATCACTATTCATGTGTATGGAGGACGACCACCTTGCGAAGAGATGTCATCCATTAATTCATTGCCACCATTAATTGGGAGGAATAATGATAGAATTATTGTTTTTATATGTCTTATATGTTATTTATGAATTATTTATTCATATTCAATTATTATAAAACGCATACCATCATTGCTTCCATTTTGTGGGAATACAACAACTATGTTTTGGGTGTGTGGAATACCACCTTTTCAAAGTGATACTATTTGTTCAAGATTAATATGGAATTTATTAAGAATGGGATTTCAATTTTTTTGTACATATGAAATAATTATTCTATTTTAAATATATTTTTTATATATGAATCATTTTTTTTCTTTATTTAAAAATATGACAAGAAAATGGAAACAACATTCATATATATATATATGTACTACCTACCGTCTCCAGGAACGGTGTGTATCATATAATATTTCTATATTTTTATAATGTTATAAATACATATATAATGAATTTATATTATATTTATATCATATTATAAATTAGGAAAACTATTAAATCATGATCTAATATGATTAAGAATAACAATTCAAAACTTATACGAAACTCAAAACAATTATAACTGAAACATTGGAATTAAATGAAATTAGAAAAAAAATTATAATATGAAGACATAATAAAATAATATATGGTATGATATATATTAATAGGGTTATTTGATATAGTTTTAATATACTTATATTTAGTGTATAAGAGGTCTGAACATGTTTGATGAAATTCAAGAATTAAGGTAAGTGATTTATCCTGTCACTATTATTTCTATGAGATATATTCTATATAAACCCATTCTTCTTGATTTTTAGTGATTATAGTAACCCATGAAATGTAATACCATGAATTTAATTTATTTAAAGAAATAAAATATTTCAATTGATGTGATTGTTCCATGGATCTCATGATTCCGAAGCTACTCAAGTATTAAGCTAATTATAGTATCACTTTTATTTCTATGAGATTTATTCCATATTCCCCACCCATTTCAAATATGATGTATATATACTACCTATAAATGTATTATATCAATATTATACATAAATTTATGTTTTTTTACATAACCCCTTGATGATCTCAATAGCACATGGATTATGTTTCAAAAGTTTATAATTCTCTAATGTAATTTTGTATCTATTTTAATTATTTATGCAACATGTCATGTTGTGCACCTATATTATTTTATAAGGTGTATATAATTACCAGTAACATTTTATATCATGAATTTAATGAATATTAAAATATTATAATCTTTTTCTAATTTTATTCTTTATTGGGAATTCTAATTCAATCTTACCAATGTGGTAAAAGTTTATTGCAACAATCTTCCCATTTTACAAGATTTTTATGATTATTATTCAATTGATGAAAAATTATTTTTATTCTCTCAATAAATCTCCTAAATTTAATCCAAAAATATTTATTAATTAAATATTCATGTAATCATACCTTTTTGTAATTATATATTACTTTTGATAATTCAAATTTTTTTTTTATAAAAATTAAATTTTCTCTCCCTATTCAGTCCTAAATCCTTGTTCTTTCCAAACCATATTTACCAAAAAATTATTAAATAATATTTTAATATTATCCCACGATTTTAAAAATATATATATATCCCCATTTTAATCTCTTTAACAATTTTATTAAATAAATCATACTTTCATTTTCCTATCGAGGAACCATTCTAATATTTCTATTGTGAAATCTAATGTTTGGTTTGTAAGGATTTATCTTCAATTATGATAGTCATTTACTTTATTATTCCTTTTCTAGTTTACAATATGATGAATTTTTTATTAATAATAATTTTCTTTTTATTATAAAAAAGTCATTTTCTTATTTTGGGTTTCAAAAAATAGGATTTCAAAAAATCTTTATGTACATTTAGTGCTTTAAATGATTTTCAATATTTTCAAATAAAATTTTTAAAAAATGTTTACGTATTAAAAAAACTTTTTTCAAAGAGGAAATTTTATTTTAATAAACAAATTACATAATTTATCTTTAAATCATAATTTATATGTTTTTAATGTTGATTCAAAGAACATGATTTTTCGAATTATTACCATCATAAAAAAAATTATAAATAAAGGATATTTTCCATATGAAATGATATAAGTTATATTCGAAAACATGTTTCTATATATGATTATTTCCATTGAAATAGTAAATTGTTTACTAGGGATATGATCCTATGAATCTGTTTTGGTTCTTTCTATGAATGGTTTATTATTAATATGGCATATTTTTCACAAAACATGTTTCCCTTCCTTGAGTTATACCATGATGAAAACATATGAAACCGACTTCAATTCATGGGTTAATCTATGATAATTAAACCTTTATTTTTTTCCATAGGTTTGGATATGATGAAATGTTTATGATTACCATTTCATTTCATGGGTTATGATATGATATTTATGAAAGTCATCTTTTTTTATTAGTCATGATATAATTAATATATTATTATCTTATGGCCCATATATGTATGATTTTATTAGGTGATAGGTGGGACCTATATCTTCGAGTAATGCATTCGGTAATGACAATTGTATATGAGATTAGTGGGTAAAAGGTGTATTTTCCAACCCGAAAAACAATAGGGTATAACTGTTTTATTTGATGCTCAAAAAATAATTAGGGTACATAGGTTGTATCCAAAAATTGAAAACAAGAGGGTACATAGGTGGTAGCCTAATCTTGAAAACATTATGGTACATGGGTTGTAGATAATGCTTGATAACATGAAGGTACACTAGTTATAGCCCACGATTGAAAACTAAATGTTATACAAGTTGTATCCCAAGCTCGAAAAAATAGGGTACATAGGTTTTTTCCCAACCCTGTAAACATGAGGTTACACAAGTTGTCACCCACACCCCAAAAAAATATGTTACATCATTTGATAGCTAAATCCCCAAGATAGTACCTGAATAATATTACGAATCCTAATATTTTTTGAAGGTATGGTTTGTCATTGATGAGATAATATTATTAATTCTTATGTGTCTTCCATAATTCAAATTATTATTCTTATGTTATTCTTTCATAGATAATTCTCTCAATTTACTAATGATTCATATCTTATGATATGTTAAACATAATGGCATGCATATTTTATAAGATTTTTTATATGTATGTTATGATATTCAAATGTTATTTTCATATATTCAGACCCTTATATTCATTTTGTGCTTATGTATCTACATTATTTACCCTTACTTAAGATATGATCTGACCATTTCTTATGTTTATTTTCTCAATGATATGAGGTAATGTTTGATGTAGGAGTACTATATGTAAGGATTTTTCTGTGAATATTGGAAGTCATTTGAACAAGTTAGAATATTATGTTCTGAGTTTCAAAATATAATGAATTATTACAATCCTAGGGATTGTACTTTTGTAATGTTTAAATATTTATCTATAATGATTTAATATATATGTATGTTTATCTTAGGTCGTTATAGTAGTTATCAAAATGAGGTTTAACCAACGTTTAAAAACACTGTTGAAAAAACATTTGTTAGATCCCAATGGTTGTTTCTATGGGTATGTCTTGGGATGTATATAAGGATAGTAATAAGGTTTCATTGACATAAAATATGTTTTCATGATTCAAATATCCTATAAGTAATTTTCACAATTTTGTTGTTTTCTAATATGAGATGTGTTACTCACACTATACTACCTGGTCTTATTCAACTATGTCAAACTAGAAGAAACGGGGCTATCATTGATTGTTTCATATGTGGAATGTTTGGAAATTACCAAAATTAATGTCTTATGTGGAAATATCATGACGAGAATAGGGAAGGAGGAATGAGTATTGGTTATTCTACTAATGATAAAGAGACTATGAATGAAATGTGAATATTTTGGGTTGTTCTATTAATATATACTACATTTTTAAAATTACATTGATGAACTATATGAAATGATTTATATTTTATATTCTAGGAAAGGGGTATTAGGTAATAAAATGATGAAGCCTATATAATGTTTTAATAATAACATTGGATGATTAAAGTGAACATATAATTGAATTCATGAATTCTGTGATATAAATCATGAAGTATTATCCATTAATGATTTGAGAGAAAATATTTAATGGTGATGATGAACGTGAAATATTATTTAATGGAATGGTGAAATTTTTATTAGGGGAACGTGACCATTAATGTGTTCCCAATTTTGATAATATTTTGTGTATCATTGAATTTTTTTTAAATGATATGGCTAAAATAAATTAGATAGTTCTTACAACTATGGTACTACTTATTGATTTGTATAAAAAGTGTTCTATGTTACCGTGGATGAAGCTTACAACATTTATGGATTTGAGGAATATATCTAATAATATTTGGTATAAAAATGAATTATTTCTTCCAATAAGGATTTATTGTAATTTATGTTATTGTTATGTTTCATGAAAATAATTTATGAAGATATTCACATGTTAAGTATTGGAAAACCAAATGATACATGATGCTATATGGGGTATTAATGTTAAAAAAGTTACTGTCCCTATTTCCAATGTTTTGTATTTTCAATTTTTAGAAGAGTTATAATGTTATTCATTTGTATAATGTTAATGTTAAACTTTGGATGTGGTTTTAAAGATTAATGTATTATCTCTCTATATGAGAATTTTTGTATATTGGATAACCTATGAAAAAAATTCCCATGATGTTTTCTAAATATAGATGTAATGATCTATCATTATTTATATAGAAGTAATTTTTTTTATTCTCCAAGAACAAAAATGTAACTTTCATTTAGTAGTGTAAGAGAAGAATTGTAATTTTGTCAACACATGACCAAAGAATGTGATTGTCCATATAAAATAGAATGAAATAAACTAATTATATCATATTGTTTATAATTCATCATAACTAGTATAAGGATCTTGAAATAAAATTATAACCCAATAACATAATTTCTAATGATTCAATTGGTACCATAGATTAGTGCAACATTATTGTTTTCTTATTGTTAATTTTCCCTTGATCACCCACTTCTACTGATCAACATTGTCTATCACTCCCCATCAGCATTTGATAGATAGATTTATCTTCTATGACCATATTTTCACATTTCACCTATATTCTACTATGTGTAAACATTGTAATGTGTATCATTGGATTACCGTTAGGTTTCTATCTTTTTTTAATATTTGAATAATTTTCAATATTATGATATCAGTTTATATGAAAAGAGATTTCAATTATTAAACCTATTATAAAGCAGGTGGAATTCACTGGTGAAATTCATTTTATGTTGGTGTAAATTGTAACTCGCTGAGATTTATGAAATATTTTTTTCGAAATAATATAATTGTTTAAAATTTTTAATTCTACAGGACAATAAATATATCTTTGTTAATAAAAAATAACAATATTTTGATTGAATTATATGTAAAAATGAGTTAATCTTGTGCTACAAAAAAACAATTACAATGGATTATAGTACAATGAAAATATGTTTATTTTGTGTGATACATAATATCGAGTATCTTCGATGGATTGTGTTACAAACAAGACCCTATTTTCCCGAACTATAATATACTATTTATATTATTATTTGATAATTATTATAGTTATCACCTAAGTGTTGGATTGGAAAATATGATTAATATTAACTAAAAAATGATATTATCATTTAAACATATTTATAAAAAAATTATAGTTTTTAATTAATTACAGATGAAAATAAAAAACAATTGAATGTAAATGATCTGTTTTTATAAAAAAAACTATTTGTAAGTTAACGAATTTATTTTATGTTAATAGATAAATTAATCAATATTAGTGAGATGTATAATAGAAATAAGATAATATAAATTTAAATAAAATTTCTAAAAAATTCATCCAATATGAGTGATAGGATTAAGAAATGAATAAATCCAATTTCAGACATAATAAGATACATTTTTCTATGAGGATTCAAGTGTTGAATTGTTCGAAAACAAATTTTTGACCCGTTTATAATATTTTTTTGGAAAAATATTATTTTTGATATTATAATATAGAAATTTAATTTGGGTTATCATTTGGTATTTTTCTGAGAAGTTTCATTTTTTATTAATTATGGAAACCATAAAATTTATTTGATAGCCGAAATATCATCTAATTTATTTATATAGTTAAATTAAATTTTATTATAGTTAAATTCTATTTAGATAAATTATTAAAATTTTAAAACAGACCATTAAATTTTAATGAATTTTGCATTTGGGTTTTATATAAAAACATTTTAAATATTTGATGATTTCACTAAAAAACATTGTAGCTCATCTCATCTCTGGGATTGATTTAAAATTAATTTTTTCAGTTTTGGGTTTATAATTTCAAAATTAATTTTTTAAATTTATTGATTCAGAAAAATTTGTAATTTTTATTAAATAAAATTTATTTTTTCAAAAAATATTAGTGAAGGTAAGTAAATTTAATTACAGTGATTAATGTAAAAATGAGTTTACTTACTGGTGAAACATTATCCTAAAGGGCCAGATAACAAATAAAAATGTCCAAAATTCAATTTCTTGCCATATCTAAAAAATATAATCCATTTTAACAAAAATATTACCATTATTAGAGTCACATTATGTAATGTAGTCCTATCAATAGTGTTTACCTTTTTAATTTACATGAATGCCAGTCCTTCACCACAATAAAAGGGCACTCACCCACTCACATATTCACACCTATAGATCCATTTGTATCATAAAAATACAACACAAATAATCTCAAAATATCCATATTTTAATACACAAATTGTATCATTTTTCCATAAAAACTTCCAATTAATTCCTTTGGTGAAAACTAAAAGGAGGCACTCGAAGAAGAGGTAAAATTATTCAACAAGAACTTTTATTAATTTCTTTATCCACCAATTAAATTATTCTAATTACATGTTTATATAGTAACATATGTATCTTAAATATACTAAGATGTTATTATATTATTTTTAGGACCAAAACATTCACACACTTCCATAAAATGGGATGCAGAATCATCATTCATGTGTACGGTGTATAACCACATTACGAACCAATATCGTTAGTTCATTCACTAAAAACATTATTGGTTGGTAATAAAGATTTAATTATTATTTATATATTAAATATGTTATATTTTTTATTTTCTATTATTTTTAAATTAATATTTAACACATAAATTCATGCTTTCCCTTTTGTGGGAAAACTGTATCATCGTTTCTGGACATGTGGACTACCGCCTCTTCAAAGCAATGTAATTTGTTCATGCATTACAGAAAATATATTAAGGATTTGTCTATTAAATATATATTATATGTATGAAATAAAAATGAAACTATATATATATATATTATTTAATTTTATTTCACTAAAAATACTACAAGAAAATGGAAAAGACATTCTATCGTACGTACGGCCTACTGACACTGTGAACAACGTATTTTATTTTATTTTTACATATTTGTTGATTATTATAAATACATATATACTTAATATATATTATATTTATATCATTTTTTAAATTATTGATATAAAGAAATCATTATCTAATGGAATAAAGAATAATAAGTCAAAACATATACAAAAACCTAATCACTTATTACATTAAATGTAACTTTAACATGCAATTCTTAATAAAATTCCAATTTAAAGTCATAATTAAATAATATATGGTATTATATATAATAATATGGTTCTTATGAGTATATATAATAATTTTATATTTATTATACAGGATGTATTAATTTTTATGGATAAATTCAAGACATATGGCAAGATATTTTTTATATCACTATTATTTATATGATATACATGGTATATTGCCCACTTTTTATTGTTTTTTGTTGTGTATACAACCATATTGAATTTAATATATTTAATTTAAACTATTTAATTCAATTAATGTTTTCATTTGACGTTATCCCATCATGGATCTCATGACTCAAAAGTAACTTATGTAGTAAGGGGATTTCTTGCCTCACTTTTATTTCTGCGAGACTTATAAAATATTCACCTATCATTTATTTTGTGTGTGTTATATACTTCCCATGAATGTGTGATATGTTTTTTATCATTATATTTATTGGTATTCAGATATCCATTTTATTATCTCTCTTTAATTGGGTTTATGGTTAAATAGTAACCATATCCGTAAAGTAATTTTTTCCAAATTTGTTGTCTTTGAGACACCTATCGGGTTATGCACCTATATTATTCTACAAGGTGTATATAATACATCTTAAAATGTTATATCATGATTATAATTAATTTAAAAATATTTTAAAATTAATTTAATATTACTATTTCATATATAATATGAATCCATGTTACCATAGAAATAAAAATTTATTGCTATAATTTCATCGTTTATCAAGATTATTGATGATTATGTTTTAATTAATGAATTATTATTATCCACATATCAGTATATATAATAAATTTAATTATATTATTTTTTCATTGTATATTCAATTAATGGTAGAATTATTACGATCATTGTTAATATAGATAATTAACATATTGTTTTTATGAAAATCCGTCTTTATCACACTCTTCAGTAGTAAATATTTGTTCATTCCAAACCATGTTTTTTAGAAATGTTATAAAAATATTCTAATATTTGTATATTATAATAATAATAAAAATTCTCCATGTTTTAGATTCTTAGCAAAAATTCCTTTTTAAAAACAATTCTTTATTTTGTTTTCCGATCAGGTATCTTTTCTACACATTTTACTACATAATAGGAATTTTCCGAATGTATAGATTTATCTGCCATCATAAAAATCATTTAATTAAATCATACTATGAAATTACACAATATAAATTTTTAAGAATTTCATTTTTTCTAATATTCTAAAAATTAACTTTTTAAAAAAATTTCAAGGAAAACATTTTTCAATTTTTTTATATTTTTGAAGTGTATTAAATGATTTTCAAAGTCTCCTTTATATGTTTTCAAGTATATTTTTGTCTAAAAATGTTTTCAATATTTTATGTTTTAATGAGATATTTTTAAATGTGAAAGGGTATTTATGTCAAGAAATTATTTATATTTTGTATAATTATTACATCATAAGTTTTCATAGTGGAGAGAAACAAAAGTACTTTGAAACATAATTATGTCTTAAAATCGTTTATAATGAAATATTATTTTCCTTTAGAAATTACCCATGTTCTCTTTGAATTTCATTATCCATAAAATATGACATCCTTGGATATATTTTTTGTTTTACTATGGATATTATTCATTTACACCATTCATATTCTTTCTTTAAATGGTATATGATTAAGATGAAATGTTTTATACAAAACCCATTTCTCTTCCATGGGATAAACCGCAATCAAATGATTAAGAAACATGATTTCTATCATAGGATAATTTAGGATTTTGAAACCTGTATCTTTTCTACATGTTTTGGGATGATGAATTATTTTTATATGTATTTCATTTCATGGTTTTGGATATGATGCTTATGAAACACATCTATTTTTTATAGGAAATGTATTAATGAATGTTATATTATATTGTGGCATATAGATGTATGATCGTATTAGGTGATGGGTGGTTCAAATATCTCTAAACAATTAATTTGGTAATTATAAATGGTAAATGGTTTCATAGGGTGCACAGTGTGTAGCTTTTTCAATAAAAATGGGTTGTAACTGAATCCAGAATACCAGATGGTATATGTAACCACACAAAACATTCATTAGTTAATTTTATCTTATTATAAGTATTTAAAATAGTTAAAATCTCATAAAATAACATTAAGAACATAATAAAAATATTACAAATGATGAATGAATGAAATTAAAGGTATTTTTATAAGTTAAGAAACATATACTAATTAAAATAGTTACTTTACCATTAGAATATTAATGTAAGCCTTATGAATAGTAAATCAGACAATTGAATAGTAACATCATAGATTAAGGTATAAATAAAATTTATCTATCATATAAATTAAAATATGATATATTTATATCATAAAATAATTAAAAAAAATGTATATAATTAATTAATTTTAGATATTTTTATAAAACATTTGTATCTATTTTAAATTAATTAAATCTCTTAATAGGAAATTTATTTACATTAAATCTATTATAAAATTAATATTATGTTATCTTATTATAATAATAATATTTTATTATACCTTAATTATGTTTTCAACATTCTATAAAATCAGTTTTTATTTTGAAATTAGTATTTTCTATTTAAAATTTGGATTTAAATTGAAAAATAAATTTCTAATATTTTGAAAATTATTTTGATAAAATGGTTTTTAGTTTTTAATTCTACACATATATAAATGGTTAGGTTTATTTTTTGGAATTTTTCAAAAAGACTTGAATTTTTATTGAATTGTAAAATATCATATTTTATGATAAAAACTAAATACATGAATTAGGGAGTCATAGTTGATGATTGTATAATATAAGGACAAAATATAGAACTATAATTAATTAATTTAATATTTTTTGTTATAATTCTAAAACTATGCATATTTTTTAGGAAAAATAGTGAATTAATGAATAAAATAATGAGAAAACACCTCCCTCCTCCCACATAAATATCACCCCTCATCACCTCTTCTCATAACACTTGTCAAGATTAAAGACTTATCGAAATTCTAATAAAATATCATCCAAATATTGTCCCCCATTTCCCATGTACATTGGTCTTAAAAGGATGCCTATATCAATCCCCCTGTGTATTTTTTTCAAGAAGAAAGACTCAAGAGGAAAAATCATTTTTCTTTTCATTTTAATTTATTTTCATGTTCAGTTATTTAATAATTTTTTATAATCATCAAATCATCTAAGTGAAATGTTTACTATATTATCTTAAATATACTAGAATAATATTGTTTTTATGGGTAAACCCATCATCATTTTTATTCCCTTCACATTTTCTTCTCAAAATGAAAACAACGTCTGTGATGTACTAATATACCATTTTCAAGGATGAAGAGCTTCCAATTTCTATTACCTCATTTAATACTAATAATAAAACATTTTTTATGGTTAAAAAAAATTATATATATATAATACACCATATTTAATGTTATGTAACCATTATATATTCATGATGTTAAATAATTAAAGAAAACTAGTTTGCGATGATCGAAAACCCGCCAAAATAATGTGAATGATTATCAGTAATATGTTTTCCGATGATTCATCGTAACCCAATTTAACCAAATATTTATATAACCATTTTATTTAATTTACATTAATTAATAACATATAACTTCAATTATGGATAATAACTCTCATTTTAAAGGTTCTTCATACATTTATACATGTAATATTATCATGAAAATCAATGAAACGAATACTCACAAACGAGAAATTTTATCTTATAACACATCAAAATGACAATAAATGAACTAAATAAAACAATAATAAATTAATTTTTTTAAAGGATTGGAATTAATTAATTTTGATATTTAATTTAATTATCCAAAACACTGAGATCTAGTATTGAACACCTTCAAACATAAGGTAATGGATTCTTTCCGAACATCCAATTTTTCATTGGGTTACTCTTTATCTTTCATTATCCCAATGAAATTATTTGTTATTTTTATTTAATTATTATAAATCTTTATTATATGTTCCAATATAATTTACTCATATCATATCATCCTTCATTGATGGGGAAATACATTTTTTAGAAAGGTTCCCTTCTCAGTTCATTCGAATAACCATGCCCGATTAAAGGGACCTTCCTGATTTCTTACCTGTTTTCAAGTACCATCCATAATATATTTTATGTAAATATTACTTTAATATAATCACTCATTTTTTCTTGAAAATATATCTTTATTCATTTCTTTTTTTATACAAACAATTATTCCATTTCCATTTTAATGAATCTTTTATATTATCCATAAACCACACTAGAATGTTTTATTTATAATGTTTCATAAACCCTATTTTTACATGTTTTCACATAAATTTGACAAACAATACAATTATATATTACTATTCTACCTTATTAATTTCCATGTATGAACATTATGGACACCATTATGTAATTCCTTTTGGTTATTCCATTGACATGATTATGATACCCAATCCTTTCCCTCCGAAATTGTTATGCTTTGTATTATCCCTTATGTAATTTTCTTAATGAGGAACATATATTCAAGAACAAGTAATGATCAGTGGGTATACATTGTGATCCAATTAATTTGTTAATGTTTATTCTCATGAGAAGTAATGTTGGTGTAGGGAATGAACATGATTCAATTATGATACTTTTTCCATCATGTCATGGCGATTAGAATTCCCTGATGTTTATGTCATATTATATGTTGTTTTCAAAATAATATGATGTAAACGTTATATGTTAAAATGTTATAAATATTATTATTCCATATTTAGCTTCATTTTAGAAGGATTTATGTCATCATGGTATTCTTTCTAACACGTGTCATATGTTTTATTCTTAGGCTTATTCCCTTACATGGATTTTAGCTCATCCATTTTGTTCATGTATCTACCAGGTTATCGAATGTATATATAAGGGCCAAAATGGAGTTTGTAGATCATTTGGAAGATTAAAGTATACATTTTTATATTAGATTCATTATGTTTAATTATATTCCTAATAATCTAAGAAACATGACATTATTTTCCATTTATTTTTATTTAATATTTAATTATTCTTAAAATATTTTAACAATATATCTTAAAGGATAGGGCCCCTATATTGGTTATCATTGAATGTTCTAGGTATTTTTGGATATTAGGATTAAATCACTCTATTAGGAACCCTAGGGGTATGTCTATCTCTAATTATGACCTATATTAAACATTTAGAATCATAAGTTATGTTATAATTATATTCTAAAGTTTATACATCTATGTATAATGTTTCGTTTTTATATTCTTATTTGATAATTATGAAAGGCCCATAATGGAACATTCCACTTCATAATTGAAATATGGATTGATGAATAATGGAAAATTGTTATATCTCTTCGATTAGAAATAATTATAATGATAATGTTGATGTCATGATCATATGATGTTGAAATTTTTTTTTCAATATCAAAGTAACCGACAAAGAAATTTATGAGGAATCTAATAATTTTTCCATCACCTAGTTATTTTAAGGATAAAGTATCTTCTATTAGAGAATATTGTTCTCTAAAATTTTATACCATTCGAATTCTGGGATATATCATAATGGTATTTTTAAATTAGTCTCTTTATCTCAAATAGATTGAACACCAAATGATATTATAGATGCTACAGAATTGGGAGACCACTGACGATCCTTTATGTTTTTAATTAAAGATTTCATTATTTGGGGAAAAATACTATAAACGATTATTGAATATAAAATTTTGAGATATTTTAAGTTTAATCATTAATATTGTTTTATATAAAATTTTTATGAAGATGGTTCAAAATTATATATAAAAAATTATTATTAATAGGCATATCAATGCTTCCATCGATATAATCCATGATTTCTGTGGTGTTTTTTGGATAAAGTAAGAAGATGATCTTGAAAATATCCTGAGGCACAATTAAGAGGCATGAACCCTTTACTATTGAAGTAAATTCTAATAGGAATGACTGAAGGCCTCATTAAATTGATGAAGGATATGTCTCCTCACTTGTTTTCCTCATGGTATGTAAAATGAATCTTTAAGGAAGAAATTTCAGAAGGGGGGAAGAATGTTACGACCAAAAACTCATATCAATGAAATTTACCTACTTATAATTTTTTCATATAGTATATATCACATAAATTTACATAATAAACATAATAAAAAAATTACAATGGTTGATTGAATGAAATAATAGGTATTTCTAGAAGTGAAGAAACCTGTACCGATGAAATATTAACATGACATTTGGAATAGTAATGTCACCCTTATGAATAGTAAATACATAAGTAGAATAGTAACCACACTAATTATTGTATAAATAAAATTTATCCATCTTATAAAGGAAAATATGATATAATAATATTAGAGTATAAGTAAATAAATATTTTATAAATTTTTAATTAACTGTTGATATTTGTATACAATATATGTGTTTATATTAAATTTAGATAAATTTTTAAAATAAAATTTATATACAGAAAATATACTCATAGTAAAATATTTTATTTATCTTATGATAATAAGATAATATCTTGGGACCTTTATTTAATTTTCAAAGTGTTACAAAATCAGTGGTAATTTAGAAATTTCTAATTTCCAAGTAAATGATGATTTTAATTAG
The DNA here is from genome assembly GCA_963277665.1 of Viscum album. Lineage (NCBI taxonomy): Eukaryota > Viridiplantae > Streptophyta > Magnoliopsida > Santalales > Viscaceae > Viscum > Viscum album. The sequence goes on from OY728135.1 coordinate 1,203,557,003, forward strand.
AAAATAATTGTATCATACATAGAAAATTATTTTCATAAAATGGGGTTTATTTTTTTACTCCCCATTTGAAAAATAAATTAATGTGAATTTCTGGGATTTTTCTAAAATACTTGAGTTATTATTAATAGTAAAATACATTATTTTAGGATAAAATATTAATACATGAATTAAGGAGTCACAGTTTATGTATGGCTAACATAGGACCAAAATCAAGGACAATAATTCATTATTGTAATATTTTTTGGGATAATGATAAAATTATTTGTAGCCTTTGGAAAAAATAATAATGTAACGAATAAAATAATGAGAAAGCACCTTTCTCCTCCCCAATAATTACCGCCCCTCACCGCCTCTTCTCCTCGCACATCTCAAGATTTGATCCATCTCCAAACTCTGATAAAATCTATTTTTATGTCCATCACCCTCATCTATTCTACTTGGGAAGCCTAAAAATTCCGAAAACCAATCCCCCAAAGGTGTTTCTCAAGAGGTATGTATCAAGAGGTAAAATCAACTTTCTTTTCATTTAATGTATTTTCATGATCCATTCATTTCTTATTTGGTCCTCACGTCCCCAAATCCAAGTGACATGATATCTAAAAAATTATTATGACACTATAATGTTATTATTTTAATTTATTAACAAATAATAATTTCTCTTACCATCTTATTTTATTCTAAAAATGATAACATCATCCATGATGTGTCAATTTATCACATTCACGGATGACGATTTTTCAATTTCCATTACCACCTTCAAGTCTAATCATAAAACCATTTTTATGGTTAAAAAGATTAAAATGTTTTCTGAAGCCTATTTAATTTTCTATAACCATTATATATATATATGAATTTAATTAATAAATCAAAACAAGTTTGTGATGATAAAAAAATAACCAAAATAATCTAAAAATTATTCCTAACATATTTTATCATTATTCATCGTATCCTGAAATTAACAAATGTATTATAAAAAAATTTATTCTAATGTACTATTATTCATGAAAAAGACTTCAATTCAAAAAAACAACTCATCATTTTCATGATTTTCCTTGCATAAATACATGTAAACTGATCATGAAAACAATGGAAATGAATGGGCCCAAATGATGAAGTTGTATCTTTTTCTAAAGGATGGGGATGAATCCTCATTTATTATTAGAGCAAGGAAAAGACCTATTTTAACTGGGTATTGGGAGACCCATTACATAACCTGAAGTCCAAGTGGGTATTTAGCCCATTACATGGCTCATAGAACCAATGTTTTGGCCCAATGCCCATTCTATGAGTAGTATTGCTACAGTACCCACCTGCTACAACACCACACAGTACCTGCCGCTGCAACAGTTCTATGTCACCACAACGGTGACCTGCCGCTGCTATAGTGCCTATCGTTGCTATAGTCCTTCTGCTGCTACATTATTCTACAGTTCTGCTACAGTACCTTGTTCCCAACAGGTTTTCAACCACCATTTTTCATTTATAATTATGGGGTGCTTACCATAAAGAAAACCTCCAACTACAGTGATGAAATTTTATCTTATAACTCATAAAAAGTTCCATAAATTATCTTAATAAAACAATAATAACTGAAATTAAGGTCAAAAAGTTTGTTAATTAATTAATTAGTGGATTTAATTTGATAATTACGGGCATTATAATCATGTGTGTAACACTTTCAAACATAGTGTTAAGTATTCTTTCAAAACATCTATTTTCCATCAGGTTACTATTTCTCTGTTTCTATCCCAATATAATTTTTATTTATTTTTATGAAATTATTAAAAATTCTATTTCTATGTTTCAAAATCATGTATCCAGATCATAAAATTCTTTTTTTACTAGGAAGTTCAACATTTAAAAATGATCCCTTCTTAATTTTTTCTTGATAAGAAATCCTGATTAAAGGGAACTTCATGGTTTCTTAACCATTTTCCTATACCATCCATAATATATTTTAAGAAAACATAGTTTTATGAAATTATAAATTTTATCATTGGAAAATAACATGGTTCATTTCTTCTTTAATAAAAATTATTATTCATTTTTCAATATAAATAATTATTAATATTTTCATTGAAGAAAAAAATATTTTATTTCAAAAGTTTCTTAGACCTTGTTTTTACAGGTTTTAACATTGGTTTAATATCGCTTATCATAATATATTCCAATTTTACTTAATTAATTTCCATGTTTTACCTTTATATACACCATTATGATATTCCTGTTTGATAGGTCATTAAAATTATTATGATACAAAATTATATAAATCAATAACACTTATGTTTATATATGAACCCCAATCTATGGTTCATTATGTGGTAAACATATTAATAAACATCATATTATGGGTTTAACCTGGTATATTTTCAATTAACAGGGTAATATTTAGTCTAATGAGACATCATTTTGGGACTTGGAGTGGACCTCCTTCTATTATGGAACATTATCCACCATGTCTTTGTGGCGATCCATGACTCATGTTTATGTCATGTTACTTGTTGTAACCAAATTCCTATTATTTCATGGTTATATGTTTCGATGATATACCTATTACCCTCCTTTTTGTCTATACATGTTCCATGTTTTTATGTCATCATATCAGGACTACTAACCTATGTGCTTTTTTTTAAAGGATTATTCCCATATTCGGATTTTTGTCTCATCTGTTTTGTTCATTTATTCCACGGGTTATCCTATAAAGATATAGGGTCTCAAATTGTTTATGGGGATCATTATTAATATGAAATAAAATATGTTTTTATTTTGTTTTCATGATGTTTAATTATGTACCTAATATTCAAAGACAATATACATTACTATCATTATCTTGAAATTTTATATTTAATTATGTTTTAAATAATGTAATAATATATGTGAAATTATATGTTTTTTATAGTACATATGTTGTATCCCAATGAAAAAAACAAGAGGTTACATGGGGTTTGTCCTAGAACCAAAAAAAGAGTGTATATAAGTTATATCAGAATCTCAAAGAATAGATTTTACATGACTTCTAGAAAAATCCAGAAACCAAGAGGGTACAATGGTTGATTCCCCAGATATAAAACAATAGGGTACATGATTTGTAGTCCAATGCCAAAATTAAGAGGGTACATGGGTAATAATCTAATCCAAAAAATTAATAGGGTAAAATGGTTGTTATACCAAGACAAAATTTGGTACATGGGTGACTAGCCCAAACCTTCTATGTTATGAAGGTCATTGTAGGTATCATGGACATAAAATTTTACATACTTATGTGTCTTCCATAATCAAATGTCTTATTCCTATGTTATGATTAATGGATTATTCTCTTAATTAAATAATGATTAATGTCTGATGATCTATCAAACTTTATGCCATGACCTTTCATAATACCTTTGATATGTGTAGTATGATCTTAAAATGTTATTCTCATTTCCTCATACCCTTATGTTAATGTTATACTTATGTATTTTCTTTATATTACCTTAGTAAAAATATGATGTCACCCTTTATTATATTTAAATTCTATATTTTATTAAAATGGTTTTAAATAGGATTAATAAATGGGATGATATTTTTTGGAATCATTGAAGATATTTCACCAATTTAGAGGATTGATTTATAAGTTTCCAATTACACCAAAATACTATGGTGCATAGGCATATACTTTTTAATGTGTTGAATATTCATCTAAAACGCTGTAATTTATTTTTATGTAAAGAATGGGATGCTATCCTAATATTATTGACTGGTGGAAAATGTAAATACTTGGGTTCCTTTGGATGTCTGAATTTCTTATTTTCAAAAAAGAGATAAATATTTTATAGGAAGATATGGTTATTTCAATAGAATGTAATCATATAAGAAAAATATATCACTGATTCACCCCCTCCCACTCATAGTTATTAATTTTTCATGGTTGGGAAAATTCAAAACTGCTATGTGACAATATCATACATTATTATGGTTCATCTAGACTCCGGGATGTGCCTATCATATGTAATCAAAGATGATGAATTTATTAAAAAAAATATATCATAAATTCTAAGGGGAGATAAATTATAACTAAAAAGAAATTAATTTTACATTAATATTAAAGAGGAAATTTTATATTTATTTGAAAACATATATAGAATTAAAAACCTTAGAAAATCATGAATCTCATTATATGATTGAATTTAAAATCTGGACAATATTGGATTTACAAAAAGTTTACCCAAATGACAACCATGAAACTTGGTACAACAAATTATCTCAACTAGAATTAATATATAATAAAATTACTCATTGTATTAAACAAGAAGAATTATATAAATCCTAGTATCGGAATATATGTCTTACTATATCCTATTAGGATAATTTTGGGGAAGGTATAATTTAATATCTCATTCATCATATGGTGAATACTTAAAAATTTCGATAAATTTATAATCATATTATGATTTCTCATTTTATAAAATAACTACCAAAAGATAATTAGTGTAATGAAATATAATTTCATGTATGGTATCATGTATTCTTGATAGTATCTCTAGGAAATGGATTGAAAAATATTGATAAGAAGGAGAAAAAATTTCTTGGATGAAGTAGTGAGTAATGATGTCATGGGATGGTGGTTCTCCCCCTAAGAATTAGGGGCGAATAATTGTATTTTTTTGGGATATTATATGATCAATGGATTTGTGTAGCTATCTTATTCAATGATATTTTTCATTAGATGATGAATAATGTTTCAATCAATAGATTCACTATAGATTCATATGATTAATGATTAATTATTTCATTATATATAAATCTATTATTATCAAATATCAACATCCACATAATTTAGAAATGTTATTTTTTATGAGATTGTTGGAAATGGTTTACTCATTTGTAATGAAATCCTACTCCCAAACAATATGTATATGATTAAACATAATTTTTGAAGATGAATACATAATAAGGGTCCATATTCTTGTTGGCTAATCTAGTTAGCAATGAATGTGTTCATATTCTCGATTAATAAAGGACTCTGGCCAAATTTTTGTAATTACATAGTTTTATTTATAATTTATTTATTTTTGTTCTTGGTTTATTTGAAGCATCCATGCTGAATATATATTACTTTTTATTAAATTTATTAGATGAAAAACAATCATATTCTATTTTATGGTTTGATTTATTTATTTAATTTTATTTATTATTTTTTCATTTTACCTGATTTTTAATTTGGTTTTTGTTATTCAACATTTGTAATGATTTATTTTGGAACATTATCCCCATTGTATATCTAAAATTTTTATCTTTTCCCCAATGAGTAGATGGAATACTCTAGCTTATGGGAGAAAAATGTGATTTATATTTTTACTTAGTTTATGAATGATGTAGGTGTATTGGGATGGGTTCATTATAGTTTTAGGTATTTTTTGGTCATGTTATGGTTTAATAGGAAAAGAATAACTGAAAAGGTATTTACAATTACACAATCCCCTTTCATTTAAATAATATTTTTATTATCTCTTAATTCATTTTTATTTATGATAAAATGGACACATATCTGTGAAAGTCTTTTGGGTTATGGGAACATTTCATTATATTGAGAAAGTCGGTATACTTTTTTGATATGCATATGAAATCAAGAATACTCTTCAATAAGTGATATATTATATCCAACTTTTTTTATAATAATGTAATATAGTAAAACATCAAATTAAATATTAATTTAAAAAGTAATGACATGCATGATTTGAACAGGTTATGGGTGAATCTTTTTATTTTTTAGATGGTATGATAGATTAAGAACTTTGTGAGATCTCTAACCACCAATTTTTTTTGTTATTGAATGATATAATACATGAGTATTTGGATTAAAACGATCTTATAGGAGTAACATTTTGTTAACCGTGTATTTTTATGTAGGATATAGTTTGTATGATGACTGATAAATGGATCTCGATACTTTGAAAATATGAAATCATAGTGTGGTGACATTCTATGTTATTTATTGAGATTTTATAATAAAATTTTAGCAAACCCCCTCATTCATTTTTCCTATATGAGATGATTGGTAATCCTATTTTTTAATATAATATTAGTAAAATTTAGATAATATGAATGAATCATGTTTTATTATTTTTTATTATGATGGAATTCCTACAAAGGATATGACACTTATGAGAGTTGACATCTACGATGACCTCATTAATTACGTTTTATATTTTGGTACAGGGAAAAAATTTAATTGAAAGGTGTAATTATCTAGTTTATTTTAATGTTTAATATATTTTCTTCAATATTTTCAATCCATTTATTGAATATTTGTACATGGTGTAGAGATGTGATATGCTATTGGAGTGTAGTTAGGGATTATGTGGATGAATTTTAGACTTCACATGATATAGAACATTTGAATATTCAACAGTGAAACCTATTTTAGCACTATGAACATTGAGTAAACTTGTGAACAACTAAATCGATATGGTATTTTAGGTATAAAAATATAATCATATTACTATATGACTAGTAATTTTTTCTAACATATTACACTTTTCAAAAATTGGGAATAAAGAAATAAATAATATACATTTTATTTTTGTAATAACTCAAACAGGTAATGGTTGATATGTTCATGGTATAAATTCTATGTAAGGTTATTTGTCCCTCTGAATAAAGCCATTAATTAGTTTTATAGTATGCTATTTTATTTGGTCATAGTTATATTAACCATTGCAGCATTAATTATAATTGATTTACTGATTTAATTCTAATGTTTTAAATTTTTTTGAAGTTTCTAAAATAATTGACTAATTAATTTTTGATATGTAATCTATTAATTTTTTAACAAGATATTTTTGATCCATTTACATGATCATCATTTGTATGAGTGATGTTTTATGTGATACTCTAATGGTTATGACTTTTTGAATATAGTGAAAGTTTATTGTGATGGTGACTGATATGATAGGAGACAAATTGTGGTATACATCATTGGGATATTAGGTTATAAGATTTTTTCATTAGTCAGTGATTAGACAAGATATGGGTTAGGTAGTTCCAGTTGATTATACAAGAAATATATGTCATTATTAAATGCAGAAGTTGATTTATATGGGTTTTTATCAAGTTCATTTTTCTATTGGATTAGTTTCACTCTCCACACACATACTTGTACATTCACATGTTCACTGGAACATGGATTCTCTTGGTTCATGGGGTGATCCAACTATACTTATAGAATTAACCTATTCCTGTTTATAAGGAATGAGTTTCAATGTATATGGGAGTACTTTTTTATTCCATTTGGTGAATATTTCAATAATAGGATCTTGATATATCATTTTTAATAGAATTATTTAGTAGATTAATGATTGATAAAAATTGGATCATTATAAAGATCATATGATATTATACCATAATTTTTATTACATTATTGATTATGTCTATGAAATTGGGATATTTATATTTTATCATTGATTAATGTAATATATATTTTTACTTCTATATATTTGATGGTATATTGGACTATATGAGTCATTATTTTATTATTATTTTATGATTTTATTTTATTGGTATTTTTGTTATAAATTTACTGTATAATGATTCTTCAGTAGATTAACAAAGGAATATTTCATGTTATACTTGTGGATAGAATGTTCATATAATTTTTAATTGTTTTAATTTTTTTATGACTCTGGAATATCCATGGTATTTTTGATATAAATATAGATGGAAATATATTATTATAACACATATAGAAATTATTTTGGGATGATTGTTAATAGTGGAGTGGAGATGGAATAGACGGATGTGGGTGGGATTTTCACTAGTGGTATTTTGGTTGGAGCCTAATATGTGGAAAGTTGGTTCCTTCAAGAATGGTTCATTATAATTTCATCACATTTGTTACATTTACCTTTTTAATAAGGTTCAATATGTACTAGTGTACATTGGGTTCTATCTTATTTCATTTCATTCGGTGTAGATTTTTTATGGTACTACTAGCTGGGAGGCCTTATATTGGGTATGGGTGGAATGACACCCATAATTCATACAAATTTACTCATTGGATAGTTGAGAACACTGATTTTATCTTTCACAATTTTCACTATCTAGTTTTAGGTTTCATGAGGTTGATAGTGCTATGATATTCTTATTTCCATTGTCAGGTGCACATCTACAAAGAGACATAGTTGTGCTAGAACCTATCATCTGAAACAACCTCCACTTGTATGTTTGTGTGGGAGGGGTTCTTTTTCAAGGTTTATTAGACCATCGTGATGAAAAATCAGGAAATTTTTTGTGAGAAACATCACAATGAATAATTTCTCTGTTTTGTTTTCAATTGGGGAGATAAAAAAATTATATCTTGTCCTGATTTGTTCATTGCATTAGACATTATTGTTCCATCATTGAGCTTCGTTTCTTATTGCTTCATGGATTCTTTTATAATGTTTTTTAGGTGTATAGTATTTTCCCCTTTTACAAAGAGGTATTGTTTTATTTTTTCAATAAATTAATCTTTTCCTCTAACTTATTTTGACTTTTTAATATATTTAGATAGTACATAATCTTACATCAGTGAGATATTGTCTAGTGTATTCAATGATGAAAATAACTGAGAATATAAAATAAGCCTAAATAGAGTAAAAGATTATTAGATTTTCATGAATACTAATAGGGTAATGTTAATTATGATTTTTTATATAATCTAGATATGTTATTTTATCGATTACATATTATTTTTCACCCAATTTAAGGTAATATTTTTTGTTGTTATATGTTTTTGGAAATAATCTGTTGTTTAACATAAAATACATGTTTTATTGAATAATTCATTGATAAAAATGTTTTATTAATATATAGTATTATTAAATGGATAATAGAATCAATAATTAATCAATATATTAAATTTAATAACATAATAAATTTTGAATAAAAATTCAGGATTCCATAGTATGTCTAAAATATTTTTATGATATTGATTTTATAATAAATAAATTTATGATATAGTGTTTCAAAATTATCTATTTTGGGTGAAAAGTAGTGAAAATTATTTTACGAATGTATTTATAAATGGGATTCGAAATAAAAATCAATTTTCAGGTATATCTCATTGTTTCTAAGGTGTGCTAATTTAAAAATAACCACCTTATTCTAAATATTGTTTAAGATAACTATGTTGAGTTTGTGTAGAGAAAATTATTTGATGAAGTTTTAAATATATTTTACATGTACACTAACACGATATTTTTATGTGTTTTGAATTTTGATAGATAAAATCATATGTGTTTTTAATTTTGTATTTTTCCCAAGTATTTCATAATTAAGGAGATATGCATCTGATTTTTGGATTGATTTTTGGTGTTTATTTGGGGTTTATATTACTGAATATGTGTATTAATGGATTCATTAATTGAATAGATTGATGTGTTTTTGTAATCTGTGATTGATTTTGTAAGAGAAAATTTTGAATGAATTGGGTTATATTAGTATGTTACTATAACATTGAGTTCTATAAGATCCTAAATGGCTTATTTAAGAATATTTTCAAATTCAATGGTTTTTTTACCTAAAATAATTGCGTTTTTATAATGGATGTAAGAAGTGTACTCTAATGAGTATATTTGTCTTGAGAGGGTGAAATAGTACTATTTTTAATAAAAAAATTAATGATATGAGGATTATTTTGATGTAATTGATGCTTTTATAAATAATCATATTTCAATATAGTAAATTAATATATCCATGAGTCTTGGATTCATACAATGGATAAGTTTTGGTGGTTGGTGATAATATTGTGTTATATAGTAATTAATTAGTGACCATGATATAATTAGAATTATATTTGAATGAGTTATGAGTATTCCTGGGGATACGAAGTGTTATAGTGGGGAGATCTTATAAAAATCATCCATTATATATTAATTGAATGGAAGAATGGTCATACATTGTTTTTATGGTGAAAGTGTGAATTAAATTTTCTTACAAGATTTCATATATGTGTTGTTTTTGATACGTACATAATGAAGAGGTGGGTGTTTTAGATGTGAAATAGTGAGTGAACAAAACAAAGATAGATATATTATGTGTTTTGAAAATTATAGAAAATCTGTAAGTAGTTATAGGTTTCACTGGTTAACTAATATGGTACTTCAATTTACCTATACGAGTATAAAAATGTGATGTTCCACCAGTTTTCACAATAGGTTCCTACTGGTCTTCTACAGTTAATGTAGAGTACAATCATCTAACTATTTTTATCAAACCCATTACATAGTATGCAATGCATTATTTTTTTATTTAGTGTCATGTTGGAATTTTTATACTGAAAACATATAAATACATATGAAGTTATTTTTTCTAATCGTAATGGCACATACCCTTATGGTCCATTACATTGTGAAAATCCAATGGTTGATGTGTTTTGGGAGGTCATAGTGACATGTACTAGCAGTTGAAAAAATTTCTAGTTTTTCAGGTTCTCCAATGGTAGGTCTCTAATGGTAGGTCACAAGCGGTAAGTCAAGATGGTGAGTCATGATAGTGACTCAACAGAGTGAGTTATAATGGTGAGTCATTAGGGTAAGTCACGACAGTAAGTTTTGATGGTGAGTCACGACATTGATTCATGATGGTGAGTCGCAACATTGAATCGGGGTGGTGACTTGCGATTGTGACTCGTGATGGTGAGTATTCACGGTGAGTCATGATGGTGACTTGCGATGATGATTCATAAAAGTGGATTGGGATGTTGACTTGTGATGGTAGCTCATTGAACTGTATCTTCTCCAATGGTTTCTCATCCAGTGGTGACTCTTCCATTTGTGTGTCTTAAATAGTGTTTCTAGATTCCTACAATTTCATCACATTAATGTTTTCTTTGACGTAAAATGTGTATCATACCATATTTATTGGTTTTTGGATCCATTTTGAATGATATCTACCTTATAAAAAACTGAAGCTTCTTTTTGATTCAAAATTGTGTTTTCTTAGTCAATATCTACCATTATTAGATTTAAAAAAATATTTCTCCCGTTGATTTAGGATCTGGTCATCCAATAATGAGATCTTCTATTCCTTGTGTGCTACCATTTCTCTTGGTGTGAGATTCCCAAAAGCATTCTTTCCCCTCTTATGATTTGTGCCCTTGTGTTGTAGCCTTTGGACCATGTATTCCCTAGATCCTCATCCCGATGTATGCACACCCTTGTTCTAGTGAAACTATGGTGTTCCAATGTTCTCTTATTCCAATAAGGATTCTTTTGTCTATCTTTATTTTTTCCATCATGTGGGGTGGGAATATTAATGTTTTTTGAGAAGGATGTTGAAATATATTTTTAAAGATAACTAAACCAAAAAAATAAATCAACATATTCATGTAAATGTTACATTTGAACTGCTGGTAATTTCTTTTAATTGTGAATTATAAGGTATAAACTCCCCAAATAAATACCATTGTCATTGGGGGTATTTGTTTACACATGTCATGATCTATGGAATATATATCGGTTGTTTGATTTTTTGAACTATTATATGTGAAGTTTTCTAAACCATAATACTTAGCTAATAAATGGATACCCCAGGATCATTCCTTCTATGATAAAACCAGAAGTTAACAAGTGCAACTAAAGAATGTATGGATTATTAAATCTGAATTTTCCTTCCATTAGTTCATGTAGTAGCGTGCTCTACGTGGAATTGTTCTGACTTTTGTTATAGTGGGGTTGTGAGCATGGATGTGTGTTGTGGGTTGGTTTCTGTGAAGTACTGGAATATCAAGGTGAGAGATTACTTTATTGTGTAATTAATGGGATTTGTTGTATAGAGGGGATATGATTAGGTTGTGCAGTTACATGTTGTTGGGTGTAGGTGTGAGCTCGGAGTTTTCTCTACTGAGATGATTGATTGGGTGGGATGACATTAAATAATTATGATTGTAGTGGTTTTAATGTGTGATTCTCTGTTAATAACATATAGAAATAATTCCCATATCTCATGATCAGTATGTTATGTCATGAATGGGTGTTAAACATAGTGGAATGTGAATTGGGTGAATTTAAAATGGTTCTTCTTCCTCTATATTACTTTTGTTGTGTCTCTTGTTTTGTATAGTGTCTAGTAGTTTCTCAATTTGTTATGGAAAGTATAAATAATTTGTTAATAAGTGATTAGAATTGGTTAAATTAATTGGGTGGGGGTATTGATTGGGTCTGTGAGTGGTTGTATTTTGTTGTTGTTCATTTAATGGTAGCAACAAAGGAAGTATTGTGAGTTGTTTGTTTGTTGAAAAAAAATTGGCTTGGATTTAGTGTTTTGTTTTATATATGTTTTAAATGTATTTTCCTTTGTATTTCAATACTCACCCCCACCATAGTTGAGCATTATGTGCAAAGCACACCAATCGTCACGGGGGAGGGTGTGTTTCCCAAACAACCTAATGTAAGGATGGATGGATGGCCTCCCTCACTTCCCTAATCCTTCCTCCAGGTAGTGGTATTCTAAGATTCTTAAATAAGGTTATGTATTATGGGGCCTAGGTGTGTGTAGATGACTTGTTTTTTCCCAGGTGTCTTCGAGATGAGATGTTTTAATCTTCCCTAGGTGTTTTCTTGATGTGACATGGTAGGTGGACAATGTGTATATGGGTGAGATGTGAAATATTATAGGGCCTAGGTGTATGTGAGCATGACTTGAAGTGGATCATGGCTATAGATATGGTACTACTAGGTGTGATTGTGATGCCCAGGTGTGGGCGAGCGGTTTGTGACGTAGTGTGTTCGGAATATGTGGGTGCACCACTACATTTACAATTAGGAAAGAGCATATAAACAAGAAAAAAATGGTGCATGATACCCTATCTTAAATGCTCATACTATATTAATTAATAATGTATTTCGTATCATGGTGAGCATGAATTAGTGTGGTGTGGATTGTTATGATACCTTGTTAGGTGTTGCGGGTTCTATTGTTTTCTCATATAAGAATTATTATACTTCAATGAGTTGTGCATGAGTGACTCTGGCTTTCTAACCATGTATACATGTATGATCACCCTATGTATATAAAACATGTTTAAGGTTTCTAAAGGATTATATTTTCTATTTAGGTCTTTACTATCATAGACATTGGGACAATTTTTTTGTCACTGACCAGCCTTTATTTTTTGTATTTACCTTGGAATTTCATTGTATTTATAACAGATGTATTTTAAAAAAATCACGTGCTGTGGATTTTTGCTTTAATTTTTTATATATATTACATGGAGTTGTTTTGGGAAGGACCATATTATCTCTCAATATTATTTTCATTAAAAATGGAAATTCCTGCCATTTTTTGAGATTTTATACCCTTGTTTCATGTGGACACCTTAAGGCCAATTGGATGTGGGACGTAGGGGATATTATTTCCATTTATTCATTTTATGCCAATGAGGGTCATCTTTGGAGTGAGGGTTCATGATATAATGGCATCATATGTGATATTTTAGAGATAAGATATAGTTTTGATTCAGGCACATTGGGGATTGCATGGGTTGATAAATCAACAGTGTGAGGTGACCTCAGTGCATGACATAATCCAAGGAAGACTGGTTTGGAACTGGTATTTTAGGGCCCCACATGATCTGATGTAAGGACTCCCTGTTTACCAAACAACCAAGTGAGGATACACCATTTATAGGGAAAAGAACCTAGGAAAAGTTACATTCATCATAAATACTTGTGTTCATGTCTGAATTGGGCTGATCTAATGAATTTTAAATGGATAAAAAATGTGTTAATTGAGTGAAAATAATTTGAAATAAAATTACATTATAATAAATATAAAGAAATACTAGTTTATTTGTTACATATATAGAACCTGGTCATTGAACACATGTGCCTCGATATGTTGAGAGTCTACAAAACAACTTAGACAATTGGTAGAGGTTTGATCCAGTGGTGGAGGATGTCCATGGGATGAGAAGGTTATGTAGTTTCTAGCTACATGCCATAGGAATATACAAGAGAAATGTTTCAGACATAGATACATAGTGACAACTAGAGGTGCATGATATAATATTTAGTTCAATGTAGGCATTGAGGGAGTACAAGGTTCCCTTAGGAAGGATCCAGTTGTGGGGAGCTACACATCAACGATGCATTTTGTACCTAGGAGAGAAGAATGAGACATACATTCTATTAGTCGATCTCTAGAAGGGGTTCGAAGAAGAATTACTTTCATTGACCAAGAAAGATGAAAAGAGGAAGGAGTTACACTCCCATCAGTAGTATATTTTTTCGGTATAGGAGCTGGGGATTATGGTCAATATACTCCATCATTTTCTCCTAGATCGCCTTTAAGATGAGGAGCCTTGTGTGAGGCTTCTTGAGGTGGTAGTTCATCATTCAACCAAGTACAAGGTTAGTCCCACTACAATAAAAACATACTTGACTTTTCACATTAAGGAATAAGTAATTGAGATGTTTAACTCCTGAATATTTCTACTATTATATTGGATTTAGAAGGGTTATTTTAGAGGTAGGGTTACCAGATGAATGCCTTTGGAGCCATGGACATTGAAGTTTGGAAAGGTGGGGAGTCATCCTCAACAATTTCCATTTCAACCTTCGGATTCCCATTACATTCTTGTGGGCATTGGGATGATGTGTTTCTTATGTGGATCCACACTCATATTCATATTCTATTTCTAGTGGCATCTGGGCCTCAGTTTTGGGGAGGAGGATTGGCTGAGTGCTGGCCTCAGTAGTAATTTCCAGTCCCGTAATTTTAGCAGTAGGGATAGTTGGATTAATCTCCACCGAGGGTAGATATAGTATGTAGGGGATAAACTCATATAATCTCTCAATGACCTCGACATTGGTGTGGTCATGGATGCAGTCATCAGCAGAGGGGAATATGAGATTAGCATGGTCAATTTCATGCATTAGAGGAAACAGTTTCGGTAGGACAAGAGATCATTAGTGGTAGGATTAGCTTGTTAAATAGCCTTTATTGTGTTTAATTATTATTATGGTGATTCAAAATCCTTCAATGTGATTTCCCTATCCCATGCTCTAGGAATATATGTAGTGTGTCTTCCCATGATTCTGGTGTTGAGTATGCCTGTTGGAGGTCAGTCCGACTTATTTGATGTTTTTCGGTGATGTAGAATGAAGGTGGGACCACATAAGTCTCGTCAGATTCACATCTTGATACTTATTAAAAAAATATGATCTCATTATTATCATGAATTTGTTGTATTATATGAATTATATTATCAACTTGTTCTGGAGAATAATTTTGTTTTCAGACATGGATAGTCAGTGTGTAGTTTTTATTAGTGAGTGGAGAGAAAAGGTGGGTAGTCAGAGTATGAAGCCTCTTATTTCATTGTTGGATATGATATTATTATAATTAGTATATGTTGGGATGTTGAAGGTTCTCATAGTTTTGGGGGAGTTTCATGATGTTCTTCCTAGGAGGTTTTGATTCTACCCCCGCGATGTGACGTTCATTTCAGGATTGACATACAGCCCATTACTTCTCTGATTTCGATGGATTTTTATTGAATGGAAACTTATTAGTTGTGAGATTTTCAAATTTCTAAATATGATAAAATGAATAATGGCTTAATCAATCTTAGTGTGTCATCATGGCGTTCTCATACGTTGTTCTCACAGAAGACGGACGGTGGTCTGACGTTGTGTATAGACTTACAGAGGTTGGATCTGGTGATGGTGAAGAAAATTTACCCTCTCCTAAGGGTATATAATTTTTTTATCATTTGATAGCTGAGATTTTATTTTTTATGATCAATCTATGGTTTAGATATCACCAGTTGAGGGTGATGTAAGGCGATATCTTGAATACTTCTGTTACATGTTGGTATGTTCACATTGAGTTCATATTCCTTCCATTCAGTGTTACGAATGCACCTGTCGTGTTAATGGGTCTTATAAAATCCTTATATTTTTGAGTTCCTAGATGGCCTCATCATATTATTATTCAATTATATCCTTATCTACTCGAAGATAGAGGAGGATCATACCAATCATTTGAAAACTATCTTACAGGTTCATTGATGCCATCGGCACCACAGAAACTCATCAATGTGTATTTTCAAGACATGAGATGTGCTTTTATATGCGAATGTAGTGTCCCACCAGCTAGTAGAAGAGGGCCCTTCAATGTTTCATGTGTTTTCTTCATAGGAAGATCCCAATAATGTTGAATAAGTTCCCAATTTTCATGGTATCACATGATATTTTTGGAAGTCTCTACCAGTTTTCTCTCAAGTTGCAGCTCCGTTGATAGTTTTGACGTGAAAGGAAAATGTTTTTTTGTCGAGTGAGATGTTATAAATAGAGTTAATTTTTAAGGGGATATTGGTTAGTTCTCCTCTACTCTGGTTATTAAAGGAATGGATGATGGTTGAGGTGTTATGTAATTCTTCATTCTGAGGTTATTGATGCATCTTGATGAACCAATAATAAGTGACATCTTATGGGTCTAGGAAGTTATTTCCCCATGAGTGTTACTATGATATCCATGATCTAGAGTTAGAATTGTTCATGTTTGTGATGGTTTTTTGGAATCATTAGCTCATTAGGGAGTGATTTGTGGTCATTACAGATCCGAAGAGTTTGAAGTATATCTTTTCCCAGCTTAATCTGAATCTGCGGTAGTGGAGGTGGATGGAGTTGGTTTAGGACAACAATTTTGATATCTCCAAAACATCCAGAAATGATAATTTCATATCGGATGCTTTGAGTATAGTTTATGAGAATGAATATGTTCATTAATATATATATATATATATATGATTGGAAAGCAATTGAGGATTTGAAATCATTTCACATGGATGCATGAATGGATGGTGGTAGAGGTGTTTTGTTCTAGATTGATACTATTGTCTGATATAGTGATTCTAGTGTAGGAGTATTAGTCAGGGACTATAAGGAAGTGTTTTTGTGAGATCGTGATAGCCTTAGTGATACTCCAGATGGAAAGCTATAGGATTGTAAGAATTAGATGTTGTTCCATGGGATGTTGCTTGTTCCGGTAGTAATGTGCTGGGGATTTCCTTCTGATTTCCATAACTCACCTTTAGGGGTACACCCAGGAGT
This sequence comes from Viscum album, assembly GCA_963277665.1. Classification (NCBI taxonomy): domain Eukaryota; kingdom Viridiplantae; phylum Streptophyta; class Magnoliopsida; order Santalales; family Viscaceae; genus Viscum; species Viscum album. The sequence continues at coordinate 1,203,574,078 of OY728135.1, forward strand.
CTCTATGATATATTGTGGATTTGAGATGATATTTTTGCGGCATGGGATGAATGTTTTTGTGGTATTTTTTGTGGTGAAGAGCATAGTGAGCCAGTAGGTGAAGGTTGAACACCATATTCCAAATGATTTTTTGCAACCCTTGGATGTCCCCAAGATGAAGTGAGGTGACATCTAGATGGATTTCATCATAGTTTTACCTTGGTATTTGAGAGGATATGAAACTATCATGGTAGTATTATATCTAATGAAGAAATTTTTTCACTTAATAAAAATTAAGGAGTCCGGCGCAATGAATGCCATGGACATGAGGTATCTGGATGAAGTGATGAGGTTTCATGGATATCGAATTTCTATTACCACATATCGGGATACGTGGATTACATCATGAGTCTATAAGGGGTTACTGTATGATTTTTTAACCCAAAAATGATATAGCACTGCTTCCACTCTCATATAGATTGGATGATATAATAGACTATCTCAACAATTGGGGAGATATTACAACATGAATCTTGGACTCTGTTGAATCTTGGTTGTGAAACATTCCCTTGGTACAGTTCTTTGATAAATAATACCTATCACTCTTCCATTGGAATTCATACATATGAATATTTTTATGGGAGACTATTTCCTTCTTTGTTTTGGCAGATAGAGGTTGGGGAGACAACTGTTATTGGACCTAAGGTATTGGATGAAATAACAGAGAAGTTTCAGATTATTCTTGAGAGGATGAAAGTCGCACAAGTCTAGAATATGTCATATTCTAATCGTAGGAGGAGGCCCTTGGAGTTTGAGGTTTGTTAACATGTTTTTAAACGTTTTCCCTCAACATGGGAAATAGAGGTTTAGAAGAGGGAGGAAGCTTTCTACAAGGATGGATGCCCCGTTCATCGGGTTGGGATGAGTTGGTGAAGTGGAATAAATGATGGCATTACCACCGCAGTTTTAAATGATCCATGACTTCTTACTTAAATCTAGACATCGTTGGTATATTCACGACGACCCACATATTTTTCTATTTGTATAATTAGATATCAATGTCAATGTGATGTTTGTGGAGCAACCAGTAGAGATCTAGGATCATCAAGATAAGGTGGTGTGTGTGTGGATCATTCCATTGGTTAACATGTTTTGGAGACATGGTGACTTAGAGGATAGTTTTTGGGAATGAAAAACACAGATGCATTCCTAGTACCAAGAGTTGTTTTGAGTTTTTCCTTGTAAGTTCTTTCATTGTGATGTAATAATTGAAAAATATTTATGATGCAATCTATTATTCCTTGTTTTTAATACATGTAGAGAAATTTTTGATGATGTCCGGACATTTTAATAGGATAAGAACATATTCTTAATCGAGATGCATTAAATATGATGTGATTTAACTCTGGTGGCTTGGTCAGTGATGCCAAGAGTAGATAATATCATGAAATGAAAAGTAGAATGTCCGAATTCATGTGTTAGGGATGTTATTGTAGTTGTGCTTATGTGGAGGGTGTACCTTTTAGTCGTTTGGGTTAGCAGATGTCGAAGTATGTGTTCTTGGATGCATAGGTTTCACTCCATCTGTTGACCAATATAGGGTGGTTTATTGTTGAGAATTGATTTTGGTATCAGTGTTTCAATCATAGTGAGATCCATGAGAGTAATCTCACATGGTGGTTATTAGAAACCAACACTTCCTTTGGATATAGGTTTTGAATTCTCAAAGGCAAGAATACATTGAGAGGTATCTGATGTAAATGACTAGACAACTATGGTCCATTAATTTGTGAAAATCCAATGGTTGGAATATTCTTGGAGGTCATAGTGACTTATTTCAACACTTTGAAAAATTTCTTGTCTTTCTGGTTCTCATATAGTATGTATCTAATGGTAATTCAATGGTAGTTAGTCACAATAGTGATTTGTGATAGTGACTGGTGATTGTGAGTTTCAATAGTGATTCATGATGGCGATTCATGATGGTGACGTGCAACAGTGAGTCGCAACAGAGTGTTTTGACAGTGACTCATGATAGTGAATCATGACTGTATATCACAGAGTGTTATCTTGTCCAACGATGCCTCATCTAGTGGTGAGTCATCCAGCAGTGAGTCATGAACAATGTTTCCAACTTCCTAAACTATCTCTCCTTATCATTTTCTTTTACTAAAAATGTGTTTAATACTGTATTTAATGTTTTAAGGAGCCGTTTCGAATCATATCATTCTTCTAAAAACATTAATATTCCCTTGAATTCCAATATCATGGTATTGTTCATGATCCACTATTAATGGATTTTAAAAAACCATTCCACCCATTGATTTAGGATCTAGTAATTCTAATGTGGAGATCTTCTCTTCCTTATGCACTTCGATTTGTCTTGGTGTGAAATTACCCAATCCATTTATTCCCCATGAGCATTAATTAGCTTGTGTTGTATCATTTGGAATGTGTTTTCTCTATAGGATATTCATATTTTACGTGCACCCCATTTCTTAGTGAAATAAAGAATTTTCGATCATCTCTTCATCCATGTATGTTTCTTTCACCACTCTTTATTTTTGCTTCATGTGGGGTGGGTGTATCAATGTTTCTGGAGATGAAAGTTGAACTCAAGTTAACGAAGATAATTAAAATGTAAAATAATTAATCTATGAGGTTTTGGAAAATTGATGTTTGATCTGCAGGTCAATTGTTTTTTTGTACCTATAAATTATACAGGATAAACACCCCACTTTAAATCATGGTCATTATGGGTCTTTTTTTTGTTCATGGGATAATATATGGAATGAATAATGGTTGTTTTTTTCCTTTGAATGATTATATATGAAAAATATTAAAACACATACCCTCGTCTAATTAATTTATTCCCCAGGATAATACCTTCTATGATAACCCTATAATTTAATATGTGTAATTAATGAACATATGACTTGTTAAATATTAGTATGGAATTATTTTGTAAATGTAGTAGTGTTTAGTTCGTGGGATTGCTTTGAGTTTATCTGTAGCTAGTCTGTGGGAATGGATGAGTGATGTGGGGTGGTTTGCGTTGTATAATGGAATCATCGGTTTATGTATTAATTGATTGTGGAATGGATGGGGAGTGTAGAACAACAGGATTGTGATCAAGTTGTGTGGTTATGTGCTATTGGGTGAAAAAAATGAGTTTGGGGGTTTCTCAATTCAGAGGATATATTAGGAAGGATGACTTTGAAGATTTATAATGGAATTGGTTGGCATGGGTGCATCTCCAATAATGAAATGTATAAATCTTTCCCATATCTCAATATCATTATGTTATGTCATTAATGGGTTGTAAACGGAGAGGAATTTGACGAGGGTTAATTTAACATGGTTCTTCCTTTGTGCGACTTCTTCTGTGTTGCTTACTGTGTGATGTTCCTAGTAGTTTTCTGGGTAGTGATTGAATGAGAAAATTAATATTTAATAAAAGAAGTATAATTGGATAAATGAATTGGATGGTGGTATGGATTGAGTTTGCGTCTAGTTGTGAGGTTTGTATTTAAATGTACTAGACAAGGTGGTATTGTGAGTTAGTAGTTAGTTGAGAACCCATTGGATCTTCATGAATTTTTGGTATCATATATGTATTACTTGAATTTTACTTGTGGTTTTTATACACATCCCATCATAGTTGAGAACAACGTTCCATACACCCCCATCGTTACGGGGGAGGGAGTCCTTCAAAAACATATCGGTGGGAGTATGGATGGATTTCCACCTATTCTTACATGCTCCTTATTCTAGGTGGAGTTATCCAAAGATTATTTGTTCATGTTTTGGTTTCTGCATACTCGGTGTGTACAGGTGATTTCGGTTTTTTCTAGTGTCTTTATAATGAGATTTTTTTTGTGATTCTACTGGTGTTTTTAGGTTGTAACGTGGTATGTAGACCATGTGTGTATGGATGGGATTTTATATGGTAAGATTCAAATGTGTTTGTGGGAATGATGTGATATAGATCATGTCCCCTATGATGGGACGTGGGGTTATTTTGAGGCCCAACTATGTCCATTTTAGTTGTGATATGGTGTGCTCAGAATAGGTTGGAGCGACATGACATTTCTATTAAGCAAGAGCTACTAAACCAGTGTGAAGTGTTGCGGGGAACCATATAATCAATTTTATTTCAATTAATCATTATAATGACTTTCCATACATGGTGAGGAATCCTTGGTGAGGCAGGGATGGTTATTATACCTTGTTAGGCATTTTTTGGTTATGTTATTTACTCACAAGAGAATTAGTGTGATTATCTCACTTGTGCACAAGAGATATTTATTTTCCTATTGAGCATACCTGTATGGTCACCCTATGTGTATAGAAATGTTATCATGTTTCCATGACGGTTATGTGGAAACGTTCTGGACCTAACCAGCTCATAAAATTGGATAATTAGTGTATCATTACTTATCCTTGCTTTTGGTATTTAACTTTTATTTTCATTTTATTTTTAACAGATGTATTATAATCATGTATGTGGGATGGATTTTGACATTCCATTATATATATAGGACTGGGAGATGTTATTATATGGTTGTTATTATCTAAAAATCTTGTTTTCTATACAAAGGTTTACACATCCCATTTTGTGACATTCTATACCCTTAGTAATGGTCGGCTACTTGGGGACTATATGAGGCCGGAATCAGGGGTTATTATCTCCAATTTTTCATTTCCATCCAAGGAGGGGCATCTTCGGGAGGAGGTTTTGGGACAGTAATCCACGAGAATATCTATGAGCAGACCCTCATATCGCACATGACTCTCTATTTTCTTTTCCTTTAATTTACCATTTAGTAGTTTATATAGTTTCTTCAATTATTATGTAATTTTATTCCTTAAATATACCATATTCTCATAGCCCACTCATGTTAATTTAAATTGGGATGATTGTGGAATTGTGATGGTTATTATAAAATATCACTATCAAATCTCTTAAAAAATTAGGGAATTCATGTTAAAGGATAATTTATTTCCTAAAATGGTTGTAATTTCAGTAACGTACACTATTTTTGTCTTGTATGTTTTATAGTTAGTAGTATCTTTTATAATGGGAAATTTTGGGGAAATTGAAAAAAAAATTCAGGTTTAATAATTTATAAAATTTTTACCATTTGATCACTGGTGTACCATAATATTACTAGATCTCATTTATTATGATTTCATCATTGTAGAATAGATTAGTTAGTTAGATTATTATTATAGTATACAGTGGCTTTAGTTTTAAATAACTATATTTTGAGTTTTTGAGGATTCGTGAAAATATAAATTCACCTTATAAAAAATTAGGTTTATTAATATCCTAAATAATTATTTTGATAATGTGATCAAGGTTGGTAGATTTTGTATATTATAATTTATAATTATATATAATCCGTGTTCTAAAATAATAATGTTATATTATCATGATACATTATGAAATATTGTATGTCTTTTCATCAATAAATAAATTTTATTGACCCATACCTAACTAAGATTCACAATTTTTCATATTACCTAATAAATAATTATTATTTGAGTACTTTTCAAATGAGTTTCAATATCTAAATTTATAACTTTTATGGGAGATTCTGATTATTAATGTTAAATAAATACATTCTTTTTTTGAATGAAATTAATGATATTTTTGTTTATTTTAAAATATATATAGTTATTTGATTAAATTATAAATTTAATAAAACATTTTTTTTAATTGATATTAAAATGGATATTAGATTTAAAGTGTGATGGTTTTGGAATTGTAATTTGAAACTCAATAAATAACTTTACAAATATGTTATCTTAATGGAATTGGGATAATTCCCATTGGTGACTTTATGTGAATGTGGGACCTTTTCAAATAAATTATTAAAATTTATCTTCATTCTTATTATGAAGAAAAGTGAAAATGGAATTGTTTTTTAAAAATTTTCCTCAAGATGACCTTCTGTCGGGGATGAATATTTTTTATGATGATGTTCTTATGTGGGCTATAGAGATTTTTTATTATACATTATTTAAAATTACATTTTTTTATTTGAACTTATGTGAACTAAATTTCAGAACATATCATTAATGAGGGTTTGGTTTAATATGGTTGTGATGATTTGTAGGTTCCTTAATTTTTATTTCAATAGAGAAAATGTATATATTTTTTATGAGATCTAATATGGAATTAAATTGTTACCATAACATCTTGATGTCAATCATGAGGTTTAGTGCATATGATATAGATTTATATTGAATCTGTGGTGATCATGCAATATGGATACCCTTGGGATTTTGTGGGAAATCAACAATGATCATGTTGTGGGTAAGATCACCCACCACTAATCAGTATTATGTAAATGATATCATTGACTTGTGAAACAACTATTTCGATACTAAAGGAGTTACCATTTTATTAACAGAATCATCGGTTTTATTGAATAGCTCTTATGATTTTTAAAATATAGAAAAAAAAAATTCATGTGATGTAATACAATTGTTGAGACATATTTTAATTTTTATCATTATATGGAACTACGTGAGGTGTGAGTTTATTCTATAATAATGATAAGAAAAATAATTTAGTATTCCATTTTGGTGATATTTTTATAAAAGCATTGGGAAAAAAAATTAGCATTACTTTTTTCTTCATTGATGGACCACTAAATATGTATACTACTCCAATGGGAGATGATATAGTGGAATTCCTAAAGTTATAAGTTATTATATTAGGAGCATAGAGATTATAATTTTTATATTGATTTCTTTTCCAATATCTAATTTAGATTCAGCAATAGGGTGATATCTTAATTGATGATATAGATATGATTATATGAATGATTTAGATCTATGTATCATATTATAGGACTATTAGAATTATTTTATTTCTACATGAAAAAGTGTTTAGTCTAAAAAATTATGTTTCCCACATTTATTATTGTATTCATGAAACAAACATGTTTATTATTTAATTAATATCTGTTCTGATATATAATTGTATTACAACTGAGTATGTTATAATTGAAAGGATTCAAAACTTATGATAAGGTATAATAATCTAATTCGACCCAGTGATTCTCTAAATATAAAAATTAAAAAAGATATAGAGACCAATGGAGATATTAAAGTGTGTGTAGTGTGATATTTGGGGAAGATATATCTTTTATTTAGAACAATTAATTAGTTTTCCCATTATTAATTGAATACACCATGTGATTTAATGATTATATAATGGGTTTTATTAATTTTTTTACCCATTTTTTTAAAAAAATCCATTATATGGATTTATTTATTATGATATTTTTTACAATAAAATAGATTGTTTGGAGATTACTAATTGGTCACATGGGACATAATTGATTTATTTTTTTTGAATATGATTAGACTAAAATATTTGTTCATTTTTTTATGTTGGTAATGCAGTATGGTATGACTCACAAGGATATGATGATATACAAGATATCTGTTATTGTTTGGAAGTTCTCAACTTGATATTGGTTTTACTTGTTGATTGCCAATGTAAAGACCCAAAATTTAATTAATGAAAATTATTCTTGATCTAATTAAATGTCTCATTATGTAAAATGTGATCTTTATTGGTTTTGTGTTTTTTGATTTTAAAATACCGTTATGAATTGTGACCATTGCTAATATAGTCGTTGAACAATGATCACATGATTACTTTAAATATAGGGCTTTAACAAATCCAATTTACTCAGACAAAGGAAGTGATGGCCTTATACAATAGACTTTCTTCGTATGAAGCCCATTTGTCAGAGCATAGAAAGGAGGTGGCTTCATTGGGCTCTTCTCTTGACCAGGACCACATGGAGATTGAATACGTTAAGCTCGAGCAGAACTGCCTATGAGAGATGTAGAAGTTGATAGACTCTACCACTTGAGTAGGGTTATCTAAGCCAGCCCAAGAGTTGGTCACCATCGCACACATTACCCTTCAGTCTTATGTGGGTGTTATAAGGGGTTATGTAACAATACATTAGAACTATTAATATGTGTATTATTTGTTTATATAATAATGAATATACATTTATTTTATTGTTTATATTTTTAAATATTTTCTAAATTACAAAAAGTATTTTTAGTTAATCATCAACTAAAAAATATATTTTTATGAATTAATATATTTTTGAATTAAATAATATTATAAAAATTATTATTATTATTATTTAATTGCTTTTATTAAATATATGTTATCATATGATTCTATGAATGCAATTGTAATTTTTTTAAGGTTTGAAAGCTATTTTTGTCAAGACCAATGAATTTTCGATAAATGTCTCTTTCTTTAAAGTAAAAATTAACATATTAAGAAACTTATTTAGAAAAAAATGAATATTATTTTTGGAATTAGGATGTCGAAATTATCAAACGGTGAAATTTTCATAATTATCTGAGACCGTCAAATTGTTTGGTAAAAATTAAATACTGATTACATATATAATTTGTTTTATGACATCATAATGACCCAATAGTGATGTAATAAAATACTATAAATGATATGTACGGCCAATATATGTTTTACCATTAAAATAATGTGATTATAGATTTTTTGATTTATTTTACAAAGGTTTAGTAGACCCTTCAAGACTTATAAATCATTTCCCCTTTTTAATTGAATTTCATTGAGAGTGTGACTCTCCTCCATATATGCCACCCTATTATTTTAATATGCTCTGCCATTGGAAAATATTGTTTTAAAATACACTTTGGCAAAAAAACATTGTCAAAACCATGGGATGGTTTGTTGTTTTGATTAGTTTAATGTGAGGTGTCCCAAAAATAAATAATAAAGTATTCCTTATCCTTTCCTATATAAACCTAACCAAGATCCCACATCCTATTCACTCAAATCCATTAGAGTTAGTCCAACCTATGCCCTCCTCTCACTAGAATCCTCTCAAGGTGACATAAGCTCCAAGAAGACTCCGTCAATCCACTCTCAAGCCTTTTGGATCACAATTACATGTAAGGGATTTCTTCCTTTTAATTTTTGACTAAATTTCATTATGTTTTTTTCCATTTAACATTCAATTTCAAATGTTGAACTATAATTTTTCACCTTCCCCATACTGCACTATGTATGACTGAATGATGGGAGATCCCTTTCTCTCTCATTATTTCCTTCCATGTACACCTGTTACTATGCTGAAATTCCATATGGAATTTCTCTCTCCTCATTTACATTCAAGATATTCTTTTGAATTATGAAAATAAATTCCATTACATATTCTAGGACATGTATCTATATTCCCCCCTTACAGTCAATTTCACGTATATATGACGAGACTCCCCTTTCTCTTATCAACCATTTTATACGAATTCTTACGTCACGTCGTTAGTCAGCAGAAATTGCACCGATTTTCCAAGCCAATGTCATTGTGTTCCAAATACCATGCCCATTTCTCTATCATGGGTATTCACCTTTATAAACATTTAATTATTTATTATAATGGTTTATCTATGTATTATATATCTATTTAACATGTAATACATGATAAGATTGATTCCATGTTTTATTATCCATGTGGCCCACTTATGTAAGGAATGAAATGTTTAAGAAGGGTGCGCCCTGATAGCGCTCCAATGCATTAGTTAAAGTATATTATCTTGATAGTTTATGAGAAATGGGTGTTGAATCATTCTAATTCAAGTGAATTATAGTTTACTCGTGCTTCTAGTGGATTGAGGGTTTACTCATGCTACACGTGCTATGATCCTTGGCTCATGCATATTCCATGTTAAGTGTTGTTTCCACATTTCAATGTCATGTTAATCATGTTTTATAATTCCATTATGTTTATGTTTCTCATGTTCTCCATTGATATGTCTATTTTCTAACATGTAATGTATTCTTCATGTTCTTATATGTTTATTCCCTTACTAGGCTTTATAGCTCACCCTTTTCTTATTCATGTTCTCAAGATATCCTATGCGAGGCTAAGTACAAGGGAATGTAATGGTCATGTAAAGGGCATTTTCAATAAACATGTCGTATTTCATGTTTTAAGTTGTTATGTAATTTTCCAAAGCACCAAAAACTCTATACCTCTCAATATTCATTTATTTATCAAGTGATTTTTATGTAATAAATCATGTTAAGGTTTGTAATAAAGAGTAGGGTTGTCATAGTTGGTATCAAAGTATAGGTTTAGTTTTTTTGGGATTAGGATAAGAAAATCCTCATAAATCCTTAGAGACAATACTAAATATAATAAAAACAACAAATTTTTTTGGTGAGTATTTAGTAAGTGGTTTATTGAGAAAATACATCCCTTATTAGATACATGCAGGTAGAGGCGGCTTTGGCATAGATGTACCTAGGGCTGAAACCCCTAACAAGGAGTTTCGGGCTTGACTCGTGGTGTCCTGTTACACGACAACGGGCCTTACTACACTCTTGGTCATGACATTCCCGAGGGATATGATTTGGTAAATTCAAAATCTTATTATGAAACCTTATGATGGGAATTAAAAAAATTCCCCTAAGAATATATGTTTGAAAATATATCATGGAAAACATAGACTGAAGCCTATAGATTCATAAGTTAATGAAATAAAAGTTATTTATAATTCATCATATTTTGCCTTTGGATTAACCTTTATGTGTTACCCCTAACTCTCCTTTTATTACAACCAATGGAAGGTAATAGGAGGGATTGGGCTAATAACCAATGTGAAGATGAATGTGATTATTATTATAATGAAATGTCCAATCTGATGGGAGTGTGAATCGTGAACTAGGTCACGCTTCTCTCTCAGTTAACTCATGATTTGAATAGAAACATAGGTCAATAGGAATGTTCAACCCCCCCCCCCAAAGAAAGGCCATGTCGCTATTAAGAGCTTCATGAGACAAATGCCTCCAACTTTTAATGGATCGTCTGTTTCCTAAATCACCAAAAAATGGATAAACTCCATTGAAATGATATTATCCATCCTTCAATGTTAGTAACAAGAGAAAGTTCTCTTAGATTCTTATCATATAGAGGGTGAAGCCGATCAATGGTTGATGTTGATCAAAAATGAAAATTATAAGGAGGAGATTGAGGCGTTGGAATGGATGGATTTTGGGATGATTTTATTCGCTAAATATTTTCCGCGCACACTCCAACTTAAGATGGAAAGACACTTCCTTTACCTGAAGAAAAAAATATGATTCTTTTTTTATAGCGTACATGGAAAACGTCCCAAGTCTTCCCCGAAATGCTTCTAGCATTTTCGTTACCCTCGAATACAAGGTTGAACGCTTATTTGGTGGGTTGTAACCTAGACTGTTGAAAGCATTGGTGATCCGTGACTTCGATATGTTTGAGTAAATTGTCTTATGTGCCCCCATGGTCAAAATGGAGATCGGAGAATCTCAGGGGTATCATGGGGACAAGATGAGTAAGGTGGAATTCAATTATGGCGGTCTGATGTATAAATCCAACTGTGCTAAGAAGATCAAGCAACCCACTTGCTAAAGGTGTAGAAAGTAGCACCACAGAAATTGCTTGAAGTGGACGAGAAAATGCTTTAGGTGTAGAAGATAAGGGAACCTAGATATTAACTGCAGACAAGAAATATTTGCAGCTGCAATAGGAGAGATGAACGCTCCATTCAAACATCAACATGTTGTTCATTGCTATAACTACAAAGAAGCAGTGAATATTGTAAATTAGTGCCCTAAGATAAGGGTTTTTGGTGGCAACCAGAATCCTCCAAGGAAGCAAGGGAGAGATTTTTCCATCACTCCCACTGATATGAACCCCGCCAACAAAGTGGTGATAGGTTCGCTAGTTATGCATTCAGGAATATGAAATGTACATTTTGATTCTGGTTCTTCCCATTCTTTTATATCCCAAAAGTATTATAGAACAATCCCAACACCACCAAAAATAATGGAAGTATGGATTTCGGTGTGTATGGAAAATGGGGAAATAATTTTATCCCATGAATATAACTCTCCCCTATCATAATCAGTGTACTGAACTTCCTGGAAAACCTTTCCATACTCCCTCTGGTGGAATTTGATGCAATTCTCATCATGGATAGGCTTTCCTTATATAGAGAAAACATAAATTTACATGTACGAGAAATCACTCTCCTTGTGGAGAATCGACCCCCCATTATATACAAGTGTAAGGAGGAAGATGAATCTTCTTTAGCTCCATCATATCATGCATGGATATTACTGCCCTATGATCATGTGTATCTGGCTTATATTATTGATTCTAATGATGCAACCATCCTTTAAGTCATTCTTATTGTGAGGGAATTCATTGAAGTTTTTTCTAAGAAATTGAATGGTCTTCCTCCTAGAAGATATGTTGAATTCTAAATTGACATTATACCTGGGTAGATTCCAATATCCAAGACTCCATATATAATGTATGTTGTGGAACATGAGGAGCTTAAGAAACAACTACATGAGAATCTAGAAAAAAGGTTTATACGACCATGTGTTTCACTATGGGGTGCACTAGTCCTCTTCGTCAATATGAAATATGAGTCAATGCACCTTTTCATCAATTATCGTGATCTTAAAAACATCACAACAAAGAACAAGTATCATCTACCTCTAATTAATGATTTGTTTGATCATCTGTGTGGATCACAATACACCTCCAAGGTGGGTCTTTGGTTGGGATATTATCAAGTAAGGGTGAAGGAGGAACATATCCCCAAGACTTATTTTCGTAAAAGATACGGGCACTATGAATTCATAGTAATGCTTTTCAAAGTCACCAATGCTCCAGAAATCTTCATCGACATGATTAATAGAGTCGTTAGAGATTTTCTCGACAAATTTGTGGAAGTGTTTATAGATGATAATCTAATATACTCCAAAACCAAGTAGGATATTAAGGAGCATCTAATAACTATACTAGAGACCATGGGGAAGGATAAGCTCTATGAAATGTACAAAAGATATGAGCTCTAGTTAAAGGATGTATCATTCATGTGCCATATCATCACAAGCCATGGGATATCAATGGATCCCTCTAAGACAGATGCAATAGAGGGGTGGTCTAGGCCAACATCGGTAACAAATATCCATAGCTTTTTGGGGTTATATGGATATTATCGACGACTTTTGAGAAATGAATCATGATTTTACAACCCTGTTACCAATATAACTCAAAAGGGAGTAATGTTTTCAAGGAGTTATGAATGCACAGAATGATCCAGGGAGTTAAAATGAGTGTTATCAGTGTGGCCATTCTCACATTGCCCAAATGTGGAGAAATATTTGTGGTATTCGGTGATGGTTCGAAGAAGGTTATGAGATGTCTGTTGAAGAAAAATGACAAATTAATTGCCTATTTTTCAATGAAATTGAATGTTCATGAGAAAAATTATCCAACACATGACCTGGAGTTGGCTGTGGTGACCTTTGCTTTAAAATTTTGGTGGCATTATCTCTTTGGGGAGAAGTGTGAAATATATACAGACCACAAAAGCCTCAAGCATATATTGACAAAGAAATAGTTGATCATGCACCAACGAAGATGGTTAGAGATGATCAAAGACTCTGACTGCTCAATCCACTACCACCCTGGGAAAGCGAACATGATGGAATATGCTCTAAGTTGAAAGTACACAATGATTCTATTACTAATGATAATTGAGAAGGATCTAATCTTCTTATATTTGATGAATATGGACATGGGAATCATAAAGGAGGGGACATCATCAATCTATTAAAAAATAATTTCTCATCCATCTCTTTTGGAATGATTAAAGGATTCACAAAAGGATGATGTGGGAATTAAAAATATGGTGGAAGCTACCAGAAGTGGGAAATCCTCGGAGTTCAATGATAATGAAGAAGGAATAATGAGATTTGGGAAAAGACTATGTGTTCTATCAAGTTTTGAGCTGTAGATGGAACATTTGGATGATACACATAGTTCAACTGTCTCTATTATCCCAAAAAATACAATGATGTTTCGATATCTCTGAGGGCATTATTGGTGGGATAATATGAAAAAGGATATCGCTAAATTTACATCAAGTGGCCTATTGTGTCAGCAAGTGAAGGATGAGAGACAAAAGTCTAACGGGATGCTGCAACCATTACCCATACCCACATGGAAATGGGAGAACATCACCATGGACTTTGTCACCCAACATCAAAAGTAGACATCTAAATGGAACAATGCAATCTGGGTTTTTGTGGATCGTCATACAAGTCTTCACCCTTTATTGCAATTTGGGAGGATTTATCACTGGATCAACATGCACAGATATATATCTGTGATGAGGTAAGGATTCATGGAGTACCACTATCTATTGTATCCGATTGAAATCCAAGATTCACCTATAAGTTTAGGAAGAATATTAACCATGATCTGGGTACTAAGAACTTCCGTACAGCTTATCACCCTCAAAATGATCGCCAATCAGAGGGGACTATCCAAACACATTAGGACATGTCGAGAGAGTGATCAATGGACATTAATGGATGATGGGATGAACATATTCCTCTGGTTGAATTCTTGCATAATAACAGTTTCCACTCAGGTATCCAAATGGCACCATATGAAGCCCTTTATGGGAAAAGATGAAAAACACTGGATTGTTGGGTTGAAGTCAGTGAGCGTAAGCTGCTAGGACTATAAATGGTTATTGAAGTGGTGGGGAAGCTGAAAATCGTTCAGCATCATATCAAGGTAGCGTAGAGTCAATAGAATAGTTATGAAGATAACCGTCGACGAGACCTTGAGATTAAAGATGGAGACATAGTGTGTCTATGCATATCCATGTGGAAGAAGGTAATGAGGTTTTGAAAGAAAGGGATGTTATGTTCTAGGTACATAGGCCCCTTCTAGATTCTTGATCATGTCGGGGTTGTGGCCTATCAGCTAGCACTTCCACCTACCATGGCCAAAGAACATGATGTCTTTCTTGTATCCCTCAATAGAAAGTACATACTAGACCCATAACATGTACCCTCTTCAGAGGTGGTGCAGTTAGAGGATGATATTTCTTATGAGAAGTATCCAGTGAAGATCGTAGATCATAGAGAAAAAGTTATACAGAATAAGATAATGCCCCTCGTCATGGTTTTGTGGACAAACCACAAGTTTGGAGAAGAGATGTGAGAATCAGAGGAAATGATGAAGCAATGAAACCCACATCTGTTTTCGTTCGGGAAAAGGAAATTTTGAGGGAGAAATTTCTTATGAGGTGTAGATTTTAACGACCAAAAATTTAATTAATGAAAACTCCTCTTGATGTAGTTAAATGTATCATTATGTTAAATGTTAACATATTTGGTTTTGTGTTATTTGATTTTAAAATACCACTAAGAATGGTTATCATTGATAATATAGCCATTCTACAGTGATAATATGATTAGTATAAATATAGGGCTTTAACAAATATAATTTACTCCGGAAAAGGATGTGATGGCCTCATACAATGAACATTCTATGTATGAAGCCCATTTATTGGATCTCGTAAAGGAGGTTCCATCATTAGGATTCTCTTTTGACCAAGTACAAGATGATCATGAATACATTAAGCTCGATCAGAGCCTCCTATGAGAGAAGTGGAATTTGATAGAGATTACCACCCGAGCAATGTGATTTGAGCCACCCCAATAGTCGGTCACCATCACACACCTTACCATTCAGTCTTATGCTGGTGTTATAAGGGATTATGTAAAGATACATTATCACAAATAATATGTGCATTATGTTTGTATATAATAATTAATATACATTCATTTAATTATTGTTACTTTGTAAATAGTTTTTTATGTAAAAATAGTATTTTTAGTTAATATTCAACTAAGAAATCTATTTTTATGAATTAAGAGATTTTTGAATTAAATAATATTTTAATAAAATATTATTATAATTAAATTAATTTTATTAAATATATGTTATCATATAATTTTATGATTGAAATTGTAATTATTTATTAATTTTTGAAAATTGTTTTTGTCAAAACAAATGAATTTTCAATAAATGTTAGTTTTTGTTTTAAAATTAAAAAATTAATATATTTATAAAATTATTTGGATATAATGAATATTATTTTTGGAATCAGTATGTCGAAATTTTCCTACGGTGAATTTTTCATAATTTTCTAAGATCGTCGAATTTTTGGGTAAAAATTAAAAACTGTTTAAATATGTAATGTGTTTTATGACATCATAATGAAAAAATTGTGACGTAATAAAATAATATAAATGATAGGTTCGGCCAATATAGGTTTTTTCATTAATATAATTTTATTTTAGATTTGTTTTATTTATTTTACAAAGCATTAGTGTACCCTTCAAGACTTATAAATCATTATCCATTTTTAAATGAATTTCCTTGGGAGTGTGACTCATCTCAACATAAGAGACCCTATTATTTTAAGAAGTTCGTCCATTGGCCTTATAAAATAATTTTTTACACTCCCCTTTGAATAAAACTTGTTAAAAAACAATGGTCTGGTTTGTGGTATTTATTAGTTTAATGTGGGGTGTACCAAATCTCTATAATAAATTATTCCTTCTACTTCCCTATATAAACCCACACACGCCCCCAATTAATATTTACTCAATTCCATTGGAGATCATCCAACCTCTTCCCTCCTATATCTAGAATCCTCCAATGGCACCCCAGGCTCCCAATAAGCCTCTCTCATGACTCTCTCTAGCCATTGGGATCACACTTCCAAGTAAGGGATTTATTCCTTTTCATTTTTGTCTCAATTCCATTATTTAGTTGTATACTTTTACATTCGATTACAAATGTTGGGGGTATGATTTTTCACCTTCCGTATACTTAACTCTTTATGTTTAAATGATGTGATACCCCTTTATCTCTCATTAATTTCTTCCATGTACACCCGTTACTATGCCAAAATTCCATAAGGAATTTTTCTCTCCTCATTTACATTCAAGCTATTAATTTGAATTATAAATATAAATTCCATTAAATTTTTTGTTACAGGTATCTATTTTAACCACTTACTATCCAATTCATGTATATATAATGAGACATCACTTGCTCTCTCATCAACTATTTTTTATGAATTCTTATGTCACATCATTACGCTACCGAAATTGCACCGATTTTCCAAGACAATGTCATTATGTACTAAATTCCATGGCCATTTTTCTATCAAGTGTATTAACCTTTATCCACATTTAATTATTGGTTATAAAGATTTATGTATGTATTCCACATCATTTTATCATGGAAAAAATGTTTATGATTGATTCCATGTTCTATGATCCATGTGGCACAAATATGCATTAAATGAGATGTTTAAGAAGGGAGTGCCCTAATAGCGCAACAATGAATTGGGTAAAGTATAGTATCATGATAAGTCTTGTGCAATGGGTGTTGACTCATTTTAATTAAAGCACAATGTGGGTTTAGTCTTTCTTCATGTGCAATGAGGGTGTACTCATGCTCCATGAGCAATCAGCCTTGGCTCATACTAATTCCACGTTAATTTTTGCTGACACAGTTCCATGTTAAGTTAATCATGTTATACCAGGACTTTATATTTATTTTTCTCCTATTATCCATTGCTAAGCCTATTTTCTATCATGTATTGTATTCCTCATTTTTTCCAGGTTTGTTCCCTTAAAAGGTTATATAGCTCACCCGTTTATGATGCATGTTCTCAGGATATCCTATGCAAGGCTATGTGCAAGGGAATGTAGTGTCCATGTAAAAGAATTTTTCAGTAAAGATGATGTATTACATGTTTTAAGTTGTTATTCATTGGTCCTAATCCCCCAGGAAACTAGAACTATCGATCTTCTTTGTCAAATCAAGTGAATTTTGTATAATAAATCATGATTAAGTGTTTAATAAAGGAAGGGTTTTCATAACATAGGGAGTATCAATTTTCTAGCCATGATTGAACCCAATTTGGAATTTATATTTGTTACCATGGGATATTATTTAAGATATATTGTTTTAAATTAACCTAAAAAATTCACATCATTTTGCTTAAGTATACTTACTCCATTAGTTGAGGTGAGGGGGGATAATATTATCTCTATAGTGTAATTTATAGGAAATTGTGCTCCCTCACATGACTAAGATGGGTCATGACATAGCCTTAGTTACACCTCCCAATTTTATAAGGTACAAAAATTAGTGGTTCGGTCAAGGGAATATAGGTGGAGGCTATAAACACTCATAAAAATATAAAATCAAAGAAGAAATATAATAATGAGTATAATAAAATATCATCAATATATAAAGATGGAAATATTAAAACCATGTTATCCTAATAAACCATGTCATGACATTTGAAATTTCATCTAAAATTTTATACAAGAAATAATTTATAGGAGATACTAAAATAAATAATTCAAAATAAAACTAGTCCAGAACCCCATGATCGGTCCCATTCCATAGAATGAGACCCAAAAAATAATAATCAAGCACAATGACCCTTTTCATTATCTAAACCTATATCCATGAATTCTACCATGGAAACAAACTGTTCCTCAAATAGGGTATGAAAAATACTCCACAGGCGAACACCCATAGAGTCTAAGAAGTATAGTCTGATAACATGGTTCATAAAACAATTTTATAAATAGTGGTATCAATTTAGAAATTAATAAATAAAATCAAAAAACATATTGACCCTCATGCTCCAGGATGACAACCATAGTAACACCATATTTACTAGACATGATTCAGAATGATTCAATCAATTGTTTGGATTCTTCTAAAAAGGATGAATCACCCATATATTGTGTAAAATATCTAGGTACATCTCCCTGAAAAATTTTGTATTCAAATACCTCCACATTAGGAATAAAGTCATCAAGAATCTATCCCCCAAGAAAAAAAATATACTATTTTGTCTCTCCCATAGGAATCTATCTACCCAACCCTTCTCTTGATGGAAGTAGGTAGATTTTACTATCACCCTCAAGATCATGTATCTATTTATCGCACCCTCAAGAATCATAGTAACAAGAATCTCACCCTCCATGTTGGACTCACCTATTTTGATAATCCCAAATCATGTTTCATTTATATAATGCATATTTTCTATCCTATAGGATAATCATTTATGTGAAAATCATGCTTATCTCAAAGTAATACCTATGTAATATTAATCTCATTGATCTCATTTTAAGCTTACTGTTCAGAATTTGCCTATGTACAAGGTCACCAGTACATGGTCACCAATACATGGTAACTGATAAAAGGTCACTGATACAAGGTCACCGATACAGGGTCACTGATACAAGGTCACCAATACATGGTCACTAATACAAGTTCATCGTTACATGCTCACATATGCAAAGGTCACTGATGCAAGCCTAGTTGTGAAGCCTACCGATGTGAAGGCTACCGTTAGTAGTCTACTGATACTCTCCCTTTGTATAATTCTTGATATTTTTATAATGGTTATATTTTATAATTTAAATGCTTCTAAAATTAATTAATGAAAATTGTAGACATCTCAGGAAACCATATCTGGGGATAGTACGAGGTACGAGAAAGATTGCAAGTCATCTACTCATTCATATTCTCAGATATCAATTTTAAAAAGAGCATGCCAAGAAAGAAAATGTGGGATATATGTGGTGAAGTGGTGTGGAATATGAAGTGCATCTATACATGTGAAGAAGATTACATGCAAATATATAAGGAGAAACATCCAGCACTTACACTATAAATCCACATGTATCACGAAAATCATTTTGGGAAAAACTCACTTCTGCCTTCTTTGCCTCATCAACTCTTGATCAACACCAGAACCAGAACACTCGAAGTTAGAATCTACAGTTGTGACACTCTGTTTTAGAGATGAATTCCAGATAAACGCTCAATCATCAAATTCATCACTCCAAGGACTCAAAATCTGAACTGCTAACACATAGAGATTTCTAAACTCAATCATAGAGACTTATCCCTATTGTGTTATTTCATTTTACATTTCTGATATGTGTGTGTGTCTATCGGTTTCAAACATTGTCTCATGTTCTTAAACGAGAGGATACTAAATATCCTCACATGAAACATCATCTACATTTTGTTTCCCACGTATAAATATAGAAGAGACCATGTTTGGTCTGTACTGTTTGTCTTTTCCCACGAAGAATTTTGGATGAGTGTGTGAACCCTGTGTAGTTTGTGAAAACTATGGTAAATCCTGATACATGCTGTGTATCATATTTATTGTTAATATAAACTACATGGTGGTAGGTGATCACCAAGTGGAGAGGATTATGTCTCGGCTTGAGAATGAACCTCTTGTTTTACATCAATGTGCACTATATTTTTTTTACTCTCTTTTATCAATTTTTCACTGCTTATATTTGATAAAACAAAAAACTTTTTTCCATTCAGTTTGATAGACAATTTTGGTTAGTTTGTGTATTTTTTTAATTCAGTAAACATGTTTCAATTGTAGAATAGGTGTTTTACACTTATTCAACATAGCATTAATCACCCTTTAATAAACCTGTTGACCATCAAAACCTTTATATCTCTAATGCCTTAATTAACTGGGACATTTTAAAATTGGGGGATCCTTTCAAAATAAGGTTTTTAATAGAAATTATTGGTAGGAACTCAATTCACCCCCACTTGAGATTCCACTCCGACGAACATTTGGTCTCATAGTGTTTAAATTTTTTTTGTTCATTATTTCTACCATATGAACTATTGGTGAAAGGTTTTAAATTCATCTCTCCTGTGACATTTGTTGTATCTTAAAGATCTTAAAATTTCAGTCCTATTAAATTTTTTGGTTTATTAAATTCTAATCAAGAATGGATAATAGAGTCGAGGGTGCTTCTACTAGCATTCTACCTTCATTAAAGGAAATTACTATTCCCAATGGAAATTAAAAATGAAAATGTATCAAGAAAACTTAGGTCCTGAAATCTGGGACACAATTGAAGAACTACATGTATTGCCTGCTATGGCTCAGGACACATGGTATCAATTGAAAAAAGCTACATATAATAATAACTATAAATCAATGTATGATTTTTATTATTCCCTATGTGATGAAGAATTCATTAGAATATCTACTTGTAGAACTAATTAAGAAATTTGGGATACTCTAGCCATTTACCATGAAGGAATGACCAATGGTAAAGAAATGAGAATAATTACATATACTATTAAATATGATAATTTTAAAATGAAGCATGATGAACCTATCTCTGAAATATATCTCAGTTTCAATAGAATTGTGAATACCATGAGTCTTCTTGGGAAACCAGTAGACAACAAGGACCAGATTTTTAGAATACATAGATGCCTACCTGACAGATGTAGAGGAACATATATTTTTATCTGAGAATCCTGTGACATAGGAAAACTACCAGTGAATGAAATAATTGGAAAGCTCATTATGTATGAAGAAGAACATATGGTGAATCAAGAAGTAGATGAAGAACCAAGGAATAAATGTTTTTCATTCAAGGATGCTACCTCAAACAACAAGGAAAAGAAAAAGATCAAGCTCTTGTAGACACTTCCACATGTGAAGACTCTGAGTCTGATAGTGATGATGATATGTCTCATTTTTCAAGGAGATTCATGATTTTCTGTAAAAATATAATGTTATTTATAAATTCAAACTACAATAGAAGTAATGATAATAAAGGACAGCGAAAAAAGGACCGAAAATGGAATGACAATAAAAATGAGATAGTCTGATATGAGTGTAAACGAAGAGGCCATGTGAAGGATGATTTCCCCAAGCTTACATTTAATAAATAGTATGAAGATAAGAGAAAGGGTTATAAAATACATGTGAAAGAGATATGGAGTGCCTCAGAAGACAGATCAAGTGGATCTGACACTTTTAATAGTGACAAGAACAAACGTGGAAATCTGTGTTTCATGACAGAAACATCCCTGGTAACACGCAATTCTTCTGTACGTAATACTAACTATTCTGGGAATGAAAGGGAATTAAACAATGATGAAATTATGTCTATGGAATAACGATTTTAATTCTATGGAATACTTGAGGATACCTTTAATGATCTCAAGGGTAAATATAAACTGTTGTAAAGACAACATGCCTTAAATCGTAATTACAAATATGATCTTGATATTGAGAAAGAAAAATGTTCTCAGCTATTAAAAGAAAATACTGAACTTAAATTTTCAAATGTGAAATAAGAAAGAATTTGGAAAATTTTACTGATGGTAGAGAGACCATGACTCGGTTTCTAGGAAAAAAAATTTCCCTAAAATACACAACTAGTATAGGATATCAACCAAGATAGGGAAGGATTGTTAATAATAAATTTCTTCGAATGTCTGGACAATTTCTTGCCAGTTCATGTTCTGGACCATCTTTTGAAAAACAACTCTATAAAGGAAAAAAGAAACTGTTCATGTCTCAAAACAAATCAGTTAGTTTATGGAAATCTTTAAGACATGAATTAGTTCCCAAATTTTTATATGATAACCTTTCTGGACCCAAGAAATTCTGGGTACCAAAGTTACCTCATACGTAATCTATTTTGTAGGAATATTTTCTAATGTGCTCTTGTAAAACTCTATAGTACATGGGCAGTGGATGTTAAAGACATATGATAGGAGTCTACTCATGCTTCAAGAGTCTAATCAATGTATATGGTGAACATGTCACATTTGGTGATAATGGAAAAGGGAATATCATTGGCTTAGGCCAGATTGGTAACCCAAATACTGTATTAATTTCAAAAGGACTTTTTATTGACGGTTTAAAATACAATCTGATTAGCATATCTCAGTTGTGTGATGATGGATTCAATTTTAAATTTGAAAATGATGTGATTAATGTTTTTAATTATAAAAATGGTTTAGTATTTACTACTCTTAGAAATGAAAATGTATATGTTGTGGATTTAGATTCTTTAGCAAAGTAAAATGATTCATGTTTAAATGATTTTCATAAGGAATATTGGTTATGGAACAGAAGATTTGGACACTAAAATGTGCACTCACATAGGTAAATAACTAGGAATGGTTTAGTTATAGACTTACCTAAATTAGAATTACTGCATAACAAAATGAGTAAACCTTGTCCAAAGGAAAAACAACACAAATTTTATTTCAAAAAAAATAAAGAAGTTTCTACTTCTCAACCTCTTGAGTTGGTTCACATGGGCTTGTTCAGACCATCAAGTGTTTCATGTTTAAATGGGAAGCACTTTGTTTATGTTATTGTAGATGACCTTTCTAGATAAACATGTGTATAATTTCATGCTTACTAATGCGAATATTGTTTATATTTTATCAAATACACCTAGTCTGTAGAAAATCATAGTGTACATAGAATTAATTCCTTGAGAAGTGATCATGGCCCTAACTTTGATAATCCAGAGTTTGAATCATATTGCTCACACAATGGCTATAGTCACAATTTATCTACTCCTAGAACACCTCAACAAAATGGAGTTGTAGAAAGAAGAAATAAGAAACTTCAAGATATTTCATGGACTATACTTATTGAATATAATCTACCTATCTATTTTTAGGAGGAATCTATTAATAAAAAATGTTACATTATCAATAGAGTATTAATTAGGAATGTCCTTGAGAATACCCATTTTAAGATTTGGAATAATCAGAAACCTAATGTTAATTACATTACAGTTTTTGGTTGGAATGTTTTTATCCATAACACTAAGGACAATCTCAGCATGTTTTCCTCCAAAAGTGATGAAGGTATTTTCTTATGTTATTGAATCTCTAGTAAATCTTATAGATATTGAGAGATTCAGCCCTGTATCTATGCTGGTTGTAGGAGCTTTGGGAGGCTCTCTATAGTCTTCAAGTGTGTTCTTGATGGTGGTGATGGGATTGGAGATCTTTCTTGAGATGGAACCTTTCTTCTTGCATGTTATGGCATTCAGGTGGCTACCATTTTGGTGATGTCTTCCGCTCCATGATTTTTGAATTGAGTTCAATTTTGGGTGAACTGTTGTCCGTGATTTGTGCTCACTTGGTGAAGTTGTAATGTTTCAAGTAATTCTATTTTTGTTGTGTTATTGGAGTCGACGTTTATGGTGATGATGAAGGTGAAGTGTTGGAAATTTCATTGATTCATTTTTTGATGGTTAATTCTATTGTTGGTGTCTGTGAATATTGTGTATTTTGTGGGCTTGGTTTGGAAGTTCTGTAGACTATGTGGATGGTCTCTAACTAGAATTTCTCTGTCATTAAATGATGATGGGTATGGGTTAGTGGGTGCGTCATGATCTGCGGCTCATGGTAAGCTCATGGTTGGCATCCCGAGGTGATGGTGTATTTATTTTTTGAAATCTCTCGGTTTATGACCTGGGGCTATAGTGCTTATCTCATTTGAAGTTTTTATCTAGTTTATATCGATAACCATATGACCATTTTGAAATCTGTAATGTATTTTGTGGTGTTTTTGAATCGGTTATCTAGAATTGTGCGGTTCCTGCTCACCCAAAAAGAGGATTCTGAAAATAAAATATAAATATAACTTTCGGCAACAAGAGAACCAAATGTGTGGAAGAATCAGTTCTTGTCAAATTTGATGAGACTGATCCACATCAACCCAAAACCACTGTTTAATATCATGATGAAGACATGTCAGTTCTGGATCTTAATGATAAAGATGGTAAACCCCCTATAAATGTAATCAGTTCTGGGAATCATCCAGAATCTATACCTATTGAATCTGAACCTGTAGAAAACCATGAGGAGTCTAGTTCAACTCTTTCTAGAGGTATTATAATTCTCATGAATCATCCTTTAGATGTTGAAGTTGCTGATCTAAATAGAGGGACACAAACTAGATCTTCTCTGAGAAACCAGGTTGATCATCAAGCTGTTCTTTCACAGCTTGAACCCAGGAATATTAATGATGCATTCAATGAATAATTATGGGTGATAGATATGAAAGAATAATTGAATCAGTTAAAAATAAACAATGTTTGGGAATTAGTGTACAGACCTAAAGACACTTTGATCATAGGCACTAAAAAGGTGTCTAGAAATAAAGTTGATAAATCTGGAAATAGAGTTAGAAATTAGGCTAGCATAGTATCACAAGGATATAGTCATGAATAAGGGATAGACTGTAAGAAAACCATTGATCAAGTAGCATTACTAGAATCCATTAGGACACTACTTGCTTATTCATCTCATCTGAATTTCAAACATTATCAAATGGATATTAAAAGTGCATTTCTAAATGGGTATTTAGTCGAAGATGATTTGTTTAGCAACCTCAAGGTTTTACAAATCCCCTTTTTACAAATCATGTCTTCAAATATTCTAAATCTTAATATGATCTGAAATAAGCTCAAAGTGCTTGGTATGAGAGGCTTTGCTCTTTTCTTATTTCAAAAGGTTTTACTAAAGTAATATAGGGTCCTACTATTTTTATTAAATGGATTTTTAATGATGTTTATTAGTGTATATTTATGTAGATAACATTATTTTAGGATCCTCTAAAAATTATTTATGAACTGGTTTTTCAAAAATAATGCAAGGTGAATTTTATATGAGTTTAATTGGGGAACATATATTTTTCCTTGGATTACAAATTTTTCAACATAAAAATGGAATTGTTTTAAATCAAAGTAAATATAAAAAGGATCTCATGAAATATATTGGGTAGGCCTGCAAAAAAGGTAGAGATACACCCATGAGTACAAATTGTTAGTTAAATGCTGATGAAACTGGTAAACCAGTGGTTCAAACCAATTACAAAGGTACGATTGGGAGTCTACTATATCTTACTGTTAGTAGACCAGATATTATGTTTAGTGTATGCATGTGTGCTCATTTTCAATCCAATCCAAAAGAGTCTCATTTAACTATTGTTAAAAGGATTTTTCAACATCCCAGGTACACTACAAACAAAGGATGATTTTATCCAAGAGGACAATCATTTGATCTAATGAGTTATTTGGATGATTATTTTTTTTGTTTTTATGATAAATAGAAAGAGCACCTCTGGAACATGTCACATTTTAGGAAAGTCACTAGTGTAATGGTGTAGTAAGAAGCAATATTCTATTGCATTATCTACTGCTGGAGCTAAATATATAGATTCTAGTAGTTGTCGTGTTGAAATTCCGTGGATGAAAAACACTTTACTAGACTATGGGTATCAATTCAAACATGTCTCAATTTATTTTGATAATACTAGTTCTATTAACACCTCTAAAAATCCAATATATATAATGCTAGGACAAATAATATTGATGTGAGACATCACTTCTTGAGAGATCCTTATCAAAGAGTTGATATCACTCATGAATTCATTGGAACTGAACACCAATTAGATGATATAATCACAAATCCTTTGATTTCTAAGCAATTAAACTACATCAAACATGAGATAGGAATGATAAACTGTTATAGTTTTAATCCTCACAGTTAGAAACCTCATAGATATAAACCTCACAGGTAGAAACCTAATACTTACAGACCTCACTGTTAGAACTCATCGTTAAACCTCATAGTTAGGGACCTCCCCAATATAACTCACTGTTAGACCACACAGATAGAGGCCTCACCATTAAACCTCACCATTAGACCTCACAATTAAACCTAACAGTTACAGACCTTGCCATTACACCTCACAGTTAGAGGCCTCACCATTAGACCTCACCAATATGCCTCACCATTGGACCTTACCAATAGGACTTTACCTATAAGACCTCACCCTTTGGACCTTACCGATGATACCTTACCGATTGCCGATTTATGTCTAGGAATTTATCATTTTTCTACTGGAATATGAAACGTTTATAGTTTTATTTTATTTTTTTCAATCCCAAAAAGATTAAATTAAAACACATTCCACATTTTAGTACACATCAAACCCTCTCTTGAATCTTTTTCTCCCTGCTCTTGAACCTAACCCTCTACTGAACCCGTTACACCGCTCAAGATTGATGGAATGATTGAAGATGCCGCTGGTCAGTGATGATGGGTATGCAACTGATCCTAGGATACATAGTTCTAGGTCTAGCAGAGCTTCAAAGCTAATCAACCCACATTTATCGAAAAGGTAAATAGTGGTTGAGAAGGAGTTATGTTCGTAGTGTCTACTGTCGAGCTAGTAATTAGTATTGAAGACACGTGAAACTCATGGCTGGGTTGTGTGTTTTGCAAACATCAATGGACCCTATTACCCAATGTTAGGGAAGTAATTTTATGAGTAACTCAAGTTTCAGCAGTCTGAGGATGAGAACATAATGTCTTCACTCGTGAATGGAGTATGTGTGAGCTTCTCCTCTGCTGAATGGGCTGAATTTTTTAGAGTACCACCTGAAGGGATTTTTGACTATTACTCAATTGTGGGGCCTCCCACTACTAATTTATTTTATCATGAAGAAGCTCTGTCTGAACTGAGAGGGAGTGGGATCCATAGGAATGTTATTGCTATTGAGATGGAAGGAGAAGACTAGCTACTGTTTCAGTTTGTCCATCATGTTTTGAGTCCCTAGAGAGGATAATTTGCAGCATTAATGATTCATGATGTTTTTTTCTTATATCTATTTAAGAATTTAATTAATATCAACATATATAAGTTGTTGATGATTCAACTAGAAGATATGACCAATGTGAGTTCGAAATCCAATGTCCTATTTCATGAGAAGTTGATATCCCATATGTTGAAAGTGAAAGGTGTTGCTGGAGGTAAGGAGGAAATTGTTGTTTTGAGGGATAACCATTGCACCACCAAAGTGATTTGCAAGTTGATGAACATCAACTGGAATCCATGGATGAGGATATGAGAGAATGTTGAGGCTAAGGAATAGGAATAGTTTAACCATGTGGCTCATCCTACTATGCCAAATAATAAGAGAGGCCATGGTCATAATCTTGATGAAGTTGAGCATGATTATTCAGATGAAGAATGAGAAGAAGCTATTGTTGTGCCAGAAACAGAGGATTCTCATATAGATGACAGGAGTGATCCTCACCATACCTCCAATCCTCATGCTAGTATTGTATCCTTCGGTTTCCCAATCCACCAAAAAGGTTTCCTAGAATGGAGACCATCCTGAGGGACAGTGATGAGTAAACCAGTGAAGAAGAAGGGGATAAAAATGTCTTAAGAGACATGAGAGATACCTCGGATGAGGATGCAGACTTTGAATCAAGTCAAGATAACTTTGAAACAGTTCTTTTTTAATGTGAAGAGGAATGTCTAAGTCTTACTTCTCTAATAATAAATACAGAAATATTTGAAAGTGGTGTTGAAGAAGTTTCTAATTCAGTTAAATCTGGAGTAGCAGTGGAAGTTGTTGAGGATTTAGTAGAATTAGAACCAGTGGGCTCCCCTATTGATGTTGTTTAACATGGAGTTATGGAAGAGATAAATGTGGATGATCAGTAGAATGATCCACCTGAGGGAGAGGAACCAGTTGGTATAGGATCAGTTTCTGTTGCTCATATAATAGAGGACTGGACAAAAGATCCTGGATTTGTGGTGTTATGTTTAGATTATAGAGATTCTAAAGGTGATCAGCCTATTATAAGTCCTCCAATTCATACTATTTCAGAAAATACTATTGTGAATCCCGTAGTACTTCGACCTCAAGACTATGTGAAGTAGGAAGATTTGGAATCAATAATGTCAGTTCTGAGGAGTGGAAATGATGTTAGATAGTTTGTTTTAGAGTGGGATATGACTCAAAATCATGAATATGTGACTTATAAAATGGAAAGGCTAGTTTCTACCTCTCACTCAGCTATGTTACATAAGGATAAGGTATGTCAGAATCAGTTACATGCTTTGCAAGATTCTATAAAATGAGTAAAAAAGTCTATTACCAGCTTAGGTGCATATATGTCTTGAAGAGCTCAAGTGGATAGATATCTCAGATATATCAAAAGTGTGGTTCATATGTTGGTAACTGTGTTGGAGTACGTCAAGAAGTCTTTGAAAACACATGTCAACGTCCATGACGATGATGTGAAAAGGATCATCAGTGGGCTGACCAAATCTGTCAAGGTGACAATGGCTTTCTCTTTGAATCTTATAGCTACATCTTCTTCCATATTATCATATCCTCTAGTTGATATAGAGGCTTTCAGATATGTTTTTAGAGAAGAAGTATAAACACTCTCTAGTGACAGTACCCTGGACCCTCAGTCTGTGTCTAAATTCATTTCCATTACCAGGTAAATTCATAAGATTCTGGGAGATTGTTTAATGGAAACTACTAAAGATCAGAAGGACATCAAGGATCCAGTTGAATCTTATTATAAAAGTGTATTACTATTAATTTGATGGATGGTCACTTATAGTTGTTATTGGAGAACTTGAGGATTCCACTTATCAGTCGGGCCTTTATGGATCAGGTTAGCAGGCTCAGAGAATTGACTCCTTCCTTAGAAAACTTTATGGAGAATAAGAATGATTATATCTCTGCCATGGAAAGAGGATGAATTATTATTATGGATTTTAGTAATCTTCTATTACCCTTTCTCTATGTGGAATGCACTCCCAAAATTTTTCCTCCAGCTTTGCCTTCTACCTCAGCTACTTCAGGTTCCACCAGTGTTTCTCCTTTGATGACTCATGCTCAGACCATCATAAGCTTGACCCCCACGATTCCTCAGAGATCCACTCACTATAGTTCTATTGATGCCTCATTGGCTGATCCTTCTATATTGATAACTGCCATCCCTTGGCTTATCCCTCCACCTTCTTAACCTGACTCGTTAGCTTCCAAAGCCAATTCTTTAATGGACATCTCTAATGTGGATTGAGTGTGGACTATCTTATCAAATAGGTATCAATGTATTCATTTTGGTATATTTTACTCTAGTTTTATTAATACAACCCCTCTCTTCTATCTCTTTTTGGTATGTATTATTTTTGTTAATCAACAAGGGGGAGAAGTGTTGAGTGTTTCAGTAGTTTATCCTCAATTTATATGTTCTAACATCAATTTCATTTTAATGATTTACTAATATGTGTTTTCTAACATCAATAATGGAATTAGCAGACGTTTTTAACCTTGATTGAATACTACTTAGAACCTAAAAATTATTTAAAACAACTTAAAACCTAACAATTCAATGAAATAATTTGTTATTATAAAAAATGGGGAGATTGTGGGACTCACTTATTTCAATAATCCCAAATCATGTTTCATTTATATAGAACATATTATTTCTCCTATAGGATAATTGTTTATGTGAAAATCACACTTATCTCAACGTAATACCCTTGTACTGTTAATCTCAGTACTCTCATTTTAAGCATGCAGTTCACAATATATCTAACTATAAGGTCACATATACAATGTCACTGATACAAGGTAACTGTTACAAGGTCACCGATACATGGTCACTGATACATGGTCACCAATACAAGGTCACTAGTACATGGTCATTGATACAAGGTCAATGATACAAAGGTCACCGATCCAAGACTACTATCGAAGCCTACTGATGTGAAGGCTACCATTACCTGTCTACCGATACTCTTCCTCATTTTGATTTTTTTTTATATTTTTCTAACGGTCATATTTGATAATTTAAATTCTTCTGACATTAATTAATGGTGATTGTAGAAGTCTTGGGAAACCATATTTGGGGACAATAAAAGGTTCGAGAATGATCATGCATGATCTACTCATTCCATGCCACGACCCATCCCCTAGGGCCCATGCCGTGACTACCCCATGATCACCTTCCATAGGCGAGGGGTAGGAGACTATCACCAAAGGTGTGAATCCCTAATGTGGGAAGGAATTTCCGTTATAAATGGAAACACACACAACAGAGTACATAGATTGATTCAAAAAACTATGTAAAACCGTATAACAAGAGAGTGCTGAAAAGTAAAGGGGCTTGAAATACAAGCCCAAATGAAAGTACAAGTAAAACTAAAAGGACAAAAACAACTAAAAGGTGAAAATCTGCTCCCGGATCATCCACCATGGATCCTACTTTAAGGGTAGGTACAGATAGCCTCCTCAGCATCCCAAGTCTGTCAGTCTCCTCCAGATACTGACTAGTCATGAGGTCTACCTCCTGGTATCATCTAGTCCTGCTACTCTGATCCTCAACTAGCATTGTCCGTCGTCTGCAACCAACACAACGAGGTGTGGGCATAGCCCGTCCCAGGGTGAGTATACCAATACATAATAAGGATCTTGAGACCCGCAATGTCTCACAAAAATTCAACAAGGATAAACCACAAGGTATGAAATCAAAAGATAACCCCAAAAAGGTATATACCCATACATATACCTAAATTACCAAGTAATCCATCTCAATCATGATGTAAACACAAAACTTACTTACTCAGCTCAACCCGTGATTTTCTTCTTGGGGAAGTATCATGTAACATCCCCAGTCACAATGTCGAAACCTCGGCTGTTGGAGTACTCCTCCTCTATCGAGTACAATGGGTATGCTGCGTCACACAGAGGCGCTTCCCACTATCCATGTACTGATGAGGTACCACTACCGTCGAGTATCGTGGGTCTGCTGCATCACACAGAGGCGCTCCCCACTGTGGGTCTTCCGCATCACACAAAGGTTATACACCTCGTAGTCTTCTTAGATACTCCTCCTGTCGAGTACCGTGGGTCTACCGCGCTCACATAGATGCGCTCCCCACTATAGGTCTGATGCGACACCAAGGCGCTCTCCACTGGGCTAGTCAAATCACTCTGAGTCGAATCAGTCCGCAGTCGTTACGTCTCATCCATCTACTAGTTCTCTGCACTATCATCGCTCGTCTCCGGGAGGGATCTGCTCCATGATAGGCAGGCCGAAACTCCAACTATCAAGAAGTCCCATGTAAAATTATCTCAAAGGTCTCCAACATCATAGAGGCTGAAACGCAAATGAAGATGTGTCAATCGGACACCTAGTTTGTGAGTTATTAGCTTTTTAGTCCAGAGGTACCTATTGGATTCGCATGCAATCCAACCTGACCATATCTCAACTTTACCCCGAACTCCAGTGGAGTATACTAAAAGGGAAGGCTATGCTCCATGATTTCTAGTTCCACTGACGTTTCATCAAACGGACGTCCAGGGCCAAAGATATGGCCAAAGGAAATAAAGGGTCGGTAGTGGGCCTGGGTCTAGTCCGACACTTTCGGATCGACCCGTACCAACTTAGTCTGGGTCGACCCATGATTACTTGATGGGACCGGCCTGGCCTATTGGGTTTGGCCTGGCCCGTGGGCCCCATCCTAGCAGATTGCGAGAGCGGTTTGGCTTGGAGTTCACCGCAGGGGGCGTGGCTCGGTCCAAATAGTGTGACCGGTTTGGTTCGGCCAGCAACGCGAGAGGCATGGTTCATGTGGCTCGGCCCGGGAGGCTGGGGCCGATTCGGCCAGGCTGGCTCGGTAGGCGACCGAGCAACCAGGTGGCAGCTAGGTGGGCCGGTGAGGCGGTCGGGAGGGCACCGGGCAGGCCGACGGGTGGCCGGAAGGGTGCCAGGCAGGGCGGCAGCTGGACGAGAGGGTGCTAAAGGAAATCCGAGAGGCGTCCGAGTAGGCCGGTTTGGAGTGGCTCAGGCCGGAGCGGGCCGGAACTGTACGACCGAGGCACTGGAATGCCGCGGGGCAGTGCGTTTCATGGAGGCCGTGGGAAGTGCAGAATTTGTAATCGTCGCCTCGTTGCTTCATCATCATGCCAATGATTTCCATGAACAATATCGACAGAGGGGTCAGGCCATGTTTGTTTGGTCCGCACCCTCCACAGTTAGGGCGGTATCAGAGGCTCATAAGTATGAAGCACAACAACCCTCATTATTCATTTTAAGAGAAAGGAAGAACATGGGAAAGATCTTACTTAGATAAAATTTATACCCCTACCTCTAATCTTCATGCGTTTTTTGTTGACGGGGTGGAAAAAAGTTGACAAAGAGAATAGTCATTCATCCCATTTTCCCCACGCTTCCAATCCCAATCTGCGTCGGTTCGTGGAAGTCGCACCACGTCGGTAGGTGTCTAGGGAAGAATTCGAAGAGGGATCATCTTCGGCGTTCTTCGTTGGAAGAATGTGTTCTTTGTATTTCGTTTGGAAAATTCTAATCCTCCCAAGATATCCTCTTTCCCTACTTCCACCCAAATACCAAGTGAAAATAATACTAGATAGAGTTTTCTAATATTTCATTGGCATGAAAATTCAAAAGGAATAATTAAATGAAAAGTCTCCCCCTAATTAATTCACGAGAGTTGGCATGAATTAATTATGGGAGATTGGAATGAACTTAAATAAATTGAAGTTGAAGAGGATCCCCTATATTAATTGGAGTTTGAGGGTTTCTCCACATTAATTGGGAGTTTCAAGGGGTTAAATTCTTGGGTGGAACCCACCACATTAATCCTCTCATGGGAGGTTGAGTTCTGGTGGGCCCCACCACCATAACCTCTCATGGTAGGTTAAGGTTTGGTGGTACCACATCCAAACTCCATTAAGAGGTGTTAACCACCACACACCAAATGACAGCTCAAAAAGAATAATGTGATGCACCCTTTATTTTATTATTTTCCATGAATCCCAAAATCTATCTTTTAAAATCGACCCACTATCGTCGAAGTGAATGTCTCAAGAGAATATCGACGCTACGAGTTCTACGGTGCCCTCATATTTCAATTCAGAGAACCTGTTGAAAATTTATAAAAACCCCCTCGTACGTTAACTTAACGTACCCAAAAAAACATCAGAAATTGACTCCTGGCACAACGGACCTCGGAATCAAGCGTCATCAATTTTTGAGGACTCGTAAAAATCCCATGTATTTAATAAAAAAAAATTCCATGGAAATTCTAGATCATTACATTCCCTCCACCTCAGGGCTTTAATCCCCAGTAAGATACAACTCGAAATAAGAAAACAAATGTGGGTAATAAGCACACATCTGAGCCTCCCACTCTCATATTCCCTCCTGGAGGTTCTCGTGCTTCAACATATGTGCACTAGAGGTATCGACCATCCACAAAGGACCCATCTTGTAGATCCTCAATCTCTACTAGAACCTCCATAAAAGTCGCCCCATCATCAAAATCTATCTCTCTATGGTTGAGGATGTGAGAAGGGTCATGCACGTATCTCCTCAGCTGGGATACATGAAAGACATCGTGATTCCGGTGAAACTGAGGTGGAGGATCTAGGCAGATAATCCACCTTGACTACTCTGCTATAGACCTGGAAAGGTCCGATGAAATGCAATGTTAACTTGCCACCTTGACCAAATCTCTGTAAACATCATCAGGGTGAGACTCGTAGAAATATGTGGTCACCATCCTCGAACTCCTGAGGTCTCAGACTCCTATCAGCATATGACTTCTTCCTGCTTTGTGTAGTTTTAATCCCCTCTTTGATGATCTGAATCTTTTCTGTGGTAGCCCATACCATCTCTGGTCCCACCAGTGCTGACTCCCATGGGTCTGTCCAGCATAGTGGGATCAGTAAGGTCGACCATACAAGGCCTCAAAAGGTGCCATCCTGATGGTGGAGTGATAGCTATTTTTTTATGAAAACTCCACCAAAGGTACGTGGTCTTTCCAATTGCGACCAAATTCTAGGACACAATCATGAAGAATGTCCTCAAGGGTCTAAATGGTCTGCTCAGTTTGACCATCAGTCTGATGATGGAAGGCGGTGCTCAGACGAATCTACATCCCGAAAGCCTCCTGCAACCCCTTCCACAGTCGGGAAGTAAAGCATGCACCATGATCGAAGACCATAGATGAAGGTACTCTATATAGCCACACAATCTCTTACAAATAGAAGAATCCCAAGCTCTCTACTAAACCCTACTCTCTGATCAGTAGGGTTTGGGATGACGTGGTGAGTCGTTCTATGATCAACCAAATCGAGTCATGACTCCTAGATGTACGAGGAAGAAACATCATGAAGTCCATAGATATCCCATCCCACTTCCTCTATGGGACCACTAAATGATGAACCAAGCCTGCTGGTACCTCTTGCTCCACCTTCACTTGCTGACAAGTGAGGCATCGAGAGACAAACTCTACCACTGCCTTCTTTATACCTAGCCACACGTGCAGTTGTCAAAGGTCCTTGTACATATTCACCTCTCCTAGACGTACCACTAGAGGGGATCTGTGGAACTCCCTCAACACTTCCTACAGAAGTGTCAATGGAACTATAATATGTCCTATGAAGAGGATTATGTGATCCCCACCTTATGAAAATCCATCAGGTGCCTGCCCTATTTCTATCTGAGCACGTCGTGTCTCGCAGTCAGCGTCTCTACGCTGTGCCTCCCTGACTCACTGAAGAAGTGGAAGAGATACTATAAGAGACTGAATGAAGGTTGCTCTATCTCTATCCAAAAAGGATATTTGTAATGCAGCCTGCTACTCTGTCACCTCGCCTAGCAGCCGTATACCAGAACTCTTACTGAGTGTATCTACTACAACATTATCCTTCCCAATAGTATCGACAATCTCGAAGTCATAGTCCTGGAGGAACTCAAACCAACGTCCGAGTATCAGGTTCAGATCCTTCTGAGAGAAGATATATTTGAGAATTTTGTGGTGAGAGTGGACTGTGAAACACTCTCCCATCAGATAGTGGTGCCACATATTCAATGTGAAGACCACAATTTCTAAATCCAAGTCATGGGTTTAATAGTTCTGCTCATTCTGTCTCAGCTGACGATAACCATAGGTAATCACTGCTCTCTCCTACCTCAGGACATACCCGAGTCTGGTCCCTGATGCGTTGCAGTAGGCTACGTACCCTAAGCCCTCCTCTAGAATCCTCAAGATGGGTGAACTATTAAGACTCTGCCTCTGCTCCTAAAAGCTCAGCTGGTATCTCTCTGAACAGACAAAGGGTTTCCCCTTCATCATCAAGGAAGATAGTGGTGCTGCAACTATGGAGAAGTCCGGTACAAACATTCGGTAATATCCATCCGAACCCAGGAAACTCCACACCTCTGTCACACTTCTTTGTGGCTCACAAAAAAGTAATGCCTCAATCTTCACAGGATCCACTGCAACTCCAGCCTACAAGATGACATGTCTTAGAATGTTAACCTCTTGGATCCAGAACTGGATCTTCGTTATCTTACCATAATGTTGGTGCTCTCAGAGTGTGTCCAGTACTTCCCACAAATGGTAGGCATGTTTATCCTCAGTAGTTGAGTAGATCAGAATGTCATCAATGAAGACTACGACAAAGCGATGGAGGTATGGTTGGAAGATCATGTTCATGAGTCGCATTAACACTACTAAAGGATTGGTTACACTGAAAGGCATAACTAAGAACTCGTAATGGTTGAACAGACACCTGAAGGTCGTCTTCTGAATATCCTTATCTTGAACTCTGAGATGGTGAGAGCCAGACCTGAGTTCTATCTTCGAGAACCATCGGGCTCCCTTTAATTGATCGAAGAGGTCTTCAATCCTCAGGATTGGGACCTTTTTCTTCATGGTCACCTGGTTCAGGCGACGGTAGTCGACAAAAAATCTCAAGATTCCATCCGCCTTCATGGCGAACAGAATCGGGGTTTCCCCTTGATAAACACTAGGTCGGATGAATACATTCCCCTTCATGCCCTCTGGTTGTACCTGCAATTTTTGATTCACAATGAGAGCCATCTGACATGCTGGTTTAGATATTGGTTTCGTCCCCGGGTACATGTCAATATAGAAGTCCACCTCTCTGCAAGGAGGTAGTCCTAGAACATCATCAGGGAAAACATCCACGTACTGGTCCACCACTACAGGAAAGCTCAAACTCTCCACATAAACTGCTCCAAGGGTAAGGTAGGCCAATTGAGGAGTGATTAGCTGCACCCTCCTCCGAGTAAGTATGTCTGGTGCTGCAAAGGCTCCATTCTTGTCGATGATGGTGAGTTCGATCCCATATGTGGGGACACACCACACTTTTCACCTAATACAGCCAATCTGAGCATTGATTGTAGATAACTAGTCTATACCCAAGGTTATGTGACAAGTCCTCAATGATGCTACTAGGAGATCCCAGCGGAAGCTCTCACCTACTAGAGTAAGATAACACTACTGGAACCAGTGCGTGATCATCGAGCCTGCTCCCGTAGTAGTCTCTAGCCATAAAGAGCGACCCAATGGCTGGGTCGGAATTTTAGAGCTCCAAATGATGGCATTGGAAATGATAGAGTGACTGGAACATGTGTCTATAATAACTGAAGATATGGTGGAGTAGACATAGATCATACCTCAAATCATCTTTGGAGTACCGTGATCATAGGCTTCGGTTGCCTGGACCTGAGCTCTCCTCTGTCCACCTTCTCCGTGTGGTTGGTTTTGAACTCCTTATGGTGGTGGTGGTAACACCTCAAAACGTCATCCACCTCTAGCTACAAGACCGACTCCATTACCATGTCCACCTGCTCCCTTCGGACCTCCTCGATCGAATCACTACCTCTACCTGGGTGGTCCCTCACCTATCTGGTGGTCATTTGAATGGTGGGTTAGACAGTCACGAGCCATGTGACCCTGCCCGCCGCATGTGTAACACTATCTGCTCCTAGAATGTATGTCACTGACCTGAGTTCCCCACACAACTGATACTAAGTCATGCAGTCATCGACCCATGTGTATGGTTCTTTTGGACCTCAACGTCATCTGTCTACTACAAGATGTAGACGACTCTACTGCATGTCGACTAGTGGAGGGTCTTACTGCCAGAGACTGCTCAGCAAGGAAACTCTCTAGCATGAGGGATCACACTAGCACCCCCGCCTATGTCGGGATGCTGAGTGAGGTAATCGAATCCTTGATCTCTCATTTGAGCCCTTGATCAAAGGCATGAGCCCTGAAAAATGGGCCCCGCACCATATCTGTGGAGTAGTGCGAGAGGTCGGTGAACCTCGTAGAGTAATGAGCTTCCATCATGCTACCATGCAGTATATGTAGAAGCTCCTATAAATGCACTACATGAAGGGTGGTTAGGATAAACTCCGCCCAAAACTAGCCCCTGAATATTGTCCATAGTACTGTCATCTCTTCATGCACCTAGAGAATCAGGCTCCACAACCAGCCTGTTGTTGGCTGAAAGAGACTCGCGATAAGGATCACTATAAGGTCTACCGGTTTACCTATCAGTCTGAAGATTCTCATCAAAGCCTTCATCCAATCCTCAGTCTCCTGTGGGTCCATATCTCTCCTGAACCAGGGTGGCCTCTAGTGCTGGGACTTGTACAACGCAATCAAGTGGCAGGCATCGTCTGCTTCTGGGACTGGTGGCATCTATGGACCAATGGGTAGTGGCACCGCTGGTGCCTCTTCTAGAAGAGGGCACTACACCAAGGCCTCATCGCTCGGTGGGCTATCTGTGCATATAGCTCACGGGGATCTAGCTGGTCATCCACGGGGAGGCATCCTGAAAGAAACAAATGCGACATGGTCAATAGATTATACCTGGTGAGCTGACTTGGTTGAGGTGACATAAAAAAATATTGACAACACACATGCATTCAGTGTTTTCATGCACTGATTCAAAAATCAGAAGTCAGGGTCCTAGTGTATGGATACGTCGTCCGCCACACCAACACTGGACTACCTGAACTGAAAACCATACTCGGTACCCTTAGCACTATTGTGTCATAGAAAATAATGATCAGATTCCTAAGTTCTGCAATCGAACCAACTTCTCTGATACCAATTTTTCACGACCCGTCCCCCGGGGCCCGTTTCGTGACTACCCCATGACCACCTTCCTTAGGTTAGGTGCTGGAGACTAGAACCAAAGGCGTAAATACCTAATATGGGAATGCATTTCCTTTATAACTAGAAACACACACAACAGAGTACATAGCTGGATACAAAACACTATGTAAAACTGTATAATAAGAGACTACTGAAAAGAAAAGGGGATAGAAATACAAGACCAACTGAAAGCACAAGTACAACTAAAAAGAACAAAAACAGTTGAAAGGTTAAAAACAGCTCCCGGATCATCCACAAAAGATCCTACCTGAAGGGTCGGTACAGATAGCCTCCTCGGCACTCCACGTCCCTCAGTCTCCTCGGGATACCGACTCATCGTGAGGTCCACCCCCAGGTATCTTCTAGTCCTGTTACTCTGATCCTCAATCAGCACGGTTCGTCGTCTGCAACCAACACAATGAGGTGCCGGAATATCCCATGTTGGGGTGAGTATAACGATACTCATTAGGGACACCGAGACCCGCAAGGTCTCACAAAAATCCAATAAGGATAATGCATAATGAATGAAAACACCATAAAACCCCACTTAGGTATATTCCCATATATATGCCTATGTTACCAAGTAATCCATCTCAATCATGAGGTAAACACAAAAGTAACTGACTAAAATCAAACAATGTTTTTATTCTAGGGGTAGTATCAAGTAACATCCCTAGTCACACTTTCAAAACTTCAGATGCTAGATTACTCCTCCTCTATCGAGTATAGTGGGCTTACCTTGTTACACAGAGGCGCTTCCCACTCTCTTGGGACTGGTGAGGTACCCCTCCTGTCGAGTATCATGGGTCTTCTGTGTCACACAGAGGCTCTCCCCACTACGGGTCTACTGCGTCACACATAGGAGCTTCCCCACATTGCCTGCTGAGGTACTCCTTATGCCGAATAACATTGGTCATCCGCGCTCACACTTAGGCACTTCCCACCGTGGGTCTGTCGCAACACCAAGTCACTCCAGACTGGGCTAGTTGAATAACTCCGAGTCGAATTAGTCAAGAGTCATCAAGTCGTAGCCAGCTTCTACATCTCTGCACTATTCTCGATCGTCTCCAGGAGGATCCTCTCTACGATCTGCAGGTCGAAACTCCAACGGTCACAATGCCCTATGTAGAAGTATTCCAAAGGTCCTCCATGACATATAGGTCTCAATTCCATTGACGACATGTCAATCAGATTCCCGGTCTATTAGTTATTAGCATTTTAGTCCCGAGGGCCCAGTTGGATTCATGTACGATCCAACTTGACCATATCACAACATTACCCCAAAGACCGGTGGGGTATACTAAAAGGGGAGGCTACACTCCATGGTTTCCTACGCCGATGATGGTTTGTCAAATGGATGTCCGGTGAAAAAGATATGGACAATGGAAATTAAGGGTCGGTAGTGGGCCCCGGTCTGGTCCGACCCCGTCAGACTGACCCGACCTAACATAGTCTAGGCCTACCCGGTGGGTCGACCCGTGCTGACCCGATGGGTCCGGCTTGGCCCGTTGGGTTTGGCCCGGTCCACTGGGCCCCACCTAGTAGACCACGAGAGCGGTCCGGCCCAGAGGTCGCCGCGGGGGGTGTGGCTCGGCCCAAAGTGTGCGACCGGTTTGGTTCGAACTGCGCCATGAGAGGTGCGGTTTAGGATTCTCGGCCTGGGAGGCTGGGTCCGGTTCTTCCCGGAGCGCTGCAAGGGGCATGGGGCCTCAGCCGGTTCGACCCGGATGGCTAGGTAGGTAGCCGGTCAGCCCGGTGGGACGGTCGAGAGACTGCCAGGAAAGCCAGTAGGTGACCGGGATGGCACCGGGCTGTCTAGTGGCAAGCCAGAAGGCGGCAGGGCAGGTCAGCGGTAGGCCGGGAGGGCGCCGGGCAGCCCAATGGCAGTATGGGAGGCGGTCAGGCAGGCCTGTTCGACATGGATTGGGCCAACAGTGTTCATCCGAGGCAGCGGAATGTCGCGGGGCGACATGGTTCATCGAGGCTGTGGGAAGTGTAGCCTTTGTCATCGTCTCCTTCTTCTCCTTGTGTCTTCATCGCCAGGCCAATGATTACCATGAACAAGATCAGTGGAGGGGATGGGGTATGTTGGTTTGGCCCGCACCCTCAGTGGATAGGGAGGTATCAAGATGCTCGCAAGTATGAAGCAAAACAACCCTTGTTCTTCATTTTAAGAAAAAGGAAGAACATGGGAATGATGTCACATAAATAAAATTTAAACCCCTACCTTTAATCGTAGGGAATTGTTCGTTGATGGAGTTACGGATAGTAGACGAAGAGAATTTTCATTCGTCGCGTCCACCGCATGATTCCAATCCCAAGCTGCGTCGGCTCGTTGAAGTTACTCCACATCGGTAGGTGTCTAGGGAAGAAGATGAAGAAGGATCGTCATCGGTGTTCTTTGTTGGAAGAACACGTTCATCGTTCTTCGTTTGGAGAATTCTAATCCCCCCAATCATTTCTCTTTACCAACTGCCACCGAAATGCCAAGTGAAAATAATATTAGTTTGAGTTGTGTAATATTTTTTTGGCACAAAATTAAAATAAAATAATTAAATTAAAAGGATCCCGCTAATCAATTCAGGAGAGTTGGCACGAATTAATAAGGGGTGACTGGCATGAAATTAAATAAAGGGAAGTTGAAGAGGTTCCCCTATATTAATTGGATCATGAGGGTTTCTCCACATTAATGTAGATTATCAAGGGGTTAAAATCTTGGGTGGGCCACATCACATTATTCCTCTCATGGGAGGTTGAGTTCATGTGGGCCCCACCACTATAACCTCTCATTGGAGGTTAAGGTGCGGTGGTCTCACCTCCAACCTCCATGAGAAGGTTTTAACCACCACACACCAAATGTCGGTTCAAATAAAATAAAGTTATGAACACTTTAATTTATTATTTTCCATGAAAACCCAAAATCTATCTTTTAAACTCGACCCACTGCCATTGAAGTGAATGTCTCCATAAGCGAATACTGGCACTGCGAGTTCAACGGTGCCCTCAGATTTCAATTACAAGCACCAGTTCAAAAGTTATAAAAACCCACTCCTATTTTTACTGAATGTACCTGAACAAAACATCATAAATTGATTCTTGGCACACCAGGCCTCAGAATCAATTGTCATCAATTTTCGTGGACTCGTAAAATTCCCATGTATTTATGAAAAAACATCCATGGAATTTCCAAGTCTTTACAATCCAATTGTCAGACCTCAATTATAAAATGAGCAGACCACGAATGAAAATGTGGGATATACATGGTGAAGTGGTGTGGCATACGAAGTGTGTCTGTACCTGTGAAGAAGCTTACCTTATAAGATCAAAGAAGAATAATCCATCACTTACAATTTGAATCCATAAGCATCACGAATATCATTTTGGGACAAACTCACTTATGCCTTCTGTGCCTCATCGTCTCCTGATCGACACCAGAGGCACAACACTCAAAGTTAGGACCTAGAGTTGCAACAATATATTTTGGAGAAGGCTTCCAAATAAAGGCTCAAACATCAAATTATTCACTCCAATGAGTCAAAAGCTGAACCTCTAACACATTTTGATTTCTAATCTCAATCTTATAGTCTTAGTTGTATTGTGTTATTTCATTTTACATTTCTAGGAAGTGTGTGTGTCTATCTGTTTAACACACTATCTCTTGTTCTTAAACTAGAGGATACCGAATATCCTCACATCAAAATTCATCTACATTTTGTTACCCGCATATAATTGTGGAAGAGACTATGTTTGGGTTGTACTGATTATTTTTCCCACAAAGAACTGTGGAAGAGTGTGTGAACCCTGGATAGTTTGTGAAAACTATTGTAAAGCCCGATAAAGGGTGTGTATCAATATTATTGTTAATATACACTACATGGTGGCAGGTGATCACCATGTAGTGAGGATTAAGTCTCATCCTGATACTGAACTCTTGTTTTACTTCACTATGCAATATATTTTATTATACCCTGTTTTATATTTTTTTTTCGCTGCTTATATTTTCTAAAACATAAAACTTTTTTTCATTCACTTTGATAGTTAGTTTGGGTTAGTGTGTGTATTTGTTTAATTTATTAAAATTGTTTCAAAAGTCAAATAGGTATTTTCACTGATTCAACTGAAGATTAATCACCATTTAAGGAACATGTTGACAAACTAAACATTTACATATATATTTCCTTAATTAACTAGGCCATTTTAAAATTGGGAGATCCTTTTAAATAAGGTTTTTATAAGAAATTTTAAGTAGGAACTTGATTAACCACCCTCTTGGGATTCCACACCAACCAATAATCCAGTTTTAATAAATATCCCGGAATAAAAAATCACCATACATTCAAAGCATTTTTGATATTCCATTTTGGTTAATTCATGATAATTTACATATTCATGCAATTTAAATTTTAAAGCCAACTTATTAGTTTACATAATTGCTCTAACCATTAAAATTATAATTTTCAATTAAAAATGTAACCATTTCCCAATAACAAATTCATTCTATTTAAATACATACATGCCATGTGATTTCTAAACAAGACAAACACATCAATTCAATTATCAAGTCAATTAAAAAATTACTCCATTCACTTAACAATTACAAATTAATAATAGTGGTCTAAGATTGTATATTCCTAATACCAGCATAGATTAAATGGTATGATCACCACTTGGGTGGACACATGTCCCATTCACAACACCAACAGACACAAGAAGATCTATTCATGGTCTCAAAATGACATAACCATTCTAGTATAGAGACTTTACCTCATTTGAGGTTATATAAAAAGTGTACCAAATTAATTAATTGTGTTTACATACTAAACAGTTGAATTGGACTGTAGGTCGATTTATTTTACCACATAAATCAGGAATATAGAAGAAGGGAACAATGATGAAGCATTCAAATCAAAAAATCCACCTATGAAATACAATTCATGTTTTGAGGATTTATCCAAGAATCAGTGCACCATAATGCATGCATTGGGTGATCCTCAATAGCCAAGAGAAAACCATTGATTTTTTTAAATCCATTATTAATGTCTAATAGGTAGATTAAAATATTAATCAAGGGTTTATTAGGAAATATGATTTTCCCCTTCTTATTTCATCCCAACAAGACAACATCGGTTTGATGGTGGGCACTACTGGCTAACCATTCAGGTCTTGTAGTGTTCTTACATGGATGGGAACTCCATCTATTGGATAGTGGAAACCTATAAGAGAGACAATAATCTAGATCCTCATAAGATTGATATTGGTACACATGTTCTAGTTTGTGGGACATCTATATCTTTACTAGGATATTGAGAAACCCACCAGCTTTCTTGTGGACATAAACTACAAGTCTTGGCACTGTATCATCTCTAATGCTACATTACACCTCTAACACTCCATACAATCTACATATCAAATACCTTAAACAGATCTATAAATTTATTTTAATCCAATAATGGGCTCTTTTAACATGGTTCAAAAAAATTTAAAAAAACTAAAATAATTTCATCTA
This sequence comes from Viscum album, assembly GCA_963277665.1. Taxonomy (NCBI): domain Eukaryota; kingdom Viridiplantae; phylum Streptophyta; class Magnoliopsida; order Santalales; family Viscaceae; genus Viscum; species Viscum album. The sequence continues at coordinate 1,203,618,197 of OY728135.1, forward strand.
AAATCCAAAAGATAAATACCCCTATAATAATATGGGATCCTACTACATCCCCACAATATAAAACCTTGTGTTAGAGAAATTCTCCCTAGAATAACTAAGAGGTGTCAATTAAAATGTTGGGGCCTAGTGCCTCCATATCATAATCCACCAACAATGTATTTTCTTGAACACTCACATGCTACAAAAACATTGTCACCAAAGGAATTGTATTTCCATAAAAATTCCACTCACTATTTATATATTTTTTTATCAGATTATCCAAAAATTATTCATCAAAACTGTGTTTATAATCATCAAAATGTATACCTTAAGACTGGTTATGTTTATGTCTCTAAAGTTGTGACATTTGAAACATGTCATGAGTGGAACTATAACATGATGGAAGATCCATCTGGTAAAAAATTACTAAATTTATATACAATCTCAAAATTCCGAATAATCCTAGGTTTCACCTTTCTATATATCCTAATATAGAATTTCACCATCCTAGGAGAAACCTAATGAAAAAAATGGTGACCATCCATTAACATATGTTGTTGCGTTTGATTGTCAGTATATGATTTGCCTCAATGTTTCATGGACAACAACAACTTTTTCAAAAACTGAAACATTAAAAGAATATCCAGTACGAGACCATGACTATTCGACATTGACTTACCCACCTATAACTAACATAGTGGTAATTGGCACAGAATCCCATAAAAGGCCACAAAAGTATCCATCTGGATTATTTAATAGATTTTATTATCATAATAGAACCCCAGAAGATATACATAATTCTATAAAGTGTCACCAAAATCAAAATGTTGGGTCCATAACACATCATTTAGAATTTTAATTCTCAAATCATATTTCTCATCAGTATGAGGATGGTAGGTTTTTCTATAAATACCAATGATACATAAACTCCCTAATGTAAAATATAGATGTGTGACATAAAATAAGGATCTTTATTAGAAATAATACTCCTTAGAATACCATGAAATAAAACTATCTTTGAATTACCTAGGTTTCCCAGATCATCATTGTTGGTGTTCTTCCTATGAGGAAGAAACTAGGAAAACTTTGATAGTCGATAAAAAGTCAATCATACTATATGAATTTCGTAACGTATCATTGGTAATTTTTTATTCATTCTATGCTGAAAAAACTCAACATCCATTCTGAAATGGGAAAAGTTTGTAGTATCCAAGAAGGACACTAAATAATGAACTTTACCTAGTAATAGGTCAAACAACACTCCAAAAAGTTCACTATATACTTATTTATACCTGGTCACATGTATTCAATTTTGTAATTGTGATATATCTCTATCATCTAGTTATATAACTACCATTCAGAAATAATAAATTCCCACATTATTTCTCTAATAAAACTCAAAAATACCTAGAAAAAGCCATAGAAATGAAGAAACTCTTTATTAAAAACTGAACAAACATGATGATGGAATTCCTACATATATGATATTACTCAATGATAATCCCTTTGGTTTAAATTACATATATCATTTGATCAAGTCTATAAGAACAATAATAACAAATGTTGAACTGAAATTCACTCACACCTCGGACTCAAAAAGAACCCGATACATATCAGAAAATAGTTTTATCAAACTCCACATATCACAATATTCATATAGGTCCTTTTATAATGTATTCCTACTTGATGAATAATCAAAATCGATTTCCCTTTTCTAGAGTTTATTCAAAACTTAATCCAAAATTCTATAGATACTTCTCCCATCTCTTATATCGATGGTTCAGATCTTGATGTGATAAGGTGTACTGGAGAATATTTAGATCCACATAAACTATAAACGTCCCATCCAAAAGAAAATTCCATTATCATCTTAGGAAATTTACCAACATAGCTTAATCGATATCATGAATAAGATAATTACACTCTTGAGACCTCAATAGTTTGGATCTATATGAAACCAAAAAATTATCCTATATCAAAACTACTCTAATCTGAAATACTGATTCATTATATTGAATGATATACTACTTACCATGATCTCCTATATTAGGGATCGCTGATTTGTTAAACCTATACTTTATGGCATATAAATCCCTCTCATATGCATCTAAAAAAAATTTCACCTTTCTTACTCAGTCTTGACTTGGAAGCTTCAAAATGGAATATTTCTTTAAAAAATGAAAGTAATATCATTCAAATCCCAAAATACTCTACATCTTGAATATTTTCTATGTACATTGCCAATATACAAATACTTCCACTATCATTAGTTCGAGTAACACTCCATCAACTCGCATAATGTGAGCCAAAAATTGTATAACATCATTTTATAAATCAGATATGGATATCTTGTCATAGAGTAAATGTTCTATCAAACTACCAAAGGTGATATCATGATTATGTGAATCATCATATCCAGAACACGAGTACACTACGTTGGCATCAATTAAACCCACAAGAAAATAATAAATAACATGGTGGATGATCTAGTCCATCAAGGACACGAATTCCATTATTGAATTCATCATAACAATTGAAAATTCAAACCACGCATATAGGTCAAACCTAATCCTAAAATATTTATAGTTTATGTTAGATGATTTCACACTCAACTGATGGTTACATAAACTCAATTTGATCTTAGATAAAATACAAGATCCTCCCAGCTTATTCAACAGATCATTGATGTGTTATAGGGGGTAACAGAACATGGATTTTGTCTAGTTCGGTCTCAGGTAATTTTCATATAACTATAATGTCTGACCATATTTCTTGTTGAAAATTATAAAATTACCCTCATGATTAATTCCTATCCCATTAGAATCCATCAGATTCAATATATTCCAATTTCAATTTGTACTCTTAATGCTCCTATAGTTCTATCCTATATAGCTAGATTGAAAATGATTCAACTCTGGGAATAGACTCAATAGGGAACACAATATCCAACTCAATTCGTAATCCTAATAACTATTTAGGATGTAAAATTTTAAAATTGATATAATTATAGAGGAAAATAACTTTTTATCACTCAATATCAATCTATATAATACTTTCTCCGAGTTCATGTGAAAATCCATCGATCCAAATCTGATTTTTATTTGAATATAGAGTACAAAATAAACACCAAACTATGTGGGCCAGAAATAGTTCAATATGAGGGAATCCACATTGACAAAATTCACCCCTCAGGTTTTAGGCAACCAATGGTGAAGAAATGTTTATTGATTAAGCTCTGGTATGATAATGAAACCAGGTGATCTATGACCCTATTACACTTAGGCCAAGTATGGGTTACTTGGATGTCGTCTCCAAGAATGTCTCTACATTTGAAAATAGTATAGGTAATGGAACAAGGCGGAGATCCATTACAACTTAAGGAATCATGAAGGACCGTAGAGTCAGTATCCACCAAGGCGATGTCTAGGTTCGCTTGCATGCAGAGGGTGAGCCCTGTGAGCATCGCTTTGGCCACAAACTAATGTGAGGTACCATTTTCATAGAATGATGAGTAACCCAGAACCAAATTTACCCATAGTCCAAAAAACACACACCCTCTGCATGCAAGAGAACCTTGACACCCGTTATACAGGACCAATCCAAATTCAATTTTAAACATGTAGAGGGAGGGTTATAAGAAGACAAATTCCCAGTAAACTTTTCAATGGTGGGAAATAAAGTTGGGATCCTAACTGGAAGGAAATGAAATAAAGGAGAAAAAACACCATCAGAACCCATTATGAGGTATTGAAAAAGAATGGGGATGAGGGAAAGGATTTTGTCTTGGGAAAGAAAATAGGAAAGGAGTTGAGTATGCAGATTGCACACACATATGTAGCAGCAATAGAGTTCGGGAACCGCTTTTATGGTCTAGAGATCCACGACCCCCCTTTACCTTGTGAGCAGGAGCCTTCTGATGATGATATTTACAGTCACCCTTCAGTGTATAGAATATAACGAATTAAAGGGAATGGACCCCTTTTCCCTAGTGAAAAGAAGGGGAAAAGGCATGCATGACTTGGGGAAATGCATTGTGGTACATGGGAAAAAATCCATGGCACGCAAGGTCTACTAATGCATGAAAAAGGAAATGGAGACTCAGTCTACTAAGAAGGGTGGAAAAAGGTAAGGTAAAGATACCTGAAATGGGTAAAGTGAAGAATCAAGTAGGAATTCAAGTGATAGGGAAGAGGATGTTGGGAAGTGCATGAAAACTATCCTGCAAAACAAGGCATAATTGATAGAAACAATTCTCCTGCCTAATGTCTCGAAAGAAGAGATCCAAAAAAATTATGAACGTCGGTTGTAGGTTGATGCTTACATGTAGCAAGAAGTAGGGATAGACTAACAAGATCGCATACTGGCCCGATGATTCAATAAGAGAAAAATCAACACAGTTGATTTTATTTAGACAATGGAAAGGATGATCGCTCACCATGAAGATTTTATTAGAAAGGATCTTGAATACCAGGTTAGTATGCTACAGTGGGAGCTTTATGGATTTGTTGAATCAAGTAATCTTATCCGTGTGTTTAATCAATTTGTTAGTTCTTTCAGTACGTAGTGGTTTCGTTTTTGAATTAAAATGGTTTAACATTTCCCTTAAAATGGCTTTGTCTTAATAAAAAAATTAATTTGGATGAGATATGAGCAAGGCCATATCCAACAGTAGTAAATGATTCCTCATAATGATGGACCTCACCGACAGATAGGGCCATAAAATATTTTCAGGTTCCTTGATTTTCACACAAACCAGTACCCATCAATAATGATTAATGACCTAACATCTATTCCAAACCTGAGTCTGATGATCCATGGAAACACTTTTCCAAGAATGGATCATCCCTGAGATCACTTTAAGGGAAGGTTGTAAGTCCTCCAAGATGTTCTGCACTTCCTGAGAAAGTTCCCCTTCATAAAACATTTATTAAGAGCTCTCCTCCTGCCTAATGATACAACAATAAAACCATGAATCCAAATCTATTACAACCTTCATGATATTATTCTACATGGAAATTACATGGAAAATAATGCACCATGAATAAAAATTTACTTCCCTGTAATCTTGTTACACCATACAACATCATTCCAATATTCATTAGGATCCTGTGTAGAAAACATCCTGCGAAAAACCCTAGTGGTGAAGGAATCCATGGGAGAAGGAGTAAACACACATTTATCATGCTTAAAATTGAAAAATATGGACTTGAGGTGGTCCTGTTTCTCCACATCTAGAGCAACCATGGTAAATCTAGGGTAATGACTCACTTCCTTGACCTTGATTAGAGGCGGTGGGCATCCATGGAATCTGAGAATTGAGCCCACCTAGTTGGGACTCTGTAAGGGAATATCTACCTTGATAACAAGCTAAAGAGAGTTCTTTTGAATATTCTGAAAAGAGGGTTAAATGATTATCTATCATTGTAAGCACAACACTCAATTTTTGGTCAAGGGAACTGGTCTCACTTATGTCATGAGAATCCACTCTATTAGAAATGTACATATTTATCACCAAGATAACATGTACTAGTTTATAGAATTCCTTATAAACTATTTTCCATATGGTGGTGAATGAAATATTTCTTTTGATAAACATTATATATTATTTCCTATCATCCTATCGAGAATTTATATCTGTAACTTGATGTATCCCTCATGACACAATTACATATGAGACCTAGAATCATGATACTTGAGAAATATGTCATCTAAAAGACATTCCCTTAATACATAATCTCATATCAAAGACCCTCCATAAATTAATTAACCATATACAGCTCATCTCTATATAACATTAATGAAAATGTTTCAGGTATGACAAATAGCTAGAATAATCCTTCACTAACATGATTCTATGTGTCTGGTGCATAAACATCATATATCACTACTCCCTCAATATTTATGGATAGAAATGGTCCTTCAAATTCATATCAAAACCCTCCCATGTTACATCATCATGATGGTTAGCTTGAATAATAATTTTCCACCAATTATTTTCTATCCTATTTAACATATATGCAACAAGAATCACCTTCCTCTTGATTGGTGTCTTTATATGACAATATATTATCTGGATAGATTCATGAAAAAACATCATTTCTTGGTGGCTACCCTCCATAGAAAACATGGATGGGAGACGCCGCTGAAACTACCACATCAAATTAGAAATTGAGGGAAATTTAAAGATTTCTCCCACACCCATGATAACTTGACTCACATGAAACCCTCATAGAGATAATATTTAGTCTAATTTCCTTGATCTATCAAGAATCCTGACTCTAATATGTGATGTTTGTACTTTTTATGACTCTTATGGAAATGAAATTAAATAAAATGTGGAGTAATTATATCTATAATGATCAAAACACTACATAGATCACATGATATATAATTATATTATACTGATAAGAGAAATGAGTAAATAGATATCCAAGGTCACAAGGTCATTTTAACATTATTGTAACAATTTATTTAACAAATGACACTGGATTCAATAATTTCAATTACCAATTTTTACATGGGGTTTTATTCACCATTTAGATATATTGATACGCCATGTCCAGTAAATACATCGCCAAGATGAACACTAAATTTAAAAAAAAAGAATCTCAATGCCTACCATAAATCTTGCATATTCAACTTATTTATATTGATCACTGAGTTAAATCTCATAAAAAAGTATCATCACATTGAACGTGCATCAAATAAAGTGAAATAACAACCTAACTATAACATGGGAATGTCATTTATATAAATATCACCCTTGTAAACATGGGGTTTTCCTTGAACATGGGATACCTACACCCATGAATAAGCTCATTTCCATGCCCTAACAAATCCTTGTTTCATATATACTTTCACAAAGTAGAAAATAAATAAAGAATAAATGATACTATTAGAATGATGAGTAAAATTCATTCCCTAATGATCCTTTATTCCAATTATATATGTTAATACATGAACTCTATCATTCTTACCCATATGCTAGAGGCTATCGACTAGTAGTGAGGGTCTACGTAATAAGGTCAGGAAGCTATTCCATTTCGTGTATAATTAGAATAATAAAAAATATAATAAAAATATATAATATATAATACACCAATAGAAAAATAGAAAAAAATCAAAAACCATCCAAACTTAGTAATAAATGGGATTTTATGATGAATGTTTACTGAAATGGATTAAAAGAAAAACTAAAAACCATAGAATAAAATAAATTTTATATAAAATCCTCATCTTAAACCCCTTGATTGGCCCCATATCTTTTCTCATGTACCACTAAGAAATAAATCAATAATAAGATAAAAGGACACCTTCACTTGTTCAGAATTATATTCATGAAACCTCTCTAGGTACCAGATAGATCATCAAAATGGTGTAAAAGAATATATACACCTAAATTAACACCATCTAAATAGTGTAATATTGGAAATTATACATTCCTTTGTATGAATAAATGAGCATAGATTTATTAATTAACTAATAACATCAAATAATCCCGCAACCCTCAATCATTAGGTTGACAACCAGAGCTAGTCCAACCCTTTTTTAGTACCATTTGAAATTTCAATATCAACATGGAATATTCCTCTTCCTAGGATTAGTTAGCCATAATTTTTGTTAAATATATTTATATATAACGTTATTTCATCATGTAATCACTTATATCACCCTCTAAAATGTTGTAATAAACCATCTCATGCTCAAGAATCAAATAAAAAATTAAATCACCATAAGGCATTCCATACAGTATACACACCATCCATGGACATCAATCCTCCCGCACTTTCATATCTTGATTAACGAAATAATGGGTATCTCTCTAAGGCCTATGATTCTATGCATTTCTTCCCAACAATAATGCTAAAAATTTTACCTCCCTCTAACATCATGATATTGTGATGAATATTAAATCACCACACAAGTTATGTTTGATACATATTATATTTGGTTTCATTAATTATAATTACCATATAAATACCATTTCCATTTTCATTCCAACATTACATTTCTAATAACAAGTTTATAAATTTAATTTCTCATGATAAATTGTCCCATTAACCATTTCACAATCATCATTTAGTCAAACTAATTCCATTTTCATTCCATTAAAATAATTACATTACAAGTGATTTATAATCAATCTAAACACATCAGTTCACATGATAGGTGAATTCAAAAATTAATATGTTCCACTAATAATTTCAAATTCAACACAGGGCTCTAGGATCATACTTTACATGTTCCAAGAAAATGTCAAGGGTAGGAACATCACTTCGACGGCCTCTTATCTGAGTCTCAACCCATGCCAAGCCAATATTATCTCTAGAAGGATTGATGATAAAACGAATCATGCCATTCTACATATCTACAATTATTAGAGTACGTGGTCATGGTGTCGTAGTGATATCATTGAAGTTTCATAAACTATAGATTCAAATTAGACAATAAGTTTTATTTTTAGACCACCTAACTCATAGAAAAATAGATTGTTTTTAGTTATTGAACAACTAAATCTGTGAATCCCACCACAATATTGTATTCATATTTATAAACTAAACCAAGATTCACAAGACAAATATGAATGTGTTCGAGATTTCTCAAAATCCTTGGATAACCCTTAAATGTCACAAATCATATAATAGGGTTTAATAGATTAGTAAATGGATTAAATCCGTCTTTTAGGGAAGAAAATATTATTGTATATATTCTTACTCCATCAAATCCTGATACCCCTGGGTAGCAAGTGGTGTCCACAAGTGTTCTTGCACTACTTGGAACACCACCATCCAGGAGGTCGGTATCCTGTAGGAGTACCAATCAAAATTCTTCTCATCATCAGACTAATTGGACTCACAAATTGGCAGAGGGACACCTATATCCATATAAAGCTACAAGGTATCACAACGGCTAATCGGTGGACTACCCTTGCTTTCCAGTAGAATTGTATTATCTTCAATGATATAGGAAACCTCTAGTATTTTTCAATATTAGCTTCTCCAAGAAAAAAAACATCATTGAATAATTACTTTAAGTTAATCATGGATCTCCGTTACCATTTGTAAAATAGTTTACAAAAACAAATTTTATAACCAATAATATATAGAGAAACATGAATTTTAAAATACCAGACCTTACATCTAGAATCACCCATAAATATTTACACTGCATGGGTGTTAATGTACATGTGTAAAGAATAAGGATTCATTTAAGGACGAGGTGTTATCATTGAGAAATAGGTATATAATACAATATTATGTTCACTAAATTTTGGTGACGCTGAAATTCAGAATTGGAATGGTGGTTAATACATTGTTTCAATTATATATATATATATATAAGGGGCAAAATATTTTGTATAACTGTATTATTTTGTGTATATGAGTTCATATACTATAAATTATTTATATAGTTATTAAATTATATTAATATATCTTATATTCTAGACTATCAATGGACATCATTGATACATCCTATATGTTTATAGATTTTTTGTATGGCCATATAATAATTGTTGTAGCCAAATTTTCAATAGACATTGTCATATAGCTGAAAAGTTATATTATAGGGTATAACATCCCAATGAAATCATTAGTCACTATCAACTAATTGAAATCCTTTTTAAAATAATGATTCATACATGAGGTTATATGTTTACCTAAATTGTTTAATATTCATGTATACTGATCAATGGATGTCACATGAGGCCCAAAAAAGTTACACATTGAAAATATTTTACTTGAATGATCACTTATATTCATTATTTGATGGAAGCTTATTTTTATCCTCAAGTATAATATTATCACTATGGAAGATTCATCTAAATTTTAAATATAATTTGGAGGGACTCTTTTCTATATATATCATCAATTTTAATTGAATTTACTCCATGACAACACTTAATTAATAATTATTGGTTTTTTTTAATGTGATATTTATTAATATATTTTTCAAATGAATTATATATTTTAAATTAAAAGTCCATTTTCATATAAATTAATCATCCCAATGAATATGTCCTTGTGTAATCATTTACAATAATAGGGAACCATCTTCCCTGTTTCAGGAAGATAAAAAACATTTTACACCATCATTACCAGAAAATGTTATACTTCTATGTCTCATATCTTTTCAAAATGATGAAAAATGACCCAATATTATAATAATTTTTAATTATTCACAAATGATATTATATTCATCAATTCAACAAATATATAAAAAATATGATGTATTATTTTTATAAGAGTCTGAATATCTCATCATATTATCCATACATAATAACACTAAACGACATGGTATATCAACAACAATATCTAATATAAAAGAAATATGTTCAATGATACATTGAACATGAAATTAAACTATATTTTATCGTATATTTCTATTAATATTTTTAACATCATAGTTATTTCTTTACAAGCACATTAAAAATTGTGTAATACATCATTCGATATTGTATGACATTAAACCATATAACATATCACCAAAACCAATATTAAATTTTTTTGATATATGTCAAATGATTGTGAACGCAATATTTTCATAAAAAACATATAATCATTCAACTTATTGATTAATATATTTACTAGTGAAATTTTCAAATATTGAAAATCCTTTATTAACATAATTTTTAGATTTTTTTTTAATTTAGGACATGTTCACTATTTTAGAGATCCATATATAAATTTTCATAAAATCTATAAATTATACCCTGTAATTTATCATGGTTTGATTATAAATAAATAAATGTTTTTATTTTAAATAAAAATGTACAGATTTATTAATTTTTCAAATGAATCATTGTGAAGCACAATCTGGTGATATAATGTAATTATTCATGTATTTCCATACAATTAAAAATTGTATAATTTTATTTTCTTACTCCCTATTGACATTAGGATTAGTCGAATATAACCAAACAATTTTGTTCATTATTACCCCAATATCTTTGATTGCCTTTCTACTAGTGATTTAGACTCTAGAAGTATAAGTGAGTAATATTTTCTAAATAAAAGATAGATACTGAATCATGATCCCCCATATTCATCCTATAAACATTATTTTTCTTTCAATATCAATATTATGTAAATTTTTAATACATATAATTTATATTGTTATTCTTTTAACACAAAGTAATCATGATCCACATCACAAGAACCTAAAATGGTTTATATATAAGTTTTAGATCACTAAAATTGATTTGTGATGAACCATTGTAATGTTATATATATATATATATAAACTAAAAACAATTATGGGAAACACATAAACTGTACATATGATTAATATAGATAAAGTATCCTTTACAATCATCCCTTTATTTTTCATTAAGAGTTGAATTAGTACTTTCTACTTAATCTTAATGGTTTACCAATATTTCTATATGATGAAAAACAATATAGTCTATTATTAAAATATTATATAATAAATTCTTCAATAAGGAATATAGTATTCTTAACTATGAACCATTATAAATCTTAAGGCATATATCCTTGAAAATTAAAAATCCCTCTTATTTTTCATCCATATTTAAATTGAGTTATTTATACATATTTTTAATTTTAAGGTTTTAATTTTTAATCCCATATTATGTCGTAACATTTAAAAATATATCTAATAATAATTCATTTGGATTTATTCATACACTTATAAAATATTACATAATTCCCAAATGAATTTCCTCAGTCCAAGCTACATTCTTTTTCCAATCCATTTACTTTAAAAGTTTTATATGGAAATCTTATTCCTTCCTTATGAATATCATCTTATATATATTATATTAAATTTTTTTTAAATAAATTCCCCTTTTAATTAATGAATTTATATGTGAGTGATACATTTAATTATAAGAATATATAATACATTATTTTTTAGTTAAGATCAATTACCTTAATGATAGATGAAACATCATAGTGCTTAGGGGAATGAAATTCATGTGAATAAAACATGTTATTCTCTTATTCCCTAATGAATTGCAATGAAATATACAGAAAACATGTCACATTGATGTACAAAAATAGAAAGATGAGTTTATGTTGAGTCTCCATTTATAAATACATTTTATATGACATGGTAACTTATTAATGTATAATGTAAAAAAAATATTACGAGGCCAATAAATGGAAATAGAAAATTTCATGTCATGATGGATATGTCTATAATTAAGGGTTAAAAATATGTAATATCTTTTATTGATATTACCTTTAATGAATGTTACTAGAATAATTTAATTATTATGTTGATATAAACTAATTTTGGAAATAATTATTACCCTTAAATTTTGTTTAATAATTCATCATCTATGCCCGATGATATCGAACTAAATTGAATGGGTATATGGTATATAGACTAATAATAAGAATCAATATTTGGAGAAATATTTATGACCATTGAATAAAAACACTATATCATCAATTATGTGTGATTTAAAACTATAAATCCCTAGTTAGTGCATGAAATATGACAATAAAACATAAATAAATTTTTTACTAGAGAAATATTTATCTAAAAATGTAAACTAAAAAATCTATACGGTATAAAAAATATATATTATAATTCACAAATAGTTTTTGGAAAAATTAACTTAATATATAAAGAGTTATGTATTCAATATCACATGATTAAAATAGAATAGAATAAAATGTGAATCATTTAAGGGAAAAAATCTTAGCAAAAGGAATGTATTTTCCTAATAATTTAAACCAATGGTGGATTTGTAAAAACATAAGAAGAAAATAATATTTTTCAAAAAAGATGTAAGAAAACTTTTTTTGATAATATGTTATATATTCTCACGAGAACTAGTACTTTACGAATCCAATTGAGATAATCAAAACATTTAACACTCATTTATTCACTTTTATGCATCATGGAATCATAATAAATTTAAATTGTGCTTAAAAAATACACTTTTATATTTACATAAGCTGTTATATTTTACTATTTTTAAATTATTCATTATGATATTTTTAAATTTAATTAATAAAAATAGATTTATATTTTCCATCATCATATGAAAATTAGGTAATAAGTTCCATTTCTTTTAACTTCCTAGAAACAATTTACCAAGGTAAAAATGAGTCACCATGGTGATTGTTAAAATGTAGTAATGGTGTTAAAAAAATTAAAGATGGAAAATATCATATGAAACCATATCTTAAAGGGTGTATGATTAATGAATTATTTGTATAATTTTTTTATATAGAAGTACATTTATATTGATGATTTAATTGATTATGAATCCTTACACACCAGAAGTTTTGTTCTTGTTTTTCACGATGACATTAGTTATTTCAAATCAAAAAACATAATTTAAATGAAAAATAATTCCATGCAATAATGGTTTACCACAAAGATGGATGACCATAGAGAACATTGAGGTCAGAAAACTAAATATCTGAGGTTAAACAGAGATTTCAGAGCTAGAACATGTCTTTATAGTTCATGTAATCTTACATGCAATGAACCAATGTAAGGTGTGAAAGAAGTATAAGTTACAAAGTGGAGGAAATTTTCCTACAATAAGGATTGCATGTGTCACGGCATGGCACAAATTTTTCATGCCCTGCCACTTGTTAAGATGAACCTTAAATCCTAAAATATGTGAATTTGTTGCATGTGGTGTCACGACCCGTCCTCAGGGCCCGTGCCGTGACTACCCCATGCACGCCTTCCATAGGCCAGGGGCTGGTGACAAGCACCACGGCGTAAATCCCAAAAAAAGTGAAGGCATTGCCTTTGAAAAGTAAACAATTACCATAGAGTAAGCAAGCGGAAAATTAAACACTAAGTAAAACTATAACAAGATGTTCTGAAAGTAAAAGTGGCCGGAAATACAAGCCCAACTGTAAAGTACAACTGAAAGGGAAAAACAGCAACTGAAAAGAAAAGCCGCAGCGTCGAGCCGTCCTCTGGAAGTCCCACCTGAAGGGTGGGTACAGATAGCCTCCACAACACCTCGGTCCAGCCATCCGCTCCGAGTGCGTCCCGCCCAGCGGTCCACCTCCAGGTACCGTCCTGCTCCGCACACCTCCACAACAATCAGCGCTGTCCGTCGTCTGCAACCAACACAACGAAGTGTGGGCATAGCCCGTGCAGGGGTGAGTATAAGATACTCAGTAGGGACCCCAAGACCCCCAAAGGTCTCCCGAAATCCATAAAGGATAATCCACAAAGGAAAGATATAATCACGAAGTAACAACCGACACTGATTAGGTATATGCCCATACATATACATAAGTCATCAATTCCCGTTCGGCTCCAACGTCCGAGCCCAAGAACAACCCAGTCCACAGAGGAAAGCAAAACGTATACCCACACATGATAGCACAACACAATCCACAAAGGAGAGTAAACAGTAAATCCACATAGGATAGCTCAACACAATCCACAAAGGAGAGTAAACACTAAATCCACACAGGATAGCTCAACACAATCCAAAAAGGAGAGTAAACAGGATTCAGCTCACACATGTATACTTCTTCGGATGACGATAAAGATGATCACTGATCCATCTAAGTAGTCGGACCCACAAAGGATCGATAGGTAACTAACCCCCGCAATGACCCACACAGGATCGGGCCCACACAGGACCTGTAGGCGCTTGCTCACACAGAATCGCCGAGCGCTGACCCACACAGGATCAGACCCACACAGGATCAGGCCCACACAGGACCTATAGCACTGATCCATGTAGGATCGTTGAGTGCAGGAGTCGTCGCAGTCCACTGAGGATCTCTGCACAGTCTTTGTCGGAGTCCACTGAGGATCTCTGCACGGTCGTCGCCGCAGTCCACTGAGGATCTCTGCACGGTCGTCGCTGTCGAAGTAGCAGTCGCAGCCAGCACTGGGGTTCCCGCACACAACAAGCTTGTTCAGGAGGGTCCGCTCCACGAGCTGAGAAACTCATACATAAACTGACACAAAGTCCGAAGTTGATGTATCCAAAAGTTCCGTATCGTCAACAGGAACTCAACGTCGCAGACGACGCGTCAATCGGACGCCCGGTCTGAGAGTTATTGGCTTTTTCGTCCTAGGGGCCCGGTTGGTTTTTAAGGCAAAACCAACCCAACTATACTCCACCTGTGTCCAAACCTCGGGCAGAGTGAGCCCAATGATCTGTCTCACATAGAGGAAATCAACGAAGCTGACGGCACGTCAATCGGACGTCCGTAGCTCATGATATGAGTGTTTCCGCTCAGAGGGCCCGGTTGGTTTCGTGTACGAAACAACCCGGCCGAACTCAAAGTATTCTGAAACCTGGATTGCAATATACCGAAACGACCATATCGATCCAAGGATTGTGTTCCCACTGACGGCGCATCTTTTGGAGCCTCGTAGCTCATGTTACGAGCATTTGACCGAAACGGTCCGGAAACGGGGGGTCCGGGCCCGGGCCGACCCGGCCCAACCCCCCTGGGTCGGCCGAACCGGGTCGACCCGGCCGGACCCGGTGCGTCCCTACCAGGGCGCGACCCGGATCTGCAGAGCGACCGAGCGACGTGGGGGGGAGCCACCACCCCCACGTGACACCCCCGCTGCATCCGCGGGGTGTCGCCCTGGACAGCCGAGCGACGCGGGAGGGAGCCGCCGCCCCCGCGTGACACCCCCGCGACACCCACGGGGTGTCGCCCTGGACAGCCGAGCGATGCGGGGGGGAGTCGTCGCCCCCGTGTGACACCCCCGCGGCACCCGCGGGGTGTCGCCCTGGACATCCGGGTGACGCGGGGTGGAGCCGACGCCCCCGCGTGACACCCCCGCGGCACCCGCGAGGTGTCGCCCTGGACAGCCGGCGGTGCGCCGGGGCGCTGGCGGCGGCTTCCCCGGGCCACCTGAGTCACTCCGGTGTTTCGTTTTCCTTCCCGCCTGCGCCGTTGTTCCTCCTGGGACTCGTTCTTCCCTGCGGATCCATCAAAATTCCGTTGCGGCACGTTCCGTCGTCGCCCGTCAAATCCGCACAACAACGAAGAACGGAGGAGGGTTGTCGGGCCGTGTTCGTTTGGCCCGCACCCTCCGAGTTAGAGATAAACAACGGGAGACATATATTCAACACATGAATCAACAAATTTTAATGGATTAAAATTGTTCTTATTGTCCAGTTCTTCACTTTTAAAAGAAACGATCACGGGAAAAAGGAAATATTCACAACAACCCCTACCTCGTATTCATCGTCGCACGGACGTTCATCGCGGATTTGTTCAACGCGGAAGGAGGGGATCGTCGCGTCGTTGCGGAAGGGCATCACGTCGTCGCGGAATCCGGCATTGATTCGGAGAACTCAACGGACCAAGAAACAACAAATTTAATTTAATATATAAAATTAAATCCGTGTTTTATTAAAGAAAAACACAAGGGAGATTTAAGTGAATCCCGAAGTCTCTTACCTCAAACAGCTGATCGAAGATCTCGTTTTCGGAGGAAGAGACATCGCAGAAGAACGTTGCAGGACGGGAACGTCGGCGTCGCGGAACACGGTGTCGCGTCGTCAACTTCCGCGGGTTCGACGTTCATCGTCGGAGGCCGGCGTTCTTCGTGTTCTTCGTGTTCTTCGCGTTCATCACGAAGGAGGATGAAGGCTCACGAACTCTGCCAAAACCTCTCAACGAGTAATCTTCCAAGAAGACTTGTTGGTCTTATTTTATTATTACGCCAACAAACGAAAAAGGGGTAAGTAATGACCCATCAATTCGTTGAATTAATTCAACGAAATAAACCGCCCATTTAATTCACGAAATAAACCGCCCAACTAAATGATGCGTTAAGGATTTAAGAAAACGCGGCAGCTGACTTTCATAATGACGGGTTTTCGCGGGCGCATTACTTAGCGGAATGAAACGGTGGGGCTCATGCGGGCCCCACCTCACAAATATCCTACCAAGGGGGTAGGATATTTCTGGATAGCACCCGATCCGTTTTAACTCATTTTAAGTGCCTTCAAGTGGCTTAAGTGAAATAAAATAATGTTTGTCGAACAAATTATTTTATTTCTAAACTTTTATCACAAAAATTTAAAACCACACCCGAGCAAACGCAACTCCGGAAGAGGTGTTTCTATGAAAATACTGGCACTGCGATTTCATCAGTGCCCTCAGAATTCGATTCCGGGCACCGGTTCAAAAGTTAGAAAAACCTGCTCATCCGTTCACTGTACGTACCCGAGCCAAACTTCGGAAAATGATTCCGGGCACACCGGGTCTCGGAATCAGGAGCCGTTAGAAACTACGCTTTTGTAAAACTCCAAAGAAAGTTAACAAAAAAATTTCCTTGAAATTTACGGGACTTTACATTACTCCCACCTCTGGACTTTACATCCCCGTAAAGATACATCATAAACTAGGGGAAAAAAAGTGGGTACTGAGCACACATCTGAGCCTCCCGCTCCCATGTGCCCTCCTGGAGGTTCCCATGCTGCCATCTGATACGCACAAGAGGAATCGATCGCCCACATAGGACCCGCTCCTATCGATCCTCTATCTCCATCGGGACCTCTGCAAAAGTTGCCCCATCATCCATGTCTAGCTCCCTATAGTCAATGATGTGTGTTGGGTCGTGCACATATCTCCTCAGCTGAGATACGTGGAAGACATCGTGCACCTGGTGCAACTGAGGTGGTAGAGCCAGGCGATAAGCCACTTCGCCAACCCTGCTGAGGACCTGGAATGGTCCAATGAACCGTGGAGACAACTTGCCGCCTCGGCCAAATCTCCGCAAACCACGTCGAGGTGAGACACACAAGAAGACGTGGTCGCCATCCTCGAACTCTAATGGCCTCCGCCTCCTGTCAGCATATGACTTCTGCCGGCTCTGAGTTGTCCTCATCCTCTCCTGGATGACCTGGACATTCTCTGTTGTGGACCGGACCATCTCTGGTCCCACAAGTGCTGACTCCCCAGGGTCTGTCCAGCATAAAGGAGATCTGCAAGGCCTGCCGTACAACGCCTCGTATGGTGCTATCCCGATGGTGGAGTGGTAGCTGTTGTTGTAAGTGAACTCCACCAAGAGTAGGTGGTCCTCCCAGCTGCAACCAAAGTCGAGGACACATGCGTGGAGCATGTCCTCGAGAGTCTGAATGGTCCTCTCCGTCTTTCCATCCGTCTGAAGGTGAAAGGCTGTGCTCAGACGTAACCACTTCCCGAACGCCTCCTGAAACCCCTTCCAAAGCCGGGAAGTAAAGAGAGCATCCCGATCGGAGACGATAGTCGATGGCACACCGTGAAGCTGTACAATCTCCTGAACGTTGAGACGCCCCAGGCTCTCCACTGAGCCCTGCTCTCGGATGGGTAAGAAGTGTGCCGACTTGGTGAGTCGGTCAAAAATCACCCAAATGGAGTCGTGACCTCTGGAAGTGCATGTAATTCCAGTCACGAAGTCCATAGATATCCCGTCCCACTTCCACTCCGGGACCTCCAAGGGTTGTACCAAGCCTTCTAGTACCTGATGCTTTGCCTTCACCTGCTGGCAGGTGAGGAACCGTGAAACGAACTCTGCCACAGCCTTCTTCATGCCCGGCCACCAGTGTTGTCGTCTGAGGTCCTGGTACATCTTCGCCACTCTAGGATGTACCGCCAAAGGAGAAGTGTGAAACTCTCTCAGCACCTCCTCTCGTAAAGCGACTGGCACCAAGGTACGTCCTCTGAAAAGGACGTCGTGATATGCTCCAAGGGAGAAAAAATCAGGTGCATGTCCCGAGGATATCTATGCACGCCGCGTCTCAAAGTCAGCATCCTCACGTTGTGACTCTCTGACCCGTTGCAGTAGTAGAGGGGTGACTGTGAGAGACTGAAGGAAGGCTGCTCCATCTCTATCCACGAAGGATATCTGCAAAGAGGCTAGCTGCTCTGTCGCCTCCTCAAGTAGCTGGATGCCCGTTCTCCTGCTGAGGGCATCGGCTACCACGTTCCCCTTCCCAGGAGTATAGACTATCTCAAATTCATAGTCCTGGAAGAACTCAAGCCATCGCCACTGTCTTAGGTTCAGGTCCTTCTGCGAGAAGATGTACCTGAGACTCTGGTGGTCAAAAAAGACTGTAAAGTGCTCACCCATCAGATAGTGCCACCATATCTTCAGAGTGAAGAGCACTACTGCTAACTCCAGGTCATGGGTAGCGTAGTTCTGCTCATGCGGCCTTAACTGACGTGATCCATAGTCAATCACGGCCCGCTCCTGCATCAGGACACACCCGAGTCCGGTCCCTGATGCATCGTAGTAGACTACATATCCAACTCCCTCCTTAGGCAACCTCAAGATAGGTGCACTGGTCAATCTCTGTCTCAGCTCCTGGAAGCTCTGCTGACATCTGTCTGACCACACGAAGGGTTTACCCTTCTTCGTCAAAGATGAGAGTGGTGCCGCAACTCTGGAAAAGTCTGGAACAAATCTATGATAGTATCCGGCTAGACCCAAGAAACTCAGCACCTCCGTCACGCTCCTGGGTGGCTCCCAAGCTAGCACTTCCTCGATCATCGCGGGATCCACAACAACTCCCGCCTCATAAATGACGTCCCCAAGAAGTGGACCTCACGTAACCGAAACTGGCACTTCGAGAGCTTTCCATAAAGCTGGTGCTCTTGGAGTGTGTCTACTACAACCCGCAAGTGATAGGCGTGCTCCTCCTCGGTGGTCGAGTACACCAAAATGTCGTCGATGAAGACCACGACAAATCGATCGAGGTATGGCTGGAAAATCCTGTTCATGAGGCTCATGAACATTGCTGGAGCGTTGGTTACGCCGAAAGGCATATCCAAGAACTCATAGTGGCCATACGGACATCTGAAGGTCGTCATCTTCATGTCCTCGTCTCAAACTCTGAGCTGATGATAGCCTGACCTGAGGTCTATCTTCGAGAACCACCGTTCTCCGTTGAGATGACCGAAGAGGTCATCAATCCTCGGTAGTGGATACTTGTTCCTCACTGTCACCTAGTTCAGGCGACGATAGTCGACACACAGTCGCAAGCTCCCATCCGCCTTCTTGGCGAACAAAATCGGGGAAGCCCAGGGTGAAACACTGGGTCGGATGAACCCCTTGCCCTACAATTCCTCCAACTGTACCCGTAGCTCTCGAAGCTCAGCGGGGGCCATCCGATACACTGGAGTGGATATCGGGGCTGTCCTGGGGTACAAAACAATATAAAAGTCTACCTCCTTGTGATGAGGTAGCCGTGGAACATCATCGGGAAAGACGTCCGCATACTGATCCACCACTGTAGGAAAACTAGGACTCCACACGTCAACTACTCCAAGGAAGAGGCTAGCCAACTGATGAGTGATGGGCTGCCATCTCCTCTGCGTGAGTCCATCCTGTGCTGCGAAGGCTCCCTTCTCGCCAGTGAAGGTGAACCTGCTCTCGTTGGTGCGTACACATCACACCTTGCACCTAATGCAGTCAATCTGAGCATGAACCATAGATAACCAATCCATGCCCAAGATGACGTCGTAAGGCCTCGACGCCGCTACAAGAAGATCCAACTGAAGCTCTCGCCTCCTAGAGTAAGCTCACACTGCCGGCACCAGGGCGTAATCGTCGAGTCTGCTCCCGTAGGAGTCTCTAGCCGTAAGGATCGAGCCAACGGCTCTGTCGGAATCTCCGAGCTCTGAACAATGGCAGTGACTATGAAATAGTGACTCGCTCCTGTGTCTATAAGAACTGCAGCAAGGGTGGAATAGACACAGATCGTACCTCGAATCATCACTGGTGCGCTGTGGTCGTAGGCCTCTGCTTCCTAGAGCTGTGCCTGTCTCTACCCGCCAGCCCCCTGCGGTCGGGGCGGACCTCCTGGTGGCGGTGGTGGTAGAGCCTCAAAGCGTCGCCCACCACCTGCTGCTCGGCCATCTCCTCTGCCTCGTCCACCTCCTCCCTGCGGACCACCACGGTCGACCCTCTGCCTCTGCCTGGGTGGCCCCTCCACCGCCTGCTGCTCCTCGGTACGACAGGTCAGGCAGTCATGAGCCATGTGGCCCTGCCCGCCACACGAGTAGCACTGCCTGCCTCTCGGAAGACTGGCTCCGCGCTGTGTGCCCCGCACTGCTGAGCCAGTGTCCTGAGGTTGTCTGCCGGAAGGTCTGGTCTGCCTGGACCCTAAGTCTTCCGTCGGCTACCTGCTGCTGAAGACTCCGCTACCTGCCACCCTGCGGTAGGTCTCGCCGTGGAATCAGCCCGAAAGCTCTCGATCATATGGGCACGCTCTAACACACCTGCCTGGGTTGGGATGCTGAGGGAGATTAGCGATGCCCTGATATCCTGTCTCAATCCCTGCTCGACAGTCCGGGCCCAGAATAAGGGGTCCCGTACCATGTCGGTCGAGTAGCGAGAAGGATCGATGAACCTTGCCGCGTACTGGGCGACCGTCAAGCTGCCATGCCGTAGCTAAAGAAGCTCTTGAATGCGCACCGCACAGAGGGTGGCTGGGACGAACTCTGAGTGGAGGAGGCTCTCGAAGTCCGTCCAGATGAGAGAGGCCTCATCATGCACCTGGAGCATCAGGTTCCACCATCGTCCCACTACGGCGTGCAGTAGGCTCACCGCAAGGATCACCATGAGGTCTGTTGGTGTCCTCACTAGCCTGAAAACTCGAACGACCGCCTCCAGCCAGTCCTCGGCTGCCTGGGGGTATGTCTCCGCACGAAACATGGGTGTTCGCTGGCGTTGGAACTCGTGTAGAGCTCCGAGGCTGCGTGCATCGTCAGCGGTCGGCGCTGGAAGCATCGGGGGTTCAGGGGGTAAAGGTACCGCCGGTGCCTCTGCTGTCAACGGACCCTGTACCGAGGCCTCGTCGCTCGGCGGGCTGTCGTCGTGCTCTACTCTCGGAAACCTAGCTGGCTGCTGTCGTCGGGCCATCCTGAAAAGGAAACAAGTGTGCCACGGTCAGAATAGTATACCTGGTGAGCTGGCACACGTAATCACAAAGAAAACTTGAAGCACACATGCAATCAATGTTTTCGTGCATTAAGTCGGAAATCAGAAGTCAGGGTCCTGGTGTACGGATACTTCGGCCACTACACCAACACTGGACTCCCTGGACTGATAACCACACCCAATACTCTAAACACTATTGCTTCACATAGAAGAAAGATCAGAGTCAGCGGTAGAACCGAACTCCTCTGATACCAATTTGTCACGACCCGTCCTCGGGGCCCGTGCCGTGACTACCCCAAGCCCGCTTTCCATAGGCCAGGGGCTGGTGACTAGCACCAAGGCGTAAATCCCAAAAAAAGGGAAGGCATTTCCATTGAAAAGTAAACAAGCACCACAGAGTAAGCAAGCGAAAATGTAAACACAAAGTAAAACTGTAACAAGCTGTGCTGAAAGTAAAAGGGGCCGGAAATACAAGCCCAACTGTAAAGTACAACTGAAAGGGAAAAACAACAACTGAAAAGAAAAGCCGTAGCGTCGAGTCGTCCTCTGGAAGTCCCACCTGAAGGGTGGGTACAGATAGCCTCCACAGCACCTCGGTCCAGCCGTCCGCTCCGAGTGCGTCCCGCCCAGTGGTCAACCTCCAGGTACCGTCCTGCTCCGCACACCTCCACCACAATCAGCGTTGTCCGTCGTCTGCAACCAACACAACGAAATGCAGGCATAGCCCATACATGGGTGAGTATAAGCTACTCAGTAGGGACACCGAGACCCCCGAAGGTCTCTCGAAATCCACAAAGGATAATCCACAAAGGAAAGATACAATCATGAAGTAACAACCGACACTGCTTAGGTATATGCCCATACATATACTTAAGTCATCAATTCCCGTTTACCTCCAACATCCGAGAGCAAGCACAACCCAGTCCACACATAAATGCAAAACGTATACCCGCACAGGATAGCACAACACAATCCACAAAGGAGAGTAAACAGTAAATCCACATAGGATAGCTCAACACAATCCACAAAGGAGAGTAAACAGTAAATCCACACAGGATTGCTCAACACAATCCACAAAGGAGAGTAAACAGGATTCACCTCACACAGGTGTACTTCTTCGGTTGATGATAAAGATAATCACTGATCCATCTAAGTCATCAGACCCACAAAGGATCGATAGGTAACTAACCCCCGCAATGACCCACACAGGATCGGGCCCACACAGGACCTGTAGGCGCTGGCTCACACAGAACCGCTGAGCGCTGACCCACACAGGATCGGACCCACACAGGATCGGGCCCACACAGGACCTGTAGCACTGATCCACGTAGGATCGCTGAGTGCAGGATCTCTACACAGTCATCGTCACAGTCCACTGAGGATCTCTGCATGGTCGTCGCCGCAGTCTGCTGAGGATCTCTGCACGGTCGTCGCTGTCGAAGTAGCAGTAACAGCCAGCACTAGGGTTCCCGCACACAGCAAGCTCGTTCGGCAGGGTCCGCTCCACGAGACGAGAGTGTCACGAACCAACCCGGGTCGACCCTGAACCGGTCACCCAAGCCGGTCCGCGACATGGCCCGAGAGGCGTTCCCGATCCTCCCGGGTTGGCGACAAGCACCAGGGCATCAATAGAGTCTATGGGAACGATTTCGCCCAATATAAATAAATAAGACAGTGGAAAGAATACAGAGCAGCACCGAAAAGATAAACCAAAAAAAAGGTGACTAAACAGGAACAACAGGAATCAAACTAACCAAACACGACGTCCGAACAAACTCTGTGCTACCTCGCTGGTCACTTTCCGACTCAACGATCAAGCGTCTCCCTAGGCGAGCACACTCAAAATATAGCCTGCACAAACACTAAAAATAGAAACGAACTATAGGCGTGAGGATTAAAATTCAGTAGGCTAGCCAAATATCTATTCCCAATGCACTACCTTTAAAATAAAAGAAACATCATTTCAAGTTTGAACTACAATTTATAAAGGTATGTTTTTCTAAGAATTTTACTTAAAAACAAAGTACGAACCAGTGCCCTTAGCCATTTCAAAATTTGGGTTCATTTCTTTAGTGTCAAAGACATTTCAGGAAAGGGGGGAAAGTGATGTTTAAATTTTCAAATTTGTACAAAAGGGATTAAACACTTTCATTTGAAAACATTTTTTTTAGAAACCTATTCAAAAGTAATTTATCACTTTCCAAGGAAAACAACACGCCAGAATGCACAATGTAGAACATACAGCAAGGGAAATATAGGTATACATGTGAGCATCATAATCATCACTGCAAGCAACAAAAGCTGAATGGACATGGGTGAACCTAGGAGATCGAGAATAAACCAGAAGACACCAATACATGAGAAATCATCCTTATCGACATGTCACGATGAAATCAAAACACATAATACGCTCAACCATCCACTCACAGGCAGGTCAAGGGAAAATCCCATAGCAATAAACCCAATATATCCACCTACTATGGGCCACTGGTCAGTACCATAACCTACCAGTGTAGCAATCGTTCTTAAAATATTCTCTCAATATTCCAGATTCCCATTTCTCAAGTGTTTGAAAAAGGGG
The DNA here is from genome assembly GCA_963277665.1 of Viscum album. Classification (NCBI taxonomy): domain Eukaryota; kingdom Viridiplantae; phylum Streptophyta; class Magnoliopsida; order Santalales; family Viscaceae; genus Viscum; species Viscum album. The sequence goes on from OY728135.1 coordinate 1,203,642,609, forward strand.
TGAGCCAACTGATGCCAACCGAGCATCCAATCATATACATACATATATATAAAGCACAACAGGCATCACCCGAGCCACTCCGTGGAACAACCTCATGCCTTTAAACTACTCACATACCTGGGAGCTACTAAGCGTGGCCTCCCGAACAATCAATTGGGACCAAGGCATGAGAGTCATCCTAAGAGGGTTTTTATCAAAACATTTTGATCACTTTCCATAAAGTGCCAAATGAGCATTTAATAAATTTCACAAACGCTACTCAAAAAAAAATGCACAACATCTTTATAAGACCAAACCCAGTTTAAAACAATTTAAAGAACCCACAAAACACTACTTCACAGGCTTCCAATATTTTTATAAACCAAACCAAACCACTTTCTTTTTCCAAATAATCTTTAAGAGCCAACCGGGAAATTTCTCAAACGAACCAAAACATTTGTTCACGCGTCAAAAGAAATCATTTCTCATTAAACCAGAACTCTATTTTATATTCCGTGAGTTATGTTTAAAAGCCAAACGGGCATTCTTTCATTATTGGGTGTCCGCTCATAAAAAGGATGTTTCATGTGTCGTGTATAAAATAAACGGCTCATTTCAACATTAAATAACCATTTAAAAATTAACCCTATTACATTATAAATTAATTATCGTATGTTATCTCATATTTATTACAATTAATAAAATGTTGATTTTGAACAATTAGGGTGCGCAAACAGCATGAAATAATATAGCTTAAATTTTAAAAGCAGTGCAAAGGGGACCTACCTCAAAATCAAGCGCGACGACAAAACAACCTCGGAACCAAGGCGTGATGACACGACGTGTGTTCGAAACCATGTGACAAAGTCTAACACTCTGCATAAACAACATCAAGGACTCAGACACTTCCAAAACTCACCAGAGCATTCGAAACCAAGCGGCGGGAAAAAACACTCACCTCGAAACTGAAGCGCGACAACAACAGAACCTCGGAGACAAGGCGCGACGATGGCGCTCACTCGGAAACGCCATGCGCGGGTCCTAAAAGTCCTAAGCCAACAAATAAAAACCCACCATCAACAAGAGTACGATGATAATAATAAAAATAAAGATAATAATAATAATAATAACACTAATAATAATAATAATAATAATAAATAATGATAATAACAAAATAATAATAATAATAATAATAATAATAATAATAATAATAATAAATAATGATAACAACAAAATAATAATAATAATAATAATAACAAAATAATAATAAGAATAATAATAATAATAATAATAATAATAATAATAATAATAAATAATGATAACAAAATAATAATAATAATAATAATAATAATAATAAAAATAATAATAACAAAATAATAATAAGAATAACAATAATAATAAAAATAATAATAATAATAATAATAAAAGTAACAATAAGAATAATAATAATAAAAGAAAAAAAATTAAAATAAAAGAAATATTTCAGAGGGGGCTTACGGCTTGAGGGGGGGCCTTGCCGGAGGCTTGTGTGTGGCGGCCGGGAGAAGAATGGTGCTCCGATGGGGGAGGGTTCGACTGTTGGTGCTGCAGACACAAGAGGCGAGGCGGACAGGGTGCTACGGCTGCTGCTGCGGAAGGAGGTAGGGGCGTGGGAGTCAGTGCGTAGGGGGAGAGGGGAGCCGAGGCAGCGGACAGGGGGGGGGGTAAGCCTGCTGGGTGGTCCGACGCGGGACAGCGGGAGCGGGGAGGGAGAGAGCGTGGGTCTGGCTGGCTGGTGTGCGGGTTTCTTCAAGGGAGGAGGGACTGCTGCAGATAGGGAGAAGGGTCCGGCGCCGGCTGGGGGAGCTGCAGGCAGGAGGTGCGGCGAGGGCACTGTGGCAGGGGGCGTGCCGCTGGGCTGTCGTCACTACCGAGGGGGAGGAGAAAGGGTGGCGGTGCGCTGCAGGAAGGGGGTGCGGGGTGTGGACGGCACACCATGGAAAACTGAGCGGGGGAGAAGAAGAAAGAAAAGGGAGAAAGAAAAGGGAGAGGGAGAGAGTGGGGGTGGCGACGTGCGGGGAGAGGAAGAAAAAACGGGGGAGGCCTAGGGTTAGAGAGAAAAAGATTGTATATATATAATATATATAAATATAAAAATAATAATAATGATAATTAAATATATAATAATAATAATAATAATAATAATAATTATTATTATTATAACCATAATAATACAAATAACATATACAATAATGAGATAATAATAATAATAATAATAATATGATGATTATAAAAATCAAAATATTAAAATAATTAATTTCATTTAAATAATAATGATAAAATTATTAACTACAATAAATATTTTAAATACCGCAGTAAATCAAAACTTTACCCATCTTAATTTTTTTCCGAACGCAAACGTAACGTTCTGATGTCTAAGCAGCGCTGCGCGAGGTATCCAAAACACACTATGCCTGGGCGCTCGGTGTCGTCAACTGAAAAACGCGCACTTTTAACATGACTCAAAAGCTTTTAGTCCGGGACTCAACCCAAAGCCCAACAAAATTTTTAAAAGTCCACAAAAACAAAAAAAATAAATAAAATAAAATAAATAAATAAACGATAGGTCGGGGTGTGACAGAGAGGCTGATACATCAACTGACACAAAGTCCGAAGTTGATGTATCCAAAAGTTCCGTATCGTCAACAGGAACTCAACATTGCAGACGGCGCGTCAATCGGACGGCCGGTCTGAGAGTTATTTGCTTTTTCATCCCAGGGGTCTGGTTGGTTTTTAAGGCAAAACCAACCCGACTGTACTCCACCTGCGTCCAAACCTCGGGCGGAGTGAGCCAAAAGATCCTTCTCACATAGAGGAAACCAACGAAGCTGACGGCACGTCAATCGAACGTCCGTAGCTCAACATATGAGTGTTTCCGCTCCGAGGGCCCGGTTGGTTTCGTGTACGAACCAACCCGGCCGAACTCAAAGTATTCTGAAACCTTATGTTCTATATACCAAAACGACCGTCTCGATCCAAGGATCGCGTTTCCGCTGACGACGCGTCGTTTGGAGGCCCGTATCTCAAGTTACGGGCATTTGACCGAAACTGTCCGAAAACAGGGGGGTCTGGGCCCGGGCCGACCCGGCCCAACCCCCCGGGTTCGGCCAAACTGGGTCGACCCGGCCGGTCAGACCGGCCTCGCTCGGCCAGCCCGGCCCGGCTCGGCCGAGCGACCGAGCGACGTGGGGGGGAGCCGCCGCCCCCGCGTGACACCCCCGCGTCACCCGCGGGGTGTCACCCTAGAGAGCCGAGCGACGCGGGGGGGAGCCGCCGCCCCCGCGTGACACCCCTGCGACACCCGCGAGGTGTCGCCCTGGACAGCCGAGTGACGCGGGGGGGAGCCTTCGCCCCCGCGTGACACCCCCGCGGCACCCGCGAGGTGTCGCCCTGGACAGCCGGGCGACACGGGGGGGGGGGGGGGGGGAGCCGTCGCCCCCGCGAGACACCCCCGCGGCACCTGCGGGGTGTCGCCCTGGACAGGCGGCGGCACACCGGCGGCTTCCGTGGGCCACTAGAGTCACTCCGGTGGTCCGTTTTCCTTTCTGCATGCGCCTTTGTTCCTCCCGGGACTCGTTCTTCACTGCGGAACCATCAAACTTCCGTTGCGGCACGTTCCGTCGTCTCCCGTCAAATCCGCACAACAACGAAGAACGACGGTGGGTTGTCGGGCCGTGTTCGTTTGGACCGCACCCTCCACGTTAGAGATAAACAACGGGAGACATATATTCAACACATGAATAAACAAATTTTAATGGATTAAAATTGTTCTTATTGTCTGGTTCTTCACTTTTAAAAGAAAAGATCACGGGAAAAAGGAAATATTCACAACAACCCCTACCTCGTAGTCGTCTTCGCACGCACGTTCTTCACGAATTTGTTCGTCGCGAAAGGAGGGGATCGTCGAATCGTCGCGGAAGGGTGTCCCGTCGTCACGGAATCCGGCGTTGAGTCGAAGAACTCAACGGACCAAGAAACAACAGATTTAATTTAATATATAAAATTAAATCTGTGTTTTGTTAAAGATAAACACAAGGGAGATTTAAGAGAATCCCGAAGTCTCTTTCCTCAAACAGCTGATCGAAGATCTCGTTGCGGAGGAAGAGACTTCGCAGAAGAACGTTGCAGGAAGGGAACATCGGCGTCGCGGAACACGGTGTCGTGTCGTCGACTTCTGCGGGTTCGGCGTTCTGCGTCGGAGGCCGGCTTTCTTTGCGTTCTTCACGTTCTTCACGTTCTTCGCGAAGGAGGATGAAGGCTCAAGATCTCTGCCAAAACCTCTCAACGAGTAATCCTCCAAAAAGACTTGTTAGTCTTATTTTATTATTACGCCAACAAACGAAAAAGGGGTATGTAACGACCCATCAATTCGTTGAATTAATTCAATGAAAGAAACCGCCCATTTAATTCACGAATTAAACCGCCCAATTAAATGGTGCATTAAGTATTTTAGAAAATGCGGCAGTTGACTTTCATAATGACGGGTTTTCGCGGGTGCGTTACTTAGCGGAAAGAAACGGCAGGGATCGTGCGGGCCCCACCTCACAAATATCCTACCAAGGGGGTATGATATTTCTGGATAGCACCCTATCCGTTTTAACTCAATTTAAGTGGCTTTCAAGTGGCTTAAGTGAAATAAAATAAAGTTTGTCGAACAAATTATTTTATTTCTAAACTTTAAGCCCAAAAATTAAAAACCACACCCGAGCAAACACAACTCTGGAAGAGGCATTTCTAAGAAAATACCGGCATTGCGATTTCATCGGTGCCCTCAGAATTCGATTCCAGGCACCGGTTCAAAAGTTAGAAAAACCCGCTCGTCCTTTCATTGAACGTACCCGAGCCAAACTTCGAAAAAAGGATTCCGGGCACACCGGGCCTCAGAATCAGGTGCCGTCAGAAACTGCGCTCTTTTTAATCTCCAAAGAAAATTAAGAAAAATATTTCCTTGAAATTTACGGGTCTTTGCATATGGTGTTACATTCACACGTTGTGTAATCATTTCATGACATGAAAATGTCAAGACAACCCAAAAAAATGAAAGATTCACTGTATTATTGTGGTTTGACATGTTTTATGGAATGGGGGAACATATGAACTTTTTTTAATCATCCTTAATTCAATTAAATATTACCTGGTCAATAGGTATGTCTATAAATAGAGGGCCGGGAGTCTGCTATCAAGTAGATCCTATGACCAAATAATAGAGAGGTGTTCTTTATAGAGTAGGGTCTTCACCAATTCCATCTATACTTATTAATTTTGTTTTCTCTTATTTCATTCTTTTCATATTATTCTCTCATTACTAGGATAACTTGGTAAACCTTCATTGTGGTATAGTTATGTAGGTGAAGGGGTAATGTTTCATTGGATATATTTATTTAATATTCATGTATTTGGATTTCCACATATTATTTGATCAGTTTTTAATCACATTATTTTAGTTTTATCATGACTATTGGAATTTGAGATTGAATGGAATGGTATTATTGGGAATCTAGTAAAAATGAATTGAGGCATGACAACTATTAATTTAGGGAAACAAGTTATTAAAATGGTATTGAGAAAAACTTGATTCAGAAAAACCATAAAATACCATACTAATAGAAATATGTGATTTCCACATCTAGGAATAGATTCCATGATAATAGATATACATATCCTTGACTATAGAACAAAAAAAATTATTAGTAAATATATTTCTAAATACAAATTTCACCAGAATCCGAAAACTAAAAAAGCTATGAATTCTTGTAAAATATTATTTCAAACAAATCAATCTACTTAACTTTCTATTATTTGTTACTTAGAACCATTTTCAAAACCCAAATATGATTCCTCAACTATTTATTCAATTTAATTAAACCAAATATTTTTAAAAAATAAATTACATAATTTACCGTCCATGTGGTCTGACCTCTATCTATAAAATAAAATATCATATATAATTAAGTAGACTTGTGTGAGTACTTATTAATGTCATTATTACATCCATAATGTAACACCCCGAGATTTTATGAAAAATATTCTTTTTAATTTTATTTATGTCTTGTGGTTTACGTTACAATAAAGGAGTCTTTCACAACATGCAACCCTATCTTAGCTGCATTACATGCAATCGCGACCTTCCTCGATAGCGTGTGTTGTACGCAATACCGAGTTTCACTAAACAACGATATGCTATTAAAATATTATTAAAACTAGCCGTTATGAATTGTAATAACCACTTTTTGAAATTTTGAAAATTTCATCTTTCAAAATGGAATTCATTTTTGGATTCAGAATATCGAAATTATCCTAGGGTAAAATTTTGGTATTTTTCTGAAAACATTCAATTTTTGATGAATAGTGAAAACACTGGGTTACCTTTTAAAAACCACTTTTTATTTAAATAATTATTTATTTTATTTAAATTAATTTTTGGTCAAAATTGACACATAATACCTATATATGTTCAATGTAATTCATTGGAGTCATTTTATAATAATTTTAGATATATAAAAATTTTATTGAACTTTTAACCGTCTTTTACCCACCTCTTAGGAGAATTTGCAAATTTACATAAAACTTAATTTTACCACTTTTGTGAATGGAATTTCAAAAATCTGAGAGACACGGTTGATGTCAGTATGTAAAATCTGGTTCAATGAGATGATAATAATTTTTGGTGAATAGTAACTTTTTACTTTTATTTACCACGGTTAAAAGTAAATAGGGTAATTAAGGGTAAAAATGATATTATTATTACCCTAACACATGTATGAATTCTATTAGTTAAGTGTAATTCTACCAAAAACAACCTTAGGAATAAAATATGACCATTTAGTCCACATGGATTAGACTAGGACATTTATTATAAATTTATTTAAACAAGGGTTAAAATAGTAAAAATCAATGTTTAATAAATAAATAATTTTTAATATTGGGTTATAAATAAGATAAATTAGAGGATAAATATTAATTAGAAAGATAAAAAGATTTCCTACATAATTGTATTTAATTTATATTTTGTAGACATTAAATAATTTAATTTATTAATGACACAAAGATGATGCAGTAATTATCTTATTAATGAAATATTGACATAATTGATGTTATAAATACCCAAATAAATGTAATTAGAGACTTTTTATGAATTACACTAATTTTCTAGGTCACTATGACATGTTAGTATTGATTTAGTTAACGTTTTGCGTACTAATCATTCTGCTATAAGTTTCTCAAAAATAAATTACCAAATATTGTCAAAATTGACATAAAATAGTTTTTAAAACAAATATTATATTATTAATTTATTTTTTAATCCTAAAAATCTAAGGATCGGACAAATGACTTAGATAAGGTTATATATATTAATAATAAAAAAATTGGGGTTCTTTTGGCTTTTTATAGTAAGTTTATTAACCTTATAGTGTATGAAAACAAGAAGACACGGTAAAAGAAAAATTATTTAACTTAAAGTTAAATCTAAATGATAAGGTTAAAATAGAACCCTAAACATGTCTAAATTCTATTGGATGAGAGGATTACTACCCATACCCAACTTAGCTTATAAATGACTCAATTTTTAAATATTAAAAACCGAATATGACTTTATAATAAAATAATATTTTTAGTTTTTCCAAAGGTGCCCCTCTCCTCCCTTATAAAAGGGAACCTCCTCCCTCTGTTCCTAACACCAAATTGAGCCTTCAAGCTCAGCCAACCCCTGACAATTTCTTCTATACACTTCCCTATAAACATCCTAGAGGTCCTGGTCTTCTTAAAAGACCAATTTTAGTTCCCTAAAAGGATGTCTCAAAGAAGCGCTTCAAAGAAGAGGTAATGTCCATTTCCGATTCATTCAACTTTATTTAGTCTTCCACTTCTTCTTCTTTAGTGTTTCATTATGAATTAATAACATCATTATCAATAATATACTGATATTTTATTATAAGTATGAAAAAACCCTGTTTCACCATCTACCCATACTACGGAAAACAAAATCACCGCGCATGCATACGTACGGAATACCGTCTCCACGCCGTGGTGTAATCTATTTTCCACCACCACCTTACATGGATGGGTATAACGGTGTAAATAATAACTATATATGATTTTTTCAAAATTATATTGATTCTGAAATATTATACATACACTTTAATATAATTCAACGATCATGGGAATGATATCATCACTCGTGCGTACGTACAGACTACCGTCTCCAGGACGTGATGAGATTCATTCTCCATGTTAACCAATCATGAATGATTATAAAGTACATACAATAAGTAATCATGAAATATATGACATAATAATGATACTGTATTTATGTGTATATATATTTATTTCATCTACTTAATTTCATTCAATTCAATAAGGAAACGAAAACAACGTTCATGCGTACATACGGCCTACCGTCTCCATGAACGGTGTATTTCATTCCTTTTATCGATATATAATATATATGTATATGATTAATATATATTATATATAAATCATGTTTTACATTCTGGAATTATGTAAATCATTATATAAGTAATAATATTAATAATGACAAGTCTAAACACATACGATAAATGAAACAATTTTACCCAAAACGCTCTTTAACATGGAATTTACAAAAGAACGGGTAATATAAATTCATAAGTGAACCATATATGATATCATAAAAATGAATATGATTCTATAATAATTCAATTAAATTATTTAAATCATTATACATTAGGTTCTGATACATACGAAGCCTATCAGACATAAGGTAAGGGATAATTTTGCAAATCTCAGTTTTATCCGAGATTGCATATTCGTTAGTATTTAATGGGGTTATTTATATCATCCATGTACATGTTTTATAAAAGTGTTTTCATTATGTCTAATGTCCTTTTAACCCATCTTTGAATTTTATTAATTGTATGTAAGGAATCTTTATTTGGTTTACGTTACGAGGTACTTTTTTGACTTTTCTGGAAAAACTACGAGAAGAATATTTTTTTAATTTATACGGCATGAAAAGATTTTTTCGGTTTTCTAAATCCTTATATTCATGAAGCTTCCAACAAATGATTTCATAACTATTTTCAATAAAATCATTTTCTTTTAAAATTGAATGACGTTTTGTGAAAAGAAATTGATTTTGAAGAAGAAAGGATATTTTCCTCAAGAATTCATTTCAAATGTTAATCAAAACCATCTTCCATCAAAGATGAAATTATTTCATATGTGTATACTTCAAGATTAATGCCTCTATGATTTACATGGTTTCTCTTTTCTTATGATGAAATGTCCATTTCTTTTATATGGATTATGTAATGATGGGATGATATTTATGAAGCCCATTTTATTCTTTGGGTTATAGTGAATGTTTTAAGTTTATTTTGTTGCACAAGTAGGAATGATTTCATTATGAGATGGGTGGAACCTATATCTCCCTCCAATGCATTGGGTAAAGATTTATACCTCATGATATAGACATGTCTGGAATGGTAAGTTAATCCGGTTCAGTGTTACATGACTAAAATGAGGAGTGAACTCGATTCAGAAAGGGACTTTGTCCACTAAGATGGTCATGGTAGCAATTCCTTCGCTACTATGGAAATCATAACAAGTGCTGAATAGTTTCCACAATTAAATGTTTTATTCCCATGATATTGTATTGTGATTGATGTTAAATTATGATATATTCCTTACATACTTCCAAGATTCATGTCTTTGCTCAAGATTTAGATGTTTAGATTTTATGTTCAAGTTTTTGCATTCAAATGTTTACAGATTGTTTTATGTTCTCTATGTTTACCCTTATAGGGCATTTGAGCTCACCCCTTTTATGTTTTATTTTCCCCATGATATAAAGAAAGGTTTTAGGTAAGAATAAAAAGGAAGATCTTTACGGGAGATATTGAAGATCTTTCACCACGATTAGAAGATTTTGTTCCGAGTTTCCAAAGACACTAAACTATTACGGTCCTTGTGTGTCTGTTTTTGTTATGTACTAAGTATTCCGAAAAAAATAATGTAATGTCCATGTACGTCAAGATTTGGGTCTCTACAGTTGTTATCAGAGGAAAGGTTTAGTCATCCTTTGGAAACTAGGATGCGAAAACATTAGTGAGATCCTTAGAGATATTTCTAAGGTATGTCTAGGAATGTCCTTAAGGATAAGTATACGTATAGGATATAGTCCTTGAACTATGGTAACAATATTATAATTTATCCTAAGATGATAGATATTGAGGGAACTCCCCCTAAATATATTGTTATCTCTAGCATGATTTTTTCTTCTCACACTATTCTTTTTGGGTTTTAGAAAATGGCTGGAAACAGGAAGATTCACGATAATGGAGGATATAACAGACAATGGAATGATATAATTCATGAGAAACCAAATGAAACGGGATTTGGAAGTCCAAACATCATTATTATGCCTAATCTGCAATCTCATAATATGATCAATAATCTCAATTTTGGTTAGTTTCCCGGAATAGATAATAAGAGAAAGATTGAGTTTTATGACGATCGTAGAGGAAAGAAAGTTCAATTTCCCTCATGTAAATCATGTGGGAAGAGGCATCAGAGAGATTGTTTCAAAGGAACTGGAAGATGCTTTGGGTGTGGAAAAAAAGGACACAAAGCCAGTAAGTGAAAAGGAAAAGGTTCAGTTAACACCATGGACAAGGATAATGGTATTGATACGACATCAACAATGATTAGATGTTTTAACTGTGGAATGTACGGGCATTATGTAAACCAATTTCCAAAAGGAAAATCTCATGAATAGAATCAGAATGGTCACATGGGTAGTATTTATGTGGATGATGAGGAGGAGACTACAAATGATATATGAGCTGAAAGAAGTGTTGAAGCTCAGTCAGTTGTTTTAGAAGGTAGTGGAATGATTGTATGTTTATCGAGATTTATGTTGTATAGTTAATGGTACTATGGAATAAAGAATCATCTAAGTATTGTTACACTATTGTTTTTTCTAAAGTATTTGAAAGTATATGTAGAAAGGTACCAGTAACCATGGAAGGTTATTCAGATATTTTTTTGAATGTAGATGATATTCACATAATGAAGAAATAATAAGACAATGAGATGTTTTATTATACTCATGAGCTCATGATTGATATAAGGACTAAGTGATATCATGGTTTGAGTATATAGAATTTTGAATATTTTTGGTATGTGGAAAGTGTTAACTTTTAACTGCATTCATGTTTTCACTAAGGTTCAATGGGTATTCATTTTTCAAGAGAATACATGATTAAGGCCTTTGAATGTTTGGAAAGTGACAAACAAGACATATCTAATGATATATGGGGATCAACGATGGTATTAACATTCTTGTTAAATGATATATCTGGTAATCATTTTCACTATATTATGAGAGTGGACTGCAGTATTATGGACAAGCCTAAAGATTGGAATGTATTATGTTGGACATAAGTTAATATTGTTTAAGGATATATGTTTTTTCGATATTATTGATGGTATGTTATAGTAATGTAGTTTTAAAAAAAGGACAACCTGCAGGATGGGCGAAAACCCATCGCGTTGGACAAGGCTGTGGGAATCAAACCCACAACTGAAGTGGAACTGGACTTTATCACCTACCACTTGCCTACAGGAAGTCCATGGTTAGTAGTACCTAGTTTTATTTTATTAAGAGGTATGATATATAAAGTATATGTTCATTTTTCGAACCATATACGATTAATCTAACCATAAGATAGACTAATAACTTTTTCTAACCTTTTGTTTGAAACAGATGGAATGACCCATCATTCTATCACATGATCTGCTAACACATCATGAATAAAAAATTCAACTTCATTTCTTTAAGGGATGAAGTGTAAATTGTTCAATTCACGAACAATAGTGAGATTGTACCAAAATCATTTAAGTATTTCTTATAATTTATCAACTTTAAGGAAATTTTCTTGAAAACCAAAAATGTTGTCCTAGTTACCTTATATCCGATGAATTAGATGGTACCTTAGATCATCACAAATCTATAGCTTTGTGATTGTTGGATTTTTCATAGCCATGTTCTCTACCACTCTCCATCAGAAAATGATTGTTTGGTTTCTCTTCCATATCCATATTTTCACCTATGTTCTCCTATGTGGAAACCCAGTGATTAGTTAATTTGGGTAACTGTTATGTTTCATACATTAGTTTTTAAAGATTGGTTTTGGTATTCCTTTTTACGATGTGGGTTTCTATTAAAGAAACCTTCGAGTAGTAAACCATTTATAACCCCGACGAATTTTGAGGGAGAAATTAATTTTAAGGGGGGAAGAATGTAACACCACAAGATTTTATGAAAAATATTATTTTTAATTTTATTGATGTCTTGTTTTGTACGTTACAACAAAGGAGTCTTGGACAACAGGAAACCCTTACTTGGTTGCATTACACTCAATCACGACCTTCCTCGATAGCGTGTGTTAGACGCAATACCGAGTTTCACTAGACAACGATATGCTAATAAAATATTATTAAAACTAGCCATTATGAATAGTAATAACCACTTTTTGAAATTTTGAAAATTTCAGCTTTCAAAATGGACTTCATTTTTGGATTCGGAATATCAAAATTAGCTTAGGCTGAAATATTGGTATTTTTCTAAAAACATTCAATTTTTGATGAATAGTGAAAACACTTTGTTACTATTTAAAAACCGACTTTTTATTTAAATAATTATTTTTTTAATTTAAATTTATTTTAGGTCAAAATTGACACATAATTCCTATATAAGTTTAATGTAATTCATTGGAGTCATTTAATAATAATTTTAGATATATAAAAATTTTATTAAACTTTTGACCATCTTTTACCCACCTCCTAGGAGAATTTGCAAATTTACATAAAACGTAATTTTACCGCTTTTGTGAATGGAATTAAAAAACTCCGAGAGACATGGTTGATGTTAGTATGTAAAATGTGGTTCAATGAGATGAAAATAATTTTTGGTGAATAGTAACTTTTTAGTTTTATTAACCACGGTTAAAAGTAAATAGGGTAATTATTGGTACAAATGATATTATTATTACCCTAAAACATGTCCTAATTTTATTGGATAAGTGTAATTCGACCAAAAACATCCATAGGAATAAAATATGACCCTTTAGGCCCTCTTGGATTAGATTAGGACATTTATTATGAATTTATTTAAAGAAGGGTTAAAATAGTAAAAATCAATGTTTAATAAGTAAATAATTTTTAATATAGGGTTCTACATAAGATAAATTAGACTATAAATATTAATTAGAAAGATAAAAATATTTCCTACATAATGGTATTTTATTTGTAATTTTTAGACATTAAATAGGTTATTTTATTTATGACACAAAGATAATACAGTAATTATCTTATTAATGAAATATTGACATAATTGATGTTATAAATACCCAAATAAATGTAATTTGATACTTTTTATGAATTAAAGTAATTATTTAGGTTCATATGTCATGTTATTAGTAATGTAGTTAACTTTTTTCGAACTAATCATTCTGTTATGATTTTCTCAAAAATAAATTACCAAATGGTGTCAAAATTGACATAAAAGAGTTTTTAAAAAAATATAATATTAGTAATTGTTATTTTATTCCTAAAAATATAAGGTTCAGCCAAATTACTTAGATAAGGTTATATATATTAATAATAAACAACTTGGTGTTCTTTTGACTTGTTATTGTATGTTTATTAACCTTATAGTGTAAGAAAACAAGAAGACACAGTAAAAGAAAAATTATTTAACTTAAAGTTAAATCTAAATGACAAGGTTAACATAAAACCCTAAACTTGTCTAAATTCTATTGGATGAGAGGATTTCGACCCATACCCACCTTATCTTCGAAGTAACTCAATTTGGAGATAATAAAAACCGAATATTACATTATAATAAAATAATATTATTAGTTTTTCCAAAGGTGCCTCTCTCCTCCCATATAAAAGGGAACCTCCTCCCTCTCTTCCTAACACCACTTTGAGCCTTAAAGCTCGTCCAAACCCTGACAAATTCTCCTCTAAACTTTCCTAGAAACATCCTAGAGGTCCTGGTCTTCTTAAAAGACCAATTTTAGTTCCCCAAAAGGAGGTCTCAACGAAGCGCTTCAAAGAAGAGGTAATGTCCGTTACCGATTCTTTCAACTTTATTTCTTCTTCCACTTTTATTCATTAGTTGTTTCATTGTTAATTATTAACATCAGTATCTCTCATATACCTATATGTTATTATAAGTATTAAACAACCCTATTTCACCATCTATCTATCATACGGAAAATGAAATCACCACGCATGCGTACGTACAGAATACCGTCTCCGCACCTTGGTGTAATATATTTTCCACCACCACCTTACTTGGATGGGTATAATGGTGTAAATAATAACTATATATGATTATTTCAAAGTGATATTTATTCTGAAATACTATACATACACTTCAATACAATTCCACGATCATGGGAATGATATCATCGCTCGTGCGTACGTACAGACTACCGTCTCCACGACGCAATGAGATTCATTCTCCATGTTAACCATTCATGAATGATTATAAAGTATATAAAATATTTAATAATGAAATATATGACATAATAATGATACTGGATTTATTTGTATATATATATTTGTGTCATATAATTAATTTCATTCAATTCAATAAGGAAATGAAAACAGCGTTCATGCGTACACACGCCTACCGTCTCCATGAACGGTGTATTTCGTTGCTTTTATAGATCTATAATATAAATGTATATTATGAATATATATTATATATAAATAATGTTTTAAATTCTGGAATTATGTAAATCTGTATATAAGTAATAATATCAAAAACGACAAGTCGAAGCACATACGATAAATGAAACGATTTTACCCAAAACGCTCTTTAACATGGAATTTACAAAAAAATGGGTAATATAAAGTCATAAGTGAACCATATATGATATTATAATAGTGAAAATGATTCTATAATAATTAAATGACATTATTTAAATAATTATACTAGAGTTTCAGATACATACGATGCATATCGGACATAAGGTTTGGGATAATTTTTTAAATCTCATTTTTATCCAAGATTGCTTATTCGTAAGTATTTACTGGGGTTATTTATATCATCCATGTCCTTGTTTTATAAAAGTGTTTCCATGTATGTTAAAATTCGTTTTTACCCATTTTGACTTTTACTACATGGTATGTAAGGAATCATTCTTTTGTTTACGTTACGAGGTACTTTTTTGACTTTTCTGGCAAAAGTACGAGAAGAATGGTTTTTTAACTTATATGGTATGAAGGGATTTTTACGGTTTTATAAAGCCTTATTTTCGTTAAGCTTCCTACAAAATATTTCATGAATATATTCAATAAAATCATTTTATTTTAAAATTGAATAACGTTTTGTGAAAATAAATTTATTTTGAAGAAGAAAGGATATTTTCCTCAAGAATTCATTTCAAATGTTTTATCGAAACAATTTTACCATATAAGAAGAAATTATTTCATATGTGTATGATTAAAGTTTAATGTCTCTATGATTTAAATTGTTTCACTTTTCTTATTATGAAATGTCCATTTGTTTTATAGGGATTATGAAATGATGGGATGATATTTATGAAACCCATTTTATTCTTTGGGTTATACTGAATGTTTTCACTTTATTTTGTAGCACAAGTAAGAATGATTTCATTATGAGATGGGTGGGACCTATATATCCCTCTAATGAATTGGGTATAGATTTATATCTCATGAGATTGATATGGCTGGAATGGTAAGTTAATCTGGTTTAGTGTTATAGGACTGAAACGAGGAGTGAACTCGATTCAGAAAGGGACTCTGTCCACAGAGATGGTTTTGGCAGCAATGCCTTGGCTACTATGGAAATCATAACAAGTGCTGATTGGTTTCCACAATTAAATGTTTTATTCCCATTCTATTTTTTCGTGATTGAGGTTCCTTTATGATATATTCTTTACGTACTTCCAAGATTCATGTATTTTCTCAAGATTTTGATGTTTATATTTTATGTTCATGTTTTTGCATTCAGATGTTTATGGATTGTTTTATGTTCTCTATGTTTACCCTTATTGGGAAATTCAGCTCACCCCTTTTTTGTTTTCTTTTCCCCAGGATATAAAGAATGGTTTTAGGTAAGAAAAAAAAGTAAGTTCTTTATGGGAGATGTTGAAGATCATTCACCACGATTAGAAGATTTTATTCTGAGTTTCCAAAGACACTAAACTATTATGGTCCTTGTGTGTCTCTTTTTGTTATGTACTAAGTATTCCACAAAAATAATGTAATGTCCATGTACGTCAAGATTTGGGTCTCTACACATAATGAAATAATGACACCCTTTTTGTCTATCAAAACTGGTGACACTTCTATGTTATTTTATAAGTTAGTTATTATGTTTCATTATTTTCCCTATTTATTTCATTTCTTATTTTAATTTATTTTTTATAGTTGGTGTTTCATGCTGTTGTGTTCATGATCATAAATCATAATGCATGATCACATCACACATTCAATAGGAAAAAAATTTTCAGACTTTAATTTCACACATTGGAAAAGCCTGAGAAAGAATATAACATTGACTATGGAAAAATGATTCAACCTGATATATTTCTTAAAATAGATCTAGGAATGTGTATGATTGCAGACTATGGGTTTAGATCAAATATAGGATTGAAATCAGGCATTTAAAGACCAAATTTTTCTACAAACCACTTCGAGATCAAGCCTATAATAGTTAAAATGATCTCCAAAAGTGTTTTACATATCAAACTATAGCATGAAGATACAAAATCACATCTGAGAATCTTCCTTGAGAATTATGAAACATTAAAATTCCATAATATTTCTAGTGATATTGTGGGGGCTTAGACTCTTTATATTTTTACTATGACAGTTATATCGAGATTCTATTTGATGATTTATAATGCATTCCCTCAAAACATGGGGTGAGGTAGCTAAGAACATACCCACCCTCTTCATACCACCTTCCAAAAAAATAAAAATACTGTTAAACAAGCCTAAATTATATACATTTAATGACAAACCACTATACATTTCATTTGAACTTATTGAATATATGACTCATACATCCCCCCCTCTTGGTATAGAGATATGGATGCTAATCCAAACACAGTATATGGTTTTTTATAGGGAAACATACCAATCATTGATTCTTTAGTTAGATGACCATTGATAATGAATTCACCTAAATTTATCTATATATTTTTGGATAAAATGGGAGAAAAAATTCTATTGGAATGGAGTAGGGACCCAATGAAAAGGCATCTAGGAAATCAACAATAATGAATGGATGGTAGCTCATATGAATTTTCTGACCATGAAAATTGACATGATAATGATCTAATAGAAAAATACCCATAGAAAGTTTTTATAATTCAAAAATTATGCTAATTTAAATTATATTAATCAATTGTAGTGTCATCGGCAACAAAAACAAAAATAAAAATGATTTCAAAAAAGGATACATGGGTATCAATAACAATCACCAGAAGTTATGACAATATTAATACAGTTCCATACATTGGTAGAAAATTTATCTATATTCATGTTTATAATCGTTTTTGTCACCATTAAAAAATAGGAAGAACCAATCAATGAAAGAAATATATTGTAGAATATAAAGAATCAAGTACCCTGAATTGCAAAAAATATCTGAGAGAGGCCCATAGAATTAATTCCAAGATTATCGTATGTATGTCAATGAGAGTATTTAAATGTTATACTAATATAAATTTGGAAGAAGAGACAAACATGTAGAATATAATCTATATTCCTACAAAAAGTGTTAGAAATATATAAAAAAAATCTGAAAATATAATAGAATGTGTGATAGAAGATGTTGAAGAAGATCCACCATAGTATATGCCAAGACAATATTTTTCAAAATTAATGGAACATGTAACGATCATAACTCAAAAAAAATCTAGGTTTCTATAACACATTACAAAATTTCACATAAATATTCCTTTTACAGAGGCTCTTGTGAAAATTCCAACATATGAAAAATTTATGAAAAATATGGTACATAATAAGAAGAAGCTGGTGGAAATTAGCATTATTCATGTCACATGAGAGTGTTCGGTGGTGCTATCAAAAGGAAAAAATCATAATAAATATAATAAATATAATAAATATAATTTATATTACAATTTTTATTAGATTAATCAAATATAGATATGATTTTTGTGACTTCAGTGTGAGTGTCAATAACATTTTATACAGGGATTTCATGCTTTTTGTGGTTGAAGTCCTGAATCCCATGAGAGTACTTCTTCAAACACCAGACTCAACAATAAAATCTGCTCAAGGAATAATCAAGGATATACTTACCTACCAATTTCATTGTTCTAGGTATAGAAGAGGAGGAAAATCCAATACTTTGGTGGAAGCCATTTTTAGCCACTGGGCATGCACTGATCGATGTCCAAAGTGTATAAATATGTATGAGAATTCTCTGTAAACATGTAAGTTACTACATCACTCGGAAAATAAATAAATGCATTATGTGTTAGTAAAATGAGTTATAAGATAAAAAAATACCTTAATTTTAGTCTTCATAAGAATGTAAAGAGGTAAATGATATTTTTGTGGTTATGGAAGATGTTTCTCTAAATAAAATCTCAGATAATAAGAGACAGAGGACGAGAATCAATAGCACTGACACCAAAGGAGTGACCAACTACACCAAATCTCAGAAAGGGAATTATGTGTGGATGGATCATGATTATATATTTAGTTCATCATGATTTAATATTAAAAGGTGGATTAGGGACATACATGTAAATCATGTATTGAAATCCAGAATGATTAAGTTGTTTGGAGAAGAAGCACATGGAATGAACTCTGTAGATATGACACAACTAAAAACATTTATGGACCAATATGAGGTTAAAAAATCTCCCTCGTCTATAACGTGAGTTGATTTTAAAGTATTTATTGTAAAGGAAATAATTTTAAATAAAATTTCATTCAGGAGGCAACCCAAGTTTTTTTATTTTTATTAATTTGGTTTTTAAGTGTTCGTGATCTCTTTACAAATATTTTAATTCAAATTATAAGTGGGTTGTTCTTCTAAATATTGATTGTTAATTTGTTGGACCATCAAGACCCTTACAAATGACAAGCTAAATCATGTATATGATGAGGCTGGAGGAAAAATACTTGTCATAAATTAGGAGAGGGTAGAACCTGTACAATCAAACTTAATAACACATTCAAATAGGGATTAAGAATTTCAATAAGATAATTTTCTATTATATTACCCAAAATTAATTAGTTCATATAATTAATTTAATATTTATTTCACACAATTTAATCCTAATTTAATCAATTGAACTATGAGACACAAATATCCTTTGATAATTAAGAATATATGAATTTATATTTATTTTTCAACAACGATGAATGAAAAAAATTGGGAAGATAATAAAAAAGGATAATATTATGGACTAGTATTTGAAACATTATTAATTTTGGAGAATGTAAATCATTTTCATTTAAATTTGTATATTATTTTTTCATACTTTGAATTTATAATATTTTCATTACATGATTTAATTATTTTGTATTCCTTTTCATGAGCATTTTTCCATCCATTCATCTCATTCATTATATATTCTATAATCCAAATAGATCCCATTTTTTCTATATTATATTTCATATGAATCTAGAGAATTTTTTTTCTAGAACATTAATTTCATCTTATCAATTATTTGACTAAACATAATAGCTTTTAATATAATTGAGGAATCATTTATTAACCCTTTATCCTTGGACATACCTTCCATTATTCTTTTTTAAAGCTTGTAGAAGTCTAGAGTATCCTTACTAACAAATGAGCCATGTTACAACCCTATCATATCGATTACTACCTTCATCTAAATGTTGTTTATGATATTTAAAATAATAAATCTAGGTGGGGGGATTTCCAGGGTGTACCAAGGTATACTTCATGGATGATTCTTTTTTGTATTTTAATCTGAACTTGGGGGAGGCCAGGAATATAACATTGTATTTTATTATTCACCTCAATTTATATTTAAAAATAAATTTTAAAAATGAGTTGTGGCTTTAGTGGACCAAAAAACACCATCACCAGACCAAATATCTTTTGGTAGTATGTGATTAGGTGGTGGGTGTGAGATTTTTCTTAAGGAATATTTTTGAAAGAAAAACAGATAAAAAATTCAATAGTAAATGATTCATTTATTGTTCATACATGTATTAGGGTCCCAATTTATGATTTTTCAGTGGAAGAGAGAAATAAATTATGTAAAGGAGATTCATTTTATATTGTTCTTTTGATATCATGAATTACAAATTATAGTAAAACCTAATTTTTCAAATCTACTTTTATATTATTTACCCAACTACCCTAAACCCTTAGATTAATATGATCTTAGTTATGACACCCCTATGAATATTTTTTATTATGTATTTTTGTGGAGTATATGCTATATTTTATGAAACCCTATGGAAGGTGAAACAATCATGAGGTATGTATAATACTCTATTCATTCATATTAGTATGATATAAATAAAAATTCATGTAGGGTAAATAATAAAGGGTTTGAATACTAATATTGAATTGAAAAAGGAAAATAGTTGAATGAATGGGCATTTCAATTTCAGAATGTGAAATGTAAAATAGTTGGTTTACTTGTTTTATTTGAAAACCAAGGTATTAATAAATTTTTTACACATGATGCTTTCATATTTAGCTTTTCGTTTGATCAATTGATTTTATTGAAAATCACTTTAAATCATGGTATGGTCCGCATCTATAAAAAAATGTTGAGATTAAATACATATGGAATAGTATTAATTAAATTATTGAGGATTAAATAAGTTAATTTATTATATAAATTATTTATATTAATGTGCATGGATTTTGATGATTTTAAAAATTGTCAATATGTGTAAACATGATTTTTTGCTTAGTTTTTATGGATGCTATAATTTTTAGGAAATTAAAAAAATGATTGGAAATAAACATTATTACCTAAAAAAATTATTTTCCGTAAAGATGGATGATCA
The DNA here is from genome assembly GCA_963277665.1 of Viscum album. Lineage (NCBI taxonomy): Eukaryota > Viridiplantae > Streptophyta > Magnoliopsida > Santalales > Viscaceae > Viscum > Viscum album. The sequence continues at coordinate 1,203,663,684 of OY728135.1, forward strand.
TGGAACACTTCTAGTGAACATAACATAAGAACCATGGTGAAATGTGGCTTTTAGAGTAAGAAGATGACATTTTACCTTGTGTAATCATTTCACACTGTTAAGAAATGAAATGAATGTAATGAATACAATTCATGAAGATGAGTAAATACTATTAGAATAAATATGACATGTGTCATAGAGTGACACGTGTTTTTCATTCCGTGAAACATATGGTTAGGACACAAATATCCTGTAGTTCATGAATTTTTTACATGTGGTGTAATCATTTAAAGACATGAAATTATCGGGATGGCTAGAAACATCTAGATTTTACATATTTTGGGGTTTTCAATTATTTAATGGACTGAGCAACACATATGAACTCCTCGTGAATTGTCTAAAATTCCATTGAATGATACCTGATTCTTATAGATGTGCATAAGTATGGGGCTAGACAATTGTTATTAGAGTTTTTCAGAAACCAATGTTTTTAGTGATAATGTTCAATTTATACGGTTATTACCAGTTACTTCTATGGTTTTTCAATATTATTTATTTCATTTAATTCTTTCCCTATAATTCTCTCATCATTATGATGAAGGGGCAAACCAACCTTGTTCTAGGGATATTTAGTTAATGGGAGAAGTTTTTGTTGGATATACTTATTTTTGATTCACATATTCGAATTTCTTTAGTTAATATTATCAATGGTCAATCAATTTATTTTCATTTTATCTTGACCATTGGTATTTTAATCAAAAAGGAACATTATAATTGTTCAATTGGTTAACCGAAATCAAGGCATAACCATTTTCACATTCCGAAAAACCCAAATAAGAAATGATATCCCGACAAACTCAGTTTGGTGAAACCCTAAATTAACATAACAAGGGAATTAGGGGATTGTCATGTTAAGGAGGGAATATCATGACCATTGGTTTGGCATCATCTATAATCTGACACCAAACCTGGATTAATCAATTTATTTTTTAAAAACCAATTTCAACATTACCCCGAAACGATAAATCCCCAAAATGAAATGAAAAATAGATTTCAAACCAATCAATCTCAACCTATTTAAATTAATTCTTTCATAAAACTATTTTTAGAACCCCAATATTATTCTTCACCTTTTTCATCATCTTAATTAAATCAATTAATTTAAAACCATAAATAAACTAATCCATCATCATTGTGGGTTCACCCTCATTGTTAGATAATACTATATTTTATTTAAGTATCATATTTTGATTTTTTTTAAAATAAATTTATTTTTATTAGACCCATAAGAAAATGAGGACATCCATTGGGTCTGTCAGTATATGAGAGATTTCTCAATAATATATCTTCTTTTCATAAACAATTATCAATTTATGATCCACATTTCTTGAATAGTGTATATTTTTTTATTTTATTAAATTAATATTAAATGAAATGTGACCTCTCTCACATATGACGGGATCCCTTGATCATTGCACATTACATCCCAGGAAGATTATGTTATATTGACCAAACTCCTACAAAACCCATCCCCATCCCTTGGGTTTTTTATTACTAAAATACAATTATATTATGTCTTCTGTGGTGGTCTAAAGGATGATATTTGTGGGAGAGGTAACAGTTTTAAACAAGTTAGTCATGTTCCTTTCTCAATCCAGTAACTCTCAAACTATTATTTTTAATAGTAATACAATTAAATTTGTATCATTTGTATAATTCAATGTAAAAATATTAGTGTAAAACATATTTTCAACCTTCCTCTAATCAATTGAAAAATTAAAACGACAGTTGTGTTATATTCGTAATATTTTCTCCATTAACGACGTAATTCATCTTTCATCAGCACCATACAAAGATGTTTATAAAAATTAATTTAATGTATAAATATATGATAAATTAATTATTTAATATTATATAAATATAATTTATTTATTGTAGTAATAATACTAAAAACAATTGATTATTAAATATATAACCATACCAAATTACCATACAAAGACAATTGTCTTAAATAGAATATATTTTTCACAATAAAAACAACTAATCAATTTTTTAACTAATAATGAACATATATAACTATATTTAATAATATTTAGATCTATTTTATTACTTCACTGAAAATGGTAAACATAAAAAATATATACATGCAAATATTCACCAAACAAACCCAATTGATCGATTAGAGAAAAAGGTGTTCAATAAATTAATTTATTATGATCATAAATAGAATATAACAAATGAAATATACAAGAAAAAATAATTGAATCAAGTATTTAATAATATAAATTATTTTATTCAAGAGGATAGATAAATAGAACAAGTGGGTATGGACGCGAAGTAAGTGTTCTTTTTCTCAATTTCTATCAATTGAGATATGGTTTTTATTTTGCACAAATTAACATTTTAATTTTTTAAATATTGGAATATTTACTTATTATACCTTAAAAAACATGTTATTAATAATAATTTCACTTTAACTTAATATATCACAATTTCATTTCATTTGATTCAATCCCTATGTGGTAAATGTTATTGATAACAGAGTTTATATTCAATAATTTATAACTATTATTCATGAACATACTCTATATATTTTTACTTTTTTCAACCATGTAATTGTTTCATATTATTTTTACTCTATTATTTTCTATATATGACATATATTTTTATAATTTCATCTCAATTTAGCTCACAATTAAAAAAATGGGTTTTTTGTGTAGTCATTTCTATCACTTCATCAAAATCAAAAATATTTCTATTCCATGTCCATATTCATAATATATTATTATGATGGATCTTATATATATAGTAAATGATAGTTTATGGTAATTACTTGTTATCATTTATGTTTTTTAAAATATTTTAGTGAAATGTTTTAGCATGTTCCACACAATTCATTTTTGGATTTTATTTCAAAAGTGTGAAAATATTCTAATTTCAGACAGATACTGGATGACGTCCCCCATTTGTATTTATATGAATTTTTCTTATTTTTTATTTCTATTAATGTTTCAAAAAATTTTACAATAGAACATTTAATACCTTTATTCTATTAATTTTTCATTAAAAAAATAATGGTTATTACATTAGAAAAATAAGAATGGTATTTCATTCTAGTTATATATTTTTTTATAATCCTCCTTTAATTTAATAATTTTAAATTGTTTATAGTAATGGTTTCAACATTCAATTTTTTTTTTAAAATTTATTTTTTCACCCCATTAATTTTTTTAACTAATTTTTTTTTTCATTTTCATCAATGATAAAAAATCGAATGAATATTATTTTGATAATATATTTTATTTTCATCTGTAACACTAAAAGAAAAATCTATTTTATAGTTTAAATTAATGTATTATACAGTAAATATTTTAATAAATTTATAGTTCATAATTGATATTTTAATAATGGTTAAATTTTATATCATTATTCATCTCCCTCTTAACATTATTTTTCCACTTTTTGTCCATATTCATTAACTTCTTTAAATATAATTTTTATGTATTTTAATATTTGTAAATAAAATTTTATAAAATTTTCTTAACAATATACCAAATAATAAATATTGTGCTAGTTTAATGGTATTATAACAACAATCATAGTTATTTTATTAATTGTGGAAAATATTGGCATTACTTATACCTGATATTTCTATAAGGATGTGTATTCATTAAACTATAATATTGATTCTATTGTTTAATTTTTTATTCATTTCATACAATGATTAATGCAAAAAACATTTTTAGTTATTTCTAAGTCATATATTTATGTATTCACTCGATGCATCGGTAGGCCTCATGAGATAAACCATCCAGGGTATTTGGTTAAATACTGACCCATTTTTGTATGATTTCCTCACATAAGGTTACAATATTAATTTTATGATGTCAAATGAGGTGAAATCTATTAATATAATTTTTTTTATTATTGTCCATGTGATTATTTACATTGTTATATTATCATCAGTTATATAATAAGTTCATATTTGTTTCTATATGATAATATTTTATATTTATTTATTTATACCAGATTAATCATGAATTTTTTACTACGTGATAGATTATGTGTTATGCTACCCCTTACCATGTATCTGATCTCACCCTTCATACACTTCCTTTTTTTCTAGGTAATGAAATGGAGTATTATATATTTATTTTGATGATTGGCCTCTTATGTAGAGATTTTTTTAATGATTTTGAAGACATAATATTAAAATAGCCCCTTTTGTTTTGTTGTAAAAATAGAATTTTATGGGAAATATATCGGTTATGTTAGATAAATATTTTATTAATTCTCAAAATCATCAATCCAAAAAGTTCCTTGGCCTATCAGTGACCTAATATTTTTAATTGATATTATAATTAATAATTTTCATGGTTGAGTCACATTTTTTGATGTAAAATAATTATGAAGAGAATATGATTTTATAACGATATTTGGTAGAGTGAGTATAGGCTATAATAGTTAATATCAATGAATGGAATATATAGTATCAGTGGATAGGATGTTCTTAGATAAAGATGTTTTATAATCATGGATTCTATAATAGATTAATAAATTTAAGGTTAATCCTATTATTAATGTCATATAAGACTCTTTTCAGATCTTATATGATTTTCATCTAAGGTTAATAGTTATATTTTGGAGTTTCTAATAGTTTTTAGGAATAATTCATTATATGTTTTTCTTTATCCTTTATTTTTTCCATGTTACTTGATGTTGTAGAAACTCATATTATTATTGGGAAAAATTAATATCCCATATGAATATACATGATAAATTTGAATATTTATTGGTTTGTAATTATTATTATTTGGGGATGAAAGATAATTTTAGTTATAATTGTATTATTGTGTATATATTTTGGGTATTAGATATAATAATAACCATCTTAATTTAATTATTACATATATTTAGTGGTATAATACATAAGAATATTTTTTGGGTAAATTTATATATTGGACAACATTGTAAATATCTATTTAGGTAATGGGTGTGTAGTTTCCTAACAATTAAATCCTAATTTGCATTCAAAAAATTATATTCATGCTCTTGATTATAGGAATATAGGTATAATTCTTAGATAATGGATGGTTTGGTATTATCTCGATATTGCATTAATGCATAATAAAATTCATACATGAACACGACATTTGATCCTCAAGGGGAATATTAATTGGATGACTCGTAACAACATTAATATCAATTTGAAGGATTTTCATAAATTATATTGACATGGGTAAAAAATATATTAAAAATAATCTCATCTAATTTCAGTAAGAGAAGAAATTAAATTTTTTTCATGAGAAATATATTTAAGGAGATAAGATGTAACAATCCCTAATTATAGTATGTGTTATTCATTAAATAAATTATATTCATAATAGCATGTATCTTATATAGAATTCAATTAAAATGAAACAGAATAAATTTTACATTGTAAGATAATCATTCAAACATTATGAGAATAAAATGTGGAATACCATTATGAAAATTATAAAAAATGTATAAACTTATGTAAATAAAATAATGAAAAATGATTTATTTTACACATAACATTTTGATCAATAGTAATTACATATGTTCTAAAAATAGTAAACTAAATATTTTTAATTATTAAATGAAAAATATATTTTAATGCGATTACAAACATTAAGTATTAAAAAATAATGTAGTTTAATGATATGTATTTTTATTTATATGATATTTATTTTTTATTTATAGTTTTTTTATATCATTTGAATAATATATTTAACGAATTATATTAATAATATTTATGAAAATTTTACTAGACCTCATTTAATGACCAATACTTGGTAAGGAATAAGAATAAATTTACATTAGTTTGAAAAGAATACATTTTTTTTGGAAAATTGATTTCCCATGTTATGTGTTAGTAACAAAAATTAATTTTAATTAATTATTGAAATTAAATTGGGTAACATGTGTTTCCTACTAAAAATCATCAGGAAAAAATTATTTATTATGGTCAAATAAATTTAATGGAATATACATATGTTTCCAAGTAAAAAATTAATTATAGTGGTAGGGGTAAAAATGATGTAATATTTTTAAACAAATAGATAATGACTTAATATATAACTATAATTAATATATAAACTATTTTATGAGTTATTTATAGAATAAAATGGATAAATTACCATATGATTATTAATTTTGGATCCAAATTCTATAAAATAGGCATATCCAAAACAATTTTTTTATTTTTTCTGAAATCTAGATTAAGGATATGTGGTAGAAATATAATTAAAAACTCAAAAACCATATCCCCACAATGATAAAATATGATAAAAAATTCAATCAATCATCAACCAAACCCTAGTACAAAATTTGAATAAATTTCAATCCCAACACCACCTAATTACGTTGGGCTAAGTGATTCTGAACTGTGAGCTGACATGAACCACTTTCCCTAACATAGAAAATATCCCATGTCCACATCACTGGTAAGAAACTATTTCTAATAAAAAACCAGAATTAAATGTCTTCCATCATGCTATACTGTAATCTCTACATCGCCAAGGAGAACTCATCACCATTATATTTTCCTCGCCACTGTCTGCCACCTCATCGCTTCCACCTTAGATAAGCCAAAGATGAACCCCAAAAAACAAATAAATCACAAAAACCCACCAGTCAAAGTAGTATTATGACCAACAAGAAAAAAATACCATTAGGGACCCAAGGATAGAGATAATTCCACCAAGAGATTTTCACTCAAGAATTCAATCATCTAATCAAACATCACAACCGAAAACACATTGTAAACCACCATGTAAATCCTAATGTTAGTAATTTTTGTGTAATAAAAGAGAAAGAGAATAGTATGTACTAGAATATGGCCATGGAAGTGATCTTCAACCATTGACATGATCATCGAACCATACCTTCACTTCCACCTCCAAGGGAATTGTAATCGAAAAGGTAAAAACAGTATGCAGTACATGAATTATAGGTAACGATCGTCATTGATATGAATGAATCATCAAGCAAGACACTTTGAGGGCACCACCATTACCATCCAAAACTAGAATTATCTTGACCATAGAACATTGGCCACACATCAAGAAACTCAAAATAAATATGAGCATAAAATAAAAACCATGGAATTAAAATGAACCACAAGGGATAGACCACCACCACGATAAGAGACTATAACAAAAAATGTAATTTACATGAAATGTAAATAAAAAGGATACATGGATGTAACCATGGAGGAATGAACATCATCCCTACCTCCATCAAAAAGGCAAAAAACACAAAACCTCTATTATAGTTGACCAAAATGTGTTCTAACATGTTGGTAGTGGCAATAAGATCAGAGGGGGAGGGCTAACGAGCAATACTGGTTTTAGGAGACTCGAGATACATCCGAAAATGTTCTGAGAAAACATCATAAATCCTTCACCAATAATATTTTTCAACATCAATGAGTTTCTCATATAATTAAATGACCAATCGATTAAGGATTAATGTGTAGTCTAAGGGATGATATTAATGAAAGAAGAAATTGTTTTAATTGAGTTCATTAGTGTTACATTCATCTTCCGTCTCCTCATATTCTATTTTACCAAAATAATATAATTATATCATTATAATTAGTTAAAAAAATTTATGGTGTTGATTTAATAAAACTTATCTACCTTCTTCTCATCCATTTGAAAAGAAAATCATCAACTGGATTATTTTTATAAAAACACCTCCATAAATGGTGTATTACATTTTTAAAAACCACATAACATTACTTCCAATAAAATTAAATTTATTTATAAATTTTTTATTTTTATCAAATTATTAATATTATGTAATGATAAATTAGGAATTCAATAAAAATATTAATAATATATTTTCTTTATAATTTTTACCACCATAAATAAGGATATCTAGACACTTTTTATAATTTGAATATATGATTAATAAACAATTGAACTATATAATTTTGTTATGAAAATGATCCAATATAAATATAATAATGGAGTTTATGAATATATTTTATAATTCATATAACCGTAGAAAAGATACTGATGTTTTTTATTGGAATTGATTGAACGGCCCCAAGTGGCCAATGAGTAGAAAAAAATATATTCAATAAAAGAAATATAATAATTAATATATCAGAAAATTTTAATATAAATTAAAAGGGGTATTAAAATTTTATTTAATAAAAATAATCACGTTATTCATAATGTTAGACACATATTCGATGAAATTTTTGACTCAATGTGAGGGTTCATTGACTCAACATCAATTCCTTACTATATGTTTTTTATTATAAGCAACATTTCATTTTTTAGTGTAAAATCTATAGCATTGAGGGCTAATTTCATAAATAACATATTATTTTTTTTGATTTTACCTTGGATTTATTGTCTCTCGTTTCCTTGTGATTTTATTAATTTTTAATGTCATAATGGTTTTTGTTAACATAATTTTGATTCATTTATTTGTTACATTTATTATCGTACTTCATCCTTCTATATATGATTTCATCCACCATTTAATTTTATAATATTTTCTTACCCATATTTTTTCATGATTTTAGAAGTATTCATGTCAATAAAACTATTTTTGTTTCATAATTATACTAAATGGTTTCAACTGTATAGGATCAACCATTTCTTTAATTTATAGTTTATAATATTTATCTTCCATGTCAATAATTTTTATACTGTTCTAAAAAAATTATTATGTATAAATCAATTTTTTTAAGATCAATTTACATTATCATTGACAGTAATTAATTTTTTTAATAAAATTTATCACATTTTCTAGAATATTGAAATTTTAAATTCTTTTCAAAACCAATAAAATAATCTCATTTTCATAATTAATCAAATGAAATAATTTTCCCACTATTATAACCATTTTTCGAAATGATTATTAAATCTAATGTTTCCATTATATATCAATGAAAACCCTATTTTTAATGTGATATGAATTTTTCATTTTCATAATTATGGGTTATATTTTATAAGGATAAAAAATTATTTTATTCAACATATGCATATTTTCATCATCCACTAACCATTTACTATTTTTATCCTCAATTCATTTTATTGTATCAATATTTGTAAATTTGAAAAATTGTGTTTTTCAATATCCCATTTCACCCCCATCAACTATATTTTTTAATGTGACTTAATAGTTTGATTCAATAGCATTATTAAAACTGATTTATGAAATTTATTTTTATATGATCACTTTAATTTAATTATGAAAATAATAAAGATATGCCTCTTTTGGTGTTATGTTTCAGGTTTTATCCTTAAAACAATTATTAACATATAGATTGTACATCTACTTATTAAAAAGGGTAATGTTATTTATCACTCTTTATCTCTCTCTTTATTTTTTCCATCGCTCCGGTACTTGTATAATTTCATAGATACATTATTTATCACTTCAAATGGATCTGTATTTTGTTTCATAATATTAACATATCTATTTATCCAATACATTATACAGTGTCATTTTGAATGGTTATTAACAAGAATGTTATTACATGTATTTATTAGTGAATATATTTAATTTTTTATAATATTTATTTTAATATTAATTTTATTTATTATTAAGGCTTGAATGTTATTTATTATAATTATTATTTATTCCTTGATATGAATAATTCATTTGAAAAAATTAGTTAAATATGGGTAATAGAATAATATATCCCCTCAATGAAATGGTAGGTCTCATGAGACAATCTATCTTCTGAATTTTGTGTAATCCTTTCCCATGTATATATATATGTTGTCTTTTCAAGGTTCTTTAATAGTATATTTATTATATATCAAATTATAAATTACTTCACTATGAGACAATTTTTTATTTCCTTCTTGAATATTTACAACTTTATATTCAACAAGGATCTCTCCCTTCCTCATAGTTTTAGTAATATGTCATTATTTTATTATTATTTATTTGATATATATTATTATTACCTTTTTTTAATTCCATGATATATTTTGGTGTATGCTACCTATTATTCTACATTTAAACTCTCCCTTCTTATAATTAAATTTTTATATGTTATGAAAAAATTTAAAATGTGTTAATTTTATTGATGGTTGAAATGTGTGGAGAATTTTTTTAGGGATATATTAAAGACTTATTATTAAATAATAAGTAATTGTTTTGTGGTTATAAAAGTCTATTTAAGGGGAATGATACGAGTTTTATTCATTAAATTTTTTTCTTAGTTATTTAAAACAATAAACCAAAATGGTATAATAAATAAATGAGATTGAAGTTTTGTTATTTATATTATAATTTTAGATAGTTTTGTTAGTGACTTTTTTTTATTAAAAATAAATAAATATAATATTTTTAGCATCAAAACACGCACTATAGGTCAATGGTGTCATACCAATGACTCTTATTAGAAAAAGAGTTAGTATTTCATAACTACTCATTATACAAATAAATTTACAAAAAATAATTTATGTGTTTTCATCTTTCAAATTCAATCCTTTAAATGATTCCCTTAATATTTTCAATGATTTTCTCTTTTTATATCGATGTAACATTCTAATAAAAATGACCTAAATTATAATGTTTTAAATTAAGATTTTAATTTTCTATATTGCATTATGATTTCATTTTTTTCTTATAGGGTTATGATGTTGTATAAAAAGCAATTGGTTCCATCATAGATTACAAAAATATTATAATATCAATGCCTTATTAGTGTTCATTTTTCATGTTTTTAGCTGCACTTCAATGACACATTTATAAAATTTAGATGGTTTTAATTCTATATAATGATTCCATTTTAACACTCACATGTAATAATTGGTCTAAACCCCCATTATAATTCACTTTGTGATTTTTTTGTTTTAATTTATTCATACTTTTACCGTCTAAATATTATCATTAAGAATTATGTGTCTATTTTATTTTCAATAAATATGTGTTATATCTATTAATACCAAGTATGTTTACTATAATGAATTTATAAATACATGTTTTGATAGTATTAATTTAATTAATACCTCATTGATAATAATATAATTCACAAAATCCTCTTCCTATCATTAAAACATAGTATTCCAAAATATTTGGCCATATATTCTAAAATTAAAACATTAGAAAAATTATCTCTTATGTGAACATGAAAATAAAATATAAAATACATGATACCCAAGAAGATCAGGAGACAGGCTAGCCTTCTCCCATTAAAATTAATTAAAAAGTAAAAAATACAAAGAGCGTTCAGGAAGACGGTCTATATAGACGAGTGTAGTACTCACCACAGTAATCATCTTGAACAAGGCTATTACAAAACATAGGTGATATGAAAGACCAACACGAACTCACCTCTTGAATTTCTCTTTTGGAGAGAGCATTCGAAACATGATTAGCCTCACGGTAGACATGAAGGACTTCAAGGGAAATCGTCTTCACAACTCTGAGGCAATCAACCCAAGCAGGTAACATCTTCCAATGCACATTCCTTGATCGTTCTCTGAGGATCTGAAATGCAATAGACGAATCTGACTCAATCCATAAGTCATGCCATCCTTATTGGATGGAATATCTAATTTCTTTTATCATATCCCAGAGCTCCTCCTCAATTGCAAATCCATTGCCAATGGAATAGAAGAAGGATCCTTTGACAAAACCTCTATGGTTATGGAAGACTCCACCACATCCGGAGGGACCAAGCACCCCATCAGCCACTCCATCAACGTTAACCTTCAACCAGCGAGAAATGGGTGGAATACATCTAATAGATTTCGTCATCAACGGGACCAAGAGATCTCAACAGCACAAGATCAGAAACATCATTATTCACAGTTCCAGTATGGATCCTGGAAGCAGTGCGAACCGCACGATGAATGGCCATTACACCATCATGAATAGAGGGTGTTATATTTTTGAACATCAAGGAATTTCTTGCCTTCCATAAAAAAGAAATCAAGCATGCCGAGGATGCCAATAATAGTCCATGAACCTGCTCACTACACTTGGTTTGGTAGATGGAGTGTAAAATCTCCCCAACCGAAACAGAACTAAGGCAGCAGTTGAAGATTCCCTGGATGTAATTTCATAACCTGCATGAAAATTTATAAGATACAAAGATATGGGAGGCTGTTTCATTCACCTCCACACAGAAAGCACAAACCGCTGCAACCCAGAGACCATTGCGCTGCAACATAGCCTGCAGCGGGAATTTGTCTTTCCATATTCTCCAAATCAGCACCGAAGATGCTGGAGGAATGAAGGTTCTTCTAAACCCTGTTAACCAGACCGGAGGTTCCATGGGATCACCATAAATAGATCGATAATATTCCTTCATGTTGAAGATACCATTAAGGTTTTTAGTTCATACCAGCATGTCACAGTCGCTATAGCAGTACCTCGAGATTTCAGTGACAATTTGGGTAGGAACTTCCTCACAGTGTGATGAACTGTTGAAATCAGCAATGGTCATCCGCCGTAGTAGAGGAGGAATGGGCACTATAAAATACATGATATATATTCCATATAATGTAGAAAAAATATTTATCCCCATCATCAATATATTTTCACTGAATATGGAGATTGTGTAACCTCCTATTACATGCCAACAAAAAGGTCAAGAAAATATTAATATCAATGGAAAGGATGCTCTCAAAAAAAAAATAATAGAATTTTATTATAATGTAATGAAATTATCACACATTGACATTAAATTCCAATTAAATCAATATATACATCCTTGAGGAATGAAAACCATTAATATCTCTATAATTTTTATAACCCCATAGTGTAGTGAATATTTAAGCACATTTGTCCTTCCAATACCCATCCAATGTAAATACATGACATAATGGAAAACAAACCCTCATAAAATTTCCCAACATAACTTATTGGCATTGTGGGGGCTTAAGAACACATGTATAATGAATACTCTACCAATGAAAAATTTCTAGTTTCAATCATAGTATAATCGTCATTTTAATTTATTAATTTGAATCCATTAATTTCCATCACTAATATCTTTTTTGAATATGACTGTAGTGATTTTTACTCTATAATGTCTAGAATTATCTAAAACATAAATGGAAATAAATATAAATATAAATCTCATTCTACCATATATCATATAAAAGTGTATTCATTTACATTACGATAATACAAAAATTGAAATATTTTTTTAAACTAAAAAATGTCGGATCATCCATTGATTATATACTCAACACAATAACTATATAAAAGGTGATATTATTAATATATATATATATATACATTGGACTATGATATGTATTAATCATTTAAATTTTATATATTGTTTCTTTCATTATATAAATTGTGAAAATAAATCTATTTTTCTATTGTATGATTAGTTTCATATTCTTTTCTAGGGTACCACTCATTAAACATTGAATTGGTTAACTCTCTCACCTTACAAGTACATTCATACACTGTTATATCAACTAATATCATGACATAATACATCCAATTTCTATTGATTAATATTTAACATAACCATCATATCATATTCAAGAATATATGGTTGATTATCCACTTATAGATGATAAATATTTTTCATGAATAATTGAATTCGAAAAAACTAAAAAATAAATGTCAAACTATATCGTGGATAGATATTCTGACAGTTAATTTATATTATCATTCCTATTGATATTTCATTTAACTCAAAATTAGATGAAAAATAATAATCATTATAAACTAATAAGGGCATGAATTTTTGGGCCTTGAATTAAACCATTGATTCTAAGCTATAGCACAATAATACCTCATGAATTCCTAACTATACAAAAGATCTTCCAATATAAGTTAGTGTCAAAATTTCATTAATTATGAGACTATATTCTCAGTTTCATTAATATACACAATATATAAATTGAATATAAATAAACAAATCAATTTTGAAAATGAATAAGATAAAGATTAATAATTTAAAAAAATGACACACATGTCATAGAAATAAATAAATTAGGATCCCACTCAGATAAGGGACACAAAAATTTAAAGTGAATCATGTCTAATAAATAAATTCAATGTAATCATCTAGAGTAAATCCCAGTACCTTTACTAAATTAATTCTTCCAAGCTCAAACAACTAACACGGGTCCCTTCAAGTTATTTAAATCCCTACACATGATATCTACACATTAGTTGAGATTCCCATGTAGTGTGTGAGTATAAACCTAGTAAAACACCACCAATAAATCATTAAACTATATACACAAGTATAAAATATGTATTCTATGATAACAATAAACGAAAAATAAATCATTAAAAATAAATCACAGTGAATCCATATTTTATCCGTTCTAGCACGATCCTCTGTTTTACAAGCATCAGCTTCCTGATAGATTGATAATAAAAGATCTTGTACATGATCATGAACTATCCATAAGGCAAGTGAGAATTTTACATAGAATAAGAATGACATTTAGAATATGTGATACTAGGAAACCACATGGAATCACATGATAATGATACTTGTAATTATCAAGTAATCAATTTTACATACTACTTATCATACACATGATATCATGTAAACATACTACATGGAATCGTCTAGAAATTGAGTTTACATGTTACTTAGAATCCACTATGAATCATGTAAATGTGATACATACCATCCACAATTAACCCATAAATAATCAAGATACCCTTACACTATGCTTAGGTCTATTTTCAACATCATCACATGTCATGTGTGAAGTACCACTCTATGGGTAAAAATATCATGATGGTCCTTCTGTTCTGAGTAGCAATAACCATACCACAAGAGGCTTGGTAAACAAACATAAGTTGGTATATCATAGAAACAATAAATTAAGAATTTGTCATGATTATTAGTTGAATGATACATAAACACATGATCAACATATATCATGGAGACTCACTACATAATAATAATCATGGAATTAAAAATCATAAACAAGTATCATGGATACAAATTACCTCGTCCGATCACTATCACAAATTATCATAAAATCTATAAAATATAGTATAAAATCAATGAATGAAATGTAAATCTGTATCTAAAATGAAAAGGAACATCTTACCTCATTGTTTTTGATAATGTAATCCAATATTCACTGGAGGATCATATCCTATAAAACATAGAGAAACCCTAGATAGTTGGATAACCCACCGTGGATGCCTCAAAAAATCAAGTGTTGATCCTCCATAATCATTGATGAATCCATGATCCTGGGGTATTAAAATATCTAAAAGAAAACCATGGTTAATCATAAGTTGTTGAGGAAAGGATGAGATATTTATGTGTTTTAGGTCCCAAAGAAATTATTGTTAATTTTAAAGAATGATGGATTACATAACAACATATATTACTATACAACAATGGGGTCAGAAATAGAAAATACTATGTCCTAAAGGGTATTGTTATTATATAGTGTTTATTGAGAAGAATTGTGTTTGTAATTAATGGAATAGTAAATGGTGTGATCATATAAACCAATGGAGTATACTTCTATTTAATTTTCAACTTTTCACGTTGACCTCTAATCCATTATAATGACGTTATTCCATAAGCACCGATACATGCTATAATAAACCTTGAATAAGAAGTATTTTCTAAATTACACATTATAGCCTCCATGTCAATTATGATTCTCCAGGCCACATATATGAAAAAAATTACTAGAACCACAAAAACCATCTTCTATTCCAACAATTTCCAACCACGACATAACCTCTATGACATACGAAAATATTCACATCGTATAATATGATTTTGATAATCCCAGACAATATCAATAATTATATTTAGAAAAAAAACTTAAGAAATCTATTAAAATTAAAGGGTTTTATAAAACACCAATATTACAACATATCATAACCAATATGTTTCTCTTTATCTCCTAGTAAATCATTATGAACCATTGATCTTGAACCTAAATCTCCTTCTCTAAATATTCCACAAAGATCCACCCACACATCAATTAGATCTGAACAGGTGGTATCATGATTCAATGTTGGATACTAATGATCTATATTTTAATCTACACCATGTGTTAATATTAAAATTCCTCATACTCATTCTATATATCATTATTTTTTATAACATTCATACGATCATTCCTGTACCACTTTAGGTGTGACACATAAGACACATCATGCATACCTTATTAGAAAAGGAATATAGTGAAATTACACCACTTTTTGAATCCTCTTAGTGATCTATATGGGTCCAAATAATTTTTTTATAGTTTCCATTCCATTATCAAATATAGAAGGTTTAATAGATAATTCATTATAAGAAGCATTGGGCCGCCAATATAAAATTCGAAATCCCTCACTCTTCTATTGGAATCAAGAATTTCCCATCACCCAACTATGATACAAAAAATCAGAATTATCCGCACTCTCTCCATGTTCTCATATACCATAATGGTCACTAAATCCAATACCTCACATCCCTCATGGAAATAAATAGGTGAACAACATGTTCTATTAAGTGATACTCATAATGATCTATATATATTGAATCTTATTTTCTATTGTTTTTTGTGAACTCAACTACTTCTAGATGATCAACCAATGAACCAAAGAAATCCATAAAAAATTTCTATATAATATCAACTAATATATGAATCATCAACTCTTATATTCACTAATTTTGGGATTCTAAATTTTATCAACATCAACTAAGACACAATGGATTTATTAATTCCCCCCCAAAACCAGGATATAGAACATTCATTTCTATTAGATACAATTCTCAAGGGAACTCCCTAATATCATATAATCTCATGGAGATACCATTTTCCTAGATCATCTACTACGTGATTCAAATGGATCTAGATTAATTTATCAACCATCTTTTTCGGATCAACAATCATAAAAGAGTCTCATAGATCCACTTGGTCGTAGGTAACCCTCTGATAAAGCATGTTGTTATGTCTACCCACTTACACATTGAACCATGATGTTGTTGGGGAAATCCTATATGAATATATTGTTCAACCTTTGACCTTCAAATGGTAAAAAATCTGGAAACAAATCATGTAATGTCCATTTTATTCATTATCTAGTAAAATTTATTCATAATGTGATGGCACGTCTTTATTACTCTAGGACGCATAATCCAAGTATAAGTTTGGAAATATTTCATCATCTCCAAAATGATATAATAATTAACTCTAAATATCATATGTTCTATGATAACAACATCGTCATCAAATGAACACCCTTGTATTGGGTCACTGGCTGCTATTTTTCTTGCATCAGAGAACCCTATGAATTAGATTCCTAATAGGTCTTCTCCCAGTCTACAAATATATATTTGATCCCTATTGCGAAAAACATATACAATCCGTAATCATGTAAATAAATCATCCTCCATTCATATAAACATATTATTGGGAATCACCATTCCTCAAAATTATGTTAACAAATCTATAGAGCTACATGTGCCTTATAGCTAAGAGCATCTTCAACATCAATACATTAACAAAGGGCATAGGACATATCAATTTCAATAGTATGTACGCAATATTCCATGTACATCTACCTTAAACTGAGGTCCCATTATTTAATGATATATAATTTCTCTTGTCGACCATGTATATAAAAATAATCTCTCTATAGATATGGTTCCACTAAAAAATTTGTGGGCCATATCCATTGCCTCTATGTCATAGGCGGATAATTTTGTTCATGGGGTCATAGTTGATTTTTCCCAAAAACTAAATACTTTCTACCTATTTAACAATATTACTACAATACCAGAACATGATTCATCTCAATATATGAAATATCCAATACAATTAATATGTATTATGAACATTTGATTTATAATCAAACTTCTACTCAACTCAATAAAAACAGATTTACCTAAGTCCAACAACTAAATCTTCACCTCTTTTATTGAATGTATTTTCATGGGAGCCGAAAAATAAGTTAACTTTTTAAACATATAATTTTTAATATCTACAACATATTATAGGAACATGCCTAGTAGATAACTACCTCAACATTCTCTTGGTCAACTAATATACAGATCGAAGAAACCACATCCCTCAAAAATTGAACCATCAGAATTCAAAAGATAATATTCAACAACATGGATTAAATAAAATGTTAGCAAAGGGTAATAAATACAATGTTAGTGTTTCCAAAATGATTCTATATGGTTAGTGAGTAAATAAATATAATTTCAAAGAATAATATCAAAAATGATTCAAGGTATGGGTGAAAGATCTTATTAATGATATAAAACAACACTACCGTTGAATTCATATGTCTAAACTGCATCACCATGTACTCATACAACACATACATACTCCTAAATATTACCATAGATATTTTCTTCTTACTAAACAGTGATTTGGGACATCCTGATGGAAGATCTGTCTTATAGGAAAACTGGTCTCCCCATAACTGATCAAAGACGTTATCGATCAGGGAAAATATGTCCCTATTTTTTACAAGCATCTAATTTATCATTAAATAATCTATGTAAGTTCAAAGTTGATTTTCTGTCTTCTTAGTGAAAAATGGTTCACCCTATGGTGATGTACTCATCCTAATTATTATATTCTAGTATAATCCCTCAAATTGTACCTTCATATCCTTAAACATGGAATAATATATATGATAAGGGCTATCAAAATTTTTTTTGTGTTAGGAAATATTTATATCATGAATTTATATTCAATATTAAGAGGAAGGCCTATGAGTTCTTCCAAGAAGTAATTTTGTAAGAAAAAAACAAAAAATTGGATGAAAATATTAGGCAGCTACCACTAAACATACTAAAGGTTACAAGACTAAAATAAGTTCCATAATCATCAAAATATGTTTTATATTTGGAAAAACTATATGATATCTCAAATACCACTAATTAGCCATCTTTAGCAATTCTCCTTTGGCTGATGTAAGCCATAACAAATATCTATAGTTTTTTATGTGGCCTCAAAAGATAGTCAGCATGTCCTTGAAAAGAATCACCTTGATGATTTTCATCTCATTATTCAGGTTGTCCCGAGATCTTAAAAATTGGAAATCACAATATGACACGTTGGTTATTACTATAGATGGACAACCTTTGTTCCCAATTGTGTATCTAGGGAATGAAAATTAGAGTTCAACTTGACTAGTATGTCATGTTCAAGAAGAATTGATTAGATAAAAAGGAATTGGTAGCACTGATATCAAAAAATATATAAGAATGTGTAGTAGTGATCAAGATTGTTCCTCAAATAGTATATAGTCCCTCACAACCTCCAGTTGTAGTCGGATCCCCTCCATATACCTATTCTACCTCAACTCCACAAACCTTTAATTGATGTTTGTGACTCTTCTAGGATGATTTTTTTATCCATATATTGGGGAAACCATTTGGATCCCTAGTTCCCTAAACACATCATCCTAATACTCTTATATAACTATAACCTTAATACTCTAGAAAATATTTTATAGAGATATAACATATTTCCACACTTCTGACACATGAAATGAGGTTCTGTGAGGACACCATTGTAATGCATAACCTCATCTTATTGGAATCACTATGTATCCACCCCTGAGGTTGACAATTAATTCATTCTATGATCCACTAATATACCACATCCCAACTCAATGACCCCACTCTTCCCCATCATTCAACATGATGATGCACTCATTATAATAATATGAGGTCTACCAGATTGAGAAATGAGTGTAGAAGGATACTAGATCCTCGATATTCCTTCAGACCCCTATCATTTGTCAAGGCATTATATCCTCTTAGTATGCCAGTTGGTGAAAACTTATAACTATTCATCTAATATCAAGACAAACAACGGTCTACAACTTTTGAGACTTTTATTCTTTGATTCCAAAAATAGAGGAGGAAAATATTACAGTTAAAATAAACGAGAAAACTATATAAACACCATCTTTCCCCCCTAATATATCTCCATGAACTCCAGTACTCCATTAGTCTTAAACTTATCTGAAAATAATTTCCCAAACAAACATTCCTTGATGAAATACTAGGTGATATCCAAAAAAATTTCAACATGTCCAATCACACCTAACCATATCCTGGTGGGACCATATAGAATGAATGTTAGCAAATTTAACATATAGTATTGAAGATTCTAAATGAGGTTAAAAATACACATGATTATATCTATCAAATCACTAACATCAAGTGGTCATCCGGTTCCCTAAGAATCTGGTGGATTCTAGAGTTGTATGTCTCAAGGCTAGTTGATGAAAGGACCCATACATTTTCTTTATTCACTTTTTCATCAAAGATTTAATATATGTGATTCCCATGATAATATAATTCATACTGAGTTTGTGGGAAATACTTGGAGGTTAAATTTCTAAAGAATAATGAACGGTAATGGGATTTTATTTCTTAAAGGGTACATATTAAGAAGATTGTTTTACCCAGTTTGCATAGATTTATATTTTATATAGTTAAGCTATACCTTATCCGAAATATTGTCCATTTAGGATAATCAGATGACAATATCAACTAAACATACAAGTGGGAGACACCTCAATATCTTCCTTGGAGACGGCCATCCATCTAGCCAAGTGGAATGAGTGGGTGATCATAGATCACATAGTGTGTGCACAAGGAATGTATAGGTGTTTCTATCACATACACAAAGTGGGGGGACATATCCAGTGAATAAATAGTGAATGTATAGTTTGTGTTGATCATACTTATAGATTTATTAAATAAATTAACATTACAATTAATCAAGAACCACCCTCATATCTAAAATAAAAATGCAGGATAGATACTGGGTAAAACTATTTTCATCTTTTAAAATATGGATTGAAACTCCATCATCTGATCGAGCTGGTCAAATCCTTCATTTCCCACTCCTATGTCATCTCCAACTTCCCTCTCACCAGCTTCAATCTTGACACCACTGTTTTGAGTCTAAGACACATGATATCACCCTATAAATTTACAAACCCCTTGATGGCCTTTTACAACAATCAAAATATGATAGAGGAGATGTGTTAAATATCCTGGTTCCATGCATGTGACTTCATTTTCATTAATTACATCTTTTGAGGAAATCAATGGTGTATAGTGAAGGAATTCATGAAGACTACATAAATCCACTGTAAGGGTTTCTAATGCTCATGTGATCAAAGGGTGATAATATGAAAATATATTTGGATTCCACTGAGGCTTCATATAAAGAAGAATGTAACTACACAACTTGAAGGGCCATCTGCCATTTTCATTTTATTTATTACTTCTCTCATGAGGACCCATTAATTATCCATCCACCGACATTCCATTGAACATATAAAAACTATAAATCCATCACACAAATATATTGTAAATTTTATAGAGAGTCTTTTCATGAGTAGACAAATAACATGGGATTCCCTTCGATGATATTATGTGAAGCCTCAATGTATTTCATTCATTATATGATGAAAATCCATCTTTTGGTCACATGATATCGATCGTATAAAGATCTCGAACACCTCAATGCATTCCAGGAAGCATCATCCTTGTGTAAAGCAGAAGGAACCTCAACCACTATTGTCTATATAACCAATTCATCACATAAAACACACATAAAAGTCAGTGAAGAATGAGATTAGGAGTATGGATTGTTGTGGAAAAATATAAAAGATAAATCATTATCTTCTTCCATTAGAGGATACCTCTAGGTAACCATGAGACTCTATTTATGAGAACTCATAGAATTAT
Organism: Viscum album; assembly: GCA_963277665.1. Lineage (NCBI taxonomy): Eukaryota > Viridiplantae > Streptophyta > Magnoliopsida > Santalales > Viscaceae > Viscum > Viscum album. The sequence goes on from OY728135.1 coordinate 1,203,685,345, forward strand.
TCCATCAAGGGAACCCATACCATGATCAGTTTAAGGTGAAATAATCTCATGAAATATATAAAATCATGTGAACACTATATTGTGAATAGTATTCTCCTAAGACCTCATTTTATTAGGGATTCCATACCTAGTTCTATGGGCCTATACAGACATCCCATGATTCATTCCCACTATATACACAATTATTCCACCCAATATTGAAGAGAATATCATAATAACCCTAATTATCAAAATGTTTTAAAACCCCATCATATCTATACTCACATTACTCCCTATATATGTACTCTTTTTACCTGTATAACCCCCCTTGAATTGGTCCTTTTGGTCATGTGGTGTCTTTATAAGGGATAAATCTACTTGGCCATGCACCCATACATATGATAAAACCCTAATACGTATCCCATTCATATATTCACTAATCCCCTCAAATGAACCCTTATAGATAATGTGATCAAATGATGATCATGATTCCTCTATTATATGATTACAGTATGAGGTTCAAACATATGATTCATTTCTATGAAATACTAACAGGAAGATCCCCCTATCTCGCTATGACTCTATTCAACTATACAGTTCAACACCACTGCCAAGCATGGAATCAATGACAATGTCTCTATACATACAACCATGAAAATGTAATACTCCATGAAAATACTAGGTTGTGGTTCTATGTTATGAACCCTAGTCCACACACACCATTGGTTATCAAAACAATTTTACATACATGCATCACTAATATGTATTTCCCTACCCGGGGTTTAGGCATGCAATGTAATCACTCAATGGAATGCATATGAACCTATGGTAATGCACTCTCCATGTCCCCGAAAACCGTAACAGTTTCATCCATGTTGTGAACACCTGTCCATTTAAAATATTTTACACAATTCCTGGAGGAATTATCTATTTTTTAGGCGAAACATCAACACATGGAGGTATGCATTATCCTGGATATATTCTCGGGACCCCACTACATGACTCCTCCAAAATCACATAATCTCAAGAATCCTAGAACTTCTTGTGATTCCCTCTTGTAGACCACAATATTCCAATATTTTCATGCAATAATACATTTATATGAAAATATTTGAGTTCGAAATCCCCTAGAATATTCTGTTTTATCATGAGAATATGTCTTACAAAATCTAGGTTAATCGTGTGATAGTCCATGGAAAACTCTCTTTGATCACACAAAGTCTTCCTGGAAAATACATGATGATCCTAAAAAGTCATCATGGACAAGTTAGGTTGATCCTATGATAGCCTATGGACAAGTCACTTCAATCATGTGAATACATCCTTCTCAATGCATGTTTACCATGTGAGGACATCTGGGACTTGTTATTTGATAATGTGAAAGTTGATGAAAATTTCCAATTTAATCATGAGAAAACATCTCAAGAAAGTCCTTTGCTTATGAGAATAGTTTTGGACATTTATTCATTTATAATGGGAATCATACTGGAAAAGTGAGGAAAACACCCATGGATGTGTCTTCTGTAGCTGACTGACACCCAATAAATGTTGGGTAGATTATCAAGACATGTCTGGTAAAAAATCAAGAAATGATGGGATTACTATCTTGAAATATGATAAATATGATCAATATATTTTGGGAATATATTTCAACCATATCTAGAGAGACACTTGGACATACACAATGTAATCCCCAAGCTAGAAACCTTCTGATAAGTAATCCCTTTATCATGGGAGTGTCCTTAATGGGTTAGGTTTGTTCACACATGTGACATGAGTTTTGTTGTTCTACTTGAAGGGACCTCTGTTTCATTATTAAAATATTTAACAGAACATTCATGGTCATCATCTCTCTTTATTTGTCTATGATATATAATGGGTATGCCAAATTTGAATCTATATTTTTACATGTCCATTGAATTCCTAGAATTTTAGTGATAAAAATAATTTATATGAGTGTAATCACCCACCCTAACCCATTAGTGGGTTTGGGGGTAAAATAAACTATATGGAAGATGATTCATATTATAAAAATGATTTATATAACTCCATCCAATTGTTTGAGCTTTATATGATTTCATCCATGAGATTGGTAATCATACCTCTCAATGGAAAACTTTAATGTGTAAGCCTCATATAAATATGCACCCATGTTGTGTGTCTAATCTTATAATATATCTTGTTTCTCACACCTAGCATGACTAATGTGATAAATGAGATAAATTATTATTTTTCTAATACCTTGATGATCATTCCCCCAATTTGTGACCTCCATTAGGTTGTATTCCTGATTATATATCATATTTATTCAATGTGTTACACATCTGATTGGGTTCTCATGGGAAGCCTTACGTGAATAAGTTCCAATAAAGGCATATGATGTTATAAATTTCATGACACAATCTACCATAACAAAAACTACATGGACTCTCATTCAAACCTAATCATGATACCTAAGATTCATCTTCATGGTCTGACCAATATATTTTCATCATTCCTACATGATTTTATATTGGAAAGTATTTTCCTATCATGTAACCCGAGAATATATCAATCTAACTATGTTTGTTTTGAATCTTATAGCCGCAGGATACGTAGGATGAATCGTAGAGGTTCAGTCTAATTTCTAAGACACTAACTGCCTCTCTAGACTTCAATAGACTCTAGAGAACTCAAACATGGCTAAAAAATAATGTATCATAAATGAACAATGGAATGATGGGAATCCAATAACATACACACATAGAATGTTATCCCTATTAATACAAGGTTTTTAATGATTCATTAGAAATAGGTTATCTTTTCTTGTATCATGGAATGAAAATATTTTCTTGATCATATCTTAAAATTGTATGAGTGCCCCAGAATGTGAAATATTTTCCCCTAGATAGGTGAGATGAGATCGAACTCTCATCATCTCGGGAAATATCAGTCACTTAGAATCATTGGGCCTAAAACCCCAAAGGTCTGTCTAACTTTTGATGGTAGGTCTGAACTAATTTATGGATAACATTACCATTATTATTTTATGTTTATGACATGTATGGTAAACCTAATGTAAATGATTGTTGAAGCACTCTAAATAACCCACAACAATTCATTGGGTGAATCCTTTAGTATTTTTAAGAAACAATTGTGAAACTGGAATGAAATAAATTAACTATGTCATCTATTTGATGAGTTAAAAGGGATAAAATTCCATGTTCCAACTGGATGTTTTTTTATTACTTATCACAAAACAAAATAGTTAACCAAATATATTTTTTTCTAGGATGAACCATTCAAAAAAATAAGGGAATAACTATTAATCTGTGAAATTTGAATTTAGTTGATCAATCATGTTCTCCAATAAATGCTACTACACAAATATTTTCTCTTTTTCCCCATCTCAGACTTCTGATATTTCAAATATTTAAAATGACATTATTGAATGTTTGAATAAATTAGAGGACCACTAGAAAAGATGGTAATTCCTTGATAACTCCTCATGATGTTGTGAAAAACTATTTAACACCTTAACCGTGTGAATCATTATCCACGGAAGCCTTAGAAATGATTCCTCAGCATACACTGTCACCAATGAAATACTTCTAGATCCTATTAGTGAACAAATTAGTCTGAGAGATCCAACTCAACATCTCAATCATTACATTGGAATAAACTCATGAATTCATTTAGTTGATGAATCCTCATAGGAAATCATTCCCCTGATAGGCCATAGAAGATAAATTCTACCTTATTTCCAGTTTCAATAGAATTTTTATCTTCTTCCTAGATAAAAAAATATTATACCTTCCCTAACACATAGAGGTGGATGAGGAAAATCAACATGTCGTCTCAACCTCTTAGGATATACTATAGAGGGATCCCAACAATTCATGTTATCAAAATTTGATTGTGATTAAAGAAGAATATGTAGAGGAAGATGGGATGATACAAATAAGCCAAATTTGTGCATTAAATTTGAAGTCCTACCTAGGGTATCAAAACAATAAAGATATTGGTTAGGATTATATCCCCATTATAGAAAATCTTTATATGGACCACTAGTGGACCATTATGTAGGCCCAGATTCAATGCTTGATCATATCTATATAAGAGTTTATAAATTCATAATATCTAGCCTTGGTTACTGTAAAATCTTATGGAAAAATCTATGCAAAATGGTTGGGGTAATTTTAATAATATTTTACGCTATTATTATCTTCAATGATGGAGCTACGCCACCAAATGATACATTGGGAACCTTCAAACTGCATATTAAAATGTGTTTCGACCCACCAAATGGTACTATTAGTTCCAACCCACCAAATGGAAAAATAATTTCGGACCCACCAAATGGTAAAGTTGTCATTTTACCTATAAACTGTATATCTGTGGTTGAACCATCAAACAAGATGCTTAATTCAAGAGAAAAAATAGACTCAATTTTTCTATCTAATATAACATAAATATAATTCATATAATTATTTTCAAATCTAGAATATCACACTCTTGGAATGTATACAAATTCCATAATATAGGCTCTTGTTTCCCAACAGGTTGTCCCATTTTATGCTTTCAGCATGGAAAAATAAGGGTTTAATTAAATCATTAATGCATCTATAGAAGGTATTATCATCCATTTTGGAGTTTTAGAGTGAAATATTGATGGAGCATAGTGCCCTTGGAAATAGTGAATTCTGTATTTGAGTTCCACATTGAGACTCATGTCACGATCCCCTCATACTAAAATTGAAAATTGGAATGGTGTTGTAATGGATCCTTCCTGTCATACCCTTGGGGATGAAAATCCAATTTCTATGTCGGATTAGAGAAATAAACTCCAATGAGAATATTAGTGTGTTCAAAAAATTAAATGTGGGAATACTCATGAGATCACTTCCCTCGTAGGATGTACTAGCACCTTCACACATGTGACCAAATTGTAGTGAAGTTCCCCAGCCCACAGTACCAGGGCATTTTCATATTTTTCCCTTTCCCATTAGGTGAAATCCTAAAAATTTTCTACCTCACCCAAACAAATGAGATGGGGTAGTTATCATGTTTTCCATACCCCCATACCATAGGGATGGGTGAATTTCTTTAATTTCCACCCCATCATTGAGGGTACTCTGAAAACCATCTGACAAAAATCGAATCCAGAAATCATCAATGATATTTAGGATCCTTCAATCATTGTTAAGATTCTTAATTATCCAAGGCCTCTAATGCCGTAGAACCTAGAAAACCATAAATAATTAATGGTTCTTTGTACACAAGACTTAAAACTCAACTGTGTTCTAATGACAACAGATGGATAGATAGTATGCAGGAGAATAAATTTGGTGGATCTTCTCTTGATGAAAAAGAAAATCTTTTAGATTCATTCAGATACAAATATGTAACTAGAAAGAATATTTATTCATAGATAATGATTGGATAAAACTCTCAGTAATGTGGATGTCAGTTGAGGTGTAGTTTATAGGCCATGAAAATTACTTATCCTACAACAGATGTCCCAATATCACATAGTATTGTTTGTTTAGTTGTTTATATTGTCTTCAATAGCAACTAAATGATGTTTTTATTGATTTAAATGTTCTATAAACTCATAAAATATGAATAAGAGTCAGTCAAGCTCTTTAAAAGGGTGTATTCTCCTGAAAATTGGAGACATGCCTATGTCTTATTCAAATGATTTTAAATTACAAGGTAAATTTCCTAGTTTCATGATAATAAGATCCTTAATATGTATTAGTCCCATAATATAAAACTGCATGAAAACATCTTAGTCAAAATATGATAAACTATAAGGAAAACATCATATTTGAATTTCATTAAAATGTATGATACATCCAAGATGAATGATAATAAACTGGCTGAAAATGCCCTAGTTGAATGCTATTAAACTTCATGGTACATTTCTAGGTCACATAATAGTAAACTATTTGAAATATTAATCCCTAGGGTATATCATCACCATCAGATAAAATTCATACAATTTTCGATGCTTTCCATCATTTCAGATAACTCAGAGAGGCACTTGTTGAGTCCCTCTAGAGCCCATAGAAGTTTGAGACATAATTCTGTATAGATTTTGTTTACATTATAGAGACAATTCCATTAGAATTCCATTTCCACATATAATTCACATAAACAAATCAATAAGATTATACATAGGGATATATCAAACCCCAATATATTTTAGGAAAACATGAAAATGTCGAAATATGATGTTCTCTAGTTGAAAATGGTTCTTGGATCAACCTCATCCCATTACAAACCCATTTCTATTTTAGGATATATAAAATGGTATATATCTCCTAAAATGATTACCATTAAAGGGTATTATAAGATTGAGAGATGACCTCTCATAAAAATCAAAATAAATTCTTAGTTTTGTGATCTGACATCTAACGATTATTTCATAGTTATCTAGAAACACACTACCTAAAATGTACTGATGGCAAGTCCTTGGCTTCATACACACATGGTTATACCTTTAAAATTTCATCAATTATTGAAATACAATATTTATTTGAAGGTATCATATTATATAGTGATATAGATCCCTCAAATTCATGTGGATCCATATATAATGAGGTAGGTTTCTAAAAATGGGAAGGAAAACAACCCATGACAGATGATGATTTTAACGTTTTAACCACCAAAGTCATGGTGACCACCCCAGAGAAGCCCCGCAGTATGTTCAGAAGTTAATATGTACTACCCATAAACATGATTTAAGAAATATAATTACTCCTAGATTTCAAATATCCAATTGTACCAAGATAATGTATTAAACAATGAAATTATCTCTGGAATCTCTCTATAAATACTCAGGTGGTTGAGGGTGACATTGTTTATTCCCAATCCTTATTTTACCTTGACAGTAATAGAGATTACCTAGGTATATCCATCGTGGTTGAAAATTAACACATTGAATTAGAGGTGGATTAAGAAGAGGTTGAACATAAAAACACCCCTCCTGTATTTGAGGAAGGAATGTCCTCCACCATTAATGAAACCCAACAAGTAAATGTGGGAATATAAACAGACTCATTGCATAAGTCGAATTTTTTATTTATGACTCTTGAGAATATGGAGATGTTTATTTCATTTATAAAGCTTCATTGATACATGATGTTATGAAATTATATAGAAATTTTCTAGTTTAAAAATGATGTGTCCACGCATCACCTAGGCATAAATGATGAATATCATGGTTTCAAGTAGACATCCAAGACAATAAACCCCTCTCATTATATGGGTATTGGATGAATGATGTTAAACATCATGATATGTGCTTACTCTATGATGTTATACATATTGGAAAACATATCAGTTTTATAATTCCAAAAATCATGGAAAACATCTTTATCGAATGAAGTTAAACTGAACAACAAATTGATCCTTTCCAAATGATATTATATAATATGAAAATTAAGTCCTTATCATCTGATTTTAAACTACACAATAGAAGTACAGGTAGTAAAAATATAAACATCAAAGAAGCCAATGTTCAAATCACTAAAATTAATAATGTACAACATCATACTTCCTTACAGTATGATGTTAAACCCCACAGATGAAATGGATTCTTAGAAGCTTCACTATACATGAGATATATATTTGAAAATATAATAATGAAGTCCCATCATATATATTTGTGAGTTATATGAGAATAGAGAATTTCCCAACAAATGAAATATGCATTGATTGATTCAATCCATCACATGATACATATATTTTCCAAGTCATAAGATATTAAAGTATTAGACAATGTGTGGAGAACATGATGTTAAAATGTAATCATACATTGTGTAATAAACATTGAATTACTTGACAAACCATATTTGGAATCATCATTACACATGAATGGGATACCTCTTATTATATTATTTCTCAAATTCAAGTAAATTTATTATGGGGATTCATGCTATCCATTTTATTTTTTGGAAATCTTTTTCTTTACGACATGATGATAAACATCATAGTATGGCAGAACTACATATGGATTGATTCTCAAAACAATGATAGAGGTAGAAATTACTAGATCCTTTATGTTGTCCCATCCACCATATGATTCAAAATGACCTTATCATTTTTTTAATCGCAACCATGTCATGAAATAAATCTTTTCCATTCCTTGTTTCTCACACCATTCATATCTCCTATTGGATTGGGAATCTTGGTAAGTGATTCCCCACATGATTGATACATACAATTTCACATAAAATTTATCATAGTCTAGGATCTAAGACCTCAAAATTAACACCAAATTTCTTAAACCCAGGACATTATACTAGATGGTTGATAAATTTTGATGATATAAAACTGAACATTACTATGATACTCACCTGAAAGAAATCATATAATTATTATGGGTCTACCACCATACCTCTATTCAAGAACTACTTTTAATTTCCAAAATTTCATCATCAGACATGTAGTATTCATTAAATCTCCAATATATTTTATATCCACAACAATCTACATGAATAATAAACCCCTTTAAGTTTGGGTCAGACCATCATGGATAGTTTCCAATTAAAGAAACATGTGTGGATTGATTATTGTCATCACAAAATATGTATTGAGTCTATGATTCGCAATCCTAGGACCATCCATAATAATCAATGCTAATAATTCTCCCCTCTAAATATAGGTGGGACCTTCATGGTGTGTTTCGTATTCGAGAACTATGTTTGGAATTATTTATAACCTCACATGATGTGTACTGATGCCCATGTCCCTAATATTGGGTCCATCCACAACAAGAAATGTCATCAATTTCTTACTCAACATATGTGTCAGTACGTTGTAAAGATATTTCCAATTCAATAACTATGTTTCTATTGATTCCTATAATCACAAGATACAATGTTTTTCACAGATCTCCAATCCTAGCCCATGCTACAATGCAAAAATGTCTCCATCCTTGTGAATGAGTCATGCATGTGAATGGGTATTACATGAAAAAAAAAATAAATGTTTCTTAATTACTTCCATGAAAAGATATGTAGTGACAACTATATCACCAATAATGGGTCCAGAATCAATGTTTATGGAGTTAATACACCCCTAACATCATATGAGATAGACCTATATAGTGAGACATATGAGTTCCATTTTCTCATATCTTAATTAACAACCAATCTGTCTATTGTTTCTAATGTTTGGCATGGTTCACATGAGCTTAAGGTACGAGACAGAAAAATCAGGATGATATTCTTGGAATCTATCTTAAAATATAAAAACAGCCAAGTCTCATGACATTAAACTCCATAGGAAAAGTTCTTTAAATTGAACTGACTGTCCCCTCTGATGGTTGTGTACTCTTGAATCAAAAGTCTTACTCCTTCTACTTGAAATGCGTTTAATACATTATAAAATATCCAATAGGTTGGTCATAACCTTTTTGACCACTAAATTATCCTTGAACCAACTCCATATCTTCAATATCATAGTTAACACCACCAGTTCCATAAGTTGATATACTTATATTGGAACCCCATGGATCACGAAATCCCTTTCTCTTAGATCATCCTTGTATAAAATTGGTAAAGGGGATGTGTTGATCCAAATTATTCCATCATGACCATAAAGGAAAACCTTAAATTCAATAGTTAATTCCCTGACAACATAGAACATTATAAGATTCATCCATAATCAGTGGTAGACATGTACACAGTATTTCCCGCTTGTAGTTAGCTTGCAGATTATTTTTTTATGCTTAAGACCATTCATAACAAAATGATTTAAGTGGATTTTTATACTCTTAATGTTATAAATTTTTTCATTTTCAAATAAAGATTATGCAATTTCACCCTCATATCTATCAATTTTGGGGTAGAAACCTTTTTTAAGACCTAATTTCTCTATGTTAGTATCCCCTATCACCTACATACAAGTCATATTTATGCATAAGGACCATCTTTAAGTATAATATTATTCCCTGACTCATTCCCATAAAATATGAATTGAAAATTCTATGAATTCCCATCCCTAAAAGAAGAATATACCTACATTTAATGAAGGTCAGGTCATTTAAACACAATATTCCTATACATGAGTCAGATCTATATTTAAGTTTCTTTCACATGTGATATATATTCCCTTGATTGGTTCATTAATTTGGTTAAACATAAATAATCGTGTACACCGATAAAAGGAGTTCCTTGCATCTAAATTCTCCCAACCAGTTCCAAGTGTCCCTAATGATTTATTTCACAATTTCCATTCTGTTCTGACGTATTATGACATGATGTTCAACTATAATGAAAAGAACCTTTTCACATGATGCTAAACTAGATAAAAATATTTCCACACTACATGACATTAATATGTTTAGTCCACTAATAATCATCATTACTTAACAATGTAAATCAAGAACCCGTCCATGATTAATAGGAGTATGGGGAGCATCCTTCATCATTTAATAACCCCAAGACATAAATCACACATTATATAATCATCTACAAGGGTTTCCACCAACCATTCACTGCATCTGGAAAGGATAATAGATCCATTTGTTTGACCATAAAAGAGGTGTATATGAATAAGGTCTTCAACCAGTGACATCATAACTCTACTGTAATATATTTTTAATCCCCATGGGCCTGATATCACTATATTAGAATATAGAAACATAGGGTTGTTAGGGCCATCCCTAGAATGATTGTCCCTTATCATTACTCATGGAATGATATCATTGATCCATTATTTATGACATTTTCATATACTAATATAAATTATTTTGAATTATTATTAACCATAGGAATCATAATTATGTTTTTTAAAGAAATCACACTCATACTAAGTCCATGTGAATCATGACTGTAAACTGCATTCATTTTGGACATGTTATTCTGACCTTAGACTTTATCATTTGATGTCCCAAATCAGAATATCTAAATCAACTAGTTTATCAGAAAATATTTTAGGTTGAAAACTAGAAAATGGAGTATTGAGAGGTCATGTCTCCACTTGATAAACCCTTCATCTATTGAGTTTAAGAAAATGTCAGAGAATAAATAAATAAGAATTAAATCTCAATGGGACCACATTGTAGACCTAGTAAAATATTATCCATGTTTGATAAACCCCCTGGTCTTTAAAAGATTTGGTGCAATAATGTTTCTGATATCCTCACTATGATAATTTGTTCAGAAGGAGGTGACACAACATTTAGGGTTCTCTAACCCTTTTAGAATAAAAAATTTTCCATAAACAAAATTCATGTATATAAATTTTTAGTTTACACAAGTAGCCCCTTGATTTTATATTATTCTATTGGAACCCCATAAACTTGGGATTCCTTGTTTTGGGATCTTACCCATAGAACCCTTAAAACATGGATTAATTCATCTAAATAGAACTTCAGATCCCATGAAGTCCCCCCTTAAATATTGGGGTTAATATCCTAACCATGTGGAATATTGTTGGATCCCACCATTAACTATGGTTGAACTGTACACACCCAATCCGAACTCAAGTTAACTCAGATATTCCTAAACCAAGATTTATAATCCCTATAACTTTACTATTCAAACAGATTCAATATCCATGAAATTATTTCTTCGTGTTTTGTACCCTTTCTCAAAGTAGGCGGGTTGCATTTCATTCCTAAAACTTTTTATGAAACAAACCATGTGACTCAAAAACACATATTTTATGGAATGATATTCAAAACCAAAATATAAGCTTCCCTAGAGTTATTTAACCATTCCTGGATAACATTATTTTCCAAACCCAACATCATATTCCATACATTGCAGTCTTCAAAAAATATTTTATAGAACATGGATTGGATTTGGAAAACCTATAATTGACCATGAATGTTATAACTATAAACCCATGAATAAGATCCATTAACCTACCAACTATAAGTATCCATTCCTTACAAGTAAGGAACACTAATCGACGTGTTCCTTGGAAACACAATGCTAGAAATCATACCTTTTGGTGTTTTCGGTCATCCACGATATGTCTTCCCCATTATAAATTCATCAATCATGTCTTGATAGAAATAATGTAAACTACAAATCATTTCTTTTCCTTATCACAAGACATTAAAACAACAATTTATACATATTTAACAAATGAAATTATACAATATGTAATAAATCCTTATCACATGACATTAAAATGATCGGTGGGAATTACATAATAAACGGTATATTACAAATAGCAGTAGGTCTAAGATAGAAGATCAGAACATACAACACAAAAAAATTCTAGCATGAAAAACATTAAAATAAATTAAAATATATACAATTCTCACATTTTTAGAAACCCAAAATGGGTATCCAAGGAATAATTTTATTCTTTTGTTATTATTCATAAACATATGTTGTTCTAGGATATAATAATAATTTATAAAAAATAAGACTTTCAAATCAAATAAGATCAAAAAATCATACGTGGGGGGCCAAATAAAAATCCATTTCCATGCCAGCTATGATTTCAAAATATTATTATTATGTATAATATTGAGAAATATAATGATAGAGATAAAATTCATGTAGGGGCCGTTATTTTTTCAAAGAAAGGATCAAGCTACGATTTCTAAGTCTACTAATCTAGGATAATGTTCGAGTGAATATCCATTTAATGGGACCCACGTGAGTGTACCAAGTCATATCATCTCTTAAAAATGCATATGTCTTGGTATGTCTTGTTGGACGTTAGACAAATCCAACATGCATACTCATTGTAGCCTAAAATGTGGCACAAGTTCTAGATCCATGCAACATAACCACCCAAAATGGGTCTCAAACCATCATTTCATTACAAAATAAATATATTCTATTTCCAAAATATAATTTTGAGCAACATTAGGAACTTCATCATAGAGTTAATTATCCATAAAACTATGATCCATATGCATGAACTTGATCAGCATATGGAAGTATATCATAAAATCATATGAAATGACTCCTAGTCCCTTGGGATATATAAGGATTCCAATGCCACATATATTACATCTTGTTAAAACCCTATTACACCAAATTAAATTTCTATCCTATAATTTATATGAATTCCTATCTCTGGATGTGTGTGGCATAAATCGTCTCATGGTGATCAATATCAATTCATATCATATATTTATATATAATGAAATGTGATCCATGTTCACCTCATAATAATATTCCATTCATCATGAATGAATATATTTCTATGTTTTTTATTTTTTAGTCCCCCAAAATTGTGATCCATACACTTCTAGATAAATGATTTGAAAAGTTTGAATCCCAAAAAATAACCTTCCATTTCTATGTATGGTGGAATGGGAGTTCAAATTCATGAATAATAATTATTGGTCTTTGGATTTATTTTTCATGAGGGTATAAATTATAGCCCTCAATTTTCCCCCATTTAATTATATATATATATATATATATATAATTAGTATTAAAGGTGAACCTTATAAATAAAAATATACAACCAAGTTAATTAGCTGTCCTGATCAACCATGGGAACTTGTTGGAGTCACCCCAACCACATCATGGGATCTGAATAGCCATCCATCTAAGAGGAAAGAGTTTTTTAAATCATATATCATGTGGTGTGTACATATACACTGGAAGGTGCACCTAGGTGAGCTGTGAAATGGGATGGTTCAACTGGTGAGGGTGTGGTTCATGTGTTGCTTGTGATAAACATTATTTAACCTCATGTGAATCCTTCCATGGAATCTTTAATTAATATCAACAATCATGTCCAAAAAATATTATGTGGGAATGATACTAGGTACAACACATTCTTTACATTAAAAATACATAGTGAACATCATCTATTTGATTGAGAAGATTCAAGCCATATGATCACACACTTGCATCATCTTTAACCTACTGATCTATAGCTGCATTCCTAACACTATTATTTGGAGCCTATGTCACCCAACATGTCCCCGTCACTCGATTATTTCATTTTAATAATTATTTGATTATAAGAAAGAAATAGATTTAATGTGAAAATGCCTAGACCATTCATGTCACTATGTTTCACATGAATGCATTAATTCGATATATTATAGGTGGTGCATAGAGGAAGTCATGAAAACTATATGAATCCACTGCAAGGTTTCTAGTTCTCATGATATCAAATGGTTATCCACAAGTGAACCAATTCATACATCACAAATTCTTCTCATGAAGTAGAACAGAACCCCCACCCCAAGTATTGTGAGAGCCTTCTGTATTTGGATATTAATTCATTTATTCTCTCACGAGATGCCTTCATGGGGTAACCACTAGAATTCAATGGGTTTATGGGATGCCTATGAAGTGGTCATGTGAAGAATTTGGTGATTTTTTTAAGATCCCTTGCATGAACAGAGAGTGACCATGCAATGAACATGGAGTCAATTATGTGTATCCTCAATGGATTTTGAGCACACCATCATGAAAAGACATCTTATAATCAATTGATATTGATCGTATGATTCTACCCTCAACCTATATATGGTGCATGCAACATTTTCCCCTAGAAAAGAAGATTGAAGTTCAGTTTACTTATATTATATAAACAATTCAATGCTTAAAATAACACACATAGTAGGTAGTGAGGAAGAATAGTAGGAATAGGCAGAATTGGTGAAGAACAAAGGACATTGTGAATCAATTTTTTTCTTTGGAAGATACCACTAGGTAATAATGAGACTAATATCATGAGAACCCACTATAATATTCCATCATAATAACCAATCATGTGATTGCATTAAGACCATGTGATCACATGAGAAATATAACATAATGCTAACCCTATGTTGTCTGAATTATTCCCATGAAAACCCTTACAATAAGGTATTACACCCCATGTATTAATATCATGATCAAAAAACTTTGACGAGTTTTATCTATGCACACAATGGCTCCATGATGTCATGATAGGGGATCATGGGAACCATCAGACTAAGGATGTCATAAACCCTCAGTAATGTGATTCTTATTTCATCCCTAAACATGTTTTCCTTGACATGTATATCCCCGTTTAAATGCTACCTTTAATAACGTGGTATAATTATAAGGGATTACTACCCTCGGCAATGCCCTATTTCCAATATTGTGACTCTAATATGCATCCCCTATATATATTTGCAGATCCCCTCACATGATCCATTAAATAACATGTGATCACATGATTATTATGGGACCTATATTATGTGATTCACATATTCATCTTAAATTTGAACAAATTTTCCACGATAAAATTATCTAGAATAACCCTCAGTCTCGATATTCCACTATTTTGTTATAAGATCCATAAAAACTAACATCTGGGAAACCCATGTGGCTTTCTACAGGCATACACCTATGGGCATGAACTCCTCCATGAAAATCCATTGGTGTGAGGCCATGAAATCAACCCTCATCTATGTAACACATATGTAATGAAATCCATTTCCCATGTATGGAAATATTGTATGTAGATCCCTTGTGGGTCTTGTTTCATGAGAATAAAACACCCCTTAGCATGAATATGAACTCATGGTAATTAAATATCCTTCCCCAGGAAACCCCAAGGAGGAGTAGCCATTATGTGAACCATTTACCCTAAAAACTGGGGTCAACACATACATGAGGCATGATCCATTTAGCCTTTATACTTCAACACATGCCCATGCACATGATCTGTTCTATTTTCACGAGACCCACCATGAGAGACCTTTAAAATCACATGAAGTGATTACTCCTCACTAGTCTAATTATTACATCATGTATCCTAAGACATGATATCATTTTAAGGAAATACTACTTTTAAAATATATCATTTTCATTCAATTGCCTGAGAAAAATTCCTTTTTGTCATGGGAAGATATTTTGGACAGTATAGGATGTTCAGGAGACATTATATAGAGAATTTCGTTTTAACATGGGATGTCATGCCAGAAAATGAAGGTTAGTCATGCAAAGAAATCTTGGTCATGTCAATTTCATCATGATACATCCTATGTAACATTCAAATTGATCATGCAAAAAAAATCTTAATAATAAAGGTTGATCATGAGAATAAATCTGTTATAAGTTAGTACTTCATGAAAAAGTAGACATGCATGTCTTCATTGATCATGAGAGGATGTTTCAAAAATGTAATTTTATAATGTTAGAGGTGTAGTAAATGTCTGATTTGATCCTGGGAATCATCTTGGACATGTCTTGAAGACACCCTTGGATGGGACTTCCATGTTAGAGCAACACCCAAGACATGTCCGAAAGAAGGTCAAGAAATGTAGGATCAGAAATCAAGATGTGATGGGTATAAAATCAAGATATGTCGATTAGATGATCAAGAAACATTTGGAATACATGTAATCATTCTCTATTAGACACACTTGGAGATACACAATGAGAAAACATGTCCAAAAACCATTAGGTGAAAACCCCCATTATAGGGGGAATTTCCTAAAAGGGATAGTGTTATGAACTCATGTGAACCCATTTTTGGAGTGCACTTAGGTGGGCCCTCCATGTTATTCCATGAATATTTGACATAAATTTCATGGACATTATATATCTTTTTTTGTTAGAAGATATATAATGAGAATTCAAAATTGGAAATATTTCTTGTATATGACCCCATTATACCTAAATCCTCTGGGATAAAAATAGTCTCTCTAAGATTAATCACCAAAACCAAACCATCTGTTGGTTAGGTTTTCAACTAAACTATGAGGAATTGTATTCGTGATATTAATATGAGAAGTAATATACCTTCATAAGTCCCAAGATATATACCATATCATCCATAACAATGGTAATATAACATCTGAAAGGGTACCTTTAAATTATACTGTCAAGAAAAATTAAACTCATGAGATGTGACTAATATCATGTTTTCTATTATTTCTCACACTGATCTTGTCTCGCATGAACATGGATATTTGGGGAGATTAGACCAATATCATGATGAGGATTCCCCTGGTGTTGTAACTACATTGTGATGTATTCCGTATTTCATCCCATCATCACTCAAAGGGCTATACTCTCAATTTGGAATTATAGGGAATCCTTACATGCACAAGTTCCTCTAAATGATGGTGTTGTCACATCATTTACAGCACAACCACCCATAACATGAACTACAAGTAATATTATTAATATATAAATAGGATATACAGGATGCCTCATCAAGGCATAAATCCTATATTTACACCCTTCAATATGATGTTAAAATACATAGTATAGTCATTTCAAATGACATTAAACAATTTATGAATAAATACGTTAGTTTTGATTTCTGTTCTCACAAGATAATTAGTTCACCTCATAGACGATCAATCCCATATCAAAGACACTGAATGACAACATGGATTACAGAAAAACTCTAGAGAGATAGAACATGACAATAAAATAATGGATTATGAATGAATTAGAAAAAGATAGACAACAAGTGTCACACATAGTTATTCCTATTAACACATGATTTTAATGACGTCATTTGAATATGGGTAGTTATTATCATGATGGGTTCCTATGAAGGGTTTCATGAATATAAAATAAATAAATAAGAGTGTTGTGGAATAGAAACTATCCCCCACCAGGTTGTGCTGAGTCCCACCTTCCATCCTCTCAATTAATGTGCTTTTCTAAGCAACATTGGATCTAAATTCCCAAAGGACCTCCTGTATTTTGAAAGTAGGTATGTTCTAATGTATGAATGTGGGAACTATTATGAGTTTCAATTAAATAAAAATATGGTAAACATAATAAAATATATTTTTCAATGAAACTGAAAACCCAAAACCGAGCTTTAGGAGAAACCGTTCTATTTTTTTTTCAAAATAGTCAACCATGTACCTTGATGCCCCACCAACCCGGAAAAGAATACAGGGAAGGGCTGCCGAATGAGGTATTTCCACTACCTAAAGCATTAGAGCTGGTATCATAAATTATTCTAAAACACCACCCCTTATAATTGATGGTGGAATATAGAAATACTTCCTAGAATTAGTGTCCAAAACCAAGATTTCAATTTCTCTCATTTGTATCCTTTTGCGACACATATTACAAAACATAAAAGAAATATTTGTAATGTACACATATTTTGGTCAAGAATGATCTTACCTAATGTGTGTGATAAAAAATGATCTCAAATGAACCTAACTATTACCAAAGTTATATCCCTCCTATAACTGTCCTATCTTTCTATTCTTATATAGTATTCATATTCAAAGACATATATATATAATAATACATTTCTCAGGATAAAATAATTAACACAAGTAGATATATTAGAACATAAAATATATTTCCATCCTAAATAGTTTACAAAAATCAAGGTATTAAATTAAACAACAACTATCTTGTTCCAAAAAGGTATATATAAGAGATGTGAACATTTGTGCATACTAATGATTCATGAATTATCCCATAAAAAAATTGATTACAAAGATCATAAAAATTGTAACTCAATTTTCTATTACATATTAACTATCTAGGAACATGGTAACTCCCTGACCTATGTCCATATCCAATTTATGTTAATAAAAAATTATAACTATTCTATGATAAAATTTTGTAATGCATCAACCTAAACCAATACTAATAATAAAAAGAGAAAGAAGTCCTTATGTATTCCTCCCTCTATGAAGCAAGGTTCCGAATATAAGTGATGAGATGAAAACCATCAAAATGATGACTATATCCTATATTTTATAACTATTAACCTAATGTAAATAAAATTTAAAAAATAACTCAATGTAATCAATGTAGAAGTTAAAGTGCCCTACTCCAATATCAGATAACACACAAATCATGAAAATAAATAAACGAAGTTCTCATTGTGGTAATTTAAATTGTTTATAAAGTTGATTTATTAAAATAACGCCACAATTTCAATCCTCTAGAGTACATCCTCATTACAAATCCAACTCCATTCATCTTAGATCAATGTTTTTCAAAATCTCCCTTGTCTATTTGTGGATCCATATATTTAAACATTCAAGGTACATAGATATTCTCATGTATGGTGTGGGAAAAAAACCCAGAAGGACCCCACTAATGCATTCTTAATATATATTCCAATATATAATAGGTTTATTTCATAAATAACAAAAAATTTCATGAAATTTTATAAATGTATACAATAAATTATTATGTGATAACCAAGACACCATGGGCCTACCTATATCTTCCTTGGATCCATTTCCAAAGGATAATCAAAAATTAAATAAGTGATTAAAAAAGACACAATGATGGTGAACATGTTACTTTTATTCCATAAGGAGTCGAGATAACATGCAATGAGGAAACCCCCATGAATTAGGTGAACATGATTCTTGAAATCATCTAGTCAATGAGTGTACGTGTTACAATTCATCCATAAGGCATCATGTTAAAAATTGTAATTTAAATACTCTATAAATCATGTATACAAACTGGTCAGAATCCACATGCAATCAAGTAAAATAGAATCTCGAAATTTAAAAGGCATTCACAAGGAATCCTAATAACCCTACCCCATTCTCATATCCATATTCCTCATCATACCATGTATTGTGTGTATTTCCCTCTGTGGTAAAGCTATATAATGATTTTCCCCTTATTCTATTTATCCGAAAAAATAACTCCAAAGTCATGGTAATTACAATTAACAGTGTATTCCATACCCAGAAAAGTATAGTGTGTTATTGTGTGAAATAGTAGAATGATATAGAATCATATGATCTAAATCTTACATGGAAACATGTTACATATTCATACTCAGGGAATAATGAATAATAAATTGATCACAAGGCTACACAAACAACCATATGCGATCACTAGAGAAAAATTCATACACATTATGCAACACAAGAATCACATCAAAGTAGTAGAACTATATAAGAGAATTAAATGGTAAGGAAAAAAAACTTATCATTATTGGGAATGTACTCTAATATTATTTGAGGGAATGAATCCAAAAAACATATAGCATAAAAACTAAAAACATTCTCATACGTCTAAAATTCCTAGAATCATAAAGATTCACTCCTCCATTAATGTGGATGAAGACAATAACATGGGGGGTTTCAGGATTTCTATATGGATATGTAGAGTTATCTGAGGACTGATAAGAGAGGCTGTGATAATTTTGAGTTCTATGGAATCAAGATTTTATAAAAAAAATATGAGAAAATATGCCTCGTGGAAGAACACAACATGATATTTTGTAATTGGTACTAAAATTAATAGTGTTATGATGTAAGGGAGATGAACAATCTGTACTGGTTCCTGGAAAAAATCATGTTTGGATTCCACATCTATTCAAGGGTGAGATCCTTTAAAATAAGTGGGAGGACTACATTTCAACTTCCATTAATATGTTGTGTCCTAAAATCCATCAAAATGAAGGTATATAGAAAAAACAATTGCATGATGTAGTGATCAATAAAATGGATGAACTTCCTAAATTCCTCTATTCGACCTCCATGTCGCAACATACACAACATGCTATACCTATTCCGAAATAACTAGAAGCATATAAACTGAATATTATGCGCAATTAATTAACCACATAACAATAATAACCACAGTATTGCAAGAAAATCTCAACATCATAGAATCTAATTCCATGAAAGCAATTTATCATCATTCAAAATCTTTGAGAACCAACACTTTGACATCTCTTAAAATCAGATATTTCTACATGAATAGCTAGTGGAGACAAGTCGTTTTTCTTGGTTTCTAAATTTTTTTTATGTTTTTAATTAGATTTTATATTACCCTACTAGGATTTCTTCATTACTCATGATATGATATAATTATAACCTTGTTTGAGAATAGGCCTTTATACTAAATGAAAAAAAAAAGTAAGGCCTAATATTGTACAAAGGCAACCACCCACCCAATATACTCAAAAATAGAATCACATAACAACTATAAGTTGATATATTCTATAATTTTACCACAAACTACCTCATTTTTATTCCGATAATATGACATTATATAGGTATAATTGTTTTCACTTATTATGTACTAAATATAATGAATATTTTGATGAATATTTTAAAATACATTATCTACCCTCGTAAAGGTTCATTAAGGTCCAAACTCAAAAAACCAAGTATTATCTGTATAATAATTTTAAATTATTAAATATAAATACATTTCATTTATATTGTCCAATTAAATAACACATGATAAAGTATTCTCATGAGTAATCACTTGAGGAAGAAAAACATCTTAGGCATATTGAATAAAAACCACAATATATTCAATATAAGAAATTACCTCTAATGAGTGATTTTTTAATCAAAATCTAATGTGTAACTCAAAAAAATGAGTTTATTGAATGATTTATCACCAAAAAGTTCCCTAGAATCATAATTTTGAGATTTATCCCATTATAATTTTTAATGGTTTCATTAACAAAAGAAAATTTATTCTATTTTTGTGAGATAAATCGTTCCTATTACACAATAAGTTGAGGAGAAATATCATATGTTTCTCACCTCTTTGAAAAGAACCATAAATTCAAAAAATGACACATTTCATCGTGAATATTCATTCTCATTTCCAAAATTCTATAATGAACCAAATTGTCAATCTTTTTTACAATGTTATTCCCGTGAATGAAATTCAAATTTTTTTATTGATTTCAAGAACAACATCAATTTCATGGGATACTAGATTCTTTTTTCCCAATTATAATGGAGAACGAATATCTATTATTATGTATGAAATAATTATCTAAATAAATTATATTCACATTTTAGCTATTTATTTTGTACCATCTTAAACCAAACCACTGTGTCCGAGTCGAATGGTCACATGACCTCGTGTGCACCTCCCTATATACAATAGGATTCTGACTAATAATGAGGGTTGGAGTCCAATAGTGGGATGAATATACCCTTAGTATCATTTAATAGGATAAAAAATAAATAATAAACAAAAAAATTATTCATTATAGTATATAAGTGGAATAAATTAACAAATGGAATACTTGAAATGTAAAAAAATAACATCCCAAAAGTGGCATTCTTGTATTTGGTAAATAAAGTAGATAAAATAATAAATGATCAATTATTAGTCCCATTAGTGTCTCTCCTAGTACACCACTAGCTCTAAAATACTCTAGTCAAAATTATAATATAGTTCCCCTTCCCTTTATTGGATCCCTCATGAAATCTACAAGGGAAATGAAATTCTTGATTATGGTGTGAGTACAACATTGAGTAGGAAAAAACCAATGCATCATTGACAAGATGTGATCTATTATACTTGTGGATTCCATAGTAATAATAAATGTGTTCCAACAATAGTAAGACACAGCCAAAACGAGTTGGATGTACACTAACTATTCCTCACAGTCCCCAGTACCCACCTTATTCATATATCTGTAGAAAGGATAATCAATGTTTCCGAATAATCATGCACAATCCATGAGGCTACAAAATCATTCTACTCACCAACATATTTTTTTGAAACCTAAAATAATATAAGAATCATATATTATATGTTATTTTCATTTTCATGGAATCATTTGATTCTTGGAATTCACTTATATTTGAGAACATACCCCTGGACATATGATAGGTATCGAGTGAATCACCAGTATCCATGTGGCAGTATTTTTATTTACCCAATTTATAAGATCCTTATCTCCATCATCACAAGTAGTTAACATACCCCCACTAAGAGATAAACATGTCATGATGGTCCATCCATCTTCTAATCCAATAACAATACAAAAATGACACACATCTCATGGTGGATACATGAGAAATCATACCACATCTTCATGACAAAGGTACCACTATAAAACTTGTGATCATCATTGAACATGAATAATATGCTATAATTTAGTCATAGAAACAACAATCACATAAGGTTCATTAGGCTAAACACACAACCATAAGATACCTTAAAAAAAGTTAATCAAACATGTCTATGCATAAATAATATCATGGAAACATGTGTAACAAAAGCTAAAAAATTTAGGGAAATTCATTCTACCAAATTCAATGGTGTTAAAGGAAAGGATAACGCACCATGTGCGATCCCCAAGATGGAGTTAAAACCTAAATAGATATGAATACATCCTCCTAGGCCTTATTATCATAATCTTAATCACGTAAACATTTGTGGTTGGTCTTGGGTTCCTTGAACCAAAATAATCTATTTTATTTCATAAGTAAATAAAATTTCACATGTGACAATAATTTATCTCTCATAAATAATTTATGAAGTATCATTCTAATGTTATCACCAAATTCTACTTAATAATAATTATCTTTGGATAATTTATCAAAAATGATTATTTCATAATTATCTATTGATAATTTAATACATATTATCCATTTATTATTATCAATTATTAATTTACCATAAACATTTTTTTATAAATAATATTTGATAATTTATCATAAACTCCCTTTAATAATTGTCTCTAGATAATTTATCATGAATTTTTATTCTATAAATAACTTTTTATAATTTTGAAAAAATTATACATTGATAGTTATCTCTGAAAATTTACTACGACTTACCATTATGTGATAATCTGTTGTTAATTTTTTAGAAATTAAACCTTAAAATTCTCTTTATGTGATTTATAGAAATAATCATTTATAATTATTTGTGGATAACATATTATAAACTATCCGTTCTATAATTATATTTTGATAATTTGTACATAATTTATCATTTTATTAAGCTGAAATTATAATTTGACAATTACAATAATTATCCGATGATAATTGAATGCAACTATAATTTTTCAATTATGTATATTTTTTCACAATAAAACCATGTGAATATCCTTTGATTATTTTTAACCTCTAAAATATCATTTGATAATATAGCAAACATCATTTAATAATTTTATTAATTTTCATATAAATATATCACAATTATCATTTTATAGTTATTATAATTATCCATAGTTAATATCTAAATTATCATTATATAATTTTTAAATTTATCCATTATTAATTCAATGTAATTATCATCTATAAATTTCAATATTATTTTCTTTGATAAATACACGGGATTATCATTTGATAATTTTTCTACAATAAATTATCCATTGATAAAATCAAAATTTTTATTGATAATTTTAATATGTATATTAGGAATATTTTATATAATTATAATTTCATGATCTTTCAATTATATCTTTTGATAATTTTACATAATTTTGTAATGATATATTTAAAAAATATTCTTTCACGGTATTAGTAAATTATCATTCTTATATTTTTTGTAAAATACGATTTGATAATTTTAGATTTATTATCCCTTGATATATTATAAATTATTATTATTTTTTAAAAATATCCATTAAAAATTTTGGTTTTATAATATTTTTAATAGAACAACACATTTTCTAGAATTTAGAAATAATGGAATAATGGGAGAATAAAAAATAGCAGACATTAGATAAAGCCTAACTTTATCATTTATAATGTGTCTAGGGAAGAGTACCAACCTTGGTCATTCATGGAACTGGAAAATAGAGCCTAGATAGTTCTATAAAGGCACTCCGATAATTTTTTCTATCACCAGAACATAATAAGATCATGAAACACAGACTAACAAAACCATTCGGGCATTTTCAGACCCCCAAATGCATATTCATATGGAAAAAGAAAAACCCGGATTTAATTTACTATTTTAACTGAATCATGATATCTAATTAATAAAAATTACACCACCAACGAATTGAAAATGTAAATAAAAATTAATGGTTCATTCTTATGTTTTTGGACTGAAGTTGCGTTACCCGTGGGGGATAAACGCATGGTGAAGAATATTCATAATAAATTATAATTTTATTAAAATTTTATTTATAAAATTATATTTTTTATGATAAAGATAACTCTGAACAATTCCTGATGCATATAAATTCTATGTCACTCCTAGGGTAAACATTAAATCCAAGACAAAATGGTGTTCTCATACATCTCATTGGACTCACATTTTGGGAGATATTGAGTTATTTCCAGAAAATTAATATAAAAAAATATGAAATATTTTATCCTCTTATGTAATCATACCAAACACCTAATAGAAATAAATTTTATATTACATATAGCTTAAAACCTACACCCCAGAACGAATGATGGTCTCTAATTTCTCACACAACACACCGTTGGAGAGATATTCAATTACTTTTGAAAAAAAATATAATAAAAACATTTTATATGTTATCCTCATGTGAAATATAACCTAACATTAGTTTCTAACAAATGCTGTGGTATTCCTAGGGAAACCCCCACATCATGTACCTAACATTGGTCTCATAATTCTCAAATGATTTACTATTTTAGAGAAATTCTATTATTATAGAAAATAATGAACGGATAAATAATAAAATTAATATTTTTTTATTATTTCAACATCAAGGCTCTACATTACCCATTAACTTATTCTATTTTTGTACCTCACTCTAAAAAATATTTCACAAGAATATTCCATGGTGTTTACTAGGGTTTTACCCATATGAATGTCCTTAAAATTAACAACTACTTTTCTTTATTGAAAACCCACATTTTGACCTAAATTTATCCTTTACAATGGACTAATGAGAGAATAAAAAATAGAAGACATTAGATAAAGACTAACTATATCCTTTACAATGTGTCTATGGAAGAGTACCAACCTTGGTCATTCATGGAACTGGAAAATAGCACATAGATAGTTCGATAAAGGCACTCCAATAAATTTTTCTATCACCAGAACATAATATGATCATCCAACACTGACTAACAAAACCATTCGGGCATTTTCAGACCCCTTAATGCATATTCATATGGAAAAAAGAAAAACCCCGGATTTAATTTACCATTTTAACTGAATCATGAAATCCAATTAATTAAAATTACACCACCAAGGAATTCAAAATTTAAATAAAAATTAATGGTTCATTCATAAGTTTTTGGACTGAGGTTGAATTACCCAAGGGGGATAAATGGATGGTGAATAATATTCATAATAAATTAAAATTTTATTAAAATTTTATTTATAATATTATATTTTTTATGATAAAGATAACTCTGACCAAATTCTTGATGCATATAAATTCTATGTCACTCCTAGGGTAAACTTTAAATCCAAGACAAAATGGTGTTCTCAAACTTCTCATTGGACTCACAGTTTGGGAGATATTGAGTTATATCCAGAAAATTAATATAAAAAAATATGAAATATTTTATCCTCTCATGTAATCATACCAAACACCTAATAGAAATAAATTTTATATTACACATTGCTTAAGACCTACACCCCAGAATGAATGATGGTCTCTAATTTCTCACACAACACACCGTTTGAGAGATATTCAATTATTTTTGAAAAAAATATAATAAAAAAATTTATAAGTTATCCTCATGTGAAATATAACCTAACATTAGTTTCTAACAATTTCTATGGTATTCCTAGGGAAACCCCCACATCATGTACGTAAAATTTTTCTCATAATTCTCAAATGATTTACTATTTTAGAGAAATTCTATTATTATATAAAATAATGAACGCATAAAATAATAAAATCAATAATTTTTTATTCATTAAACATAAAGGCTCTACATTACCCATTATCCAATTCTATTTTTTCACCTCACTCTAAAAAATATTTCACAAGAATATTCCATGGTGTTTACTAGGGTTTTACCCTTATGAAAGTCCTTTAAATTGACAACTACTTTTCTATATTGAAAACCCACATTTTGACCTAAGAATAATCATAAATTTCAATCAATGAGTGTTTTCATTTCCTTTATAAATTTATGTTATTAAAATTATCCTTCTATTTCGTATTATCATCCTCATGATGTGTCTCTAGGGTTCTTTCTTAGATTACTTAGGCCACTAATATTGGACATTAGACTTTAACTCCCACATCTCCTCTTGGATCCAACAATGCTACCACTGTATCTAATCAACTGGTATCATTATTAATCATAGGAATTTCTCATGAATTTCTATGATCAAAAATATAATCTTCTCAAAATATGAAACTAGTTCCAACTAAATGTCCCTAAAATCTATTACATGCTTAAAATTTTTCATGTACCTCTAAAGATCAGAAATATAAAACACATTATGAATGACCCAATATCATATAAGATGGTCAAAATGGTACAACACTACCCCCACTTGCTCAATGATCTCAATGGGTCCCAAAAACCATGGTGATAGTTTTCCATTTTTCTTCAGATGTACCCACCCAAAACTGTGGAGTCACTCAAAAGAAAAATCCAATCTCTAGTAGTGAACTCCAAGGATTTCCTCACATTATCCTCAAAAAATCCCTATTTACACTAAGTGGCGATCAACCTCTTCTATATAAACTGGGCACTCTGGGAGGTCTCTTAAACCATGATGGATCCAACAAGTGAGGTCTCACTAAACTCAAAAAAATAGAGTGGTGACCAACATTGACTCCGAAATAGAGTCTCATAAGGTGACATTTGAATCAAAGCATGATAACTATAATTGTATACAAACTCAATCAAGGCTAGTTGATCTTAACACGAACCACTCAATCCCAAGATTCAAGATTGATTCATTTACTCTAATATACATCTAAACAAGTCACATAGTCCTTTAGTGATATGATTGTATGTCATTCCCAATCTCAGCTGAGCCCCAAGGGAATTCTATAGGCCCTTCCAAAATCATGACATGTAATGGGAATCTATATCTGAAATAATATTAATGGGAACACCATGTAGGCATATTATATCTCAAATATAGATTGTTAAAATATCCTATATTGAGTGAGAAACCTATATCGGTAAGAGGTGATATTACTTCATTGGATAATCGATAATCACTCAGACTTTGTCAGGACTCCTCATAGTCATTGGTAACCCTATCACAAAGTCCATCATGTTGTACCCCCCCGCTCTTCAATATAGGTATTGAGATTAGTTTTAACAACCCATGAGAATTTTTTTATGAGGATTCACCCACTGACATATTATTCATCGATATATAAACTACCAATGTTACACATTATCTCAGGCCACCTAACCTTTCATCAATATCATGATACATCTTGGTCACATCAGGATATTCTACCCATATAAGAGTATGTTAATCTATCACCATATCTTCCCTGGTGGAACCATATAATAATACTCTTTTGTGTACCAAGATCACATTATCATCATCCATCTATCATCCCGGTATTGAATTTCAAAAATCTAATTGTTCCTTAATTACAACACACTCTGATTCTAACTTTTTCCCGTGTTAACATAGTCCTCAAGTAAATATTTGACTACCATGGGAGAACAATTTATAAAATTGTGGTCCTCTGAGGCATCCATCCACCAATTATCCACTAAAATCATTAAGTGACAATGATCCTGTAAGGGACTCTCACCAATCTCCTGATCATCCTGCGTAATATGGATATCGGCCTTTGTAATGATGTTTCCATTACCAGGTAGATACTCCATCTCAAATTTAAATATCTATAGTTACTTAACCCATCACCTATGTCTGATGTTCATGTCCGTCTTTTTGAATATATAGATAAGGCTTCAATGGTCCATGTAGAAAAAATCTCTCTCCGAATAGACAGTGTCTCAAAAATTTCAGCGCATGGACGACAATTACCAACTCCATGTAATGTGTAGGTTATTTACTCTAATGGTTTCACAGAATATGTGAAACATATAGTACAATATTCTATATTTTCATCATTATCCCTGAAATACATATGCATGATTCAACATAGTACACCACTTAACCCATCACAAGATTTTGGAGTTTTAGTACAAGAGATTTTTTCATAATTTTATTTAGATTATGTAAATACTCGTATGAGTGGTGTAAAAACGATAATAGCACTCCCTTATTTATTAGTGATTTAATAGGATTTGGTAGTAGATATATTTATAATATAAAAACATGGTAATATCCTACTAAACAAAGAATGAGCCAAATCTGGATCACATTCTGGGGATGTCTCCAACACATAACTACCTAAAATTTTTATACTAATACAAATATACTGGTCTAAAAAACAAATATCATTGGAATTTCACCTATCAAATCCAGATTTCAATCTGGGATTTCTTTGTGTAAAGTCTATGTGCTCGAAGCATACTCAAAACTATGACTATGTAACTTGCATTTTCTTCTTGTTTTTTCAAGTATAAGGGGATATCATCATTGAAAATCACGAGTAATGAGCCCATGTGTGGATGGATGGACTTCTGCCTGAGGTTGATGAACACTAAATCCACATTCATCCACACAAAAAACATTACCAATTACTCAAAAAATACATACATACTTTGAAACACCATCTTTGTAACTCCATTCTCTCTAACATTCAAGTCATGACAGCCTTATTAAAGACCAATATTCAGAACCACAAGTCTCTCCATTTTGATTAATGAGATCATCGATACTAAGAAATGGATATCTGTTATTCATGATTACTTGGTTTAGCTTATGATAATCAAAGCATATCAAAACACAAGCATCCACATTCTTGGATAAA
Source organism: Viscum album (assembly GCA_963277665.1). Taxonomy (NCBI): domain Eukaryota; kingdom Viridiplantae; phylum Streptophyta; class Magnoliopsida; order Santalales; family Viscaceae; genus Viscum; species Viscum album. The sequence goes on from OY728135.1 coordinate 1,203,714,757, forward strand.
AAGTGTTCACCCCATGGTGAGGTACTAGGTGTGTTAATTCCCTTCCTCTTAAAGACATAGAAAAAACATGATCTATTTATGCTCAGTTGACACCACATGGTATGAGGTATCAAAATGGTGTTTCTCCATGCATGAGAATAAAATCATCTTAACAAGTCATTCCCTAATATCATCTAATAGGTAAAATATTTCCAAAAACATTTCAACCCATTTTTCAGCATCCTGAGGTTATATATTCCTCTAAAAAACTAAAAAATGATAGAGTTGAAATTCATATCCTATTCAACCACTATCCTAAAATCATACAACTATGATACAGAATAATATAAACAAAAATAATTGAAGTAGTTTAGGAAAAAATTACATAGTAGGTGTATAAGACTGCTCACCAACATTCCCCTATACTTTTGGTGGTAAAGCTGAAACTTCATCCCTTATAGATTTATTTTTTCTAGATTCCCATGTATTCCTGTAAGACTAAATTGAGGAAAAATATAATGTGATGTAAATTAAAATAAATATGAAAAAAATATATTCACTAAGAAAAAAACCTAATTATTCTATCAAATCACAAATTGGTTCCACTAAAAAGCAAACGGGATTACACAAGGTTCTCCTAGGACTCTAACTTTAACCCATGGTATACCACTCCAACACTAACACTTACTACGGTCCCCACATGATATTCACAGTCATCTTATGTATACTAACACCAAAACATTCATAGTTTACCTAATTGAATACAATTCAAAAATATCACAACAACCTAGAAATAGATATATCACACAAGGAAAAACAATCTTGAACAGATAGCACAAATCAAGGAATTTAATTAAGAACATACAATGCAACACAACTTCCTTAATATGTATATAGCATGTGAACATATATTCCTAGTGAATATTAATTAACACACCCAATGACTCATAAATCACATATAATAATCTTGTCCATCAACCAATGTGATTTTAATAAAAATTAATATTATAAAAAATATTTCATACATTATGGAAACATGGAGGTCCACAATAAATTGTTGGCCAGTACCTATAATAGTTCCATAACCTGAGGCATAAACATTCTATATCCTATATATCCCTTAAAATCCCAAGGGAGAGGGAAAAATGTTTTTCAATCCTGATCTACTAATACCATTTTGATATATTCCATCCTGAACGATCAGGTCTGAATCAGAATGTCACCAAACCTCATGTACACCTCCCCTTATGGAAGAAGTTCCCGACTACCAATAAGGTTTTGAGTATGCCATTGGGGGAAAATACCCACATAATATAGTTATAGGATCAATAATAAATAATAACATACCTAATAAATCATCAGATAAAATATAAAGAATAACTGAATAAATGGAATACATGATAATAAAATAAATGTATCTCCCAAAAGTGGAATTCATGTCCATGATAAATTTCTGAAGATAAAAAAAGTGATAAATATAATGTCTTGATAGTATTCATCCAATGCCACCATCGACTCCACCCTCATCTCACTATAATTCCATAGGTCCCTTTCAATTTTCTAGATCCCCCATGAAATATATAGGAACCATGAAATTCCTAAGTATAATGTGAGTAAAAGACTCATTTGAACACTACCAATTCATAATTGCCCAAATTCTCTCTAGTACACAATTGAATTACATAATAATAATAATAATAATAATTGTGTAACAATAATAGAAGAACAAAGTCCAATATTTGGTGATAGTGTTCTAACAAATCGACCAAAAAACCCTAGATGTACCTTCTTCAGATCTATTCCAAAATTATAATCAATGATTAAAGGGAATAAAAGACTAACTATGAGTATCGTGAATCATTCTACTCTACATCATGTGATCATGAAACTCGGCTTATAGAAGGAGTCATGTAATTCATGTTCTCTTCATTTTCTAGGTATCAAGACATGTTCATAATTCAATATGAATAAAAAGAATACCCCTTGAAATCTAATAGTTTTCAATTTCATCTCATTACATGTATGAGGCATCCTCGTATCCCTATCTTATGTACAGGTCCCTCATCACCATAATCACAAGCCATGTGAACTACCCTGCTAATGGATAAACATGTCTCGATGATCCACATTATTTGGGATCCAAAACTGTACCTTAAAATCACACATAGTATATTGGGATGCACAATAAAATATAAAACATAATCATAAGTATGTTTGTAAATCACTACATGTATCAACATCGAGTTTGAAATGTAAGATAAAATATACACATGGAAAAAAGTTCCACATGTGGTTCTCATGGCTACATGCACATGACATCAAAATCTTACATGATCATCAAATATGTCTATGTATAGATAATTTAATGGGATATGTGTAATAAAATCACAAAATGTTTTGGAACTTCCTAACTCAAAATACATCAATGTCAACATAAATGATAAACAATAATGTGTGGTTCCCATGCCAGACCAGAAACCTCAATAGTCAAGAATATATGCTCAAGAGTGTAATTATAATATTAAAAATCATGTCACCATTCATGGGTTTCCTAGTGTTCCTAGAACCAAAATAATCTATTTTATTTCATAAATAATTAAAATTCCACATGCGATGATACTTCTTCTCTCCAAGATAATTTATGAATTCTCCTTGAAATGCAGTCTCAAAATTCTCCTTAAGAATATAAAAAAATTGATAATTTTACAAAAATTATCCATTTACAATTATAACATGAAAATTAAATAGAAATTATCCTTTTATAATTATAGATTGATAATTTATCACAAATTACCCATTGTAATTATGTATTGATTACTTATCATAAATAATATTTTATAATTAACACTTGAGTATTTATCCTTTAATATTATCACTAGATTATTTTCTAAAAATATTCCATTTGTTTTTATTTCATAATAAGTTATCAAAAATTACCCTTTATGATTATCATTTTAAAACTTATTAAAAATTTCTTTCATAATTATATGTTAATAATTTATTATAAACTAACCTTTAGATAATTAACATTTCATAATTTTTTACAACATTTCATTTGATAAACACTAAATTTGAATTTTTTAATATTAATAACTATTCAATAATAATTTAAATTATTTATTTTTTATAATTTTTTTAATCTATATCTTCATAAATCCATGTGACTATCCATTAAAAACTTTTATTCTATAAATCATCCTTTGAAAATATATTATTTATTATCAGATAATTTTAATAATTATCCTATGATATTATGATAATTACAATTTGAAAATTTTAATAATTATCCTTTTATAATGATGAAATTATCAATTTTATTTATAGTAATTATCCATAGATAATTTGAAGTTGTAATCAGATGGAAATTTTAATAATTTATCCTTTGATAAATCCAAGTGATTATCCTTTGTTATTTCTTATTATACCACTATTCCTTTGATAATCTATAATTTCATATATAATTATTTTAATATTTTTTTCGATACTTCAATGAAATTTTCATTTGATAATTTGTAATACATATCATTCCAGAATTTCACTAAATTATCCATTTATCATTTTAATACATTATCCTTTGATAATTTTATAAAATTATTCTTTGATAGTTTTTAGCATATTTTTAATTTATTTTTAACTATCCTATATATTTTTTTGGATATATCCCTTGAAAATATTTTGTTTTAGCATTTTTTTAATATAATTAAAAAATATTATATAATTTATAAATAATTTAATAATTGGAGAATAAAGAAATTAAAAAAATTAAATCAATCCAAATTTTATCTAATGATCATAACCCATTGAAGAGAAACCCACCAACACCACATGTGGAACTGAAAACAAAACCTCGATCATTCAACATACCTTCTCAAAGGAGTATCATTGTCCCATGATTAATAAAGGATCCTAAAACCCTAATGAATCGAATAATTTTGTAATTTTAAAACCCCAAATGTGAAAACCATTGGAATGAACAAAAACGGTGATTTAATTTTTCATTTGAAGTTAATTTTGATGGAAGAGTCATTAAAAACATACAATTAGGTAATTTACAATTTTATCTAGTGAAAAAAGGTTCATTAATGTTCTTTTGGATGAATGGAACATCATTTTTAGAGGATGAATGTGTAGAGAATAAAATTCATAAAAAATTTCTTTTTAATTAATAATTTCAATATTAAATATCTTCACCCAATGAGCGATCTTACCAAATTCCCAACACGTATAGAATTTATGCCATAGCTAGGGTAAACCCCAAATACAAGACCTAATGGTGGTCTCAAATTTATTGATGAATTACAATTTTTGTCGATATTCAATTACATTCGGAAAAATAATATTATTTAACATTAAACAAGTTATCTTAACTTGTGATCTTACAAAACATTTGTCTCACTAAAAAGGTATGTAATTCTGAGGGTAAACCATGCGTCCTAGACATAAAAATGGTATCCGATTTTTAATACAATGAACTATTTAGGACATATTCCATGATTTTCAGAAGATATATAATAGAAATATTAAATAAGTAATCCTCACATTCGATCTGACCAAACTTCTGATGCAAAAATTTTTTTTGTCTCACCCTGGGTAAAACCAACATCTTTCACATAATAATGATATCCAAATTCTTATATGATAGATAGTTTGAGGCGTATTCAAAAATTATATACAATAATGTGTGCATAATACAATATATTTAATACTTTTTTATTCTTTCAGTGTGGTTTCACTACGGGCCATAGAATCCCATGATATCTCAACTCCGGACAGAAAAAATATTTTATAGAATATTACTAGTAGTTAGCTACAATTTAACAATATATATAATGTTTAAATCATATATTTATTAATTTTTATTAAAATGATTTATTTTCACATTAAATTAATCGTATGTTATTGTCAACGTGGTTTTTTTCATTAAAAAATTTGGTCGTTTCATAGTTGAGCTATATATAAGAAATATCTAAATTCACTAGCATAAAATTCACGTTATCACCTAAAATAAGTTTCTAGAATAATTATATATTGATCATGACCTATTGAAATTAATCTATATAGTGTATTATATAACTATTTTGTATTAAAACACCATTTTTGGAATTATTGTTATGCTTAAAATTCATAGATATCTTTTCATGGTTGAGTATTACACCTACTTCGGCAACATAACTCATCAAGGATCATTTATCAAGGATGAGTAATAATTATTTAATATAATTATGGAAACTATATATTACTAACATGGTCCAAATTTCATAGCCTAAAAATTCTTGTTAAACATATAAAATGAAATTTTAAAGAATTCCCCTCACTTATTACTATAATTCCTTACTCTCATTACATTAAATTTCTTGTTATACCTTCAATTATGAAATTAAAATTGGACGTCACATTTTTAATAGATGATTTTCATTCAATCATAACATGCCTTCAAACAATATAATACCCATTTCACTGATATTTATAAATTACCTTTTTCATGACATGTATTGTTCTATATTGATGTTTTGTTCCAAAAAAATGAGAAACATCATCTTTTTACAACCATATAGAAAATAGAAAGACTAAAGCTCTATTGAAATGCATTATTATATGATATTCAATGAATAAATAAATACATCATGTTACTGGTGATGTTACAAATATGATTTTAATTTTTGATCAGTGAAAGTTTGATTCTACATGTGATGATCTTGTATACAGGAATTTAATATACCAATTACAATGTATAATAGTCCATAAGTTATCCATTTTGGAAAAATAATCACAATCAATGATGAAATTAATCTCTAATTAAAAAAATTTATTCCTTATTATTTTGTTTTATACAATAATATAAATAATTTCCCCTAACTATCTATAAATTAATTGGTAACCTATATTTAATTCTCATATGGCTTTAAAATATGACATTAACCTCATTTTCCATTTTATACGTCCTCATTAATTGACATGAACCTATATATCCTCCTCATTTTCATTTAATATATAGTGTTAACATTTAATAATTTCATATTTGGTTAAATATATAAAATAGAACATTGTGAATTTTTACTTATTTGTAAACAATATTGTACATCTTAATTTCCGTCTTTATAGACTATAAATCAGTGAATGAGCCACTCTAATTAAACATCAATAAAATAAATAGAGTAATGTCTTCTAAAAGGTTCACATATTACATTAAAATATAAACTAATACTTTATGTTTACTTTTTTTGGGATGAATCATATAATATAAACCTATATAAAATTCATTTATGGGTTTAAATAAACTATATCATATTATGTTATCCTATATTGGATTCAACCATGGTGTTAATAAACACCGTTTGTACACTATAATAAATCATTCAATAACCCCAATTTACAATATTAAAGAAAATAAAATCAATATTAAACTATATACCTCATGTTTAGTTAGGTACCACTATGAGGTGGGGTTAATCATTTGGGTACATTTTTATTAATTCATTTATTTCAACAGATTAGACTCATTAAAATCATGATCCTATCAATAATGAATTAAATCAGCCCCATATAATATGAAACTACATATAATGGAAACATAGCTGTCATGGATTTATATGGATTTTCTGTAAAATCCCACTCCTTTTAATGATTTGTTATCCTCACCATTCAGAGATTCCCTTATATAGTTTTCATGGATACTCTATAGACATCCCATGTCTTATAACTATAGATCCCCACAGTGTTCCATATAAATTATCCCATTGTAGATCATATCATTAAACTTCCAAATAAAGTAAACTATCTAGAAAAAAAATATCCTTATTAGATAAGTTTCATCAATGAATATTAATAATGACCCCTCTATAATATCACTGAATCAATTGGTCTTCTCATGTACAATATCTTGATGAACCTTAACAATCGATATTAGTAATAAGATGTTTCACTCATGAACATTCATTGTCATTTTAAACCCATAATGATAAAATTTTCTCCAATCATATAATACTCTTCCATTTTGGTCCCTTCACCATGAATGGATCATGAATTCAATCTCTTATATCTCTATGATACATCTATCTATCAGGCTCTATATAACTCAACACTTATATAGTTTTTTTAGGAAACACTTTATTCCCATTAAATTATCAGATTTATTCATATAATAATATTTAAAATGCAATAATAGTATATTTTATAATTTTATTTCATTAATCAGTATAGACTATAGTGTGTGGTGTATGTAATACGGAACATAAAATAACCATAATATACTATAAAATTTAATATTTATTTATGATATTTATAACCCAGACATTTTATTGGTTGAATCAAATATATATTATCATATTATAAAATATATTTATTTTTTATTACATAATATTATGAATAATAAAGATTAAATTTATTATCAATTGGTTAGATATATGTATAAAATATTATGAGCAAAAGGATATATTTTTCATATAATTGTTTTTATGTGCCCAATTAATTTTTTCTTAAAATATTATATTTATAAAAATTAATAATCTTTTCCAATCAAATAAATATATTATATATTTAATTTAATAATTTGTGTTTTTATAAATTGAATTGGAATAGAATGTTTATGGCTTAGAAATATATTTACTTCTACAATGATTTTTATATCCATTTACACATTATTACTATAAAAAATATCAGAATTGTTTATTCTTTTTTATCAAATATTCTCATACAATATTAAATTATCTTTACCGAATATTTTATGGTTCAATTTTTTGTATTATTCTCAAAATTTTATTTTTGGGGTGAGTAGTTAAAAATGTTGATTTCAAAAAAGATGGAGTTTTTATATATATCATGAAATTTAAATTTCCCATTATGTTTTGTAATTTTTATATGTATAACTAATTCCCCTTTATCTATAAATAAATTATTAAATTTAAATATAGTTTGCTTTATATTTAATTTTCGTATTGCTATATGATTAAGCATAAAACGTATATTCTCTAAAATATAATATTCATTGAGTTATAAATATTTAGTTTTAATTTTTTTATGATGTATAATTGAGTTAATGAAAAAAAAATTCTAATTCATAAGTTAAAATTTGGAAAATATGCCCTTTTAATTTTTGGTCATTATAAATATTAACTATAGTAAGTAGTATTCAAATTGGTAAAGTTATAATGTGTAAATCATGGCTTAAACTATGTTCTATGGAAAAAATATCTCTAAAACGTGTTTTTGTTTAAAAATATATGGGTTCTTCTACTATAAACATCTATTATTCTAAATCTAGGATATTGTTTCCACATTCCATTGATAATAACCTTTATATTATTTTATGTAATGGATATTTATAAAATATATCCCTCTTGATTTTAGTATCTATTATTTTTTTTTTATTCAGATAAGAAAAGTTATTAATTAATTTGGGAGATTTTTATGAACACAAATTTGTTATTTTTATGATGTAAAAGTATTATATATTTTGTGATGGTATAATTATCTCAAACGCTTATGCAATATGGATATTGGGCTTGTGAAACCAATAGAAAAATAAAATTTTTTATAAATATAATAAAATTAAAATTTATGGGATTAATTATAGTATTCACCTAATTCATAGGTCTTTATTATGGATTATTAATAGTAATTTAATATATATGTATTCCATTTTGGTCATGATCTCATCGAATTCCAATTAAATTAGATGTCTCAAAAATTCATTAACTGGTATTACATGATAAACAATATTTTATTAAATGGATTATAAATAAAAAAAATTTGAATGAGGATAATTGGGATGATAAATAATCTAAACTTTTATTCCGGGACCAATTTTATCCACTTCTCAACATATATATAAATGTATAATATGTAAAAAAGTGAAATATGTGTCAACATGATTACGTATGAAAGGGGAAAACAATAGATATAATCCAAATGATAAGGTCTACACTGATTAAAAAAATGTAAAATTATATTTTAAAGAGTTATTTTTATGGAATGACAAACTATATTATAAAGATAACCATTTTTTATTTTGTCATACTAAGAGGAAATTGTTTTACTTAAATATTCATAGTAATTCTACGTCTCTCACTCTCCTCAATTATAAAAATGAACTTATTATCCTCCCTCGATCAGAAATGTTGATAACTTAATCTCATACATGAACTAATAAAAAACCCTTATTTATTACCTTCTATTATTATAGATCTTTGGTTATTCTCCAAATTTCATCATATGAAGGAATATAGTTTAGGAAAGGGGAGGTTAATAAATGAAGAGGTAATAATCGTTACTGCTAATTTCAATGTATGTTTAATCTTATAATTCTTATAAATATTGTGTATCCTTATAAAATAAGAAATATTTTATCACAAATAAATTGAGATTTTATTATGATTATTGGTCAAATTATTTTACCTCCTTTCTATCAAATGGGAAAAAAAGAATCGTGTGTGCGTTTTTGTGGACTACTGCCACCATGTTGAATGAAGATTCATTATCCACAAAAAAATAATTTAATTTTATTAAAATAGATTTTATTTCTATAAATAATATTCCTGAAATATTTATTCTTATAGTATTATAATATCTTATCTAGCTTTTTTACTAACCCAACCATTGGGAAACGATAATGTCAGTCATCTGTATGTGTGGACTACCACCAATATGAGGATATATGATTCATTTTTCTTTTCCTATTTAAATAGATGTAATAAAAATATATTTAGTGAATATGGAAAATAATTATTAAATGAAAATTATTTTCTATGTGTGTGTTAATACTTACATTTATTTGGTTCCATCTATCAAAAATTAGAAGCATCACATATGATTACATATGGACAATAATATCCACATAGTGATGTAATTAATTTACATAACTTCTGTATATAAATGGTAATTAAGGTGTATATAACCATTATTTTTATAATAATAATATATTTTGGATCTTAATTTGTGTATTCATGATCTGTATGTAACAACCAAAACTAAAAAATTAAATCAGTCAAGAAATATAAAATAGTGAACACACAGAAATGATTATATTAATAAATAATTATAAATAAATGGGTGTTTCAAATTTATAATTGGATAATATATGATATTATATATTTCTTTTAGATTATATTATATAATAATAATAAATTTGAATTTGTTATATATGAGTTTCAAGTTACATACGATGAAAGTCGTACTTGAGGTAAGGGGTTTATTAACACAATTTTATTTAATTGAGTTATATATCATTAAATGGACTATGATATGTAAATATTATGTGCTGAACTGACTCATATTATATATATTTGGTTTACAATTGTTTTTTTATTTAATTTTAATACATTATCACTTTTAAAATATGTTCTCTCTTAAGATGTCATGTCCCTTATAAGGGGTTTCTTAACACAACATCTATTCATTGGGATATATTACTTCTTCATTGTATATGTAATGCCTATATTAATCCTATAACCACAAATTATTATTTTATATTTTATTTCCAATTTTCTTATGTCAATTTATATTTGTTACACATAATCACATCATTGATTAATTCTCACAACAATGTTTTGATCTCTGTATGGGTTTCTTGTTTAACTTTTGTTTCTCTCAGAAATATTCCATATTCTATTCCTATTTATTATTGTGTTTTAAATTCCTCTATGATATTTTATGTATGTAACATCCTTTTATTCATTGTATTTAATGATTCAATCAATTTTACCACTTTCATTGGGGTTATGATTTAGAAGTTACAAAATTGGTTAGAGTTTATTCCTCCATATCATAGTGGTCTCAACGCAATAGATGGTGCACCTATTAGATTCCCGGTCTGTGAGTTATTAGCCTTTTGGTCCTGAGGTCCCGAAAGGATTTGTTCTTGTTACAACCTGACTGTTTCCCAACATTATACAAAACAGCAGTGGGATATACCAAAGGGACTGTCTCACTACAGGGTTTACAGCGCCACTGACGGTTAGTCAAATGAACGTCCGGTGTAAATGTTATGGCTGTTAGAGAAAAAAGCTCGTAGCTGGTCTGGGATAGGTCTGACCCGGTCAGAGAGACCCAGCCTGAACCATCCTGGTCAGACTCGACCTGGTTTTGGTCGACCCGGACAATTGGTTCCAGTAGGCCGTGAGGGCCACGACGGACTGTAGAGGCTGCGGGAGGCCGCTGGGGGCCGTGGGTGTCCACGAGGACGCGGAGGGCAGTGGAGGGTCGCGAGGCTGTGGGGGGCCACGGAGGCCTGCGAGGCGGTGGGGCAGCAGAGGCTGTGGGCACTTCGGGGTGTAGAGGTCGTGGGTGGTGGAGTGCTAAAGGGCACAGAGTCCTCGGGGCGGCAGAGAATCGTGCCTTCTCCACGACCGACTTGACCATTCACCCTTATTTCATCGTCTTTTTCGTGGTTCTTGAGTTCCACCACTGCCAAATTCCAGCACTGGACGCCGTCACCATCATGAACAGAACACAAAAGATCCAAAAGATTTTCAGAGGGGTCGGGCCATGTTTGTTTGGACCGTACCCTCCACATTTGGGTGGTGTTATATGGCTTAATGAAAATGATTTAATGTGAGAAGGATTTTAATATTGACCAAATTAAGACACACCCGTACCTTGAAGGTTTGTTGAATATTTTCCGCAGTTGAGAGGGATTGGCGTTTGATGATCCCGAAACAAGTCTCCTCCAACAGCGTCGGTGAAGAGAGGAAAAAGATGAAGTCTGTGGTGATGACGTTTCCCCGATCGTATTTTCGTTCATCATTGGAGATTCTTCGATGGAGTTTGGAGAAATATATATCGAAGGAGAAGAGTTTTCTTTGGCTTTCTTTGTTGGAGAAGCTCTTCATTGGAGGATGGGTTCCTCCAAGTTCTTATCTCCCCAAATCCAACAAAAATGAGATCCCAACATAATAGAATATGTAATATATTTAGTTTGTTGGCATAAATTCAAATTGTATAAATTAATTAATTGATGTGGTTAGCACCATTACAGTGGAAGGATAACAATGGTCACATCCCTCATTAAATAGTGAGTTCAAGAGGCTCCTCTAATTAAAGAAGGAGTTAGGTGGTTCGGGTGTTCCCCACCCTCAAATTCAAAATATGGAGGTTTTGGGCTTGGTGGACCCCACCTCTCAACATCCACATGGGAGTTCCAAATAAAATAAAATGTTACACAATTTTATTTTATTTTATTCTTTCACAAAAAACGTAAAAACTATCTTTCACACTCGACCTACTATGGTCGAGGAGAAGGTCTCTTTAAGAAAATATTGACATTGCGATTTCAACGATGCCCTCATATTTCAATTCCGAGAACCGGTTCAAAAGTTACAAAACCCCACTCCTACGCTAATTGAACGTACCCGAAAAAAAGTCAGAAATTCATTTTGGTCACACCAGGCCTCAAAATCACACGCCGTCCGTTTTCGCAGACACGTAAAATTACCATATATAAAAAAAATACATTGAAATTACGGTTTTTTACATTCTCCCAGCCTCAAAGCCTTAAATCCTCATAAGCCACAACTCAAAATAAGGAAAAAAGTGGTTTCACTGAGCATGAATCAGAGCCTACCACTCCTTTGTGCCCTCATGGAGGTTCTTGTGCTGCCAATGAACATGCACCATAGGTATCAACTTCCCATGAAGGAACTACTCAAGTTGATCCTAAATCTCTACTAGAACCTCAGTAAAATTCTCCCAATCGTCGACGTCCAGGTCTCTATGGTCGATGATGTGAGAAGGGTAATGAACATATCTCATTAGTAGTGATATGTGGAAGACCCCGTGCACCCACTACAACAGAGGTGGACGAGGTAAGCAGTATTCCACCTCTCCAACTCAACTGAGGACCTAAAAAGGTCCAGATAATCTCAAAGATAACTTTCCACCTCGACCATATCACTGAAAACCTCATCGGAGTGAGACCCATAGAAAGACGTGGTCACCATCCTTGAACTCTAGAGGTCCATGTCTCTTATATTCATAAGGCTTCTGCCTACTCCATGCAGTATTCATCTACTCCTGGATGATGTGCACTATCTCTGTGATAGACCATACCATCTCTGGTCCCACTAGTGCTGACTCTCTAGGGTCAGTCCTGCACAAAGGTGATCTGCAAGGTCACCTGTAAAAAGCCTCAAAAAGTGCCATCCTAATGATGGAGTGATAGCTGTTGTTGTATGTAAACTCCACAAAATTTATGTGATCCTCGCAGCTGTGATCGACGTCGACGATGTAAGCACACATCATATCCTAGAGGGTCCAAATGGTCCGCTCGGTTTGGCCATTTGTCTAAGGATGGAAGGTGGTGCTCAAATGAAGTTGTGTCACAAAAGCCACCTACAACCCCTTCCATAGCTAGGAAGTAAAACGTGTATCATGATATTAGACAATCATCGAGGGTACTCTATGTAGGCACACAATCTCATTGACATAGAGGTGTCCCAATCCCTCAACAAAACCTTGCTCTCTAATCGATAGGATGTGGGCCAACGTGGTGAGTCGTTCGACGATCACCCAAATCGAGTTATCACCCTTGGATGCAGGTGGAAGTCATGTTAGGAAGTCCATGGATATCCCATCCCACTTCCACTTTAGGACCTCTAAAGGCTGAACTAATCCTACAGGTACCTGATGCTTTGTCTTCACTTCCTGGAAAGTGAGGCACTAAGACACAAACTCTAATACTGCTCTCTTCATTCTTGGCCACTAGTTCTGTTGTTGGAGATCCTGGTACATCTTTGCCACTCCTGGATGTATCGATATATGGGATGTGTGGAACTCCCTCAATACATCCTAATGATGTGATATTGGTACCATGGTACATCCTCTAAAGAGGATGAAGTGCTCCCCACCTTTAGAAAATCCATCAGGTGTCTGTCTTGTGGAAATATAAGAACATCATGTCTAACAGTCAGGGTCCTCATGCTATGCCTCCATGACTTGCTGAAGAAGTGGGGGATTGACTGTAAATGACTGAAGTAAGACTGATCTATCACGTTCCACAAAGGATATCTGCAAAGCGACCAACTGCTCTGTCACCTCACCTAGTAGTTTTATACCAGATCTCTAGCTGAGTGCATCTGCAACAACCTTCCCCTTCCTAGGATTATACACTATCTTGAAGTCATAGTCCTAGAAGAACTCAAGACAAAATCGCTTTCTCAGGTTCAGGTCCTTCTAAGTGAAGATATACATGAGACTCCTGTGATCTGAGTACACTGTAAAATTCTCACCCATCAAGTAATGTCACCACATCTTCAAGGTGAAGACCACTACTTCTTTCTCAAGGACATGGGTAGCGAAGTTCTTCTCAAGTTGTCTCAGCTGTCCAGAACCATATGCGATCACTGTTCACTCTTGTATCAGGACACATCCATGTCTGGTCACTGATGCATCGTAGTAGACAATGTACCCCACACCCTCCTCTAGAAGCCTCAAGTCGGGGGCACTAGTCAGTCTCTGCCTCAGCTCCTGAAAAATATTCTAGCATATCTCCGACCACATGAAGGGTTTCCCCTTCTTTTTCAACACAGATAGACATGCTGAAACTCTAGGGAAATCTGGAACAAACCTCTAGTAGTGTCCAACCAAACCCCGGAAACTACGTATCTCCACCACACTCCTGACGTGTCCCAGAATGTGAACCTCTTGGACGCAAAAAATGGAACTTCGAGAGAATTCCCTAAAGATGGTGCTCTCAGAGTGTATCTAATGATACCTGCAAATGATAGGCATTTTCCTCCTCAAAAGCCGAGTATATCAGAATTTCATCGATGATGACTACTATAAAGCAATCATGGTATGGCAGAATGATATTGTTCATTAGTCCCATGAACACTTCTGGAGCATTGGTTACACTGAATGGAATAACCATGAACTCGTAGTGGACATACCAACATCTTAAATCCTTCTTCTATACATCCTTGTCTCATACTCTGAGCTAGTGATAGCCTTATCTGAGGTCTATCTTTGAGAACCATCGTGCTCTATTCAGATTATCAAAGAGGTTGTCAATCCATGGAAGTGGGTACTTTTTAATCACGGTCACCTGGTTCATGTGCCGATAGTCAGCAAAAAGCCTCAAGCTCCCATCTGCCTTATTGGAAATCAAAATTGGGGCTGCCCAAGGAGAAACACTTGGCTGTATGAACCTTATCCCCTAAAAGTTCTCTAAATGTACCTATAGAAAACGATGCTCTGTGGGAGTCATCCCATATGATGGTGTTGATATCGATGTCGTCCCGGGGTATAAGTAAATGTAAAAGTCCACCTCTCTATGAGGAGGTAGACCCAAAACATCATCATGGAAAACATCTGTGTACTTGTCCACCACTACAGGATTGATTAGACTCTCCATATCAACTGCTCTGAGGGTAAGGCTAGACAACTGATTAGTGATTGGCGGTACTCTCCTCCAGGTAATTCCAGCCTGTGTTTCAAAGGCTCCCTTCTCTTCCGTGAAGGTAATCCTTGTCCCATCTATGCGAACACACCACACTTTGTGCCTAATATAGCCAAACTGATCATGTACTATATATAACTATTCAATACCCAAGATGATGTCTTATGGCCACAACACTGCTACTAGGAGATCCTAGCTGAAGCACTCGCCTCCTAGAGTACGCTCACACTTCCGGCACCAGTGTGTAATCATCGAATCTTCTCCCATAGGAGTCTTTAGCCATATGGATCGAGCTGACAGCTTCGTTAGAATCACCGAGTTCCAAAAGAGGGTTGTGGAAATAAAAGAATGACTGGAACTTGTATCTATAAGTACTGAAACTAAGGTGGAGTAGAAATAGATCGTACCTCGTATCATCTCCAAAGTGCCGTGAAAATATGCTCAGCTACCTAGATCTGAGCTCACCATTGTCCTCCTGCTCCCTGTGTTCTAGGTGGACCTCTTGGTGGTGGTGGCGGTAACATCTCAAATCATCACCCACCACCAGCTGCACGACCCGATCCTCTTCCACGTCTGCTTACTCCCTACGGACCTCCTCATTCGAATCATTTTCTATTCCTGGGAGGTCCTTCGACGGTCTGCTGATCATCCAAATGGCGGGTCAGACAGTCACGAGGAATGTGACCCTCCCCACCAAATGTGTAACACTGCCCACTCCTGACATGACTGGCTCTGTCTCGGGTGCCCCGCACAACATACCCTGAATCCTACAGTCATCCACCTGTAAGTCTGGTCCTTTTGGACCACATTGTCATTTTTCTGCTGCAAGCTGCACTAGACTCCACTACATGATGACTGGTAGTGGGTTTCGCTACTGGTGACTGCTTAGAAAGGAAACTCTCCACTAAAAAGGCTCTCTCTAACACCCTCGTCAGTGTCCAGATAATGAGTGTGATCATAAAAGCCTTGATCTACCCCCCCCCCCCTCGAGTCCATGCTCAAAGGTTTGGGTCTTGAAGAATGGGTCCCACACCATATCTGTGGAGTAGCGTGAGAGGTTAGTGAACCTCACTGATTACTGAGCCACAGTCATGCTTCCCTGTTGCAGATGATGTATCTTTTGAATGTGCACTGCGTGAAGAGTCATCGGGTGAAACTCTTCCTGAAATATGATATTGAAGTCATCCCAGAGAAGCGTCACCTCATCTTTAGAATGGAGCATCAAGATCCACCATCATCTTAGTGCTGCATGTAGATGACTGGTGGAAAGGATCTCCAATAGATCAGATGGTGTCGTTAGCAGTAGAAAGACGCTCACCACAGCCTTTAGCCAATCCTCAGCCTCCTGCAGGTCCATCTCTCCCCTGATCCTGGGTGTCCTATGGCACTGGAACTTGTGAAATGCACTCAAGCAGATTGTACCCTCGGCTATTGGGGATGCTGGCATCGGTGTCCCAACTGCTAATGGCACCGCTGGTGCCTCTACTGGAAGAGGGCCCTACACTGAGGCCTCATCGCTCGATGGGCTATCAGTGCGTACTACTCTCGGAACCCTCGTTGGTTATCTGTGTAGAGGCATCCTGAAAAGAAACATGTGCACCATAGTCAATATATTATTCCTGGTGAGCTAACTGAAAGAGATCACAAAGAAAAATCATCAAAACACACATACAATCAGTGTTTTTGTGCACTGAGTCAAAAATCAGAAGTCAGGGTCCTGGTTCATGTATACATCGTCCACCGTACCAAAACTGGATTTCCTAAACTGAAAACCACACTCACTACACATAACATTGTTGCCGTTGAAAATAATGATCATAGTATTATGTTCTATAGTTGAACTGACTACTCTAATAACAATGTTTCATGACCCATCCCATAGGGCCTGTGTCATGAATACCCCAAGCTCTCCTTTCAAAGGCCTAGGGCTAGCGACTAGAACCAAAGGTGTATTCCCTAAAATTTGGAAGGCCTTGTCTTTATAACCTGTTACACACAAAACCAATCACACAACAAGATAAAAACTCAATTAAACTAAATAGAAAACAGAGTGAGTACAGTATGTAAAAGAGGGGATAGAATAAAATCCCAAGTAGAAAGTACAAGAAAAACTGGAAAGTAAAAGACAACAGATTGGTGGAAAGTAGCTCCTGGATCATCCACAACAGATCCTACCTAAAGGGTAGGTACATCTCACAAATGGACGTCTTTGCGGTTCACTTTGTCTAATGTTAACCTCCGAGCTACCTCTAGTCTTGGTACCCTCGTCCTCAATCAGCGATGTCCGTTGTCTTCACCAAATACAAGGAAGTGCGGTCATAACCCATGAAGAGGTGAGTAAAACGATACTAAATAGGGATCCCAATACCCTCAAGGTCCCACAAAATCAACAATGGATAAACAAAAAAAGGAAACTACTTATAACCCTAGTTAGGTATATTCTCATACATATACCTATGTTATCAAGTAAACCCATCTCAATCATGATGAAAACACAGATTCCAACTCAAAATCCCAAAGCTCAACTGATCCAAAAAGGAAGGGACACCATGAAGGTAAGTACCACACAATTATTCCACATAGAAGAATTCCACAAAGGTAATTCCACAATGGAAAAGTTTCACACGTGTACGATCTCATCTCACACCTGGTATAACAGAAGTACAATATTAGAGATGATTAGATGTAACTACTGAATAATCTTACATTGTTAAGAGGCTCTGTTGCAGACCCATACAATATCGCTCCGTGGTGACCCACACAGGAACGCTAGGTGCTGACGCACACATGATCACTCGGTTCTAACCCACACAGGATCACTATGTGTTGAACCGCATATGATCGCTCTTCATTCTACATGTCACAGCCAGCAACATGGTTTTCGCAATAGGCTTCCTCTTCTCTAGGAGGGTCTTTTCCACAAGCCACTAGTTGATACTCCAACCACCACGAAGTCTCAAAAAGAAGTATCTCAATGGACCGCCACATCAGTGGGGTCTCAACGCAATAGACAGTGTGTAAATCAGATGCCTGGTCTATGATTTACCACCCTTTAGTCCCGAGGGCCCGGTGGGATACATGCTTGATCCAACCTGATTGTTTACCAAAATTATCCAAAACACTAGTGGGATATACCAAAGGGACCATATCGCACCATGTTTTACAGCACCACTAACGGTTCATCAAATAGAAGTATGGTTCAAATGTTATGACCTTTATAGTGAAAAGCTCGAAGTTTGTCCAGGTCAGATCTGACCACGTCCGACCTACCCCGCCCAACCGGAATGGGCCGACCCGACCCAGTTGGGTCGACCTAGCCCGTGGGGTCTGGCCCTACCCACGTAGGGTCCGAGCCGGACCCCTGGGTCCTACCCGGCACGCGCTGGGTGGCCCGTATGTTTGGGCGGTTCATCGGCCCAAGGGGTACGATGGACCGCAGAGGCCGTGCGAGGCTGTGGGGGGCCACAGAAGCTGATGGTGGTAGTGAGGCCTCGGACGTCCGTGAGGACCCCGGGCAACACATCGAGACCACATGTGCCACCGGGTGCCACAAGGCCATGGGTGAAGTTGGGAGGTGTGAGGCTGCACGTGGCGCGGGGCGGCAGAGGCCATGCGGTCAGTGGGGTAGCGCGATGCCATAGGTGTTGCAGCACGGCGGAGGACACGAGTGCCACAAGGAGGTGGAGGTTGTAGGTGCCACAAGGCGTGGAGGCAGCGGGGGGCCATGTGGCATGGAGGCTACGAGTGGAAGAGCGCCATGGGGTTGTAGTACATCGTGCCTTTGCTGGCAGTCGTCTTGACTAGCCTACCTTTATTCATCGCCTTTGTCGCGGTTCTTGAGTTCCACCTGTGGAAACCACTTGGACCAGTCGCCGTCACCATTGCAAAGATAACACAAAAGATCCACAAGATTTTTGGAGGGGTCGATCCAAGTTTAATTGGCCCGTACCCTCCACGTTAGGGTGGTAGCATACAGGTCATGGAATGTGATTCAATTAGAGAGGGATTTTTACATTGATCAAATTAAAACACACCCTACCTCGAAGATTTTTTGAAGATTGTCCACGGTTGAGACGAATTAGCATTTGTCGATCCCGAATCAAGTCACCTCCAACGACGTCGGTTAGGAGTGGAAAAAGATGAATTCAGTGACAATAATGTTTCCTTGATCATTGGATCATTCATAGTTGGAGATCCTTCGACATATTTTCGAGAAATATGCGTCGAAGGATAAGAGTTCTTCGTTGGTATTCTTCGTTGGAGATGCTCTACGTTGGAGGATGTGTTCCTCCATGTTCTTCTCTCCCCAAATCAACCATAAATTAAAACCTAACATAATGTAATATGTTATCTATTTTTTTGTTGGAATTAATTCAAATTGGATAAATTAAATAATTGATGTGTTTGGCACCATTAAAGTGGGAGGATACCAAATGTCACCTCTCTCATTAAATATGGAGTTATAGAGGACCATCTTATTAAAGAAGGAGTTAGGGGGTTAGGGTGGTCCCCACCCTCAAATTCAAAATTGGGAGGTTTTGGGCACCGTGGTCCCCCCCTCTCAACATCCACATGGGAGTTCCAAATAAAATAAAATGTTTAACGATTTTATTTTATTTTATTCTTTCTCAAAAAACCCAAAAACTATCTTTCACCCTCGTCCTACTGAGGTCAAGGTGAAGGTATATTTAAGCGAATACTGGTGCTGTGAGTTCAACTTTTCCCTCATATTTTAATCCTATGAACTGGTTCTAAAGTTACAAAAACCCACTCGTACGATAACAGAACGTACTCAAAAAAAGGTCAGAATTTCATTCCGGGAACACCGGGCCTCGAAATCACGCGCTATCAGTTTTCACAGACTCCTAAATCTCCCATATATTAAAAAAGAGATACATGGGAATTCCAGGTCATTACAAACTTTCTCTAGGGGGAAAAGAGAACTAGTTTATTCGCTCTGTTCTGACCCCCAAATGAGTGTCAAGAGTCAAAACAACATAGAATTATTCCCTGGAAATACCTAAACCCTCAACACTTTTGATATATATATATATATATATATGAGTCTGATAAAATAGTATAAAAATTTGAAGAGTCTAATGTATGTATATAAGGATAGTACCTCTAATCATAGTGGGATCTGGACACTTTGAAGTAGAGTTGGTTGAAATTCATATATATGGATTTATATTTTTCCCTGAGTTGCCTCTTGACTAGCCTGAGAAGGTCCACTATGATTATACTGGTGTTCTAGAACATGACTTCCTCATCCATGACCTCCACTACCTCAATTGGATTTTATAGTAGAATAAAAACTCCTAGACTAACGTGGCACCACTGATCACATACCTGATGGAGGCGTCGGCCCAGATCCACAGTCACTAGATGCTAGATGAAAATATTGGAATAAATGTGGATGGTGACCCATGTTACCACAAAAAAATCACTATATCTTGTTCCTTGTGCACTGGTGATTCTTATGGTCGATCCTTCCACACTATTGGAATATTATAGTTCTATCTATACGTGTCATTTGGCATGAATTTCCGCAATGAAAACCCTCAAAAATGGTGCTACCTACTGTCTGAAGAACCACCACCCTGCCTTAGAACTAAAACACCATGGCTCATAAGATCATCCTCCCTGATATTATAATCAATAATTAGGGCCTTATTCACAATTGAATATAATATCCAAGTCTATCCTCTATATTCATCAAATTCATGTATATGTCACCCATCGGAAATGGAAGAAGCCATAAAAGATCATTGAAATGAGTAGAATACTAAAACACTATCATCGAGCCATGATAAATATTTTAGAACTGGATGGAATTATCTTCTCTCATAGTACATGGGATGTAGTGATCCTATAATGTCCTCTGGATGTCTTCCCAAACCATGTCTCTAGGGTACTCTTCCTGAGAAATGATATTCCACTAATTCTTGGCGGAGTCACAAATCATAAAGATATGATTTTGACCCCCCGTTCTAGATTATTATCATGCTGGTCAAAGATGGATTTCATAAATATTAATGCATGAATCTATAGAACTGGTACTTTTAATACCCTACGATAGTGGGAGGATGCGTCCGTAGAAAGTCTAGCTTTAACTCTTCCATTATCGGGGAAGAAATGGGAACACTCTGAATATACTATATGAATGTAACAAGACCATCCGTAAACTGAGAATCAAAAATTAATATAATATCTAGAGTATATTCCATATGAGTCACTATAAGAAGCACAATATGAGGCACTATAGGTTGTTCAAGCACCACCAACTATAAAGTGTGCTCATAGATACTCTCCTGGAATACGACATAAACACGTCAAGCAGGAAGTCATCTAAAATTTCAAAACACTCACCTTACACATGATTTTATGGAAAATGAGTAAAAAACAATGGATACACAGGAAAAGGAAACATATAAGGACTCTCTAACCATGTTATAATAGTTTAGGAACACAAATAATGAGGGTATATACATGGGATGACTCTATGTTTCACATAGTAGATAGACTACTCTAGGGGACTAGTCAAAATATAATCAAAACAGAATATAGAAGGATTTCTAATACATGTACACACATTTTATTTATATCAAATACGAACGGTAATATCTTACAAATATACACAACATCACTCATAGGAAAACATGTTGAATCATGCCGAATGTAGATATATAATAGAAATATGCATGTCATTTTAATCCCCATGGTTCTTAATATGATGCATCTAAATGAAATTCACTCATGTCATCAGGATGTAATACTCAATATCATCATTTTAGTAACTCCAATACCAGTAATAGCATAACACAATTTTCTCACCCAATAGTGATGTCGTATCAACACTAAATGCTATAATCAATAACTAAAATCCCAAATCTAGGAAATTTGGAGTTCCCCTATCTTGGGTATGCTATATACAAGAACAATTCAAATTCAAAATTCCTATGTTATAGTCTCTTTTATAAAAAATTATCAATGAAAAAACCAAACATCCTTTTATACCCCATAGTAGTGTCTCATCCAATGTTCCACTGAAACAAGACCTGATATGGTGGGCCATAAGATCTCAAGGGCATATCCCCAAACACCAAAGGTTACTGACTAGAAGTGAGGGACTTGTGTTAGTCTATGGGGAGACTATTCCCTTGTAGGATATAGACATACACATAGGTAGAAATATAAGATACAGGTTGAATTAGGATAGATAAAAAGTAGATGGTAGTAAAAATATATGTGACCCCAAAAAATAAATAATAATGACATCAGATGAATAGTGATAACAGATACCATGAAAATATAAATTTATGATTCACAAAAGTAAATAAATTAAATTGTAGGGGTAATGGAACAAGAATTGACATAATGCTAACAAGAAACTACCAAAATGACAAAAAACTACCTTACAACATCTCAAGTGAGGCTCTTTCCTCTACCACCAAAGCACCATCAAAGATAACAACGTAATCAAAAATAGGAATCTACACACTTCTTTTTATGTGTACATATATAAATAAAGTGTAAATGGGTACCAAATAGTGCCTGAGTAGGGTATGAGATTTAATATATGTAGTCCATCACCCAAAATGTATAAACCTTTCCATTTCATGCTATAGAGAGTAACAATGTTTATATATAATAAATTCAAGAAATTCAAATAAATAAAATAACTATAACTTGACCTAGGTACCTAAATTGACACTCATCACATACCACCTACTTCGGCCTATTCCAGGAGTCTGGACAAAATATATGTATAAGGAATAATATTTATAAACAGCCCTAATAACAATTCAGAAAAAATATCATACCCCTAATCTTGTGATTTTCCTTATGGTCAAATTCACGTGTCCACACTAGGCACGCTAGAATGCAAAAAATAAGATCCAAAATGAGTATGTAAACTCTCTGTGGTATTGATAAAATTGCCACAATAATTTATATTTATATTGTCTATTTCATAGCAGGAGGTTGAGCCCATCCCTGATGTATCACTATGGTACATCCATCCAAAATATCCAAATCCACTAATCCCATCCAATGCGATCTTATCAAAATTTCTTGTATCGCTCATGGTATGGTAACTAAGATTCTTTCCCATGTATTAAACATATGGGACCGAATATCAACCAAATCATAGAGTAGCTATCTTTCCAACGGATTCGTCCTCGGTTTCCCATCAAGGTATCATTATTACCCAATAGTATAATAAAACTTTTGAGGGATACCTATCCCGAAGAGCCTAAAACATCACTTCCATGACACATCATGTTGTAACTTATCAAGTAAGAAGTGTCCAATTATTAGGTTATAATATAGGACCCATGTTTTCTTCTCACCCTGAGTTGACTTAAAATAATAAGAGATGCATATATATCACCAAACATGCATTCATGATTACAACCATTTAATTAACCTTTTAATGCCACATGATTACTAATTACTCGATTCCAATAGTCCTAACTAATAATAATAACATAATATTAAAACAATGGCACTATATCAAGTTATGTAGTAGAAAAAATCATTCTATATTAGAAAGACATCAAAATAATTATAACAATCATATATATAGGAAAAATAAAATCGAAGGGAAATCCCAAATTAAATAGTTATGATTAATCGTAAATAATGTATTTCATTTAAAACATCAACCCGTTTTATTCACATCTATAGATAAATGAATGATTAAATATTTAAGGCCAATGTTAAATAGTCCAAATTTTTGACACACCAAAAGTTGTGTCAAATATCTTGTCAATAACCTTGGAAGGGGTTTTCAATAAACAAGGGTCATAAAAATCATGGAAAAACAATGTGATTAAATTAAAAATAATTATTTATGATTTGTCAGTAGGTACCGATGAAGGACAGAATCGTGAAAAGTGAATAGAGCAATTAAACTATGGGACAAAAATTAGACACCCTACCTCATAGTTATAATATACCCCACACCCTACAAAAACATATTATTTTATCGAAAATGGAAGAAATCATAGGATTTAACAAAAACCAAAATTTTGGTTAAAAACATTATACTTATAATTACATGATAGAGAGGATAAACCCCAAAATTAATTATTTTGAATGATAATACATACATAGGGCTTAATGATGCTTCTAATGACATTAAAATTGGAGGATAATTAGAGGTGCAGTGGACATCTAAAGCAGAGGAGGAAGGAGGTGCACCACTAGGATGGGGGAATGGCATAAAGGAGGAGAAGAGAGGGAGATATGATGGGAAAAAGGAAGAACAGAAAAAAAATTAGAGATCAAAAAATGAAATGGAAAATAATGAAATAAGAAAAAAATATAAAAAACAAAGGGGATGAGAAAACAAAAAAATGGGTCAAGCTCATTTTAATTATTTTCACGTTTCTCTAAACCATTTTTTTATTTTATTATTTCTAATTAGTAGTTTTTCATTTCATTTTGTTCTTTAAATTTAAATTTATTTATTTTAATCCTTTTAATTCCTTTTAATATGAAACATTATATCTGTGTATGGGGTATTATTTTGAATAAATCATGCAAACCCATTAACATGTTTGTTGCTCCTGACCAGAATCTGGATACACATGTCTCTGGCCTATGTAACTTTCAAAAATTACACTAATAATTATACTGTTTGTACCTTGGTTAATTTCAGGATGTTAAAATATACATAATTAATAGAACAAAATAATAATTTAATTTATCCTTAATCCAAAAATATTTATTGTTAAAATCACTGATTTTATATAGATGAAAACTAAATATATTATTCTAGAATTATAGATTTTTTAAAAAATATATTTTGAATATTATAATTTTTGTATCTTAAAAGGGCCATATCTTACCAATTTTTTTTCTTGGCTCTAATATGAATTTCCATATATTAAATTCTATAAAATCTATCATGGTTTTTGTATCATGTGAGTAACCATTCATACAAGATTTGTTCATGTACCTAATGATAACTAATATATAATTTAGTTTTAATATATATGGAAGCCATATCTGTTATATATATTAGATATTATATTGTTTTATTATGTAATAAGTAACCTATTTGAATAATTTATTAGAAAATTCTTTCATCTTTTGTATTTAAAATCATATGAAAATCTCTCTTTAAAGCTACTGCATATTTTAGGAACTCCCCAATTAGTCTTCTAAAAATAGTTTACATATCCAATAATACCATTATAAATTGGTTTTACTCATTTATGGAATTTAGTACACTCTAAAATATGTTATTCCATATTTTTTTAATATTTTAATGTAAGGAATTTCACTTTCTCATAAATAACATTTAACAGTCACTCTTTCATGAAAATGTCTATTATGATTTTACATATACTATTCTATCATTACTTTTAAATTTAATGGTTTTTTAATT
This sequence comes from Viscum album, assembly GCA_963277665.1. NCBI lineage: Eukaryota > Viridiplantae > Streptophyta > Magnoliopsida > Santalales > Viscaceae > Viscum > Viscum album. Next base: position 1,203,740,520 of record OY728135.1, read on the forward strand.
TCTACATCACAATATAGTCCAAGAAATAATTATTTCTCATTGTGAACTCCAAATTCAAGACATCATTCAAGTCAAATTTGAGTTCCTTCAATATATCTCAAAGGATACTCAATCAAATAAAAACAATGTTAGATTATGAATTCTCCACCCTAAAATTCAATTATTATTTGAATATCAACCTATAAAAATAATAATATATAAGGTAATTTTATATCATATTTGTCCTTCCAATATCTCTAAACACTGCCACACATATTATTCATTTAATTTTAGTTGGAATCTACAATAATTTAGTGTTAATAACAGACATATTTATTCTTATTCAAACAAATATTATAAAAAAAAACAAATCCCTCAATTGGGAACATTGATACCCACATTATATAAGATAAAAATACCCCATTCATCTTCACTAAAGTTATTATAATTCAACATCCCTTATTGAAAACGAATTTATTAGGAATATAATATTGGCCCACTAAACAGATATATGTCAAATTTAATCTAAACATATTCTATTCCCCAATTATATTGGAACCATAGCATGATATACATTTTATAGATGAAAAATATCATATGTTTTTTTATCCTTCAGACATTATTAAGACAACTCCAAGTTATTATGGAATTAATAGATACAGAAAATATGAGTAATTTTAATATGGTGATACATTATTTTAAAAATTCACAAGAATTTTAGTAAAACTAATCTCACTTTTTAGGAAATTTCAAATATATTTATCAAGAGATATTGATATTTATAACACTTGATAAAACAAATAAAAATATATCATGTTCAAGGATACAATATACCCTTTTATGTTTTCTGTCTATTAATAAACACTCTTCCAAATGAATGTGATTGAAACACTCAATAACATGGTATGTAACATTTATTTTTTACTTTAGTATTTAGTTTTCAAATTATATATAAAATATATTTATTTGATATATATTTTTAATTTGAAAACATCATATCAGGTTAGCTCACCCCTCATCAGATTCACTCACATTCGATTCTCTATAGTATATAGAATACTCTAGGAAATAAAAATTCAATATTTTACAGTGTAAAACACTCTGGTTTATGAATTGGAGATATAAGACATTTCATCAATATAATTTCTACTTTGGATCACTGACTCATTTTTCTCTCATAAAAAATTGTCACTACCCACCAGGGGGATAACTTTCCATCCCTATATGAAACAATATTTTAATTGGATTGTATAAATATTGGAATTAGATTAAAATCCTAGTAGTAATTCATTCCCCAATGTTGGACACTAGTGAAAGTACCAGGGAATATCCTCACAAGACACACTGTAGTTGTAGGATTTCTACAGTGTATCCTGATGTTTCACACCTTAGTTACCTACATCCAGCAACCTATCAACCATAGAGAGAATATTGAATTTTTATTTGGGACTCTAACTCTAACCATATAGAATTAGAGGCTCTGTAATTGCTCTTTTAAAAATTAATGTATCACAATTGTGGTTAAATAAATTTCTATCAAAATATTTTCTTCCTTTGGATAACTTTCACATTGTTTTTATTTATTTATAAGTAATCACTACCCTATAGGGGGTCATTTCCCATACATACATGAACATGCCCTCTAATGGCGAGGGAGATATCTTGGATTTATATTCCATTCATTTTACCACTTCATGCCTCGATGTGGGAAATGTTTGTGGTACTATAACATATCCCCAATTTCAAAAATGCAACACTAGGATTTTTATAGTACAATCTCACTAGAAAATACTTTAGGACCTATTGAATCTAAGGCCTTATAAGACAAGGGAAATAGGATATGATGATGTAATAACCTAATGTTTTTATAAATGTGTATAAATTAATTTTATACTATTATATGAACCATTTATGTCTAATCGAGCGAACAATAGAGATTTATCGATCCCACCTTCTACCCCAATCCAACTATCTTTTGAATGTGAGATATTATTCAATATTTGAGAAATCATTGCAACAGTTGGCATCAACTATTTCCCATTAAAGTAAAGAGAAACGATTATGAAATATTGTACCACAATGGAATGGAAAACAAGGTTGTGGAGACCTTGTGTATGATAGACCATGGTTTTTTATGTATGTAGATTATTGAATTGTATCTAATATTCAAGTATTTAGTATAGTTTGATATAGAAAATTTATGTCATGGGAAACATCATTTCATTTCATTGAAAATCCCAAAAATATTTCTAATGAAATAAAAATAATTCATAATATTCTGAAAAGGGAATACAGAAATGATTACAAATATAGAAGCAGGAAATTTTGAAAATATTAAGTATGAAAATTTAGTTTTTTCCCAACATATGATAATTTATACCATCAGAATCGTAGTGGAAGAAAAAATTTATAAATTAACTTCATTGCCTAATAATTAATCTACACCCAATTAACATTAATATGTATATGGATATTTTTTGTATCAAAACTAGTGGGGTATCATGAAGTGGGAACTTTTTTATTATTTTTTGAGATTTTTAGAATAAAAATAAGTAATTTTTCAATGAAAACATCCCAAAATATCATGAAAATATTGCCTATAAAAATATTGTGGTAGAAAATTTCAAAATTTGCGTTTTTAAAAACTATCCTAATATAATTTTGAGTGATGGTGATATATTTTTTATCATGAATCACTATAAAATGTTTTAACATTTCCTAGAAAGAAGGGATGATCATTGAATTGAGGGACTCACATCACATAATAATAATAATTTTACAAGGCTTTACGGTGAAACTCTGCTGATTTTATTTAATTGAAATCATAGTTTCACATAATTACTTTAGACTAGACATTATAATTATTTGAATATAAGATACCCTTGGTAATTTTATGTCATCTGTAAACTGATTGGTTGTTTAGATCAAATATCAAAATATTATGAAAAAATATATTGATAACTTGAAGAAGGGATTTTTGTTTTAAGTATCGGACCAAATATTATAAGATTTATCACAATGGATGAGTGTTTTTTTGGAATGTTATGATAATTAGTTTATGTTCAACGCACATACACAATAAAAAATAAATAGTATTATATCTGAGATTATTTTAAATAATAAACATAATTAGATTCTAAATAGTTGGGAGAATTTGCGGAAAATATAGATTAATTAGGTGGATAAAGTACTTTTGAAGAATCAAAAATTATTGTTTGTAATATGTTTTCCTGAGAAAGAATTGATAATGAATTAACCATAATTTTTCATGGATTGATGTATACCAGAAATTTTAAGGATAAAATTATATAGGTATAGAGAATATTAATTCATATATTATAATATAATAAAAAATTTAATATAATTATAATTAATCATCCAGTATTTTTATTTAATAGTAGTAAAAAAACACAAACAGTGGCATTACGTTCCCTAAAATGGATAAGACTAGTTCAATATCATAATATCATCAATGGATATATAATAATATTCAACATTTGATGGTTATATTATATAATGAATATAAAAAATTATGGGTACATTAATAATATAAGTAGACTAAATATAAAATGGAATCAACATCATAGTGAAATTAGTATAATTTTGTTAATGATTTTTTATTTTCTAATGAAATTTAATTATAATGTGTAATATAACCATTAGAAGGGTATGGTGACCAATGTAATAGTAATATTATGAAATAGTGAATGTAACAAAAATAATTTTTTTGAAATTTAATAGTTTCTTATAAAATACATCATATAATGATGTAATGTTATCATCAATAAATATATACGATCTATAAAGATCAATGGATTTGAATATAATTATGTGTATATGTGTTAGAATAATAAATGTTTTACGAAAATTATATTTGGAGTTTTTGGAACTAAATAAATTAATTTAAAAACACTAAATATTATTATTTCACAATAAATTCTATATAGAATATTATTTTTAAAAAATGTATTTCAAAAGTTAAACCATCATGTAAAAATTACCCAATACTAAATTTTTGATAAATTTCAAAAATGATATAATTTTTTAGTTACTCATAAAATATGGTATGTATATATGTTGTGTATTAAGTATTCTTTATGATATTAAGAATGTGATAAATAAATTATATTATTCCTTATTAATATATCAATGTAATTTGTTATAATAATTTATTTTATAGTAATAAATACAACAATATAAACCAATAAAGAACATTATAAATAAGAATAATACATTTTTGAAAATATTACTTGCTGAAAAATTATTTTAGATAAAAAACAATTATAGAAATGGAAGGTCTATAAATTATCTTGTCAGTGTAAAAAAATCTATGTTATAAATTCAATGATCTGAATACATTGGTAATTCAATGGTTGTTAATATTCCATAACCTTTATTTCTAAAAATTAAAATATTAAATTATAAAATTACTTTCATCATTTTCTATAGATATGATCTCATCCTCTTATTACTCTTACCTCAAAAACTGTTGAACATGGTTCCCCCCTTAATTTACCTTCAATATTCCTTTAAATTTTTTTAATATTTCTATGGATTTTTCCATAAATCATTTGGAAGATACATAGAATTATAAAGGACATTATTTTTTATTCATTTAACCATTTTAATATATTTATATTCATATAAATTACAATATCAAATGATATTATTCTGAATTATTTTTAATATGTTATTATATTATTAATAAGATATTATCATTTCCTGTCATAATTAAATTTTTTATGTTATTATAATTCTAAAATATTTTCAATTCCATAATATCAATTATTCCTTTCCATTAGAATTCTAGTTAATTAAGTTATTATAAATATATTATTCCTAATAGGGGGGATTGTCTAATGAAATTTTACGGGGTAAATATGTGGTTCTTGCTTAATCCATCAGTAGTGGATTAAACTTATTTGTAGAACATCTGAACCTTATGTATCAAAACATGATTATGAGAAAATTAATATTTAAGGATACTTGTTATCCCTAATGTCTTGGTCACAAACCCCAAATTTTCAGAGGGTATATTTTCATTGATTTAGTATATTACTGTGGAAAACTATTCGAATCGTTAAATATCCCTTATTTTTATACTTATAATATTAATGTAAAATATCCTATTTCTCTCTTAGAATTAAATTATGAAGGGTATATTCTATAGAATTGTGAGAAATATATTTTCTTATTATGACTAATTATTCTTAAAAAATATAATAATATTATTCCATTGGGTGGGGTAACTTTGATATTTTTTCATCCATTAGGTGTGGAAACATTAGAAAAAAATTATACTTTATTTATATATGGATAAATAGTTATTAAATAGCTGGTTAAGGTAAAAGGCCCATCTAATAACATCATATATTATGGTTTTTATTCATTCCCTTTGAGAATTATCATTTTGGGATGTGATGACACTGAAAGGAGGTGAATCCATAAAAGGACCAATATTAAAAAATATATCTCATTTTGTACTTCCACACTTGTTTATTGTTTGGATCTCACATTATCAACCGCTAGATTATATTTGGACAAGATAAATAATTATAAGGGATAAAAATGTGTCCCAATTTAATAAGAGGATAGTTTATGACGTTCACCTCATAAAGGAGGAGTATACACATGGTGTTTGGTGGTTTTTATACCCCTCCCCCCCCACACATAGATTCCCTATTATTATTAAATAAATCACATGTAAGGATATGTCTTTGAACAGATTATCATGGAACCAACCCTTTTCAATTAAAGAGTTATATTAATGGTCATTTTAACAACTAATTTCGATTCAATCATCATAAATAATGATCACATAGAATGGATTGTTTCTCTACGGACAATATGAATTGATCTTCTTATTATAATTCAGTAATAAAATGGTTTCCTTAATTTTATTGTGATATATTAAATATAAAAAAACGGGATTTATGCATAGAACATTATCTTACACATGATCAAATATATTATTACACTCTTTATATCTTCTTATATTATTCTTATTTAGTTTACGTAAAATGTTCTTGATGTGATGAACTAATTATTCACATTATATCTCTTTCTTATTCACATTATATAGTATTTACATGGTTATATCTTTGAGACCACAACATACTTTCATGAAAATTTTATTAACAAAAGAGTCTATGTGTGACATCATATTCATGTAAGAGTATACAAGGAGGATCAATAATATCCACTATTTTTATAAAAAATTAGCTAATTCATTGAATTAGCATCATCTATTGGCCTTGGGTGATTTAATTTTATAAGATAGGTAAACGTCATCTAGCCCATGGGTTTGTCGACAAAAATATCATACTTCATGTTGAATCTAATATTTGGGAGGAGTCACCAATAATTTTAATATCACTAATTATTTTGATATTTTAAACATTTCAGTCAAGCAATTACTTATTTTTTATTGGCGTCATGGGACAAAAACCATCATATAACACTCATATGGGTGTATTTTTACTTCATTATTTTGTCTGTGTTCATTTTATGATGATCACATGAAACACCTTTACTAGATCTCACCATGTTTTCATATAATTTAATATATTACATTAATTATTTTTCATTTAGATGTAGATTATTCTATACATTATATGATACATGAATATGTCGCATTCAATATAAATTAAATTTACATTGAAATTTTAATTTTAGTCCACTAGATACTTGGGATTCAATCTTCCATAAGATAAATAAATATCTTTATCCTAAAATATTAATTATTTAAAATCATTTGCGGTCGCAATATCTACATGTAATGAACTACATCACAACAATAAAATAAATCACAATAATATTTGTAAAACTCGGTTACATGGTTCACATTAAATATCCTCAACATTACTTAAAAGGATAATTGGAAATAATTTGACAAGAAATATTCCAAGGATAAACAATCACTTACGTGTCTCACAATAAAATGTGACTATGTCACAAATATGACTATATGGGAATTAGATACATAACAATCAGATTTATTGTTCTCAATCAACTATGTTGCTGAAATGTCTATGTGAATAATCTATGTGGATACATTATCTACATAAATAGGCTAATTGTCTGAATAAACTATATGAATTTGGCTATAAGGCTGAATCAGGTATGTGAATCATCAACATTTCTAAATTAGGTCTGTGGATTGGCTGCATTGAATTGGAAAATTTTAGACATCAATAAAATAAATGTTTAATATTAGTTTCTCTGAATTCTGAAACATTCATTCATGTGGTAAAATATTCTAATGGTCTTCCACTTTTTTTTATGGTAAAAATGTTCATCACAGTGGAAGATCTTTCAAAAAATTAAATAAATTTTCACCAATCATCATACATAAACATTCATTCTTTATCAAGCATTACATATAATAAATACATAAAAATATTTTTACAATAGTATTTCTAAATAATCATTATGTATCAAAATGATTGAAAAAATAGTCTTTATAAAATACCTTCTACATCAAAGACTGAAGGATTCACATTAATTTCCTATAATATTTCCTTTTATTGGGAACTTATTCATCATAATTCATATGTTAGAAAAAAACATCTTCCAATCACTTCAACTCATAATGATTCTTCTTTAAAATATTTAAATCATTTACCACTTGTACATTCACAAAACATTAAAAACATAATGTTCGATCAATAATCCCACCAATTTTCTTGGGTTCCAATAAAGAAAAAATATTCTTTGTGAACATGATCATTTAATATTACAAATTGAATTATTTCAAATCTCCACCTTTCTCATTTGAAATTTACTTTTCTTATCTCACCATTATTGATAAAAAAGAGTATACTTGAATAAATGGATTTATCATTACATTCCTAGAAAAATTATACGATTCTACCCCATTAATGTTTATGTGATCCATGGTTAGTGGAAAAAACATATGGTTTTGAGTTATACCACAAATTATTCCATATCAAAAAACATAATGTGATTCAAACATAAAATAATTAATATTTCCTAATGCTTTCCCTTTTAGCTTGTAGCCATGTATTCTAGTTGAATGAAGTGGATTTCAATTGATATAAGAATTCATAGATATTAACAATTTGAATTTAATTCCCCATATAAAATACAGATTTAAATCATTCAAGTATAACAAGTAAGAAATTTTAATATATCCCCAAAGGTTCTCAAAATATTACAATTTTACATTCATTAATTAATATAACTCCAACAGTTTTTAAGACTCTTTTTTTATACTATGATTGAATCTAAAGGTATATAATTTAATGAAAAACTCATACGAACCATAATGAAATAAAATGTGTCTAAATTATCAATTATTATAGCATCTCAAGAAACTCCCCTCTAAGTATTGTATCTCTATTCACAACATTAGGGTATATAACCTCATTCAGTAATTTATTATATGATTGTTGACCGATAAATCATGTCAATATAGTACCATTTCTTGTAAATAATATTTATTTCAACTTTATTTTCTTTATTATTCCTTTTGAGATCGAAAATAACATGCAATTATCCATAATAATTGGAATAAAAAATAAAAAATATTGATTATGGAGTAATATGGTACCTCTTTTAATAATAATTGTGACAAGTATGGATGATAATTTCTTATCAACCATGTCACTTTTTTCTTTAATGTTCAATTTTAGTAAGATTTATCATGATGTAAACTAGGTATTTTAAAGAAGTCTTTTGAATCAGGGATGGGTTTTGTTTCTTCTTTTATAGAATATTATTCTTAGAATAATCCATCAGAAAACACATATCAGCTAGTGAAATGTTTACATTCCTAATGATTTTGTTATTTGTATAGTGTGATTTTAGTATAGACCTTTGAATTTTAACCAAAATGTTTTCACCTCCCACATAGAACCTTAGAAACATTATTCTTATCATTTATTGATATCCTTTCTTGAAATTCCATTTAATCATAGGGAATATATTTTTTACATTGTATTTTTCTTTCTCTTCCAATTCAGTAGTTTTTCTAACACTATCCATTAAATCTTTCCAAATTACATTGGAATCCTTTGTAATGAGTTACACTAATGGGGTTTCATCATATTACATCTAATGAATTTCATCCACCATACCAATCCTCTTATATTTTTCTTTTTATTCATAAATTTATTTTTGTATGATTACCTACAATTTAGTCTATAATCACTGTCTTAATAAAAAAAATCCATTTTATTCCACATATTCTACAAAAGAATAATATTCTTCTATTTTCTTTTACCCCTTTTGTGGGCCTCAAAAATTTTCTTTGATTGTATTTTCCAATCATATTACTTTCTAAGTATAACATATCTTCTTTCTTCACAAGTATATAATGAATATTCATTCATGAAAATATAAACTAATTATTTCCCAAGGAATTATTATCTCTATTCCATAATGTGTGTGATCATTTCTTCTCATCTATTTATATTTCATGATTGATTGATTTATAATAGTATTATTTTTCATTATGATAATGTTTTCGAGAATACCCAGGAGATCACCATGGGTTATAAATAGATTTGCGACTTATAATTTTTTAATTTATATTATGATCTTTTATTCACCTCAGATTTGTTTCTCATTGACATAGGATTTCATTGAAAATCAGATTTTGACATATTATTCCACAAATCATCATCCTTTTTCTTGGATTTTCACATTACTATAAAACCCCCACAAAAATTGTTATTCTTCACTATGAAAAAAACTGTCTAGAATTTCATGTTGGAAGATTTTATTAATTCTCATTTACAAATGGATTGTTATAGGTAATCAACTACATATACCATTACCTTCATCAACATTGGTTATAATGGTTGGTATCTCATAATTTTTACTTATGCACATTTTTACAAGATTTATTTCAAATATATGTAGTTCATCAAAATAGATTTTGAAATAAAATTATTTTCATAGAAAGATAGTACCACCACCTTTATATATACAATATATTGAAAATTTAATGATCTCAATTATCCTCCCCACTAGATAGAGGTATTTTAGTAATGGATTCATATCTTAAATATTTTTTGGATAAAGCATTCCTTTAAACTTAATATGAAAGAAAATATTGTGCTATTTCCATACTCTACAATTTAATTTCATTCACTAATAATTTCATGATTGGAATATATATTTCAGTAACCAGGATCATTATTTTTCCTTCATTGAAATTAAGTACATTATCATCCTTGTTATCATTCATTGTTTTATTTTATTCGATTCAGTATTCGAGTTCCTTACTCTTTTTGGCCTTGATTTCAAACTAAACAATTTATACATCAATTGTTTACATTTTTATTATCACGTAGAACATGGATCTTTTGTTAAATCCTTTTAATGGATATATATATATATATATATATAATTATTCATTCCAATCCTTCCGAACATTTGATTAGGCAATTTCATTCACTAAGATAATTTAACATTTCTAATTAATATATTTTGTGTGATATAATTACATTATCACCATCTACACTATTTCATTATCAATTTTTTAAAAGTTATCTTCATGATTTGTGGTCTTCTACTGAAGAAAATCATGTTGATTTTTCCTACAATCATTACCTATTGTTCTTATTTATTTTATTGGATAGAATTGAAATAGAATACCATAGAACTCCTTATAATATTCTAAGGTATAAATATTTTCATTTTCCCTGGTAGTAGATTGAACAATCAGGTCATATTCTTCCTTGATGGGAATATCTTTTATAGAATCCAAAAATTGGAAAATATCTTTATCATCCACTTTATATAAGGTTGACACATTCTTAATATTTTCCTAATATTTTCAATCAATTCAATAATGCCTTATAAGGGATTAAATTATGATCATCATTTGATATTATTCATCCAATATTTGATTCTATATTTCTTTTAGAAGAATAAATGAATATAATTTTAATGAGATCTCTATATAGGTAAAGCATGTCCTATAATACAAATTGAAAAGGATTTTACATGGATGGGACCACATAGAGAATAGGGTTTAACTTCACCAGATCATTTCCATCTGGATTCGGAAGAACAATAGGTTTTGGCTTCTTCCATTATTAATAGGCCCATGATACCCTACACAGGAAAACATTATGAGAAACCATGCAATGGAGGAGGTTTGAAATAACAAAATAATCGCTGAGCAGGGGAATTTCTAATAGTGTTTATCTAGGTTGTATTTTATTTTAATGGTATTTATTTGGTGATGTTGTTAGGGTTCACACATAGCCTTTAAAAGTGTCATTTGAAAATAAAACAAAATATATTCTGGTGGTGCTGAGAAGAGGGTTGAATTGGTTGGGGGATGAAATATTAAAACATATATCACCACCTCCTCACTTGTTTAGTGATTACATTACTCTTATAAATTAATATCTCAAAATTATTAATTAAAAATATTGATATAGAATAAAATGGTAGAATAAGAGAACACCATGATTTTTTATATGGTTCCCCTCCCTAAAAATTTTATATTCCCAGTGTGTTGTTATTTTTAATCGAACACATGCAAAGGTACCTTTTTATAATAAAATAAATAATGAGAAAGGGTATGGGATTACACTCATTTATTGGTATAGACTAGTTATGATGAAATATTGTCCTTGTTGTGGGATTTTACAATATATTGGACTTGTACCACCATGAAGAAAGATCACATGTGTTGACCAAAGTCCCTCAATTACTCTGATAAATCATATTCTTCAACTTCTGTTATGAAAATCATACGGTTCATCATAATGTTCATTAAAATAATACAATATTAAAATATATTTTACTATAGATACTCAAAAAATAAACTTGTACATGATTAAATACAATAGAACCCTTTATATATCTTCTATTCATATTCATCTTTTATGATTAAGATGTATTCTTGCTTTGTATCCCCAGTTCCTCAATTTATCACACTTCCTTTTTCATGTACTACATTAAGAATTTGGTTTTTTAACTGTAATCTCAAAATATTTTATCATATATTTCAATCATGAAAGAGGGTCTGCATGAAATCGTCTCCATGTGATATAATACAATAAGGATCAACCAAATGGTTGATTTTTAATGAGATATGAGTTAATTAAAAGAATAAATAGTAGCACTCAGTCTCGAGTGATATCAGTTTTTCAACATAGTAGACCACCTACTCCAATTCTATTTACTATATTATATCCCATGTTTCATTCCATGATCAATATTTTTGGGGAGTCATGAATGTTTTTAATATCACCAAATCTTTTAGCATTTTAAACATTTTGAACATAGGTTCCTTTAATTTTATATGGAATCATGAGATGCCAAATATCATTGTGTATTTGGGTAGCTGTATTATTCTTATAGGAATTCACATACATTAATGTGAATATTATCACATGTATCCTCTTAACCTAATCTCACAGTCTTCCCATATACTCAAATGGATTTATTTACCTTAATTTTTCATTTAGATGATTCTTATTATTCGCTTTATTTCAGGCATGGATATAACTCATTTAAACTCATATGAATTTAAATTAAAAAATATATTTAAAACACAAAGAAACTCAAGATTAAATATTTTACAAGATTTATAAATACTTTCATTTTTTAATATCATTTTATCAACAACATCTATGATTTCCACATATTCTGAAAATCATCTACATCATAAAAAATGATACATCACAATCAATTAAATAGCAGTAATCTATGTTATTCACAATGAAATTCAGCTTCAGTTTTCAAAAAACTACATCAAAATTGTCTAAATTTCAATCCAACTACATACCAAAATTTTCTATATGGATCATATTGAAATTCAGCTATGTCGGTGTATGAAAAACATGTAAATTGGCCTTGAAATAATCATCTTAGTTCTTAACAATTATCAACCTTCATAATAAAGAATATATAAATCAGTTCCATGTATGTATCAATCACAATCCTAAATTGGTTATGTTATTGAATTTAATATTTCAATTAGTAATGTCGGTTAATTAATAATTCTACCACATGAATCATGAAAGTGGATTTTCAAAATTATGAACATCTTTCAAAAAAAATGTGCACTTCATCTTACATTACATATTAAATATTCATTCTTGTAAATAATTGTTTTTCTATTTTATCACATTCTTATTTTGTCTTAAACAGTGTTAAATTCATTTCCACTCCTTAAAAATTTAACCCCAACACACCAATCACCATAATTATTTGGTCATGTATTTTCAAAAATGAAATCCAATGCAAAATTCCTCAATATTAGTCCCATAATATTTCAATGTAATATATTTTCTCAAAAAGTATGGAATAAATTGGTTTTCTTAAAATACCATCTACATTCATGATCTAAGGCATTAATTCAATTTCCATGAATATTTCCCTATCTTTGGAACTTCTTCTTCCATAATTCTATCATTATCCAAATCCAGTATCAATTCCCTACTACTATATTTTAATTCTTATTTTTTATATTGACATAAAATACTCATTGTCTATTGAAAAAAATAAAACACACAAAATACGGGGAAAAATGGGTGGAGGTACACGAACCTGTCAATTAATGTTATTAAGATTCTTAAAATTTCTAAATTTGGACTCCCTCTCACACTATTTTCACCCATAGGTTATTACAAACATTTCATAGGGAAAAGATCCCAAGACCCATGTTGAATCAGTAAAATATTCTTAGGCTTACAAATACCTCCCCCTGATCAAATTATGGACAATCAAGTTCATAATTGGAACACCTCTATGTTTCATGGTGGTTAATCATAGTCAATGACAATGAGAGAAGCACAACACAACCATAGGTGAAATAATTTCCCAGCTAGTGTTATATGAGGTTTTTTTATGATTCAATCCTGACTTTGGTAATAGGTGTAGGTTTATGGTCCCATCCAAGAATGATATCTAGTGTCATGACACTCCATGATTTTGGACACCCACTTTTATAGTTTTATCACCAAGGGGACTATACCAGTACCATGAGGAAGAGGCCTCATGATAGAGGTTGGATCAGGCCTCAATTTTTATGTGTATGTCAACCTCCACATTACCAAATGTTGGGATTCCGATATTCTAAAAGGTGAAAATATATGAAGTAGGGTTTTAATCATGATCATCAACGCCAAGGGGTGTGATGCAAAAAATAGGGACAAAAATATTCTTTTAATATATTTATTGGTCTTATTAGGTGAATGGTGAAGAATATAATTAGAAATCCCATCTATGTTTAAGTAGGTCTCATATGAAAAACTAACGTAGGGTAATAGTATCATTCTTACATCTTATTTATTATTTTTACCAAAAAGGCCTTGATGGTATAAGTATAATGTCAAGATTTATACATTTTATCACTATGATATACTTTATTATTATCCTCATAATAATTATTTCCATTTTTATATCATCTATTGATATATTTTTGTCAATTCATTGTTTATGTAAAATTATTTTATTATTTATTCATACCATATAGAAAATTTAATTTTTATGAATTTTTTATTTCATTATACATCATATTTTACTGATCATCACAGATCACCAATTGTAATGTTTTCCTATATCCTCTAGAATCCATGAAAAATATTTCCTATGATATGAGGATAATTGTATATAAATAATAATTTTATATATTCTAATATTTTGTTCTATATTATTCAAATATAATGTAATGATCATGTATCTATCTAGTAACCTAGAATTATTAAGGAGTTTGACCATATATATTGTAATCTTCTGTAATTTTTAGCATTATAATTTATAACTTACATATATGAGTTTTCAGAGCCAAGGTGGATAAAAATTAATAATGAGAATGATTTATTATTAGTTTAATTATATTATCTAAATTACATGACTATATATGATAATTTTGAAAAAATTCTAAACCATAAAAGAATTTGTTTAGTTTTTTTAATTTTTTAATTAATGGAAGACCAAAAAATTATACGATTCAATAATCATATATAATTTTTAACATGTATAAAATCAAATATGATTCATAATTTCCATAATTAGCACCAACTTAATTTCCTTAAATAGAATTTAATTTGTATATATACCTAATATGATTATGTCCAACCGTTGTAACTATATATGTATATAATTATAATGATTCAAATGTTCATACCTCATTTTTGAGATAAAGATCAACTCCATGAACCTTCATGTTAGTATTTATTATTGATTCATAAATTTATACAAACACCCCTATTAGTCAAAAATTAAAAAACGCAAAAAATCACTTCATTGATAATTTAATGCTTAAATCTATAAACCCATGATTTTATTTATCATTCAATATTATAATTTATATGCTTTAATATTTTATATTACACTATTCCATGAAAAATAATCTAATTCTGTGGATCAAAATTTAAAAAAAACTATATAAATCATTAACCATTTATAAAATTAAATTAAAATTAAATATTAATAAAAGATTAAATTCACAATATCAGATTTATAATTCATACTATCTCATTTACTAAAATCTTATGGGCATACAAAATATATAAATAATACCCAATATTTTTACACTAATTTTATCCAATTAAAGGATTTAATTAATTGAATGATATTTACATAAATAATTTCAATATCAATTAAATATCATTGTAAAAAAATATTATCTCAATAACTAAAATAAACATATAATATTTTTTATTATATACTCTACAAAAATAAATAATTTTATATCCAAGCATTGAAGACTAATGACTAAAACTCTTTATTATAAATTATCTTGTATCTTGATTAATCATTTTTTAAATGGTATATGACCACTCAAGTGACTATTAACTGAATATATACTATTTTATTTATATAATTGAAAAGGAAATAAAGATATATATCATTTTTTTGAAATAAAATATTATATTTTATATTTAAACAACTATATAACATAGTTTGGATTCCCCTTGGAGGGAAACATTTTATTGTAATACCCAGTGAATTTTTTATTTTATTTAAATATAATAAATAACATATTATATAAATATTATTTAATTAAATAATGAATTTAAATTATCCAAGTTATAATTCATTATAATTTGAGGTAAACATTAAATCATTATAACTATATGATGGGAATCAACATTAATGAAATTTGAATTAGAATATGTAATAAGTTAATGAAGTATAATGAAATGATTTACTATGAAATCATATATTTATATTCATTAAATATAATTGTTGTTATTTTTATTTTATTTTTTACTTCATTAAGACCAATAACATAATTAAATTTATTTTACATAAGATAAATATAAAATGGAATGTAATTAAAATGATTTATCAGTAAAGAGGGATATTTTGAAAACAACTATTTTTGAAGTGTTTCTTATTTTTTATGTTCAATTAAATTAAATATTTTTAAATATTATTAGAAATATTTGGATATAAGTGAATAAAAAAATAAGACTAATTTATAAATTATATGAAATAAGTTTAAGAGAGAATAATGTTTTAAAAAACAAATTTCCTATAAAAATCATTTTTATTATGTTTTGAATATTTATATTAATGAAAATTCCGAAATTTTATAATATTAAAAGTATTAAATAAAATTTTATTAACTGATAATTTCAAAATTAATTCATGCATAGTTTTTTTTATTTTTATGAAATGATTATTTTAGGTGAATAGTAAAAAATGTCAATTGAGAAAGTATAGTGACAATTGTGAAATCATCCTGGTATAAACATGTCGTGAAATTATATGTATCTATTTTATTAACCAAAAGTTAATTAATGGGTAAAATAGTGCAAAAAAGTAATATGTTGTATTTAGGATTCCATTATTGATTTTTCATATTTAGGTCATTGTCCATTAAGATAGTATTAACAAGGATATGTTTGTATTCATCTTACATTGATTTAAAATATATTATTTGGTTTTTATTTATAAACCATTTTATTTCAAGATAATCAATATTAAACATGATTTTTCTGTAATGTTTTTTATAATTAGAAAAACCATTTTCCCCAATTTTGTTATGTTTTAAGCACACTAATTTAAAAATTATTTTATATCACCTCTGAAAATTTAATCCAGTAAAATAGTTTCAAAATTTATAATAATCATTTCTCATTTATTTAATTAGTTATATTTAATTAATATTTATAAAAATATGTTTCCGCTATAAATGATATGGACCACAATAAAGGATAAAAGGGTAAAACTGTTTAATCAGGGTTTAATGCGTTAAAAATAAAAATATATCATCACTACATTGTTATATATATAATTTATCAAACTATACCAAATGTATTTCAAATTATTAGCAATTTAGTATCATCTTTCCTTGAGAACGACTTTAATTTTCTCTCAATCAAAAAAATGTATTTATAGAAATGCCACACTAATTATCACAACTAGAAAAACAGGCTACTACCATGGACCTAAAGCCACAGTTTTAAAACAGTGGATATAGGTTGCTAATAAAGCAGTTATGTGGCTTATAGCCACTGTCATTAAACCATTTCTATATGTCATTTTTCTATGGGCTATAGACATGTTTTTAAAAAATGTGGCTATATCCCACATCCATTGTCATGGTTATGTGGTGTTTATCCACGATTTTGATAAATGTGGTGATAAGTCTACCGCCCATGCACGGGAGAAAAAATGTCTTGCCATTAAAATGGTAGGATGAACTATTTCTAAAGTTTTAAGGCTATTTCCCCAATTTTTAATAATATATAAAATATATATATACGAAGTCATTGGTGGTGTAGTAGTTAGGGCACTGAAACATGATGTGAAAGTGCAGGGATCAAATTCGGCTAGGCCCACATTTTTTTGGTTATTACCATAGTTTTAAATTTGGCTATATCCCTAAAAATAAGTGACAATAGAGCACTTATTTCCACAGTTAAAATAGTTCCCATAGGTCAACTACCACAGTTTCAGAAGGAGAAACCTATTGCAATGGTTTTCAAAACTGTGGGACTAGGCCACCTATTTCCACGGTAAAAACTGTGGCCATATGTCAGACCCTACTAACATGAAGATAGCACCCACGGTTGGAAAGAATTATGCTTCTATCTTATATCCATAGTTTTGGGCCAAATTGCCACACTTTTGAACCATGTAAATGCCCCATTTTTGTAGTTATGTATATAAAAAGGATTATCATGAAAAGAATATTAATAAAAATTTATTTTGAATGGTTCTAGAATAAAATATTGATGAATAAAAAATTATATTTATTCTTAAACATTTTTATTAATTTTATATAATAGTATAATTACATAAATTTCATATGCATTGTTGATACAATTATAGTGAGAGTTGTGGAATAATAAAATTAAATAATTTTAAAAATATTAAAACTGATATGATTTTGAAAAACTTGATATTTTTGTGAAATTTTTGGATAACCATGATCATTAATAAGTAATTCGATTAATTATATTTTAATTTAATCATTATATAGTTATATTTAATATAATATTATTTTAATACTCATGATGTTTCGATTAAAAGGAATTAAATGTTCAAAATATATTTCAGAAATTTACTTAAAAATTGTAAAAAAATTATATTTAGATAAGTGTGTGAGAAATGGTTTAGAATACCAAGTGTGGTCTATTTATCAACCACTTGGCATTTTAATATTAGATTCATGACTCTTACATATTTAATATCTACTCAAGTTACAATTAATCATTCCTATAAAATGAAACACAATATAACATTTCAAAATACATATATGATTTAGTTTTTCTCTCAGTATTATAGTTTCCCTATATTATAATATATAATTTTACTTTACATAAATAGATTATCGATATATTTTTTAACACATAACCCCAATCTATAAAAATTCATAATATATTAGATGAATATTTTTAATAAAACTTAAGAATGTAAAATCCTATTGTATTTATAAATCATGAAATTATTTATAAATAAATACTCAATTCGATTATAATTTACTCAATTTTTAAAAGGGAATTTTTTAGATAAATTTAGTCATTAATTATATATTGTATTTTCATTTTATATATAAATTTATTCATTTTATCGTCTCAATTTTTTTTAAAAAAAATACATTTTTTATTCAAAACTTTAAAATTTACCTAATTTATTTTTTTGATTCTCAACATATTTTATTTTTATGTGAATAGAAAAAACAAATTTCTTAACACCATCTATTTTATAAAATTATAATAACAAAAGAATGTATCAAACAGTTTTTAGCCACATCACTATAACAAATTTCATATAAAAAATGTTAAATCATATTATAAATTAATTTTGAATTTATAGAACCCAATTATACTGATTAGGACTCTTATTTAATATATTACTTGAAATGATATCTTTATTTTATTATATTAAAAATTAAAAATCATCCTGCATTTGAATTTAATATAATTTAATATTTTTTCTTATTTAATCTACAAACTTTCATAATATTTAATATGTTCAACTTCATTTTTTTGAGAAGCTTTTGATTACAAATATTTAAGTTAATGATCATGATATAGATAAAATGATAAATTTTAAATAACAGATTTTTTTATCATTGTACAATTTATATTAATTTTAAAAAGATAATATTTTTTCAACAATGAATATAATAAAAATTTTAATCCTATATATAAATATATTAACACTCATTAAATTGGAAATCAATACTAAATATGATTAAAAACCCCAAATGATGAAAACAAATTGTTTTTTCAAAACAATTTTCATAAAATTTCATTATTTAACATATATTATAATTTTATACAATTTTAAAATTGAATTATATCATATATAGATTAAATTTATATTTATTACCTTAATATTTTTTATAATTTTTACCATTTATTTTTCTTAATGAAATATAAATTTCTAATATAAAAATAACTTTCCAATGTAATAACTGAAATGGTGTATTGTAAAAATGTAATTTTAAATGACTCAATACATGTTTAATAAATATTTTCAAATGAGTGGGAGGTGATTTATCCAAAAAATAAACACCTTTAAATTCATTGATTCACATCTTTTGATTTATTAACACACAAATTGTTTCATGTCATTATTGGAAATGTACAGGGTTTTTTTTAAATTATCATTTTCATCATATATAAAAGAAGATAAAATCCAATAAAATTATTTGGTAATTAAAATTTTTATATAAAAAAATATACCATTATCTCTATATAATCATATCCCCATGTCATGTAATAATCATTTTTTCAAATGAATAATCAGAGGATCCTTAAGGTGTCACTCGAGGGAGAACATTCAAAGGGGATATGTGATGTTCTTTATTGATCTCTATTAATTATTTTTTTCTTCTCCCCATTAAAAATAATATATATGCGAAATTATAAGAATATAATTATCATTAGTAATTTCATGTTTTTACACTAATGTGATTTATTTTTTACTACCTTCTTCCTAAACCATTCGAAAGGAATGAATTAATCATACATAAGTGTGCACTATCACCTCCATAAAAAAATGTTCTCTTCTACCATTACCACCTCAAATTGATTTAAATAAAATTTAGTTTTATTTATAAAAATTGAATTTATAGAATTTTAAATTTTTTAAATGATATTATAGGACATTTTCTAAGTTATATTAAAAAATGTTCATAGAAATCATAACCAAATTAAATGAAGAAATCAAGGAACATATCTTAAATAAAGTATATTTTGGGGAAACCGTTGAAAATTTTTATATTTCAACTTAATTTTATATTAAAATACATGAAAATATATAAATATGGATGTTATGAATCCATTTTAAAAATCAATTTTATTTAGTCAATATAACTTCATAGTTTCGAATACATCGATCGAACCTCATTGGGTAAGCACCATAATAAAAAAACATTAAATAAGTAAATATTAAATTATAAAAATATTCATGATAAAGTAAATTAATCATATAAAATGAAACGAATAATAATTTTAAGAAACAATAATATTTTACAATGGATGTCAGTCACACGCATAGAATGTATAAGTACAAAATAAAAGGGTTTTTTTATATCAGTTTCACATTTTTGAGATATGATGTTGAATAACTAATTTTTTTCATTATTTTTGTATATATTGGACCATAAATTCATTAATCATGGATTTTATCAAAAATATATGATATTAAAAAAATTCTCATGTTTAACTTTACTGGGTTTATAATTATAATGTCAATAACAATGTAAGGGTGTTTAAAAACTAAATTCTCATTAATTGAGTTATAACTATACTTATTTATTTTAATTCATGTATATTGGGAACATCCTATTCTTTTATATTATTATGTTTTTTTCACCATTATTTTTCACTATTTATATTTCCAAAATAAAATACCCCCTTAATCATTTCCCATACATCACGAATTACGATATCTATAATGTGTTTTGAATACATAAATATCATTTTGTTGAGATAAAATGGCCCTATTATAGAATCATTATTCTATAAAGGAAAAATTATTATCCCTTATATTTCAAAATAAATTTTTAATTTTCCCTCTAGTGACGTTTTCTACTCAAGTAATCATTCTAGATGAATTTTATTATCATAAATGAAAAAAGCCATCTTATTTTATGAAGTGTTTTCCTCTATTTCAGTTATAAATATTCCTAAAAATAATTTCCGATTTTTACCATGAAATTGAAATATTTATTTAAACATTTTACTATAAAATATTCCATTACCAATTTTATAATGGATGTTTTAACACCTCTTTTTATGAGGGTATTTTCTAAAATATTATTCAAAAATTTACATATTTTTCTTAGAATTTAAAAATTAGATGTTCAATATTCAAATGTATTTTCTAATTGGAAATGAATTATGTCTTTTTAATGAATTTTTATTTGATGATTATTTTTACATTAATAAATTTTGTGATGTTTTCTATTCATGTTTTTGAAACCATTATATATTTTCCTAGGATTCGTAATTAGAGATTATTTTTATAAATTTAAAGTTATTAATATATTTTAACTTCAGATTTTTTAAATAAAAATTTCATTTACAAGGTGACATTATTTAAATTATTTAAGACAACTATTTAAAAAATTCACTTCATATTTAAAAGAATTTATTTCTAAAGTGATTATAGAATGTGTTTTTTATGATATAAACATTTTCTAAAAGCTATTTTCATGATTTTACATATATTTTCATCTTTATTTATAAAATATTTATTTAAATTTTAATTATTTTTCATTATACACCCTCTTAATATTCATATTAAACATTATTTTAAGATTATTTAATCTTGGGTATCAGTATACCACATTATTTTGGTCAATTTTGGTGATACCATCTTTAAATGTTATGAAACCTATTTTTCATTCCATGGGTGGTTTTTTTGTGATTAATTATTGTATCTAATTTGTAAACATATGTATGGATGATTGATTGGAGAGATCATGTGTCACTATATAATTAATTTTTTAATATTATATATTACATAATATGATGAGATATTATGTGAACATGACTCAGGGAGGTTTCATCAAAATTTTGATGAATGCATGTGAGGTGGGTGGATTTGTCCACATTTTTGTTTTTTCATCATGATTTGGGAATCTTTTTTTACCTTATATATGTATTAATGTGGTGATGAAAAAAAATCAAATTTTTGGGTGAACATGATGTGCGATTCTCTGGTCACATATTTTTTGTGTGAATGTGATGCGAAATGATTTTTTCAAAATGTTTTTCATTAACTTGTGTGAGATACATTATTAATATGATTTTCTGTGCATTTTTTGTACCTTAATTATTTATTATGTTTTATTTCAATGGAATGAAATATTCTTATATTCATACCAAATAATCCACCTTATAAATGATTATTATCTCAAAATTTTATTCAAATTTAAATGTTTTTTCTTATGAATTTTCATGTCATGTTATCATGACTTACGAACATATATTATTATTCCATGTAATGTTTATTAATATATTTCACTCATGATCATGGTTTCTTATTGATCCGACCAATGTTGAAATTTTGAGGACGTTTTCCTTAAAAATTGTGTCATATTTCTCTATTCTTATGATTTCATTCCCCAGGTTATGAATATCAGTGTAACTTATGAGAATTCTATCGAGTAGTCTCATTGGGTTAAACTATGGAAACTTATTTAGATGTTTTGTTAATTAATTTTCAAATATAACTAGTTCTCAAATAAACTAATCCTTTAATTAATGTGACTTAGAGATTACTGTGTGATATAATTGTTAATGTATAAAATTTAGTTAATACAATTATTGTTTCATCTCACATTGTGTCAAATCTGGTGTTTAATGATACTAGTTTCTGGTTCCAATTTTGGGATATTGTGATTGGGGTGTCTCGACAATTATTAGAGAAGAATATATTTATTGTTTATGATTATTTTAGATATTTTTTGGATTTGGATTAGAGAAATGTTTCAAAACTCTATGTATAACTCTATATTTAGTAAAACAACTAACGCTTTTGTTAATTATTTGTGTATTTAGTTTTATTTGAAATTTACCAATGTCTAGATAATGGTGGGTTAATGGTGTTGTGGGATAGATTTAGCTATGGGTAATCACTTAAAAAAGGATGGTTGAGAATTAACTCAATATTCAATCAACGCATGAGGAGCGTACATAATACTCAACAAGTAGACAAAATCCCCTAATAAATATTCTTTGGTAGATAACATTCTATATAGCATCCATTATGATAAATATGAGAACCTATTTATGTTATGATAGAGAGAAAAATTTAATATAAACATGAGAAACCAAGGGTAAATAGATACACATTCAATTTGAACCAATAATATTGTAGTTTAAATAAAAGTCATATTGGTTTAAATGAATGTTTTGTTGGAGAAATAATCTGAGGGTTTAGTTTTTATATTTATATAACCATTTACTCTGATTTAATTTTATATTTTCATAACAATTTTGTTTTAAGTAATTTTTTCATCTAGTATTAATAAATTTATTTGTGAAAAGTATTACCTTAGTATAAGGCCCCAGCCTTAAACCTTACTTAATATTGAATTAAATTAATAATTCACATTGAGGATATTTTCAGGTTTAGAGTTTTAGAGAATTAGAAAATAACTATTACATCTCAAAAGATTACATAGTAGTCACTTCTACTAAGTTTCCATAATAAAAAAAACTCTTAAAAAGAAACGTGTCTAGTTCCATGTTTTATATAGGATGACATTCCCTTGATCCCATCCTTGACCTTATTCCACATTAAGTCCTGTGAAAACATTTCAAAAAAAAACTTGGGGTGAGCATAAAAAGGTCAGTAATGGATACAGAAAGAATAAAAACTGTTAGTTTTTCAAACATCAAGTAAACAATATATACTCTATCAAAGTAATACCTTCACCTTCATGTAGTAGTAAAAAATCTTCACTGAATAAAGTATCATTACTTACCTTTTTGTAAACAAAGGATTACAATAAAACCCATAAAAAGAACACATAACATATATAAAGGTAACTTGGGACATAAACATACTTAAGTGGAATAACGATACGGTCGACTTCCACACATATCACTTAATGGAATAGCCATACGGCCAATTTCCATACATACTTAATGGAATAGCCATACGGCCGACTTCCATACCCAATGCATTGGAGGTTATAACGTAACCACCCGTCCTGGTATTCACGGCACCACCTGTCATATGGTTTATAACGTAACCACCCGTTAAAATGTCCAAGTACCAGTATAAAATCATAAAACATAAAACCAATGTAAAGGAATGATAAAATTTTCCACATTTCAATCACAATATATCATAAATATGTTGAAATAATAGAATCGTTTTTCAAAACCATTTTCAATACCAAATTACATAAAAGAGTATATGGTATTTATTTTATTCCAAAAACATTACGGCTTGTTGAGAAATCCGAAGACCAAATAATACTCGCGGTGACGAAAAAGGTCGTTGTCGCCGCGTACATTAAAAGAATCATCCCTTTTTGTCATTTTGTAAAACGCTTCGTAGAAAAAGATTCCGTTTGTATAAAAGTAAATGTCAAAGGGGTTTATACACAGAAAGTTGTGTATAAAACGAAATATTCCTCAATGAAAGGAGATTGAGACGAAGTCCCTTACCTTGGGTCCGACTTGACTCGATCGTTCTTTAACGTCCTGAATAATAAACA
The DNA here is from genome assembly GCA_963277665.1 of Viscum album. Lineage (NCBI taxonomy): Eukaryota > Viridiplantae > Streptophyta > Magnoliopsida > Santalales > Viscaceae > Viscum > Viscum album. Next base: position 1,203,765,634 of record OY728135.1, read on the forward strand.
TGAGTTAATTTATACTTGACTAGGAACCTTTTTAAAGTTAATTATTCCTTTTATATCACTTATTTCCATGTTATAAACATTATGTAACCATTTAAGTTAATAATGTTTGTTTTGTTGATATTTGGTTCTTAAGTCGAAAGTAGACTTCTTACAATTACATGTTGTTCGTGTGGTCAAGGGTTCTTTATATCCAGAATGAAATTCCCGATTTGGATATAATATGTATCGTATATATCAAGAATATACATGTATTTATAATATTACATAATCATTTAGAGGTAAGAAATGAAATGCACCGTTCATGGAGACGGTAAGCCGTACGTACGCATGAACGGTACTTTCATTTCTTTGTCATATTAATGGAATTAAAACTAAATGAGAGGTATGTATATTTTAATTCAAGAATTAAATTCATCATTTAGATATATCATTAATTTTATATATCCATTATATAAATGTACTTTTAATAGTACATTACATTTGGGGATAAGAAATGAAATGCACCGTTCATGGAGATGGTAAGCCGTATGTACGCATGAACGCTACTTTCATTTCTATCTCATACATTAATGGAAAGAAATAATACTGATATAGAGGTATATAATAATTCCAGTATAACATCATATATAATAACTTTAAATCCATCCTTTACACGTCCCACATATGGCATTAACGAATCACATCACTTTGAGGGGGCGGTAGTCCGCACTTCCTTAAATGAAGATATCGTGGTTACCAATAATGGAAACCATAAAGATATGCCCGAAATGAAAAATAAAGAATATTAAAGAAAAAAATAAACATATTATATATCATATATAAAAATAGTGACATCATAATGGCCACCTTTGAAGGTGTTAAATGAGTATTGAACAATCATCGTTTCGGGAGGCAGAATTTCTCCATCCACAGAAACCGTATGTTCTTTAACCATTTGATGTTGTTGTGTGAGAGTGTAGCTCTAATAAATCTTATAAAAACATCCTAGTATATTTAGGATACTGGTGTTGTTACAAAAGAAGTAAATAAAAAGAGTTTAGAGGGTTGGAGAAGCAAAATAAAACAAATGAACAAGAGAGAATGAATTACCTCTAAAAGTGTAACTCCTTTTGATTTGAGCCTAAAGGCTTCTTTTGAAAGGATTATTACCAAAGGGAATACTCTAGGATGAGGATAGGGATGTGGAGAGAGTAAATGGGCAGGGGTTGGCCGAGCCAAAGGCTTTAGGAGTCTGTGAAATGAGGTAGAGGTGGGGGCCTTTTATAAGAGGAGAGGAGGGGCACTTTTGGAACGTAAAGAAATATTACTTTATTTGAAAATGTGTTTCGATTTTAAAAGGTCCCAAATTGATATAATTCGTGTATAAGGTGATAAGGTTTCTAAATCCATCCATCCAATAAGTTTTGGACATGTGTAGTTCATAGATTTTACATTATCTTTCAATTTTATTTCAATCGTTAAATAATGAGGTCATCACTGCATCATCATGATGTCATAAATAATTTAATTTATTTAAAGTATAAAAATTATAAAAAAAATAATATGATGTAGTAAATATTTTTATATTTCCAATTAATATTTATAATCAAAACTCTGACTTGAATAACCCCATTTAAAAATTGTTTTAGAAAAACATATCATGTTGGTGTCATTTTTACTTTTATATTAAATAAAAAGTTATTTATGTCATTTCCCAAACAATGTGGCTCCATGGGGTCCCCAAGTTGACCCATGTATTGTCTTGGTCGGCCATGACACAAAAAATGAGGTTAGGACATGTGTCAATCTCATCTTATTTTATTAAAGCATTATTCTTTCCTTAAACTACACTAATTACCACTAATCATGATTAAAAACATAATAAGTTACTATTCACAAAAAATTTATTTTAATCTCATTGAACCACATTTTACTTCTTAATGACAACCATGTATGTCGGATTTTTGAAAATCAAAACACAATGATGGAAAAATTTCATCTAAACGGATAATCAGTTTTTATAAGTACCACTTAGTGGTTTCACTATTTATCAAAAATTGAAGTTTTTTTGAAAATTACCAAAAATTCACCCTAAGCTATATTTGATATTACGAATTCAAAAATGAAGTCTATTTTAAAAAATTCAAAACATATAAGGCACATTAATTAATTTAATAATTAATTCCCGCTGTCATAGCAAATAGCGTGTTTTTATGAAACAATAAGTATTAAAAGATTGACACTAGTTTAAGTCCGATTTCAAAGTGAAATTAATTCCAACGACCACTATTGGATTTAATGGTAAAAATATTTTTTAATTTCACTTTAAAACCAATTCAAAAGATAATATAATAATATAAAGAAATTATATTAAAAATAGGTTTTGAATTAAAATACAACATTTTACACTATTCATTAAAAAATGAACTTTATCAGAAAGGTACCAAAAATTTACACAAAGTAAATTTTGATGTCCCGATTCTAAAGAAGAGTTATATTTGGTCCAATAGAATTTATAAGATCGATCAAAACTGTATTTAATGATGGTTCTCCGTCAAAAGGTGATAAGTGGACCTTTCGTGAAAAATTAGGGTATAAATGCCTAAAATTGAACTCTTTCCGTATTTTAAGCCTTTATCTTTTATTGGGTAAATGTAAAAACATTTAAAAACATATATAATCATATTTTAGTTATTTCGATCCATTCCCGCCAGTACAATGGCTACTCGTTAACTAAAATTTATAATAATATTATTTTATTACTTGTGTTCAACGTAAGTTTTCAAAGAAACTCATCATTCCGTACCAAGTATGCTATCGAACGTAGAAACCCCTTTTAATTAAAATTAATATTTAATTCGTAAATATTAATAAATATGAAAATTATTTATTCTTTATTTACCTGGGATGTTACATCCTTCCCCCCTTTTTGGAATTGCGTCCTCGCAATTTTATTCACTTATCAAAATAAGTGGGGGTATTTATCCCTCATAAAATTTTCAGATTCCCACGTTGCCTCATCAATCATGTGGTTTTTCCACAAAACCTTTACCTGGTGAATCACCTTATTCCGTAACACTTTCTCCCTGTGGTCATGAATCTGGACCGGTAGTTCCTCATAAGATAGGTTCTCTTCCAGCTGAACTACCTCTGGACTCAAAACATGAGATGGATCTGGCATATACTTCCTCAACATTGAAACATGAAATACATTGTGTGCCTGAGATAAACTCGGTGGTAAAGCCACCAGGTATGCAACTGATCCAACTCTCTCCAGAATTTCATATGGTCCAATAAACCTTAGACTCAGCTTTCCTTTCTTAGAAAACTCATCACACTTTTCCAAGGAGAAACCTTGAGAAAAACATGATCACCCACCTCGAAAGATAGATCCTTCCTACGGTTATCCGCATAACTCTTCTGCCTGCTCTGAGCTCTTCTCATGTGTTTCTGAATCAGCTGAACTTTTTCTGCCAACTCTTCTACCAATTCTTGTCCCATCAACTTCCTTTCACCAACTTTATCCCAGAAAGCTGGAGTTCGACACCGTTTCCCATATAATGCCTAAAATGGTGCCATCTATATACTGGAATGAAAACTGTTATTATATGAAAATTCAACCAAAGAAAGATGTTGGTCCCAACTTCCCTGATAATCCATCGAACAAGCTTGTAGAATATCCTCCAATGTCTGAATTGTTCGTTCTGACTACCCATCTGATTGAGGATGAAAAGCTGTACTAAAATTTAATTCAGTACCCAACGACTTCTGAAGGCCTTTCCAAAAGTTAGAAGTGAACCTGGGATCACGATCAGATACAATGGAGAGGGGAAGTCCATGTAACCTGACTATCTCTTTAGGATACAGACGAGAAAGTTGATCTAGAGAGAAAGTATCTCGTATAGAAATGAAATGAGCAGATTTGGTCAAGCGATCAACAATAACCCAGATAGCATTATTACCTCGAGATGTCCTCAGTAATCCCACAACAAAGTCCATGGATATATTCTCCCATTAACACTCTGGAACTGGTAAAGGCTGAAGCATCCCTTTCGGTAACTGCCGCTCTGCTTTAAACTGTTGACATGTCAAACACTTCACAGTAAAATCAGCAATATCTCTTTTCATTCCATCCCACCAGTAATACTCCCGCAGATCTCTGTACATCTTAGTACTGCCAGGATGAACTGAAAACGGAGAACTATGAGCTTCACATAACAACTCTCTCTTCAACTGTGAATCATAAGGCACACACAATCTCTTCCCAAACCTCAAAACACAATCATTATCAATGTTGAATTCAGGCAACTTACCTTTCTGAACCAGCTCTACCTTTTTCTGCAACTCGCTGTCTTGCTTCTGTGCTTGCTTGATTCTGTCTGATAGAGAAGATTTCACTGATACCTGGAACAAAACAGAAGGACTTCCTACACCAAAAACTTCTATGCCAAAGTTCATTAAATCAAAAACCAAAGGATCTCGTTCCAAACGTACCATGGTTAATGAAGCATTACTTTTTTGACTCAATGCATCGGCCACTTTATTTGCTTTTCCTAGATGGTAGCGGATTGTACAATCATAATCCTTGATTAATTCCAGCCATCTCATCTACCTCATGTTCAATTCTTTCTGAGTGAATATATACTTTAAACTTTTGTGATCAGTATATATTTCACACTTTAATCCATACAAATGATTCCTCCAAATTTTTAAAGCAAAGACAACAGTAGTTAATTCCAAATCATGTGTAGGGTAATTTACCTCATGAGTTTTCAACTGACGTGAAGCATAACCAATTACCTGATCATTCTGCATAAGGACACAACCAAGTCCCTTCAACAAAGCATCACTGTATATAACAAACTCACCATTCCTGGAAGGAAGTGCCAAAACTGGAGCATTCACCAATCTTCTCTTCAACTCCTGAAAACAATCATCACATTCTTTTGTCCAGATGAACTTAACACCCTTACGAGTTAGCTTAGTCATTGGACTATATAACCGTGAAAATTTTCAACAAACCTTCGGTAGTAACCTGCCAAACAAAGAAAACTACGGATTTCGGTTACATTTGTAGGTCTTGGCCATTCATCAACAACCTTTGTTTTTTCCAGATCAATAGTTATCCCATCTTTAGAAATAATCTGACCAATGAAAGAAATTTTTTGCAACCAAAACTCAAACTTGCTGAATTTTCCATACAGTTTCTTTTTTTTATGGTTTTCAAGATAACCCTTAAATGACTTTCAATCTCCTCTTTACTTTTATAATACACCAAAATATCATCAATAAAAACAACCAACATTTTTCACCTGAGTCAAATGAGCCATCACTGCAAAAAACTGTTCAGTTCCGATTCCGACCATCTCAGGTTGCTGATTTGGAAGGTTATCTTCCTCCTGATGTTGTCCCAACATAGCTGCTTTGTTTCCTCTGCGGAAAACCATTCTGAACACAGAATTATCTTAGGCGAAGCAACATGGTAATCCGTAAATGCTATATCATTTCAATCATATTATAATTTAACACTTTTCTAACTCCTAAAGTTGTCTAAACCGACCTCTAATACCAACTATAAGGCCCCAGCCTTAAACCTTACATAATATTGAATTAAATGAATAATTCACATTGAGGATCTTTTCAGGTTTAGAGTTTTAGAGAATTAGAACATAACTATTACATCTCAAAAGATTACATAGTATTCACTTCTACTAAGTTTCCATAATAAAAAAAACTCTTAAAAAGAAACGTGTCTAGTTCCATGTTTTATATAGGATGGCATTCCCTTGATCCCATCCTTGAACTTATTCCACATTAAGTCCTGTGAAAACATTTCAAAAAAAACATGGGGTGAGCATAAAAAGCTCAGTAATGGATACAGAAAGAATAAAAACTGTTAGTTTTTCAAACATCAAGTAAACAATATATACTCTATCAAAGTAATACCTTCACCTTCATGAAGTAGTAAAAACTCTTCACTGAATAAAGTATCATTACTTACCTTTTTGTAAACAAAGGATTACAATAAAACCCATAAAAAGAACACATAACATATATAAAGGTAACTTGGGACATAAACATACTTAAGTGGAATAACCATACGGTCGACTTCCACACATATCACTTAATGGAATAGCCATACGGCCAATTTCCATACATACTTAATAGAATAGCCATACGGCCGACTTCCATACCCAATGCATTGGAGGTTATAACGTAACCACCCATCCTGGTATTCACGGCACCACCCATCATATGGTTTATAACGTAACCACCCGTTAAAATGTCCAAGTACCAGTATAAAATCATAAAACATAAAACCAATATAAAGGAATGATAACATTTCCACATTTCAATCACAATATATCATAAATATATTGACATAATAGAATCCTTTTTCAAAACCATTTTCAATACAAAAATACATAAAAGAGTATATGGTATTTATTTTATTCTAAAAACATTACGGCTTGTTGAGAAAGCCAAAGACCAAATAATACTCGCGGCGACGAAAAAGGTCGTTGTCGCCGCGTACGTTAAAAAAAACATCCCTTTTTGTCGTTTTGTAAAACGCTTCGTAGAAAAAGATTCCTTTTGTATAAAAGTAAAAGTCAAAGGGGTTTATAAACCATATAAAAGAAATTTGTGTATAAAACGAAATATGCCTCAATGAAAGGAGATTGAGACGAAGTCCCTTACCTTGGGTCCGACTTGACTCGATCGTTCTTTAACGTCCTGAATAATAAACTTGAGTTAATTTCTACTTGATTAAGAACCTTTTTAATGTTCATTATTCCTTTTATATCACTTATTTCCATGTTATAAACATTATGTAACCATTTAAATTAATAATGTTTGTTTTGTCGATATTTGATTCTTAAGTCGAAAGTGGACTTCTTACAATTACATGTTGTTCGTGTGGTTTAAGGTTCTTTATATCCAGAATGAAATTCCCAATTTGGATATCATATGTATCATATATATCAAGCATATACATGTATTTATAATATTACATAATCATTTATAGGTACGAAATGAAATGCACCGTTCATGGAGACGGTAAGCCGTACGTACGCATGAACGCTACTTTCATTTCTTTGTCATATTAATGGAATTAAAACTAAATGAGAGGTATGTATATTTTAATTCAAGAATTATATTCATCATTTAGATATATCATTAATTATATATATCCATTATATAAATGTACTTTTAATAGTACATTACATTTGGGGATAAGAAATGAAATGCACCGTTCATGGAGACGGTAAGCCGTACGTACGCATGAACGCTACTTTCATTTCTATCTCATACTTTAATGGAAAGAAATAATAATTATATAGATGTATATTATAATTCCAGTATAACATCATATATAATACTTTAAATCCATCCTTTACACATCCCACATATGGCATTAACGAATCACATCACTTTGAGGCGGCGGTAGTCCGCACTTCCTTAAATGAAGATATCGTGGTTACCAATAATGGAAACCATAAAGATATGCCCAAAATGAAAAATACAGAAGATTAATGAAAAAATAAACATATTATATATCATATATAAAAATAGTGACATCATAATGGCCACCTTTGAAGGTGTTAAATGAGTATTGAACAATCATCGTTTCGGGAGGCAGAATTTCGCCATCCACAGAAACAGTATGTTCTTTAACCATTTGATGTAGTTGTGTGAGAGTGTAGCTCGAATAATTCTTATAACAACATCCTAGTATATTTACGATACTGGTGTTGTTACAAATGAAGTAAATAAAAAGAGTTTAGAGGGTTGGAGAAGAAAAATAAAACATATGAACAAGAGAGAATGAATTACCTTTAAAAGTGTAACTCCTTTTGATTTGATCCTAAAGACTTCCTTTGAAAGGATTCTGCCCAAAGGGAATCTTCTAGGATGAGGAGAGGGATGTGGAGAGAGTAAATCGGCAGGGGTTTCCCGAGCCAAAGGCTTGTGGAGTGTGTGAAATGAGGTAGAGGTGGGGGCCTTTTATAAGAGGAGAGGAGGGGCACTTTTGGAAAGTAAAGAAATATTACTTTATTTGAAAATGTGTTTCGATTTTAAAAGGTCCCAAATTGATATAATTCGTGGATAAGGTGATAATGGTTCTAAATCCACCCATACAATAAGTTTTGTACATGTTTAGTTCATAGATTTTACATTATCTTTCAATTTTATTTCAATCGTTAAATAATGAGGTCATCGCTGCATCATCATGATGTCATAAATAATTTAATTTATTTAAAGTCTAAAAATTATAAAAAAATACTATGATGTAGGAAATCTTTTGATATTTCCAATGACTATTTATAATCAAAACTCTGACTTGTATAACCCCATTTAAAAATTGTTTTAGGAAAAAATATCATGTTTGTGTCATTTTTACTTTTACATTAAATAAAAAGTTATTTATGTCATTTTCCAACCAAAGTGGATCCATGGGGTCCCCAAGTTGACCCATGGCTTGTCTTGGTCGGCCATGACACAAAAAATGAGGGTAGGACATGTGTCAATCTCATCTTATTTTATTAAAGCATTATTTTTACCTTAAACTACACTAAATACCACTAATCACGATTAAAAACTTAATAAGTTACTATTCACCAAAAAATTATTTTAATCTCATTAAACCACATTTTACTTCTTAATGACAACCATGTATGTCGGATTTTTGAAAATCAAAACACAATGATGGCAAAATTTAATCTAAACGGAAAATTAGTTTTTATAAGTACCACTTAGCGGTTTCACTATTCATCAAAAATTGAAGTTTTTTAGAAAATTACCAAAAATTCACCCTAAGCTATATTTGATATTACGAATTCAAAAATGAAGTCTATTTTAAAAAATTCAAAACATATATGTCACATTAATTAATTTAATAATTAATTCCCACTGTCAGAGAAAATAGCGTGTTTTTATGAAACAGTAAGTATCAAAAGATTGACACTAGTTTAAGTCCGATTTTAAAGTGAAATTAAATCCAACGAACACTATTGGATTTAATGGTAAAAATATTTTTTAATTTCAATTTAAAACCAATTCAAAAGATAATCTAATAATATAAAGAAATTATATTAAAAAGAGGTTTTGAATTAGAACATTTTACACTATTCATTAAAAAATGAACTTTATCAGAAAGGTACAAAAAATTTACACAAAGTAAATTTTTATGTACCGATTCTAAAGAAGAGTTATATTTGGTCCAATAGAATTTATAAGATCGATCAAAACTATATTTAAAGATGGTCCTCCGACAAAAGGTGATAAGTGGACCTTTCGTGAAAAATTAGGGTATAAATGCCTAAAATTGAACTCTTTCCGTATTTTAAGCCTTTATCTTTTATTGGGTAAATGTAAAAACATTTAAAAACATATATAATCATATTTTAGTTATTTCTATCCATTCCCACCATTACAACGGCTACTCGTTAACTAACATTTAAAATAATATTATTTTATTACTTGTGTGCAACGTATGTTTTCAAAGAAACTCATCATTGCGTACCAAGTACGCTATCGAACATAGAAACCCATTTAAATTAAAAATAATATTTAATTCGTAAATATTAATAAATATGAAAATTATTTATTCTTTATTTACCTGGGATGTTACACTTAGAATCTCTTATAACCATCATCAGAAGAAAATTTGATACAAATTTTTAAAAAAATGAGAAATCACAATACAGTGAAATGATGAGGTAATTGATGAGTACCCTAGTATATATGTACGTAAGGTTTATAACTCTTTATAAGATATATATTTAGTTTCTTATAAATAATATTAATTTTTCATTAGTGTATAATAATTAAAATTTCAATGAAATTATTTGATCAACGGGCAGAATGTATTTTCCAAATTTTTAAAAAATAATTGTCTTCAAAATAAACATTGTTTTGATAAATTATTTCTCAAAAAATGAAATATAGAATGCTAAAAATCTTATTGCTGTTATTAGTAAAATTTAACAATAATAAAACCCCTAATAAATACCAAATATAATCAATTATAAAATTATAAAATTGAATTAAGAACACATGAAGTATTAAATGATCCTTTTCGAATAAAATTAGTTTTTTTATTATATATTGAATATTAATTAAAAATATACTTTTTTATTTCTAAATATATTTTTTCAAATTTAATTTAATTTTTAAATTCATTATTTCAAAAAAATACACAGGACAACGTTTTTGGGATTTTTATAAAATAATATATTTTTTATTTAAAAACTTATTTTTCTAAAATTATAACTTCTATAAAATTTTGATAATAATAGAATATATTCACTGTTTTCGAAAGATCAGACATATAAAAAATTAATATTAAATTACTATGATGAATTTATAAAGTTGAAGATTAACGTTTTGGAAACATAAGTTATATTTCACTCTAAAAACTATTTTAATTAGTATATTCAAAATATTAGACATAATCCTTTGTAAAATTTAAATATAAAATACTTATTGAATATTTGACATTAGATTGTTAGTATTATTTAATAAGTCCATTTTCATTTTTATGCATAAAATTTTGATTACTATGATTGTGTTTATTGACCATTATAGTGGAAAAAATATTATCTTTAATTCACCATTTTATTTACAATGTATAAGTTTTTATTAAATAAAATAAATTAATCTTTTATAGTAAATTATTATGCTCTATTTTTTAAACATATATTTAAATATAATATCACTAATTCAAGTTGAAATCAATGCTAATTATGATATCGAACACTTAATCATGAAAATAATATTTTTTCTACCCAATAGTTTTCAATATATAAAATATATTAATGTAAAATTTAACTTAATATTACTAAAATTTTGTCATGGATTATATGAAATATAATTTTTGAAAAAAATTTTTATTTATTTATTTATTTTTCATTATATATTTATTAAAATATAAATTACTAGTTTAAATGAAAGTTACCATTGTTAAAACGAAAATTTTAATGCTTAAAAATATATTGGTAAAATCTCAAAACATGTAATTTTTTTAGAAATATTGTTTGAGGATTTTAAAAACATACCTCACCCTAAAAATTATAAATTCACATTTTTTCGTTTCTTGATCCATGAATAGTTTCATTACATCATCAAAAAGTTGGAATTTATAAAAGATAAATTGTTTTCACTTATAAAATAAGACAACTTATAATACAATTATACAACCATTACAATTCCTTTTGTATAATAAAATTATACATTAATATGTTTTTAAAATTATCCCCATTTCCTAGAATAATTTCTCTTTATAAATTTCAAATAAAATGATCGTTAGGGTTTTACCGAGGGGAGAACATCCAAATGGTGGAGGTATTGTTCTCAAATGATCTACTTATATTCTTATCTTCTTATTAACATAAAATATATTGAATGTATTAAATAATGACAACATAATTATTACTGGTAATGTTTTTTAAACTAATGTAATATCAAATTTCTATCATCCACAATAAAATATTAGATGAGGAAGACATCGCCAAGAATACATACAGACCACCACCTCCCTGAGTGTCTTACTCTATTTGTTGTAGTACTACCCAACATGGATTAATTTTAAAATAAAGTCTCTGTGTAACAAAGAATATTTATAAAATACATAATATTTATAAAATATAATGTTCAACATCTTAAAAGTGATATTAAAAATAACCATTCACAGTAAACTTATCCTCCTTAAATGATCTTATCATGGAACCAATATTAATTTGTGATCATTTTTGGATAACACATAAAAACACAAAAATAATATTCTTATGGATTAAAAAAAGAAATTCACCAATAAAAATATGGATATTATGAAACCGTTTGACAATGCATTAGATTGTGGTCAATATACTATGAATGTTGTAACGAAATCATCCGAATCAGCTCGAGTAACTTCCATACAAAAATACAATTTATGGAATAAACAATATATTATGTTATATAAATCAAAAAAATAAAATAATAATGAATAAGGGACCTAAGAATGTTCTTATAAATATTAATTTGTATAATCATTTTGTATGGTGCTGTCGTGGAATAAATTAGGATCCATGGTATGTTTTTTTCATTGAAATTTACCTTAATTGGGACATGATGAAAATTAACCACTTGTTTTAATTTTATAGAATATATATTTTAAATGGAATTGATTAATAATGATTCTTCATGAAATCTTTTACATTAAAAAATTAACCTAATGACATAGTTTTCACGTTTTTTCAATTCGTATTATAACGTTGATGTTAGTGTTTTTGGAAACTCAATTATCATTCATTTTGTTATGATTTTACTTATTGATCATATTTCTTATATTTTTTTTACATTGAAATCTAGAATTCTTAAAAAAATTACTACATTTTTTCAGGGCTTAAATATATATAACATATATCCCATTTTGAGATTTCCATTACACCATGAATTATGATACCCATATGAGATTTTTTTAACACGAATTTCGTTTGTTTGAGTTCAAATATTATTTCTTAAGTGTCATTATAATATTTTAAAATAATTATAATATTTCCAATTTTCTATGATATTCCATATTTTATATCTGGAGAAAATGAGGTTTTCAAATCAAATATTCCTTCATAATGAATTTATTGCTCATAAAATTAAAACATTTTAAAAAAATCATCTCCTCTAAGGATTCTATTACTCCATTAATATGTTAAATATTCAAAATATAAAATTTTCATTAATATTTTGAAATAAAAATATGTGTTTCTTTATGTGACCATATTATATACCATTTTCACCTTTTGATGGGAAATTTTGCAACCACATTTTAATATCCAGTTTCTCAAATATTTCATTTCTGAAAAATAGAATGGTTTTATATCTCTAAGGAATTTTCCAATTTATCATCCACTCAAAATATTATTTAAAAATTCATCCTATGATTTCAAAAATCTATTATTAAATATTATATTTAAATAAAATCATGATTTTTTCAGTTAATATTTTTGAATCACTTATTTATTTTTCAAGGATCACTTATTAAAAATTTCTATAAAAATGTAATGTTTTCAAGTTGTATTAACATATCTATTTTGAAATATTAAAAAAATAGTTTTACCATATTTAATGTAATTTTTAAAAGTATATTATATCAAAAAACTTTGCATCACATTTTCAAAAATTAATTTCTAAAGGGATGGTTATTGAAACCTTTTTTTAAAAGATATATGTGTTTTTCAAAAACACATCACTATTTTGGTTTCATTTTACTATTTATAACTAATGGATTTTTTCATTACAATTATTTTTTCAGAAAAAATTATAATCCCTCCCAAAAAATATAATACAAGGAAGGAAGATAGATAATGAAACCAAATTATCACCTCTAGTTGGCCCTAGGTTGGCGACTAGAACCAATGATATATAAAAATATCACAAATAAGAGACATTAAAAATCTATAATATTATGATCAGGATATATAATGAATAAATCATATGAAACTACTTATTATATTATAGAATTAAATTTAAAAACCATCTAATAATGAATGTATAAATAAAATTCGTATAGATAGAAGTCTCTAAATTAAATACCCAATGTAAAACTAAAGCAGTAACAAAATAACCATCCACGGATATGATATTGTAATGTCAAGTGTGGTCCACGTAATCCTCATGTAATCATGAATATTAGGTTATATATATTGGGTAATAGTTAAATTTTACTAAATTAGAAAACCAGTGTCTCTCATGCACAAACTTAATAATCATAATAATTCACCCATGTGAAAATCAAAAAACCAACGACACCCAAAACAGGTGAACTACCCAACACAAAACTCATCAAGGCACACTCGCCAAATAAAAAGAGCCATGTATATTAGTATAATATGAATCATATTGATAAAGGATATCCTAACTCACCTTCCAACTAGTTTTTTCTCTCAAACCACAATTTCATACGTCATGGTTCCCTAATATCTTCTTTATAACATATATCACTTTTTGATAGAATAGTAACATAAAATAATTACTATTGAATCCTATGCCACTAAATCACAACCATTTCCATAGTAGTAGGGTATTGTGAACTTAAGGGACACAAAAATTGGTCCCAAAACCTACCATTAAAGGTATAGAGACCCTCTCTTTTTTTAAATTAACAATACACAAATTTGGAATAATAATAAATACATTAAGAAATCATACACCCAAACACAGTGTTACTTTAGCACATTTGAAAACATGGAAATTTAAATATGGGTACATTTGTGATATAAATTATCTCTCCATAGGCTATCAAATACTAGTACCCATATTATAAATAATGTAACAAAAAAATATCTTCCTAACCAAGGGAAGGAAACATAAAAATAATTGAGTTTAGATTCCTTGTGAGAGAAAATAAGGGAGATATGTAAGAATAAACATGAACATAATGGTATGATATCATGATTTTTTTTGATAATACCATAAATATGATAAACAATAATCATGGAATAATGGTATGTAGTTCATGAGGAATGAATCATAATTAAATTATGAGTATAAGCCATGAAATCATAACATATGATAATGACATAGAATTGTGGAAGACAGATAAGCATATAATAATGATTTCCATAGTAGTAAAGGAATCACCTCCATGTCCATCATATTAGTATGGGTTCAATCACCCTACTGTCTTCAATTACATTTTTCACTCCCATAACCATCTGGGTATTCTTGGTTCACTACCATGACCACCTTAGTAGTCCAGGATCACTCCAAATACCATCTTAGCGGACAAGGTCCTTTATATATATCACAAGATATATAAATAATTACCCAATGAATTGGGGTGATATATAGGTCCCACCCATCTAATAATGAAATGATTCATACATGTACCACAATATCATAAACATTTATCATGACATAACCCATGAAATTTAATGAGTCCCATAATCATTCCATCTTATCATAACCTATAGAAAAGTCATATGTTTTATTAAGAATTTAATCTATGAATAACCCATGAAAATAAATTTGTTTCACAGAATTATATCCCCTAAAAGATAAAAATATTTCATAAACATAGAACCCATTAAAGTTAAGTGGATAACATTAACATATATCCCATAAAATAGAAAAATATTTCATAAACATATATCCCTTGAAAGGGAAAAACATTCATTAACCTATAATTTATGAAAGTGAAATATGTGTTATAATCATTATTCCATCAAAACATAAAACATTCGTGAAAGAAAATTAATGGAACCTTTGGATCATTTCCCCAAAGTGTATGAGTATCATCAATATATGTCTTTTTATATGGAAAATAATATTTTAAACATAGAAAGAAATCATGAAATAATTTTGAAAACCTTTTCCCATGGAAACATATAAAAGAATATTTAAATAATTTTGAAAAATTATTTCAATAACACTTATAAATAAATATTGAGAATATTTTTGAAAAACTTTTTATATTAAAATCCTTGGAAACTTATAAAAAATTTAAAAATTATTGAAATTGTTTTATTTGAAAACAACATTTTATAATATTATAAAGAATGTTTTGAAATGTATTTAAAACACTAAAAAATCTAAAACATTCTTGAAAAGCATTTTCATTGAAATAAAAAAAAATAATGAATTTCTAGAATATTAGGTGAAATTTTATTCATGAAAAATATTATGTAATATCTTAGTATAATCCTTAAATGAATGACCGTGTTAAAATCCATACTTGTCGAATATTCATTTTAGTGCATAACAGTTTTATAAAAGTTCCTCAATTAAAAAATTAAAACAACATTCCTCCTTTAAAAACCCTTTTCTTAAAGAAAAAACAAGGGTAAATGTATTTTAAATTTAAAAGGATAATAGTAAAATATTTTTATGACCCTTTTATAAAATATTGTTTTGAAGGAAACAGATTTATAACCGAAAAGAGAATTAAATTTTTACTTTATTAAAATAATTTATTGATCATATTATTTACCAAAGAGTATAAAAATTGTAAAATTAGTCGTAAATATCATTATTAATAATGGTTTAAGAAAATTTATGAAATGTATTAAGATATGTATCATAATATTTCATCAGTGGGAGAATATTTGTAAGAAATCTCGATAAACTATGAGACTGTAGCAATAAACCGTAATCAATTTGGTAACATTGAATCACAAAATGGACAAAATAAAATTACATGAATCATAATATATAAATAAAATATGACTCTTCCTGATATATCATGTTACATGCAGTATAAATAACTCGTGGAAAAATATTGGTGCATAACATGGCATGTGTCTCAATCAAGAGAAATTGAGTCAGAATTACTTTACAGATTTGGTATATTTTGAAACATAAAACCAAGGAATATAATATCATTGAATGGATATTTAAATAAACATAAATATAAGTATAAATATGATATAATACATCAATTTCAAGTATTCACACCACACAAAATAAAAGATATATCCTGAAAGTAAATGACATATTTGTATATATTTAGTATCATTAGAGTAAAATAATTATTTAATATATATCATATAATTTCCCAAAACCCATCCTAATTACATTCAATGTACGTTTTTAATAAATCAATTCACTTTCATGTGGTGGTAGTCTACACTTCCCAAAATTAATGTTTCATATTTACAAAAAAATGGAATGATGAAGGTATGCATTTCATATAAATTAAAAAATAATAAATAATGAATATATATCATATATATAAAATAAAAATATAATTTCCATCATTAATCCAAATAATTATAGGTGGTAACAAAATTAACAACATCACTTTAGGAGGTTATTGTCCCTCATACAAAGGAATTAGAAGTTTGTTATGCATTTGATGGAATTGTGTGTAAGTGCAGATAAAAACCCTATAGTAAGAAAATATCAGTATATTTAGGATACTGAGTAAACTAATTATTCATGGAATTGAATGAATTGTTTTAATAGAGAAGTAAAATAAATGGAATTATTTTGAGGAAGGATGTTACCTCCTCTATGGGTAACTCTTTTAGATTTTCACTAAAGGTCATCTTTCGGTAGATTTATTATAAAACAGAGGCTTAAATGAAGATGGTATGGATGTTTGAAAATTAATTTAGTAGATATTGGTTGAAAATAATTGTTTTATGTTGTAGGGAGAAGTTTTAAACGTTTTTGGATTTTATAGAAGAGTGAAAGTATACACTCAGCATTTTTTAAAAAGATTGGTGTGCTAACGTTTTTACCCAATAAAAGAAATCAAAGACCCTCAAAAATCAATAATTGAATTTTATTGAATATATATGTCCATAAATTTTGGTTTATAGAAATTTATGAGTCATTTAACAACTTATGTTTATGTTATTGTCTAATGTTTTTCTTAATTTTACAATCACTGCTAAAATTAATTTTAATCACATTCATTAATCATTTTGGTTTAAAATTTAGTTGATATTATTTCAATATAATTATTATAATAATTAAAAATCTATAGGTATGTTTTTAAAAATACAATTCAAAGAAGGGGAAAAATTAATTATAATGTTAATTTCACAAGCTCAGCGAGAAAGCAGGTTATTTAAAGTGAGAATGTTCAAATGTTTATTAATCTTTTATGTGAAAAGTCAACATAATAATTATTCCAATGAACTAAATTGGATTAATATATATATATATATATATTTGATCTATTTTCACATTTAAAATAACATTAAAAATAATATAATAATATAAAGTAATTATACAAAAAAATAGTTTTCAATTAAAAATCAGTTTTTTCACTAATCAACCAAAAATGTAGTTTTATAGAAAATCCCAAAAATTCATCCTAAGATAATTTTTAAATTATGAACAAAAAAATATAATACCAAATTAAATTAAAAAAATATAATTTAAATAAAATATTATTTTCCACAGAAGGAGATAAATAGGAGTTGCTATGAGGAAATATTATTTCGAAACATATATAGAAATTACCAAAAATAATATGATTTGTCATAATAAAATTTTATTTATAAGAAAACATTATAAATTAAATTTGAAATTTTGTTATTTCCATTCATATTATAATTTTTAATTGAAAATTTATAACTTTCTTGTTTGATTAATTAAAAATAAAACTATTTTTCATATGAACTCAATGTTGCATGTAACCCAAGCCAAGACAGTGTTACATATAACCCAAGCCAAGTCAATGTTTCATGTATTAAAAATTTATCTTAGGGTATCATATAATTAATTATTAACCATATTTATTATTGAAATAAATAATAACCTTGTTCTTTCATATAAAAAATCTATATTTAGTGTTTCTTGAAATGAAAAATATAAAAAACATTAAATAAATTCAAAAATAATTTTTACAAAAAATAGAAGTCTTACATTCAAACCCCTTGAAAAAAATATCCCTTGAAATTTAGCTGAGTTATTAATTATTTAATAATTTTAATTTGTTTTAATAGAACCCCGTATTGTAAAAATGACAACTAAAACATCCCATAAATTGGAAATTTGCAACCATAATGATTACACAAAGGAAATCATAGATGGGTTTCCATATAGGACAAAATAATAGTAAAGTGAAATCATATACATGGAAAATAAATCTAACAATAAAATTAAGGAGGATAGGGATAGAGAATACGGTTAGGAGAATGTTAACATTCAAAAATCCCTAAATTTGTGATTATACAAGGGACCATTTGAATAATCTGAAAATAACGTGCTAGTATAAACATTTCTGTTTCATTATCTATTTCCTAGAGTTGAATAATTTTCATATGAATCTGTACTTATATTATTTCATTACCTTCCATTTGTAAAATATCACACTTTTCAGGTCTTCAAAAATTTCCACATTACCTCTTTCTCAAAAATTGTAATTGAATTTTTATTTATTGGAGCACTGACATATCATGTGACTCATGATATGTAATCCTATCTATCTTCATATTCCATTATTAAAATTTTTTTATAGTTGGTTTTCCAATATTTGTAAATCCTAATGTGGTGATATAATGTTATAACATCACAAATTTTATCAAAATTTTAGCTTATATATTCCACAATGGTTAAATTTATAACAATTATAAAAGATGAAAATCCAAAACATTAGAAAGGAGTTTACGAATTCAGATTCACATTTTTCATCAATATATCAAAATGTATATCTAGTTTGTCACATTCAAAAAATGTGAATTCCTCATCTTATATTCTCTTTAACTTTTTAATAACATGAAATACCATAAATTATCTCTCAAAAAATTCATGATAAATTATTCCAAAGATCATTGGATGTATTATTTAAATCCAAAAATGTTGTAAAATTAGTCAATTATATAGTAAACCACTTTCCAACAAGTCATTATTTAGTTATGAGGTAATCACCACAATCTAATTTACTTATTCACTTCTAAAATGTCTTTATCATAACAACATTATATTAAAAAAATATTAAGGGTTATTTATCATAGTCAAAATATCACCATGTTATTAAATCACTACTCTAGTCCATTACAAAAAAATCAAAAAAATCTTCTTAAATCCTTAGTGAAAAAATTAACCTGACATTCCATGTTTATTTATACATTTAAATAACATAATTACTCAATTTAAATACATAAAACTATATATTTATCAACTTCATCCATAAGAAAAAATAATTCTTTCTCATCCTATTACACTATACCTCTTTCCTTTTACATTTTATATATAGTCTCATCATCATCACCAATATGAACATTACTCATACCGCCTTCTGGATTATATTTGGGAGCTTTTCACTTATGATATTGATATGAAAAATTAAAATTCATTTAACACTTAAAGAATTTAAACATTGATGATGTATTAAGGACAATAATATTAATTTTCTTTTTTCCTTACCTAACTAATCAAATTTCATTTGTATTTATATTGTGTATATATCCTCCACAATCAAAATATCATCTTGATCCTCTAAGAAATTCACTTGGGAAATTATATCCACATTTCTACAATAAAGGTAACTGAATTTTATTTCCCCCAAGGTCTCCATTATCCAAAATATCATTAAAATATTCCCATATATTCCTTTGTGCGTCTAATAGTTCAATAATGTACATGTTTTATCATGTTCAGTAAATATAACAAATGAATGATCCAAATATCCTATAATCAAGTGACCATATCATTTGACTACTCGTCAAAATATATATTACATTGCATTCAATGTTAACCTAGTTCCTCTTTTTTCACAACATTGATTACAATCGGAGATCATTAAGTAAGAAACACTTATCATAGTGAAGAATCACTAAATCATAAAAGAACACTTATAAGATGTCTAAATTTATATATCATTCCTAATATATGACACCATTCCTAATATATGAAGCCTTAGGTTTATCCTCGATTTTTCAAAGCCAGCTTATTTTTTAACTCTTTCATGATGATTCATTAATAGTTTGCGAATACCCAAAGCTTACCCCCTGGAATTGTTATCCCAGGTGTGTAGTAGTGGCTGTTGTATTATACTAGGTTATGCTTGAGTTAGGACCCACACACCTTATCAATGTTATTACTCTTAGGTAGTTCTGTTACAAAACCATTTACACTTTTAGTATCACGACATGGATGTCTTTACAAGAAACTAATTTATCTATCCTTTAGTATAATTCATATACATTTTCCTATACATTTAATCATCCTTAATCTTCTCATTAGATAAATCACTATACATATAATTATAAATATTAATAGGGTTCCCACTAAAGTTTTCTCATCCCTGTTTCAAAGGATAATTAAACCTTTTATCTAATAACAACTATAGAGACCCTATATTTTCTTACTTTCACATTATATTGATTTTTTGGAATTATTGATAAATTATAAAAACTGATTCTCTATGATTGTGTTAGATTAGTGCATTTGGAAGTATGGAAATATTAAATTTGGAACATAAGTGAGGTACATTATCTGAAACTAGGTTATCCAAGCCTATCACCCCTTTTAGAGATATAATTCCTATAATATATCTTCATAACCTTGAATGGAAACATAAAAAAGGGGCGATCTCAGATTCTCATTAGGGTTAAATAAGGGAGATATGTATGTAAAAATACGAGCATAAGATTATTAGAGCATGATCATAACATTATAAAATCATAACCTAAATATCACAAACATGAATCATGGAATAAAGGATATTAGTTCAAAAAGAATTAGTCATATTAAAATAAAGATAATAATCCATTAAATCATAACATAGTAATGATAAATAGAATTTTAGAACAAATATAAAAATATAAAAAATAATTCTGTTGCATTCAAGGAATCACATACAAGGCCATATTATTAGTATGGGTTCACTCCCCACACCATATTTGTAGTAATGGTTCAACTCCATAACCATATTCGAAGTCATTATTCACTCCCATGGCTAACATAGTATTAAAAGATCACTCACAACACCATCTTAGTTGGAAAGGTCCTTTATTTTAGTCTCATGAGATATAAATATTTACCCAATTAATTGGGGGAAGATATAGACCTCAACAATATTTTAATGAAATTAAACATACATGTGCCTTGAGATCATAAACATCAATCATAACATACCCCATGAAATGAAATAACAGTCAAATACTTATTATATTATCATAACCTGTGGAAAAAAAGACAGGTCTCATAATTATTTCATCAAACCATAACTAATGAAAAGAAATTTTTATCATTAACATATAAAACATTAATGATAAAAAACTTAATAAACATAGAATCTTTTAAGGAGAATTTTTTTTTATAAACATATAACCCAAGAAAGTGAAAGAGATTTTATAAACATATATTCCATGAAAGAAAAATTGATTTCTTAAACATATAAACCCTTAAAGAGAAATGGGATTCATTAGAATCATTCCATCAAAACATAAACCATTAAAGAAATAATATGAATTGAAACATCAGTTCATTTCCTTTAGGGGAATCAGTGACATCAACTAATGTCATCATATGTAGAATATAATTTTAAATATCATTCAAAAAAATTATTGAGGAAAATATCCTTTGTTCTTTGAAAAATGATCTTTTAAAATAGAAAACATTTTTAAAAAATATTCATATAAAATAATTTTCAATTTTAGAATGAAATATTTAAATGTTTTTGAAAACATTTTCTCTTAAAAACTTATAAAATAATCTCGCAAATATTTTTTAAACCATTTTCCTTACAAACGTAAAAAAAGAAGCCCCAAATTATTTTAAAAATTGTATTCCTTGAAGACTTTGAGAAGGATCATGGAAATTTTTTTATAACATTTTAATTTAAAAATTCATTGAAAATTTATAAATAACATATCAAAATAATTTAAATAATTATCTTTGATAACAACCTTTTGAATACTTTTAATGGTAGTTTTGAAAATAATTTAAAACTATTTTTATACACAAAACAATTTGGAAAACCTTTTTCATAAAAAAATAAAAGAATTTATTTATATAATATTAAGAAATAATATTCCATTAAAAAATAACATTTTAATCTTGTATAAAAACAATTAAGGTAATTACATTCATTTTGGAGGCAAAATCCATAAATTATGAGATTTCCTTTTGCACGGTAAAAATTTTAGAAAAGTTCCTCAACCCGAAAATTAAAAGAAAAATAATTTTTTAAAAAATATATTTTTTAAAAGGTTAAACATTTTTAAAAATTCATTATAATGTTCATAGGAGAACAATATAAATTTTTTTAACCCTTTAAGAAAGCATGTTTATTAAGGAAATAAATTTCTGACCAAATGGAGATGAAATTTCATACTTTCATAAAAACAATTCCATCATAATTTTATGCACCAAAGAGTAGAGAAATTGTACCATAAAATTGATATAAAACAAATAACCCAATATTAAAATACATAATGATATTTATTGGGATATGGATCAATATATTTCATCCTTGGTAGCATAATCATAAAAAATCTCGATAAATCATTAGATTATACATATAAACGGCTGCCAATTTGAAAACATCAAATCATAAAGCAATGTAAATAGTAACATTACCTTAATATTGACATATCATTAAAATAATATGATCCATGATATAACATTTCAAATCTATTATATACACATCATGGAAATATATAGGTGCATAACATGGAACTTGTCTCAAAGAAAGAATATTGAGACAAATTTACTTTATTGTTTAGGTTACTTTTGAAAAATAAACACCATGAAAGGAAGATAATAAAATTTATATTTAAATACCCACATATTAAATTATAATAACTATATAATATACCTATTGGAGGTATATATATCACAAATAAATGACTGTTGAATAAGGCATTTATCTCACCGATATAATAAGTAAGATGCAATTATCTTACATTAGGTTTTGAATCTCTTTATGCTCTTAAAAACCTAATGAATAATTAATATAAGATTAATATTCATATGTTAATGAACCATATTATTATATCTAATACCATATATTTTTTTATTATTACATTATATTACCTTTTTGACAATAATTCCATGTTAAAGTTTTCCTTCGAGTAATATGCACTTTGTTTTGTCATGTGTCTAAATTTGTCATTTTTTTTGTGATCAAACTTATATCAAGATTTAAAATATGTAAAAATGATATAAATATCATTTATATATATATATATAATAATTTATATAATATAGAAATATGAAATGGAATACAGAGTTCATGGAGACGGTTGGAAAAATGTATGCATGGGCGTTGTTTCTGTTTTTCATTGTAATATTGAAGGATCCAAAGTAAATGAAATATATTTATATATATTATATCATTAAATTATAATTATTATTTCATATATATCATATAATTTCATTGAAACCATCCTTAATACATTCCATTTAGTGTTTTAATGAATAACATCACTTTTAAGAAGTGGTAGTACACACTTATACAAACTAAATTATCATATTTACACACGATTGTAATAATGTTGTTATGTGATATATAATAATTAAATAAGAATAATTAAATAATATATATCATATATATTCTATAAAAAAAATTCCATCATAATTCCTATCCATGAGAGGTGGTGAATTAAAAAAAGAACTACATCATTCTGTGAGGTGGTACTTCTTCCTACACTTGAACGGTAAGTTCATAACACATTATATGGAAGTGATTCTTAGTGTAAAATGAACCCTAATCATAAAAAAATCTGAATATATTGATTATATTTATTCTACTATGTATGCATGTAATAATATTATTTTAGGGTGTGGAGAATGAAAATAATGGAATGTATATTGAGGAAGGATGTTACCTCTTCTTTGGGTAACACATTTTGGTTTTCATTAAAAAAGATTACTTGGTTGTATTAATTACCAAAGAGGGGATTTAACGAGGAATTTATGGATTTTGGGATGTGAATTGGGTAGAGTTTTCATAACATAATTGGTTTGATATTTTTGAAGAAGTGGGATATATGGTTACCTTTAATAGGGGAGGGAGGGGTTACACATGGAATTTTTGAAAACAAGTTTTTTGTACCAACTCTTTACATAAATATATAATAAAAACATTAAAAATAAAAAATAAAAGTTTTATTATAGATATATTCCTAGACATTGGTTTTTGGACAATTTTCTAGGTCATTTCGGACCATAATTATACTGTTTAGTCCCTTATTATGCTTAATTTTACATAAATTTGTTTAATTAATTTTAATTACATTCAGTAATCATTTTTTTTTCAAAAATTAAGTTTATCTAATTAGAATATAAATATCAATAAGATTTCAAATATGTATTTCCATTTTAAAAAATCCATTTCATAGAATTTGAAAATTGAAGATTAATAATAATCTTTCATACGTGGTGAGAAAGTGAGGTTTTAATTTGATAATGGTCAAAAGCTCATAAAATATTATTTCTAAATTCATTATAAATTTATTAAAATAAATTTAATTTAATTAATATACGTACTATTGATCTATTGTGAGTTTAATAACATATTTCAATATTATTTTACTATATTATTTAATTAGATGAAAATAAGTTTTCAATAAAAATTCATTATTTTCACTATTCGCCAAAAAATGACGTTCCACAATGAAATCCTAAAAAATTAACCCCAAGGTAATTTAAAAATTAGGAACTAAAAAATTATTTTAATTTTGTAAAACTCGATATCGAGAAGTTTCAAAATCTAATTTTATTAATTTTTAGAAGGACATAAAATAAGTTCTTTTGAGGATGTAGTATTTTAATACATATATATACTATAAAAATTTATTTGTTTTATTTTCCTTATGTTTTATTAATATTAAACAAAAATAAATAATATTTTAAAAGTTTTCCTTACTATTTATATTATTATGTTTAATCGATATGTTATGACTATCTCATTTAATTAATTACAAAAAATGTTGTTTTGTAGAAACACGGGGTTGTGTGTAACACAATCCAAGTCGATGTAGCATATAGCATAAGCCATATTTGGTATTTTCAGCAGGAAAAACTTATATTGGGTAATTATATTTTGAATGATTAACATGGTTTAGAAAACAAATTTAGAGTAACTAAGTGATTTTATATGACAAAATGAATATTCAGTGTTGTGTGAAATAAACAATTTCAAAATGATTAAATTAATTCAAAAAAAAATATTTCACAAAAACATGGGGTGTGACACATAGCCTGCAACATAAGATTCCACGTAGAATAAACACAACTCATCTTTTCTAAAGACTTATGGTCCACCTCTATATATTTTGGTCATATCTCATCCCACTCACAGACACCTGGGCTATAACTTAGTCCACTACTTGACCCTTGACCATCCCAACCGATGCATATCTTGTTTCCTACAAGAGAGAGAGAGTGTGAAATAGATAGTATAAAAACACACATCCTCACCACCAGGTAGTCAAGAATAGAACCCCACCACACACACACACACACACACATATATATATATATCAATGTGTGTGTATATGTCAAAATATGGTTCCGTGGGAAGATGAGGTGCATATATAAATACTAGGGAATATATATATATATATATAAGCTACACTAAATATATTCCAATTAGTTAAAGAAAAAAACTAACCAAATCATAACACTACTACTTTCCCTAACACCACTAAAGTCATAACATAATAGGAGTTAGAAATAATATTTCATTTTACCAAAAAATTAATTATCCATCCCATTAAATTCATTATGATGCATTAAAATTGTTTAACCACCGTTCTCATTTTTAATTAATTTAATTTCCATTCTATTTTATTAACAAAACATTGCAATTACATTTTACATTCAACATCATGTTTCTATTCCATCATTACTAGTAATACTAGAACAATGAACACAAAATAAAAACAAACCAGTATACTATCATAATTAACAATCCAACCAATCCCACATCTTCACCACACATCATATCCACATATCAAAAGCATTCCTCCTT
The DNA here is from genome assembly GCA_963277665.1 of Viscum album. Classification (NCBI taxonomy): domain Eukaryota; kingdom Viridiplantae; phylum Streptophyta; class Magnoliopsida; order Santalales; family Viscaceae; genus Viscum; species Viscum album. The sequence continues at coordinate 1,203,792,029 of OY728135.1, forward strand.
TCACACCTCACCAACCACAAAATGGTGGAACCTCACATTATATCACCTCCCCATAGCACAAACAAAAATTGCTTCCCGAAAACATAGCATTACCACAACATATACCAAATGTATTCAATAACATAATATTGTCACAAAATAATCATACATAACACATAACAGAAAAAAGTATCTTTTAGATTTAATAAAAGGGTATTTTTATCATTCTAATAATTTAATTTGGTCTTTCTAATAAAATATATTGTAGAAGTGGATACCATTTTATTATCGAATTATAATTGGTTAGATTGTTTTCATTTTCGGGTTATGAAAATGAAATCATATAATAAAGGCATCGATAACTCATGAAGAATTAGTTAAAATAAATACTCAATGGATGAAATTTTCAGTAGGATGTTAATCATGTATAGTAAAATCTATAAGAATAATATAAAAGTTGTAAAGCAATGTAAATAATTACCCATACCCATAAATTTAAATTAAATATTTAATTATCTTATGTTAAAATATAGACAAATATCATTCAAATGAAATACAAGATAAACCACGTTTGTATGATATAGAAAATTTGAAATGAGAGAAAACCTACTTCAAGAAGAGATTCCTGGTCTAGTTTCTCAATATAGGAAGAAGGAGGAATGAATGAAAATAAAAATCACATAAAATACCCGTAAATCAACAAACACAATATAAAGGGTTATCAAAAATTCATCCCCAAACTCTCTCGAAAAAAATTCATTGCCACCACAAATCCATAAAGCAAGAATAGAAAGAACCCATGGGGATCTAAAGTGTACATACGTCGATCACCATAACAAAACCATAAAAACCCATAAACCCAATCAAGAGATGATGGAATGGAGGATATTATAAAGGAACTTAGAGTTCATTTAGAAATTGAGAGAAATGATGGTTGATGAATTACTAAATGATTAACTAAAAAAATTAAATTCCAAAAACCTACTCCATTCACATTGTGAATTCCATTAATGATATAAATTCCATGAGTTCCCACATATTTAAATATATGAACACAATACATAGTATGAAACCCCCACATCATTTCATTCTAGGGAAAATTAAGGTAGCTCTACTCAAAGTAATTAAACATATTGAATTAACCATTCACAATGTGAATCCATTTCAATGACTCCTTTTATCCCACAAACAAGAAATCATACTGACTAGATACACATTTTGTGAACCATAACCTCATGAAATAATTCTAATTTCCATATTGATCATCCTGGTTCAATACTATTGTAGCTCTAATCCCACAAAACACTTTGAAAACCCCACAAGAATCCTTTGAGAACTCTCTAACCAACAAAACTATACAATTAACAGACTTAGAAATCATAATCAATAACATTAAAGACATTTCAATTGATTCTCTCAATTGATACTCAAAACTAATCTCATGTAAAAGGGGGTATGAATAAATATCATGTTATATAACTCTCAAGGGTTACATCATATAGCACACACTACCATCAACCAAACTCAACAAATTAAAAACCAAAAAATATCCTAAAAACAACTTCACTACTAACCACATCACCACCACTCACTGGAAAAAGAATAAAATCATCTAGTATAGAACATAAACTACAAGATTCGGGCATATCTAAATACACCACCATCCAACATCCTCACAATCAAAACCTATAACCACTACACTATCACACATAAATCCTCGAATGAATAAATTATGGAATATCATATTTTATATTTAGTTATTATCCTTCTAGGTTGAACTAACTCAAACACATAATTTTTAATCATGTCAACTTGTATTGTGTTTTTATTTGGATTAAAAAACCCACATTTTTAAAATCTATAATCTTTTTCACAGATCATACATAAAAAAATATGATATTTAAAAATAACACATCTTATAGAACTCTTAGATCTAAACATTACAATGAAAAAAGATTAAAACTCAACATTATGTAATAGGAACATAGCTTTGTACCTCACTCCCAAGTACTCTACTCCATGCCACCATGCCTCTAGTTCACATGAACCAATTAAATATCCACCCACACATAATCTTCTCCTAATGATCCTATATCTCAATTTGATGCTCCACGATTATTCTACCATCATAAATATAAATCTATCAATAGTGAATGATATAGGATCCAATGTGTATATGTAAATATATATAAGATACAATTAATATTTTGATGATCCTTTAAAAATATAGTGGTATCTCCAATTGATATTCCACCTCTTTGTACCACCCCAATCCCTCAAATGCCCAAACAAACCTGTGAGAAATATTACCCCTTCTAAACCTCAAATATCTATATCAATAGGTGACACTCAAGAAAACATGGTCACAAAACATGAAATACAAGGGCCTACTCCTATAGTCGACATAAAATTTATTATAGTCATGTGATGATTTAATCCACCGATGAAAAAGTTAAACCATTTCTATCATGTAAGACACCACATTAGGACCAATAACTATTCATTCGCCAACGAACATGAAACATAATAGAGACCAACAAGGATGCCCATATAAATCCTCAAACATGGATATTCTGATCAGTATGTGATTGCAATTATTGTAATCAAGATCCACTAATGAATGTTACATTCCCAAAATCCTCCAATTTCAAATATGCATGGCTATAGAATATCCTCTAGTGTGTATATTGTCCTCTCGATCTTCTTATACATTTGAGGATGGAAAGAAGTGTTGAGGTATGAAATAATGACAAATGAATAGTTTCATACCATTATTATTGAATGTAAAATTTTCCTCATGGTCCTAGACAATAGACCTCATTAATCCATGAAACCTACCCTCCCCATCGATGTGCCTCCTTGACAAAACATCTCTAAAAACCCGCACCCTAATCACTAAGAAGTGATCCGATTTCATTATTTGACCCATTATTACCCAGCTAACATCACTGATTGAAAATAATGGGGTATCCAAATTTGAAATCCATCTATATTTCATCTCATTTTCACTCAAGAACACCCAATGGTTTAAAAAAACTAAGAACATGGTATTCAGTCCTTACATACTAGACAAATAGACAGTGTGCCTTAATATCCACCACTATATATTCCATCTCAAACCAACAAATTGAAACATCAATCCACGGTGCATCTTGTATAATATCAGGTGTATTGAAAAGGGTGAGATATTATACTCATGAATGGGTATCTCACACATCACATTCAAGAAAACCATCCCCCTAAAAACATCTTTCGATTATCACCGTCCTCCGACCACCAATCCTAAGCATCCCAATGAACAACACTATCATCCATCACCTCACCCACTATGCTTCCCAACTGATAATCCTCTGCCTAAAGAATAAAATAGGTCTATAATATCATTTAAAAATAATATTTTCTAACATTAATAACTCTAGAATATTATTGTAGGAATAACAGCTCTTCTATTACTCTATAAAAACACATGATCTCTGGAAAATAAATCCCCCCTTGAAATTATATTCATTGATTTATCCTAAAGGCTCACCATTCCTAAGGTGTAGAATATCTTAAATTAATCGTTCAAATGAAACTCCATCCCCATTCATAGATTTGGATTTTGAAAAAAATTATGGAGTATACAACTCAAGATGTTGTGATATATTAAGACCATCAGGTTTTCCCAAGTGAGGTAATTCCACCACAACTTCTGTACAAACAAAACTAAATATTTCTCTATATAAATGGTGGATTATTTATTCTCATGGTTATGTACCTTCCTAGACCAATAAGAGGCCACCTCTGTATACTTCATCCACATGAATCCTAAGAACATAAGGGAAGTGTCATAAAAAACCTCAAACATCATCCCATCCCCTAGTAATCAGAGTAGTGAATCACAGACCAATTTACATATTAGTAGACAAATGTTTCCTAGAGATGATCATAATAAATAAAATCATGGTATTTCCTAGAAAAAATTATGAACATGACTTAATTTATAGGTAAATTTTTCCAAAAACTATGATAATATACCTAAATACCAAAGACACTATCAAATATTTCCACATTGTTGGGTGATGCCCCTAAAAAATATTCATCCACATTGATGGGTCTAAAACAATTCCCTAACAAGGAACTGAATTCATGATCAATATGATAATAATATGTTCATAGAATAATCTTGTAAAACATCTAATTTATGTATTGACATCAAATAAATTTCAATATATCACTTATATTATTATCATGTTATTCCACTAACTTCATGTAAATTAGTATCTCATTGATAAATAGTACAATGGACATGTCTAGAAATTCATGAAACAATTAGTTCATGATCCCCATGAATATAAATTTTTCATCTATGAAACTATGTTAAATGAAAATGAACATTAATTTCTCATACCTAAATATTAAGGAGATATTTGGGATATCACCCTCTTTCACTCTCAACTAGTGATACATAGACTCTAGATTGATCTCCAAAAACCAACTGGCCCCTCCAATGTAGTTAAATATATATTATATATCATGAAAAGGGTAAAATTTATTATTGAATAAATAATTCATTCCCTGATAGTCAATTGACATACATAAACTACAATTTTCAATCTTGGAGGAAAATAATTGAGCACCCAATAGTTACACAGTAGGATGGATGAAACCTTTCTACATCCGATCATGTATCTGAATTCTCATATCCCACAAATCAAATGGTTCCATCCAACAAGGATCCATCAAAATCATCAAAAAAAATTTCTATAATTCTATATAAAGTCAATATCACATTATGGGGATATCTTCACCACCCCATTGATAAAAAAATAAAATATATCCCAAAAAACCCTATGAACCACCATGACTCTAGCTTCGACTAATTCCATATAAAAATCACCTATCAAATGTTAATGTGGGTGAACATATCAACTATCCACCTGAAAACCCATCTCTCCAATGAAAAACACACACTGGAAATCCATAATGAAGAACATGACTCTTCTCCAAAATAAGTAAATATCATAATGAAAAAATACAACTATCCAATGATAAAAATGATGCACTAATGTTGCGTCTAAAGGAAGAAAAGATCTCCATGGGACTCAAGTGTCCCTATCATCATTATACACTTCTATAACGCCTCATTTGTTTAAACCGCAACTAAGTGTAGTAAAAAATGGTGGAATGTGAAACCAATCTAGTTATTTTCTAAGAGTGTAGACAAGAAATGGTGAAACCAAGCAGTGTGGCACTCTTGATTGAAGCAAATAGAAAACAAGGGTACAATAAAATTGGGTGTACATTCAATGATATTTATATTATTTGATAACAAATCCAAAATTGCATATAACTAATCCTAACAAACTATTATATGTCTCCAATAATGGGACACAACTATACTATGATTGTGTCGAGGTCCCTAAACTAGTAGAATATATTGAAATTGGACCTCACCTACTAAATACCATCCGGGCGGGGAATCAGTACATTGTCCATGCTGTTGAAATGTTCTTTTTATTTTAGGATGAAATTAAATCAAGACACCTACAAAAAATTATCAATAGAGATCCATTGTTAACTATTTTTTGGTTATTTCAACAATCCATATCGAAAAAACATGTCTTGTAGTCCCGAGAAAATCATAGAAATCCTACGATCGAGAAGTCTAAAAGGGATACTATTAAGGTCGAACCCCATCTAGTTGATGCCTTAATGGCCCTAGAACATGATACCATCCATGGAAAAATATTCTTTTTTATTAATAATTCAATCTCCCCTCTCATCATAAATTTCATCATGAGTGCTGTAATTGATCACACATTACATCTTTTGAATCTTCATATATGTTTATAACTTAAAAGAAGTAACTGCATACTTGATCTATAGATGTAGTGCCTCTTTAAGGAATATCTTAGAATACTCTTTATCTATAAAATTATATGGGGGAAAATGTATAAGTTCCATGAACATGATCCCACACTTCCACACTGAAAAACTCCCACACAGAAGACTAATAAGATATTACATCATCTCTACCTTCATGGTAGATGAACAAAACTATTCAAAAAATAAATCAACAAATTTCACCCATGAAATATCTCCCCCATCCACTAATAAATATACAAAATCCATAATTATAATATTGGTCCCCACATCTGAATAATATCCAAATTGACCTAGAACACCACTGGGGGATAGATCAAACTAAAGGCCACCCAAAGCTACTCCAAACAACTAACTATCTCTATTTTGGAAACACTGCACTAATACTTCCCCAAAAAATACTATATAAAATTGAACAACATCCAATTTCATGATTCATTGACCACGCATCTCGATCAACCATCTAACAATTAACAGGATTATCCTATTGAACCTCTACTACATGAACAACCATGAATTATAACTAGGTGATATGTGAAAAGGTAGACAAATATTTTAAAATACTATATAGTATAGAATTTTAATAATATTAATTCCAATAATTTTTTTCTTATTTTTAATATCTCTAAAACCTATACCAATTTACAAAAGAACACAAGTCATCGTGGTGCATGAAACTCTCCCAGGTCTCTGTGATTTAATCTCGTCCACCACACTCAGGTCCAAGCACTCGCTTGCGGGGTGAGGGTCTAAAATCCAATGAACTAGCTAGTCTCCCTAGGATATATCAGAAAACATGATAAGATATCTCAAATTCCCTACAAACCCCTGAAAACATGATATTTATTAACTCCAATATCCATGATATCAATCAACAATCATCTCTAATATGACTCTATCATAACCCCCACTAACCAATGATACCACAATGATGGGAGAGGGATAATGATAATTGAGTCCAACCTTTTGTAGGACCCAGGTTGGTGACTGACAGGGAGGGTATATTAAAATATTCCAAATGGTTGGAATAATCATCAAAAAATTGCATCATGATATAGGATGTATCGACTATAAAAAACTCTATGAAATTACATTAAAAGAAAGACAAAAATGATACCAAATACATATACAAAAAATATGTATAGATAAATGTCCCTAAATTAAATACCTATTGAAAATATAAATCAAGGACACCAAAACAGTTTAATTATCTGAGATACTAATGTACTGCATAGTCCATATAATCCACCTAGAAACAAATAAAATTGTTTATATAAATCTGGTGAGTATACAAGTACATTTATTATTGAAACAAATATCTCTCATGACCATGTGAAAGAAACATACAAAAGAACCTATGATAAAATTCAGGAACCAACAATGTAACAACATAAAGATTTTTATGAAATAACTTTCTAAAATATTTTTTTCATTAATAGATTGTGTTACATTCCAAACTGTGATTAAAAAAACATTGTATAATATTTAAATATTGTTATTTCATTGAAAGTTATCACATAATTATTGGATTGGAGGTTATGAATTGTAATTACTAAATTATAAAAAATTAATGGTTATATATTTACAATTTAACTTTTTATAAAAAATTTATAATTGAAATTAAAAATAATTATAAATAAAAAAATATTTTAAAGAAAAATATTTTTTATGTGCATAATGTGTAATTATTATAATAAATTTAATTTATCCATATTGGTGGAATATTTTAATATCAATTATGTATTATTTACATGATATAATTTTTAAGATATTTTGAAATTATTATTCAATGTGGAGGATACAAATAAATCTATTCTGATGCGTAAAAATGTATTTTCCCTAAATAATATTATGTCACATTTTTCATATATAATTTAAAATTAATTTAATCATTTATATATATAAAATCAGATTAAATAAAATTAATATTTATATTCATGATTTAAAATTATTGAAAATAGTTCCTTTTTATTTATGTTCAATATAAATATGAACCACCTAAAAATTTATCACCTTATTAATGGGTAAATAGAGTTAATATACATTAAAACTAATTGGTAAAGCCATATTTTTTATCACAATTACAATTTTATGATTACAAGTTTACCCTTACCACCATATCCTTAATATGTTTTAGTTTACTGGATTATTTTCCATTAAAATAACAAACATAACATTTAAATCAATTAAATTTACACACTGTCTCTATTTTTTAGTATCACATATATTGATAGATATGAGAAAAACCAAGTAATGAGGGAATGTAAATTAGTATTTTAAGATAAATATAAGGATTTTAGTATTATAAATATATTTATAATTTTTATAAATTACATAATTTCATTAAATGTGTGTGAAATGCTAATATGAAATATATTTAATTAAAATGAAAACAAAGTTTATGATATTAAAAATATTATTAATGATATAACATTACTGTAATATAGTTTTACACGAATTTTATTGGTTAGTATAAAATATTAGTCTATTTTTAAAAAATATATTCAACTTCCCCTTTATATTGATGTAGTTAAATTCAAATTAATTTATTAGTTTCAAAATTTACAATTCTAATATTTTATCAATAAAATATTTGATAAAATTAACTAAAAAATAGAATATTATATAATGGAATGGTGGCTATAATATTGGCTAAATTTTCCAAAATTTAACTTATATTGTCCAATTGTTAACTTATATGTAATAATTACAACCCTGCAATACTGATAACGTTTTTACTATATTTAAAATAAAAATTGGTTAACTTAGGTTTAATCAAAATGATAATGTTAAATAACACAAAAAATTGTATAAATTATATTGTTTAATAGAATTAATACCCAATAAATTATTACCTTTTAATTCCCATAAATTTGGAGTCAATTTTCTTGGTTATGATTTTATTATAATTAACTATATAGGAAAATTACAAAAGTTTCACTCAACTCAATTATTAAAGTCCACATCCTATGTAACTTATTTTCACCACATAGATTTTTATAGATCAATAAAAATATAATAATATTTTTTTCAACTTACCTGGAAACATCCTATAGGAATTGGGACTCCAAAAGGACTAAACCTATTGCATTTTAGAGTAGATCATAATGAATCTTTTCAATGAAGATGTAATTGTCGTAACAGATCACATTACATTTTACACATATTTAACTCTTATAAATTTGTGATATTTATAAAAAAAATATATCCCCTAGATATTATAAAATAAATTTTTCTTTATTAAAATTGCATTATACACCCACTTTCCTATCAAATGAAAAGAGAAAGTATCGCTCATGTGCACATACAGCTTTCCATCTCTACAATGAGATTTAATTAATATTTCATCCCAATATTTTAAAATTATATACTATGATGTATTTTATTTTTATTAATGATATTATATTTCATATTTTTACATTTGGAATTATTACAACACTTATACCTACATACCTTACAATCTGTTGGAAAATAAATATTTTCTTATGTGTGTGTGTACTACTATCTCCGTGATGAAATGTGATTCAATTAAAAAAAAATTACCCATTATTTTAACAAGGATTGATTAAATAAATTTATATAATATAAAGAACAGTAAAATTGTGTTGTAATAGTGAATTTATATTTACCTTTAATTTGTTCTCTCCATTAAAAAATTAAATTTGTGCTCATCCGTACACCTTATTTACCATAACCTGGAATGGTGTAATACATCTTTCTATTTTTTATAGATGAATATAAATATTAATGTAATGTATATAAATTATTTATATATTATGATTAATATTATGGGGTAAATCGAAACAAAATAAATGTACATGGCATGGAACCTCTAAATTGAAATACTCTTTATAAATGAAACATTTAACACCTTGAAAATATTACATTAATAGGGAATTATTATTAAATTTGGATGTTTAAATGTTTTAATTGGATTATATATGATATTATAAGTATTAAAATCATTATTTAATAGAGGAATAATAAATTTAAACTCGTTATATTAGAGTATAGAGTTTTTTCGAATACAGATGGACATGAGGTAAAACCATTATGCCACACTAACATTATTTTTCAAGATTTTTTATGATAACATTTTTGTCATAAAATGTTATGATATAAATCTCGTTATAATCAAGAATTTTCCAATCATATGGTTATTTCATTGAATGAAATTTTTTACTTTCAAATTTCTCAACTTTTTTACTTAGAATGGCCTAAAATTTGTTTTGATAGAAAATCCACATCCTTTCTCACTTCAATAGAAAATAATTTGTAGTCCATATTAATGTTTTCTAAAAATGTTATATTTATGGGGTTTATTATTATTATATGATTTTTTAAAATTCATTTCTGTCTATATTTGAATTTTAAAAATGGGTTTAATGGAATCTACATTTCAATTTCTAAAAAATTTTATTTGTGATTTTTCCAATAAATATATAGAAGGAATGTTTCTATAAATAAATGGAATGATATTATTTTCCCACCATAAATTCTAATATTATTTTTATTGTGTTCATTACTAGTGTATAGAGTTATTTTCAATGAAAATGATTTCCAATATAATTTCATTGTTTTTTAATAATTGATATCAATGATGGAAATTTTATTTTCATCTAGGTTATTTTACTTGTATTGTAATGGTATTAATATTAATAAAAGGAAATAACCCAAGATTTCCCTTATGATTTAGTAGGAATATTATGCAATTATACCATTTGTATGTTTTCCTTAGATTAATTAAAGAATATGATGACATATTTTTTATGAAACATATTTTATTTCCATGAGTTATTTTGTGATTAAATGGTGATGAACAACATACCTTTTCAAAAGGATTTGATAAGATGAAATTTTTATTAAACCAGTTAAATTTTATGGGTTCTAAGATGATTAATTATTTATGATCTTATCTTGCTCATATTTATAGTTTTCATTGTATAATGGTTTGGACCTATATCTCTCTTAAATTTATTATGAAAATATTATACTCTCATGAGATTAAAATGAATGGAATGGGGAGTGACTTGAATAAATAAGAGGCTATGTAAAATATGAGAGTCATGGAAATCATATTTTACAAGTGTGTTGGTTTGGGGATTTAACTCATTCAACTATAATATCCGTTTAAATAATCCTCTAATAATGAGAACTTGATTTTCTAATCTTATGTGTATCCCATAATTCCATTTATTATGATAATTTTATGATATTATGGATTATGTTCATCGATTAATTTATGATTTATATCTTATGATCTACCATGATTTATTATATGAGTTATGATTATAAACATTTATATATAGGGTATGGTTTTAAACATTCAAGATCAAGGTATTGTACCCTTTTTCTCATGATATTATTTTGGGATCATTGATATCTCTCTGGTTTACCCTTACTAGTCATTTGAGCTCAATATTTTTATTGGTTTACTTTCATTATGTTATGAATAATTTTATTATATTATATATATATATAACTATTTATAAAAGAAATAATTTGGGGATTATGTAAATATTTTATAAAAGATTAGTTTACACTTCCATGGTTCCAAAGATATTATACATAAATTAATGAGGTGTGAATATAAATTTTATTAATTGAATATTTATCCATTAATATGTAATAACTTTTTATGAAAAGTTTTTTTCTCTATAGTAGTAATTATATAAAGGTTTAGTTAATAATTGGACACTTGGATGATAAAAAATTATTTACAACTCTATGTATATGTATAAATAGAAGATAAATTACTAATGTATTTGTAAAGATATCTAATGATATAAGATAAAACTATAGATTCATAGAAGAAGGTTTCATTATATAGACATTCTATAAGTCACTTTTCATGATTTTTTAGTTAAACACAATGATTATTGTTGATCACACTATGATTTTTTGTTATATTTACTAGATACAAATCGATTGAATCAAGGTGATATTGAATTCAGTTGACAAAGAAATGGTTATCCGCATTAGTAAATGAATGTTATGGGAGATAGATTAAAATTATTTTTTCTACACTCACACCACTTTTTAAATAAATTAATTACACTGATATTCCAAACTAGAAAATGGTGGAATGATGTTCTATTGAGTCCTTCATGAGTAAAAATATACATTATTTTTGTTTTTTCAAATGATCCATTATTTAGAGTGAAATGGATTAGTACAACTTTGAAGGTATTTTACATTATTAAGAGTTCATAATAATATAACGTTATTTTGTATTGTTAGGATTTTGATGGTGAAATAGATTAGTATTGCATTCTTATCAATAACAAAATTAAATATGAAAAAAATTAATCCTAGAAGGTGGGGAATGTTTAAAATATTGTTTTTATATAAGCACCTTCTTTTTATTCTTCCTTTGAAATTTGAGATATAATTAATTTAAATGAAGTAGAAGGATTATGAATCTATCAGTACCTATGATAAAAATTTTAAAAGACTTTTATGAAATTATTCTACTATTATCATCAAACCTAAATGTGTATATGATTGATTATTCAATTTCATAAAACCAAGTATCCAAGGGTAATTATACATAAGGATCTGTAGTAGTTATGATGTAGTTTTGCAATGTTATCTCAAGGTGGAGATAAATAATTCTGTGGTCTACAAATCTCATAGACTTTATAATAAATGAAAACTGAAATTAAAATTAAATTAAAAAATCCACTGATATAATTTGATGATCCTTGATTTATACTTGACATGTGGTAGGAAATATGGGATAAATTGTCTAAAGGGAGATGGAAAATTTTTCTTATCTCAAAAGGATAGTCATAAGTAAATATAATACCGAAATGATTGTCAGAGGTTATATAATGATTTGAATATAGATAAATCACCACCATATTAACCAGCCAAAAAAATTAAATTAAATGAGTATGGGTTTTAGGCAAACCTGTTCCAAAATCCAAATCATAATGACGATAATTTATGTCAAAAAAATAAATCCCACAGGTAAAGGGAAATATCAAGAAATCACTATTTTTATATGTGTTATGATAATGACCTGGTTAAAGGTATACATAGCATCCACTATAGAACTATTAATGTTTTATTTGATTATGGATTTATCAACTCTATTTAATGTAAATACTTTTCTATGTGTATAAAAATTGAAAAAATATTATAGGATGATGTTTTAGAAGTAAAAAACCATAAATGGTATGATGATTTCATCAAATTTATATGGTTCTTATTTGTTTGTTGTTTGTTGGAATGTGTTACCTATATGCCTTTTCATTCTTCCTCTAATTGAATTTGATGATATTTTTTTCATGGATTGATTTTTTTCTTAAAGGAAACATCAATTACCAAGGAAAATAAGTTATAATTAATATTCTGAAAAACCTATGATGGCCTATCAATGTGATGAAAAAAATGAAATTCTAATGGAAATTAAATCCATCAAAAGTGTCATAATTTTCATTAAAATGGGATTTTATCACAAATGGTTGGGTGAAAACTAAATAACAGGATATGGTTATTGTTTGGTAGTTTATTGATGTCTCTCTAGAAGAGTTTCACGATATTCTCTCAAATCATAAATTTGATATTTAAATAGAAATCTTACATGGTGATACACGTATTTTCAATATTCCATATAAAATGGCATTGAATTTAGTTGACAAAAAGTTATTATGATATTTTATGATAATCATGGAAATGGATTATTTCATTCACGTCAATAAACATGGGATGAACCTATTCTTTTGTTGAGAATAAATATGGATCAATGAAAATATTTTTTTATTATCAAGAAAATAACCAGATCAATATCAAGATAAAGAATCATCTACCATATACTGTTGACTTTTTTGATCAATTTTTTTTATTTTAATATGTTTCCATCATATATAATCATTATAAGTATCATTAATTAAGGCTAAATAATGATGATAAACATAAGACAAAATTACTTACAAGGTATGGACAATTGGAATTTATATAAATACAATTTGGCACTACAATTTCCAATTATATATTCATCGATTTAATTATTAATTTCTGTAGAGATTACATTCATTAATTTTTTGGTAGTCGTTGTAGAAGAATTTCGTATTTATTAAAATATTAATGGAAAATATGAATATCACTTAGGGATTTTTCAGAAGACCCTAAGGAAGGAGTAGCATTAAAAAATTACTATGTGTGTATTTTGGAAACAATTGTTTCATTTTTTGGGTCATTTAATCTCAAGAGATCATAAATAAGTTTCCCCTTTAAATATATAAGTTATTAAATTTTTTTTCATCCAGCCACTATGAATGAAATCTATAGATTTCTACGTTTTACTACATATTATCGGTGCTTTGTGGAAACTTTTTCATAGATATTGAATCCAATCACAATTTTGACTCTAAATATATCTATGATCATGTAAATGCATGAATGTGACTAATGTTTTATCTAAATAAAGATAAATATATTAATAGAACTAATTATTATAATATATTTTAGTAGATAATGGTTTTTAATATATATAGATTTATTATATAATAGACTAGGATGAATCCTCGTATAAAAAGAAATGGTTATAGCTTACAGCTCAGGAAAATTGAAGTCCCAAGAGAAAAATTTACCAAATCATGATTTATATTTAGTGGTGAAATATTTTTCATTAATGATATAAAGTCATTATATCTATGGAAAAATGTGTGACATATATAATGATAAAATATATGAGTGATTTAACTCATTCAGATATAACCATGATCTAAAGAAGATGGATGGAGCTAAATAAAGATAATGACTCCTCAATGCAATACCTCCCTATGAATGTGATCAAGGTGTCAGACGACCAATATCAAAAGGATCAAATTATGTTATCTATGATTATGTTAAAGATAAGATCAAATAAATCTATATTTACAAAGGATGTATCATAATATTTTCAAGGAATAGTATAATTCATATATTTATTAGATATATTTTCACCCATCAACCCAAGGGAATATTAATGATGTATAGAAGGAATATATAGAGAATAGAAATATGGTTTGAAATGTTCATGTAACAATTCTTAATTATTATGAATTATTAAAGATCTTTATCCATGTATATGTATCCTACTTACCATGTTTGAATAAATAGATGATGGATAAAGCTCATCATTATACATTCATAATTCATCCTACAATTTTGAATATGTGTATGTATTTTAATGTGTATTTATAGTGGGACAGAATAAAGAGATATATTTAAAATATATTTTTCATAGTTTCTTGTATGTAAAAAAGATAAGGATAAGATATATATGTATAAGTTAATGTTACAGTAATTATTTTAAACATAATGAAAATGAAAAAACATTACTATAGATGTTTACATTCGACACTCAAATCCATTTATAGGGTACAATTTTATTTGCCTTTTAGTCGATCAACTTATTCAATTACAACAATTACTTACCATTAGATAATATTTCTATCCGGATCATCATACTCATATATACATTAAATAAGTGGCAAAATTTCCTGGTGTAAAACACTCAATTGTTTCTGACAATGATCTGAGAATTATGTTAATGTTGTAGAGAAGTCATCTGCTGGCTCTAGATACAACGGTATGTTTTAACTCTACTTATCATCCTTAATCTTATTTTAAATATTGGAGGACCATTAAAACTCTAAAATACTTATTGATAGCTTTCTCTATGGATTTCATAGTTCATTAGGATATTGAACATTCTTTGTGGGAATTTTCATACAATAATAGCATTCACTCCAACGTTCTAATAACTCGTAAAAATCCTTTTATGGAAGGAATTGTAGAATATAAATTTTATGGAGAAATGCTTGACAATGAAATCTATTGGGACTATATATAGATGACAGAATCAAATTGAAGGTTAGATCCACTCAACAATACCTAAGAACATCTTAGAGTTGAAAAAATAATTATGATAACCACCATTAGAAAGATATATGGTTTTAAATTGTGAAAAATTATTCCTATGAATATCTCATAGGAAGATGGTGAAAATATTTTTAATGATGGGATTGATAAGGCATATATATATTAATCCTTTTGAAAATTATTATTACATTAAACTGATATATTATCGATTTCTGCTCCATGAAAATATCTCAATAGTTCATGAAGTGTTACATGTATGTATCCAAAGGATGTGAACATAAGATCATTTAGATTTACTGAAATAAGAGTTCATACTACTGGAGAAAGAACCTTTTTATAATGATCAAGCTGAAGAGATTATGGATCATTGATATAATGTTTAATGAAACAACACCACTCACGAGGTCATTGTTTTTTTTTCGAAAACACCAATTTGAGGATGCTTTATATGGACCTGAGGAAATGAGATGGTACAATTATCCTCACAAGTTTATTTAAAAGTGATGAATTCAAAGGGTGAAAAGGTCATTAGTTTGGGTATAATGTTACAAATATTGAATTTTTATGAAATTTTTCTCTTTAAATAATTTGATATCTTCAATAGATTGAGTTATAAAAAACCCTAGTTTAAAAGAACTATAACATAATATTAAAATACAATTATATAAAATTGAATTTATCACCCAACCAATTTATTGATAGGTATTATAATAAATAACACAATTAAAATAAATTTATGTTTATATATGTATAAAATTAACTCACTAGTTATTAAATTATTATAAATGAAAATAAGAATCATTTTAGATAAAAGAAAATATTTTTACAAAAATGTCAATATGTATGAACAGAATATATTTTTAACATACAATTAAATTAATTTCTATTAATGAATTATTTTAAATAATGTTTTTTATTATTTAATTGATGAATTTTTGGAAATATTAGAAACTATTTTACAACTATTAATATAAGATAAAAAATCCATTTTTTCTTTAAAAATACATTTGTTCAAAATATAAGTTTATCAAAATTTTCAGACATACATAAAAGTTAATTTATTCCATTTATGGGTTCTTATTGGATAAATTGAATTAAATATTTCAAATCCCATGGTTAAAATATCCCAAATTGGCCCTTTTATTTTGGTCATTACTAGTATTAACTATGAAAAAATGTATCACTTCATTAAATAGAATATTAGACTAATATAGATGAAAAATTAGTGGTATGTCCATAACGTTTCATATTGATGATTATTTTATGAAGGTAATTCAACCCTTATAGCATTAGAAACTAAATAAAATAGTTTAATAGACAATTCTCCTTGAAAATGGCCAATATAAAATTTAAATGAAATAATGTTACAAAATGTCTCTCTCAATGTTTTTATTATCACTTCTGTTTCCGAATAGAGGTAAAATAAGTCATTAAATAAAATAAATGTAAATTTTGATATTAATGAAACTTAATTCATGATAAATATTTTGTTATAATTGTAATAAATTATATAATTTCCTTAAATTTTGGTAAAATGCTAATATGATATTAATTCAAATTTATGAAAAATAAAACAAATGATTTTAAAAATATTAAAAAAATTATAATTTGAGTCATTTATAGTTTTCCATTAATATAATAGGTTAATATGATATATTAGTATTTTGTAAATGAATTATATTTGATTACATATTTTTTTATAATGTATTTATAGTCAAATTTAATGAATATTAGAGAATTGACAATAATGATATTTTGTGGAAATAATATTTTATGAAATTTAAAATAATGAATAAAAATACATAAATAAGACAATTTGGTTATTTTATTGTCAAAAATCACTTAAATTTCCCAATTAAGGTCAAAATGTAGACTTATAAGTCAAATTACAATATATTTATATAGAATCTTTTGTAACCATAGTTGAAATAACAATTGGTTAACAATGGGTTAATCAAAATGATAATGTTAAAAACATAAAAAAGTTGAATAAATTCTTTTTTTATGTGACTACAACCTATAATACCTTATCATTGAATCCATATCAATTTGGTGGAATTTTTTATGAGAATAAAATTATTATTATTTAATGTTTTGGAAAATTCCAAAATCTCCCCTCACCACAATTTTAAAATTGAACATACCCCTCACGTAAATTCACCAAATTAAGAATCATATCTTCAAAAAATATAAAAAGCATATTTTTAAACTTCTTAATTACATCTTAGTGGGTTTTTTCATCCCAATAGACCAACACTGGATCCCTTTTAGAGGGATCTAAAAGAAATGATTCAATGAAGAGGGAATCGCCAAAACCAATCACATTCTTTTAAAATCTTATATTCATTCTCTAAATATATGGTAATTATCATATATGAACCAGATCAGTAACCTTGGTATTTTTAAATTTCAATATTATATTTAAAACACCAATGTACACCCTCTTTCCCATCAAATAATAAGTGAATGTGTCTGTCATGTGTATTTATTACTTACCTTTTCCACATAGATATACATAACATTTTTCAGAAAAAGAAATTTTTTTTAGATGGGTATTATGATGGATTTAATAATTAAATATTATATTTATTAAATATTTATAATTATGGATTATAATATCACATATACATACCTACCTTCTAATCTATTGGAAAAATATTTTGTCGCTCACGTGTATCTGTCCACTACCACCTCAACAAAGCGATATAATTTTTTATTCATTTATTTTTTCTGTGTATAGTAATAAGTTAATATATAATGAATATATATGATACATATAATGAGACAATTATATTTTAAATATTACTCATTATTTATAAATATTTTATTTCATCCATTTAAAATGAAAACAGTGTTTGTCGTACGTTTGGCTTTTTGTCTCCACAAATGGTGTAATTAATTTTTGAATATTATATGGATGACATTAAAAATGAATATCATTAATAAATGTGATATTTATATAATTTTTAATATCAGTTAAATCATTATTCGATGATAAATACATAAGGAAAA
This sequence comes from Viscum album, assembly GCA_963277665.1. Lineage (NCBI taxonomy): Eukaryota > Viridiplantae > Streptophyta > Magnoliopsida > Santalales > Viscaceae > Viscum > Viscum album. Next base: position 1,203,810,758 of record OY728135.1, read on the forward strand.
GACTAATGAACTGAAATACTTATGATATAAGAAATAGTTAACTTCAGGTAACGATGATTTTAAAAAGGAATTTTTATCAAATGGGGGTGTTGAAATATTATAAATTAAAAATATAGACTTAAATGTATAATCATTACTCTCATAAATAAATATAATAAATATATATTTATTGTAAATTACATTGCATTTATTTTAAATCAAGTAAATCACATGGTAAGTGATTTTTTCATATTCTCACTGTTTATCAGGATTGTTTATTATTATGTTTTAATAATGAAATATTATATTATAACTATCAATATACTCATCAATTTAATTCAAATCAATTTATATCAGGGAAATTATTATATTTTCTTTCGTTTCAGTACCTTATTTACTCAAGATAGTAAAAATATGTTTTTAACAAAAATCAACATTATATATATCTTTCATAGAAAAAATATTATTCCCTTACCAAGATTTCATAAATTATTTCAGGGAAGTTTTTTACATTTTTCATATTATAATTAAAAGAAAACATTAAACATTTTTCCTTTTTAAAAAATTTATAGAATAAAATATTTTTTCATAGTTAAAATGAGGTACTTTGCAAATTTTCTTACAAAAATAGTGAAAAAAATATTTTTTTTCTTATATGGCCTAAACAACACTTCCCACTATCATGAAAAATATTTTTTGTAATCATAATTTAATATTTTTTAGGTTAATTTTCAAATGAAATATTTTTCCTCCATAATTGAATATAATTTTTAATTAGGTTATACTGAAAATAGAATGTTTTATATCTTCAAAAATCTATTCATGATATTTTATTGGAATATCTACTAATAAAAATCAAATAATCCCTATTTTTAGTTATGATTTACTGGGGATATAGTCCAAATATTACATAATTATTCTATCTATATATGGTTTATCAATATGATGATTTTTTATCAAACATTTTTCCATTTCATAGGTTATAATATAATGAAATTAATAAAAAAAATTGAAAGCTATTCCATTTCAATGGGTCCTGTTATAATGAAATATTTATGAAACCGATTTCCTTTCATGGGATCTATGATGATGAATTTATATTAACTTGTGGCCCAAAAAAGTATGATTTTAATTATTTTATTGGTGGGACCAACGTCTCCCTATAATGCATTTGGTAAATATTGATATCTCATAAGTTAAACAAGAATATAATAGGGAGTGAACCTAGTTAAGTAAGAGACTATGTCAACCATGGAATTATTTTTTGTGATCCTTGAATACATATATTGTTTGTGGATGGAACACATTTCACTATAATATCATTTAAAATGATCTTTGAATAATAATGAAATGATTTATTATGCTTATACAACTTCCATAATACAATTTATTATACCAATGTTTTTAACTCATATATTATGTCCATTTTTCATTAATTGTTTATATATTATGAACATGAATGATTTATTACATGAATTAATATTATGGTATATAAAATTTTTTTTATTGTTATAAAATATTAATATCATGTTTTTATACCTTTGTTATCTTGATATTCTTATGTGATCATTAATATTTGTAAGTCCACAACCCAAATTCAAATATAATATTGAGTTTTGAAGTAGAATTTACTTTTTTTACATTTAAAATCTTTTCAGGTTTTGAGTTTTAGATAATTATTCCATAAATATTACACTACATCCCAATTATTTCAAACTAGACACTTCTAATCTATCCAATTTGTTCGCAATAATAATACTCCTGAAAAAGAGTTATTTTTTGGCTAAAAAACATCTTAAATTCTTTTTTTCTCTTATCATTACTTATACCCCATGAAAGAAATTTAAAAACATGTGATGGGCATAAAAATCTCAGTAATAGTTATAAAATAAATACAGAAAACATTATTCTATGGTTACATAGAAATCAATGAAATCATACTTTTCACTTATAAAACATAAGATCTTTAATATACCTCATGAAATCATAAGATTTAAGAATAAATCATCGAAGTACTAAATAGTAAAGGTAAATCGTGGAATCTATAACGTGATTATATTTTAACTTTTATAGCCGAATAGGGAGTAAAATTTATGGTTACATTTGGAATACCAATTAGAGTATATTTCTTAAATCATTTTTGGAGAAACCTTAACGTTTACCTCTGCCACATTACCCAACACATTAGAGATTTATCTCGGGATCAACCACCCTCAGGTTATCAGGGAACCACCAATATATGAAAAAAAATTCCCAAGAACCATAACATAATCATAACACATAAAACAATGATTAGGTAAATATAACATTTCCACCTAGAAATTTCAATACATCAGTTCATGATATAGATATAATAAATCAATATCAAAAAAACACATTTAAAACATTTAAAAACAAATTTTTTGAATCAATGTGTCTCATACATCATTTAAACATTTAAATAAATTAACAATAAAAAAATTAATGTCCATATAAATAATTCCTTGAGGCCATTTTGAAAATATGGTCATTTAAAAGAAATATTTAGAATAATAAATCTTTAAAATAGTTAAAACGATGTTTTTGTTAAAGAGTCCCTTCCCACTTCACAAAATACAAGAAAAAAATAATTAAATAATAACATTAAAAAACCTTATAATATCATTAAAATAAGTATATTCATGATATTATATGTCAAAGGCTAGAATATACATCATATAATAGTGACTTGGTGAATAACCACAAATAAGTATGAATGGAATGTATATTGAGATGAAATACCTTACAAATATCGTATCCTTAGACTACAGATAATCAATGAAATAATTATGTGTGAAAAATATTAATTAACCAAATTTATGAATATATTATGTGTAAAACTGAAACGCCCCGACCCTAGTTACCCAGAGTCGGTGCATTATTACATAACATTGGCATGATCACAAGAAAGATCAAATCTCGAAAGACCTATTGGTTTAGTAGCCTTGGAAACACTAGATATATTCATAAGTTTTACATTACATCATAAAGTGAAAAACTACTACAACAACATAATGTCTCCATAGTCCACACTATTATCCCCTCATAATATCCCTGCAGGTCATTCATAACTTACATCTTCACATCCTGGGAAAAATAAAACATAGAAAAGGGGTGAGCACAAATGCCCAGAAAGGAAAATAATATAGCGGAAACTTTCAAAATTAAGCATAAACATTTAAGGAAATGTATAACCAAAACAAAAGCCTTTTAAACTTGAACTTCAAAATATTATGGCAAAAGTAAAATAAAATAATTCCATTTACTTATTCACATGGATATTATACTAATAGAATAATCACATGCAATATCAATAACCACTTTCATAATGATGGAATGCATAATGCTGAACTTTAATTTCTTTGTCAAGGCCTCGTCCCAAGACCTAGGGGCTAACTGTAACCGGAACCCAACATAGAGTGCCTCTAATAACCGGATACCAACCCGGAGTGACTCTAATAACCGAACACCATCCCGGAGTTCCTCTAAAAACTGGAGACCAAACCGGAGTTCCTCTAATAACCGGAGACCAAACCGGAGGGCTTACTTTTATCGGTCCCCAACCGGGAAGATAGTTGTCTTACACATTCATCTCAATGAATGGTTGAAATATAACATAAACATTCAGATTACAAATAACTTATGAAATTTCAATACTCTAAAAAATACCATGAGTGACATAAGAATAACTTATCCATAGTCAAAAATAGCACAAAACCTTCAATAAAATATGGATGTTTTGTATCATAATAAATCAACTTCAAATAAGCTTAAAATCCATCAAAGAATGTAGACATAGATGAAATCAAAACAATTTTAGAGAAATATCTCTTTTTTTTTAAATCATTTTAAAAGTAACATAATTATAAAATAATACATTGTATTTGAAAATATTCTTATAAGATTTTAAGGGAAGCTTTGACGATTTTATAACGGCGGTAAATAGCCGTACCCGCCGTATAAGTTAAAAAAAACATTTTTACCTTAAATTTGTCGAAAAGGGTTAAAGTGCCTTGTTTGGAAAACGACGGAAAGATTCCTTTCGAAACACATAAGGGTATAAATTAATTTAACCCATATTCTTGTAAATAGTAAAAATGTTTTGAAATACATTAGTAAGAAACATAGATGTGGATGATAAAGAGATCCCAGTAGATTATTACGTATAAACAACCTCGGATAATGAAGAGATTGTGAAATAACCCTTACCAATTTGGTAACTTATGAAACACAGAACCCATGAAAGAGGTATCATACAATTAATATATAAATACACATAAATTAGAGTCTATTACACAAAGAATATATTTACGGTCAGTACATACACCACAGAAAAGGTAATGGTGGCAATATGGCATGAATCTCACGAGAATAAGGAGTGAGGTGAAAACCCCTTACCTTGTACTTTTACTTGGTTGGGGTAAGTTAACCTCCTGCATAATGGTGAAATAATTGTTATTAAATTACACAAGAATAATATACATTAATATGATATCATATATTATCTTTTAACACTGCTTTGTTAATAATATCCTAGTATTATCGTTGTTTCGGGTGTTAACTTACTCGTTTTATTTTATATGTTTTGTTACGTAAGACATGTTTGTAAAGGATAGGTTGTATATTATTCATATCCAGAATTATATCAAGTCCTTAAACATAATTTTTAAATCATCAAATGATAATTATACTTGAATGGATACGATGGAGAATTAATCTCATCGCGTTCGTGGAGACGGTAGTCCGTACGTACGCACGAGCGACGATATCATTATTTTGATATTAGAATAATATATAAATGGATGGTATATCATATATACAGAATCATCAACATGTTACATTTTTTATTTACATTAGTTACACATCATTATTATACCCATCCAAATAATAATATATTGAATAACAATTACACCACGATGTGGAGACGGTAAGCCGTACGTACACAAGTATGGTGACATGTTATTCAAAGGGTGGATAGAATAATGAATATGGTTGTACCATATTAATAATAACATCACAGTATATATATGATACTGGAGTTATTACTTTATAATGGTAACAACAAAGGAAGAAGAAGTGGAAGAAGAAAGGAACTTGGAAAAGGGTGGTGAAATCATTACCTCTTCTTCGGTTTCTTCCTTTTGATTTTATCAAAAGGGCTCCAGAGGCTGGCTTTCTGATCGAACTAAGGCCTCTAGGTTGTATTGAGTGATGTTGGTAGAGTATTTGGGCAGTGTTTTTCCGAATCAAAAGGTTTTGAAGGTGTGAAGAAAAGAGAAGGAGGAGTTCCCTTTTATAAGAGGGGTGAGGGGCACCTTTGGAAAAGCTAGAAATATTAATTTATAAAAAATTCAAATTCGGTTTCTAATGGCTCAAAAGTTGATTATTAAACAGTTAAGGTGGGGATCGGTCGAAGAAAATTCAACAAATAGAATTTAGATAGGTTTGGGTACTTATATTAACCTTATCTTTAAGTATTAACTCTAAGTTAATTAGTTTCACTTTTTGATGTCTCTTTGTATTTTTATATAATATGGTTAATAAACATACTATATACATCCAAGATACCCCCAAGTGGTACATTAATGAGCCACATATCATGAAATAAGTCTCTTGGCCGAACCTTAGATTTTTAGGAATTTAATATCAATTAATAATATAATATTTGTTTTAAGAACTCTTTTATGTCAATTTTGACACTATTCAATAGTTGACTTTTGTGAAACTCATAACATATTGATTACTTATAAAAAAGTCAATTAAATCAATCCTAATATATCATATTATCCTTGAAAATTAGTTTAATTCCTTAAAACTTTCATATTATATTTATTTGGGTATTTATAATATCAATTATTTTGATTTTTCACTATTATAGTAATTACTGCATCATCTTTGTGTCATAAATAAATTAAATTATTTAATGTCTAAAAATTATAAATAAACTATAATTATGTAGAAAAGATTTTTATCTTTCTAATGAATATTTATAATCTAATATCCAACATATATAACCCTATGTACAAATTGTTTTTCTAAAAGATATATGCTTGTGTCATTTTTGTATTCATTTTAACTTAATTAAAATAATGTGTCCCTATCACCTACAAGTGGCACCATGGGGTCCCAAAATCGACCTAAATATTCCTATGTCCGAAAATGTATCAACAAATAAGTCTAGGACACGTTTTAGGGTAATTTAGTATTATTATAATATTATTGGTTTAACCCTTATTTACCGGATTTACCCTTAACCATGGTAAATAAAATATTTACCGCAGTAATTATTCAAAATGTCTAAAAATAAATGTTACCTATTTACACAATTTGAACATCCTGATTCCAAATATGGAATCCATTTTTCTAAATTCAAAACACAGAAGTGGCAGGAATTAATTTAAAATTAATTCCGGCTGTCAAAACAAAAAAGCGTGTTTTTAAGAGATAATAACTATCAAAAGATTGACACTTGTTTATGTTCGGTTTAATTGTAAAATTTTGTCCAATTACCAACATTATATTAAATGGTAATAATATATTCTAAATATACATTAAAACCACTCAAATTCATAATTTATCACTATTAATTATTTTGATTAAAAAAGTTGTTTTTAATTAAAATTTAGTAATTTTCACTATTCATCAAAATATTAAAGTTATCCGAAAAGTACCAAAATTTCACCTTAGGCTAATTTTGATATTCCGCATCCAAATATGAAGGCCATTTTGAAATATAAAATATATATAATTTCAAAAGGTAGGTATTACTATTCATAACGGCTAGTTTGATTGGTTATGGTGTGTTAGAACTCGGTGTTGCGTACAACACATGCTATCACATTATTCAAAGAGAAGCATACCGTAGAAGCTTGGAATGTTTCATTTTAAATTTTTTATGTCCCCATTTAGTCAAAAACTTTAAAATATTGTATTTAAAACGGTTTCAATATTAAAAGTTGATAAAAGTGAAATACTGAAAATGAATTGGTTCTTACATTATGTTTAAGAAACTCGTAATATGGATTCTAAAATTATAAGGAAATATTAGTTTAAAATTTAGTTAATACCATTCATAACCACTTTTGAATGGCTTGTTTGGTAAGTCATGGTGCGATTGAACTCGGTGTTGCATGTAGTGCAAGTTATTGAATTATTTTGAAGAAATAACACACTATGAAATCTTGGGGTGTTACATTCTCCCCTCCTTCAATAAATTACGTCCTCGCAATTTGAAATTGTGTTTCGAAAATAAAAGGTTGAAAATAGAAAATATATTTGTGGGAAAACCCACATCGGAAATTGGGTTACTAAAATTTAGTCTTAATATGAGGAAAAGAGAAATGAAAGGGTCACCACCAAATTATGATCTCGATTAGGAGAACATTGGTGGGAATTAGAGACATATAATTAGAGGAAAAACGTAAATATTTATAGGTAGTGATTGATGTCATCAATCAAAAACAAGTATAAAATTGAGGTCCTTAAACTCATCAATCTATGATGATTTGAAATATCATCAGTTCAACAAACCATAGGGTGTTAGGATAACACATTTTTGACGTTCCAAAATATCTTAGTTGAAATCCCACATCGAAAAATGAATTAATGAGGCCTCTATTTAAAATAAAGAGTGGAATGTATGAAGATTCCCGAAAATAACACATACTAGGGTTCCATGTAGGAAAATATGGATATGGAAGAAAAATCTAACCATCAATTATCTGATGGAGAGTGGTAGAGAACATGGCTATGAAAAGGCCAACAATCCCAAAGACATAAATTAGCGATGATTTAAGGTACCATCTAGGACACCATTTTTGTTCAAAGTTCCTTTTCTTAATGTTAAGGAATTTATTTATGAGATTGGCTAAGATTATAAGGAGATATAATTACTTTATAATTTGAGGTTTATCCATTAATAAATATCTACCACAAACTCATCTTTCACTCTAAAAGATAATAGAACGAAAAAAATATATTCTATTTATCCTATTCGTATAGGGTTCAAAAAAAATGAATTTATAATTCATCTACCAGATCTTTAAAAAAACTACATTATTTAATCCCGGACATCACGTGGGTAAGTGGTAGGTGATACACCCTTGTCGCCCTTCAGTTGTGCGTTCAAGTCTCGCGACCTTGCCGGATGCGACGGGTTGCCGCTCGACCTCCGAGTTGTCCTTTTATGGCAATCCAAAATAATCCAAACTAGAACTATCCAAAATACTTCTGTCCAAACTCACAGTCCAACATTTATAAGGAAGGTAAACATAATGTAGATCATTTTTACCCCATAATATCATATGAATACCTTCATCATGTATTCTTTTAATACACTAAAATATCCTGAATTACCATATTCCTTATTGATTACATTAATGCTCCCTTATTCCATATAGAATGCTAGATATATTTCATCAATCCAAAAATGTTTTAAACCCCAACAATGATGGAATATACAAATCATTAATCAGTTCCAAGGTAGTCAAGAATATCCAATATAATTTATCCAAAACAATCATGTATTATTCCAAAATCACTACCTCGGTATCAGAACTATATTATGGTTTATCATTCTCTCAACCATATATTTTCCAAAAAATTTATCCTGCTATTGAGTCACTTTTCATTGTTCCAAACAATCTCAAGTCCTTAATGAAATAGTACTGCAGTACAATCCTTATATACTCCATAATTATTATAACAAGTACATTGTTGATACAAAACTCAATTGACACAATCAACATAAGAACTCTAATCATTCCTCTTCATCTGTGGTAGTATCATAACATGATTATTATCCAATAGCATCATTTGCGGCATAGTATGATGACTGGGACATAGGTTCGCGTAGTGTCCAAACTCCTTTCAAATGAAGCATTGTACATTTGAAACCATTTTCTTACCTTTGCAGTCACGTACATTGTGCCCTTTTCCTCCACACTTATAACAAACTCCCATTCCTTTCAGGAAAGTTCCAGGGTGTTTCTTTCCACAGTTATCACATATGGGAAAATTATTCTTTTCCCTCTTCCCTTTATCCATCTTTCTCTCTTCCATCCTTTTCTTCTCTTGCTTCCCTTCAAATCCATAGGACTCAGTAAACTCTTTACTTATCTTATCAACACATGATATTATTTCTTTATATGATGATAATACATGCGAGACTATTTCTCTTGTAAATTCTGGCTTAATACCATAAAATATATGATCCTTCTTTCTCTTTGTATCATGTGCATTGCTAGAGTTCTCATTCCTTCTACTGGGCGCCATTTCTAAACAATGGCATACATTAGATTAGATTATGAATAACAATACCTAATCCCAAACTTGTAAAACACATTACATAAATTAAATAGTTTATGGATATAATCCATAATCATAAAAATGTCTCCTTTGAGGAAGTTTATACTCATAAACCCTTCATAATGATTTGTAATGAAAATGAGAATTATCCAAAGCATATCCCCCGGGAGTGTCATAACCAAGAGTGCAGTAAGGCCCGTTGTCGTGCACTAGTTCCCATTCGAGTCTAGATCAAAGCGGTGTTTTCAGGTTTTACCCCTAGGTACATATGTGCCAGAGCCGCCTCTACCTTCTCGTATCTAGACAGGGATGTATTGCTCGGAAAACTCACTAAATCTCAACAATACCAAAAATCTAGGATGTTCTTCTATACAAATCCTCAAAATTCATCTTAAATCTATGTGCTCTAATCAGAGTTTATCTAAATCTAGCTTCCAAGGTTTGTACTAAACTTCGTCTGATACCAACTATAACGCCCTGAACCTAGTTACCCAGAGTCGGTGCATTATTACATAACATTGGCATGATCACAAGAAAGATCAAATCTCGAAAGACCGATTGGTTTAATAGCCTTGGAAACACTAGATATATTCATAAGTTTTACATTACATCATAATGTGAAAACCTACTACAACAACATAATGTCTCCATAGTCCACACTATTATCCCCTCATAATATCCCTGCAGGTCATTCATAACTTACATCTTCACATCCTGGGAAAAATAAAACATAGAAAAGGGGTGAGCTCAAATTCCCAATAAGGATAACAATATAGCAGAAACTTTCAAAATTAAGCATAAACGTTTAAGGAAATGTATAACCAAAACAAAAGCCTTTTAAACTTGAACTTCAACATATTATGGAAAAAGTAAAATGAAATAATTCCATTTAGTTCTTCACATGGATATTCTACTAATCGAATAATCACATGAAATATCAATAACCACTTTCATAATGATGGAATGCATAATGATGAACTTTAATTTCTTTGTCAAGGCCTCGTCCCAAGACCTAGGGGCTAACTGTAACCGGAACCCAACCCGTAGTGCCTTTAATAACCGGACACCAACCCGGAGTGCCTCTAATAACTGGACACCAACCCGGAGTTCCTATGATAACCAGAGACCAAACCGGAGTTCCTCTAATAACCGGAGACCAAACCGGAGGGCATACTTTTACTGGTCCCCAACCCTGAACATACTTGTCTAACACATTCATCTGAATGAAAGGTTTAAATATAACATAAACATTAGGATTACAAATAACTTATTAAATGTCAATACTCTAAACAAAAACCATGAGTGACAGAAGAATAACATATCGACAGTCAAAAATAGCACAAAACCTTCAATAAAATATGGATGTTTTGTATCATAATAAATCAACTTCAAATAAGCTTAAAAGCCATCAAAGAATGTTGACATAGATGAAATCAAAACTATTTTAGAGAAATATCTCTTTTTTTTAAATCATTTTAAAAGTAACATAAATATAAAATAATACATTCAATTTTAAAATATTCTTTTAAGATTGTAAGGGAAGCTTTGACGATTTTATAACGGCGGTAAATAGCCGCACCCGCCGTATAAGTTAAAAAAAACATTCTTACCTTAAATTTGTCAAAAAGGATAAAAGTGCCTTGTTTGGAAAACGACGGAAAGATTCCTTTCGAAAAACATAGGGGTATAAATGAATTTAACCCATATTATTGTAAATAGTAAAAATGTTTTGAAATACATTAGTAAGAAACATGGATGAGGATGATAAAGAGATCCCAGTAGATTATTACGTATAAACAACCTCAGATAATGAAGAGATTGTGAAATAACCCTTACCAATTTGGTAACTTATGAAGCATACAACCCATGAAAGAGGTATCATACAATGAATATGTAAATACACATAAATTAGAGTTTATTACACAAAGAATATAATTATGGACAGTACATACACCACACAAAATGTAATGGTGGCAATATGGCATGAATCTCACGGTAATAAGGAGTGAGATAAAAACCCATTACCTTGTACTTTTCCTTGGTTGGGGTAGGTTAACCTCCTGTATAATGGTGAAATAATTGTTATTAAATTATATGAGAATAATATACATTAATATGATATCATATATTATCTTTTAACATTGCTTTGTTAATAATATCTTAGTATTATCGTTGTTTCAGGTGTTAACTTACTCGTTTTCTTTTATATGTTTTGTTACGTAAGCCATGTTTGTAAAGGATAGTTTGTATATTATTAATATCCAGAATGATATCAAGTCCTTAACATTAAGTTTTTAATCATCAAATGATAATTATACTTGAATGGATACGATGGAGAATTAATCTCATCGTGTTTGTGGAGACGGTAGTCCGTACGTACGCACGAGCGACGATATCATCATTTTGATATTAAAATAATATATAAATGGATGGTATATCATATATACAGAATCATTAACATGTTATATTTATTATTTACATTAGTTACACATCATTATTATACCCATCCTAATAATAATATATTGAATAACAATTACACCACGACGTGGAGACGGTAAGCCGTACGTACACACTTATGATGACATGTTATTCAAAGGGTGGATAGATTACTGAATATGGTTGTACCATATTTATAATAACATCACAGTATATATATGATACTGGAGTTATTATTTTAGAATGGTAACAACAAAGGAAGAAGATGTGGAAGAAGAAAGGAACTTGGAAAAGGGTGGTGAAATCAATACCTCTTCTTCGGTTTCTTCTATTTGATTTGATCAAAAGAGCTCCTTAGGTTGTCTTTCTGATCAAAATAAGGCCTCTAGGTTGTAGTGAGGGATGTTGGGAGTGTATTTGGGAAGAGTTTGGCCGAACCAAAAGGTTTTGAAGGTGTGATGAAAAGAGAAGGAGGAGTGCCCTTTTATAAGAGGGGTGAGGGGCACCTTTGGAAAAGCTAGAAATATTAATTTATAATAAATTCATATTCAGTTTATAATGGCTCGAAAGTTTATTATTAAAAGTTTATGGTGGGTATGGGTCTAAAACAACTCAACCAATAGAATTTAGACAGGTTTGGGTACTTATATTAACCTTGTCTTTAAGTATTAACTCTAAGTTAATTAGTTTCACTTTAACAATGTCTCTTTGTATTTTTATATAATATGGTTAAAAAACATACTATATACATCCAATAGACCCCCAAGTGGTCCATTAATGAGACACCTATCATGATATAAGTCTCTTGTCCGATCCGTAGATTTTTATGAATTAAATATCAATTAATAATATAATATTTATTTTAAGAACTCCTTTATGTCAATTTTGACACTATTCAATAGTTGATTTTTGTGAAACTCATAAAATATTGATTACTTCGAAAAACATCAATTCAGTCAATCCTAATATATCATATTATCCTAGAAAATTAGTTTAATTCATTAAAAGTTTCATATTATATTTATTTGGGTATTTATAATATCAATTATTTAGAACTTTCACTATTATAGTAATTACTACATCATCTTTGTGTCATAAATAAATTAAATTATTTAATGTGTAAAAATTATAAATAAAATATCATTATGTAGGAAATCCTTTTATCTTTCTAATTAATATTTATAATCTAAAATCCAACATATATAACCATTAGTACAAATTGTTTTACTACAAGATATATGCTTGTGTCATTTTTGTATTCATTTTTACATAATTAAAATAATGTGTCCCTATCACCTACAAGTGGCACCATGGGGTACCAAAATCGACCCAAATATGACTATGTCCGAAAATGTATCAAAAAAAAACTCTAGGACATGTTTTAGGGTAATTTAGTTTTATTATAATATTATTTGTTTAACCCTTATTTACCAGATTTACCATTAACCATGGTAAATAAAATATTTACGGCAGTAATTATTCAAAATGTCTAAAAATAAAAGTTAACTATTTTCACAATTTGAACATCCTGATTCCAAATATGGAATCCATTTTTCTAAATTCAAAACATAGAAGTGGCAGAAATTAATTTAAAATTAATTCCCGCAGTCAAAACAAAAAGCGTCTTTTTAAGAGATAATAACTATCAAAAGATTGACACTTGATTATGTTCTGTTTAATTGTAAAATTTCTTCCAATTACCAACATTATATTAAATGGTAAAAATATATTATAAATATACATTAAAACCACTCAAATTTATAATTTATCACTATTAATTATTTTAATTAAAAAAGATGTTTTTAATTAAAATTTAGTAATTTTCACTATTCATCAAAATATTAAAGTTATCCGAAAAGTACCAAAATTTCACCTTAGGCTAAATTAGATATTCTGAATCCAAAAATGAAGTCCATTTTGAAATATAAAATATATATAATTTCAAAAAGTAGGTATTACTATTCATAACGGCTAGTTTTATTGGTTATGGTGTGTCAGAACTCGGTGTTGCATACAACACACGCTATCACATTATTCAAAGAGAAGCGTACCGTAGAAGCTTGGGAAGTTTCATTTTAATTTTTTGATGTCCCAATTTAGTCAAAATGTTTAAAATATTGTATTTAAAAAGGGTTCGCTATTAAAAGTTGATAAAAGTGTAATACTGAAAATGAATTGGTTCTTACATTATGTCTAAGAAACTCATAATATGGATTATAAAATTATAAGGATATATTAGTTTAAAATTTAGTTAATACTATTCATAACCTCTTTTGAATGGCTTGTTTGGTAAGTCATGGTGCGATTGAACTCGGTGTTTCATGTAGTGCAAGTTATTGAATTATTTTGAAGAAATAACACACTATGAAATCTTGGGGTGTTACAAAAACAATCGTACATGATTCACACATATTCTTGTAAGAATAAAACCAATGACAATGATATTTAACTCAATGAATTGAGATTGAATTAAGATTTTTCTTACTATGTTTGTATAAGTGACCTAAGAAATTATAAATGGGGTGATTATGTGCATCTAAAGTCTATACATACAATGGGATGTGTAAATAACAACATAGATAAATAAACTATGATTCTATACACAATCATGGCATAATATAATCAACAAAGTATGCATAAAACCCAATGAGTGTAAATTGGGTTTTGAAATTCACTTACAATGAAAATTTTGATATTAAAATAGATCGACTATGTGTATTAACTAAAAATACACATAATTTAAGTATATATAATATAAAGTATATCCAAATTTATTTCTCACGTAATCATTGCCAGGAATAATCAAGAAGAACAAGAGTAACATAAATAATGAAAATTGTGTTAAGAAGTTCCATTACCTTGAGTCCATCTTTTCTTACTCATTCTTTAATTTACTGAATAATAGGTATAGGAAAATTTATATTTTATTCTAAAATTTTTAATTTTTATTATTCATTTAATATAATTTTATATAATATTATACCAATTATTTAATAATGTGAGTTTATATCAGACGTTTTGTTGATGATTGGTACTTGAGTCAAAAATTAACTTGTTTTGATTAAAAATATCCAATTGGTAATAAGTTAAACATATCAAAAATGATATTAAGAACATAAATATCATATATATACATTATATATCTATTAATAATTTTCCATGACATTTGTAGATAAGTAATTAAATGCATCGTTCATGGATACGGTTGGTCTTATGTACACATGAACACTACTTTCGTTTCATTGTAATATTAATGAAATGAAAACAAAATGAGACATAGGTATGTTATTTTTCAGGTATAATATATATGTTCTATATTTTGTATAATTTAATTAATTTCATACTTTATACGATCCTTGTTTGGTATGAACGATTAATATCACTTTGAGGGGGCATTGGTCCCCACTTCTTCAAATGAAATTATCACATTTACCCATTAAAGAAATCATAAAGGTGTGTTTCAAATAAAAATAAAAAAATTATAGAGAAGAAAATAAATATAATTAATATAATATTTAAATATTGTGTCATCATAATGTCTTCCATGAGACGTGGTAGGGGAAAATAAAATAATAATAGTTTTATGAGGAAGTAGTTCGATGTACATAGAAATAATTTGTTTCTTATCAATTAGATAGAGGTGTGTGTAAGTGTTGTTTGAATAATTCTAATAAAAACATCATAATGTATTAATGATACTGGTGTTGTTATTTTAATCAAATTATAGAAATATTCTAAGTGTAGAGAAGGAAAATAATTGAAATGAATTTGTGAGAAGAAGTTAACTCTAAATCAAGTAACTTCTTTTGATTTTAGATAAACAGCTTTCATGAATTTCTGTATGCCCATGTTAAGGATTCTAGGAGGAAATATGAGATTTTAGAAGATTATTTGATCAGAATTTGGATGATAAAATGTTTTTTAGAGGTGTGAGTAAGTGGTTAGAGGTGGTGGCAATTTATGAGAGGGAGGAGGGGCACTTAAGAATTGTCTTGAAATATTAATTTATTATACATTCAATTTCGATTAGAAATTGTAAAAAACTCATTTAATTAAAATATTTGATGATGTCATGTCTAATAAGAATCATCCAATAATTTTTTTAATTGTTTTTAATATTTCATATCCTTATATTTTTGGTTTAACAGTTATTTTACCCATTTTAATATTACAGTGATACCATGTTATTTACACCTCAGGGTTAATAGATTTACCATATCAAGCCAAATGAACCACAAAAAAAATCCATTTTTGGGATATTTGGAATTATCAT
The DNA here is from genome assembly GCA_963277665.1 of Viscum album. Classification (NCBI taxonomy): domain Eukaryota; kingdom Viridiplantae; phylum Streptophyta; class Magnoliopsida; order Santalales; family Viscaceae; genus Viscum; species Viscum album. The sequence continues at coordinate 1,203,826,770 of OY728135.1, forward strand.
AAGAGTTTTTCCGAATATTATATTTTTAGTAATTTCAAATCATTTAAAGAACTATTTTATAATTTATGTCAAGAATTATGTTAAATTTCGACACTATATAAACGTGAATTTTTAACAAATTCGTAACCACCTTATTCCTTGAAAAAAATATTGATTCAACTATAACATTTCATATTCACCTAAATAATTCTTTGATGAAATTAATTATATGAAATAATATTTTTATTAATATTTATAATATCATTTATTTGAATATTTCATTACAAAGGTAATCATTGCATCATCATTGTGTCATAAATAAATAAATTTAATTAATTTCTACAAATTATAAATAGAACGTCATGATGTAGGAAATTGTTTTATCCTTATATACACTATTTATAGCTTATGATATCATTTTTGTAAACAAAATTAATATTTTTTTAGTTAGAAGATATATGTTTATGTTATTTTTTCCTTTTCTTTATTTAAAACATTATAAAAGGTAACTATAACACCCAAGTGGATCCACGAGGTCCTAAAATCGACCCTAGGATTCCCACAGTCATTCACATGTCATCAAATATGATTAGGAAACGTGTTAGTGTATTTTATATATATATATATATTTTATTTTTTACCATTATTTACATTATTTACACATTAACCATGGTAAATAAAAATAATTACAAAAGTTACTATTCATAACGTCCAAAAATATAAGGTAATTGTTTTAATAATTTTGAACTTCTTATTAAAAATATGGAGTCCATTTTTTTTAATTCAAAACACATAATTGGTAGTAATTAATTTGAAAATAATTTTTGTTTTCAAAACTAGATATGAGGTTTTTAAGAAATATAAACTATCAAAAGACTGACATGTGTTTTTGTCCAATTTAAATGTGAAAATACATCCAATGAACTAAATTGTATTAAATGATAAAGTATAATCAATTTACACTTTAAACACAATTAAAATGAAAATTTAAATATATAAATAAATTAGATAAAAATGAATATTTCAATTAACATGAAATATTATTCACTATTCATTAAAAATGAACTTTATCAGAAAATAAAAAAAATTTATGGAAAGTAAATTTTGAAGATATTATTATATAAAAAGAGTCTATTTAATTGAATATATCATATAGAAGTGAAAACAATATTTTTAAAAAGGGTTCTCCACATAAAGGCAGTAAAACAACATTTTAAAAAAATTAAATAATTTAGTGGTTAAAATTGGATTCATTATCATTTTAAGCCTCTAAAATTTATTGGATAAATATAAAAATAGTTAACAATTGTGTGTAATAATATTTTAGTTATTTATATCCATTCCCATAAATACAACACATAGTCTTTAAATATAATTTAAAATAATAAATTTATTATTGTATTATTTTTCAATATAACTCAATATTGTTTACAAAGTAATATTTTATAGAAACCTATTTTTGCGTGTCAAGTCCACTGTCAGAAAGGGTAGCCTATTTAATATAAAATTAATGTCATATTCATACATATTAATATATATGAACACAATAATTATTCTATAAAAACTTAGGTCATTATATCATTCACCCTTTTCAGAAATTACATCCTCACAATTTTAAAATTGCACTCAGAAACTTCATTGAAATTCCCACATTGGAAAAATATTCAATAAAACTACCCCTTTAAAATAGAGAAAAATTCACATGAGATAACACATACAAGGGTTCCATATAGAAAAACATGTATATGTAAGTAATACTAAGTATCATGTTCTTATAGAGTGTGATAGAAAACTTGATCAGTAGAAAGTTAACAATTTGAAAACCAAAAACATGTGATGGGTTAAATAGTATTTGCTTTCCTAGTAGGAAAAGTAAAAGGACAACATTTTTGTGGTCTATTGTCCTTTTTATAAGGTTGAGAAATTGTTTTACTACAAAGAATATGAACATAAGGAAACATCATTACTTTTCAAGTATAGTTTCATCCCTTAATAAATAAAAACCACAAACTCATATTTTCTCTAAAAGATGAGGATCTAGGATGAATTGGTCACACCTAAAGTGGTAGAATCAACTTATATAGAATCAAAAAATCCAAAAAAATTTACCTATATATTTTGGTTATCTTTAGATATTAACCCAAAACCAAAATGGTTAGTACAACATCAGATAATACGAAAAAATATTAATCCTTAATAGACAATTCTAATATTAATCACTAAAATTCATCAAACAATGCCCTGAAGTTTAAAAATTACTAGTCAATACAAAATTATCCATAAAATTTATAAAAATAATCCAAATTAAAATTTAATCACAAAATTGGAAAGGATTTTATCACAATGTCTTCCACGATAAATCTTAACATTTATCTCCAAATAACATCGACTACCCTTAATGTCTCATATTTAAATGTAATTAAACTTATCATATATTCTCCATTATATGTTAATAATTTCTATAAAAAACCAATTCTATATATGTCCAAAATAAAAAAAATAGATTCTTCGAAAATAAATTTCAACCATTGCACTTCAAATGAAAACCCTGAGTATTCTATTTTCCTTAGGCATGTAGTGTTCCCAAATGAGTGAATGTATTCCAAAATAAAATTTATCTCTTAATCATGAAATAATTTTCCTATACAAAGGATATTCATTTAATAAATCATAATATCCCAAAATCAATGTATTCTTGATCCAAAAATTATTTAACTAAAAAGAATAAGTCATACTTTAATTCATGTATCCTTACCAGACGTGACAGGTCCTTAGCTATCTTATGGGTTGTCCCTTTTATAAAACTCAAAAATAACCCTAACATGTTTTAACCATAGTAGTTATATTATACATCTCATTTTCATCCCAACTCATAATTACCTCAACATCTTAATTCTTGATGTCATATATATATTAATATTTTTTTATTTCAAATCTATATGTAAAAATAAAAATATTCCAAAAGAAGTAACATCGTACCATGATCATAGTTTCCACCTAGTTTCATTGTCATATTTTTCATGTAGATTTAAGGATTATGTATTCCAATAATGATTTATATATCCATGAAAATCATTTTTTCCTTTATCAAAATACACACTATACAACTTGGATCATATTGGTGTTCACCGTAAAATAGTTTCAGGAAATAATAAAGTATGAAATATAAATTTAAAACATCTGAGAAAATGTGTATTTTATAAATGATTCAGAAAAAGTGTAGTTGAAACATTTAATAAATGTTTCTTCTAAAAAATCATAAGTATGTGTTGAAATAATATATTTTAAATGAAAATATAAATAGGTTGCATATGGGTCTCCTTATTTATCCCATTTTTCAAATTCTTAAAATGCTTCAAAATATTATGATAATTTCAAATATTTGAAAATGAATTGATAATATTTACCTTCCTTGAAAATATAAGAATATGGAGAAAATTTTATTCGATTAAAGAAAACCCATGATCCATGATGGTATGAAGGTATTGTGGAGGTGTTTGAAATCTCAAACAACTGCATGAAAGTGATTTGTATTTTAGAAAAAGTTTCAAAATTATCGAAACATGACTTCACAATAATTCATACCAACATGTCATCAAGAACTGCTAATAAGGTTGTTTGAGATCTTCATCCTTCCAATTGTATCCCACATTCCTTGAATAAAAAATATTATAAATTAAAGATTTATCTTAAATAATAAACATAGATAATTACCAAGGGGTTATCCAAAACTCATAACCCCTAAAGCTATCTAAAAGAACCTTGGATATCAACTGTTAGGCCATGGAATTAATCCTTACATAATCATTATTTTTGATCATGATTTAACTTTTTTAAACTTTGAAAATATTTTTAGTCTTATATTTTTATATAATTAGGCCATAAGATTTACATTACATCTAAAAATTAAAAAGAATAAATGTTTACTCAAACCAATTTTTCAACAATAATAAAACTAATTAAATTACACATGAGAGATTTTCATGATAGAAATATGATTGAATTATAAATTTCTATTATCCTACTTTATCCATTGTGAATTGTTTTCTTCAAATACATGGGATGAGGATAAAAATATTAGTATGGTTTGTAAAATAAGTAAATAAAACAGTAGTCTATGAATACATACAAATAAATGAAATCATACTTTTCACTCATAAGAAATATCCTCTTTAATATACCTCATTAAATCATATGATTTATGAATAACTTATAGATGTCATAAATAATATATTTTAATTATACAATCTGTAAAATAATTACATTATAGATTTCAAATCCACATAGGCAGTAACCTTCATGGTTACGTTCGGAATACCCATCATAGTATAATACCAAAATCTCTTTGGAGAAACCTTAATGTTTACCTCTATCACGTTACCCAATGTATTAGAGATATATCTCAGGCTCACCCAGCCTATGTTTATCACAGAACCATCCATATAAATAAACAATTTTCATGAAACATAGAAAAATCATAACACATAAAACAAAAAATAAAGGAAATATAACATTTCCACATTTTAGTCACAATACATCAATTCAATATGTTTATATAATCAATCCATTTTAAAAAAACACCTTTAAAACACTTAAAAAGAATATATTTGAATCAAATTCTCCCATACAACTTTGAATATTTTAAATAAGTTTACATTTTAAGTCATTAAAATCTATATAAATAAATCCATAAAACAATTTTGAAAACATGGAAATTAATGTGAAATATTTAAAACAAGAAATCATGAAAACATTTAAAATGATTTTTAAGTTAAATAGTCCCTTACCACATGAGAAAATACATGAATAAAATAAATAAAGAATAAAATTGAAAAAACATATAATATCATGATAATAAGTAGGTTCATGATATAATATGTCAAAGGGTAGTATATACACCATATAAAAGTGAATTGGTGCATAACAAAAAGTATGTCTTAATGGAATAAAAAATAAGAAATATCTAACAAAGATATTATCTTTACATTAAGGAAAAATCAATGACATAATTATGTGAGACAAATATAAATATAACTAATATAAGAGTATACTGAGTATAAAACTCTCATAGTTCATGAACATATATTCATTGAAAAACAAAATGAATGACATGGATATTTAACTCAACAAAATGAGAATGAAATAAGATTTTCATTACAATGATCGTACAATTGACCAATGAATTTTTAAATGGTGTTATTTTGTGTAGAAAAAGTATATCCATGCAAATGGAAGTATAAATTAAGACAAAAAAAACAAACAGTGATTATAGAAATAATCATGAAATAATATATTCAACGATGTATGTGTAAAACCCAATAAATGGATATTGAGTTTAGAAATTCCCTTAAAAATATATTTTTGTTAATAAAATTGATCTATTAAGTGTATTCACTATAAATACACATAAATAAAGTATAAATAAAATATAGTATATCAAAATTTATATCTCACATAATCATAGAATGACATAATCATGAATTAGAAGATTATCCCAAAAAATGGAAATTGGGTTTAGAAGTTCCCATACCTCGAGTCTGACTTGCCTCATTCATTATATTATGTCCTAAATAATAAAAATAGGTTAATTTATAGATTCATAAGAACATATTTTATTTTTTTATTCATTATATTTCACCTATTATCATTTTCTAAGAATAAGTTAATTATTTGAGTTCATATTAGGCGTTTTATTCTTGTTTGGTACATGAGTCAAAAATCAACTTGTTTTGATTAAAATTATCAATATAGTCATAAGTCCATCATCTCTAAATTTAAATTCCGGATTTAAATGTCATATATATCCACTATATATGTATTTATAATAGTCCATAACATTTTGAGATAAGAAATGAAATGCACCGTTCATGGAGACTTTTGGACTAACTTACGCAAGAACGCTGCTTTCATTTCTTTTTCATATTAATGGAATTAAAACTAAATGATAAATAGGTATGTTATAATTAAATTATAATATATATGTTATAAATGTGTCATAATTCTATTAATTCCAACCTCTATATGTTCCATGTAAGGAACAAATGAGTCATATCACTTTGATGGGGCGGTAGTTTGCACTTCCTCAAATGAAATTAGCATATTTACAAATTATGGAAATCATAAAGGTATGATGTAAATAAAAATTACAGAACAATATAGAAAATATAAATATAATATATATCATATATAAATATATTGTCATCATTATGGCCATAATGATAGGTGGTAAGAGAATATTTAAGAGTCGAAAATTCATGAAGCAGTAGTTCGTCGTACACAGAAACAATATATTTGTATCCATTAGATGGAGGTTTGTGTTAGTATAGTTTGAATACATAACATAAAAAATACTAGTATATTATTATAATGGGTTTTTTAATTAATCAGGGAATAATAAGAGCATAGGTAGTGGAGAATTAAAATAAAGGAAATGAACATTAGAGAAGGTGTTACCACTAATTCGGGATAGTTCTATTGATTTGATACAAAATGCATTCTTGAATTACCTTCTTCCCAATGTAGTGCTTCTAGGAGGGAATGAGGGATGTTGGGATATTTTTTTTATTTGTATGGTTAAAGGGGATGGACAGGTGTGCATAAGTGGGTATAGTTGGTCGAATTTTATAAGAGGGAGGGTGGGAACATTAGAAATGTGTTGAAATATTAATTTATTATAAATTCGTTTTTGATAAAAAAAATTGTCAAAAACAAATTTAGTTATAATATAAGATGATTTTGGTTCTCATGAAAACCATAAAATATTTTATATATTTGTTTTTAATATCATTATCCACATCTTTTTGGTTTGACCCTTATTTTACCCTTTTTAATCTTATAGTGATATCATGTTACTTACACATTGTGGGTTAATATAATTATCATATCATATCACACGCCCCCCAAAATATTAATTCATGGAATATTTAGACTTATATTAACCATTTTTATGAATCTATGATTTTTAAGAATTTAATATCAATTAATAAAATATTTTATATTTTAAGATATGAATGTTGTTAAATTTGGACACTATTCATACTTGAGTTTTTAAAAACTTCATAAAATCATTCCTACAATAAATTGAATCAATTCGAAAATGACATATTCTCCTAGAAAATTCATGTCTGAAATTAAATATTTCAAATAATATTTATTTTAATATTTATAATATTATTTATATGAATATTTTATGAATTAGTTATTCCTTTCATTATCATTGTGTCAAAAATAAATTTATTTATTTAATGTCATAAAATTCTAAATAAAATAACATGATGTATAAAATAATTTTTATTTTTGAGGACTATTTATATATGAAAACATCATTTATATAAAGCAAATGAAAATTGATTTACTTAAAAGATATATAATTATGTTATATTTCATTTTTATTTAAATTAAAAATAATAAATGGTAACTATCTCACAAAAGTGAATCCATGGGGTCCTAAAATTGACCAAAGTATTCTCATGTATGGAAATATGTAATCCAATAGGATTAGTACACGTGTTATGGTAGTTTAATATTATTATAATATTATTATTTACCTTTATTTACCAGATTTACCTTTTAATACTGGTAAAAAAAAAAATTCTACAGTTACTCTTCGTGCTGTCCAAAAAAAAGGAACATATTTTAGAAATTTGGACCTTATTATTAGAAATATGGTATGCATTCTTTCTAATTCAAAAAACATAAAATATATGTAATTAATTTAAAATTATTTCCCATTTTTAAAACCAGAAAGCAAATTTTTTAGAAGATTAAACAATCAAATGATTTACATGTGTTTATGTCAAATTTAAAATTGAAAATACATAAAATGAACATAATTGTATTAGATGATAAAAATATAATCTTATTATATTTTAAAAAAATTAAAAGCAAATTTATCTAAATTAATAAATTAGATGAAAAGAAAATTTTGAATTAAAATGCAGTATTTTTCACTATTCGTTAAAAATGATCTTTATAAAACAATTAACAAAAATTTATGAAATGCAAATTTTTATATTTTAATTATATAGAAGAATTTTATTTAATCAAATATAACTAATATAAGTTAAAAAACTATTTTTAAAAAAGATTCATCATCCAATGGTGTTAAAATTCCCTTTTAAAAATATTAGACTATTTTTATGCATAAATTTGGATTAATTCTCATTTTAAACCTCTATGTTTTTTGGATTACGATAATAACGTTTTATAAATTAATGTAATCATATTTTAGTTATTTTTTTCATTCATTATTATACAACAAATAGGCATTAAATACTAATTAACATAATAATAATATTTTTATAATATTTTTCGGAATAACTCAATGTTGTGTGCAACATAAAATTTTAGAGAAACCCATTTTTACTGTCGATTACACTATCATAAAAAGTGTCCTATTTAATGTTAAATTAATAAATTATTAATAAATATTAATATATAAGAAAAAATAATGATTCTACAAATACATTGGTTATTGAAATATCTCCCATTTTTAAGCTTATTGAGCATCTAAGATCAATGTTTTCATATGATTCGTTTCCCCAGGTTATGAACAAATATTATATGTATGATATGACTGAAAAAAATTATAGTTATGAAGATATAAATTGGATAATATTTATGATATTATATAGGCTAGTTTTTTATGATTTTGGGTTTACAATGATACTAAATGTAAATGAATCAATTGTGGATGAAAATTTAATAAAATTAATATTCATCTATGAAGATGTAATATCAATGTATGAAAATTATGGTTCACTATAAAACCACCCTAAAACCAGTAAACTATACAACCAAAAACTAACCATGGAATTATAACCCAATAACTCAACATAAATATACTAATACAATATGATTAATATTGATAAAGGATACCCACACCGCTTTCCCACATATTTTTCTTTCTCACTCCCTAACATTCTATGTCATAAAACCCCCATATATTCTGAAAAATATATAAAGAAACACAATATTAAATTCACATAATAACCATAGAAACCTAGTATATAACATCACAACTATAACAACAGTATTTAGGTATTGTGGACATGAAGGTCACCAACCTCATGCCCACATCCTTCCATGAACAACCCCTATCATAAGATATCCCATAACATGGTCACATCTATTGTCACTCACAAAAACCTAAGGCATCACCTAATTCACAATATTAACACCATTAATCATAGCCTATTCATATATACACTCATGGAAGACAAAGAAAGAAAGAGATGGCAGCCATCTACCATTCTCACTACTAAGATGTTTGGAAAAGATTCCCTATATATATATATATATATATATATATATTTGTTTTGATATGTGTTCCTCAAAATTGGTGGGAACATATAAAAATCAATAGAAATAAAAGCACAATAATAAATATCAATATATACATATAATCCACACACATTCCTAACACATCAGATCAAAACATATCACATACCAACAAACAACACTTCTAATTTCCCTTACAAAAATAAATTCATACCACCAAAAAATCCAAAACCACATTTCACATTGAAAACTAATTCCAATATCTAGCATATTAAATTCATTAAAAAACATAAGCATTGTTTAACAACACTTATATTTTTCAATTTTTTTGATTAACTATTTCATTAACCAAACAAACCAATTCCATTTCACATTCAATGCAATAATATTATTATAATAATATATGGGAAAATTTCATAACGAACACCACACACAAATAAAAAACAACCCATTATCCTATCTAACACAATGTGTCCCATATCTCTACCACACGTAAGGGCCCCACAATATGGCCACACACATTATCATAACTCAGAACCCACTTAACTATCAAAACTCTTATCAAATCTCCACTCCATATAATAAAAGATCAGGGCTACCCAATATCCCGGTGATAACTCAAATACAATTTACCCAAAAAACCCCTATGTCATGATCACATAATAAGAAAAAAAATGTATACCATATCAAAAAAAGTTCATCTTGATTTAGAAAAAATGGTATTCTACCACATTCCACTTATTAAATTTGGGATTAATCTCACAATCCATAATCTAGTGGAAACCATTTTATTGTCCAACCATAAGTGGTTATTGAATTTTCATTTTTTTGGATTTAAAATAAATAAAAACTAGAAAGGGTTTCATAACTCATTCCAAATTGGTGCCAAAAATACATTAATAAATGAAATTTCTAGATGGTAATTCTACTTGTATAACACAATATCACAATAATATCAAATATGTAATGGAATTTTAATGATTCCCAATTCCCACCAATTTCAATCAACCAGTTATTTCTCGTTAATTAATTAATTACAATGATGAAAACAAGAAAAATCCTTCATTCATGATACAATAGATGAAAAATGAAGGACCCCCACCATTAAAAAAGAACATTATTATCTCACCACTTAATATAGAGTGATGAAGAAATTACCAAAAAACACATGCACAAAAAAACATAGTTAATAAAATTTAATTAGTATTTATCAAAAACAAAACCCTAAACTCTCCCAAAATCTTCATTAACACATTGTGTCCTCGAAACATGAACAAAATTAAAGTATAGGAAATAGAATATAGAATACATTTATAACAAAAAATTATTCACTAGAGACCATATATTTAATACCAAGAAGAAAATATAGATGATTATCCAAATATTTATATGGTTATTCAAAAAATTAGAGAATAGAGATTGATATGAATTATAGAATGATATGATGAATAACATATATTAAAACCTTGAACGTGGACCTTTCTTGGTGTGAATTCATTAAAAACATGGATTCCAATGGGCCTCATGGATTTCAATCAATGAATCTAGTACAAGGCTTGAAACCCCATTATCTATAGTTTCAACTAAAAATTAAATCATGTCAGATTAAATGTTTTACACATAATTTACCACCTTTTCTAATGTGAAACCATTTCACGGATTCCATTAACCACTCATACAAGTTTTTAAACCATCTATCTATTGAATCCATAAACCACCAACTCGTGAAGCGAATCCAATTGTTGTTTTGAACCTCATTAATCATTACTCTAAGAGATATATCCCGATTTAACATGCTAAAAACTCTGTAGGCCTCCTCCAAACATTATCTGAACCCCAAAAATGGAAAATTATTGGGATAGGAATTCATGGTCAATTATATGAAACCCCTCCAAATTTATTAATATAATATATTTATTTTAATTGATTATTTTCCTTAACCATGTTTATTCAAGAGGAAAATTTTTGTAATATCATCAATAAATAATATGATACATATTTTTCGTTCAATGGGTTCTTTATTTTATGATGAATGAATGTTTTCAGTTTCACACATATATATGTATGATTGATGGGTGAATTTCAATATGAAAATAGGATTCACTGTTTAATATTTCATATCAAATGAGATGATGAAAAGTTGTGTGACATTTTTCCATTATGTTATGTTTACTTTTTTTTTGAATTTGATGAAATCTACTTTATTTCTCATATTATTTTTTTAATGTAATGGTGAAATATTTTTTCAAAATTTTATGAAATGAACATTATATGGGAATAAAATTCCAAAGTTTTAGTATGAATGTGATGTGGATATATTTTTTCCTAAAATGTTTATTTGAAATTGATATTGAAATCATTTTTCATTTGATTGTTGGGTGAACATGATTTGGGAAACATTACTATGATGATTATCTATGCTTTTGTTTATACCATAAGCCTTTATTAATATATTTTTCAAATAAATTCTATATTTCTATATTCATATAATTATTATGCATTGATAATATTTTATTTGTTCACACTATTATGTCATTGTACATGTTTATTCCATTGAGATTTCATGACCTTCTTTCATAACATAAGGGAAACTATTATTTTTAGTGTTATTTTTAATAATATATTTGTAAAGTCATATTTTTTTATAAAATGGTTTTGATCTGTCACTTGATGAAATGTTACAAATTTATTCCCTAACTAGTTATTTTATCTTACACAATTATTATGTTTCCATTCAATAGGTTATTAATAAGAGTATAACTAGTTGGATTTCTATACAGGACTCTGTTATAGTGCGATTATGGATAAATGGTCATAACATTTGAAAAATATGATGTTTATGTAATAGTTCAACATAGATACTAAACGTACCATTTTGAGGATTGTTAGATTATTGGAAATTTAATATTTATCTTTTGGAAATTATGTAAAATAAGAATAGGTTAGTCGTACTTTTATACCATATATTGTGTTTAATGAAACCATTTTTAGCACTAGATCCTAGAGTCATATTTTGGGAAATCTCCAATATTCTACACAAATCAATCTATAGACGTCACATGAATTGTCCCCAGAAACATGGGGTGACTGTAACCCTATTTTCCATATTCCATTATTTTAATATAACATTTTTGTCAAATACATATGCAATTTTCTTGACAGAGTAATATCATGTTTTTTATTCATTGACCTCCCAAAAATCTATCTGAAAGAAAAAATATATAATTAAATAAGTATATTTAGTATAATGTAATTTTTCATGTTGATTTAATAATGTTTACCTACATCCATACCATCCATTGAAAAATTAAAACACCACATGTGTTACATTCACGCCACTACCTCCATGAATAAAATATATCACTTTTCATTAAAACATTATATAGATAGTTCTTAAAATGAAATTACTAAATAAATATGATATTTATAACATTATATGATTTTTTAATATATGTTTTTCATTATAAAAATAATATTGACAATAAATGGTTATTATTATATAATATTTACGAAAACGGGCATACTCTTCGTAAGTAAGAGCTTCTTACCATATCATTTTCATTTATATTATTCATTTAAATTTTATTGAATTTTTTCTATAAAACTAATAAATTAAATCAAATAATATTCTATAAAATATATATTATCATTATTAAATACCATATTCTTATCATCCATCTGTTATAATATATTCTTGTTCTCGTCAATTTTACTACATACATTTACATTATTATAATTATTTTCTAATTGAGGACAAATAAAAATTAAATAATTATAATAATCTGTAATAATTATACATATATTAAGCCTTTATAGTTTTATATATCTAAAATTGATGTTTATATATTAAAATAAATCTAATTCCTTCATTAATTTGAAAATCTATGAAAATAAGAACATCTAAGTGTTCAATGAAAACTGTCAACATATGATTTCTGAAATGGATATTGGTCTCCATAACAATATCAACCAAATGAATTAACTTATCATATAAAATTTTATAGCTTATAAAATAATGAATAATACTCATGACATGAATCACTCAATCAGAGCATGTATGATAAACAGATTAGTTAACACCAAAATATTAATATTAATAATAAAACATTAATACATGGTTAATAATGAATTATAAATGGATTTTATAATGTAAATTAAAAATTAAAAAGTTTATTAATAATATGTATAATTGACATAAATTTATTATATAATAAATTTAATGCACACTAGAATACGACATTTTCCATGGTGAGTGTGTTTTAAATTAAATTTAATTACATTATGTTGTATCACTTCTCCATTGAATGTATTCTAAAATGATTTTGATTGTTAAAAAATGAATTTTTTACTATATTTATGTAAATACCTGGAATTCCTGTTGAATTGTTTTTTAAATAAATGGGATTTTACGAGTCCACAGTTTCTGAAAGTGCTGGATTCCAAGGCACGGTTTGCCCGGAATCAATTTCTGATGTTTTCATCGGGTACGTTCAGTAAACGTACGAGTGGTATTTTATAACATTTGAACTGATGCTTAGAATTGAAATATGAGGGCACCGTTAAACTCACATCACCAATTTTTTCTTAAAAAGAATTTCACTTCGACGGTAGTGAGTCAAGAATAAAAGATTGTTTTTGGATTTTTATAAAAAATAAAATAAAAAAAGTACAACACATTATTTTATTTCTTATATTCCATGTGTTGAGTGTGTTTGTTAACACCTCCCATTGGAGTTTGGTGGTGGGACCGCGACACCCTAACCTCCCATGAGAGGTTATGGTGGTGGGGCCCAACCGAGCATAACCTCCAATGGGAGGATATTTGTGGTGGGGACCACCTGAGTCACGAAACCTCCATATTAATTATAGGTGTGGGGACCACCTGACCCCTATTGATAGTGGAGGATGAAACCTCTCCACTCTCCCTCATTAATGAGGGAGAGCCTTTGAACTCCCTGAGCAATTTATTATGCCAACTCTTGTGTTTTAATAAGTAGAGACACTTTGCATCCTCCAAAATAATGAGACAGCTCTCGTGCATTTAATTTTGAGGATCCACGATTTTAATTATCCTTTTTGAATTATGTGCCAACACTTAAAATAATAGGCAAAATATTATTTTATTTGAGTTGAAATTCTCTTCTGGTGAGATTGTTGGAAAAATCTCTCCAGAGAGAACCGTTCTTCCAATGAAGAATGTGAAGAATGCGATGAACATAGATTAAGTTATTCTTCCTTATTCATCCGGAACAAAGGAGGGAGCGCTGTCCTTGAAGAATGCCGACGACACCATCCTTGAGTTATTCATTCCTGACATCAACGAATTGACATCCTCCTTTTTCCGAAACTTCATCAACCATCGACGACCGGTGGATCAAAGGTTTGGAGTTTTTTGTTTTTTTATATTTGAATATAAACCTCATTCTTCGTCGAACAATGATATGGTATGAGAATCGCCAATTTCTATCACTGTAACGAAGAGGGATCGGGCCGAACAAACACGGTCTGACCCTCTCCATGTTTGTTCCTGTTCGATGATGATCGATTGGCAAAGAGGTGACTGTGACGAAGACGGCGAACAAGGGGTGCGCTCCCCACACCCTCCGCGAACCGCACTGCCCTCGCGGCACCACGATGTGCTTCCCGCGCCCTTGCGTGTTGCCCCGGCGCACTGCCCGCAAGCCCCGCCCAATGCCCAGCACCACACACGCCCTGCCAGAACACTGGCCGTCACCTCCCACACTCCGCTGGTGCACTACCCAGCGCGCTTCCTGCGCCCCACCAGCGCGCTTTCTGTGCCCCACCGGCACCCTGCCCAGCGTCCCCGCGCCCCGCCGGCACGCTGCCTGGCTCCCCGCGCCTCGCCGGTGTGCTTCCGGGTGCACCCATGACCTGTCGGCGGCCCTCCCGGAGCCGCCGGGCCATGCGGCGGCGTGCCCGGCCCCTGCAAGCAGCCTGCCTGGCACCCCAGTGTCCTGCCCAGCCCCCACGCGGCCATCCCTACGGCCTGCAGCGCCTTGGAAGGTGCACCCACGGCCTGCCCGCGCCCCGCACGACCAGCATATTGGCCTCCCATCCACCGGACTCCCGATCCGACATGTGGCGTCCCTCACAGTGTCGCTGCCCGATCCGGCTCGGTCTCCCGGGCTGAGATACTGAGCCGCCTACGTTGTGGGTACCAGGACGAATCGCACTCGTGGTCCACTGGGCCGGGCCCAGCGGACCAGATCAAAACAAAGTGGCCTGAAAATCCCAATGGACCGGGTCAGACCCAGTGAGTCTGACCGGGTTGACCCAGAACGGGTTGGCCTAGACGTGGTTGGGCCAAGTCGGTCTGACCGGGTCGGACCGGACCATGGCCCATTACTCACCCATTACCTTCATGGGCCATATCATTGGTGCCAGACGTCATTTTGAAGAACCGTCTGTGGCACCGGTATTCTTGAGGCATAACCATCCCTTTGAGTATAACCCACTGGATTTCGTTGTATATTTGACTCACGGTTAGGTGGTTTCGTACATGAATCTAACCGGGCCCCCGTGATAATAACTCACAGACCTAGCGTACGATTGACGTGTCGTCTGTTTCTTTGAGACCCTTATGATGTGGTGGTCCTTTGAGATACTTCTACATGTGACCTCATGAAAATTAGAGTATTGACCAGTATCTCATGGAGCAGATCCTTCTAGTGACGAGCAGACAGAGTATAGAGACCTAGTAGCTGACATACCTGACGACAACTTGACCGATTCAACTCGAAGTTACTAGATTAGCCAAGTGGGGAGCACCCAGTATTTGGTGATAGACCCATGGCAGATGGAGCACCCGGTAGTTTTCATAAGACCTATGGTACTCAAAAGGAGGAGCACCTCTGTAGGCTATTAGGGGGAGCACCTAGTATTTGGGGGTAGACCCACAGTGGATGGAGCACCTGGTAGTTGGCAGCAGACCGGTGGTACTCGACAAGAGATGTACCTCATAAGTCCAAGGATAGTGAGAAGCGCCTCTGAGTCATGATAGGACAACTATACTTCACAGAGGATGAGTTCTTCAGCTACCATGGTTTCGATAATGAAAATCCTAGTTTGAGCTGATTCAATGACCATTGTGTTTTCCTTATGATTGAGATGGGTTACTTGATAACTTAGGTATATGTACGGGCTTATACCTATGTAATTTTAATCCATTGAAATCATACTTTCTGGTTTATATTTGTTGGATTTTATGAGACCTTGAGGGTCTCGGGATCCCTACTGAGTATCGTTATACTTACCCCTACATGGTCTATGCCCACACCTTGTTGTGTTGGATGCAGATGATGGCAACGCGGACGGAGGCTGAGAGTGCTAGGACAGGACGGTACCTGAAGGGGGACCTTATGACGTATCGTCACACTGTGGAGTCAAATGGACGTGGAGTACTGTGGAGGCCATCTATACCTACTGTTCAGGTAGGAACCCCGGAGGACGATCCAGGAGCTACTTTCACCTTTCAGTTGTTAGTCCCTTTTTCTATTGTACTTTTTTAGTTGTATTTGTACATTACAGTTGGGCTTGTATTTTGGCCCCCCTTTACTTTTTGTACACTTGTTATATAGCTTTTACATAGTTTTTTCTTACGCTTCTACTATGGTTGTCTGTTTTTACGATTTATAAAGGCAATGCCTTCAATGTTTTAGGAAATTATGCCTTTGGTGCTAGTCGCCATCCCATGGCCTATGGAAGACGGGCTTGGGGTAGTCACGATACGGGCCTCGGGGGACGGGTCGTGAAAAATAGGTATCAGAGGACGTTGGTTCTACCCCAGAACATAGGACTCTGATATTTCATTCTGAGAATCAATAATGTTAAGGGTACTAAGTGTGGTTTTCAGTTTAGGGAGTCCAGTTTTGGTGTGGGCAGCCAACATATCCATACACTAGTACCCTGACTTATGATTTCCAACATAGTGCAAAAAAACATTGATTGTGTGTGTTTTTAGAAGGTTTTATTTATGTTAGATCAAACCAGGTCACCTCACCAGTTATAGTCTTCTGACCGTGTCACATGTGTTTGTTTCAGGATACCTCCCCGCGGACGACCAGCGAGATCCCCAAGAGTAGTACGCACTGAAAGCCCACCGAGCGATGAGTCCTCAGTGCAGGGCCCCCTTCCAGTTGAGGTCCAGTGGAGGCACCCGTGGTACCACTCCCCATTGGGACACTAATTCCACCAGCCCTAGCGATAGATGATGAACGCCAATTGAGCATGATGCATGAGTTCCAACACTATAGGCCACCTTAGTTAAGGGGAGAGACGGACCCGTAGGTGGATGAGGATTGGCTGGAGGCTGTGGTGAGAGTCTTCAGACTGGTAGGGACACCAGCTGACATCATGGTGATCCTTGCTGTAGGCCTCCTTCAGGTAGCAGTAGGCAGATGGTGAGCCTGATGCTCTAGATGCATGATGAGGGGAAACTTCTATTGGCAGACATTGAGAGCCTGTTCTGGGTGGAGTTTGTACCAGCCACCCTTCGAGCGGTGCGGATACAGGAGCTACTTCATCTACACCATTGTATCATGATAGTGGAGGAGTACTCAGCGAGTTTCACTGACCTCTCATGATACTCCACTGATATGGTATGGTACACGTTCTTCAGGGCACATACCTTTGAGCAGGGACTCAGGTGAGAAATCAGAGCTTGAGTTATCTCCCACAGCATCCCGATCCAGACAAGGGTGTTGGAGAGAGCCCTCCTATTGGAGAGTTTCCTTGATGAGCAGTCTGCAACAGCGAGACCCACCACTAGCCGACATGCAGCGGAGTCTTCTGCATCTAGCAGCAGACAGATGATGCAGAGGTCCAAGAGGACCAGACCTACAGGTGGTCGACCACACGACTAAGGATCGGTTGTGAAGGGCACCCAGAGTGGAGACAAAGCCAGTCATATGAGTAGTGGAAAATGTTAATTCTGTGGCGGGCTTGGTCAAATGGCTTGTGAATGTCCGAACTGCCATACTGATGATCAGAAGACATTTTAGGGACCTCCTAGGAAGAGTCATAGGTATGATCGAGGCGTTCCATAGGGCACATGTGGATGTGGAAAAGGATCTAGTCGTGTAGCTAGTGGTGGATGTCGTTTCGAGGTGCTACATCCACCACCACCAGGATGTCCACCCTAACCACAGGGAGCAGGTTGGCAGGGAATAGCACAACTTCATGCTGCTGAGGCCTATCACCATGGAACTCCAAAGATGATAAGACGTATGATATGTGTCTACTCCACCATTTCTCCAGTTCTTATAGACACAGGTGCAAGTCACTCTTTCATTCCCACTACCCCTGTTCGGAGCTCGAAGATTTCGATGAAGTTTTTGGCTCGATCCTTATGGCTAGAGACTCCATCGGGAGCAGACTGGATGATTACGCACTGTTTCCGACAGTGTGAGCTTACTTTAGGTGGTGAGATCTTCGAGTGGGATCTCCTCATAGCGGCGTCGAGGCCTTACGACGCCATCTTGGGTATGGATTGGTTATCTACAATCCATGCTCAGATCGACTGTATTAATAACATAGTGTGGTGTGTCTGCATGGATGGAACTAGGTTCACCTTCACCTATTATAGGGGAACCATTGTAGCACATGATGGACTTACATAGAGGAGGGTGTAGCTGATCACTCACCAGTTTTCTTGTCTTACCCTCGGAGCAGTTGATATGGAGAGTCTGACATATCCTGTTGTGGTGGACCAGTACATGGATGTTTTCTATGACGATGTTCCAGGAATACCTCCTCATAGAGTGGTGGACATCTACATTGACTGGTACCCTGGGACGACACAGATATTTAATCCAGCATATTGGATGGATCCCTCTGTCCTTCGCGAGCTGCTGGTACAACTAGAGGACTTGCAGAGAAATGGATTCATCCGGCCCAGTGTTTCTTCCTAGGTAGCCCGGATTCTATTTCCCAAGAAGGCAGATGGGAGCTTATGGATCAGTGTCGACTACCGTATCCTGATCCAGGTGACTGTGAAGAACAAGTACCCACTTCCAAGGATTGAAGAACTCCTTGATAAACTAAAGGATGTACGATGGTTCTCGAAGATAGATCTCAGATCAGGCTATCAGCTACTCATAGTTCGAGATGGGGATGTGCGGAAGATGGCCTTCAGGTGTCCCTACAGACACTTCGAGTTATTGGTAATGCCCTTCGGCATAACCAACGCCCTAGAAGTGTTCATTAGTCTCAGGAACATGATCGTCCAGCCATACCTTGATCGCTTTTCCATAGTCTTCATCAATGACATAATGATCTACTCGACTACTGAGGAGGAGCATGCCGACCATTTGCAGGTAGTACTGGATACACATCTAGAGCACCAGCATTATGGTAAGCTCTTAAAGTGCCATTTTTTGGATCCTATAGGTTCACTTTTTGGAAACATCATCATGGAGGCTGGAGTTTCAGTGGATCTAGCGAAGATCGAGGTGGTACTTTCATGGGATCCACCCAAGAGTGTGGTAGAGGTACGGATTTTCCTGGGCTTGGATGGATACAAACAGAGGTTTGTTCCTAACTTCTCCAGAGTTGCAACACCACAATCATCCATGAAGAAGAAGGAGAAAACCTTTCTTGTGGTCACGGAGATGCATGCAAAGATTTTAGGAGTTGAGGTAGAGGCTGACTACTGCCCCTATCTTGAAGCTTCCAGAGGAAGACATTGGGTACATAGTCTATCGCGATGCATCAAGAACTAGAATCGGGTGTGTCCTGATGTAGTAGTGAGCAGTGATCACATATGGTTCTCAGTAGTTAAGATGGCATGAGCAGAACTCCACTACCCATGACCTAAATTTAGTAGCAATGGTGTTCTTTATGAAGATGTGACGACACTATCTGTTGGGTGAATGTTTAATCGTGTACTCTGATCACAAGAGTCTCCGGTATATCTTCTCTCCAAAGGACCTGAACCAAAGACAACGGTGATGGCTTGAGTTCTTCAATGACTATGACTTTGAGATAGTATATACTCTTTGGAAAGGGAATGTTTTTGCGGATGCACTCAGCAAGAGGATTAGTATACAGCTACTAGGAGAGGCGACAGAGCAGATGGCTACCATTCAGATATCCTTTGTAGATAGAGATGGAGTAGCCTATCTACATTCTTTTACAGTCACTCCCCCTCCTCATCTGCGATTCAGGGAGGCGCAACATGGGGACATTGACTGCGAGATGCGACATCCTCAGTTATCCACAGGGCATGCACCTGATTCATTTTCAGATGGTGGGAAGCACGTCATCCTCTTCAACGGATGTACCATGGGATCAGTTTCACTTCAGGAGGAAGTGTTGAGGGAGTTCCACACTTCCCCTCTAGCGGTACATCCAAGTGTGGTGAAGATGTACCAGGACCTTCGACGACAACATTGGTGGCCAGGTATAAAGAAGGCGGTAGTAGATTTTGTCTCACGATGCCTCACTTGTCAGCATGTGAAGGCAGAGGACTAGGTACCCGCAGTCTTGGTTCAACCCTTAGAGGTCCCAGGGTGGAAGTGGGATGGGATATCCATGGACTTCTTGATTGGTATTCCACGTACATCCAAGAGTCATGATTCGATATGGGTGATCGTCGGCTGACTCGCCAAGTCGGCCCACTACTTACCGATCAGAGTGCAGTGGTTTAGTTGAGAGCTTGGGATGCCTCTATGTGCAAGAGATAGTGTGTTTAAATGTAGTAACTTATTATATTTTCTATGACCATGATGAACGGTTTACTTCCTGACTATGGAAGGGTTTGCCGAAAGCTTTCATGACAAATCTTTGCTTGAGCACTTCTTTCCATCCTTAGACTGATGGTCAGACTGAGTGGAGAATCTAGACCCTCAAGGACATGATTTGTTCTATTTTCCTTTTCTTCTGTCACAGTTGGGAGGACCACTTGCCTTTGGTGGAGTTTCCCAACAAAAATAGCTATCACTCCACCATAGGGATTTCACCCTTTGAGTCCTTGTATTACCAACCATGAAGATCTCCACTGTGTTGGAAAGAAACAGGGGAGTCAGCACTAGTGGGACCAAAGATGGTATGAGGTACCATAGAAAAGGTGCAGATCATCTTGGATTAGATGAAGCATGCACAAAGTAGGCAGAAGTCATATGCTGACTAGAGACGAAGACCTCTAGAGTTCAAGGATGGAAACATCATTTTCCTACTGTTCTCACCTCGATGAGGTCTACAGAGATTTGGCTGAGGTGGAAAGTTATCTTCGAGGTTCATCAAAAAATTTTTGGTCCTCAGCAGAGTAGGAGAGGTGGCTTACTGCTTCACTCTTCCACCTCAGCTGCATCGGGTGCCCGACGTCTTCCACGTATCCCAGTTGAGGAGATACGTGCACGACCCATCCCACATCATCGACCACGGGGAGCTGAACATCAATGATGGGGTGACTTTCACGGAGGTTCTAGTGGTAATTGAGGATCTAAAAGAGCGGTTACTATGTGATCGGATGATACCTCTGGTGCACGTTCACTGGCAACACAAGAACCACTAGGAGAGCACATGGAAGCGGGAGGCTCAGATGCAAGCATAGTACCCCCATTTGTTCCCTTAGTTAGATTTGTAACTTACGGGGACATAATTCTCTGAGGTGGTGAAAATGTAAAGACCCGGAATTCCCGTGGATTTTTTTTAAATACATTGGAATTTTACGAGTCCACAGTTTCTAACGGTTTAAGATTCTGAGGCCCGGTGTGCCCAGAATCAATTTCTGATGTTTTGTTTGGGTAAATTCAGTAAAAATACGAGAAGGATTTTATAACTTTTGAACCAGTGCTCGGAATTGAAATCTGAGGGAACCATTGAACTCGCAACACCGGTTTTTTCTTAAGAAGACTTTCACTTCAACGGTTGGGAGTCAGGAATAAAAGTTAATTTATTGATTTTTTAAAATAATAATAAAATAATGTACAACACTTTATTTTATTTCTATGCTGCCATAAGTTGAGTGTGTTGGTTAAAACCTTACCTTGGAGGTTGGTGGTGGGACCGTCATAGACTAACCTCCCATGAGAGGTTATGGTGGTGGGGCCCACCCGAGCATAACCTCCCATGGGAGGATATTTGAGGTGGGGACCACCCGAGTCACAAAACCTTCTTATTAATGATAGGGGTGGGGACCAACCGACCCCTATTGATGGTAGAGGATGAAACCTCTCCACTCTCCCAAATTAATGAGGTAGTGCCTTTGTCCTCTCTATTCAATTAATTACACCAACTCTTGTGTTTAAATAAGGAGAGCTACTTGGCATCCTCCAAATTAATGAGACAACTCTCGTGAATTTAATTTGGAGGAGCCGAGATTTTAATTCCCCTTTTTGAATTACGTGCCAAAACATTAAATAATAGGAATAATATTATTTTATTTGGGTTGGAATTCTCTTCTGGTGAGATTTTTGGAAAAAGCTCTCAACGGAGAACCATTCTTCCAACGAAGAACGAGAAGAACACGAATAATGTCGACAAACTTCTTCTTCCATCTTCATCCAGAACAATGGAGGGAGCACTGTCCTTGAAGAACGCCGGTGACACCATCCTTGGATTCTTCTTTCCTGACATCAACGAATTGGCTTCCGCCTTTTTCGTGACTTTTTCAACGATCGAATACCGGCGAATCAATGGTAGGGAGTTTTGTGTTTTTTTATATTTGAATATAATCCTCATTTTTCATCGAACAAAGATATGGTATGAGAATCGACAATTTCTATCACCATAATGAGGAGGGCTCAGGCCGCACGAACACAGTCCGACCCTCCCTCTGTTTTTTCTTGTTCGATGATGACAGCTTGGCAAAGAGGTGACAGCGAAGAAGATGACGAACAAGGGCCACACTACCCACAGCTTCCGCGAACAATACTTCCCCCGCGGCACCCCAACGGGCTTCCCACACCATAGTGTGCTACCTGCATGCCCCGTGCCCCACCGGCACACTCCCCGGCACCCCCGTGCTCCACTAGGTAACTACATGAAGCCCCCGCCGGAGCGCTTCCCGACATCCCCACGCCCTGCCGCCGCGCTGCCTCGTGCCCCCGCGCCCCACTGGAGCACTGCCCGGCACCCCCGTGCTCCGCCGGCGCGCTGCCTGGTGCCCCCATGCCCTTCCCGGCGTGCTGCCCGGTGCCCCGGCTCCCCGCAGGCACAGTGAACGGCGCCCTACGCCCCACCGGCGGCCTGCCCGGCCCCTTCCGACGGCCTGCTCGACACCCCCGTGCCTTACCGGCGGCCTGCCAGGCCCCTGCCAGCTGCCTACCCGGCAACCTGGTGCCCTGCCAGGTGCCCATGCGGCATGCCGCAACCTGCCCCGGTCCACCCGCAGCATGCCGGTGACCACCATTCCTCCCCGCGCCCCTGGAGGCCTGCATGCTTACCTCCCAACCACCAGCCTCCCGAGCCGACCCACGACGTCCCCCATGGTGTCGCTGGCCGAACCGCTCGGTCTCCCGGGCCCAGTTACTGATCCGCCTATATGGTGACTATCGGGCCGAACCGGCCTCATGTTCCGCTGGGCTGGGCTCAGTGGATCGGGCCAAAACAAAGCGGGTAGACCCTCCCAATGGGCCGGGCCAAACCTAGTGAGTCTGACCGGGTCGACCTACACTAGGTTGGGACAAGTCGGTCCGACCGGGTCGAACCAGACCCGAGCCCATTACTGACCCATTACCTTCTTGGGCCATATCTTTGGCACTTGACGTCCGTTTGACGAACCGTCAATGGAACCGATATTCATGGAACTTTGTCGCCCCTTTGAGTATACCCCACTGGATTTTGGGGTATAGTTGAGCCACGATCAAGTTGGTTGTACACGAATCCAACTGGACCCACAAGACTAAAATGCTAATAACTCCCAGACCGGGCGTTCGATTGACACATCATCTGTTGTGTTGTGACTCCTATAACTTGGTGGTCCGTTGAGATACTTTTACATCAGACTTTGTGAAACATGGAGTATCGACCAGTAGCTCATGGAGCGGATCCTTCTGGTGACGAGTAGATAGAGTGAGGGGACCTAGTAGCTGATAGACCTGATGACTACATGACCGATACGACTCATATTGACTTGACTAGCCTAGTGGGGAGCGCTCGATATTGGGCAGCAGACCCATGGTGGATGGTTCACCTGATAGTTGGAAATAGACCCACGGTACTCGACAGGAGGAGTACCTTTGTTGGCTATTAGGGGGATCACTCTTATTTGGTGGCAGACCCACAGTAGACAGAGCGCTTGTTAGTTGGTAGTAGACCCGCGGTACTCGATAGGAGAAGTACCTCAATAGTCCAAAGTTAGTGAGAAGTGCCTTAGTGTCACGACATTCCCACTGTACTTGATAGGGGAGGAGTTCTCCAGCATCCACGGCTTCAGTATTGAAAATCTTGGCTTGAGATGATTCAATGACCTTTGTGTTTTCCACATGATTGAGATGGGTTACATGATAACTTAGGGATATGTAAGGGCATATTCCTATGTAATGGTTATCAGTTGAAAAAATATTGTGTGGTTTATCCTTGTCGGATTTTGTGAGACCTTGTGGGTCTTGGTGTCCCTACTTAGTATCATTATATTCACCCCTACACGGGCTATGCCCGCACCTCGTTGTGTAGGATGCAGAAGACGGAAAGCGCTGACGGAAGCCGAGAGAGCCAGGACTGGACGGTACCCGGAGGAGGACCTTACGACGTATCGGCACCAAGTGGAGTCTGAAAGATGTGGAGTTATGTGGAGGACATCTATACCTACCCTTCAGGTAGGAACCCTAGAGGAAAATCCAGAAGCGGGTTTCAACTTTCAATTGTTGGTCCATTTTTCAGAAGTACTTGTTTTCAGTTGTATTTGTACTTTACAGTTGGGCTTGTATTCTGCCCCCCACCCCCTTACGTTTAGTACACTTGTTATACAACTTTTACATAGTGTTTTCTCCCGCTTGTACTCTGGTTGTGTGTGTTTACTACTTATAAAGGTAATGCCTTCCCAGTTTTAGGGAATTACGCCTTTTGTGCTAGTCGCCAACCCTAGGCCTATGGAAGGCGGGCTTGGGGTAGTCATGATACGGGCCCCGAGGGACGGGTCATGAAAATTTAGGAATTTTTAATGTGAATTTATAATTTATTCATATAATCATCACACTGATTGATTATACCTTAAAATGTTATGATTTTTTTAGAGTTTTAAAAAGAATCACCTTCCACTAAGATATTCTACATATTCATTAAGTGTTTAATTTTTTGAGGATTATATAATATACATATTTTTTCATCATTATATGTTTTATGAAAAATAATGTATTTAATGTAAATCATTTTTATCACAATTAGATTGTTTTGATTCTAAAGTTATTAAATATGTATGACTTTTTTTCATCTCAATTTATCTTCCTTTAGACTAGTTTCATATTATTAACTAATATTCATTTTATTTATTGTATATAATTACAATTTAAAATAATATAAAATAAATATATATTAAAATTTTTCTATTTTATATTCCATCTAAATTTATTTTCATCATATGTGCTTTGTCTTTATAATTCAAAAGCGGTTAGTTGTTAAAACATTCCCTAAAAATTATTTTAGTCATTCAACTAAATATTTCCTCTCTCTATCCATATCATTTTTAATATCTAACGATTGTTATTTTATATTTTTATATTATTTCTAAGGTGAATTATCAAATATCTTTGACCTTATTTATAAATTATTTTAAAAAACTATTAAATGGTCATCATGCTGGATTTTTTTACATTATTAATAAATGGAAGTAAAATCGATTATAAATTTTTACCACATAAATAAATTTTACTATAATAATGAGAATGATTTGATGTTAATTTTTTTTCTAGGTTTATAAAGATTTCAGATAAAACCATATTTCTATTAATTGAATAAATTTTTATTTTTTAATAAATCTACTAAAAGGAAGATATGTTTCCTATTGTTTTTCAAATTTGTATAAATTTCATTTATAATGGTGAATTTAATATATCCAAAAACTGTTTAATGTTTCAATTGAATATTTCTAGAGATTTTCAATTGAAAAAATTCCAATTATATCTTTGTATGGAATATAATATATTTTATTGTAGATTTGATGAAACCCACATGTGAATTGTCTAATAATGAAAATATAAATGTTTATATATACTTATATAAAACAAATGATGAATCTTTATTTGATGACGTGTGTGTTTAAAATTATATATCCTTCGATTTCATTTGTTAATTCATAACATTTGATGAGATAACATGTGAGGGACTAGGTAGTGAAACCAATACACTAAGGGACCCTAAAAACCATGGATTAAATGGAATAAAGAGTGAGCCCAATCTATTATAGGACTTTATACAATTTATTACTATGGTCAGTGATGTAATTATATTATGCCCCCTTATGAGATTTGATGTTAAATTTCTATGTTTATCATTATTGAAGATTTTATCTCATCCTTTATTATGTATCCATTTCTTTAGGTCGTGATGAATAATATTCAGTAAAACATCTTTATTGTGGTATCTTGTGTGGATAATTTTTTGTTGATGTTTAAGATTTATAATAAATTTATAAATTAATTCTATAGGGGGAGAAATGTTTTATTGATCAGAAAGGTATGGGTTCTATTTTTTAATGGTACTTACTAATTCTAAAAAATTCTAATTTAAAAACGTTTGGGGTATTTATGTAGATAAATGCTAGATATTTAAAATATAATTATGGATGTATAAATTTGACACCATCAGTCTGTATCAAATCCAATATAAAAATATATATATGTTTAAATAGATCCAAGTCTATGATTTTGGGGTGTCACATTTATCATTAGCCTAATAATCATGTATAAAAATATATAACACATTTTCATAAAAAAATCAAATTTAATTTCAGGAATAAAAATACAAAATAAATTCGGTAAAACTCAATAACCATAATCTATCTTTCTAATATACATTTTTTCCAACAAATATCATTGGTAATAAATGAAATCATTACAAAAATATTATTTTTTATATTTTATCAACAAGATATTGAGTCTCAATTAATAATACATTTTTCATGGATAGAAAATAAATAAAATTATTTCTAACAATAATCATAGAATTTTTCACTAATTTTATAAACATATTTATGAAAATGTGGTTTTTTTACTACACACATTATTTATAATATGATCTTCTTTCAAAGACATCACATTTAGATTTTTAAATTCCCAAATCTATGAAATTACCTGAATTTTTAAATTATTTGACATGTTTTAACAAAATTTTAAATTATATGATATAATGTTTTTTGTTATATTTGGTTGTGGTTCATTCATGCATGATGTCTATAAATTTTAATTTAGTAAATTAAGGTATTTTTTCTATTTTTATTAACAAGTGATTTGTGTGAGGATATATTCTTATTCTTTATATATATATATAATAAATTTTTTTTTTCTAGATGTTAAAATTTTTATTGTTATTATTATTAATAATTATATATATATATTCAAGAATAAAAACAAATATATGTGTTTTCATGTGTGCATATATTGTTAATTTTTTGGTCTAATTACGATTACAAAAATATAAAGTATTCTATTGAAATATGTATTCTTAAATTGTAAAATATAGGATATATATTACTAATTATTTTATTGCATTGAGATATGAAAATTAATTATATGAGGACAATGTGTTTTTTAATCAATTTTATTATGATTTATGATATATATTAATTTTATTTCGATACGATTTTGTCTTCAAATTAGTGTTTGTTTTCCTTTTCAACCCAATTCTCTGATGTTTACCTTATATAAGCCTTATATTGTTAATATTTTTTTGTTATTTTATCATCATTTTTAATAATTTCAATATATATATACTCCATTATTATTATTTATTATATAGTTGATATGATGTGATAAAAATTGTGGCATTATATAAGATATGATAATGTGATGTGATTATTTTGGATGTTATCTGTATAAGTGGGGAAGGTCATGGTGCATGTATCAAATTATATCATAATGGATGATAGAGTAAATATTATAATATCAGTTTTAATGAATTATGGGTCTATAGTTGTTTGGGTAAGATTCATATTTATAAAAAATACATAAATGACATCCTGGAAGGGAGTAGAATAAGGGATGAATGAGGAAGACAAGTTCTTCTTTATATAGGAACATCTTTATCATAGTGATCTATAATTAATAGAACAAAATTATTTATTTCTATTTTTAGGAACAAATCCAATGTGTGATTATTTAAATATAGTATAGTAGTTATAAAATACACTTATAAATATGAATTAGATCGTGAAGTCTGAGATGGGAAAACATTTAGTATAATAGGTGGTTTATTTTAATTTATGAATTATGTATATAATTTAAATAGTGATCTTGTGGATGTCAAACATGTCATATATAAAGATCATGACATATATTTGTTGAAATTAATAATTATTTTTAGTGTAAGATCACTCTTATAAAAATATATTATTCTCCAAGATTACAATTTATTTTTACGGAAGATTTTAACACCATATGTTTTAAATAAATATATATATATATATATACTAATGAGATAAATATTGAAATAATATTTTCTTTTCCTTGAATATGGTTTTTTTAAGTAGGGAATTTCAAAAAGAACTTTTTTAGGTTATATATATAAGTAATATTATTTGATGAATAATTATCTAATGTGGTTTTATATTTATTTATTTATAAATTTATATTTATTTATTTATTTTCTTCAATACGTAGTTAATTATTAATTTAAATACATAAAACTTGTGATAAAATTTTATTATCATTATTTATTAATAATAATATTATTCCTATGATTTTGAAAAAAATTTCTTTGATCTATAGGATGATTACATTGATATCTCTTCAATATAATATTTATAATTTCCTCTATCAATCTCAGATGAGATATTACCAACCAATGAAAGGTTGTTTAATCATTGGACAATGTAAAACCAGAATGTTTCTCCATTTCAAAAAATCATGACCACATTTTTTGTTAGTCAAAGTATAACATGATTAAAAAAACAATAATGATGATTATGATGATAGATGTAAGAGATCAACAAACTAAATACCACTACACAAGGATTAAAAATATTACTTCACTCTTATTAATGAGTAAAAACAACCATGGTGTTCAATTATTGTTATCACACAATCACATTTATTGTAAAATGATAAATACTGAATGAATTTATTGATGATGTTAGATGGTAAAAGAAACCTATAATATTTTATAATGAAATTCATGGTAAATAGATAAAACAATATTAATCACTCTAGTGAATTTGATATTTCCACTAACTTCCTCATATTCCTTCCTATTAATAAATGATTTATTCATTTTTCATCACCTAATAATTAATATGGTGGACCTTCCCTTCACAACAATCTCATAAAATAATATTTCCACACTCATCCCAATGTATCTAGGATGATTTATATATTGAGATGTTTGTCATATCGATATGTATGTCGATAATCATGATCATTCCACAAATCATGGATCCCACTCTTGATTCTATGTATAAATTAAAAGTAATTCATGATCAAAATAATTTACGATACAATCAATTTATCTAAATTTTTTGTCCTTAATTTTATCCTAAAATGAATGGGAATTTAATATCTAAACATTATAGATTTATCAAAATCACAAAAAATATTAATTTCTCCAAGAATAAGTTAAACAATAATGATATTATATTGTGAATCACATTATAAAACATTTATTGAATTTTTCATCTCAAAAATACCCCAAAATACATTTTATCTCTATAAAATTCCTATATTATAAGACCGAATTAATGGATTGTCAAGAAATATTTTAAAGTAATCAATGTATCTATTCATTAATTTAATAATAATTTTGTGGAATGGTCATTGATATTGCCATGTCAATTGATTCATGCATTTAATATTCAGGTCGGGCCTTATTATGTTGTGAATACCCCAATTATGGGACTAAAAGTAGCTCTTATTATGCCTATCATCATTTTTCCATGTCATCCCCACTAAAAAAAATTGATTTACATTTTTGAGTGAGATTATACTTAATAATTCACATAAAGAAGTCTTAATGGAAATTAAATAGTTCTACATTGTGGTTTCAATATAAAAGTAAACACTCATTTAATATCACTCCATTATTGAAATAAAATAAGCCTTTATTTTCATGGTTTTCCATTTCAAATTATTTATTTATTCCTTTTCAACTAATGTTTGAGCCTCTATTTTTTATTTATCCTCTAATAATCTATAATATAATATAGTCATCATCAGCATAATATAGAACCTCCACAATAAATTTCACAAAAAACATGCTTCATTTATCATCATACCTATCTGTTACCCAAATGATCAGTACAAAATATACCATTATTCATATCTTTCACAAGGATATATCTTCAATAATAGGACCAATACATCATTAAAAACATATATAAGATAAATATGTAGGCATATAAAGCAACTATAATATAATTTCTTCTTGTTTTTAAAATTATGATCATTATGGATAATAGGGAACCATGATATAGTGGGGAAACATTAGACATAAAATAAATATATAAAACAAAAAACACTAAAAATATATATAGATATTCAAAAATTAAAAATTCAAAACAAAGAACAAACTTGATGAACTGACATGGCCTAAAAGTATACCCTTGATCTAATGGATCACAAATTTATTGTCCAATGGAACTGTATAGTTGGGTCCAACTCTTTAGTACATTAGTGATGAACCCTACCTAAAGCCTCACACCATGAATTCAACACACTATATATCCATCCCTATTAATCAATTCATTCCTCCAAAGAACTAGATGTAGACACCTTCATTAAAATCACAAAAACCAAATATTTGATGCTTCCTTGCATGATAATTATATCATCCAAATACTAAAAACCAATATCCACATTACATTCAACACTATAATATTTTTTATCTCCCCAAAACATAGTAGGATAAAATTACCTACCAAACACACTCAAAATACATCGAATCTATATAATGATACCAAAGTGGATATGAATTAATATTTACCTAAATATAGATGACCATATTTTGTAATAAAAACCATGTGATGAGGTAAGTGAAACCACCACGCAAAAACAGAATTTTATAATCATCATACACTAGAAATATCCAAAGTATTATAATAAGCTACAAAAATGACCATATCAATGTCACCCATTTAAATCTATCACTAAATATACTATAGAAAATAAAAAAAATCACGACCACCAATTTATCAAACCATAAATGTGACTTGAATGGTTGAACATGAAATAAATGGGAGGTTAATAATGATTATGATATTTTACTGATCATAAATCATGAAAAAAACTATAATCATATTTTAAAATAGTAAATCAATAAATGCACACAGTTCACTCTTCCAAAACTAAAATAATAAATCTAAAACTCCATTACATGGTACATGAAGTGGATATTGTCTTGAAATGTAATATTTAAATAGTGAATGAGGGGGGGGGATTCTCACAACTTTATGATTAAAACATATATTCCTATAAAACCCAAATCTAGGATGATCCAAGAAAACATAAAAACTAAAATCATGTGAAGATAAGAAAAAAATGCGGTGAAATAAAAAATTATAAAATTATATAATAACCAAATAGAGATAATATAAATACATAATGATGAGAAAATATAAGTATGTTAAGGATGAAATGTATAGAATACCACATAGGAAACAAAAAATTAAGAAAACCCTAAGATTCCATAAATGTAGATGATTCTAGAAAATGTGGGATGATGGTGAAATATTTCCATTTAAATGTGTATAATTACAATAATATATTGTATTTTTAATATATATCTCTATCCTTCATTGAATTTGGAATATATTTAATGATGGAAGCTTTTATTATCAAAATGTGGTGTCATAATATTCATAATTTTCATCACACTCCATATAGTGAACAACCCACTAAAAGGTATTCATGACCTATTCATATTATGAATTAATCAAATAATTGATTCCAAAATAGATCCATATATTTCATGGTGAATAATATCAATCATTCAACTAAAACAAATTGTAGCTACCAACAAATTATCATGTCTTTATTAAAAGCATCTAATTTCATATCAAGGTTATCTATGGTATGATGATATTTATATAAGTGATAATCCTCCATGATATCTCACTTCATATCATCTTCATTATAAACTATTATGTTCCATCATCTATAGTTTATCTATAACATTATTTATGGATTATATCAATCTAAAATGGACACTTCGTCGCTACTATGAATAAAACATTATCATTCTTGAGTGTTCAAAAACATTGTCCCCAAAATTCAATATAATGTTAATTTCATGTAATCATATCAATCATAGTAACATATAAAAAGTATTTAATTCTTGAATATTTATGATTCTTGATCATAGATAATTATTTCTCATTTAGACTATATATTACGAGATTCAATAAAAAATTCTTGTTTTTTAATCATCTTGAAATTAATGGCATAAAATTTCCGCTAGTTACTATTATTAACAATATGATTATTATAAATACATTTCCTAAAAAGGAATATATGTTTTTAAGCATCTAGAATTAATCTCAATATTTTTGTAAATACAATTAAATCAATCCCTTATTTAATTAAAACTCAATTTTTAATTTTTGAAAAGTATCATTAGATTGATGTTAATATTTTCCACCTATTATAACATAATACATATAAAAATTAGTGAATTTTTTGTATTGTACATTAAAGTATTCCCATTTTTTGGTTTCATAAAATAATCCTCATTGAATTTAGTCACCTTATATTGCAACAAGATGATCTATGATTTTTCCCCTTTTAGATTTACATACTATTTAGAAAATTAGAATCATTTATTTTCACAACATTTTATGTATTTAAAAATTAAAAAAGTAACATATAAAATAAAATAAAAACTTTTGAGTAATAATCATACTTATTCACCTTATTCAATAATATTTCCTCCTAAAATCATTTATTTATTGGCTATATAATTCAATATATTGAATATGTAACAATATAAAAATCAAACAAACATAAAAATCATATAGAATAAATAACATTATGAAACAAAAGTAAGTAATACTAATGGTTGTTTATTCTACTAGTGATACACTAATCTAAATTAATTTTAAATACAATATTTTATTTTTCAAAAAAAACTATTTTATGAAAAAACAAATATATAGAATTTATTCATTAATAAGTAGGGGTAGGAATCTCATCAACACATAGAACAATTTTTTATTTGAAGAGTTTCTCTTATTTACTGGATCCTTGGATTCAAAATATTTTTATATTATCCTCTATTCATTTTAACTAGATATTTTGAATCCTTTTTATCAGTCCTGCTTATTTTATTCTATAGGCACATCGATTTCTTAGCTCTTTCTCACCATGTTCAATATAGTAACTCCATTGATCTCCTAAATACCCGTAAAATATTTTAAGTCTCTAATGGGTATCTCCATACGTAATGTTTAATAAATAATTCATCTATATATAAGTGATTAAATTCTATTGATAAAATCTCTTAAATTTATCTCCAAATATTATTCAGGAAACTTAATAAGAGAAAATGTTTTAGAGGCTATTTGAGTAACTTGATTTTAATAGAAGATCTTATTCTTTGAATTATTATTTTTCTTTTCCTTGACCACCTTAAATAATACATCATTATGGATATATTCCTTGATATATTTGGAATAAATAATTACATATAATTTATTCAATGGTTTGAATAACGTATTTATTTTTGTTTCCTTAGATGCATGCACCATATAAAAATATACTCAAGTTAACCATTATTGACCCCATCAAATTATTTTCATTTGGCCTACTATATTTTCAAAATAATATTATATCCTTTAACTAAATTGTTAAAATAGAATCTACTTGTATTTTTTTCCAATAAACCAATTTCATTGGGTTATAGAATCCTTCATTGAAAAATTATTCTCTTCTAATTTCATGTTTCATTTTCATATTTTATCATTGATAAAATAATCCTTATATATTATCATGGATTGTAGTAGACACTTCACAAAAAAAATGAGTTTCATCCTAAATGTTTTTCCATTATTTTTTAGTATATATTATTCAACCAATTCTCAACATAAAATTTACTTATTCTTCTTTATAATATCATCTAATTCATTTAAAAATATTCACCCATGAGGTATTTTTTTATTAGGGTTTTTCTATTTATGTTGATCCCACTCTCATTAATAGATTTCCAATCATTATTAATGATTAATTGATACATGATTTTTTACACATTATATGTATTTTCCTTTCTTTCTTTATAAATCCATAGGTTTTAACAACCTTAGAAAAAATACCCTCCATTTTTCATGATTTCAAAATTTTCTTTCAGTGTAATATGAAGGAGTTAAATTCATGATCATATGAATTCAAATTTTTAAAATTTATACAATATATCTCAAAAGATTTATAGTGATGAAATTTTATGATATTTTATCGAGAATTTTATAAAAATAAATATCCTCTTTGATTTCATCCACTTATCCTTCAATGATGGATAAATATATCATCGAATAAAATATATAAGAATATAATTTATTTCAAAATTAAAAGGAAAATATTCTTATGAAATTTACGTAACCTTATTCCAAATCAATATTAACCATAAATATTTAAATTCCCGTTAGAGGAATATTTTTTCTTGTTCATGTTTTCTGTAATTTCAAGCAACCTCCCCACATGATATTTTAGTAATGTGATTAAATATTCATATTTTACTTCACTCTAATTAATTTCGATAAATTAATATCTAAAAATATATAGTTTCACAAAAGATATATACATACACAAAAAAATAAATGAATGTTCATTAAAATTGTACTTTATTATTTATTGGAGACAACAAAACGTCTTGGTAGAAAGGGAATATATCCTTAAGAATAGTATACATCCAACAATAAATATATTAATCAAAGTGATCGAAATAAATTCAATTTTATTTTTTTTTCAAATTATTAGTTGAATTAATATATTAATGAAAATATACAATGTTCTAAAGATAGATACATGAAAACATAACCTTGATCTTTAATATTAAATGACTTCAGATCCTCATTTCAGTACTTGGAACCTTCACATTTAATGTTTATTTAATATAACATTCTATGTATAAATAAATTAAATTGGAAGTATTGTTTTTAATCTATGTAGGTGAACATTTTTTAGATTAAAACATCCTTTTGTGATCAAAGATTCCTAGAAAATAAGAGGGGTTTAATTAGTGGTTAATGTTTAACAAGAAGCATTTCAAAATTTTCTATATCCTTTCCAAAAAAATTTCCTAGTTCAATGGTAAGGTCTCAATACACATAATAATGATGACAAAAATTAATGATATGAGAGGTTATGAATGTAGATGAGACAATATTACGATTACAACGTTCATTTTACTCTTCTAATAAAGTGTTTATATCGTTGGTGTTCAATGGTTTTTTTCCAATTATCCACTTCATGAATTTAATTAATAATGACTGAGTTGATATATGGGTATAGAATACTTTCCTATAATCATACAAAAATATTAGAAAATAATACAAGGGAATTAAAACATTAACAAGAATCTCACCACTAATTTTTATCTATTTACATTTTTCTGATGTTCCTCAAAGATAATGAATGTTTTTGGTACTAATTTTCTCACCAGAACAAAGCATTTGGGTGTCCCTCTCCCTCTTGATGATATCACCCGATATATCTATTGAAACTATTCTCAAAATATAATATAAGATCGATTTAAGGAAGCATCATATGTCACAATATCAATATCATATAATTGAATCCATACATGAATCGTATATTGCATTTCCATGGTCAATATTAAAATTCAATGTATAATTGTTTTAGAGTCATCAAAGATACACTTGTGATATTTATAATTTTATTATTAATCAACATGTAAAATATTATAAAATTAATATTTGAATATAATAAATTTATTTATATAAAATTATGATTATAATTATCATTGTAAATGATATTTAGTCATATTTAGATATGAGTCACCAAGGTGAAATACTCAAATCCAAATTTACTGACATAAATTTTGATACAAATATTTAAGTGATATAAAAAAATATTAGGCTTAACATGCTTCATGATGTTACCATAATAATTAAAGTATAATATCTATATATAATCATATCCTTGAGAATCATGTTATATCATGATCATAGATATTGTTTTTAAGGTCTATAAAATCTAATATATCCACACAGAAAAATTTCACAGCATGTATTTCATTCAATATAAAATTTCAACTTATATCATTGTGTATGACATATAATGTCATTGTATTTATAGCTCCAAGTTATACCTACACCCAAAAAACTTGTTTTTGTATTCTGGAATGAGAATCCATGCGTGAATCCTCTAATTAATATCTTCATGCTACAATAACAAGCACTTTATTGGGGTTTCTATATAAGAGTAAAAACTAATGCTAAATTACTTTATTATGGTGTAAAATGGACTCCTTCACATCATCTTTTTAACTAATCTCAATACATTAAAACTTAATTTAAACTAAATTGGTAGCCTACATGAAATAGTCTAAAAATTATCAATGTATTTCCCCTTATAATTATATATTTATGTTACTTTTAGTATTGTTTAATTATATAAATCAAATTCACAATATAATAGATCCAATAATATTTTATTATATTAATTTGTATATTATATTTATAGATTAAAATTATACATATAATTTAAAATATTTCAATGGGAAACTATATGTTATTATGAAAATAATATGAAAATAGTATCTCCATTATCCCCATGAATAATTTTGCTCAAGAAAAAAACGATAGAAATTAATCAAAATATTTCTAAAGCATATTCATTGAGAAAATGAGAATATAAGTAACATTCAAAAAAAAATCAATCAAATGAAAAATAAATAAAAATAATGTATTTTTATAAAGTTAAGAACTCATATGATTGTTACAAATTTATCAACTGGATAATATTATGATCTTTGGAATAGTAATCCAAAAATTATTAACAGTAACAATCCTATTTGAATAATATTATCACTTATACATTTTTTAATAAAATAAAATCTGTTTTCATTCTAATAATAATATAATTTTATGATATCCTAATTAATTTTTGATCAACTCTGAAAAATGATCCAAATATTAAAATATTTATTTTTAAAATAATATATAATATTCATTAAAAATTAAAATTATCATTTAAAAAATATTAATCTGTTTCATCGCATTCATTTCTATCATGCATGATTAATAAAACTGTTCAAACACAACCTCAAAACATTGGGGATGAGATAATTGTGAAAACCAAAATGGATATATTATTATATAAAATTTACATAACTCTTCCTCAATCAATATATGTGGATTGAACTTCCATGTAAACGTTTTCACTATTTATTTATTAGAATTTTATTTTATAATATGAATGGATTGGTTATCCTTATATCAATACAAAATCAAATTCCAAGAGAGAGAAATCAGTCTATATTTCTTGAGTCATCCTACGATTCTGTGCAACTAAATGAAAGATTAATATCTTTGGGAGTCATCCTCTTAAAAATGGATATAAATTTATAATGTGATAGAGTATCTAAATCAAATTATTCAAACAACGTATAAAACCATGCATGATGAAATTTCCATTGAGAGTGACTATACTGATGTAATCCTAGAAAAATTTCCAAGTCATCATCACGATTAAAAATATTAGTTTCAATTGAAATCATACTTGGATATCATCCCATTTTAAATACACCTCCAGGAATAGCCGTTATATAGCTAGAATAACTACAGATGTCGTTTCAAGAGAATCTAGAGATATTATTTATACACATGAGTTCTTCATATATGGGTGTATTGGTCCTATCCATTACGAATAATGATGGTTTAGTGTGAATATAAATTTCTTATTATGAACTAAATATATCCATGAAAAATAACATATATCCCTAGTGACATATTTATGAATTGTTCAATTTGTTATGTGGGACCAGAGACATTATTATTATTTACATTAACTAGAAGTATCATCAAATAAAGCTGAGGAGGGTCTAAATTCCCAATACATCCTTTATAATAAGTTAATCACACAATGTGTTCATTGTGATATTCTTAGCACTCTCTAATACTCTAGAATTATTCAATAACATTATTAATTGTGAATTATGATATTATCTTATTAAAATTGTATTCATTATAGATTATATTTTTATATAAAAAAATAAATAGGAGAATGAGGATAATTTGTGTATTTTTTATTTCACTTTTTTAAATGAGATATTATATGAAAAATATTACAAATGTGAGTTTTATATAGAGTAAGTATCATTCATGGGGAACATTATCTCCATCAAAGGGATAATGGTGGATCTAGCAAAGAAAACGGTGATTGAGAATTGTCCAAAATAAAAATCCATAAAGGATATCCATATTTTCCTTATATTAAATGGGTATTATTAATTATTTTTGAGTAAATTTTCATGAATGTAAAACCCACTGACCAGGATATCTCAAAAAAGAGTGAAGTTTTTATAAACCATATAATGTGAATAGAAATAAAAAAAATTGCTTATCACTACACATGTACTTATACTTCCTTAAACTTATGATGATTACTATAAGTTAATAGGATGTGTTGTGATGAAAATATGAATTAATGATAGCTTGAAACCAAAGTTAGTTGATTGTTCAAGGGTAAAAATATACAACTCATGAAATAGTGTTTCTTTTACTAGTCATAATATTAATGAATTTGATACATTATCTATATGAGGATAATTGTGAAATATATATATTTCATAAGATCCTCAAATAAATATTCACATTTAAGGATAAAAACATGTGCCAAAAAATATAGATAGATCTGAGATGGTTTTTAAAGAATCAATCCATTAACATCCTAGGAAGGAAAATATATTTAAATATTCTATAAGTAGAACGTATATTATAACCTTATCAATGATTTGATATAAGGAGGTCCAAATATTCATATATTTTCAAAGGATTTACATGGAATTTGTAATTTTCAGAAAAACTCTACCTAATAGTAATAATTACTCAGCCATCGATTCCAGAAATATTATGTGTTCTAAAGGATATGATGTGGAAATATATATGAATTTGTAATATATAAGATAATTGATATCTTGGAGGATAAAAATTGGTGTGGAATGAGTTTTATGTTTTGGTCCATGAAAATATGCACCATCAGAGCCTGATAGAAAAGTATTTTTGAATAATGAACATATATTGTTCTTATATATATAAGTATGGGGACTGAAGATGTATGGAGATATCTGAAGACACTACTAGGTGAATATGAATAATGTGATCATAGAATCTCTATAAAAGTGTCATTTATGTCGTAAAGTGAAGTAACAATGAAAAAATCAAAGGGAATAACAAATCCATTACCCATACCTACATGGAAATGGGACAACATCACCATGTAATTTTACATAGGTCTCTAAAAGAAATACATGGGAAATAATTACAAATTGGTAATAATGAATAATCTTATAAATACTTCTTAATTCACCGTAATTCATGAGGAAACCACACACATTCAAATTTTATGGATATACATTAGGAAAGCGATGAGGCTATATGGAATAACCTTATCAATTGAATCCAACTGAGATTAGATAATAAATTTGATGTTATAGAAAACTATAAAATGTTATCATAACAATACGTTGATCATTAGTATTCATTTTCAGTCGAAAAACCTTCCAATTTGACGAGACTATACAAAAACATGAGGATATATTGAGAGGGTGCTCTATAGACCTAAAAGGAGGGTGGGATAAATATCTTCCACTAGTCATGTTCTCCTATAATAATATCATCTAATTAAGAATCCAAATTGAAACATATAAATTAATTTCTGGGAGATATGTTTAAAAATCATATTATAGTTAAAAATATTACTACAATTTGAAAACACATCATATAATCTATAAATTGACTACAAATCAATGTTGACTTCCATTAAACTGATGTGGTGTTTGAGGATAGATAAAATTGGGTTCTCTATATATCCCCATATAATAGGGTTGTGATATTTTTTACGATGGTAATGTTATGACCCGGGTACATAAGCCCCATTAATTTTCTTAGTCACATCTACATTTTGAATATTAACTAGAATCACCACATTACATATCTCAGGTACATTAGTTTTTTGTATAAATCTTGTGGAAATATATATAATAACAATAACTGGTACTAAATTTGGGGGGGGGGTATATATAGAAAATAATATCTCTTATAAAGACTAGTTAGATATTTAATTGAACTATATAGACGGTGTTTTACACAAAAATACAACTAACATTGTCACAGTACTATAGTGGAAGAATATATACAAGGTAGTGCCATTGGAATCAGAGGAATAAATGAAATAACTGTAACCTCATGTATTTTCATATTAGTGGATGAAATTTCATAGGGGATATGTAATAACCGATAATTTTGTCAATGGAAATTTATTTCCTATAATATAATTGATTAATATTTATAATTGTAATATTTTATAAATAAAAGGCACAACATGAAAAAAAAAAATTCTATTCATTTCAAGCATAAATTTTGACAAAAAATATATATATAATAATTTAATATGCTATAATATGAAAAAATAGAAAATAAAGAATTTAGAATATAAAATTTTGGATTTTCCCATTTCCCTAGAATAAAATCCTCAAACAATGTTGTATAGATGAAATGAAAAATTATTAACGAGAGCTTCATTTTGAACATAAAAATAAATATATTCTTTATAGAATATGTAATAAAATTAAAAATAAATGAATTATGAGTTATTAATAAAAAGTAGGGAGAGCATGTGACCATAATAAGTCAGACCATTAGAATTGAAATCCAATTATTGAAATAGTAATCTCACCATTTGTATTTATAACTTACAAAATATAAAATATACTCACCAATGAATGTGAAAAGTAATATTTACTTATATTATAAAATTAATATATGAAATAATTATATAATGATATAAGAAAATAATTTTTTTAAAAGATAAAAAATATATATTTTTTTGAAGTATAAATATGTTTTATTTGAGTTTTTATAAATTAAATATAAATATTTGAAATGAATTTTATTTTTATAAAATGGTTAAATTAAATAAAATATATTTCACTATAATGATAATATAATTTTATCAGACTATAACTAATTTTAAAAAGGGCCAGAAAAAAGATCATATTTTTAAAATTATTACATTTCCAAAAAATAATGATATTATTTACAAATTAAATATATCATATATTGATTGATAGTTTAATAAATTTAGACTCACCTTTATGATATGCACATTAAAATATTATCATGATAATTCTTTGGTATATTTCTAAAAAAGTTGAATTTATGGTGAACTGTGAAATAAAATAAAATATGGTGATTTATAATAAAAATAAAATACATGAAAAATGAATCATGGATGATGTAAGTGACCTATATTTTAGTCTTAAATGAACTAATTATTCTCTATTTTTTCCAATAATAAATATCATTTATATATTTAATCATAAATAAGAATGTAATATATATTATATTAAAAAACACCCACTCTCGCAAATAAATATCACTTATTCTCCTAAAACCTTCATATTACATTGATATACCCCACCATTTTTTTATAATCATTTTTCATAAAAATTAAATTTCATCAAAACATTTGGTTTGACTCAAAACTAATTTTTAACGAACCACGATAAACTATTGATATTAGTATATGAAAATGACTGTTATTATCTACAAATTAAACATGGGTGAATTAGAATGAATAGCCACATTTTAAATATTATGTATAATGTTTCTATATTAATAAAACATATTGATAAATATTTACATAATTTTTGGTAAAGTATTTATATGTTTAAAAAATTAATATTTTCTCATAAAATTGTCTTATAATTTCTTTTTATGACCAATTGTAAATTGAATTTTCACATCTATAGAAAGTTAATTTTAAAAAAATTATATTTTTTATTTAATCATATTAATATTATCATAGGTTTAATTTTTTTGATTTTTTTGTAAATAGAAATTATTCTTTGAATAGTTAAACATAACATTTTTAATGGAAAATTGCCTTTTCAATTAATGAATTTATAAGGTAAATTTTTTAAAATAATGTTTTAGATTTAAAATTTTTTGAATTATATATCTATTAAAACATTTTAGGTAATAATAATAATAATATTTAATTTTTATATAAAACTATTTAAACCATTGGATGTTTTTTCTTTAGAAATCAACTTTTTAATCACAACTATGAGTTTAATAGTAAAATATATTTCACCACTTATCTTAGTGTAATTTTGAAAATTTGATTCAATGTTTTGTTTCATAATTATTTATATTATCAAAAAATTTTATATTTTTTTATCCATAATGAATGGTAAAAATATTAATAATTATTTAACGAAGTTTATGTAAAAATTAGTTTACCTTGTGGATTAAAATAAAAAGATAAGTGTTAAAAATGACCCGCAACATTATTAACATCAATTGGATGGTAATATTTCAACCATTACTATTTTATTGTTGATAATATTCCATTATTGAATGTTTTTTATTGTAAAAACTTGAGTACACATTTTTCTTCTTAAAAACTACAAGACAACCACTCACATAACATATAAAATTCTACCAAATCTCTTCTCAAATTAAAACATATAATAACCATATTTATAATACCTAAAAAATACAATACTCAAATAACTTATCCCATCTACGAGGCCTTATTATAATTATAAATATATCGTAGAATAAATTTTTTTCGAAAACCCATGGAGGATAACATAAATATAGGTAACATCCTTCGACGATAGTTTTTATTTTATTTTATCCTCCTCGTCGTTATATTATGATTAAAAAAATTATATAATAACCTAATTATAATCCATAAAATGATATTTTTTATTTTAATCTCATTTTTAATATCCAAATCATCTTCCCTCAAATTGGAAACAAAAACAGTGCTCGTGTATACTGTGGACTATAGGCCTGAAAACCGATGTGACACGTCTTCCATGAACACCTCTCACAGTTGGGTATGATGATGGATATACTATATATATTTGAATTATATTTTTAAAATAACTATACATCTATAAATATGTTATCATATATACATTTTATATATTATATTCTATAGATAATCGGATAATTTTGATCGAGTGCATGATGGACTATCAACACCCAAAGCATTGTGATGCCATTTTTCTATTACATTTTACATGGATTGTAATAAAGGATAATTTATTCAATAGTTTTGTTTTATATTACATATATTATTATTATTATTATTTATTATATTATTTACATTTCCTTTTCTTTATTTGACTTGGAAATGGTAACATAGTTTATTATTACATACGCCCTACTGTCCCCATGAACGGTGTATTTTATTTTCAATATCAAAAATTTATGAATTAATTTAAATAAATATATACTTTATTATTTGATATTTACATAAATTGTTATCATTATATATATTATTTAACTATGATAAATGTAATATGACCAAATAACAACAAATCA
The DNA here is from genome assembly GCA_963277665.1 of Viscum album. NCBI lineage: Eukaryota > Viridiplantae > Streptophyta > Magnoliopsida > Santalales > Viscaceae > Viscum > Viscum album. The sequence continues at coordinate 1,203,870,703 of OY728135.1, forward strand.
ATACATGCATGAAAAAACAAAGCAATTGTTGCCTAAAACATGACATTAAACTGGAATTGTTAATGAATTGTTTAATAATAGTTCATATCTATAAAAAATATTTTAATATATAAAATTTAATTAATAATTAATTTATTTTAAATAAAGTTACACATGAGTATTCAATGTGTACATCGTAATTTGATTCTTTTGGTACTAGCTTTTTTTCATAATTTTCCTTCACTGAGAAAAATGTCATGTCTTGCACCTACATTCATTTATGAGGTTTATATACATCCCCTTTGACATATTTTATCTTGAATATCCTTATTTTCATGATATTTAATGTTCAATTTTATGTTAATATTTAATAGTACATATTATTCAGAACATACCATAGTGGTAATGATTTTATGTAAAAATATCATATATTATCTGGATTGTTTATGATTACGATTATAATGATAAAATATTATGATTAACCCCTAAATATACTCCAGATTTTTCATCCCCTATTATTATTTTATTATAATATATTTCTTCTTTTCATTTTAATCACTTTATTCACTCAAGATACCAAAATAATATTTTTTTAAAAATCATCATTATTTCTATCTACGGTCGAAATCCCTTTCAATTCTATATGTATTATTTATAAAAATGATATAAACTTTTTGTATATTTCCATAATTTATTTATGAAAATAATTTTCTATCTTTTTTTACTTTTTTGAAAAATAAAATGTAATCACAATGTCATATTATAAAAACCCATTTGGATTTTAATGAAAATAGGAAAGGAATTTTGTTTTAGAATGTATGGTATAACCAAAATTTTCAATCATCTTAAAAATTATTTTCTTTCATGAATTATTTATAATATTTAGAGGATATTTTCAAATAAATATATTTCTAAAATATATTAATAATTTTTATTTTTCAAAACTTTTATTTTCAATGACAGGTTGTTATCCTCAAGAAATGTCCCGAATTATTTTTATTTCAATATGATTTTCCTTATAAGATGATATCATATGTACACTCTTTTTTTAATAGGTTATTTTTTGTTGAATAGATGAAATGATTATGAAAATCTTTTCTTTTACATAGGTTCTATTATGATGAGATATTTATGAAATGCATTCAATTTTTTGTGTTCTGATATGATGAATTTTTTATAATCATGTGACACACATATCAATAATTTTAATTTTTTTGAATGATTTGACCTATATCTCCTTCCAATGCATTCTGTAATGATTTATATCTCATTACATAATTAGGAAAGGAATTGAGAGTTTAACCAATTCAGAAAGGTATTTTATCCACTATGGTAGTATTGGGAGATAACCATGAATACTGTCATTATTTTGGGAGTAAACCCATTCAACTATGATAGTCTCGACAATAATCCTTGAGCTATTATGGAAATTATTTTTTATTCTTTTTTATGTGTAAAAATGACATGTATTATTCTATTTTTATACTATCATTGATCAAGGTATCTGATTCCCTAACGAATCATATATTATGAACAACTAATCATTATACAATGGCGTGACATTATAATCTTTGATATACATGGTATTATTTTCAAATGTTATCATCATGATATCATACATTTTTACACCTGTTATGTTTATGTATTTCACTTGTTCACCCTTACTAAGAATTTTATCACACAATGTTTTATGTTTCTATTCCATAATACATGATGAAATTTATATTGTATTAATTTTCTAAGAATGTTCCTTGTAATAAATAACTAAGTGGGAGATTATATAGTTCATCAATGAACCAGTGGTTTAGGTTTCCTCTTTTATAAAGGCACAATAACATTACAATCCCTAGGAATATATTTTTATCAAATAATTAATGTTCATTAAAAATTAATTAATATCTTTGTATGATAATTTGTGGTCATTATAGTATTTTTATAGGATATCATTCGCAGATATTTGGAATCTAGTGTGAGAATAAAATTGAGAAGCCTTCGTATAATCCTATTTATAGGGAACCATCATAATGTTTTGGTTAGGAATAGATAATGTGGTTTACCTATAAATAAATACCAATTTGAATACTACAAGTGTATCTAATTATTGAATAGGTTTACCTCTTGTTTATAAATCTAAAAAAGTATAGTTGAGATTGAATCGAGCATTACTCAATACACATTGACGGTCCTTAGTGTGCACCTGGATTGGTACTCTGGGGTGATATTCATTAGTAAAATCACATTTTCATTATTAACCATCATAAATGATATAAAATAATGACTATATTTCATAAACTATGTTTTTCTTATGGTTTCTTACTTTAAAAATATATTTTCTTGATGTAGATACATCAAATTTTTTTCGTGACTATATAGTTTTCACTATGATTAGTTTTTATAGCACAATAACTTATTGTTTTAGTAAATGGATTAAACCCAAATAAATCCTATTAATGGTGAATTTTAGGAAAACAAATATTATTTCCCTCCCATGAAACCAATTTTTTTGATATGGAATAAAAACGTGATATCTATGATTACACAACATTCTGAAGCTATATACTGGACTTCTAAAATTGAAATGTAGGGAATAAATTTTTTTTAGTCATTCATGAAGAAACATATAACTTATTTTATTGGGTATTCTAATACACTAGATTCTAAACAATGTTTTAGAACTAATAAAATGATATTTTCCATCCCCAAATATTTTAATCATGAGAATGTCATTTTAGTTTTCTACAATTTGGAAGGTGACATGGGTTGATAGTGGACTCTTATAAACAATATGAGGAAATATTATTTCATTACCTCCATGGATTGGGATGATTTAAAGTACATATTTATCAATAAGTATATTCATTAATATTTTTTATAAGAGGATGTATTAGATGTACCATTAGATAAATCATAAGTTTGATTAATCTATTTTTACTTATGAGATAATTTCAAGAGACTAATTTTCTATGCTTCTGGTATTAATATCCAACATGAATGTATGGATTATTGATTCTTTAATAGATTAATATCATGTCTTCATAAGGTGTTATCCATAATTTAAATTACTAATTAGGATTATATTTTTCAATGTTCTACTATTTATTAAATTGATTTCAAAGCCACATATCAATATCATGGTTTTGATCATAAGTAAAATATGGAATTTAATGGAAAATATTAAAACAATGGTGTAAGAATATGTGATTTCCTTTATGATCAGTTTATTTGATGAAATAAAAGGGAAATTATATTAATGGTTCCGCTAAAAATTTTTATTTTTGGGAAAGAATATCATGGAGAAATTGAATTTCTATGTGATGGGAAAAATTTATCTAATAATGTGAATAGAGAGAATGTTCTTAAGAATGACTCTCTAATACTTCAATGTATCATATTAATGTAGTATGATAATTATGATATCTAGTTGAAAATTATTGATTAAAATAATGAAAATATTTTAAATTGACCTATTTATCTGATAGAGAATATGAAATCACATGTCATCCATTTTTTGGAAATCATTGTGATAACGATGTGTTGAAAGGAACGCTCACTATCTACTCTAGAACTGCTAATATCTTATTTGACTCTGGATATACCCATTCTTCATTTTCATTATAATTATATACTGATATTATGATTATAATGAAATTATTTGATGCATAATTAATAATGAAAACCCCAAATGGTATGATGATCATAAATCAATTATATGATTCCACTATTGTTGATGTGGGTTGGAATGGGATTTATTTTTAAATCGTGTCATTACTCCTATGGTTTAATTTGATGTTATCATAAACATTGATTATTTTTATCTACATAAATATATTATTAATTTATGAGGAACAGATGTCTCATTTTATATTCCAAAAGAATTTATGATAATTTAATAGTACATTTCTAAATATTAAATTCCAAATGATATAAAATGCATTGTATGGTTTTTTTTCATACTAAAGAGGAAAATTTATCTCAGATGTTTGGGGAGAAATAGATATCCATTATATGCATATTATTGGGGGTTTATTAATGTCATTCCATAACATTTATCTATCCAAAAACCAAATATTGATGTTAATTTCCCAAAAAAAGACATGCCCACGACTTTTCTTATTTAACATAAAACATGTTGAATATCCATAATTGATATATAATAATTGGAGTCACAACTACATGAAAATATTGAAATGGTATTCATTCGGTACAGTGTGTCACCATGGGATTTATAAGTTATATTTGTCAAAAAAGAATGAAGAATTGATGTGATTCTATATTGATTATTGAATGTTGAACAATATTAAAATAAAGTACATGTATCCTATAACCCATATTGATGACTTATTTGATCAAATTCAGAAAGATTACTAAATTTATTTGATTGAAGGCTATTTTGGATATCAACTATTGAATTTAAATAAAGAGGGTAAACCCAAGATATATTTCCCTACAAGGATTGCACATTATGAATAAATAGTAATGTCATTCGGTCTTACTAGTTCCCCCACAGTCATATTGAATTTAGTTAATAGATTATTTATAGATTACCATAATCATTTTTTCGTTTTTATTTTATATGATATTATTATATATTCAATGATCAAGTAAGAGTATATAATTCAAATGATGATTTTACTGAAGACCATAAAAAAGGATGTGTTTTTAAAAAAAATTATTAATTGTGGATTTTGATGAAAAATGATTCGTTTTATGGTTAAATAATATAAAGAGAGGGTATATCTATTGATTCATCATAGAAAAAGTCTATTGAGAATTTTCACAAATAAACTACATTGACTAAATTGTTTATGGTTTCACTGGATATTATCAATGGTATGGGGGAAATATATCTTGAATATAAAATCTACTCATTATATTAACACAGAAGAGAGCATGTTTCTCTAGACAGATGAGTGTGATAAAAATTTCAAGGAACTGATGAGATGATTAGTCAGTTCACCAGTGTATAAATTTCCTAATAGTTTATAAATGTAGTAATCAATAGTGATCCGTCCATGAAAGGATTGTGATTTATAGTAATAAAGAATGAAAATTTTGTAGCTTAAGCCTCCAAAAAATTGAAGGATCATGAGTAAATATACATAAATCATGATTTATAGTTTGATATTGTAATTTGGTTAATAATGTTATTGAATAATTATATTTATTTATATTTATTATATATATATATATCAATAACAAAATATAATATATATTAACACTGAATGTGTTGAATATGCGCTATTGAATATAGTTAGTGTTTATTAATGATTATGACTACTAAGAAAATTACCAACATGATAAAGTGAAATAGGTTCCCAATACATTTATTGGAAAGTGTCATTTTAGAGTCTCCACGATGAGGATAAAAAAGGATCCAATATTTATGGATTTGAAATGTTTGGATCTCGAAATCCTAAATGAAGGGGTGAAATTTTTTCTTTCTCGATAGAATGTTCGACCATCTATCCAAGTAAAAATTAAATATGTATAGAAGGAATATATATATATATGAAAAAAAAGGTTGAATGTTTCATGAGTTAATTCTAGATCCTGATGGAATGATAAGGTTTAGAACCATGAATTCGTTTTTTCAATATCATATTTTAAGACACAATTTTTAGAGTAAAGTCATAGTTATTCATTGTATATTAATCTATGAAACATGAAGATTTATAATTATTTGAAAGTGTAATTCTGGTTGGATGAAATGAATAGATTTAATGAATACATTGTATCTCAGTGGTTGTAATTTGATCATGTTAAGAAATAGAAAAAAAATTCTAAGGTTTTGTTACATCCATTACCCTTACCAGAATATAAATGGAAAGATAACCTCATGGATTTTTTCATCACACATCCCAAAATTACTAAATTTCATGATTATATATTTGTTGCAATAGATCACCTTTAAAATTCATCACACCTCATCATTATTATATATGATTGAAATGTGGAACTAATTCCATGATAAACATTAAGGAGGTGTAAGGCTTCATTGTGAACCACATTAAACTATATATTATTAGGATTCAAGGTTTACCTCATTGTTTTAGTGATGTATTTATCATGATTTTCATATAGAGTTTAGTTTTAGAAATATATATCATCCTATGATATATGGTATATCTAAAAGGAATATTTTTACCATATAATAAATGTTAAATCTATTTCTATGGATTTTAAATGTGGTTGTGATCAACTCCTCCCTCTAGTTTAGTTTTAACAAAATATTAGCTTTATCAAGATTATTCATATTGCTCTATATGAATCCCTCTAAGGGAAAATTTTTATATCTCCAACATTTTGGAATAAATGTATAGAAATAATTCTTTTTGGATTGGAGATATCTAAATAAATATGAAATACAATTATATATATTTAACAATAGATATGCTTGGTATAAAGTAGATAGACAATTTTTGTTGATAATTATCAATGTGATCTAAAATAATAACATACTAACAAGGAGATTCTAAATATTTCTCCATGGAATATGGTTAATATATTTTGTAAAAATGGAATCTATTCATAAGTTATATCACTCCATTTTAAATTTATGATTCTATTTGGATGGAAGTGTATCGGTTTGACCTTCCATGAAACATTTATCAAGTCCGTGATATGTTCCATATATCTCTACGGATAAATTAAATACCTGGTCTTTCACGTGTACATAACTCATTGTCCATATTGATTTAGAATATTCTCTCTAATGTGAAAAAAATAGTGGACAATACAATTTTTAAAATAATGTTATATGAAATAAACCACTCACCAGGTCAAGGATTTATAGTATAACTTCCATTTCAAGGAACCTATGAGGGAACCAAATGATGTAATGAGGAAGAGGTTACCTCAATAGTTTATAAATAAAAGTGCAAACTTAATAGCTAAAAATTAATTTTAATGGGGTTAAAAATTAATGGCCCTAGTATTTATGAATTTATTGTTTTCTAAAAAATTTAAATTTCTTTGATAGCTTCGGTTATATAAAGCATCGAGTTTTCAAAATCAATGTAAAACTATTAAAATTTTAATTTAAAAATATTTATTATTAACTATTAGTTAAATTTATAAGAATTAATAGTATTAATATCATTTTAAACAATAATTATTATGTTTTAATACAAATAAATCATATTCATAAGAAAGTATTGATATTTTGATAATGTCTTTATATGTTTTGAAAATTCTATTTTCCTAATAATATATATTTTTTCATTACTAAAACCATAATAAATAAATATTTTACACATTTAGGATATTAATATGGAATGAATATTATTTGTTTGAGTCATCACATCAAAATAATAACAGGGTTATTTTTTGGGACATATGAGAAAGAATTTTTATTTCGATGGATAGTGAAAATACAGGTTTTTATCGAAAATTTCCATTTAGTTAAAAGAATTTATAAGGTTAATTTTTAATAATTGGTTCAAAAAAATAGTCCAATTACATATCTATTAGTAAAATATAAGTAATTTTAATATTTTTCATATTGAATGATGATATATTTTTTTAAAAACGAATTAATCATTTTCTCTTTGAAAAAAATGCTTTCTCTTCACGATTATGAGATTAATTTTCAACTCATATGTTCCAATTATAAAAAAGTAATTTTTTAAAAAAGATTAAAAAGTAATTAATCAAAATATTTTATAATAACTAAAGAGGTTAAATTAGTTTCTCAACATAATATATATTAAAAAAATGTAATAAGTATTTACTATTTTTAATGTAAAAATTGGATTACAAAAGGTTAAACTAAAAAGATAAGGGTAAAAATGAAAGAAAAATAGTCCTGCCAAAATTTCAGGGTCATATATTGAGTTTATATCTTCTATATTGAATATTTTACCTTTTTAGATACTTTTCTTATGATGAAAATGATGGTACACATTTTCATTTACTAAATTATAAGTGTGCCACTCACCTTAGTTCTAAAAGGCCACCGCCTCTTATATCATCATAAAAAATAAAAAACCATTTTGTTCAAAAATTACCTATACCTCACTTAATTCCTTAATTTCATCATGTAAAACATTTTTTGATCAGAAATCCATCATAGGGTGGTTTTTCAGTCAAACCCATGGATATTACCTGAAGAAGTTGTAACATTCCTTAGTGAGCGTTTTGATATCATTTCTTCATCAAACTCCTAAAATTATTATTAGTCTATGATAATGTAATAAGATTAGTATCTTACATACAAATTTATTATTATTTTGTTATTTTTAGTACATACATACTTGTCATCTTCCCTTAAATGTGAATTGATTGCATCGCTTGTGTGTACATTGGACAGTCGCCGCATGAAACAATGTGTCGTGTTTTCAATAAACATCTATCATAGTTGGGTATGATGATGTATATACTATATATGTATTATTTCTTACAAAATATACTTAGTAAAATATAATATCACATATAACATTTTTTATTTCCATTCCATAGAGAATACGATAATGTCATTTATGTGTATGGTAGACTACCACCCCATGATGTGTTGTAAATATTTTTCACTTATGTTTCAAATGAATTATTATCAAGGATAAATTACATGAATAATAGATAGATATATATATATATATATAATATATCAATATTTAATGTTATTGCATTATTTACCTTTATTTTTTCATCATCTGTCATGGAAATCGAAAAAGACTTCATGTGTTCATAAGACCTACCGTCTCTAGGAACAGAGTATTTAATTTTATATATTTATGGTTTATGTAAATATCTAAAAAAATATACTAAATACATATGAAATTTATATATTTGATAAAATTTAGTAGATGATAGATCCTTGATAAAATAAACTTGATAAAGAAATCCTAAATAGTAACACATGTTAAAAAATAAAGAAATTATTTCCCCAAACCCGAACATAACATAGAGTTGATATTAAATAGGTAATAAAAGGTCATAATTAATTCAAATATAGTATGATATATTCATATATATAATTATTGACATATATTTTATGTTTAATAAAACTATATTTATTATACAGTAGTTTTGAATGTGTAGTAAAGTATTTTTGACTTAAAGTAAGGGTTTTTGTCAAAATTTAACTTATTAGAGACATATGTAATGTTATGAAACTGTATTATATTATTTGTTGTATATATAGCCCCATTTACATGTTATCTCATGAATAAACATCCTTTAATGGTATTTAATTTGTCATTTGTTCTTTATCTTTAATGGTTCTTATGATTTAAAAATACCAAAGTGGTAAATTTTTTATGCTTCAATGTCATTGATTATGGGGATTGCTTATGTATCCAATTATAATGATGAAATCATATGATCAGTATCCCAAGAAACCCAATAATTTTCTTCAACAATAGTTAATTCAAGAAAATGAAATTTTTACCTTCATTTTTCCAAATTTATATACTCAAGATACTAAAATTATAATCTATGAAAAATATTTTTTATTTCTATCTTCAATAAAAAACACTTTTTAAGGAAAAAACATGATTTATAAAAAAACATCAACTATGTTTTTTGCATTATCCAAATGATTTATTAATGTAATTTTTAGGAATATTTTAATTTCTTCCAATTTTTTAAGAAATTATTATCCAATTGATTTTAAAAAACAAGTCATGTTTATATTTTACCAAAAATGTAAATGGAATCATTGTTTTAACATATTAGATATGAACGATATTTTTTGAAGATAGTGGAATTATATTCAATGAATATTCATTTATATTTTTAAAGATTATTTTCATTAAACATATATTAAATTTACTTATGAATATATAAATTAAATAATATTTAAATTAAATGGTTTTTCCCCAAAAAAATATTCAAAGTTATTTTTGTTTAAAATTAAGATTCAATATAAGTTGACATGATTTTATGTTACTTATTCTTTTCTGGGTATATAATACAATGATAACATATTAATTGTTTCCCTATATGGCTTATGTTTATGATGAAAATAGGTTTATGAAGCATATTTCTCTTCCATAGGATATACTATAAAAAAATATTATGAAACCTACTTCTTTTTAAAATGGTTATTTTTCGGAAAACTAATGGAATGATTACGAAACCTGTTTATTTACCACATGTTTTTTAATGATGATATTATTTTGAAACCAAATATTTTTCATGTATTATTATATGATTAATGTTTTATGATATTTTTTAATACAATTGTATAATTTTCATTTTTTGATTGGTGGTAATAATATCTTCCTCCCATATACTGGGAAACGATTTATATCTCCTGAGGAAAATAGTATTGTAATAGAGAGTGAACACATTTTAGTAAGATTTTATATCCACTATGATAGTCATGAAATTCAACCTAGACAAATTTTGTGTTTTGTAAGTGAACCAATCATCTATGATTGTCATTGAAATGAGACTTGAACTATTATGTAAATAATTTTTTCTAATTATTTATATTTCACAATTCCTTTTCTTATTCCAGTGTTTTGATATCATGGGTAATGTAATTGTATTCCCTTATGATTCATGTATTATAGACTATAACTCTTTATTCCATGACCTAATATTATTATATTTAATACTCTAGTTATGGTTTTCAAATTAATGCTTCAGTTTTCACAAAATTATACACATTTAATGTTTACATATTTACCTTTTTTTAACATTTTAGAGTATTTTATCTTAAATTTTTTATACATCATTCACCATGTTTATGATGAAATTTATTATGAATGATTTTTCTAATATGGGTGATAGTTATGATGAAATTTGAGTTATATTATTTATTTCACCAATGATCCAATTTTTTATGATTCTAGTATTATAAAGTCACTATATCATTATGATCCTCAAGCACGTGTTTTTCTAATATAATGAATTTTGAAAATAAACTGATTTAATATATTTGTATAAAACTCATCTTTCATTATTTTAGAGATATCCCAAAATATTCAACTTTATATCTCCAACATTAATCCCCACATTCAATGAGTATTTTCATTTAAAATTTTCCATTCAAATATCCTTAAGGGTTTCCCTAAGAAGATACATACAGTGAATAAGGAAATATCCACAACCATAACTCTTAATTTTTCCATCCCCTAATCACCGAAAAATTCTGTCAAACATTCCATAAATATTTTAATTTCACTAATATTGAAAAATATTTTTTGGATAAGGTAATTTACCTTATCATAACTCCTCTCATTTTAGTATAAAATTAAATGTTCTTCATAATAGGTCTATTCACCATCACTATAAACTATGTACTATGTTTTCCTCTATAACCATAAAGTCTTGAGGTAGAAATAATATTATGGAAAATAATTATGATAATAAGTTTATTGTATCTCATTTAATTTTAATTAATGTGTTATTGATCATTTAATTAAATAAAATTAATCTATTTCATGATGCATGGTAAATCTTCCATAATAAACTAACTATATAACACTATTTTAATAAAACCATTATTTTCCCTATATAGAAACATATAAGTATAATTAAGAAAATTTCAATTATTGGAATTAAATTCATATCTTTTCATTTCACGAATTTAGTTATAGAATAATTTATTTTATCTTCAATTTTTATCCTTGGACTAAGGAGATCTTTAAACCATGAAACAAATGTCCATGGGAAAACAGAAATGGAAATTATATATCTATTAAATAACTCTAAAAAAATATAAAAATATTATATTAAATCATATATATTTGAATATGTTTCTAATGAAATGATTTAATAAATCTAATTTTATTATTAAATAGTTTATGTGAACGTTCAGAATAAATCCAAAAATGAGGTATGGGAACTACTGAACCACACACCATTATTTGTGGTATTTAATCTTCCCTCTATAACTCATTAATTGCACTACTATTCAAATGTATTTTTCAAATATAAAAATATAAATATATTCCACTTAGATATATATATTGTTTTCAAAATTATAACATCTCATATTTTCCCATCTATTATATCTAGAAATTAAATTGATTGATTTTGAGACCAAGTGTTGAGATGAAGTGTTATCCCAAGGCCTAGTTTTCTCAGAACAATTGTTTGAAAAATATTAAACATTTAATATCATGTGCATGCAATTTTCTAGAAAAACTGCAATAACTCTTAAACAAGATCCCTAATCAGATATCTAAGGGAAGTTTTTATTTCAATGTAGTTGATTTACCCTAGTTGTGACATTACTTTTTCCAGTATGGGTTGTTTAGCGAAAAAGCCTTGGGGGACATAACTATAATTGAAATTATTTTTAGAAAAAAATATTTTAATTCATTGACTCTCCTATTTCTTATTTATTTGTAAAAAAATAAGGCTCATTCTTATAACCCTATAATTTATGTGGGTACATGAAGAATGAAACTCAAGAGAATTTTTTGGTGGATGACGACAAATTGATCAAACGATGCCCCTCAGATTCGAAGAATTGAAGATCGACGATGCAAAAAACCATTATTCAGCTATGAACGATCCAAATCTAGGTAGGATGGTTTATTAATTATTGTTCACCCTTTATTTATTTATTTTAAAAATGAGAGTTAATCCAAAAATTGATTTATATATAGTTTTATCATTACAGGATTGTTTATGACTGCACATATTTTTTCAGGATTATTAATTATTTATATTCATTATTCTTTCTAATGAGATTGATTTAAGGATGACATAGACAAATGTTGATGTTCATTCACTAGGATTTTCTTTTTTCTTCCCCTATATTCTTTTCATTCTTCATAGTTTGACCCTCATGTCCACGGTTTGACTTTTTGGGTTGCTCTAAACTTGATTGAGCCCCTAAATTTGAGAAACCCTGAAAAAAAAAGGTTGAGTCTCTGTAGATCAGGACCCTAAGAACATAGACCTATGAAATTAATAAATTTTATGAGTTTTAGGTGGCTCGGTGGTCTACATAAGGGTCCACTAATGTGGGTCCGGTGTGGCGGTCTTGCGAGGCGTAGCAACGATGTCTGTGACCGGTGTAACAGTGATCGGGGAGGCGGAGACAAGAAGTGGTGGTTGTGGCCACATAAAACATGGAGAGAAGATATGTGGGAGCCATTGGGAGTATAATTTGGTGGTGTCCATGTGTGATGTGGTTGGAGACCACATGCAGAAGACACCACAAGTGCAGCCATGTGGGCCCTGTGTGGGAGACCGCACTCAAGCGGGGTGGGCCAGGGGAGACGAGTCAAGCCCAAGTGGGTTGGGCTGAATAGGGCCAACCTAGTTGGACCCAGGCCATGGTCGCCCTAGTTGCCTCATGGTCATTGAATCTAGGTGTCTGGTAGAACATGGATATCGACCGTTTGGTGGGTCCATAGGCCATGTGACCGCCTTGAATAATCATATAACTATAACATTCAAATTTTAGGTCTATTTAATGATCTATATATGGATATGATACCCTATAAATGATATGAGAATTTTGGAATCAGTGGTGTCTTTTAGTTTAGAGAAGTACAGGATGAGATCATTCACATGGTCCCTACCTTGAGGGTTATGTACGACATTACATCCACATCAATGGATTATAATCCCCTTTAGAGGCTGAATCTCAGATAGAGTTTGGTATCCATCAGTAGGGCTAGAGTGTGATCCTATATCACCCTTAATGAATTTTTTTTTGGAATAGACATAACCAAATAGATATGGGCCTTGGTCCTCCATCTCGTAGAACACAACAGTATGGTTAGTTGTATTCTCTAGTGTGTCTGGGCAGGATCCCCTACATTGAGAATTGATTAAGATAGGGTTAGTTGTATTCCACAATGTGTGCAAGGATAAACTCTCTATGTATCATAGTCTTCCTTCACCAATATGTTTTCTTTGGGTAGGGACCAATTGATCGGGACCACTCTGTTAGTGTCTCTGATGATATCATGGCTCAAGGAGTTATGTTTCTTGGAATAAGCATGCTTCGACTAGAATCCAATGTCAGGTAATTGTTTTTGTCTTGTATATAGATTATGTATCTTGGACTATGTATATCTACATAGTCACGCAACATTAGATTTAGATATATAAAAATTTGTAGATGATTGTATTTTCCTTCTTTGTATTTATTTTCTAGTATTTCCTTTGTGGTATTTTAGTTGAGTTTTTTGGGGGTTTTATTTTGAGTACTGTTGTAAACATATTTTCATGGTATTTTCACACACATGGCATGTCTTGTGAAAATGATCAACCCTTTTAATGAGTCCTAGGTGGACCACAACTAATTGGAGCTTATAAAGGTCAGACAGAAGAGGTGTGTTCATGTGGGTCAGATAGCAGTCCCAATACCTCTTTTCATAAAGGCAGACTTCTTCTTACAAACACTTTTTATGGGCTTGTTTTTTGACCTATTTACCTTTTAGTACATTTATTTTGGTACTCTATTTTGTGAACATTGTTATATTAATTGATTGTTTTATTTGAGGTTTTACATTTGAAATTTTTGTCACATGTAGATGTGTGTGTACCGATACTTTAGTTAATACCTCTCAATATTGGGATATGCCAACACAATTCTGGTCACCTTCCCCTGGCCTATTAGAGTAAGCCTTAGGGTAGTTATGTCATGGTATGCTCTGGGATGGGTCCTTACAATGTGGTATCAGAGGTATGTTGGTTCTAGTTTTAGATAGGGATTCTATGAGGTCGGTTTGGGCAATAATGTTGATTGTTTCGATTTCATATTTCCAAATTGGGACGCCAGTGTTAGTGTGTCGACCAATATATCCATAGACGAGGACTATGATTATAATCTTCTTGACTCAGGATTTGAAAAAACTAGTTTTATTGCAAAATAAGGGTATATTAATCATATATGAATGGTTGCCTTTTCCATGTCCTTCTTGAGTCATCCCTATATATTAACTCTTTTGAATGTGGTACAACTTTTTTTCTTTTCGGATTAATCCATGAAGACAACAAGACATGACTCCACTATGAGATCATGACGATGTTTTTCCTAGTGATGAGGCATTTCTGTAGGGGCTTGTATCAGAGATAGCACCATTAGGTAGATTACTAGCTATACCACCAACTGTCGAGTAACTGCTACTATTAACCCTACCAGTTGAGGATTCTTTCATGATTTTTGTGTTTCATGAGTTTTAGAGGTAGATACCTCACATTTTTACTGGTTATCTAGACCCCAATTAGGATAAGGATTTCCTAGAGGTAGTCACTCAGGTTTTCCTCCTTGTGAGAATTCCTTCCAACTAGATGACAATCCTTATTGTGAGTCTTCGTCCATGATATGTGGTTTGATAGTGTATTTTGGTGACACAGTCTCATGAAAATAAATATTTATCTTGTATAGACTTCAAGGGTGTATTCAGAGAGGATCTCTATACGACCATGTTGTGATTAGTATGCATACATGATATTTGGTATTTGTAACATGGTAGTATGACCACTGCAGAGTATTCAACGGGGTTACCATATCTCTCATTCTAATATATTCACATGGTAGAATGCCAATTCTTTAAGGCTCTAACCATAAATAAGGTTTTACACTAGGAAATCAGGGCATTTGTGGTATCATGTAGCAGTTTTAATTATTCTGAGGTTCTTCAGCGGGCCCTGCTTGAGGGAATTTTTCTAATGGAGCATAAAATTGTAGTTGGAGCTAGTAGTGGGAAACTGGTTGCTGAGACCTTAGTATCGGCTAGATGATAGACGTTTCAAGGACCCACAATGGTCAATCCCTGCTGTATATGACCATAGGCCTCCTAGGGTGACTCAAATCATCCTAGGGATAGAGATCATTACACGTTTGGTGGCTATGGACAGCTGTCCCGAGATTGGCCGACACATCATACAGTTGGTTGGGGAGAGTAAAGGGACCTGCAAGGTAGATACAATGATCTGACAATGGTGGTCTATAGGGAGTAAAATTTGATATATGAGAAGTTAGTGCTTCAGTAGGTGGATGTAGGTTTGACCTTTTAACATGAACACCCCCAGTTGGTCCACGCCATTCTCAAGGAGATGGTGGACAGGGACAAGGCTAGTTATAGGAAATGGAGGAATATGATCCCAATGATCCAGGTATTATTTGAGGTACAATTTTTATATTTCCCCCATATCTAGAGTTTTGATAGAAACATGTTTTAGTTATTCCTTTAATGCCATAAACCATGTTTGAGACTCGAAGATTCTTGTTGAACCATTTACTCAACCCATATTCTTTCTAACTTCTATTGGATGATATTAAATGATTACACAATTATGGAGATAAAGTTCCTTAACTATTTGATGGGATATTATCAGTTGGATAACATGGTAGTGGCATAGAGGCATTACCACATAATTCTTTGTATGAACTGGTTATCCACAGTGCACGCATAAATTGAAAATTTTAGGCATATATTTTAGGGTGTATACTGTGATGGAACTTGTTTTTTCCATTTTTTTGAATGGTAAATGCAGGAAACATGATATTTACTCTCATATAAGAGGGTGAAGCTGATTACTCATCAGTTTTCTATCCTCACACTTGGTGTAGTGGATGAAGTGATTCATCGGTTTCCTACAGTGTTGGAGGAGTATGAGGACGTCTTTCAAAATGATGTTCTCAATTATCATTCTATAGAGAGATGGACTTATGCATTGATCTACTCCCTGAGATATCCTAGATATCTAAACCTTCTTATCGTATGGATCCCACTGAGATTCATGAACTAAGGGTTCATTTAGAGGACTTGTAGAGGTTGGTCTTTCTGAGACCCAGTGTTTCACCTTAGGAATCCCCAGTTTTCTTTACCAAGAAGGTAGATAGGAGCATGAGGTTATGTATGTATTACTGACTCTTGAACCAGGGGACCATGAAGAAAATGTATCCAGTAAAAAAGATTGATGACCTCTTTGATTAGCTGAAATGGTTGTGATGGTTCTCAATGATCGAACATAGATCCGTCTATCACCACAAGTGAGTATGGGATGACGATATGTTGATGTTGGACTTCAGATTTCTTTATGGACATTATGAAGATTTGGGGATTCCATTTGGAATGATGAAAAACCTAAAAGTGTTTGTGGGACTCATAAACTACATCATTCATCCTAACATAGACCTGTTCATGGTTGCGTTCAACGATAACATCCCAGTGTAGTCAGCGTCCGAGGAGGAGAACCTAAGGCACTTGAAGATAGTTCTGAACACTCCATGAGAGAAATTGATTTAATGAAATCTCTTGAAGGGTTGGTTCTATATTTGAGAGGTTCATTTTCATGGACACATCATTTGGGAGGCTATATTTATAGAGGATCCAGATAAGGATGAGGTAGTGCTTCCCTATGAGCCATCCAATAGTATAACGAAGGTACAAAGTTTCCTTAGGTTGGAAGGAACCTATGATAGGCTTGTACCTGACTTCTCTAGAGTGGAATCAACCATTATATATTTGACATGAAATAATATTCTTTTATGTGGAAAGGTAAATGCTAGTCATTGTTTCAGGAATGGAGGAAGAGGTTGACAAGAACCCCCATACTGAATTTACCAGTGGAAGGCACTGAGTACGTGGGGTTCTATGATGCATCAGGTACTGGGATTGGTTGTGTCCTAAAACAAGGCTAGGTCATGAATGTATATTTTTCATGATATTTAAGACCACATGAGATTAATTATGTGAAGCATGATCTTGAGTTGAAAATATTAGTCTTCTCTCATAATGATCTAATACTGAGACATAGGTTATGTCTAGATTTCTTCCATGAATATGACTTTGTTATTGTTTATACACCTAGTAAAGAAGACATGGTGGATAATGATCTCAACATGGGATCTAGTATTTCGTTTTCGAATAAGGTATCAGAGCATTATACCTCATTAAAGATATCCTTTTTGGATGGAGATGGAGTAGATTGCCTCATGTATATTGTTTTTACCCATCCACTCTTATAGAAAGTCTAGGAGGCACAACATTGGGACAAAAACTGAGAGACCATACATATTTATATTTCCACATGACATGCTCATGATGGATATTCGATAGGTGGGGAGCACATTGTTCTTTTCAGAGAGTGCACAGTGGTGCCTTTGGATTTTTGGGAGGAGGGTTTGAAGTAGTTACCCATATACCATTTAAATGTACCTATAGGTGTTTAAAAGATGATCTAGGAACTCTAGAATCAATTTTGGTTGGTAGGGATGAAGAAGGGAGTTGCAGAGTTTGTCTATAGATGGATCACATGTCAGTGAGTGAAGGCTAAGAACAAGGTTCCAATAATTTTAGATCAACACCATGAGGTTCTATAATAGATGTGGGATGGGATATCAATGGATTTCGTGATGGTTTTATCACATACATCCATTGGACACAATGCCATATGGGTGGTCGTGGACAGACTAACCAAGTCGGCCCACTTCCTGGATAATCGAGTGTAGTGTTCAGTTGAGAGCATATGAATCTTATATGTGAGGGAGACGTTTTATCTCCCTCAAGTTCCTTGATGATATTTTCATATCATGATGATCGTTTATCATCCCATTTTTTTCAGGTATTACAAGGGTATTTTGAGACCCAATTACTCTTGACCATAGTGTTTCTCCCACAAAAAAATTAATAGATTGAGTGAACCATTTAGGTTCTGGAGGATATTTTGGGAGTGTGCATATTAGACTTTGGCCATAGTTGGGAGGATCAACTAACACCAGTGGAGTATTCCTACAACAATAGCTACCACACCCCCATTAGTATGGGACCATAGGAGTCCATTTACGAGCGACTCTATAGATTACTACTTTGCTCAAAAGACCCCTGATAGTCACCACTCATCGGTTGGGAGGTGGAGTGAGCTACTATAGAGAAGGTTAATTTCATTCAAAAGTGTATAAATATTTCACATAGCCTTTATATGTCTTATGTGGATAGGAAATGGTGGTCTTTATAGTTCATAGATGGAGATCATGGGTTCTTTTGGATTTCACCTCAATGGGTATTCTAGAGATTTGGTTAGGATGGTAGGCTATCTATCAGGATCATTGCATCTTTCTAAATACTACGTAGATTTAGAGTGGTGGAATAACTCTTGGATCTACAACCACAATTAGACTGGGTACACAATTTCTTCCACATGTCGGAGCTAAGGAGATACATGCATGACCAATCACAAATCATCGACTAGGTGATCTAGACATCTAGGATGGGGTGACTATTATAGAGTACCTAATTTATATTATGGATCTAGAGGAGAGGATCCTTTATGGGTGGTTGATTACACTGGTCTGTGTCAGTAGGAAGAACATGAATCTCTCGGTGAGTACATGGGAGCAAGAGGCTCAAAATCTTTCTCAACACCCTCATTTGATTGAGTAGCCATTGTTTTCCATTTTGGGGATGTAAATCACCATGTTGGGGAGAATTTAACATATTTTATTATCCCATGTAATATTTTTATAAATATACTGTATTTATTTCATGACTATGTGTTGAGACAACATTTGGTTATGAGGACCAATTTTCCCAGAGTAGTTGTTTGAAAAATATTAATCTTTTAACAGTATGCAAGAGTAGTATTCATGAAAAACTGGAACAAAAAGAGAATGAGGGACTAGATTGATAGTCAAAGGGCATCGTTGAGTTCAGTTCAATAGATTTAACATTTTCGTGACATTAATTTTTTCAGTGGGGTTTGTTTCCTGAAAAAATCTTGTAGGACGTAACAATAAATAATTTTTTTCAAACAATTATTTCTATGTAAATAATATTATTAATATTAATGATTTTTTGTAAATTTAATGTTTTCCTCATAAGCCTAGTGTTTTTTGGGACATGGAGAAATAACCATTGGAAAATCTATTGGTAGATGAAAATGTATCGATCAAACGACGCCCCTCAGATTCAACCAATCATGGATCGAAAAAGATGCAAGGACCCTTCTTCATTAGTGATCGATCCAAATAGAGGTAGGTCGTTTCTTTTTTTTGGTTTCCAAATTCTTTATTTCCAAAAAAATATTAGATAAATCCATTAATAGACTGATCCACTATTTTATCGTAACATGATGTTTTATGATTGTGGGGAATATTTATAGGGTATTCTTTATTCTTCATAAATCTTCATTCTAACGATAACGAATTGAGGATAACATAAAAAGGCCGAGTTAAATTTTTTAGGGTATTATTTGTGATTTTTGTCCCAAAAATCTTATTTATCCTCACTCCTAGACCCCCATGGCCACATTTTGACTTTTCAAGTTGATCCAAAGGCTATCGAACCCTGAGATTAGAGAAAAACTGACAGCATATGTCGGGTCAATGTTGATTGGGATCCAAAGAGTTCATATCAGTGACTTTTTCAAATTCATGGCATCATAGGTGGATTAGTGATCTATAAGGGGGACCACCAGCATAAAAATTACATGGATATTTAGTAAATAAGGTTGTTGGTCATCCATCTAATCTGCCAAATCATCAAGGTTAGTTGTATTTCCTAGTGTGTTTGGTCAAGATCCTCTACGTAGCAAATTGATCCAGATTGGTTTAGTGATATTTCCTAGTCTGTTTGGGTTGGATCCCCTCTCTATGCATCAAAGTCTTCTTTAAATAGTATGTTCTCTTTGGGTAGGAACATAATGAGCTTGACCTCTTTATGAGCATCTCTAATGATATCATGGCTCAGGGTGTGAGTTCTCCCTGAGTGAGCATGCTTCGAGAAAAATCATGTAGTAGGTAATTTTTTCTGGATTAACCCTATATTGTGTGGCTTAGAAAAATTATATTTGGATATTCATGATATATGTGTTTTGGAAATATACCTATGTAGAATTGAATGTATTTTCATACATGGTATTTCCATTGTGGTATTTCCTTTCTACTATTATTTTTATGGTATTTTCTTTGAGGTTTTGGTGTTTCTTAAGGAGTGTTGATATAATCACCCCTACTTGGGATTTTACAGAGTATTTCATGTATTATGTAGATTATAAACTTTTTAAAGGAATTTTAGGTGGACAAGGACTAGGTGGATCTTATTAAGGCTGGACATAAAAGGTGTGTTCCTGATATTTAGACAGTAGTCTCCATACATCTTTTCATATAGGATGGACATTCTATTAGAGACGCATTTTGGTGGGCTTGTATTTTGGCCCCATTTACCTTCCATTAGTTTTACTGTTGTACACTATTATGTGATATCAGTGGTATCTATGCCTTTTTTTCAAAGTATTTTTAAATTTTAGCATTTTTTGTCTTGGGGATGTATAAATATTTATAGGTACATAGGCCAATGCCTCCAATTTGTGGGATATTCTTACATAGTTCCCGTCAACATCCCCTGGATTATTAGAGGTAGGCATGGGGTAGTCATAGTATAAGAAATTCATCGATGCGTCATGAAAATAATAATTCAATTTTTGAGATATAAATATATTTATGGGTTCCCTCTCAATTTCATTTGTTAAGAAAATCAAATTGATGAGAAGTGATTTGTTATAAAACACATTTCATGTACAACTCCATAATTTTTTTTACTCATAAAAAGTTTATAAAATATTTTATAATATAATATAGATCATTTTTATATCATTTTTTGTTTCATAGAATTTAATATTCCCTTTTAAATATTCAATGACTCTTTACTATTTTCCTAAAACTCAATATTTGTGGTATATCTCCAAAGTAACTGATCCACTCATTTTCACATTTTAACTTGAGTTGGAAAACAATTTTAAGTTCTTATAAATATTTTTTTCTATTAATATCCTTAAATTTTCAGACACCTTTATTCGGGGAAACCCTTATGAAATTCCATCTATTTATTCTTTAAGACAAGAATAGGAAAAACATTTTATTATATTGGTAATTCAAATGTTAACGCCTTTAGTCAAATTTCCATTTATTGCACTCATCCATAATGGGACTCTTCCCACCATGTAATGTTGTATTGGTAGAGAGTTTTGGATATACTTAAGACATGTTTTATGTAGTTTCCCCATTCATATTAGTTTTTTATCTTATGATTCAATATCATTTATCTCATTCTTTTATATAATATGTACCAAAACCTGTATTAATGATATCATGTTATTTTATTGACTCATATATTCTGTTACTTTATTATGATTTTCCACTACTGAGATTTGAAACTGATAACTTTTTTTATATATTCCCAAGTATAACTTGTTCTGTTTTACATAATCAATGGTATTTAGGATCACATTTTGGAGTTAAAATTAACAATGATTTATTTTATATTTATGAATTTATTTATTATTTCTACTTTTCCAAATGCCCTATGTATCTAGATATAAATTTTATTTGTGTATTTTTATTTTGAAATCATATTTTTTTTATTTGAGGCATGAATCACTATACTCCATTTCTCTTTTATTCCACAAGAATTTATTATGTCTTATAGTATCCATAATGATTATATGGTTTCACCATATTCTCTTTATCTTATAATGAGTCATATTAGTTATCATCTATTTTTATAATCCTATGTTAATTTTGTCTTGTACCAAGATTCATATCAAGTACTAGGATATCTCCCCAATAATACCTAAAATATATCCCTAAAACACACACAAACACACAAATATATATATATATGAAATAAATAAGTGTATCATGAACTCCTAATAAATGGATATAATCCATATCCAAATCTATTTTGAGGTTCATGTCCTTAAACCAGGTCTCCATCCCTTGGTAAATGTGAAAAAATATGGATGATAAAAACATTATTATTCATCACATGTTATAATAATATCAATATTATTCTTAAAACTCAATGTGATATAATATCCAAAAAATTTCATCCTGCTATATTAAATGTAGGTTTTCTTACATGAATCAGATAAAAAAATAACAATTAATTTTAATTTTTGAAATTTTTTTATTAGATAATAAATAATATGATAGTTTCCAACATCTTGGATTTGAGTCATATATTGGAATCCATTACAATGTCAAGAAATATATGATTCTATAACCCTCAATGGTATTACTCTACGGTAAATCACCTCAATTCATGTTTTTGAAAATCTCAAAACAAACTAATTTAATAATAGATCAAACACTTAATATAAGGAACATATTACTCACTAATGAGCATGTTATTTTCACATTTACTATGAAATAAATATTTTCTTAAGTGAACATGACATTTGGAAACAAATCTAACATGATATCAATCTTCGTTGAGCACATCAATCTCATTAATGTATTTCAAATCCAACATGATTGACAATTTAAATATCATGATCATTTAAAATTATTGAACATCAATAAAATTGAATATTCCCAGAAATACATTAACATACATAATTCATAATGACATAAATAAGAAAAAAAATATCTATGTCATAGTGGATGTGAATTACAGAGAAGATTAACATAGAAATTTCTTAGCTTAAATATATTGAGTTTATAATATATGACTATATTGTACAACTCAATTATACTATTTTTATATTATTTTCATACAAACTCAATTATCTATAGGCCTAAATTATTTTTTCTACCACTAATTCTTGTAAGAGAATGAGATACAATTATTTTTGAAAATGTTTATGGGATCTAGAAAATTTCATTATATGATATAGTACATTATATTTAATAATATTGTGGGGATTTAAAATAAAAGATATCTTTGTTAATATTATGGATGTTTTTGGATTTTAATTTTAATTAAATAATTTATTATTTTATAAATTATTTAATACCAATATTTAAACATCTGTGTCGGTGTTTTTTTAATTTATTGGGGGTTGTGTTATTTTTTTCAAATTACAATTTATTCTAATGGTTAGGGTAGTGGAAATGAATTAATATAACATGTTATTTTTTCTAATATTTTCTATTTAATAGTTCTTCATATACCATTTCCATATTTTTTTCATTTATAAATTTTTTTAGTGTGTTATTGTTGTCGGATGAATGGATGGAGGAATCCAATTAGCCATTTGGATAGTGGGCATGTGATACAAACTAGGTTGTATAAGGAAATGTTTAGTGAGAACAGCTCCACATTGGCATTAAATTGTTGATGGTTGATCTTTCTAGCATATATGGGTAAAAACCAATAATCATAGATTGGGGAAAAATGGTATAATGTATCGGTAGGTGTGATATTATCTCAAACATAGATATTGGTATATCAATTACAATAAAGGAAAAGATATTAGGATGGCATGTGCCTCGACCCGCCTTCACCAAAAGGAGGGAAGGGTCAGATGATTTCCAAGCCCTTCCTTTTTTAAGTTTAAGGAGAGATAATGACCCCCGAAACCGCCTTCAATAGGTCCCGGACTGGCGACCGGCGCCAAGGGTATAGAATCACACACTAAATGGAAGGCGTTACCCTTTTTCTTTTAATAGGATCGGGAGATAAGATGGTAAATCCCCCAACACCCAAACTGAAAGTAAAAGTAAATCCATGAACCATTACTGATGCATGTTACAAAAGTAAAATCCACAATGTATAAGGAGACTACAAAGAAAAGTACCAAAAGAAAGAACAACATCAACTGCAATGATCTATCACAAGTTCTGAGCTAGTATGGTCCAACACGATTCTCGAAGTCCTCCTGGAAACCTAAAAATAGTTTTATATACGTAGGGTGAGCCTACAAGTATAATCAGTAGGGAAAAACCTAAAGCACTCGTGCACAAGTGGGGAGGCATACTAAAGCCCTGCGAGAAAAGAGATAACCAAGAACCTAACAAGGAAACTAACCACTCAAGCCTCACCAAGGCACACTAACCAAATAACACAAGTCAAATAATGTATAGTAATAACACATCGATGTTTGGGTACCCCGCTCCACTTTCCCACTAGTTACTGAAGACATCCTATGCATCGAACCATTCCTACCATTCTCAACGTAGTCCCACTGCCAAACCCTGCCCACACACACCTGGGATATAACCTCACCACTGTCCCACTACCAAACCCCGCCCGCACACACTTGGGCCATAACCACTATCCGGCCCGCAAACACCTGGGCCACAACTGTCACAGGTAACCACACCTGCAAACACCTAGGCCATAACAACCACTGCCATGACCGAAGACACCTGGGACTCATCCCGATGATACATGGGAAACCACTTGCCTGCACACACCTAGGCCAACCACCGAAACCACCTCGCATGAAGATTCTTGGGATAATAATGGACCTCAGGCCGTCACAGCCTGCCCGAAGGTACATGGGCTATCCGGGAAAGGGACCAGAAATGAGCTAATAACCAGCCACTAATAGAAGTGTTGGGAAAAACACCCTCCCCCATTAAATGGGGGTGTTTGGCACTATGTTCTCAACTTGGGTGGGGCACGAATAAGAAACACAAAAATACAAGTATATGTATAGGTAACAAGCACTCACCGAATCTAAATTTTTCTTCAGCTATCCGAATGAACAAAAATAGCACCCAAGTCCAAGTAACAACTTACACCAACCAAAACCCCATTTGTTTCATCCTTGTTTTCATGTTCTGTAATAATTTTTAAATAAGTTTCTGCACCTACTTGGGAAACTAGCAAGCATAAGCACAAGCCAAGGAAAGAGTACAGTCAAACATCAACTTAACGATTCACACCCAGTTCTCCTGTAATGTCACAACCATAAAAGGATAAGTGAGATCCCTCAATGTACTAGAAC
The DNA here is from genome assembly GCA_963277665.1 of Viscum album. Classification (NCBI taxonomy): domain Eukaryota; kingdom Viridiplantae; phylum Streptophyta; class Magnoliopsida; order Santalales; family Viscaceae; genus Viscum; species Viscum album. The sequence goes on from OY728135.1 coordinate 1,203,896,275, forward strand.
CAAGGAAAACCCCTATATACTACCCAATGTTTCCAAAACCCATGAGCCAATGGTTCCTCAACAATAGAGGATTCCGCCCCAATTAGTGATATAAGCATAGTAACCACATGGTCTAAAATTCACAACCAGCGAAACCATAACAACAGGGGATCCCATCCCCACCCACATCACCCAACAATCGTCCCGTGAAAGAAAAACAACCAAACCACTACCACAAACACAAAGCAGGCACATGCCGGTATTTTCAGATTTAAAAGATTTAACATGCTCCAGGATTCCAATTCCACTATACCATAACCGGGGTTATCACAGAAAAGGATTGATCCTACTGCTTTCAATTTATTAGCCGATTATACGTAATTATCCAATTTCCTTTACACAACCAACACACGAAGTAATGGTTTATTAATGCATAGATAAAGACCAATAACGGCCACAATTTTCAGTAGGCATAAGCCCCCACAAAACAGAAATCATTAATCATGAAAGACAAAAATAGAGCAGTGGTCACACCCTTCCCCTTCATTCTTAGAATCCATTTATTATCTTCATTAAGGTTTGGTCCATCCAATTCTAAAAAAGCAATAGCATACCCACCCCGCAAGATACACAGAAGGGAGAGAATAAGGTGAAACCCTACCTGACGATCAATGATCGACGTGAAGTCCTCCCGTGGAAACTGGAAAAGGGGAGCGGCAGGAACTCCACAGAATGCGATCACGGAAAACCTCGCAACAGGGGTAGGGGTACAGCTCGTCGGGAGGAAGGGTACTCCGAGCACTGGGTGATCAAAAAGGCTGATAAGGGATGAGATACAGTGTCCCCTAGGATGGTTAAGATATAGTGAAATTCCCGAAACCGCAGAAGACGTGGGGTCATGGGTTGACCACGCGGCTAGGACACCCCACACGTCATTAAAGGGTCCCCGCATTTCGGGGCAGTTAAAACTGATGCACATGCCTACTGGCGTTTCTAAAAACGTGGTTAGGGTGTGACCAGAACCCATGTTTTCATTTAAGGATTCTTTACTTGAGGGGTACCCACCAAACATTTAATTAATTTTCATTAATGGTATTTAAAATAGGTTTAGAAGGGTCAAAACACGGTTTAAAACCCATGTTGCGAAACATAAAGGGGAGCCACTAGAAAAAAATCCCGTTGAGGTAGGTGCGAGCTACAGGTAGCCGAGCTACCGGTAGGCTGCAACTACCAGTAGCCTGAGATATCGGTAGGCTGCGGCTATTGGTAGACCAAGATACCAGTAGGCTGCGGCTACCGGTAGACCGAGCTACAGGTAGGCGGCGGCCACCGGTAGACCGAGCTACAGGTATGCCGAGCTACCGGTGGGCTGCGGCTACACGTAGACCGAGCTACCAGTAGGCTGAGATATCGGTAGGCGGTGGTTACCGGTATGCCGTGCTACCGGTAGTCTGCGGCTACCGTTGGGTCGTGCTACTGGTATATTGCGGCTATAGGTAGACCGATCTACCGGTAGGCCGAGCCACTGGTAGGCCTACTACTGGTAGGATAAGGCTACCATTAGGGGGTCAAGATTCACCGAGGAGCTGGGATGGCCTTCCAAACCAACCATAACACTCCAACCTCAGATTTTTCACCTTGAAATGTACCACAAAACCCGATCCATTACATTAGATACTTCTCATACTATTCCCATCTCCGAGAATACAAGAACCAACCAGAGGAAAGAGGGGTCCAAACAACCACCCTCTAAAGATACTTCTCAAGAGAAAACCCATGAGTTGTTCGAAAGCCGAGATAGAACCCCCCTATTTCCAAGAACACTCCACCAAGAGTTATATATATCTACTTCCACAACAAGAACAAGTATCACACTATCCAACACATGATCCTGGGAGTCCCTTCTTACATGTCAGGATATTATCTGCTTTGGGAGGAACTGACTAACCTGCATGGGTTTAATCGCATCCACATTAATGCATCCTGATTAGAAGTTAGGTTTTCCCATCATCACACATTCGGACACACATAGAGGGACATGGAACAGATCATTTCCTGGCTAAGAAAAACAAGAACTTCACATTCACTAAAGAACAAGGTAAAACATCTCAAAAAGGGTTAGAAAAAAACAACAAGGAAGTCAGAAAAGATCCGGGAACTGAATGCAGAACTGGGCCTCCATCTTTTAACTGCTATCTTCCAGGCCACCATGCCTCCACAAAATACGAACCAAGGGGATGGTTCGTCCACGAATCACATTCTCTTTATGATCCTTAATCATCACTAGTATTTCCACAAAGGACACGTCGTCCTCGGCGTCCAGCTCTCCCCAGTCGAGGACGTGTGAATCATCGTTTAGATACCGACGGATCTGGGACACATGGAAGACATCATGTATCCTCAGTAGCGGTGGTGGTAACGCTAGCTGATAAGCCACTTCGCCCACCCGCCGCAACACTTCAAATGATCCGATGAACCTAGGAGAAAGCTTACTCCCCTTGTCGAACCTCTGTTGTCCACGCCGAGGGGAGACCTTCAAGAACACATGGTCTCCAAACTAAAATCCAAGGCCCTTCTACTGATGTTAGCATACAACTTTTGTCGGCTCTGGGACGCCTTCATCCTTTCCCGTATAAGCTGAACCTTCTCTGTCATTCCCTGCACCACTTCCGGGCCAAGGATACCCACCTCTCTGACTACGGTCCAACACACAAGTGAGCGGCATGGCCTCCCATACAAGGCTTCAAATTATGCCATACCAATGGTAGAGTGATAGGTATTATTGTCAGAAAACTCTACCAGAGGAAAATGTCGCACCCATGATCCATCTGAGTCCAGAACACATGCCCGTATGATATCCTCCAAGGTCTGGATGGTGCGCACTGTCTGTCCATCTGTCAGGGGATGGAAAGCAGTGATAAGATGTTGTTGGGTGCAAAAGGCATGCTTCAATCCTCTCCAGACTCGTGAGCTAAACCATGCATCCCAATCCAAGTATATAGAACTCGGAACTCCAGGAAACCGCACTACCTCGTCCACATACATCTGTGATAGAACGTCCACTGCACTCACCACCTTAATCGCCAGAAATTTAGACAACTTCATTAAGAGGTCCACCACTACCCAGATGATGTCGCAGCCCCCTTTTACCTTGGGTAGTCCCGTGACGAAATACATAGAGTTGTCATCCCACTTCCACTCGGGGACATCTGAGGGTTGTAACAACACGCCTGGAAAGCGGTGTTCAGCCTTTACCTGCTAACACACTAGGCACTTGGCCACAGACTCTTCCACTACTCGCTTTACACAGTGCCACCAGAACTGTCTTATCAAACCCTGTTACATCCTAGAAACTCAATGGTGCACTACTAGGGGTGAGTTGTGGAACTCACTATGAACCTTTCCATGCATCGCCTCCGGAACAAACAACTTACCTCGGAAAAGCATCTGGTTCTGACCATCCTCCGTCCACCCTTCTGGAGCATTGCTCTGGCTAACCTAGTGGCGCATCACCTCAATCTCTGAGTCTCCCCACTAAGACTCCTCCACCTGACGTAACAGAGAAGATTGCATTGTCATCTGATATAGGCAACCTCTACCACTTTCCATCCTCGCATCCAGGTGTAGGGCTGCCAACTCCCACATTGCCTTCCAGGCATCTGCCGACTCTCGGACTGCATCCCTCTACGACCTTCTGCTCAAAGCATCAGCCAATATATTCCTTTTTTCAGAAGTGTAGGAAATATTGAAGTTGTAATCATAGAGTAAATCCATCCACCTTCGCTTCCGTCTGTTTAGGTCTCGTTGGGAGAAGATATACCTCACGAATTTGTGGTCCGTGAAGACCACAAAGCGTTCTCCGATGAGGTAATGCCGCCATAACATCATTGCAAAAATGACCGTTGCATGTTCCAAATCGTGGGTGGCATAATTATGATCATGAGGGTGTATCTTCCTGGACCTATAAGAGATCACCCCTTGTCGCTACAATAACACACATCTGAGTCCTTTCCCTCAATCATCACAAAACACTTCATACGCCGCCCCTTCTTCTGGTAGTCTCAGCACTGGGGCACTAACCAACTTCTCCTTCTGATAGCTGAAGGCTTCTTCGCACTGCTCACTCCATGCAAAAACCATGTTCCTCTTGGTCTAGGCTGTCAGAGGGGCTCCAACTCAGGAGATGTTGGGTATGATTCTCCGATAGTAACCTTCCATCCCGAGGAAACTGCGAACCTCTACCACATTATTGGGTGCTACCCAAGAAAAACCCACCTCATCATTTGATGGGTCCACCACTACCCCCTTCTCGGCCACTACGGGCCCAAGGAAGTGCACTTCTCGCATCCAGAACTTGCACATCAACAACATCCCATAAAGACGGTGTTGTCTGAGGACCTCCAAAACCATCCTCAGATGCTCTACGTGATCCTCCTCTGATCGTGAATAGATCGAGATGTCATTGATGAACATTACTACGAACCGATCCAGGTACTCCCGGAATACGGAGTTCATAAGCCCCATGAACACAGCCAGAGCATTCGTAACACCGAAAGTCATGACCAAAAACTCAAAGTGCCCATATCTGTACCTAAAGGACATATTTGGGATGTCTCCCTCTTTAACCCTAAACTGGTGATACCCAGAACGTAGCTCGATCCTTGAGAACCATCCTGTGCCTTTCAGCTATTCGAAAAAATCTCTTATCCTCTGAAGTGGGTAGAGATTCTTGATCATCACCTGATTCAGCCTCCTGTAGTCTATGCACAACATGAGACCACCATCTTCCTTCATTGAGAATAATACTGGAGAACCCCTCGGTGATGCACTTGGTCGAACATAACCCCTCTTCATCAGATCGTCAATTTGAATCCGCAACTCTTGTAGCTCCGATGGTGCCATCCGGTAAGGAGCCATTGAAATCGGACGAGCACCAGGATGCAAGTATATCCAAAACTCAACCTCACGTCGAGGGGGTAGAGTCGTTCCCTATTCAAGAAAGACGTCCATAAACTCACTGACGATCCCTAGTACCACCACCATTTCAGCATCTACTGACTCTGCCGACAGCTCGGCTAACAAGGAGAGGAGGGGTTCCACTCTCCTGCTGCCCTTCTGACCGCTCCACTCACCTGTGAAAGTAACACGTCGGCCACCCATGTCTGAGAACACAACCCTTCCTCGGAAGCAGTCGATGATGAAACATAGAGAGAATAGCCATTCGATGCCTAGGATGACATCGTATGGTTGTATCTATAGTAGTAGTATATACCTGACCGATTGATGTGTCCCTATCATCAGTCTACATCCTCGAAAAACATATAACAAGTCAGTCTGACCTCCGACTGGTGTGCTCAGCACCAGGGGCACTGGAAGTCTCTTGGCATCTCGGCCCAGAGCATGGGATAGACCAGGTGCAGCAAAGGAGTGTGAAACTCTGGTATCCATCAAGTAATAGGTGAGGGTACTGAACTAACTAATTGTACATCAGAAATCCTCCTACCTCGCAGGAACTGCTGCCTCTACGGCGTGTAATTGTCCACCCCCAACTACTCTAGCCAGCCGTCTGTCTTCATGTCAGAGGTGCTTCCCTCGTACTTCTAGAGCGTATGTCACTAGACGGCTTGATGAGTCTTATGCCCCTTGTCGTCCTCTTCCTCTCGATCAGCCCTCCGCTGATCGGCCAAATATATCTTCTGGGCCTCAATAGCCCATACAACTCATGGTCGTCTCTTGGGTGCCATAGCTGCAAGGTAAAAAAAGAATGCCTCAGCCCAAATTGTGCAGAATATTTGTTCTTAAAACTCTTAGCTTATTATTTATTTCAAATTCCCAAAACCCCCAAGAAACATGAGAACACAAGTCATTATGATTCATGTACCTTTCCTAGGGTCTCTACCCTGCAATCAGTGTGGCGTAACTTGGTCGTTTGGTAGGTCCAGAGTCCTTGCATCGGATCATTGGGGGCCCTAAAATAACGTGTCCTAGCCGGTCTTCCCTGGCCTAATTCACACACCAAGGTCACCCAACACTGTTCCCCTACCATCTCATGCAATCTTCACTATGCCTAACTCCAGACTCCGTCCTATCTCTCAACCATTTTCTCTGAAACCATTCTGTCAGGACCCACCTTCACCAAAAGTAGGGAAGGGTCAGTAGACTACCAGGCCCTTCCTTATTTAAGTTTAAGAAGATATAATGTCCCCCGAAACACACCTTCAATAGGTCCCGGGGTGGAGACTAGTGCCAAGGGTATAGAATCACACACTAAATGGAAGTCATTACCCTTTTTCTTTTAATAGGATTGGGAGATAAGATGGTAAATCCCACTACACAAAAACTGAAAGTAAAAGTAAATCCATGATCCTTTACCAACGCATGTTACAAAAGTAAAATCCGCAATGTATAAGGAGACTACAAACCAAAGTACTAAAATAAAGAACAATAGCAACTACAATGTTCTATCACAAGGTTTGAGCTAGTACGGTCCAGAACGATTCTCGAAGTCCTCCTGGAATCCTGAAAAATGTTTTATATACGTAGGGTGAGCATACAAGTATACTCAGAAGGGAAAACCCTAAAGCTCTCGTGCACAAGTGGGGAGGCATACTAAATCCCTGTGATAGAAGAGATAACCAAGCACCTAGCAAGGAAACTAACCACACAAGCCTCTTCAAGGCATACTCCCCAAATAACGCAAGTCAAATAATGTATAGTAATAACCCATCGATGTTTGGGTACCCCGTGCCACTTTCCCACTGGTTATTGAAGACATCATATGCATCGAACCAATCTTACCATTCTCACCGCAGTCCCACTGCCAGACCCTGCCCACACACACCAGGGCCACAACTTCATCGCAGTCCCACTGCCAAACCCTGCCCGCACATAGCTGGGCCATAACCACTATCCCGCCCGCAAACACCTGGGCCACAAGAGTCACATGTAACCATGCCTACAAACACCTAGGCTAGAACAACCATTGCCATGCCCGAAGACACCTGGGCCTCATCCCGAAGATACTTGGGGAACCGCCTCCCGACACACACCTGGGCCAACCACCACAACCAACCTGCCCGTTGATTCTTGGGCTAATAATGGACCTCAGGCTGTCACAGCCTGCCCGAAGGTAATTGGGCTATCCGGTAAAGGGAGAAGAAAGGAGATAATAACCAGCCACTAATAGAAGTGTTGGGAAAAACACCATCCCCCATGAAATGGGGGTGTTCGGCACTAAGTGATCAGCTTGGGTGGGGCGCGAAAAAGAAACACAAAACTACAAGTATATGTATTGGTAACAAGCACTCACCCAATCTAGTTTTTTCTTCAGATAGCCTAAATAACACAAACAACACCCATGTCCAAGTCCCAACATACACCAACCAAAACCCCATTTGTTCCATACTTGTTTTCATGTTCTGTAATAATGTTTAAATAAGTTTCTTCACCTACTCGGGCAACTAGTAAGTATAAGCACAAGCCAAGGAATGAGTGCAATCAAACATCAACTTAAAGATTCACACTCTGTTCCCTTGTAAAGTCACAACCATAAAAGGATAAGTGAGATCCTTCAATGTACTGGAACCAAGGAAAACCCCAAGATACTACCCATGTTTCCAAAACCCTGGAGCTAATTACTCCTCAATAACAGAGGATTCCACCACAATTCGTGGTATAAGAATAGTAACCACACTGTCTCAAATTCCCAACCAGTGGAACGATAACAACAGTGGATCCCATACCCACCCACATCACCCAGCTATCGGCCCGTGAAAGAAAAATAACCAAACCACTACCACCAACACAAAATAGGCCCATGCCAGTATTTTAAGATTTAAAATATTTAACACACTCCATGATTCCAATTCCACTGTACCGTAACTGGGGTTATCACAGAAAAGGATTGATCCTGGTGCTTTCAATTTTTTAGCCGAATATACGTAATTATCCAATTTCCATTACATGACCAACACAAGATGTAAGGGTTTATTAACGAAAAGATAAAGACCACCAACGACCATGATTTTTAGTAGGAGTATACCTGAAAAAAATAAAAATCATTAATCATGAAAGATAAAAACAAATCAGCAGTCACACCATTCCCCTTCATTCATAGAATCCATTTATTATCTTTATTAAGGTTTGGTCCATCCAATTGTACATAAGCAATAGCGGACCCACCCCGCAAGATACACAGAAAGGATAGACTAAGGTGAAACCCTACCTAACGATCAATGATTGATGTTAAGTCCCCGTGTGGAAACTAGAAACAGGAGCGGTAGGAACTCCACAAAACGCGATAAAGGAAAACCTCGAAATAGGGGTAGGGGTACGACTCGTCAGGAGGAAGGGTACTCCGAGTTCTAGTGATCAAAAAGGCTGATAATGGCTGAGATACAGTGTCCCCCGTGACTGTTACGATATCAATAAATTCTCGAAACAGCGGAAGACGCGGGTTCATGGGTTGACGATGCGGCTGGGACACGCCACACGTCATTAAAGGGTCCCCTCCTTTCGGGGCGGTTAAAACCGATACACATGCCTATGGGCGTTTCTGAAAATGTGGTTAGGATCTAACCAGAACCCATGTTTTCATTTAAGGGTTCTTCATTTGAAGGGTACCCACCAAAAATTTAATTAATTATCATTAATGGTCTATAAAGCAGGCTTAGAGGGGCCAAAACACGATTTAAAAACCATGTTGCAAAACAAAAAGGTGCGCCACTACAAAAAAAACCCTGGAGGTAGGAGCGAGATACCTGTAGACAGAGTTTCCGGTAGGCGGTGGATACCGGTAGACCGAGATACCGGTAGGCCGCGGCTGCCGGTAGACCGAGCTACCGGTAGGCCAAGCTACCAGTAGGCTGCAGCTACCGATAAGCCGAGCTACCGGTAGGCTGTGGCTATCGGTAGACCGAGATACCGGTAGGCCGATCCACTGATAGGCCTTCTACCGGTAGGATATAGCTACCGTTAGGGGGTCAAGCTTCACCGAGGATCTTGAATGGCCTTCCAAACCACCCAGAACACTCCAACCTCATATTTTTCACCAAGTAATGGACCCTAAACCCCGAGCCATTACAGCATGTGTTGCGATGATATAAAATCATCTAGTTATTTATGGAATAATATAACTTATATAAACATTCTTCAAAATTCATATTTATTTTTAGTAGATCCTATGGAATAAATACCCCATGAACTTATAGTGTAAATTATAGAAATGTTTCCAAAATAGTAATATATTAAAACATATTTTGTATAAATAGATTCAGTTTTCCTATTGTTAATACCATATATATTATAATAAAGAAAAAAATTATTTTTAAACCACCCATAATAAATTATCTTATTGAAGATATAAGGTATATTTTTTAAGACAATACAATAATCTGGATTCTATCTGGTCAATAAATATTTTTTTAAAATTTCAAATTATATTATAACTATAATATATAAAAATTTTAAGTAAAATGATATTTTGATAGGTTAAATATGTTTCCAATCACTATGAAAATTAGGTTATTAATATATTTTTCTAATGATAATGAATAAAATTAATTTAGTAAATAATAAGTAGAATATAATGAATAAACAATGTGGGGAAATTAGTGATTTCACGATATGGTTTTAGATGAACATATAATATTTTTATGTGATTCCTTATGGTTAAGGTATTCATATTTTTAGGACTTCGTGTATCATTAAACATTTTAATTAAATATGATGTGATTATATGGTATTACTTATTTTACATATTATTCATCACATATTAAATATATTTATTTTAGTAGTTATATGATATAATGATATTGATTTTAAATTTGTTGTAGATAAATATATTTGGTTTTGTGTTATTTTATGCATTTGGGTTGTTATATTAATGAAATGAGTGTGCTATTATTCTATGAAATTAAATTTCACATATCTTTAACATTTTATGTGTTTTTATTATTCTTTACTATCAATGTTATAGGAGTGGAATATTATATACTATATGTTGTGTAATTTTATAATATATCTAATGGATATGGATTGTATGATACAGTATGAGGTACGATATGTTAGGTAACATTCTATATAATCATTCCAAAAATTGAATGAACCTTGAGTTAGTAATCCAAATGACAAATGAACATTTCAATCTAGGTGTAACCAAATGAGATTATTTTCTTATTACATTCTATTAATGGATATCCCTTAACGAGGATATATAGATTATTGCAGAATATATTAACTTATATTCTAGTTAATTATAACGTTTGAAATGGTATTTTCCATCTAAAAAAATCTCATAAATATGTATAGTATAATTTAATCCTCAAACAATGATTTTAGTATATGTGACTACCATGGAAAAATCATTATACCAAGGATTTAGTCTCATGTTTTTTTGATATCTTCCTACATTATTTCATTACATTTTGTTTCATTTGAATATTATATAATAATTTAATCCAAACATGACCCATGTATTCACATTGAACTAGGTGATATATAACGTTGTATTGATCATATTATTTGTATTTTATACTTAAATACTACATGTGCTCCTCCACAGAGATGTGAATAATTTTTTCATACTGGTTCATGTTATTTAATCTTGATAATGATTAAAATATATTTTGAGATCATATAGGGACTTTGGATATATCTATATATATATCATTTATATAATATAATTGTTACTTTACAAATTTATTTTAGTATCTGATCATTTGAATGATTATTTCTGATTGAAAATAATAATTATAGGACATAAGATATATATTTCTATGTGCTTTCATTCATGTAGTGCTATTTTGGTCTTCAAAAAAATAATTCATTTAATTTAGTTTTTTATTTATTTGTTTGGTATGTATTTAACAATATGTTAGAATATTATCATTTATTGGTCAGTTTTGGGATCTATAAGAGGGTAAATCATACCCCAAAAGTTAAATTGATACCAATTACACGAGTTTTAATACTCTAGAAATTTATATCCATATTTGAGTTCATGTGGTGACTCGTGAAGGAACATTACTAATAAACACCTTGGGGTTATTACAAAATTTAATTAAAGTTATTTTAGTTTTTATGGAATTTTAAAAATGTTGGGATTTTAATTTTAATGCATTTCTTATGGGTTAAATTGGAATAATTTTTTTATTAATTTGTTTTGATATTATTTTTATTTTTTTGAAAGCATATAAATATATATAAATTAAATTTTTAGAATGATATAATATTTAATGTATTATTATAATGTGATGTTTGGTCGAAATTTAATTTTTTAGAAATTCAAAATTTATGCATGGTCTACTTATACGTGAATTCTGAGATTTATCATATTGTTTGTTTTGAATGGATTGTTCAGAGTCTAGGTTATGTTAAGAGAAAACCACAAAATTATTAAAAACTTACATAAACAATTTGTGTTTTGATCTTAAATTTTCTAGCATTCCTATTTCAATTCTACACCTAAATATTTCACATGTGTAAATAATTTTAGGTTTTTATATAGATCAAATTACTCTTTAATCCCCAATTACTAATATTTAATCATTTACCTTTTTATTACCTTCATTTATTTATGTTTTAATTTCACTTTATTGATCTCATTGAAGGTATTTTGTCTAATGTTTTATTTGTGGCACTGAGAAACCCTTGCAATTAAGAGGACTTCAATCTGATGTGGTTGTAGGGGGTTATACAAGGTTTACAAAAACAAATTTAAAATTAAAACACATTGAGTGAGAATTACGTTTATATTAATTTTATTATTGATTATTCTTTTTTTCATTAATATGATCATTATATTTTTATGTCTTTTAGATAATTTTTGGTTTGCTCATTTCATAAAATATTTGTACAAGGAATCACTATTTTATTTGATAGAATGTATAACTCTTATCTTATATCCCATTTTTAAACTAAAAACATTTTTTCATCCTTAAATTTTACATTAGTGCCTATTTTAATATATTAATGGTTATAAGATTGTTCTTTATATAGTTTTTGTGTTTAATGATGTTTACATATTTTATTATTTGAAAATTTATTTTTCATACTATCACATCTAAAAGAATTTATTATTATGTTTAATTATAATGATTTAGATATTTTATTTTAAATATTATTTTACAATGTAGAAAATGGTGTGTGTGCATGTTAGGTGATTTTATAAAAGTTCATCCATAACCTATAAAAGTTACTTTGTTCAAAATTTTATGGATTTGAATGTGTAGATAGAATACATACTACAATATGAATTTCTAGTTCACTATGCTAGATTTAATCCTAAGATTTGGTTATGACCCTATTTGGATTCTCACTATTACATCATGGACCCAACATAAAGATAGAGATTTTATTATTTGATTAAATTTCAAGATAATAACTAATATCATGGGGGTATTATATCCATTTTGAGTAAAATCAAACAAACATCTTTATCTTAGAATCCTGAAGTGTTCCCTTGGGTTATTTAATAAAATGTTTCATGTATCAAACAATTTTGTTTCTTTTTAATGGTTGGTGAAATTGAATTATTTTTAGAATTTTTTCCGAAATGATTTATTGGAATATGTTTTGAAATGGGTTGCTTATATATTTCAAAAGAGTAAGGGTCCGTTCCATTTTTGAGAATTTTATATGTGCCTCAATAATCATTTTATTTTTTATTCTATTTATATTTATATTTAGATATATTTCTTATATTATAATAGAAACTTTATTGTGGTTTTATCCATTTTAATCTACTCACAAAATCTTTAATGGTTTATATAGGCATGATTACTATTTAGGGTATCACGTTCAGATCCTCATGGGAATTATGCTCACCCTTACATGGGTTCATTATGATACATAAATTTTTTTTTTTTGCTTTTGAGTTATTTTTACATCATGTTTTTGGAATTATGAATTTATGTGATAATCATCTATATAACGAATCACATCATTATGTATCTATATTTATAATGTTATTTTTAATTTATATCCCGAATATAGATTTAGTAAAAACAGAAATATTTTTATAAGTGTTATATGAGAAGAGACACCTTTAAATGGTGTCATTTCCAGTGATTGGGGGATTTGAGGGATTTTCAGACAATTTTATATATATTGGATTATTTGATCTTGGTATGGTGTGAGAAACTTATAGTAGGTAAAAGATCATGTTGTATCCAAATAGTGTTGTGGTATAGATAGTAAATTGGATAATATTAGTATTTTCAAATATGGTGGATTGTGATCACCTTCTGATTAAGCTTTTTATATGATGGGAAATCCATGTAGAGTATACACTGTATAGACATTGGCGATTAAGTAATATGTATATTGTTTATTTTGGTGTTGTTATCAAGATAAAAATTTCCTCGTGGCCCAATATGTTATTTCAAAAGTAATCACCATAGTTGGGGATTGATAATTTTATAAGTATTTCAACACTATAACCATATCCAAAAATCAACTCATCGTGTTGTGAGACCTGTAGATACACAATCATATACCGTTGGTGAAATTTCTTAAAAGGTATAGAACTATCAATTCCTAGTCACCCCCTAATCTTTTTCTAAATCATTGGTCAATAATGGGAGCCTCTTTAGTCAGACCAATCCCCTTGGGGTTTCCACTCTAATCCCCCTTGATTCCATAGTGATTTTTATGATTAGAAGTTTTTTCACCACAATAGTAAAACATAATATCCCTATTTCATCTCGTCATTATCAACTTCTCATCATCTAATTTTAAGGATGTTTTAATTTATTCGATAACAATTCATCTAAAAAACAGTGCAATCATCCTCATATCATGGGGCTGATTAGTGTGATGATCAAAGAATTTTGAGAGTGGATGAAATGTATCCTTTTGTCTTTTTTGGATGGTGGTATGTGGTATTGATGAATAATTTATAGATATTAGTAATTTATTGAGAATTGCCTTTGTATAAACATTTATAAGTGGGATTTTTAGCTTTTATTTTTCATGAGGATTGTCTATCATTATTCTTTATCTTATTGAATTATGTTCCAACCATTATAACTGAATTAATAGATTTCCAAGGTTTTTATTCATTAGATATATAACAAATTAATTGTATTATTTTTTAGTTAATATTATTTTTATTATTTTCTATGATGTGATCTCATTGAATGATTCAGTTTACAGATGTTCATAGAATATATTTTCATTAGGATTATAACATTGATATCAATGTATGTGTTCCATGTGTTAAATTACAATTTGTTTATTTAGTTATGGTTATGAATATTTTTATGTTCTTTTAGATTGGATAATTTAGACTTGTACTGATATTTACAAGACTACAAATTTATTGGAAGAGAGCCTCTTATTTTTTAGAGCCAATCCCCCCCCCCTCTTCTATTAGTGTCTTGGAGTATTTTGATAGGCTTCATATCTAAGGGGTGATAAATAAGGGTTGGGAGTGAGGGTATGTATCATTTCATTAGGATTATGAGTAGTTATTATAGAATGGATTGACCTTTCTTAGGGTAATATGGATATATGAATTTTCATTTCAATATTTTGGAATCATTGATGATTGTTTGAGGTTGATAATAATTAGATTATAATAAATCCATATATGTTGTAAATTGATAAAGAAAATCTATGAGTTGATCTCAATTAATAGATATTCAACATGGTATTTCTGTAAAACAATGGTATTTAGTTACATCATTATCATTACAATATCCAATGGTGTGGTGTATATGTTACCATAATGTTGTTGTAATTTTATGACTAAATTTATGGGTAATTATAAATAATATTTAATGTGTCTATGTGTTATATCTTTTAACATAATTCCAAGGGATCAATCAGATACACTTGAATTTTAATAAATATTTCAAGGAATTAAGGTTGTTTATGTTGACGTGAATTAGGTGAATACTAGTTTTGATTTCTCAATAATAAATTTGGAGTAGTGAAAGAATTTTAAACTAACAATAAAAATAAACCACAGTTCATTGGTTTCATCATGAAGGATATCAGATGGAATAATTTCATGTAGTAATCATAAATATTGCACCCTGGAATAATTCACAATGATATTTATAATAAATGGTTTCACTATGATTATTATCCATTTAAAAACATTGTAATTCTAGTTTTGTATCTACGTGGTTTCATTAAAAAATATAACCACTCACATAATAATATTATAGTTCAAATAATAATAAAGTGACCTTATATAACCAAAAATAAATACTATATTGATTACATCACCTAATTATATATCCAATATATGTTTCAAAATTTAATGATATAATGGTTCAGTTTCCATGGGACTATGTATATACAAATTGTTATTTTTTGTGTTTTGAACATGTCTTTAAAAAATATATCCATAAATAGAAATTCCAAGAAAACTATACCTCTTCACATCCATGGGAATAGAAAATATAAAAATTATTCAGAAAAAATTCTCTATTAGAGAAGACATACCAACGACTATGGTGGTTAGATCAGAAATATATGGAAACACAAAAATAAGAAAAAATATCTGATTTAAGAAAACATAGAATGTTAACAGTTATCTATAAGCTTAAAGGATAGGAATGACATGTCAACTGATAAAAACTATTCCATGGAATGAGAAAAATAAAACAAGAATCGTATGATATGTATGTTGAATATAGGAAACAATGTGTCACAATAAAAAACATATAGTTTCATATATTTGGGGACCTGGTGACCCTCCAACCCTTCTACTCATTAAATTGTGTGTAGAGAAAAATTCCATAAAAATCATCATTTTTGAACCTAGATACTTGTTAAACTATTCACATAACATTTCTATACCATAGTAAATACTCCGTTAAATAATGAATTATATAGATATATAAGTCTCACCTATCTCATTATCAATAAATTTGTGTTCTACTTGAGAAAAAAAATAATCAGATAATAAAACAAAGCCTACAAATAAAAAATGGGTTTAACAGCATTAACATAAAATCATATAAAGATCCCATGGAAGTAAAATTGGGTTTTGATACAACCAAAAGAAAAGAATGAAATTTTTATAATGAACCCATAAAGTTATATACGTTTTATAAATTATAATACAAAATATATAAATTAAATTTCATGATAGAAAAAAAATTTATCAGCCAAAATAATCACATAATTAATGAATAACATATTGTGAATCATAAAACATAACTTAATTAGAGGTAGATCTATTTGTTTGAAAATTAAAAACAAATCCAAGAAAGTTATATTTAGTAATTTTTTGAAATAATTTTTTTCATTCATAATTATGAGTATCGTCTCAAAAACAATCATTATTTATAAGAAGAATTAAACAATTACATTCCGGTAAATGAAAACCGTTTATAAAATATTTTTCCTATAATTAAAAAATCATTCATAATTTAATAGCGAACGCCTTGTAAAACGAAAGATCAAAAACTAAATTAATCAAATAAAATAATGGTTTTTATGTTTTAAAGTCAATTACCATTACCTTGGATTTCTATGGATATTCTTTGACATCAAGTATCATAATGATATGAATATTTATAATCAATTATATAAACATATTCATCTAAATTGATATTCATAATCATCATTGAGAACAATAATTATAATGAGAAATACATCTTGATGGTTCTTTTAGGTTTATTGTGTTTTTTGATAATATTTTACATTATTGATGAAGGCTACTTGTCAAAGAAGACATGAAGATTGAGTGTGAGAAATCCGGTCTTGTGTAATCACAAAGTAATTGATCTCATTGATGATTAAATTTTTTTATCACATGTAATTGAAAAATAGCTAATCTCACAGAAGTGTGAAATGTTTGATTTCTCAAATGTGTGAAATCACTAATCTCATGAAGTAGTGAAGTGTTTTATTTAATGGAATCTCCAAGGTTTGATCCCATGAAAGGGATGAATATTTGATCTCATAAAGCATGAATGTATGATCTCACTATAGGGAGAATTATATTTTCTCATGAAATTTGGAACTTTATGATCTTAGGTGAGGGAGATATGTCTGCTCTCGTGACGTTTGAAAGTATGGAATTATATTGAAGAGGGTGAATGTATGATTTGATCCCACATTGATATTTTTAAATAAAAATATGAAAATGAATTATTGTTAAGGGATATCGTGGAGAGATCTCATGAATCGTTTTAAGAAAAATAAAGTATAAAAATAAAGGAGGTATCTCATGATCATTCAGAATCATGTATCCAAATGATTTGATTTTGATCTCATGATGGGATCTATCATGTCACATTATTGTGTTTGGATATCATGCTGGGATATCATGAAGCACTAATTATTATCTTCAGATCTCATGATTGACCACACAAATAATTGGAAGAAAACTTCTCTAACCATCATATGATTGTCAATTGACATTTTGATTGGATCTTTCCGAGTATGTGATGGTTATTTTTTTGACATTAGAATGGATGGATGTCAACATTTTGGTTTGTTAAGGTGGTTTATTTATGTATTTAAATATGCAGTAACTTATTATTAATGACAGAAAGAAAAATTATTAATAGATTTAACTTATTCAATATTCGATAAGAACTCTCATGGAGATATCTTGTGAAGTTGGATTGTTGATAGATCGCTTGAATGAATACTGGTGATTGAAATTTCATTAGAGTAGGGAATTATCTATATAATGTCTCATAAAAAGTGAGAATGGGATCTCACACTAGAATCTTACACAATGCGCAAAAGGGGTCTCACACCAAGATATCTCAAAAAGCATGAAAACTATCTCAATATACTATATTGTGAAAGGGTATGTACTAGGAACTCACTCAAGGGTACATTACATAATCTTGGTCATGGGGTTCCTCTCTAGGGTCTCCCTCAAGAGTATCACAATAGAGAATTTTTCCAATATATATACAGCTACATTAACCTATGAACTATATCATTGTCATGTCTAGATTAATAAGATAAATAATTTAGAGTATCTTTACCATTCAATAATACTTTTATGAAGATTTTACTCAAAACTAAATCCATGGTATGGAATGAAAATCATAGAATCCATTGAAGATATTTCTCTAGAAAATTTATAGGTAATTTCTATTCCTACAACAAAGAGATGTTTTTTCCCAGTGTCTAGAAAGTGGAAGTATGGCATCATGTTGTTTTCACATAAGTGTGTGACCATTCGAGAAAGAACATCAATAGAAAATATACATCCAATTGAAGATTAATTCATTTTTACGAATGAAGGGACCAACATGTCCATAAATTGTTTGTGGATCTTTTTTGGATTAGAGATAAAAGGAATGTATTTCGGTTATCCTTTCCATCAATAGTGATCCGGTGAAGTAAATATTAAGGTAGATACCCATGAGAACTAGTTAGTTGTCCCTAAATATAGTAAAGATACTTACACTAGGAATAAAATTTATCTATCTCAATCCATTTACTGGTAATGATCTATAGTATATTTCATACATAATAAAATTTCATATTATAGGCTCCTTGTCTATATCCCAATGATTTTTAACCTTGTAAAAATATGTTATTCATAGTGTTTTTTGTCATGCATTAATTTATATCCATAATCAAAAGATAAATTTTCAAGGTATAAGATAAATATAAATACTAAAGTGGAAAAAATTACCCTTATAAAAACTTGGCCGACATCTAGCGTGGAAGAATTTTTTTGAAATGAATATCCATACACCAATTCACCCTCCCCACGCATGAAAGGGCATCTTGGTCCTTTTTGGACCATCAATTTGTATAATTGTTAGGTTACTTTGTTAAAAATTTTTATATGATATGGATTACTCTACTATTATAATTAATGTTTTGGTATGAACTTATCTTGATGTTCCATGTAAAAGGGAAGAACTATAAAGAAAACACATAACTCATGTGGTATTCCTCTATTTGGAATAGTATATAGAAAATGTGTGATTCAGTTTATAGAAACAAACTATAAACTGAATAATAGTTTGGATGAATTCGGTAGTGAAAATATATACTCACTAAATGATGATGCTGGGATGAGTGATGTACCGGATATTCTAAGTGTTGCTAAAACTACTAAAGATGATGAAACTCCATGAATGAAAAAATGGATATTTTTTATGGAATAATAGAATTAGATTATTAATAGGATGAATAAATTAAATTTAAATGTATCTAAATCCAAGTGTATGAAATTGATGTTAATAATCAAAATGTATTAAATAAATACCTCATTTTGGTGGACATTTATCTAAGAGAGAAGATGGATTTCAAAGTAGAAGAACTGCAAAAAATGGAATCTCATAAAATGGAAAAGATTACATTATTAGATTAAATTAAGAATTTAAAATCTTGAAATGATGATCTTGGTACAAACCTGTATTAACTAGTTCAGAATAAGAAATGTCTGAAATAGGATAATGTATGCTTTAATTATTTTGTGGATGAGATGAATTCCAAGATAAAGGAGAAATATTACATTATGGATAATATGTACTAGTAATTTGAAGATGGGATTACTATAGTGATAAATATCAAGAGAGAAAATAATGCTCAACATGAATAATTGGATATGAAAATTCAACAATTGGTAATAAATATTGAACCAGTCATGAAGGAAGTGGAGATATTTAATGAAAAAGGCAATCCCAAATTTAATGATTCTCTGTGCTTAGTATTTTATTATCCTTCAGTATGTGAAATTGAACTAAAAATAGAATATACTACATTAGAGAAAAAATATGAAATTATTGTCTCATCCTAAAGGCTAGGATGTTTTGGAAATTATGGTATGGGATATGATGAACCAAGCCCCATACATGTGAGGAAGAATGATATGTATAATACCACAAATATGAAAAATCCTACATTTACAAGAAATAGAGCTAAAATCTAATTTACAAGAATTAATGAAACAATGTGATATTTCTATGTGATTCTTGGTCATATATCACGTTTTTTGAATCCTCGGAATACATTTCATTTTTTGAATACATAAATGTTGCTAAATCAGAGAATAATAATTACCGTTTTGAAAAGTTTGAAAGAACAGTCTCATATAAGAAATTTTTTATCAAATAATATTATTGTGGGAAATATTGACACACAATGAAGAGGTTCCAAAACTCATGAGGGATCAATTCCCGATGAATAACTCTAGTTTCATTAACATACTTGCTGAGTGAGGATGGAATGAGGTATGTATTTAATGAAATATTTTTTATATATTCAAATAGTGGTAATTTTGAAGGACAATGGATATAGAAGAATGAAATGAAGGAAATTGATCTCATAAGGTTATACCCAACACCAGTACTATATAACAAAAAATCTTATATTTGAAGAAAACAAGATATATTGAAAATAGGTTTAAAACCATAGGGGAATCACAAGGAGATCAACGAAATGCATATCAAATTACCTCATCTATTAAACAGACAACAACTCTCTTGTAAATAATGTGACATAATCTTACTGAGATAGTGATGTGATGCATCGGTTTAGATTAAGAATAATTTTATTTCATAGGAATAATAAACCCCAAAAATAAAGTCTTGTGTGACCAAACAACTGATAAAATAAAATTATATAAATAATTCCATGAAAAATTGACATGTCATGCCATATGGAGCGAAGTGAGGGAAAGTGAATGATCCATCCAATGGAAGGAGAAACAAGAGAATGAAAAAAATAGAAAAATACTTTATCAAATAAATATTTGGGAAAAATGAAATATTTTTGGAGCATCAATATAGGATATTCATACTTGTGTGTATAAATTTGAAAATGTGAAAACATCCCAGCATAAAAAATCTTTATATGTGAATAAGATTTAGTATGTGGGTAAATAATGTCTACTAATATGTCCAAAATAGTTAGAATTATAGGGGTAGTTAGAAAAATAATAGAAAGAGTACAATTCATTAAAAGAACCAACAAAGGACTGATCCATCAGGATGACCATAATCATCTTATTTATGATTACAATGTTATCCCTATCCCTATATGATAATATTTTTTTCATATATGCTGGAACTTGTGTAGAAATAAGGGGGAGATATTATCTAATGGGTTTGTGTGTGATAATAGTGAATGGATGTGTAATTTAAATGAGATACCTGAATCATGAAGAATATGAACTCTTGAAATTCACATATTTTACGAGAATCAACCTGTTATATAACACAACAAATATATTTTTCAAATACGTATGTGATGGTTTATTGATGTCAAAAAATAGATATCACATGATGTAAATCCTAATGTGAAATTGAAGAGATGTAAAATCAATACTTTAATGATCTAGTGGATCCATGTTCAATTAAAATTCTATCACTTGTATTATGCCTCAGTTCAAAGTGTTATTTTCCATTAAGAGAATACTGATTAGGGAGAATCATGGATTTCATGGAGATATGGTGACAATCACACTAAGTGATATATACTCATATGAAAAGAGAGTCATATAAAGAATTCAAGAAATTCATGATGATATAATATGTGAATGTAAGTGAATCAAATTTATATAATTGAAATTTATTTTCATAAACAATTGTTCCCTATATAGAGTTCTTACTTATTAGGAAGAGGGAATCTATCAATATATCAGTGAAAAGTGGTAATTTTTCCTTTAAAAAAATATTACAGTTATGTGAAGAAATAAAATACTAATTTCATTGGTATCCTATAATGTGACCAAATAATCAATGAATAAATTACAAGTTTATAAATTGATTCAAAGTTAAAATTTCATATAGTTTGTAATGTAGACCCTAGAATACCTAGATCCAATGCATTACTTTACTACATTGGCATGGATACAAGAATAAAAAACCAATGGACCAAATAGTTTATTATTTTTGTTATCCTAGATTACATACAAGATACCCATATTAAAATTATAAATATAAAATTAAACCTGATACATATTAAAATAAACCAAACAAAATTCCTGAAATCTTATTCATATATTTCTTATTCATGGCATGGGGAAATGAAACCAAATAATGGTGAACTCAAATGATCAATAATAGAAATTAAAGTATAATTAGTAATGAATTTATGAGAGTAAATCATCAAGGATATTTAGACAAATAATAAAACATTACTTTTAAATTAACAAGATTATATTTAATCAATATGGCAAGGTGGGAAACCTAAACACATGACTTTAATAAAAAATGATAATGGAATGAATCTCTATGTATTTAGATTCAATAATATAATAGATATTAATAAAAAAATAAATTATCAATTAAGAAAATTATTCATTATTTGAGTTTATGATTACGAGGTACATCAAATAGTTATTTTTTAGATATGATTGTTTAAACTATTTTGGTTTGGTCAAATGATTCATCTCACGAGGCTACTTATTCATTGAGGGGAATGAATTAACTGGTCCCCAAACCATAATGCTTGAATTAATTTTCCCCAAACCATTTATTTCATTTCCAATGAATTCATCATATATGAAATAGATTATTTAATTGTTAATCTATGTTCCTAATCAAAATGTATCAACATTGAATAGAAGATAAATATTTATCAATAATTATCCTGTTAATAAAATAATTATCAAATATACCTCCATATGTAAATAGGGGATATCAAATAGGAAATAATAATATCCATTTAACAAAATATGGAGATTTATTGAAATATAAAAATAAAAGTTATTAAAATAATTTGATTCCCTTGGGATAAATTTAACTATCACAAAAGAAAGTAAGATTTCAAAGGTAACTTTTACCACACCAAAATTTATAAGCGAAACCCTTTGGTCGAGATAATTGAAAGTAAAACATAAAATAAAATTTATTATGAGTACATCATGATGTTAAATGAAAAATGGGCAGTATATAAACCATAATAATTTGAATTGGTTTATAGTAATAAATAAGTCACAATGGAATGTAAATTGATACGAAAACCCTTACCTTTTGTTGCCTTTTTGGAATGACCATTATCATCCTGCATAACTACTTTAATAATTTTAATAAATATATCTAGAAATATATTAATTTTTATTATATCATATATTATCCTCTTAAAATATATCATTACCATTTTTTAGTAATCTTTCATTATTTTCACTATTTTTGGTGTTATTTGCCTAGTTTCTCAATTAAATTGTGACTTGTTACTTATTGTACTTATCATGGTTTCATCATCTAAAGAAGTTAAATAAATATATAAATATCATATACATTTATTAAACATATATCTATAAAATTCCATAATATTTTGAGATAATAATGGAAATTCATTGTTCATAGAGACAGTAGGTTACATGTACGCATGAACACTACTTTAATTTATTTTCTTTATTAAAGGAATGAAAATTAAATGATATATATTTATGTTTCAATTCCATTCTATTAACTATATTATACATTTCATATATTTTAATTATAATCATCCTTCACGCATTCAATTAATAGCGAGAATAAACCACATTGCTTTGGGTAGGTGGTTGTACACCCTTCCACGATTGATGTTATCGTATTCCCACAAAATGGGAAACATAAATGTCTATTTTAAATAAGGATTAAATTATCCGATGGAAATTATTAATATGATATATATATATATATATATATATTATAAACATATTTTTCATCATAATTCCCATCCTTGAATTTGGGTAAAGGAAAAAATGAACAATCGTCACATTGTGAGATGATAGTTCACCGTACACACAAAAATGATGTTCATTTCCTATTATATGGAAAAGTGTATATGTGTTGGAATATCACTTAAAATAAAAAATAATAATTTTATATTGAGTATATTGTGATTATTATGTAAAAATTTAATAAAAATATTTTATGGGGTGGATAATTTAAATAAAACAGAAGAGCTTAAGAAAGGAGGTTACCTCTTCTTTGAGTTACTTCTTTTTGTTTACACCAAATTCATCCTTGGGTAGATTGAATTCCAAGTATTTAAATATAGGATTATGATATGGAAGCTTTTATTTTGATTTATAAGCTTTTGGGTGATCCAAAGGGATTGATAGGTGTGATTAAATGAGTGATGTGAGTTCCTTTTTATAGTGGAGTAGGAGTGTCATTCTTCTAACATTTTGGAAAAAAAATTCCATGACTTTTTTCCCAATTTAAAGGGCTCCAAAAATAGAAAATATTAAATAAACCGAATATAGGATCTATATATGGCTACAAAATTTATTTTGGAAAATCTTCCTCGTCATTTGGGCCCTTATGTTTAAGGATTAGTCCATTGTTAAGCTAATTTCTCTCTAAATCACTGTAATTAATTTTAAACACTTTCATTAATCATTTTTGTAAAACATCAATAAAACATATTATAAATTATAAATAATTATTATTAAAAATATTGAATAACATTTTAAAAAATTTTAATGACATAAGTGGTAAAAAATAATTAAAATTTGATCCCGCCGACGGAACAACATAACATGTTTTTATTGTAAAATGTTCGAAATATTTCTATGTTTTTATATTAAATTTTAATGTTAAATTGATTACAATGACCTGAATTGGATTAATTGATATAAAATTGATCTAATGGAACTTTAATACCGATAAAAATTATTATTTATCATTTTAAATAAATGATATAAAAATTTATTTTTGTATTAAAATTCAATATTTTTTACTATTCATCAACAAACAAAAATTCCAAAAAAACCGAAAAATTAACCAAATATAATATTTTGTTCATATTTTAAATATTAAGTTTATATTTACATATTAATTAAATAAAAGTTCCATAACTTGATTTAAAATAGTTTCTCTATTAAAATTTGTCAAAAAAATATATATAAAAATATATGCATTTTTGTGTAATTTTTTATGTTTATAGTAATCCTATAAAATACATTGGATGAATATGAAAAATATTGTATTTAATATGTAACATATATATTTAATATATTTCATTCAAAAATTTTTAATTAATTTACTTTATTATGGAAAAAATGACTTTTTGAGCATAAATAATGTTTTTTATAAAAACATTCCCTTTACGTTCAATTGGTTCTTATATTCATTTCTAATTATCTTATAACTACTGAATTAAACCATATAATACTATAATATAGATAATCAAATTCCTGAACATGAATTTACTATTTAGTTTATATCATATAAAATAATATATTTTTGGTTCGGTAAAACACGGTCTTACTTGTAACACAAGTCATTGAAGAATTTAAACATTGCGTGTAATGTAAAATACTAAAAAAAATTATTCTTGAATTTAACCCTACAAAATTTTTTTTTCATGACTTACAATCCATATAATATATTAATTTAAAATATTAAATATATCATAATGTCTTAGGGTGTAATATTCCTTTCAACATTTGTCGATGCATGTCAAACTAGTTATTCTCAATGTTCCATGTAATGTAAGTTTACCATGGTGTTGTGTGAAAATAAATTAATCAACAAAATTAAATTCATTCAAAAAGGAGAATATTGTAACTTATTGCGGAGTTACATTCTTCCATCTTAAAATAAATTTCATCCATAAAATTAAAAAATGTTCTCGGTAATCGAGGGATTGATATATTAAAGTAATATTGTTGAAAAACACATATCATAAATAGGGTTAACAAAACATATTATTAGTTACAGGGAACATGAAATGTGAGGGTCACCAAAAAACTAGGATTACATATAAGATAAAATTAGTAAGAAAATTGTAAATTGAAGAAAAATATAACCCTAATATTATGATGGGGAGTGATAGTGAACATTGATCCTAAGAAAGTTTAAAATCCAAATATAGTTAACTCCCACTAGTCCACAAACCAGAGTAGTTAAAAAAAATTCATAGATATCAACAAATGTGAGTATGATAGGATAATATTTTTTTTCAATGCCATTTTCCAAGAGTTGAGAAACTCTTTCAGTCTCTAAAAATATTATTTAATATATGTTTCTATTACATAAACAAAATCACACTCATTGGTTGTTCATTGAACTATTTTTACTTAATTTTATAGCACATGATGCATCATATGGTTAATTTATACACTATCCTCTAAAAACATATCCTAATATCAATATAAACCATTCCAAAAATCACTAAATTTTCCCAAATTTTATGATCCAACACATTAGAAGGAATATATACACCCATAATTATATTAAAAAATTTCCCTTATTATAATTATTTCATATATAATAAATGACATAAAATCACTAATAGATCAATAAAAATATAATTTAAATAAAAAATGAATGAATTAAAAGGTATTTCTTGAAGTTAATGAACATGTACCTATGAAATAATAACTTTCCCTTGTCAATATAAATCCATGAAAATAATTAGTATCCTCACACTTGAAATTTTATTAAAAATTTTGTACTCTTTTAGATGAATTTATGATATAATTATATTAACATATATTTAAATAAATATTTTTAATATTATTGAGTAAGAGTTTGAATTTTTGTAATTCATTAATATTTAATTAACATTCTATAATTAATAAAATAATTTCAAATATAAGTTATTTTCATAACTGTATCCATAAATGAATTTTATTTCTTATGAATTTAATATATTTTAATGGGACCTTAGTTAAATTTTCAATGTGTAATAAAATAAACTTTAATTTAAAAATTTATACTTTTTTTACTAAATATTTATTTAAAATAAAAATTCAGTTTCTCATATTTTGAAACATATTTTTATAAAATGGTGTTTCGTTTTAGATTTAATAAATTGAAAAATGTTTAGGGTGAATTTTTTGGAATCCTATAAAATTGTTGATTTTTTGGTGACCAGTAAAATATAGTAATTTACATTATAAATATATTATTATTTTTTAAATAAAATATTCATTGATACATTGATGATATAAGAAACATTATTTCAAAAATACCTTCGCCATTTTAATATATATTTTGAATTTTTTCAATCTATTAATAGACTTGATGAAAAATAATAAACTAATGGATAAAATAATGAGGCAATAACCCTCTCATCCAATATAAATACCACATGCAACACCTCTTCTCCTCACAACTTCTGAGAATTGTGCCTTTTAAAATGTATTACCAATCCTTTTTCCAATCCCCTCCCCCAAATTTATATTATGAAATCGTAAAAGAAAATAATTAATTTGTTAAAGAATATTCTCATGGAGGAGAATGAAGAGGTAAAAATACCATGTATTTTCATTTATTTTGTTTTCAATTCCTTTTATATTATTATATTTCCCTCACCACCCTAGTCTAAAGAGAAATGTGTAATCTGATATAATTTATATAATATAATTATTTAATATTAATGGAATATCCATTATGAAATTCCTCTCTCTACAATTTATTCTATACATGAAAACATCACATGTGATGTTTGAATTTACCATCATCAGGGACAATACATATTAATTTTATATTAATTCTTTATAGATTTTCATAAAAACATTATTATAGTTAAAATAATAATAATAAGTGTATTAATGCCTATGTAATGTTATTAAGATATTTTGAAAACATTATGTTAATTAATAAAACATAAGTACTTTGGGATGATTGAAAATCCACTAAAATAATCTAAATGATTATCACAAACAACGTATTTGGTGGTTCCTCTTCACCCCAAAAATACAAATGAATTATATACACATTTAATATTTTTAATGATAATTAATGAAATATAACATCAGTTGTGGATATATATTCCCATTTTACATGAACATCCATACTCATATAATGGTAAACCAATAATGAAATCCACATAAATGAATGCTCTTGGAAAACAAAATTGTATCTTATAACTCATAAAAATTACTATAAAAGGATTTAAATAAATTATAATAAATAAAATACATGTATAAAATGTTATTAATTAAATTATTAATGAATATAATTTCATTATAGAAGACTTTGAAGTCAAATTTCGAACACTTTCAAACACAAATATACTGGTTTATTAACGAACCTCTATTTTCCATTTGAGATTCTCTATATCTCTCTTTATAAATATATAATTCATCATTGATTTTATATAATTCTTAAAAATTTATTGTATATGTTCCAAAATAATATATCCAGATGTTTTCAAATTTATTTTAAGATGAAATATATATTTTTAAAAAGTTTACATCTCAATTACTTTTGATAAACAAACACCAATAAAAGGAACTTCTTGATTTCTTACCCATTTTAAATTACCATCCATAATCTATTTATAGAAACCATTTTCAATAAAAAATGTATTTATTCATGAAAAAAATATTTCTTCATTAATGGTTTTATTGAAATAATTTTGAAAAAATAATTTTTCCAAAAGAACTCTTCTTTTAAATTTAAAACAATTTATTTCTCACAAGAATTGCTCAATGCTTTTAAAATTATTTTCATATATTTATAAAACCAATTTTTTAATATTATTCTTATTTGGAAATACTATATTTTTATTATCATATAATTTATTTTATTAAATTATTTATGATCTTATTTACTATGGTTGTTATATAATAATACCATTCACTATACAACTCAAAAATTCAATTGATTTTGTTTCCAGATTGAGGAAAGTTACAGATATTTAATATGTATATATTTAATATGTTTAACCCCATTCATATGTGGAATGAAATGGACTTTGTAAGTGATAAGTGGTCCCAGATATTGCCCTTCGATGCATTATTTAATCTCAAGAGACAAAACAAAAATAGATTTCGGTCGAGGAATTGACCATTTATTTTTAAGTGTCTCAGTTGAGGAAGCAAAAAAATGTTTATAATGTCCATCATATGCTTTCCCTCATTATGATTTTTAATTTATTATCAATGGGAATTTTTCAATTATTATAATATCTATGGTTAAGGTTCATTCTCATGTGATATTTTTATGTCATTATTTAATAATCATTTTTTTGTTCCATATTGTGCTCAATATTGTTGTTCTAATGGGATCTGTTATAAGTCATTCACCATGGGTTATGGTTAATATTAGTTTATGCTATATTATGTACCATTAATAAAAATCATATATCACAAATTTATTATGTTTTATTTTTCCCTATGATGTCATGTTCGATATTATAAATTACTTGCGGAGATTATCTAGGAGTTGTGGATATTACTAAAGGAGTGGCTTTGTTGGATTTTCATTTCATGTTATAATGTAAAACTTCCGTTTGAATAGGTTTTCAAAAAATTCAAAACTATTCATTCTAGTAGTATGTGTATTCTTTTTTTATTACAAAAATTTCATAATGTACGGTATCAAATCTGCGAATCTAGGGTTATAGTTTTTATAGTTGATATTAAAGGAGGTTTAGTAGAAACCTTGGAAACAATATTTAGTTAAAAGTGGTTATGGAAAAAACCTAAGAAATAATTTGAGGATAATCATAGAATAACATCCCATAATTTTGGTAATATTTAGATCATGTTGTTCTTAAATTCAAATATCCTTCTCTAGATACTACAAGTGTACATGGTGTTAGCACCTATGTACCAATGAGTAACATCTCTTATAAGGTGTCACAATCCTGACTCCAGTTATCCTGGTACATGACAACATGCCTTACTACACAACTAGTTTGAAACTACTACATGATATGTTTAGAGAAATTCCCATTTTTTTACAAAACATTATAAACTATATTTATGTAAATAAGTCCAGAAATAATCCATGTTAAATAATAATATATTTGACATGAATAAAATTTAAATTTAAATTATCTATTTTTCTAGTTCACTAGTATTCACTATGATTGATAAAAAAAATTAATGTATGTCAACATTTAGAAATGGAGTCTAGTTGAAGGAATGGAAATATAATCAACACACATATCCGATGTGTGGGTTTCCCTCCTAAGTATGATAATTATTTGGGTATTAGAACAAATAATAAATCTATGAAAATTATAGTTATACTCAGATAGTTGGCTCATATAATGAACAATAAACATACCCTTATAGTGTATCCGGATCCACAATGTTGAGGAGAGATGTTAGACTACATTATGTGATGACAACATGCATCATTCAATGGGACCACAACCCCATTTGTAGAATAGTAGAGGATAAGTTCCTTTGGAATGATATTTATCAATTTGTGAAGTAATGAAAATGAGTTGTTTGTATTAGTAGTTTGTCATCTCTCAGGAGATTCTAATAAATGGTGGTCAATGATTCAAAACACAAAGGGCTGGAAGAATTTCAAATATGGAATGGAAATAATTTATTGAAATTATTATATAATAATATTTTTCCTAGCGAATAAAGAGAGGATATGGAAATGAAACTCTTCAGTCCGAATAGAAAAAGGAAGAAAATATTGGGAAAAATGAAACCAATTTTATTGTGCTAGAAATGTAATTCAGGGACATCAAACCAAACCCAAGGATAATTATTGATAAATTATTTGATGGTTTTGAATCATCCCTATGAAGGTAATTGTTCTCCAAAAATTTCTAATATATGAAGATATGCTCTCAGGTGCCATCATGAAAATTAAATAATTATCCACATCTTGTGGAAATAATGGAATAAAACATTAGAATTGGGTTTTGGTGGGAATAATTGATAAAGGGGATAATAAAAGAGTGAATTTTCCAATGTGAAATAAATTTAGAAGGAAATTTAGTGGTTCCTACATAAATGGAAAATGAGTTAGTTAAAAGTGTGGATAAAAATGCCAACAAACCCATTATTACAAGGGAAAGACAAAAGCTACCAATATTTCATGATGTAATTATAGGGAGATAGGACACTATAAAAATGATTCTCCTATAAATCAAGGAATTTCCCCCATAAAATAGAATGTGATAATGGCCATGATTATGCGATCATAGATGATTAGGTTGAATTTCCCAATGACGTGATAACATGCACTATAATCATTTCCTCCAACGTAAAAATTTATTTAATTGATTCTGGATCATTTGATTCTTTTATATCAAACCAATTTTCCAAAAAAATCAGGAATTTTACTATTTATTTAATAAAGTATTTGTTAGTCAAAAATACTAAGGGAATTATAATTTTAATTAAGACGCGTTGGTTTGTCCCTTTTATGACACAAAAAGGTGTATTAGTTGAATACATTGTCATCAACCCTATAGTTAGTTTTAATATAACACATGGTATGGAAAAGATTTAAAAATATGATATGAAAATCTATTTCAAGAATAATGATGTAAAATTTTGGGCGGATGATGTAGAGTCCATTATTATTATAGTATAAACTACATCATCTAGTTCTCATAAATATCCTAGTCATGTAGCTCTTCTGAATGAAATTCATTCAAAGGAAGAGAAAAAATATTCCATGTATTATGAAATAAATATTAAAATAGTCTTCTTACATATTTTACAATAATATATTGATGTATTTCTAGAGGATTTACCATGAAATACCCTAGAATGGGAAATCTAGTTTTCTATCGATTTGATCCTATATGCAAGGCCAATGTCAAAGACACCATATAGAATGGCCACTGTGGAATTTGTGGAGATAAAGAAAAAACTATAAGACATGAGTAATAATAGATTTATTTGACCAGGTGTCACTCCATGGAGATCCCATTTTCTATTTTTCATGAAGAAATATGGATCCATGAGTTTTTTCAGTAAATATAGAGAAATAAATGCTATTTCAGTGAATAAAAATTATCCATTATCGCACAATGATGATTTGTTAGATTAAAATCGTGGAGTAAATTAATTTTGATGATTTAAATTATATATTGATATCAAAAATTACATATGAGTAAGTAAGATATTCCAAATACTACATTTTGAACCATGTATAGACATTCCGGTTTTTTAGTAAGGCCATTTGGACATACAAATTCTCCCTCTATTTTCATAGATCTGATGAACATAGTGTTCAAAAGATATATTGACTATTTTATGTTATTTATTGATGATATATTGATATAATAAAAAATCATTGAGGACATTGATAACTACGTGGGGGTTCTAAATTGAGACTCTTAGAAGAAAAGGGTTATATGGTATGTTTAGAATGATTGTATTCTGACTTCAATCTATTTCTTTTATTGTCTATATTGTCTATATTGATATAATCTTAGTTTATATTATAAATATAATGGTTTTTGAGTAATTAATGACACCAATAAACATAACCTAGTAATATGGTTTAATTAGTATTGAAGGTTATTATACGTGTTTCATTTAGAAATTTTCCCGATTAGCTAACCTGTTAACCAATATTACCCATAAAGTGGTTAAGTTTTTTCTAAAAAATGAAACTGAAGGCCTCTTTGATGAATTGAAGAAGATGTTAGTTAATTATATTATCTGAACTCTACTGTCGAGTAATGATGGGTTTTTTATTTATAGTGGTACATCAATGAAAGAACCTAGTTGTGTCCTTATGCAGAATGATATAGTTATTCTCTATGTGTTAAGGAAGTTGAAAATAAATGACCAAAACTATAGAACACATGATCATGAGTTATAATTTACAGTCATTTCTCTAAAAATATGGAGAAACAATCTCAATGGTGAATGTTGTGACATATATAAATATTATAAGATCTTGAGATATATTCTATCACATAAATAATTCAACATGAGGAAATAGTGATGGCTCAACCTACTAAAGGATTATGATTGTTCAATAAACTTCCACCTAGAGAAGGAGAATAATGTTTCAGATGCATTGATTAGGTAGGATCATAGAGTTATGAAAAAATGAGGATTGACAATGATCCTATGCATATTGATCTATCAAATTATAATATGGGAAATATCATCGAAGGTGAATGATCATTACATTTTCAATTTGTTTCCCAAACATATTTATTATAAATGATTAAAATTTCCTAATCTTGTGATGAAAATCTTCAAACAAAACTAAAGCTATAAATTATCTGATGTTGTATGACTTCATGTATGATTATGGAATTTTGAAATTTGGGTAAAGGTTATTTTTTCCTCCTCGCCCAAGCTAAAATGGTGGTTATTGGGTGATTCCCATAGCTTGAAATTTGTTTGACACCATGGTTTCACTACAATGTCAATGGATTCAAAGGATGGTTTTAGGTGGGATAAAATGAATCATGAAATTGTTGATTATATATCAATATGTTTATTCTAACAATAGGTTATAGATGAAGTAAAACATCCTAGATGATTCATGAAACCTATTCTTATTCTTGCATGGTAATGGGATTACATTACTATTGATTTTGTCACTGGATTACCACGTACTCCAGAAAAAGTATGATATACTATGGGTAATTGTTTATTGACATACCCGATCTTGACATCTTTCTAATATAATGGAATATTATCCATTGTAGCTCCTTGAAATTCTATATATAAATAAATTTATTAGACTTCATGGAGAAAATGTATTAATTGTGTCTGATCATGAACCATTATTTACATCAAAATTCAGAAAAATACTTCAAAATGCATGGGAAATTGAGCTTTATTTGGGTATTACTTATCACCCATAAATTTACTAGTAGTATGAAAGTATCAAAAATAATTAGAAGAGATGTGGATATCATGCCCACCTTACATTAAATGAATGTGGGGTAAATATTTAAAATTTATAGATTTTTTCCTATAATTATAGTTTCCATTAATATATTCAAATGGAACCATAAGAAGCATTGAATGGATAGAGATTTCCTACACCAGGATTTTTAGATTGAGTTGGTGAAATGACGCTTGTAGGCCTAGAGAATATAGAGGAAACAATGGAAATGGTAAAGACTATTAAAACCCATATCAAATAATCTCAAGGTAGGAAAAAGAGCTATACTTATAATTAAAGGAAGAATTTATAATTTCATGTGGGAGATCATGTTTTCTTGATTGTATCTCCATGGAAGGTTGTAATAATAATCCTATGGACAGGGAATCTAATCCCCAGGTATAATGGACATTTTGATATTCTTGGGAGAGTTGGAGTTATGGATTCAGATTTTGAAAATCTACCTAAATATTCAAATGTACATATTGTGTTCCACAACTCTTTCTAAAGGAAGTACATTCCAGACCCAACGCATTCCATCACTTCTAAAAGAATAGTTTTGGTACCTGATTTATTTTATAGTGAAGTACCAATCTAAATTCTGGATTGTGAATAATAGGTTTGGATAAATTGAACAACTTGGATGGTAAAGGTAAATTGGAAAAATCATAAAATAGAATCAATGATATAGGAGCATGAGGAAGTTATTACCCAAAAATAGCAGATTCTTTTTATGAGTCGAAATTCTAAGAATATTATGAATGAAATTTCTGTATGGGGGAGAATGTCAGGACAACTAATTATATCAATGAAATTCACCTTATAGTAATTCTTTCATATAGTATAAATCACATAAAATCTATTAGATATCACTTTAAAAAATTAGTAAGTTAATAATTAATGAATGAAGTGGTATTTCTAGAAGTTATGTAATATATACTGATGAAATAATAACTATACCATAGGAATAGTAATATGAAACTTATGTATACTAAACCAACCAAATATTTAATATCCTAACCCATGAAAATATAAATAAAACTTATTAACCTTATAAATTAATGTATGATGTAATTATATTAATGTATAATTAAATAAATATTTTAAAAATTATTGATCAAGAGTGGATATTATTATAAGCATAAATATATAATTAAAATTTAATAATTAATAAGATTATTTAAAATAAAATTTATTCTCATTAAATTTATTCATAAATTAATTTTTTTTTCTTTTTATTTTTAGAAAAATGTATGAGACCTTTGTTATTTTTTTAATGTGTTATAAAATCAATTATAATTTTAAAATCAATATTTATCACGTAAATTATTATTTAAATTAAAATTAATATTTTTTTCATATTTATAAATTCATTTTTATAAAATAGAGTTCATTTTTTAATTCTACACCTTGAAAAATGGTTGGGTGTATTTTCGTGATTTTTCATAAATACATTATTTTTTTTCTTGAATTGTAAAATAAAATAATTTACAATATTAATACATTATAAGTTAAATACACTATTACTTGAGTAATCAATGATTTAACAACCATAATCTCTAACATAACATAAATAATTTAAAACATTCTGATATAATTCACAAAATAAACATACACATAAAGAAAAATAATAAACTAGTGAATAAAATATATATAAAACACCCCTCTCCACCTCTATAAATACCATCTCTCACCACCTCTTCTCCTCACACCTTCCATTATTTTAGACTTGTAAAATTTATTCCTAATACATTTCCTAATAACCTAATAAAAATGTAGTGTTCTTTTTTCTCAACAAAATAACAAAACCAATCCCCTTAAATAAGTTCTCAAGGAGGGGAATTCAAGTTGTAAAAATCAACTTCCATTTTTTTATTTTATTTTATAATAACTTTTATTTTTCTTATACATCCCTCCCCTCCCCAGTCCAGATAATAATGATAACCCTATTATCAATTATGTACTATAATTTTATCTTGTTAATGGATGATCCATCATAACACTCTTTTATCACTATCTTTTAATCTATAAATGAATACATCACTCCTGATGTTTCAATTTTACGACATTGTGAACAATGCATTTTCATTTTCTTTTAAATCCTTAAATAATGGTCATAAATCCATTTTTGTGGTTAAATATAATAAAATATATGTATTATATCCTATTTAATGTTTTGAATATATTATATTCACATGATATTAATTAATAAAAAAACTATTTTTTAATGATCCAAAAACTGCCAAAATTATCAAAACGATTATCACTAATGTCTTATCTAATGATTCATCTTAAACCCAAAAATTAAATTGAATTATATAAACATTTATTTATATTTATGTTCAATAATAACGTATAGATTCATTTTTCTATATCTATTCCCACTTCATATGAAATTTCATTCCCATTTACTAGTAATCCAATCATGAAAACTAAGGATACGAATGCCCCTAAATTATAAAATTGTATCATATAACTCATCAAAATGAATATAAATTAACATAACAAAATTATAATAAAAATAATAAATGTATAAAATGTTATTAATTAAATTATTAATTAATATAATTTATTAATTAGGACATTAATATCATGTGTAGAACACTTTGTACATATAGTAAGAGTTTTTATTCCCAAACATCAATTTTCCCTTAAAGATTTACTTTCTACCTATTTAACCCAATTTAATTCAATAATATTTTTTTATAATTAGTATGAATCATATATATATGTATAAACCACCAATATATAGATTATTGCATTATTATTTTAAGGGTAAATAAATATATTACAACACTCCCTTGTCAATTCATTTTGATAAACAGACCCGATTAAAGGTTATTTTTGATTTCATGCCCATTTTCATGTACCACTAATAAAATATTTTTGATACACCGTTATTTTTCTGAAATAACTAATTATTTCATGGAAATAAATATTTTTTAATTAATGGTTTTATACAAAAAAATAAGAAAAATACAAATGAATTTTCTAAAAGAACTATGATTTACAAAGTAAAAAAGGGTTTTTCTCTCATGAATTCCTAGATGAATTTATTAAAGTATATTCCTTTATTTCAAAATCCATTTTTCAATATTATGTTTTATTTATAATAATATCTTTCGATTATCATCTAACATATTTTTGTAAATGGTTTATGATCTGTTTGATATTGGGTGTGGTATCTTGATACGATTCACTATACGACTCATCATGGTTATTGATTGCATTTATAGATTAGGGAAAGTTAAATAGATTTCTTATATATATTTTTTATGATTAACAAAATTAATATGAATAATTAATTGGGCTTAGTAAGTTATTGTTGGGTCATGTTGTAACCCCTTGATGCATCTATAGGTCTCATGATAGAAAACATAAATGGATTTTGGCTTTGTTGTTAACCATTTATTTCCATGTTCCCTGGATAAGGCCTCAATAGTATGTTTATGATGTATAGAGTATAAATTAACTCATTTTTATTTTTAATTTATTATACATTTGAATATTATACTAGTATAATATCCATTTTTAAGCTTCATTTTCATGTGATTAATTTTTCATAATTATTTATTCTCATTTTATTCATTCAATAATATACTCAAGTTTATATTCTAATGGAATGTGTTATTAGTCATTCACCATGAATTATTATTTATATAAGAGTTAATTATACTAAAAACCCTTACTGAACATCCAATTTCACCCTTACTTATGTTTTATTTTTTCTAAGATGCAAATATGTATATTATAAATTGAATTGCAGAGATAATCTAGGAGTTATGGATATTACCAATGAAGTTACTTTGTTATTTTTATTTTCAAGTTGTTATGTAAAACTTATTTATGTATTTTTTTTCAAAAACATATAAAAATTTATTTTATCAATATATAAATTCCAATTTTTATTATATCAATCTAATAAAGTAATCGACTGGCTATGGAGAATTGGGTACATGGTCTTTATAAAAGGTCACTGAACATCCAAAATGAACTTATCAAATAAACTGAAATGGATTCAAATAGTTAAATAACAAACATTTTAATATGATAAAAACATGAATTCCATTACCCCTTTAAGAAAACATGAATTATTTGTTTTTCATAAATAGAACATAGATTATTGTATATATTCCATAAATCAAAAAATGATGTATACACATTCAATGATAGCATAACCCACTTTGTAAATAAATCATTACATAGTTCCAAGGTTGTCATCAATTATCTTATTTACATTAATAAAACCATTCAATATTTATAAAAAAATAATTTTCATAATATTATAACAATAAAAAGTATTATCTTCACCTCAACCATGTGTTTCAAAATATTTTTAACTTTCTACAGAAACACTTTTCTTGGAAACATTCAACATATGATCTCAAATATTTAATGAAAAAACACTATAGTAAAATAATTAAATATTTCAAAACTATTATACCAAGCACATCATTTATAAAATACTTAAATAAAATATTTATTCAATACATTTAAAGTTACATTAATTACTCCACTTTTGTTGTATCAATAACATAAACATTAATTTGATCCCGTAGATTTTTTGGGGGTATAT
Organism: Viscum album; assembly: GCA_963277665.1. Lineage (NCBI taxonomy): Eukaryota > Viridiplantae > Streptophyta > Magnoliopsida > Santalales > Viscaceae > Viscum > Viscum album. The sequence goes on from OY728135.1 coordinate 1,203,934,276, forward strand.
TCCGTTAACACCTTGGGAATTTTTTTTCATAGTTCCATTTATCTTTGTTCGTATAACACTGAATGATTTTTTTCTTCTTTTATTTGTAGTCTTTTTCCTAGTGACCCTTGTCATCACACTTATAAAAAACCCCCAATCCATTCAATAATTTACTAGGGCTATACTTTTGAAGGTTATTACATGTCAAAAATTATTTTTTTCCCTTCTTCCCATTATCATGTTATATTAAATACTCTTATTCACTTTATGTCCTATTAATCTATAATAATTTTAGAATTCATTCTCTATCTTGATAGCACATTAAACTATCTTTTCATACCAAGAAATGTTCTGAGACACGAGCACCCTTTGCACAGAGAGCTTAAGTCTTTTAGAGAAATTTCCAATCTTATACTTTGTCTTGTGTATGAATTCAATTTCATACCTTCATAACCATTTTAAGGTAGATACAGAAAACAAAAATGTTTCTTCCTCCTTTTCATTTACACCAAGGAACATTATCTTCATCTCGGTTTTTTGGTCATGGGGGAATTAATTTTTATTAAATGTGTATTTAAATGTTTTCTAATCAATGAGTAATATTTCCTCTTCCTCCCTACTATTTTGGATTAATGAAAACCATTTATCATCATATCCATTGAGACAATGCACAATAAAGTTAACAATTTCCATTTCATTACATCTGAATGCCTTAGATAATTTCTCTAGATACATAATCAATTTTATAAATACATTTAGATTAGTAGTCCCACTAGAAGATGGGGGCCTCTATCACATAATGTGATCCAACATTGGAAAATCCCATTTTCAAATAGGTTTCTCTATTTGTAAAAGGTAATGTGTCGTATCCTGATTATGTTGTCCAACTATATCGATAACATTATCATTTATAATTATAGAAATATCATAATTCTATATATCAAAACCTCTACATTGTCAATAGGTAATTATACCATTTTTTCAACTAAATTAAATTTCAAAAAATGGAATATATAATAATATATCATAAAATAATGAAATTTTTACAATTCTAAACAAGGTGTAACACAGAAAATAGTTGAAATTTTTTTGCATAACTAATCTCATAATCATAAAATTAGTTTTTTTGGGAATATCATTAAGTTCGATTCCATCATAATTTTTGGTTAATAAATTATGAATTATCCCAAGACTATCCCCGTGAGTGTAAAACTTGGTGCACATTAAGGATCATTATTGTATACTAGGTTGTGCATGATTCAGACCAAACAAACATTTTAAGTGTTGTTACCCCTTAAAACATATGTTTTAGAACCACATCCACTTGTTGTATCAATACAGGTATAATTAAATTAAAATACCCATATAATATATATCGTACCAAACTTTTAGGATGTTTTTATATACATATCCTCAAATTCTATATTAGGGTTATATTCTATAATCTATGTTTCCTAAATCTATTTTCCTTATTTTTTACAAATTTTATCTAATACCAACCGTAATGACCCACCCCTAGATATCCCAGAGCTAGTGAATTAAATTATTATATTGGTGTATATATAGAATCCAAATCCAAAAGGACTTTATAGTTTATTAGTTTTTCTAAACTATATTACATAAATTATACCAATATTACTTTGGAAAATATCAAATAAATCATGATAAATAATAAAATTAAATAAACAACATCCTTGTTACCTTATTCAAATATTTTATCATCATAACCTAAGAAAAATAAACAAAATAATGGTGTTCTGAAATTCACTGTAAGGGAACGTAAAAAGGATCCAATAATTAATTTATGAGATAAAATCATCATGTAATATTAAATAAATGATAACACATTCTAGTGAAATAAAATTGACAAGGTATAATCAATATGCATATGTGAGTAATTGAATCACGTTCCATTTAATCAACACAACTGAGAATGAAATACTTGCATATATTTGTCGATGTAGTAATATTATTGAATAAAATAATAAATAATTTCCCAATAATGTAATTTATTAATTATGGGAAATCATTTTTCATAGGCACAAGATACCTTTACATTAAATATAAGATTATTTAAACATTTCTGATTTGGGCATCTGATTCATCTCATGAGAGTACCGATGAGAGAGGGGCTGGTATTTTCATGACATGCCTTCACCATGATGAGAGAAGGGGAGGTTGGTTGTCAGGACCTTCCTTCTTCGAGTTGAAGGAGAGATAATGACCCCCAAGACCCTCTTTCAACAGGTCCCGGAGTGGCGACTAGCACCAAGGGTATAGAATCACACACAAGATGGAAGTCATTACCCTTTTTTTATTAGGATCGGGAAATAAGATATCAAATCCCGCAACTCAAAAACTCTGGGGGGTAATGTAAAGCCAAAGAAAGTCATTCCTATATGCATGTTACAATTTTAAATGAAACAAAAGTTAAAGAAAACTCCAAAAAGAAGTTCCAAAAGAATTAAAAACAGAAACAACAAATGTCCTAATGTCTGAAGTAGTACGACCCTGGAAAATCCCTAAAATCCTCCTGGAAACCTGAATGTAGTTTTATAAACATAGGGTGAGCATACAAGTATACTCAGTAGGGAAAAACCAAATACTCTAGTGCACAAGTGGAGAGGAATTCTATAGCCCAGTGAGAAAAGAGATAACCAAAGAACCTTTCTAGGAAAACTATCCACCCAATCCTCACCAAGGCACACTCACCAAATAACTCAAGTCAAGTAATGTATAGTATATAACAACAATATCTAGGTACCCCGCACCACCTTCCCACTGGTTATTGAAAACATCCTACACACCGAACCACTCCCGCCATTATCACTTTAGTCCCACTGCCACTCCCCGCCCGCACACACCTAGACCATCACTACCCCAAATCCCACCCATAAACACCAGGGCCACAACAACCACATGTAACCACGCCTGAAAACATCTAGGCTAGAACAACTATTGTCATGCTCGAAGACACCTTGGCCTCATCCCAATGACTCTTGGGAAACAACCTACCCGCACACACCTGGGCCAACCACCACAACTACCTTGCCCAAATAATCTTGAGCTATAATGGACCCCAGTCCATCACAACCTACCCAAAGAGTCTTGGTATATTCGGGAAAGGGAGCAGAAAAGGAGCTAATAACCAGCCACTCATAAGAGTATTGGGTAAAACACCCTCCCCCATGAAATGAGGGTGTTTGGCACCAAGTGATCAACTTGGGAGGGGCGTGAATAATAAACCTAAAAACTAAAAATATATTTATCAGTAACAAGGACTCATCCCATCCTAGGGGTTCCAAAACCTAAGCAAAAACACCCTCATTACTATTCATTCATAAATAAAAAGCACAACACTCAGGTCCATGTCAAAAATCATTCCCAAAACCAATTCCCCATTTAAACCATTCTTTTTTTCATGTGAAAGTGATCCCATTTATGTGAAATTTGCACTACTGGGAAACTAACTGACATACCTACAAGCCAGAGAAAGAGAAATATACATACAACAATTTAAGCATTCTCACCCGGTTCTCTTGTGAAGTCACAACAACAAAGGTATTAGTGAGATCCTTCAAAGTAATTGAACCAAACCAAATGTCGAGATACATCCCCACACGGCTTCAGATTCACAACCAAAAATCATACCACAATAGAGGATCTCATCCTCATGCACCTCACCTCATAAGCATCTAACAGAGAAAACACACCCACTACCAATAAGAGTAGTTATACTTTTAAATTCAATCACTTCACTCATTAGGTTATTCATTCTGTTGGTTAATTGGGGTGATTACACAAGGATTGATGTTTACTGGCATCCATTTAATCCACTGAGTTTATGTGATTATCCAGTTTCCATTTTACAGTAATTAAATCATCACAATAGTCAATGGTTTATTAGTGCATAAGGAAAGACCAACAACGACCCTGAATTTCAGTCAGCATAAGCCATTACAGTTCACAACATATAGCAATTATAAAAGAGTACAATAGAATTTTCAAACACACCCAATCAATATTTAAGAGTTTTTTTATTATCTATGTTAAGTTTTGGTTTCATCCATCCCCATAGAAACAATAGCGTACCCACCTCACAAGATACACAGTAAGGAGATATGGAGGAAAAATCCCTACTTGGATGATTAAATATCGATGTTTCTCAACACGTGCCAAGAAGTGGTGATGCGCAACTTGCAGGGGAGGAATGTTGGGGAATCAATGGGTAAGCATAAAGGCTCCGGCATAGGGGCACCACTTTCCTCGTGAAGGGGAACTCCAAATGCACCATGAAGAAAAGGAGACCATCCAAGAGAATGATAAAGAAGTAATTCCCGTGTGCTATTACGATGAGATCCTACTGTTAAGGGATATGGAAATTTGAACGGATTTATTGTCGGTTCATGGTTCCGCATGCGGTTGGTCAGTTACACAGGATGGAATAAATTATCCTTTAAAAATTCTCCTCGGAGGGGTGGTTGTAATGGCTATGTGTTAACAGTTTTCTTTAACCATAAGGAAATGCATAACAGGGGAAGAACTGGAAGGTATGGGGAAGGGTTTGACATAGAGGAAAAACCACACGTTTTGGTAAGTTAAGGGTTTTCCGACTCTTTTTGGATTTTAGATATTATTTCTGTGATTTATGTGTATTTTAAAGGGGGTATTAAATCATCTTTATGTTAAAAGATATGTTGCGAGAGTGGAAAAAGATGGAGACTGGAAAAAGGGATGAAGACCGCTTGGTGAGGACATCGTGCCTCTGTCAAGGTGTCACCCTGATGGTGCCACCATCATGGTGCCACCCTCACTGTGCCACCATCACAGTGCCACCCTCACGGTTCCACCCTTATGGTTCAACCTTGACCGGTGCCACCATGACAGATGCCCTCGTGACTGGTGCCACCATTTCGGTGGAGCCATGTTTGGGCTATGTAATGGACCAAGAGGGTCTAGGCCATTACATTATATACCTCTCCAACTATTCTCACCCTCGAGAATAAAAACTAGACCCGATTAAAAGAGGTGTTCCAAAAAACTGCTTCGAAAAATACCTCTCAAGAGTGAACCTCACCGACATCTAGGAACACCTCTTTCTCAAGTAACTAGAAAATATTCGAGTGTCAAATTGTCCAGTCATATGGGTTAGGGAGTTTCTTCCTCCATGTCAAGATACTATCTGCCTTGGGTGGCACTAACTCACCCACACAGGTTTAATCGCATCCACCTTAATGCATATTTATTAGGGATCGGGTCCTCCCCTCCCCATAGTCAGGACTCTTCACACACATCCACAGAATAAGAAAAACTGCATGTTCTATAGATAAAAAAGTAAAGCATTCCCTCAGAAACAAGTACAAAAAAACAGAACAAAACTCAAAATAGCTTAGGGTACTGGGCGCGCAGCTGCGTCTCCCGTTCCCAAGTACTTTCCTTGATCCCTCCATGCCTCCACAACACACGAACCAATGGAATGGACCATCTACGGAGCACCTTCTCCTCTCGATCCTTGATCCTCACTAGTATTTCTACATATGTCACGTCATCCTTGATATCCATATTTCCCTTTTTGAGGACATGTGAATGTTCATGTAGATATCGTCGAAGTTGTGACACATGGAAGACTTCATGTATTCTCAGTAGCAGTGGTGGTAGCGCTAGCTTATTTTCCACTTCTCCGACCCGCCCAACACTTTGAATGGTCCGATGAACCTTGGGGAAAGCATACTCCCCCTACTGAACCTCTGGTTTCCACACCGAGGGTAGACCATCAAGAATACATGGTCCCCGACCCCAAACTCCAAGGGTCTCCTCCTATTATCAACTTATTATTTCTTCTGATCCTATGCCACCTTCATCCTCTCCCGTATAAGTTGAACCTTATTTGTCATGCTCTACTCCACCTCCAGGCCAACAACACCTACATCCCCAACCTCGGTCCAACACACGGGTGAGAGACATGGTCTCCCGTATAAAGCTTTTAATGGAGCCATGCCAATGATAGAGTAGTAGCTATTATTGTAAGAAAACTCTACCAGAGGAAAGTGTCCCTCCCACGATCCCCCAATGTCAATAATACATGCCTGTAGCATATCATCCGTTGTATGGATGGTGCGCTCTATCTGTCCATCTGTCTGGGGGGTGGAAAGTAGTTCTAAGACATAGCTTGGTACCAAAAGCATGTTGCAATCCTTTCCAGACTTCTTAGGTAAACCTTCCATCCCTATCTGAGACTATAAACCTCGTAACACCATCAAAACGCACCACCTCATCCATGTATCTCTGTGCTATGTCATCCACTACACCCGACTCCTTGATCACCAGAAAGAGAGCCAACTTCATCAACCGGTCTACTACTAACCAGATAACATCACAGCCTCCTTGAAATTTGGGTAGTCTTGTGGCGAAATCCATCGAGATGTCATCCCTCTTCCACTTGGGTACATCTAAAGGTTGTAACAGATCTCCTGGAACACGGTGTTCAGCCTTCACATGCTGACACAATAGGAACCTGACCACGAACACTGCCACCACCCGCCTTACCCCGGGTCACCAAAACTGACTCCTCATACCTTGGTACATCTCAGAAACTCTCGAGTTCACCACTAGGGGGAGTTTTGGAACTCACCAAGATACCTCTCGCGTATCTCCCCATGGAAAAAACATCTTCCCCTAGAAAATAATCTGATTCTGACCATCCTCCGACCATCCTTCCTGAGCATTGCCTTGGTTATCCCGATCATGCATCACTTCACTCTCTGACTCCCCACTGGGACTCATCCACCTGTCGTAATATAGAGTATTGCACAATCATCTAAAACAGAAAACATCTATCACCATCCTCCCTTACATTCAGATAGCAGGAGGCTGCCTAACACTACCCATTTCACATTAAAGTCTGGCCATTCTTGGTCAAAGCTGTCAAAGGTGATGCAACTCAGGAGAAGTTGGGAATGAACCTCCTATATTAGCCTGCTAGTCCAAGGAAACTATGAACTTATTTCACGTTCTTGGGTGATACCCCAGAAAAAACTGCCTCGACCTTCGATGGGCCCACCGCTATTCCCTGCTCGGACACCATGTGCCCAAGGAAGTGCACTTCTCATATCCAGAACTTGCACTTGGACAATTTCCCATAGAGTTGGTCCTGTCAGAGGACCTCTAAAACCATTCTCAGTTGCTCAGCATGATCCTCCTTTGATATTGAGTAGATCAAGATGTCTCCAATAAAGACGACTATGCACCGATCTAGGTATTCCCGAAAGATGGAGTTCATGAGTCCCATGAACACAGCTGGTGCATTTGTAATGCCGAACAACATGACTAGAAACTCAAAATGTCCATCTCTCCACATGAAGTATGTCTTTGAGATGTCTCCCTCATTCACCCTCAACTAGAGATATCCAGGCCATAGATCGATCATAGAGAACCAACATGATCCCCTCAAATGGTCAAAGAGATCGTCTGTCCTTAGGAGGAGGTAATGGTTCTTAATGGTGACCTGGTTCAGTCTCCAGTAGTCTATGCACATCCTGAGATCACCATCTTCCTTCTTTGTGAATAATACTACAGCACACCATGGTGACACACTTGGTCGAACCAAACCCTTCTTCATCAGATAGTAAATCTGAATCCACAACTCCAGCATCTTGGAAGGTGCCATCTGGTATGAATCTCTCAAAATCAGATGGGAACCAGATTGAAAGCCTGTCCCGAACTCAACATCACATAGAGGGGGTAGAGTCGTCACCTCCTCAGGGAAGACGTCCATAAATTCACAGAAGATCCCTGGGACATCCTAAATTTATACATCCACCGACTCCCCTGATAGTTTAGTTAACAAAGAAATGAGAGGATCCTCTCGCCTTCTACTTTTCTGGAAACCCCGCTCGCCAATTAATGTTACACGTCATCTGCCCAAATATGAAAACACGACCCTTCCATAGAGCATTCAATGATGGCACATACAGAGAACATCCAGTCAATGCCTAGGATGACATCATATGGATGTATCTGCAACAGTAGAAGATCAATGATAGACTGATGTGGCTCTATCGTCATTATACACCCTCAGAAATCATAAAACGTGTCCGTCTGACCTCCGACTGGTGTGCTCAGCACCAGGGGCACATGAAGTCTCTTAGCGTCTACACCCAGAGCGTGGGTCAGAATAGGGGTAACCAAAGAGTGTGAAGCTCTAGTATTGAACAAGGAATAGGCCAGAGTACTAAACAAAATGATTGTACCTCGACCGACTTCAGGCCTTGCTGGAACTGCTACCTCTATGGCATGAAATTGTCCATGCACAGCTCCCCTGACCCTCAGCTTTTAGATGTCTCCCCGACCGTGCCCTGGTCGAGGTCCCTGAGGAGCGCCCTGAGGTCGGCCCCCTCTTGCAATGCCTTCCCTAAAAGGAGCAGGATCTTTCTTCCCCTACTTCTGCTGCTGAAGGGGCCTAGATGGAAAATGCTGCTGCTGAGGTGGGCGTTGAACCAGCCCAACCCTGCCGTACTGTACTCTATCCGGGCACTAATTCTGAAGGTACCCATGAATTCCACAGATGAAGTATCTCAGCCTTGGGCCTGAAGGAAAAGTGGGAGGGCCTAGATATCGGAACTAGAACTACTGAGGCCTACTTTCTACTGGTCAAAATCTATAGGGCCTTGATGCTAGTGGCCTGCTGCTAATGGACTTCCCCTTCAACGAGCCCAACTAGATTCCCTCTCGTGATACACCACCCAGTGTGTGAATCATCTCTACTACTTCATCCTTCTTCTGGACCTCTAATTATATCAGTAGGGTGAAGGGAGTAATAGCATAACAGAGATAAGGTCGAAGTGCCTCCACTAAATGTCTCACCCGAGACTCCTCATCTGGAAAGAGCTCCGAAGAAAAGTGGAGGAGATCCTTGAACATGATCCCCAACTCTCTCACTGACATGATCCCCTGCTGGAGGGAGATTAGCTCCTACTTTTTCTTAGCCTTCACCGTGGACGAGAAGAATTCCGTCCGGAACTCCATCTCGAAGTCAGCCAACGTCACCTCAGCCTCCCTCTTCTCCCCCAGATAAAGCGTCCAATACAAACGTGATGATCCCCACATCTGGCATACAGACAAATGAAACCAGTACTTCACCGGTTCCCGGATCAATCTGAAGGCTATTACCAGATCCTCTAGCCAGCCCTCTCTATCTACGTCATAGATGCTGCCCTCGTACTTCCCGAGGGACTACCGTTGAAAGGCACGAAGCATCTTCTACCACTGATCATCGTCCTCCCCTTGGTCAGCCTTATGCGAATCATCCGATTGATCCTCCTAGGCCTCAATCACCTGCAGTACTCGTAGTCATCTCCAAGGTTCCATAGCTACAAGGTAAACAAGGAATTCCTAATCCTGAGTAGTGTAGAATATTCTTCTTAAATTTACATATACTTCTCATTCATTTTTAAATACCAAAACAATACCCCTGAAACAGAAGAAAACAAATCATCATGATTCATTTACCTTACCTAGGGTCTCTACCTTGAAATCAGTGTAGCCTCACTTAGTGGTTAGGTAGGACCAGAGTCCATGCATCGGATCACAGGGGCCCTAAAATCCCATGTCTAAGCTGGACTTCCCTGGCCTATTTCACGCACCAAGATCACCCAACACTGTTGCCCTAGCATCCCATGCAATCCTCACTATGCCTAACTCCAAAATCCATCCTATCCCTCAACCCCCCTTTGATACCATTCTATCACGAACCAGCTTCACCAGGAAGAGAGAAGGGGCAGCAGGTTGCCAGACCCTTCCTTCTTCAAGTTGAAGGGGAGATAATGACCACCGAGACCCACCTTCAATAGGTCTCGGAGTGGTCAATAGAACCAAGGGTATAGAATCACACACAAGGTGTAAGGCATTACCCCTTTTAATTATTTGGATCGGGATATAAGATAGAAAATCCTACAATTCCAAAATTGGGGGGTAAAAGTAAATCCCAAGAAATCCATTCCCATATGCATGTTACAAAGGTAAATTATAAAAAAGTAAAAGAAAACCCCAAAAATAAGTACCAAAACATAGAAAAAAGAAACAAAAACTGTCCCAATGTCTAAACTAGTATGACCCTATATGATCCCTGATGTCCTCCTAGAAACCTGAAATTAGTTTTATAAACGCAGGGTGAGAATACAAGTATACTCAGTAGAGAAAAACCAAAGACTCTCGTGCACAAGTGGGGAGGAATTCTAATGCCCTGTGAGAAAAGAGATAACCAAAGCACCTAGAAAGGAAAACTATCCACCCAAGCCTCAACAAGGAACACTCCCCAAATAACTCAAGTCGTGTAATGTATAGTAATAGAACATCGATATTTGGATACCCCATGCCACCTTCCCACTGGTTATTGGAGAAATCCTACGCATCGAACCTCTCCCTCTATTCTCACTATATTCCCACTGCCACTCCCAGCCCGTAAACACCCGGGCCACAACAACCACCTGTAACTATGCCCACAATCACCAGGTCTAGAACAACTACTGCAACGCCCACAGACACTTGGGCCTCAACCCGAAGACTCTTGGGAAACAACCTGCCTGCACACACCTGGGCCTACAACCACAACTACCCTGTCCAAAGAATCTTGGGCTATAACGGACCACAGGCCATCACAGCCTTCTCAAAGAGTCTTGGGCTATTTGGGAAAGGGAGAATAAAAGGAGTTAATAACCATCCACTCATAGGAGTGTCATACAAAACACCCCCCATGAAATTGGTGTGTTCGACAATAATTTCTATACTTGGGTGGGGCGTGAAAAAGAAACATTAAAAATAAAAATATATTTATAGGTAACATGCACTCATCCAACCCTATGGGTTCCAGAACCTAACCACAAACACCCTCATTACCATTCATTCATAAAAAAAAGTACAACCCTCACAGCCAAGTCACAACTCATTGCCAAAACCGACTCCCCATTTAAACCATTCTTGTTTTCATGTTAAAGTGATCCCATTTAAGTGAAATCAGCACTACTAGGAAACTAACCGACATACCTATAAGCCAGAGAACGAGAAACAACCAATCAAAAATTTAAGCATTCTCAACCAGGTTTCCTATAAATTCAAAACAACAAAGGGATCAGTGAGATCCCTCAAAGTACTAGAACCAAACCAAGACTTGAGATACAGCCCCACACAGCTTCAGAATCACATCTAACAATCGTACCACAACAGAGGATCCCATCCTCATCCACCTCCCCTAAAACGAATCTATCAGGGAAGACATAGCCACTACCAAACAGAGTAGAGAAACTTCCAGATTCAAGCACATCACTCATTAGGTTCTTCTTTCTGTTGGTTAACTGGGGTTACCACACAAGGAATCATGTTCACTAGAATCCATTAAATCTAATGAGTTAAGGTGATTAACCAATTTCCATGATACATTCATTCAATCATCACAGAAGACTATTGTTCATTAGTGCGTAAGGAAATAACACTAATGGACATGATTTTCAATGAGTATAATCCAATATAGTTGTCAACATATAGAAATTATAAAAGAGTATAGTATAATTTTCAAATGCACCCCATAATTCTTTAATATTTTGTTTATTATCATTGTCAAGGTTTGGTTTCATCCATCCCCACAGAAACAGTAGCATACCCACGTCGCATGATACACGGTAAAGAGATATAAAGGAAAAATCCCTAATTGGATGATCAAAGATCGATGTTTCTTTCCACACACCAAGAATTGGGGATGTGAGACTTGCAAGGGAGGAACATCGGGGACTCCCAGGGTGAGTAGAAAGGTTTTGGAATAGGGGTAAAACTTGCCTCAGCAGGGGGAACTCCAAACGCACCAGGAAGAAAAGGATACCAGCCAAGAGAAAGAAGAATAAGGAATTCCCATGCGATATGAGGATGAGATCCTGTCATTACAGGATATGGAAATTTGAACATCATTAAAGTCAGTTCACAATTTCCCACATGGTTGGGTAGTTAGGCACGATGGAATTAATTTTCATTTAACAATTATCCTCGGAGGGGTGGTCATAACGGATATGAGTTAACAATTTTCTTTAACCAAAATAAACACATAACATGGGCAGAATTGGAAGGTATGGGGAAGGGCGTGACACCGAGGAAAAACCACACGTTTTGTTAAGTTAAGGGTTAAACGACTCTTGGGGTATTTTAGATATTATTTATGTTCTTTATGTGGCTTTGAAAGGGGTAATTAAATCATATTTACGTTAAAAGATATGTTTCAGGAGTGGAAAATGTCGAAAACTGGAAAAAGGGACAAAGACTGCTCGGTGGGGAAACCGTGCCACCCTCACAGTGTCACCCTTACTGTGCCACTGTCATGGTGTCACCCTGACGGTGCCAACATAATGATTCCACCCTCACGGTGACACCATCACGGTTCCACCCTCATGGTTCCACTGTGACTTGTGCCACCATTTCGTTGGAGCCGTGTTTTGGCAAAGTAATAGACCAGGAGTGTCCGGACCATTACATGTATTAACTGATCCCCTACATGTTGGGGTTGACTTAAATAGACCCCAAATATTTTATTGAATGACCACGGAATTACTAATATATATAATAATATATTTAATTCAAAAACAACGTGTCTTACAAATATTTAACCATATTGAATAGAATATACATAATTTTCGATAATTACACAGTTAATCAAAAAAACTATAAAAGAGAACTATATATTTTAATATTGGGTATATTTAAGGAAATTATAATTTCCATCACCAATTAATTTGTGTATTTATGTAAATATCTATTGAATATTTATTATAATAAATTTACTGTCTCTGGAGAATATTAACAATCACAAAAGAAAGTAAGATTTCCAATGTAACTTTTACCACATGGAAATTTTCAAGGAAAACCCATTGGGTGATATAATTAAAATTAAAACATAAAATACCATAAATCATGACTTAATAATGATATTAAACTAAAAATGGTATGTATGTACACCACAATAAAGTGAATTGTTTTATAGTGACAAATAAGGATCAATGGAACGTAAATTAAGACGAAAACCCTTAACTCTTGTTTCTTTTTATGTGAACGCCTTTTAGACTCCTATATAACTGTTTTAATAATGTTATTAACTAATTAAAAACAGTATTAATGTTTATTATTTCATATAATATCTTCTAATAATATCTTATTACCGATTTTTTATAATATTTCATTATATTCACTATTCTAAGTGTTAATTGCCATGTTTCTTTAGTATTTTTCGACTTGTTACTTGATGTTACTATCATGGTTTCATCATAAAATAATTTGAACCATGATTTAAATATAATATATATTTTTATATATTTTTCAATCATATTCTATAATATATGGAATTATTCATGAAATTCACCATTCATCAAGATGATAGCCCATAAGTACCCATGAACAATACATTTATTTTTTTATATTAAAAAAATTAAAATAAAATGATATATAAATCTATTATAAATATATTTTTATATTTATATAACATATTTCTCATATTTGGTAAAAACAAATTATATGTCCCATGTATAATGTGAAATAATCACATCGCTTTGTGTAGGCAGTAGTCCACACTTCGAAAAATTATGTTATCTTATTCCAAAAAAAGGTAAGCAAAAATGTTTACATTATATTAGAATTTAATAAAAAAAGAAATTATTAATATCATATATATCATATATAAGCATATTTTCTATCATATTTACCTACCATGAAATGTGGTAAAGAATGAAATGAACAATGGTCGTTTCGTGAGGTGATAGTTCACTGTAAACATAAATAGTAAGTTAATTACCCATTATATAGATGTTTCTATTAGTGTAAGTCATTACCTTAATATAAAAATATCTTAGTATATTTTTTATAAATAAGTTTTTATGTTAGTACAGAATAAGAATTTTTTTTAGGTGTATACTATAAATAAAACAAAATAGCACGAGGATAGAGGTTACCACTTTATTGGGTAACTCTTTCGGTTTCGAACCAACTGCTTACATAGATCGGTTTATGGTTGGAGGTAGTCTTCTAGAACTAGTATATGGGTTTTGGGAGTGTATTTGGGAATATTTTTGGAGATCCAAAGGGCTTTATATGTGTGATGATGTGTGAGGGGTGAGTTCCTTTTTATGGTGGAGGTGATGTGGAATTCATATAATATTTTAGAAAAGTAATTCCACCCATGTTATTACTATGTATTGTGGCCCCAATAATAGACCCAATTATAGAAAATTGAGTATATGGTACAAATATTTCTATAAAATGGCGTATGAAAAAGTATAATGGTAATTTCGTTGGAGATATTAATGTTTAGACCCATATAAAAATAATTTCTCTTCAAATCACTTTTAATAAATTTAGTCTCATTCAATAATAATTTTTTGTCATAAAGTAATTCAAACTTATTTGACATTATAAATTATTATTATTCCAAAAATGGAATCCATTTTCCGAAATTCAAACTATAGAAGCGTCAGAAATTAGATTAAATTTAATCCCTTATAAGGGACGACAAAGAGGGTTTTAAAAGTAAAATGTCCCAAAGCATTTTATGTATTTATATTCAATTTCATAGAAAATATTATTCAAATGAACTAAATTTGATTCATTTAAGTATATTTTATCAAATTTTCATTTAAAAAAAATTTATAATATACTTTAATAATATAAATAAATCAGATGAAAAAGAAGATTTGATTTAAAATTTATTATTATTCACTATTTATCAAAAACAAAACATTAGAGAAAAATATCAAAAATTAACCATAAGATAGTTTTTATGTTATTATTTAAAATATAATGTTAAATTTTATATATAAATTCTATAAATTGTACAAAAATTTATTAAAAAATGAACTCTATTAGAATGCCATAAAACTACGTTTTTAAAAATATATCTTTTTCGACATAAAATTTGGTTTTTTCATATCTTATGCCTATGAAATATACCAGATTAAAAACAAAAAAAAATTATTATATAACTTATATATTTAAATAATATCATTCACTATTTTTTTAAAATATAATTTATTTTTATAATACAAACTTTTCAGAAGAATACTAGTTTTTTTATTAAAATAACCCTTTTATATTAAATTGGTTTTTATATTCATTTATAAATAATTTGTACCAATGAATTAATCCATATTAATTAATATGTAAGTAAATAATATATATAAAATTAAATTTAAAATATATATTTTATCCTATTAAATAAAATTATTTTCATAATTTGGTTTTTTTTCTGTATAATTCTATATTTTAGGTAACGCAAGTCATTGACGAAAGTCATTGTGTCCTATAATGTAAACTAAAAAAAATTCAAATTTTTAACACAATATAAAATATTTTTTCATAAATTACAAGATATATAATATATTTATTGTAAATATTAAATATATCAGAATTTTTGGAGATGTTATATTTCATTCTAGGTTAGGTGTCACGTACCAAACAAGATATTATCAATATTGCTTATTGCATAAGATTAACGTGTTGTTTAATATAAAAAATTATAGAAACAATATAAAAGTTATTATAAAAGTAATTTATTGTAAATTATTGTGGTGTTATATAGTTGAAATAACCTGGTGGTGTTTAATTGTTGACCAATAGTTCCCCATAAGCTATACAGATGTGCATGAAAGAAATTAAGTGTAACTTCTCTGTATTTGGATTGTGGGAAATTTGAGAAAATGATGGAGCATAATGATTTTGTGGTAAATTGAAAATATAATGAACAATGATAATTGAAATAGGGGGAGAAAATTTTTAATTGAAGGAATCACCTATCGAATTCTACGAGAAAGGGATATATTGAAGTGAAGTCTATGATTGGTATTAAATATTATAATTCATGTGATTTAAATATTAAAAATATTTTTTCCATAACTCAATGAAAAATAACTTTTAGATTAAATATAACTACATCAAGATGAATATAGAGCATGGGATTTAGAAGTTGGTGTGTGGACTTCAAAAATACATGTTCGGACAATTTCATAAAGGCCTTTAACAAAGAGGTGTTTGAGAAGTATTGAATGGACCTTGGAGTTTTATCGAGTCCAAAAACCTATATATTATGTTTGTGGGACCCCCTATCCCTATGGTATGATGATTTATTCAAAAATGTGATGATCTGCATAATTTTCCCTATTATAGACCACAATGTTGAAAATAATGGGTATAATGATAAAAGGGGGAAAATTGTGGCTATAAAAGGGGAAAATGCCTTAATCCTGATAGGGGATAATATAATTGGGATTCATCAATATAGAATTATTATTAAATTTTTCAATGCTAAAGACGTTCAAACTAAGTTTATATGCCATGAAAGATGTGGTTCTTGATGAAAGTAGATATCTAGTTTGTAAATAAACTGATTCACCAATGAACATTGCATGATGATATTTTTTCTCACACTAATAATTTATCATGTGGGCCTTGAGGTTCTGTTGAGTAAATATTTGATCTCTCTGAGAATCATAAGAAGTGATTGTTTGGTATAATATGGAAAAATATTAAACGTTCTGTCAAAATTTAAATAGTTTTCAACAAACCCAAATGGGGTATTATTAAACAAAAATCCTTCCTGATGGTAATTCTAGGTTGATTTCATTTCATATAAGGTTTGACATTGATTAAATGGATGGTTGTTAATGAAGACATGATGATTTTGTGTGTGATATCTGATCTCGCACATTAATGAAATAACGGATCATGCGCAAACACAAAACATCTGATATCCTGTATTTGAAAAAAAACGGATCTCTTAAAAGTGGGAAATGTCAAATCATATGAAAGGGAGACATGTTTGATCTCACAAAAGTGAGAATTTATGATCTCCCACAATGGGGGAAACATATGGTCTCACAAAAAAATTGATCTTGTCAAAGAGAAAAATTCTTGATCTCATGAAAGCATGAAATTTATGGTCTTGCGTGAGGGCAAGATGTATGATCTCAGAGAGTGTGAATGATTGAAATGATCTCATGGAGCACGAATTTTCAAAATGATCTCGCATTGAGATCATGCAAGGAGATTGATGATAAATCATGATTCTCAAAGTATATTGTGTATAGATCTGCTAAAGCACATGAAGAAAATTAAATTACAAAAATCATGGATGTATCTCATAGTCATTTGAAATCATGCAACCACATGATTGAGAATGGATATCATGATGGGATATTAGGAAGAAAATGATTCTATTTAGATATTTTGATTTGATCTTTCACAACACTCATGATTGTATTTGGATTGTATGCTAGATCATGCAATGAAATGGAAGACAATATTTCTAGAGTCACATGTTTTTCAATTGATCTTGCAGTGGGATCTCACAGAGCACTTGAAAACGATTGACGTGGAAGTGTAAAATCTGTTTTTCTATGATTTGTGATGTCATTGTAGTTTATTTGTTCCTATAAATACCCATAAACTATTATCCAACACTAATTAAGTAATTATTAAATGATTTATCTAATGAAAAATTCATGAAGGATTCTCGTATAGAATGTTCATGGAGAGATCTCCTAAAATAATAGATACTATTTACATCACATGAATGTTGTTAACGATCTGAACAAATCCACATGAAAAACATGAATTGAACCTCATTCCAGGATCTAACGTAAAGCATAAAAGGGTTCTTGTATCAATATCTCATGAAATTCATGAAAAGGGTCTCGTTCTAGGATCTTAAACATGGGTATGCACTAGGATATTTCGTATGGGTATGCACCAGGTTCTCGTGCAAGGGGTTAAGTTCTAGGGCCTTGGATAGATTTGTCACACTCTAGTCTAGCACACAAAGATACACCCCTATATTACTCTATTAATAGTATAATTTTCATATCTTGTTTCATAATAAGAATAATATATATAATGTTCACCATTCAATAATACATGTAGTAGAAGTTCATTTATGACTACACCCATGGTAGTGAAAGGAGGACTTGGCATCAAGTAAAGATCATTCTTGATCAAAAGTGGATTTTATTTCTACCACTACAGTAAATAAAAGTTTTTTTGTAAGAGTATGGATTGTGTATGTAGAACATCATGGTGTTTTCGTAGATGTAAAGGAGTGGCCTAGAAATAATATCAAAAGATAATCTACCAAAAATTCAGGTTGAATTAATTTTCACTAATGAACGGACCAATATATCCATAAACAATGTTTGGATCCTTTTTGGATTAGTGATCTATTGAAAAGGAAGAAGGTAATACTTTCCATTTGTAGTGACGTAGTGATAATATGATTTAGGGAGTGACCTATGGGAAGCACTGAGGTTTCCCTAAACATTATAAGTCAGTGACCATGGGAATGAAGTCATCTTTCCCAAACCATGTATTTCCATTGAGTATTAATATATTTTCTACAATGAAACATTATCAATTTTATGCTCCTTTAACGTGGCCTAATTAGGGTAAACCATGTAATATATTTCTTCCCTTGTTTTTTAATTCCTTATTTAATTTTTATGCATTATCATAAAATAAAATTGGAAATGATAAGAGAAATATAAATACTAAATAGAAGACCAAGTTAACCTTGTAATAAAGATGTCATGATCTAGTGGGACAGTTATAACATCAAAGATAATATACATACAGAAATTCACTCCACTCATTGGGTGTGTATTCCAATTTTGAACCTAACAATTATCTTCCTATATTATATTTTCATATTTTTTTTCAAAATTTGGTGTTAATAGTCTTTATTGTTATGAAATAGGGTTGTAAATGAGGTTTCAATATTTCTTTTCTAAAAAATATCACAATTTCTAAAACATTTTTGTTATGAGAATTTATTTTTTATGAATACTCATAATTTTATATTACCATTACTTGGGATTTTTAGTCTACTTTATGAAAACATTAAAAATAATGAACTTTTTTGGGGTATCGTTGATTAATGAATGGTTATAATATAATGATCATAATTTTTTTATAAAAAAAGAAAATATATTAAATATATATATATATATATTGATTATATATATCTTATCTATTCCTCCAATATAAAAAAACCATTTAAGTTTTAATATGAATGAAGATGAATCACACGTTTTCTAGGAGGTAGTAGTCTTCAAAATAAAAATTTAGTGTTTCTATTACCTAATGAATTATAGGGGTGAAGAAGCATAATTATTATGCACATAAGAATCATAAATAAATTTTATAAAAAATAACTATTCATAAATACCATCATTAAATCAATCTATGAGGGTTTCCTATTAAAACCCAAAATTATCCCTTCATGGGGGATATAATCTGCACACACACAATAACGAGTATCCTTCTTTTTCATAAAAGTCTAAATAGAATAAATCATTTTTTAATGATATTATTTTAACAAATAATCACCCTGATGGTTATGATATTTTTATTATATTATTATTCTATTAGGTTTACATAACACATCAACATTGCATTCCATCTGATGTGATGGACGAACCAACTATACAGAAAGAAAAGAGCATCCCTAATTACTCCAGTTTAAAAAAAAGTATCATCCATATTTGGCAACACCATTTGTGATAGTTTTAACCTCGTGAATATTGATAAACACAACATCCAGACAAGGCTTAATATAAATAAGTAGGATAAGTAGGTACATTCCAAAAAGTGATTCTCAAATAAATTACCAGAAAAAAACGTTTCAAATAACTACAATTAATGAAAAAAAGCCGAAAATAGAAAACCAAGGTGGCCAAAAAAATAAAAGATAACTTGTTTTAAAAACAGAATGTCCAATCACCATCAGCAAGTCACACTGAAGTCCCCACCATGATCCCAACAACCTTAATCATACAAGTAAGATGAAACTAGATCCAACCTATAATCCAAGTCATAAGAGTCATGTGTATAAAATAAATACAACATACCAACCAATGGGAGTATGTAGGATGTGAGATATAGCTACTGGGGTACCACCATGAGTCCATTTCACTTATTTTATTTATGAAACCAATTATTGTTGTTTAACAAAAGTCCCATCCAAATAGGATTTTCATTTTAACCAAAAAAATGTGATAAAATAATGTTTATAATGTAAACTACTTCAATGAACCCCTTTATAAATCATTTCATGAGGTTATTGCTATTTAAGAAAAGAAAATTCCCACGTAAAAAAAAATTTATCTTAATTACTAAACTTTCAAAATAAAGCCACAATGGGATTAAAATATTTCAAAATAATAATTTCAATTTAAAATCCATTTTCTCAGATTACATAGAATGATTAAAAATTTATAACTCATCATACATAAATAAATATGGGGAACATGGATGTGAATATGGATAAAAAGGGTGATAAATAAATCCATTAGAATGATGGAGTATAACTAGTAAATAAAATAAAAATTTCATAAATGATCACATGTGAGACAATTCCATCCATGAAATAAACTATACACATCCCATCGTATATAAAATTATGAAATAAAATAGATATATAGAATGATTCTGTTCCATGAGGACTAAAGGAAGAACATAAGACATGTAGAGGTGGACCAACTACCAGTAGGTAAATATTCACACAAACATAAATTGGATCATTTTAAATAGTCTCCTCCTTGATAGAACCCCAATACATTAATACATACAACTAGGTGGGATACTAGTGATAAACCCCAACTAGCCTAACAATTCCCCACTACATCACACATTGCAACCTTGTTTTCCCCCAAGAATAATAACGAAGGTCGGAAAGGAACAAAACCTTTCATCATATGACAATATCGGTCCCCTTCAGCTAACACCACAATAAAATCCATCCAACCTCACATATACCTTGAAATAAATCCTAACCCATATTCACATCATGAATATCCTTAAAATTAATCAATAACATGAATTCACGTAACATAATCCCCAAAATAAACGATTGTTAACAAGGGCACAATCACCATTCCAAAAAAAAGTGCAAATTGGGCCTTCACCAATCACATATTATAAAAATCCATCTATAAAACCCATTTTGGAGACCAGTTGGAACCCACACACTATTAAAAAGAAAAAATAATTATCAATAATAAAAATAATAACACTCAAGGGAAATCGTAACACATTTTATAAAACAACAACACAGTCTAAATAATGGAACCCCTTTAAAACAAAAAAAAGGTATACCAAATTTGAAAATCCCATTTTTATTGGATCCCAATGAACATGGTCCTTTTTCAATGAAAAAAAATTAGAATTTTATAAACTATGTAAAATGAATAAAAAAAAATTTAAAAACAAGATACCATTTCATGAATTCAATTTAATCCATTTTCCACATGAAAATAAATCAAAATAAATGGATGGTTTAGAAAAAAACCATATATATTCAACAAAATGATTATCTGGATAAAAAATTCAAACAACCAATAAACTATGTACCACTTGAATAAAAGTGTATAAAATGGAAACACCTACCTCATTTAGTGTAACCATGTCAACTTCAATGAAATCCACTAGAAATGGACTCCAAGGATGGCTATCAACCCATACAAACCTAATGAACCAATTCTAACCAAACCTATCAAAAAAATCAGCTTAAATGTTTGTTAGTGTAAGACAAAAAGTGGGATAAAAGAGATAACCCAAGAGGAAATTTGAGGAGAATAGAGAGGTGAAATATTTTATGAAGAATAAAATAACAATCACTAACCATTGGTGAGAAATTTACCCAAAAGCTGACCATGTTGAAGGGTAATGAATGTGGGTACCCTCTAGTCCATACCAAATTAAGATATCGTAAAAAATAATATAAAATCAGTTAAATTGGGTTTTTAAAATACATTTATTTAACGTTTAATGTGATACACGGTGTTACTTCATTGATTTCTAATATTTTCCAAAGCCATGAGAATGAAAAGGGAAATATATTTTTCAATTGTAGATTTTAGTCACATGGATTGGGAAAATGATGCAAAAACCAAGTGAATTTAATAATTTCCTAAAACCCATAACAGATATCGAAACACTAAAATGGTTCACCCAATGGTCATTTAATGAGAGAAAAACACTTTAGTGACACCGTGTGAGTTACAATGTTTATACTCTTCCACACTACACCCATTTAAAGTACCCAAAAACAGAAAGAATGGGTGAATTAAATAAAAAACATTTCCATATTGATGATGATATCTCTAGAAAACATCCAAAAAATAAAATTAATGGACATAGTCAAAAAAATAAATCCATTAATTACCAACTATTGAAAGATTCAAAACCCCCCACATGAATGATAATGAATAGTGAAAATTGATTTTGTTGGGATAACCACTAAATTAAAATATTTATAATCGAGGATATTAAGATTTCTACCAGTTCTCCAATGTGCCTCCTAAAATGCAATCTATATGATAGTACCAAACCTGAACAACACATGTGAAACATCCATTTTAATAATAGAAAATTATATCAGATCCCATCCAACGCATCAGAAAGTATCATTCTAAAATAATATGAAAACACACTACGACATGTAATAGGACTTCCAACTATTTATAATTACTCAAAAATGGTGGGACATCTGATCTATGAACCGAAAGATGAAGTATATAAACAAAGATACACAATTCGGTTATTCATGAAAACCAAAGAAATAGATATCAGCAATAGAAAGTTATTGAGTTCTATTCTCCCCAAAATAATGAATTAATCTAAAATGGTGAGACAACTATCATCCTATTTACAAAAACTAAGAGGTTTCTATGAGAAACTATTTTCTAAAACTCTTCAAAGTGAATGCACTAAACCCCAATAAAGAGAAAAAGAATAAGAATCATGAAATGATAAGGAATAGAATGCCTTTTATCCATAGTTTACAATTATCATATGAGGTTGTTCATATCAAACTACCATAAATAGATTAACAAGGTAATTTTGATAGAGACATAGAACATGATTTCATTAGTATCCGAAGAAGTAACAAAAGAACAACCTAATTGTCCAATTAATCACTATAAGTTATTTCCATTTCCAAAACACGATGAAATAAATAGCCCATGGTCGACACGAATCAAGGGAAAAGACATCAAGAAACTAAGCATGTAAATCTCAAAAAGTAAAAAAGATTAAAAATCCCTTTCAAACACTGTAAAAAATGTAAATATGTATAGTAATGAGGGGAAGTTACCTAAATAAAAAAAATATGAAGCTCCAAAAAAATTAACAATCAGTAACTCTCCTAGGAATGAAAAAAACCATAAAACCCTACCCGAATTCAATATAGGTCTGAGGATTCTTTACCTATTGCCTAATAATCTCACAAAATATTTGAATGTGACTAGAATAGCCACATAGATAACATGTATTTAGAGATAATGAACATGAGGACCGTATGTTCCTGAACATCCCAAACTACAAAAACACCACCAACATCCTCTTTAATGAACCATGGACAGTATGTTGTGAAGATTTATTCCCATCATCAATGCCTCCATACACCCACTTATCCCTATAGAATTAATCATTACCAATTCTTATGGTAAATGAAGCTTCGCACATCATAGGCACCCGAACATTATTTTCTCAATGATGACTAAATTAAAACTACATCTATGTAGGATATTAGGCCAGATTGAATTAGTAATGAACAAAAATAGGGGTGAAGGATAGAAAAAAATAACCACACCTTCATCAAATTTTCATTTGGAAACTGTAAAAATAAAATAAACAGAATAGTGAAAGTTTCAACAAAGTCCTTCATAGAATTATCTCTCCATAGGATTCCAAAAAAACTATTTAATTAATTAAATAAATATTATTCAAGATATAACAATTGAAGTAAGTAATCCTTGATGTCTTCCAATTAGATAACATGAAATAGTTAGGAAATAATTATGATTTTCTACCACTCCATTACCATATAATTATTCAATGGAAATATGCACCTCACCCGGGTTGTTTCAGAACTTTGTTGTCAGTAAAAAATACCTTCAACCATTTATATCTATATAATCACCCCATATAATCTTTTATTACCATACATTAATGGATTATATCTATTCAAGAAGTCCCCTTCATTCTCTATGAGCTAAGATGACCTTGGAACTGCTGCTCCATCACTATTTTGGGCATAGTTAGGGACCAAAAAAAATATATCACTAGGGAAAAAACCCAATATATAGCATTCATGAATTTATTAATAATTATAAGGAGTAACATTATAGAATATAAACAAAAAACCCCGATCAAATAACTTTAATGGTTCTCAATACATTGTTAACAAACACAAGTGAGATAAGCCAAATTACAAAAAAACTCTACAAAATGGAAATAAATGTAAAAAAGTTATGCTGATGTCTCCAATTCCATTTAATTTACATTGAATCATTACACACCATACACCCATTTTTTTGAGGTGAAACAATCCAAAAATCAATACCTTTTTTTTCTCAAACCTCTTTCCGTGAGATCAGAAACATTTGAAAAAACACATGAAATCATACTATAAATTGCAATATATCCATCAGCAAATATCCTATGAAATTATTTCATTGAAAACCAAAAAAACCAAAATAATTTTTTAGAATTAAAATATTCATCACCCCATGAAAATTAAATAAGTGATAAATGAAACAAACGATGGAAAAACCAGAATCCCAAAGGATCACCACTGACCATGGTTTGGTCTCATGATTTTTTATACTCTACACCAACTATGAGAGTGATACTAGATGTCTATCAAGAATGGTCTACATAGTCAAGGCCCGATTTTAAAATCCATGTCCCTTAATGGGAACCCCCTAAAATCCTTTAAATTTTTAATCCGAAATAATTATTTTCTCAGGATTTCAATTAAAATTACCCTACAACTCCAAGTAATATATCACTATTCCAAAACATCTAATGAAAATAAAAACATAACCTAAAAAACATAATGAAGGCCCCCAACATCTTAGGATACTGATGATCTAGATAATGGAATAATGGGTCAAATACTAATTATTACCTGACACCAATGTCCAGACAGTCTTATCCCCTTTCTATTAACGACCCCCAAATAATTTGTAGGTTAATATAAATAATCTAGGTCCATTACCAAAAACATAGACCTCTATTTATATTTTTCAATGAACTTACCCTTATTTTCATATAAATGGGAATTCAAACCAGTCTTCCACTTACCTGAATAGTGTCTTGGATCCACCCTACGAAAACAAAAACATTTAAAGGTATTTACCATATCTTTTGGGGATAGTGTCACCCTAATAAAGACAAAAAACATAGCATCCAAATAAGGAATAACATAAATAATAAAGAACATACCAGAAATGAAATATCATATAAATAACGAACTAATTTAGAGTACAGTAGTACAATGAATCTAAATAGATACAAAATGAAATACAATAGAGGAAAAAAAACATGAGGCATTTTTTTTGTATAATCACAAGTTCTAATTACCATCCCCTCATGACTCTCAAATCACCACCAAACCCCAATAACCAACTTCTTATAGGGAAGAAGACACTGGATCCAACCTCAAAGACAAGACCTAAAGACCCACGGAATAACAAAATACGACATTCCCATCAATGTGCGTATTTATGGAGAACATGAAGACAAATGTTATATAAAGAAACACATTTAATAGATTCATTAAAACCAGTCATCAACATCACTAATCCATAAATGGTCAAAATTGAACAGTGTATATCCAAGTAATAAACTATAAACATGACAAAAAATATGTAATAGTGGAAAAAAACTGATATATAGAATGAGGAAACACAGAAAAGGATAATGGGACAACACGAGATGCATATTGGTGGACCTACTACTAGCAGATTAATAGTCGAACACATATCAACCAAATCACTATAAGTAGTCTCCTCGGTGACAATAACCCTAGAAAAGAATAAATAAAACTACAGGGGACTACATAGTTTCAATGCATAAATATCCTAACAATTCCCCATAACATCCCACTTAGAGGCCTCAGTTTCTCAATGAAATAATAACGAAGTGGGGGAAATGAAACATAGATGTCATGAAATAAAAATTACAAGACTCTAAGGCTAACACCAAAAAAAATATTTTCATCCTTCCAAATCCCTTGAAATTAGTCCCAACCCATTAGAACAACATGAATCACATAAACCACAATCCATCACATGGATTCACATAACCACATAAAAAACCCTGGGGGGTCATCAATGGAATAGTCCACATTACCATAGAACGTGACAGTTGGGACTTCACTTATCACATATAATACATATTATTATAGAAATGAACTTTTAAAATCCGTTGGTAATCTAAAAAAAGTCCAATAAAAATCATAATAATGATCAATGATATAAAATTTACTTAATATAAATTCCAGTACTTTTTATAAAAGAACCCAACCTTCTAAAAAATGGAACCCCATTAAAACAAAAAATGGGAAACCTACATAAAAACCCCCCTTTGTATTTAATCCCAAATAAAAAGTGGATTTCATAATGAAAAAGAAATTTAAAAATTTATCAAATATGTAGAATACAAACAAATAAATTTCCCATCAGGATACAATTTTAATAGTGTAACTCTACCCACTGGCAAGGGGAATATCAAGCAAATACAGAGGAAGCTTAAGAAAAAAATATGTATTTTCCACACAATGATTTTTCTAGGTCAAAAAACCTTCTAAATAACATGAAATAATTAAAGTCTATAATAAAAGAAAATAAAATGAAAAAAACACCTACAGAGTTTAATCTTATATCCTTCGAAAAAATCCACTGATTAGGGAATCTGAGTGTGGATCACAATCATTTAAAACCATTTTCCCAAACTCTAACCCACCATGACTACAAAAACAGGCCCTTATGGTAATTAGAGTTAGAGTTAAATATTTCATAAAGGTATAAACCAATAGTGTAAGATATGAGAAGAGGAAAGGGGATGAATTGAATTAGAAATCCTGATGAATCACTAAAATGTTATGAGAAATTTCCCAAAAAGATACTCAAGATGATGATAATATAAGGGTGATCCCTCTTCCTAGTAGCCAACTTATAGTGGGAAAAAATTGTGGGATAATCGTATAAATATATTTTTTAAAATAATACTTATGTAGGTTTTAATGGGATTCATGGTTTTTAGTCATTGTTTAGTAAATTTGTGAAAAATGGGTGAAAATACTAGAATCTCATTTTCAAATTGAATATTTCACTTTCATGGTTAATTAAAATCAATCTCAAACCCTATTACCTAAAAAATACAAAACCCCCCCCTAAAACCCTAAATTATAGGGGATTTCATCTACTAATTACTTGATGAGTTAATAACAAAGTAGTTACATCATGAGTATCACTGTTTAGATAATTAAGAGTAAGTAAGAAATGACAAAGATGATGTGATACCAATATAGATACCTTGAACTTCCACTTGATATTGATATTATATTTGATGAAAATTGGCTTATTATTCTGTCACCTGGGGTATTAGTGAATTTAATGGACATTTGTGAGATACATTTTGGGTATGTTGTCATAGACATTTGTAAATACTATTGGAGTATTGAAAGTGTTAATGTGGTAACCTTTGGTCGGAGAATAAAATGGAACTTTAAGAAATAATTGTCATTTTCAAATAATATTGTGAAATTATACATGTGTAAATATGAAAATGTAAAATAAAAGTAAAGAGTGAGAAATATAAATTCTAAAACATCTAACAAATTTATTTGAAAAAGTTTTAATCATATATTTTCCATTTCACCATAGTAAATTAAATCTTCTATTTTTTAAATTATCAATGGGGTAAATAATTGTTTACCTTAATGATTATTTATTCTAACTAAAATTAAAATGGAACTCCTTCATTAATTTGAACAATTTAATATTAAAATGGAATCTTATTTTTTCATATAAAAATAATTTTTATGAAAATTTAATTTTTAAATTAAATAGACATACTCACGTAAATAAATTTATGAAAATTTATTTTTTCAACATTATATATACCAGATAAAGTTATAATTGTTACTAATTTCAAAGACATGATTCTATTTAATATAAATTTAATGAAATATATGATACATTCAATTAAATACATTGCCAAATCTCACCTTTAATGTATTTTATTCAATGAGAATATTTAAATTTGTTTTTATGAATGAATATTTCTAATAAGTTTGATAAATGATGGAAATAATATTTATATAATAAAATATTTAAAAAAATCATAATTTTATTTCATAAATAAAAAATTTATTATTTAAAATAGATTTTCCAACTTATAGGATACAGTCACATTGAGTAAAATTTATAAGAAATATAACATTCCCAAAAACTATATTTTCAAATAATAATTCAATATCTTCATAAAATATTTTAAAATCCATACTTATTAAATTTTCAAGATAGGAGTTAAGAAATGTTTTTTTAAATCCAATTTTCATTTTAATATTTATAAATTCAATTTGTGAAATAATTATATATATAATTAAAATCTATTATATTTAAATAACATGTTTCATAATCAAAACATATTAATTATTTTTTGTAAAATGTCATATCTTTTAATGCCTTTTTGTCTTATCATTAAATATAGCATTTTTAATAATTTCATTATTATATATTGTGGTAAGTTGATATTAAGTGTAGAATGTGATGAATGTAACATCCCATGTAAGTAATGAATAATAGATATTTTTATCTATGTCTATTAGTGAATTAGATAGTGTTTTAGAGGCTTAAAATGAGAATAAATCCAATCTTAAGCATGGAAGACACTAATATTTTTAAAAGATTGTTTTACTGACTTTTGATGGAATTTTTTTTTTAAATCTATCCTTTGACAATATTATAAGTTATTTTATTCAAAATAAACTTATTCTTTATGATTGGTACATCAACATTTACTTTGTGTGATTTTTTGGTATTTTTCCGATAAAGTTCATTTTTTAATGAATAGTGAAAAATGTTGTATTTTAATTCAAAACAGCTTTTTAATATAATTTATTTATATGATTAGATTATCTTTTGAATTGGTTTTAAAGTTAAATTAGAATATATTTTTACCATTTAATCCAATGGTGTTCATTTAAATCAATTTCACATTGAAATTGGACTTAAACTACTGTCAATCTTTTGATACTTATTTGTTCATAAAAACACGGTATTTGTCATGACAACGGAAATTAATTGTTAAATTAATTAATGTAACTTATATGATTTGAATTTTTTAAAATATACATCATTTTTGAATTCAGAATATCAAATATTTCTTAGGGTGATGTTTTGGTATTTTTCTGAAAAACGTCAATTTTTGATGAATAGTGAAACCACTAAGTGGTAGTTAAAGAAACTGATTTTTCGTTTAAATGAAACATTTCCAATTATATGATTTTATTTTAAAAAATCTGACATACATGGTTGTCATGAAGATGTAAAATTTGGTTCAATGAGATTAAAATAATATTTTGGTGAATAGTAACTTTTAAGTTCTTAATCGTGATTAGAGGTAATTAGTGTAATTTAAGGCAAAAATGATATTATAATAAAATGAAAATATCTAGACACATGTCCTACCCTTATTGGATGTGTCATGTCCGACCAAGAAAATCCATGGGTCAGCTTGGGGACCCCATGGTGCCTTTTTGGTAGGAAAATGACATTAATATTTTTTTATTTAATGTTAAAAAATGACACAAACATGAGTTGTTTTACTACAAAAAATTAAATGGGGTTATACAAGTCATATTTTTGAGTATAAATATTCATTAGAAAGATACAAAGATTTAATACATCCTGATATTTTTTTTATAATTTTTAGACATTAAATAAATTAAAGTATTTATGACATCATGATGATGCGGCGATTACCTCATTAATAAAGGATTTAAATAAAATGAAAAGATAATGTAAAGTCTACGACCTAAACATGTCCAAAACCTATTGGATGGGTGTATTTCTAACCCTTATCACCTTACCCTAGAATTATATCATTGTGGGTCCTTTTGAATCCGAAACTCATTTTAAAATAATGTAACATTTCTTTACTTTCCAAGAGTGCCCCTCCTCTCCTCTTATAAAAGGCCCCCACCTCTACCTCTTTACCCACACTTCCAAAGCCTTTGGCTCGGCCAACGCCTGCCCATTTTGTCTCTCAAATTCCCTCTCTTACTCCTTGAAGCCTCACTTTGTGCAGAAGTCTTCCCAAGGAAGCCTTTGAGCTCAAACCAAAGGGAGTTAGCCGATTTTAAGGTAATGTCTTCACTTCTGTTCTTTTGTTTTATTTTCCTTCTCCAACCCCCTAACACTTTTTATTCATTTATTTTGTAACAACACCAGTATCTTCCATATACTATGATGTTTTTATAAGAAGGATTCGATCTACACTTACACGCACCTACATCTAATGGTTAAATAACATACTATTTCAATGGATGGCGAATTTCTGCCTCCCGAAACGATTATTGTTCATCATTCTATTAACACCTTCAAAGGTGGCCATTAAGATGACACTATATTTTTATATGACATATAATATGTTTATGTTTTCCTTAAGCTTCTGTATTTTTCATTTTGGGCATACCTTTATGGTTTTCATTATGGGTAAACATGATATCTTCATTTAAGAAAGTGCGGACTACCTCCCCCTCAAAGTGATTTGATTCGTTAATACCATATGTGGGGCGTATAAAGGATGGAGTTATGATATTATAGATTATATTACACTGGAATTATAATATAAATTTATATCATTATGATTCTATTTCATAAAATACGAAATAGAAATGGAAGCAGCGTTCATGCGTACGTACGGCTTACCGTCTCCATGAACGGTGCATTTCATTTCATACATCTAAATGTTATATAATATTACAAATGCATGCATGTACTAGATATATATGATATATATGATATATAAATCATGAATACCATTCTGAATATAATGGATACATGAAAAACTTTTAATTGTAAAGGGTTTATTTTTTACTCAAGTACCAATGATCGTTAAAACGACCATTATAAACTTAAATAATTACATAGTGCTCATGACTTGGCAATAAGTGATATAAAAGGAATAATGAACTTGAATAAGGTTCTTAAACAAGTATAAATTAACTCAAGTTTATTATTCAGGAAATTAAAGAACGACCGAGTCAAACCGGACCCGAGGTATGGGACTTCGTCTCAATCTCATTTCATTGGAGCATATTTTTTTTATACACATCCTTCTTTTATATGGTGTATAAACCCCTTAGACTTTTACGTTTATCTAAAAGGAATCTTTTTTATACGAGGTGTTTTACTAAATTACAAAAAGGAATGTTTCTGTCGTACGTATGCGGCGACAACGACTTCTCCACCACCGTGACCATTATTTGAGTTTCATCTTCCTCTACAAGCCATACCTTCTTTTTAAAAGAAAAATAAATACCATGTTTTACTTTTCTTTTATTTTGGTATTGAATATGTTTTTAATAATGGTTTTTTATATCAATGTTTTGTATTGATATCTTTTGATTGAAAGGTGGAAATATTATGTTTCCATTATGCATGTTTTATGTGATACGATTATGTTGTGGTTCATGGGCATTATTGTGTAGACGGGTGGTTCCGTAATAAACTAATGGTGGGTGACCCCAATATAGCTCTCCAATTCATTGGGTAACGCGAAGTATTGAAACATTAAGGTTTCTCCAAAGAGATTTAGGGAATATACTGTGATGGGTATTCCAAACGTAACCAAGAGGGTTACTCCCTATGTTAGAATGTTATGAATTCCTCAAGTTACCTTTATCTTTTATGATTTCCATGATTTATTCATGATTTGATGAGGTATGTTAAAGTGCTTATGTTTTAGGGGTAAAGTATGATTTCATTCTTATGTATATATGTACCCATGTTTCCTTTCCATATTTTTATATCCCTTCCTAAGCTTTTTATGCTCATCCCATGTTTTTGAAATGTTTTTCAGAGGTCAAGGGAAAGGTACATGATATGATGATAGTGTCAAGGATGTGTCAAGATAGAATCCATGTTTTATTTTAAATATGTTTCCATTGATGGGAAAAATGAATACTATCTTTTATGTAACCAATTTTTTAAATGTGGAATGTAATGCATGTTTTATGATTTAATTCTCTAAAACTCTAAACCTAAAAAGATCCTCAAGGTGTAATCTTGAAATATCTCAACAATAAGTAAGGATTAAGGCCGGGGCCTAATATTTGGTATCAAAGGTCGGTTTAGATAACTTTAGGAGTTAGAATTATATTTCATGATTATCGAAAAATATTTTTTTTAAATGATATAGCATTTGATGATTACCATGTTGCTTCATCTAAGACCTGTTTGTTAAGAATGGTTTTCCGCAGAGAAAACAGGGAAGTAGTTCTAGGAAGGCATACCGAAGGAAATAACCTTTCGAATCAGCATCCTGAGATGGTAGGAATTGGAACTGAACAGTTTGTTACAGTAATGGCGCAGTTGACTCAAGCGATAAATGGTTGTGGTATCCATGCACGAGTTTAGCCAGATCAACCGCAGAGTAACATTTCAGTGGTGGAACATTTCATGAGGCAACATCCCCCATCATTCAGAGGATCATCTGACCCTGTGTTAGCTGAAGGGTGGAATAAATCACTGGAGAAGATTTTCGATGTCAAGGGGTGTTCAGACAATCAAAAGGATAGTCTTGCTATTTACCATTTTGAGGGTGAGGCAGATCAGTGGTGGTCGATGGTTAAAAATATCAGGGACGTTGATGAGATTGATGCTCTTGACTGGGATGAATTCAAAGGTATGTATCTTGAGATGTATTTTCCTAAGGCTGTTCGACTTAGGATGGAAAAAAAATTCTTGGAATTGAGGAAAGAGTAAGACTCAGTGGCTTCCTATGAAGAGAGGTTCACTAGATTGGAAAGGTATGCTCCAAATTATATCTGAGACCTTGATAGTAAAATCAATCATTTTTACTCAGGATTAAAACCAAAATATCAAAGGTAATTAGCTTCTCATGAGTTTAAAAGTTATGAAATGATTTTTTTATGTGCTGAGAAGGTGGAAATGGAGTTTTCCGATGACCATGTCTTCTATAACAACCAACAGAAGAAGAGACCAAGGTGGCAGGAGAAAGGAAAGAATTCATAAAAAAAGTCTGATGGTAAGAAAACTATGTTTTCAGTTTGTGATAAATGTGGTAAAAGGCATGTTGGGGAATGTCTTTTGAATTATTTAAAGTGCTACCATTGTTGTAAGATGGGACATAAGGCTCGTGATTTCACAAAAAATTATCAAGGTGATGGTAAGTCCAAATTTTATTTACAGTTAGTGAAATGTTTTAAGTGCAATGAGATGGGTCACTATGCAAACGAGTGTCCGAAAAAGATCTAGAGTGATGGGTAGCAGTTAGACTACAAGAAGAAAGGGGTGGTGAAATATTTTGCAACTACTTCAGCAGATGTCGGGGCATCAAATTAAGTTGTATCAGGTACTTTATTTGTTTTTTCAGATTATTCCAGTGTGTTATTTGATTCGGGGTCCACAGATTCTTTCATCTCTGAAACCTTTTCTAGTAAAATGGGAATACCATCTCAAGAAATGACTCTGGAACATGTGGTAAAAACACCTGGGGGAATTGTTGAGGCAAAAAGAATTTATAATAATCTTCTTATCCTTATCTGTGGAAAGAACCTACTTGAAAACCTTATTGTTCTACCTCTAATAGAGTTTGATGTTATCCTGGGTATGGATTGTCTCTCTATTTACCATGCTAAGATTGACTGTAGAGCTAAAGAAGTTTCTTTTCAGAAGGACTTTCAGTTTGTGTGCAAGAATGAACCCTTACTGTTGATAACTTATCAAGAGGCTGAGAAACTTGTAAAAGATGGAAATGAATGTTACCTTGCACATATTGTTTATAACAATGGAACTGTTATGATTAATGATGTGCCAGTGGTAAATGAGTATCCTAATGTTTTTCCTGATGAGTTGCCTGGAATAATACTAGATCGGGAAGTTGAATTTACTGTTGACTTAGTTCCTGATGCTAAGCCAACTTCAAAACCCCCTTATCGAATGGCTCAAATTGAACTTTTAGAGTTGAAGGATAAATTGCAAGATTTATTAGAGAAAGGTTTCATTCGACCTAGCACATCACCATGGGGTGCTCCTATTCAATTTTTTAAAAATAATGATGGTTCTATGAGACTTTTAATTGATTATAGAGCCTTGAATAAAATCACTGTTAAGAGAAAATATCCTTTGCGCCATATCGATGATTTGATTGATCAACTCTAGGGAGTTCAGTTTTTTTCAAAGATTGACCTGAGATCAGGGTACCATCAGCTAAAGGTAAAGGAAGCAGATGTTCCGAAGACTGCGTTTCGTACAATATATGGCCATTATGAATTTGTAGTAATGCCTTTTGGGCTAACCAATGCACCTGCTATATTCATGGACTTAATGAATAGAATTTTCCATGAGTTCTTGGATAAGTTTGTGGTGGTTTTCATTAATGATATTTTGGTGTTTTCTAAAAGTAAAGAGGAGCATGAAAGACATTTAAGGGTTATTTTGAAAACCTTAAAAGAAAAGAAATTTTATGGGAAATTCAGAAAGTTTGAGTTTTGGTTGAAACAAATTTCCTTCCTTGGTCACATTGTTTCTAAAGATGGGAGAACTATTGATCCTGTAAAAACATAGGTTTTTGAAGAATGGCCAAGACCCACAAATGTAAAAGAGATTCGTAGTTTACTTTGTTTGGTAGGATATTACCGAAGGTTTGTTAGAAATTTTTCACGGTTATCTAGTCCAATGACCAAGCTAACTTGGAAGGGTGTTAAGTTAATCTAGACAAAAGAATGTGATGATTGTTTTCTGGAATTGAAAATAAGATTGGTGAATGCTCCAGTTTTGGCACTACCTTCCGGGAATGGGGAGTTTGTTATCTAAAGTGATGCTTCATTGAAAGGACTTGGTTGTTTCCTAATGAAGAATGATCAGGTAATTGCTTATGCTTCATGATAGTTGAAAACTCATGAGGTAAATTACCCTACACATGATCTGAAATTAGCTACAGTTGTTTTCGCTTTAAAAATTTGGAGGCATCATTCGAATGGAGTAAAGTGTGAAATATATACCGATCACAAAAGTTTAAAGTATATATTCACTCAGAAATAATTGAACATGAGACATAGGAGATGGCTAGAATTAATCAAGGATTAAGATTGTACAATTCATTACCATCTGGGAAAAGAAAATAAAGTGGATGATGGTTTGAGTCGAAAAAGTAATGCTTTATTAGCAATGTTACATTTGGAACATGATCCTTTGGTTAAGGATTTGATAAAATTTGGCATAGAAGTTTTTGGTGTAGGATGTTCTTTTGTTTTTTTCAGGTATCAGTGAAATATTCTCTATCAGACAGAATCAAGCAAGCACAGAAGCAAGACAGTGAGTTGCAGAAAAATGTAGAGATGGTTCAGAAAGGTATGTTTCCTGAATTCAACAATGATAATGATTGCATTTTGAGATTTGGGAAGAGATTGTGGGTGCCTTGTGATTCACAGTTGAAGAGATAGTTGTTATGTGAAACTCATAGTTCTCCGTTTTTAGTTTATCCTAGCAGTACTAAGATGTAAAGAGATATGCGGGAGTATTACTGGTGGGATGGAATGAAAAAAGATATTGCTGATTTTACTGTGAAGTGTTTGACATGTCAACAGGTTAAAGCAGACGGGAGTTACCGAAAGGGATGCTTCAGCATTTACCAGTGCCAGAGTGGAAATGGGAGAATATATCCATGGACTTCGTTGTGGGATTTCCTAAGACCCCTCGAGGTAATAATGCAATCTGGGTTATTGTTGATCGCTTGAGTAAATATGCTCATTTCCTTGCTATATGAGATACTTTTTCCCTAGATTAACTTTCCCATTTGTATCTTAAAGAGATAGTCAGGTTACATGGAGTTTCTCTCTCCATTGTATCTGACCGTGATCCTAGGTTCACTTCTATCTTTTGGAAGGGCCTTCAGAAGTCGTTGGGTACTGAATTAAATTTTAGTAAAGCTTTTCATCCTCAATTAGATGAGTAGTCAGAATGAAAAATTTAGACATTGGAGGATATGCTATGTTCTTTCTCTATATATTATCAGGGAAGTTGGGACCAACATATTTCTTTGGTTGAATTTTCATATAATAACAGTTTTCATTCCAGTATACAGATGGCACCATTTCAGGCGTTATATAGGAAGCGGTGTCGAACTCCAGCTTTCTGTGATAAAGTGGGTGAAAGAAAGCTGATGGGACCAGAATAGGTAGAAGAGTTGGCATAAAAAGTTCAGCTGATACAGAAACACATGAGAACAGCTTAGAGTAGGTAGAAGAGTTATGCAGACAACAAGAGGAAGGATATATCTTTCGAGGTAGGTGATCATGTTTTTCTCAAAGTCTCGCCATGGAAAAGTGTGATGTGATTTGGTAATAAAGGAAAGTTGAGTCCATGGTTCATTGGACCATATGAAATTCTAGAGAGAGTTGGATCAGTTGCATACCAGGTGGCTTTACCGTCGAGTTTATCTTAGGTACACAATGTTTTTCATGTTTCGATGCTGAGAAAGTACATGCCAGATCCATCTCATGTTTAGAGTCCAGAGGTAGTTCAGTTGGAAGAGATCCTATCTTATGAGGAAAAACCGGTCCAGTTTCTTGACCACAGGGATCAAGTGTTACAGAATAAGGTGATTAATTAGGTAAAGGTTTTATGGAAAAACCACATGATGGAAGAGGCAACATGGTAATATGAAAATACAATGAGGGATAAGTACCCCCATTTATTCGATAAGTAAATAAATTGTGAGGATGAAATTTTCTAAAGGGGGGAAGTATGTAACATCCCAAGTAAGTAATGAATAATAGATATTTTTATATATGTCTATTAGTGAATTAGATAGTGTTTTAGAGGCATAAAATTAGAATAAATCCAATCTTCAGCATGGAATAAACTAATATATTTAAAAGATTGTTTTAATGCCTTTTGATGGTTTTTTTAAAATACATGCTTTGAAATTTTTATAAGCTATGTTTGTCAAAATAAACTTATTCTTTATGATTGGGACATCATAATTTACTTTGTGTGATTTTTTGTTATTTTTCCGATCAAGTTCATTTTATTAATGAATAGTGTAAAATGTTGTATTTTAATTCAAAACCTCTTTCTAATATAATTTTTTTATATTATTGGATTATCTTTTTAATTGGTTTTAAAGTGAAATTAGAATATATTTTTACCATTTAATCCGATGGTGGTCATTTTAATCAATTTCACTTTGAAAATGGACTTAAACTAGTGTCAATCATTTGATACTTATTTGATCATAAAAACACGCTATTTGTCATGACAGCGGGAATAAATTATTAAATTAATTAATGTAACATATATGATTTGAATTTTGTAAAATAGACATCATTTTTGAATTCATAATATCAAATATTGCTTAGGGTGAAGTTTTGTTATTTTTCTGAAAAACATCAATTTTTGATGAATAGTGAAACCACTAAGTGGTAGTTAAAGAAACTGATTTTTCATTTAAATGAAACTTTGCCACTTCTGTGATATTATTTTCAAAAATCTGACATACATGGTTGTCATTAAGAAGTAAAATGTGGTTCAATGTGATTAAAATAATTTTTTGGTGAATTGTAACTTTTAAGTTCTTAATCGCAATTAGAGGTAATTAGTAAAATTTAAGGCAAAAATGATATTATAATAAAATGAAAATACCTAGACACATGTCCTACCCTTATTTTATGTGTCATGGCCGACCATGAAAATCCATGAGTCAACTTGGGGACCCCATGGAGCCTTATTGGTAGGAAAAGGACATTAATATCTTTTTATTTAATGTTAAAATTAAAATGACACAAACATGAGTTGTTTTACTAAAAATATTTTTAAATGGGGTTATACAAGTACTAGTTTTGACTATAAATATTCATTATAAATCTAAAAATATTTCCTACATCATGATATTTGTTTTATAATTTTTAGACGTTAAATAAATTAAATTATTTATGACATCACGATGATGCAGCGATTACCTCATTAATAAAGGATTTAAATAAAATGAAAAGATAATCTAAATTCTATGACCTAAACACGCCCAAAACCTATTTTAAGGGTGGATTTAGAACCCTTATCACCTTACCATATAATTATATCAATTTGGGACCTTTTGAATCCGAAACGCATTTTAAAATAATGTAACATTTCTTTACTTTCCAAGAGTACCCCTCCTCTCCTCTTATAAAAGGCCCCCACCTCTACCTCTTTACCCACACTTCCAAAGCCTTTGGCTCGGCCAAACCCTGCCCATTCTGTCTCTCCACTTCGCTCTCTTACTCATTGAATACTCACATTGGGCAGAAGTCTTCCCATGGAAGCCTTTGAGCTCAAACTAAAGGGAGTTACCCGATTTTAAGGTAATGTCTTCACTTGTGTTCTTTTGTTTTATTTTTCTTCTCCAACCCACTAAACCCTTTTTATTCATTTATTTTGTAACAAAAACAGTATCTTACTTATACTAGGATGTTGTTATAAGAAGGATTCAAGTTACACTTACACACACCTACTTCTAATGGTTAAAGAACATGTTGTTTCCGTGGATGGTGAATTTCTGCCTCCCGAAACGATGATTGTTCAACATTATTTTAACACCTTTGAAGGTGGCCATTAAGATGACACTATATTTATATATGATATATAATATGTTTATGTTTTCCTTAATCTTATGTATTTTTCATTTTGGGCATACCTTTATGGTTTCCATTACGGGTAAACGCGATATCTTCATTTAAGGAAGTGCGGACTACCGCCCCCTCAAAGTGATTTGATTTGTTAATACCATATGTGGGACATATAAAGGATGGAGTGATGATATTATATATGATATTACACTGCAATTATAATATAACTTTATATCTTTATGATTCCATTTCATAAAATACAAAATATAAATGGAACCAGCGTTCATGCGTACGTACGGCTTACCGTCTCCATGAACGATGCATTTCATTTCTTACCTCTAAATGTTATATAATATTATTAATACATGAATGTACTGGATATATATGATATATATGATATCTATATCATTAATACCATTCTGGATATAATGGATACATGAAAAACTTGTAATTATAAAGGGTTTATTTTTGACTCAATTACCAATGATCGTTAAAATGACCGTTATTAACTTAAATAATTACATAGTGTTCATGACATGGAAATAAGTGATATAAATGGAATAATGAACTTGAAAAAGGTTCTTAAACAAGTATAAATTAACTCAAGTTTAGTATTCAGGAGATTAAATAACGACCGAGTCAAGTCGGACCCGAGGTATGGGACTTCGTCTCAATCTCCTTTCATTGAGGCATATTTTGTTTTATACACAACCTTCTTTTATATGGTGTATAAACCCCTTTGAATTTTATGTTTATCCAAAAGGAATCTTTTTTATATGAGGCGTTTTACTAAATGAAAAAAGGGAATTTTTTTGTCGTACGTATGCGGCGACAATGAATTCTCCGCTGCCGTGACCATTATTTGAGTTTCGGCTTCCTCTACAAGCCATACCTTTTTTTAAAGAATAATAAATACCATGTTTTACTTTTCATTTATTTTGGTATTGAAAATGGTTTTCATAATGGTTTTTATATCAATTTTTTGTATTGATATCTTGTGATTGAAAGGTGGAAATGTTATCTTTCCTTTATGCATGTTTTATGTGATACGATTATGTTGTGGTTCTTGGGAATTATTATGAAGACTGGTGGTTCCGTGATAAACTAAGGGCGGGTGAGCCCGATATATCTCTCCAATGCATTGGGTAACACGAAGGAGGGAAACGTTATGTTTTATCCGAATATATTTAGGGAATATACTGTGATGGGTATTCCAAACATAACCAATAGGGTTACTCCGTACGTAAGAATGTTGTGAATGCCTCAAGTTACCTTTATGTCTTATGATTTCTATGATTTATTCAAGATTTGATGAGGTATGTTAAAGTTCTTATGTTTTATGGGTAATGTATGATTTCATTCTTATGTATATATGTACCCATGTTTCCTTCCCATATTTTTATATCCCTTACTGAGCCTTTTATTCTCATCCCACGTTTTTGAAATGTTTTTCATAGGTCAAGGGAAAGGTACATGATATGATGATAGTGTCAAGGAAGTGTCAAGAAAGAATCCATGTTTTATTTTAAATATTTTTCCATTGATTGGAAAAATGAATACTATCTTTTATGTAACCACTTTGTTTAAATGTGGAACGTAATGCATGTTTTATGATCTAATTCTCTACAACTCTAAACCTGAAAAGATCCTCAAGGCTTAATTTTGTAATAACTCAAGATTAAGTAATGTTTAATGTCGGGGCCTTATAATAAAGGTTATCAAACTGTATTTTTTTATGATGGAAAAAATATGGGTCATTATATTCATCCTGAAATAAAATAATTTCATCCCGAAAATATTATATTGTGGATAGAAGTAAGTGAGATACTTTTCTCTCATCACATCCTAAAATTCCAATTTTTCATCCTCAAACATATGTTTCCTCC
This sequence comes from Viscum album, assembly GCA_963277665.1. NCBI lineage: Eukaryota > Viridiplantae > Streptophyta > Magnoliopsida > Santalales > Viscaceae > Viscum > Viscum album. The sequence continues at coordinate 1,203,974,854 of OY728135.1, forward strand.
ATTGAACATTGACAATATGAGTGTTATTACTCCATAACACCTTATATCATTTATCCAACATCTATAAAAATGGTTCTTCATAATAGTTTCCATTTTGAAGTTGCGCAATATCTGAATTTAATATATGTGATGTATCAAGTATTTACATATAGAAAAATTATACTTGGAAGTAATCATGAACTTATGTGAGGTGGGTAGGGAGTAGTAAGAGATAAAATATACCTCTAACATGATCTAAGATATCGAAATGAATGAAGTATCTAGGGATCAACATCCAATTATTTTAGAATCTCATGACCTAGTTCCATGGAGATATTTGATGAAATAATTTATCAACAACTAAAAATTATATATATCATAAATTATTATCTAAATATCTATTTTATAAAATTATAGAACATTTATAAGTTTATTAAATGTTTGAATCTTCATTGTTAATTCATTGAAATTTTTAGAAGTTATCTACTTCCTTTCTCAAGCTTTATCCCACCATGTTGGAATCATACATCTCTTACTGAACAGATCCCCATATGGTTCATCCTAAATGATATAATGGAATATTTTTTTATATGGTATGTTTAATTGTTCAAGGTTTTTATTCCAAAAACCTTAGAAATACATCAAATAGTATCTCAATATAATTTCTAGTTTTTTAGTTGTTCTCTCAGAATTTCCATTAATCAAAGGCTGATATATAGTTTGAAATATAAGATCCCTCTCTAATGATTTTTTGGGAATCCTCCATAACCTCAAGGTAAACCACATATCCCAATATGAAAAAATTGATAGTGGTACTCATTAAATCCTTACCAGTTCACATATAAACATATCTACGTATGTAAGTATGGAGTGAAATCTTCATTAATGGACACAAAGTATGATGACATTGTAAGGTGATCAACTAAGACCCATAAAACATTATAACATTTTGATATATCTGTAGTCCTAAAAATATATCTATGATTATTTTCCCATTTATATATATATATATGCGTAATAGAGAGATCATATCGTTAGGATTACTATTTTTTCTTTATTATCTTATTAAAATATCAAACAATGACATATATACTCAGTGATTTCCCTCTATATATTATCCCACCAGAAGATTTACATCAGATATATATATATATATCTCTATGTGTGTGTGTGTGTGCCTCAAGGATGAAAACATAAGGATGAGCTATGTGTATCATGAAAAATATCATTATTTAGATCCATTATAGATGGAACACATATCTGAGTTCGAATACTTATAGCTCTATCTTTAAAAAAATAGAAATCCATATTTTTGTACCTTTTTCTATAATGTTATTTCATATGTTTGGGATTTATTTATCTTAACATTAATGTATGGAAGAGAGATATCTGGATTAATATAAGATTTATATCCTTATTATGAATTCAACATTTATCATTTTAAAATCTATGAGTATTTTCCTTTTTAATCCTCATTATAGTTAGATTTTTATGTTATTGTTTAATAAAATAATGATCTACATTGTTTTCCTTTCTAGGGTGAAAATGTTTCAAGTAGTAAGAATATTTTATTACATATTCTCCTACTCTTTTGTTTTTGTTTAACTACATTTTCATAAATATAAATTTCAATATATTTTGATTAGTTTATGCATAACACTTCTTAACATAATGGTAATTCGTTTCAATTGTCAATGAAAATATCACCGTCAAAATTTCCAAATAGTGAGTCAGTTATTTCATTATAGGATTGTTTAATTATCTTGAGGGATAAGAAAAAACCTTTTCAATTTTCATGATTATGCATCCCATGAATTTCAATGGAGAATCTCTATAATTTAAGAATCCTTTACTCTTACTGGGTAATGTATGAAAAGGTGCACTGACCAACTATTCCATGAGCTCCATGAAACATTACTAACATTACTTTATCCACATAAACATGAATCATTTCCATGTTTACATGGATAATGGGTTTATATTCATGATACGTACCACGAAAATATCATATAATATAAAACTATCCCAACAATTATATAGATTTCGTTAATAGGGGTTGATTTGTTTTGTTACTCAAAGACCATAGTCTTTGATAGATCAAAATATACACCCTTTCTTGTGATGAAATGAACAAGTAATGATAATTTTTTTTCCTAGAATTCACATTTTTTTATTGCAATATATTACCTTCTTCCTTGGGGTCTTTATCAAAACCCCTGTGTGATCACCATGCTCTTCCATTATTTTTGAATATTCAAGGATATCAACATTTATACAAACAGAAATTGATCTAGGTAATTTATGAAGACTCATTTCATATGATATATGATCGTTTTTGGGGAATCGGTAAGACTGAACCACATCACAACAAAATCATAATGTCCATACCATTTCCAAAATGATGTTGTTGAAATATTCTCCCTCCATTCTCCCAGTTTATGATATCCAGATGAGAGAAAATGTTTTATAGAATAATACATATCCAAAAAATTGATGGAATGTTTCATCAATACGAGGAAGAGGATAATTATTTTTTTTATTTTTTAGAGTTCATTAAAATCCAGGTAATGCCACATTGATCGATCATTCATAATTATATAGAGGATTGGTGAACCCCATGGTGATGCTCTAGGGTGTATAAAACCCTTATCACAATTCCTTTTAAATTTCTTTTTACAATTTCCTAATTCCTAATAATCCATTATATAATTATTCTTTGAGATATTAAAATATCTAGCTATGAGTACAATTAAAAATGTAGCCTCACATTTTGGGGAATACGAGGTAGTTCATCAAGAAATGCATTAGCATTATCCCGAACAATGGTAATGTTCTCAATTATGAATTACACCCTAATAATATTATCTTAAAACCCATTTTTTGTTTTTTATTGTGACCCATATTATATAATTAGCATCCGATGAAGGTGAAAGATTATTGTTGAATTAATACGAGATTACTACATGATTTGGGACCGGAAATGAGATTTCCCTTTCTATGAAATTTATATTATCTCTATATAAATAAATATATTCTATTCCAAAAACTATTTTCAACCTAATTATAGTAATAAAAATAACTTTTATTGGAAGTACCTCTCAAAATATATTGATAGAATTATTTTTACACCATAGTTGAATTGTTCATTATAGTATGTTTTTACATAGGTAAATTGAAATTTAATGATTCATGTCGCGAATAAATGTTTTCTGAAAACATATGGTATATATAATACTTTTAATTAAATAAATAAAAAAATGTATTAATGGGTTCGTAGTGGAGATTGAGTTTGACATTCACCACTTCATTATAATGGTATACCTATATAGTGGTGTATACATATACCCACGCCTAATAATTTAGATTAGAAGAATGATATTTACTGTTTTCTTAAATATCTCTATCTTATAGGTATTAATTAATCTAACACTCATACTCCTATAATTTGAATCATCAAAAAGTGGGTGGAGTATCAGTGTGATCATTATTCTCCTCCGTGGTGTTATTCAGCCTCTTTCCATTACTTCAATTGTCAATAGCTTGGTATCATATTTTACCAAACTTCTAACGAATCACGTAATATTTAAGGAAATTACATGAGTGCATATTTTACATGTGGTTAATTGAACGTCCTTACCCAATGTATAATTTTCATTATGTCTTCCATGATACAATATTTTTCTATTTCATTATATAGAATCATGTAGGTCTCCAAATTCTATTTCAAACTTAATCGCACGTTATAAAACAAACTCATACCATCCAAAAAAATTATATAATGAATTTAAATGACTAGGTTTTAATCCACTAAATAATATATCATGTTTATTTTTTATTTTATATATAGGCTCATAGGCTTACCTTGCGAGTCTCTTGAATTTTTCCTCATAATATCCAATAAACTCATATTAATTTTGATTCAATAATATGAATCTCATTTACATCTTCATGTAAATAGTATAAGGGAAATATTTAGTGGAAAATATTATATTGAAATCCTTATAAATTTAATAATCAAATTTATCACAACTAATTGTATTCATAATGAGATTAAACAATTGTTCTTCCTCACCCTCTTAATGATGGACAACCAAAATGACCTTCTCATGGTCCAAGTATTGAATGGTATAAAATATAAATTCCACGAAATTAATCCGTACATAGAAATTAATTGGATTGATGTCCCATTACATTTTTGAGGATGTTCATTTTTAAAATATTCAATATCAAGCTTCTACCCTCATGGTTCATTAAATAACTCTACATTATTTAATTTATTATTCTTAACATGAGAGATTTGAGTAAAAATTTGCGTGAGATATTGACCTATCATTCTTATATAATATTTATAATCATCATATTATCCATTGTATCCATAATTTTCTCTTGTTATATTCATAAAATTTATAGAGGAATGTTTATAGTGAGGACACATAAAATTAAGTAAATTTATAGGAAAAAATATGATCATATAAGAAATAACACAAAATTAATGAAAATATTCATTATTATAAACCACCTAAGAGTAAATCTTTGATATCCATTAAGATTTAACTAATATATATTACAAAACTATACTGTTTAACATGATTACCAAAAACATCATAATGGTCCATAATGAAAATTTGAATTAACCTAAGATTATCCACTTAGAGTGTTAGACCGTGTGCATAGTAAGGGATCATTTACCATGCACTAGAATGATAACTGATATATACTTAACCAAATATTACTAGAATTATTACCCCAATATATAATTTTTCCAAAACCATGAACACTTTTATTATACATTAAAGGATTAATTTCTAAAGAAGAAACACTCCTTTTTTCAAGGCAACATAGGATGTGCTCCTATGTATAAGCTTATCCTACGGGTTCTTTTTACATTTTTTCATCCCAATATTCAAAATATGGAAACCACTCATTTTTACCAACTAATGTGACCAGATAAAATAATAATTAAATTTTACATTTATTATATGGTTTAATAGTTACAACCAAAAATATTTTCTCAACCCAAACACCTAAAGTTTTATTGTATTTGGGACTAAAAACATAAAAGAACTTATTTAAGATGTCGTATACATTTTTTAGTAAACTAAATCCCTTATTAATAATTATAATCATCAAATAATAAGGAAGGGAAAACATAAAAAGAATTAATCACAAATTTATATTAAATGATAACTTTTCAATGAATATAATGGTTAGATTATTAAAACATGGAAAATTATAAATATATAAAAATATTAGATTTAAAAGAACATAACAAATAATATTATAAGATAAAAATAAATGATATATATATCATATAAAATGATAACACTTATACTATGTCCTATGAAAAAATTGAACGTGAAGCATATAACGTAATTGCTGGAATGTATAAATGGAAGTGGCACAATAATGAATATATGTTTTATTATCATTATTAACTTGGATACCCACCAACCCATTAACTTATTAAATTATGATTATGTTGAATTTACACCAAATAAACCTTTATAAACAATAATACTTGCTAAAATGTTCATATAAAATTTCTATCTTATTATACAATGTCCTTTATTCGATGCATTAGGGGGAGGTGCTAGTCCCACATATTTAATAATCCATAAATGTTAGTCCCACTTCATAAAAACCACAATCACATTAAAAAAAATACCATATAAATTGAAATTGGTATCATCAAATTACCATGTAAATACATCAATATACCATGTGAATAAAATGGGTTTTAACAAATATCAAAAAAGAAAATAATTTAATTTTTATAAGGAACCCATGATATAATATGAGTTTGATAAAATATCTATTTAATATCATAAATAAATTTTCTGACTATAAAGAAATAATCACTGAAATTAATCACATAAAAAATTTTGTTGGGAAAAACAAAAAAACAAAACTCTATTTGAGGTATATAACTTTTAAATTTTTTGAAAAAAAATTTGTAAAGGGATTTTTAAAACAACATGCATTCCTCATTGTAAAATTATTAGTTATAAGTATATTTTAAATAATCCTCCATTGTTTTTAAAAAAATTAAATTAAAAGAATTCAAGTTAATGAATGTGGTTCAAAACCATTTTTCCCATATGTAAAAAATAATTACATAGAAGGTAATGACTTCACAAAAACCATTTTCAAAAGAGAAGAGTTTTAGTTACTATGTCAATTATACTTTACCATGAATTTAAATGGATTAATATAATCAAATATATAATAAAGACAGTCATTTCAATTACTAAATGTACAACATTATTCATATAAATTTTCATTTATAGTCTTCATTGATTATAATTCTCTTTATGTATTATGTTGTCATAATATATATTCCACCCTAGGGGTTAATAATGACTATTGTGTAGAATTAAGCTTATAAAGGTAGTGTGTATCCTTATTTACATTGAAAAAATCATCATTTCAATACAATTTATGGTACTATAAGTATTATTTTTTAATTAATTATAATGTTATAATTCCATTACATGGGAGTTGTAGTCGCATTTCATGAAAACTAGAATTTTAATGAACTATTTTTCTATTATTCCTTCATTTTGAAGGACTACCTTATATTGATAATTAATTTTGTCTTGTTTAAAAACTAAAAAATTAATTATATTCATTTATTATATATATCATACATATTCATCCACTAATATAAAGCCATATATGTTTTGAAGTAATAGAAAATAAAACACATTTATTCATTGAGTTAGTAATCTTCTCAATATATTATAAATGACTTTGTTACCCAATGAATGAGAGGAATGATGGTGTATAGAAAATGATCATTTAAAAAACAATAGATCATATAAGTTAATAATTACTAATATTAACAACATCCAGGATTGTTGGTAATGATAAACAAAAATAATTTCTTCGTTGAGGCGGTAAACCTCGCACACACTCTAACAATTTTTTTAATTATTTTTTATGGAAGAAAATGAATAATTTTTACGAAATAATTATATTACCATTTAAACATTCTAATTATTATAATGAAATTATTATATTATGGCTATAGTCGGTTTATTAAATAAAAAGTAAGAAACAAAATCCACAAATAATGTGATAACTCCATTGAAACCTTGATCTTCTTCTTGATAATGACCTTAAAATTGAGGGAATTATGATAATATTTGTTGTTTCTAATGGAAATAAAGGATAATTGTTTTTTCAAGGTTTAAAATAATTTAATAATTAGGAGTGTTTAAATGAAAGCGTGTAAGTAGTATCATTTTATAACCAATGAATATGTAACTTTTGGAGATACTCGACATTTTTCAATAATATCAAGAAACTATCTGAGTGTCAATATCCATAAATTGGAAACAAGTTGTGTGTGGGAAAACATAAAGTAAAAAATTACTGAAATAGTTATTTGAACACATTTTTATCATCTTTTTTCCATTTCCCTAGTGTAAAATTATTTTTTGTCTTTTTTCCTTTCACCGATGTAATATTTTTTAACCCAAATAATAAATGTCTAAACTAAAATTTAAATTCACAACATTTCCTAATTTTATGATAATTATTTTAAATTTAAAAATAATATTATCATGTTAAATATCAAAATCTGTAAAAATATAATGTTAACTTAAATGCACTTTTTCACCTGATATTTTATAAAAAAATGATGCATTTAACTTCATATTTATAGGATAAAATTATAATTAATATTGATTTTAATGACATTAGTTCATTTATTATGAAAAAATGAAATTTATAAGGCATTCAAGGAAATACACAACTGAATATCACCTTGAAAATACATCATTCAAAGCGAATAAAGAAACAATTTTTAGTAAACTTACATTTTTATTTAGTTATATTTATGTTAGAAATAGTGTTTATAAAATCAAATAATAAAATAAATTCATACATTAATTACCCAATCAAATAATTTATTATATAGATGGATTTGTTTTCGACTCACATTATACTCTATAATAGTTATAATTCTATAAAATATGTAATTTTCCAAAAAATGGTATTTTTCGAAATAAAAATTCAATCATTAAAAAAAATTTAAAATATGTATTTTCAAATGTATCATAATTTTTTTTATAAGAACAATTTATTTTATCAAATTATATTTGTAATATTTTTTTTAATTAAATTTTAATATAAAGAAATATTATTTTATAGAAGACAAAAAATTTTAATATAAAATTTTATTAATTAAATATCATCTAAATTTAATAAATTTTAGCATTATCTTATCTTAGTGATTATTATGGATTTTTAATAATTTACTTAAAAAATGTAGTGGTTATTATATATTGGGTGTACCATGTACCATACGTTATTGAAAAAAAAATTATTAATGAAAAACAGGGGTCATTACCAATTGTGGCCAAATCATGATATTTTTAACTATGAATGTTCAAAATCATTTGTAAATTAGAAAAAATAGTAATCCATAAGGTAGAAGATGAGACAGAAAACCATTTCCCACATCTAAAAAAAACATTTCATAGTATGATGTCTCATTTTCATAATTATACTCGTCTATAAATCCCCATTCATATTGAGAGATACCTTGATTGAGTATTTTTAAAATATTAGTGTTTTCTCTTTTTAACACCTTTTTTGATGATCTGGTAGTCACAGTCTTTGGCTTATTGGAGCAATCTATATATCGTCTCTTCGAGTTGGGCGTAGAGATATAACCATCATTGTTAAAGAACTTATTTTTTCCGTGTGTTACAATACCCATGAAAGAAGTGTTAACGCTACTCATAGGCATAATAGGGGTTTTCCCATCACATCAACATTATGGACATTCTACTACAAGTATGATATTGCTGAAGAGATATACAATTTCTGAATCTCATCCTTAAATTTAAATTATTTGAATTGAAAATGTAGTCCCCATTTCTATCATGTAATAACAAACCAGAAACACTTAATTGGATGAAACAATTAACAATGAATTACGGATGCATGTATGGAACCTCCAGAACCACACATTATGTATCTTTTCTAGAATTATTAATGACGGGAGCTACTGCATTCAATATAGTAGCATTAGATGTGTAGGTATCTACCTCTCTAAATATAAAAAAATTATTCCAAGATTCTGTTATTCTCATATCAGTATCAACAACATCCTATTATGCCTCAATACAAACAGATTTCACTAAAAATTAATTTATATCAACAACCCCTTCAACTCTATCATCCAATATATCTGCATCACCATAAATCACCACAACCTCTAGATAACCCCCCACACTCAGATCAGATTTCAATTTGTCATGCATTGTAGTTATTTTCTTATCAAGTGGTTTATCCTTGGTCATTTATGACACCTAATTTACCTCCTCATACATAATTACAAAACCATCATCCAGATTAAGATGCCAGTCAGAGACAACAAACTCATAATACTCATTTTTTCCAGTGCAATTCACAATCAATGATCTATCTGAAACAACTGAGGGAAATGATTTATCTTATTAGAAATCAATACAATATCCTTACACATTGAATTACCACACAAACATACCTTCTATGATACCCCATTTTCTTGCATAAGGGATAAAACTAATACCATTTTTTCAATGCAACTAAATACTTATACTGTAAATCATCTCCAATAGTGACCCTGAAAAAATAAACATGAGTCTTCTAAAAATCAACCTCAATAAAAAGTCATGGTAAAATCGGTTGACATATAGATCATGTTCGATAATCCAAAAAAGTTAACAACCTACAGTATTTCCTAACATAAAAAATATTGATGTATTCTGAAAAGGTAGCGGATGTTTTGGAAGTCTTACCCATATCACCATGGTTGGAGAAACACATTTAGTATAAAAATAATTTTTCCATTTGAATAGGAAAATTTTATACCCATTATAGGTATAAGGCACACTCGACCATGAAAATATTAGATCTACCTCTCAAGAAAATCAGATCATGAAGTTCTTAGAGTATAGGTTCCCTACTAACGCACACTCTTATAGACCCTAATATCCAAAAATGACGTGGCCAAAATAAACTACTAATGGTTAGTTATTCATGAAGCAATAAACATGAATTAAATTAAGCAAAGTGGCATAATTTGTGAACTCAAGATTCAAAATACGCAATTGCAGATCTCCATCAAATAATTCTGTAACCTTTGAGTTGAGATCAATCTGAGGGAAGGAAGGGATGAAATCAGGGTTTGAGAAGGGGTAGAATGAAATTGGTCAACCTTCATCAAGATATATCATAGGACATTCCACCACTGAGAGGGGTGGGAGGGTTGGGGTGAAGTCCATTAGTGGATAGGGCATAGTCAGTTGAGCATTGCTCTTCCCAATCAAGTTGACTTTTTAAATTACTCACACATCTTGTCAATTCATAACATTATAATCCTAATAGTGATATTTTTATTTCTCAATAGAATAATTATTCATTATTCTAATTCTATGATCCTAATAGTAAAACTGAAATATGTCTTCCATAGATAACAGAAGATATGAGTACACATGGGGTTCACTACATATGATTTTTTTTATTCCACAATTTTATTCAATGATTTTTATGATTCACATTTTATATATATTTCATATGGACATCATTCCATAGGGATGGGAGTAACACTTAAATGATTATAAACTCAATAAATTTAATCGGTTCATTTCAAAAACTTGAAAAGAGTGATTATTAAATAACACTATATTAGACTACTATTCATTTCATTGAGAATTACTAGGACATTTTTTCTATGTTTTTAGTAGATGAACAAGGGGTCAAATGATATTAAAATTCTAAAGTAAATTGAGTGAAATGTAGGAATCCATTGATTAACTTATTGTTCATTTTTGTTATTCATTTTACATAGAAGACTGGCATAATATCCCTTATTTTTTCATTGTTCTTACTTGTCATAAAAATAATTTAATGGGTAGTTAGATAAGAACTATCTCACAATGGTGATTCGATATAAGAAAAAAATGTAAGTGAACCTTGTGTTCCCACATATTATTTTTGTATTATAACATACTCATTCTACCATCATCTACTCATTATATTTTAAATTCATAAAATTTGACTAGTGATGGGTAATATTTAATACAAGTTTCCCTTTTATTTTAATCAATAATCCCAACCAATTCTGTATAGTTTACACATTCCATGGAATGTCATAATCATTATGGATTAATGAAACTCCTCAACAAATGAATTCCTAATTTACATACTTTATTAATTAATTTTATATAATTTATCTATATCTGTGGGGAGGGTCATTATTTTTTTATCTTTATAAATTTATAATAGAATATCTGTATCACATGGTTAGTGATAACTTTTTGACAGTCTTGTATTTTGATTATCCAGTTTAAAGAACAATTTTTTTGGATGACGCATGATTGAACCATCAATATGGCCAACCAATGAAGTTTACCCAAATAATGAGAAAAGAAGAAAAGCATTGGTGCAAGGTGTTTTATACATGAATTAAATATTTATGATTCACCCAAATTATTATGAATAATATTTTATACCCATTTTTCTTCCATAAATCAGACACCTTCATATTATTCTCCCTTTATTATTTCATGAATGGATATACATACCCCTCTATTGTGTACCCTCATATACCTCAATCTTAAAACTCTATTTTATCCTTTGATTTCAATGCTGATTTCCTTATATTAGGGATCCTACTCCTCCTATTTCTCACTCTTCTACTTTCATTTATTTTCCCACCCTATTCTAACTCTGTACACCACTTGGCCAAAACCCGTATAGGTTCATCTTCTAATTAAATGTGATCTTGTTTCTTAGGGAATTACGATTCCCCCAAGACCTTCCCATCCAAACATCAGAAGGGATTTCATCTTATATTCATGTCTCAAGTATGTATTTCGATTTTATTCAAATTTATATATATTCCAATTGATTCTTGAGGTCTATGAAATAAATTTATTATGAAATTATTTATTTTTATTTATTGTTATAGTGATTTGAAAAATGGTTTTTTTCCAATGATTCATCAAAAATACGAAAATGGTTCCATTAATCAAATTATGTTTTTTTATTTTGGATACTTTATTATCAGAATTTTAAAAATTTAAATAAGATTTTTTCATGAGTTAATAGGAGTAAAATGGGATGGTTTATTTATTTTACTAACTTAATTACGAAATTCAATATATATCTATGTTGTTAACTTTTTTATTGATTATTAATAATTATAATTTTATTATAGTTTTTTATTATATGTACTTATGTGTTTATATATATACACATTCACAAACAGGTGTGTGAATATTTAGACATTGAAAGAGAAACGTATATACATATAAATGGGTATGCATGTATAATGATTAAAGAAAATGGTTTTAAAACTAATTATAATGTTTAAAATTAGTGTTTTGAAAATTTATTTGTAAATATAACTTTTTAATGTAGCCATAATGTTTTTTAATACCATTAAAGGACTTAAATAATATTTCTCTTTAAAAGTCGTCATTTCTGAGTAGTGTTTTAAATGGAATAATGTTACATTAAAGTGATAAGCCCAATTTGGAACATTATATGATTAAATTTTTAATTTTTTTAACCCAAGTAGAGCCCAATAGAATTTATTACATTTATGGTTATGGATCTTTTATTTGATGTTAGTATATATCTCCTCAATTTGGGATCACACAGAGTGAGGACGTTGAGTGATGTTATGTGATTACCATGTGTTTTTTCAAGATTGATACTTTATTTATGGAATAAAAATTTCTTATAAGATATAGTCCTAGGAAAATCTAGATAAATAGTGGTGATTATTTGGATATGTATTCTAGATAAATCGTTAAGTGGTCTAGAATTCCCTCATTATACTTATAAAAATACAAAAATACTATCCAACCATTACATGACATGTATTTTACTATGTCTGAATTTTCCCATGCACAACCACTTGTCACTCTAAAATGAGGACAATTATATATTGTTCGATCTTCGAGAGTTTTAGGCTCCTATAATGATAATCCCAATGATTTATTGCTTTACATTCTACCCATTATGCATTATTGTGATTTTTTTATAGTTTCCCTCATTTGATTCAACAGTAAAAAAATTATTTTTGTGTACATTCTTATATGAGCATTTATTTTCATATAGTTTCATAAAATTTATTCTTCTAGGTTTTTTTTCATATTTTCCCTTTTTTTTAAAATTATATATTTTACACCATATTGTTTTCCTGTAAATCTCCTCCATGTTTCGTTAATTAAAATCTCATCTGTATTATAAAGTAATATTAAAGAATGGGTTTTTAATTTATTTTCATAATAATTGTCAAAAAAATATATGAAATTTGTACATACCATAGTATAACATTTAGGTTTTTTATTTCAAGGAAATTATTGTACTTTGTTGTTGTTAACATATAGTATTTTAACTGTCACAACATACTGTCTATATAACAAGTGAATATTGTAGGTTCAGGTTCTATTTATGGAGAGTTCCACTTCAGGCACACTTTTATATATAACACTCTTATAGAAGGATACTATATTGATGCATGGATAGTGATTTTAAGACATGGTATGTCTGTTATTATTTTTATTTTCTGTAATCAAATTGTGTAAATAGGCCTTTACTAATTTCATTTCTAGTTATTATAGAATTACAATATTTATATTCAGACATAATTTTTTGGTTGTGATGATATCTATAGATGGATATGTGTGAGAATAGTAGGTATCCTCTAATGGATAGGGTGTATGAAGGGTGATTATAGGGATTTAATTTACATTGAATTGGTTTTATTTTTAAAATGGTACATTTTAATGGATTTGTATAATACATTTAAACTATTTTTGTTATATTGGATTCTTATTTGATTTGGTGTGAATTACCATCATATGGATGGGTCATGAAAAAATTTATATTATTTCCTAACTCAAATTTCATTGGAAAATTCATCCCCCCTAATAAAATATGAGGCCATGGTGCATTTCACTACTCCCAGGAGATCAATAATGGACCTTAGGGATTTCATGGACATACATAGGCTCACCATGGATAGATGTGATTGGTTGGTTTTTGAAAGATTGTATGAGATCCATGGTTCAAATGAGGTCTTGGGTTTATATTTTTTGGATTTTAGGTAGATTTGGGAACCACCATCAGGGCCATAGAGGTAAGTTATTGGTTGGGGGATGATCACCAATGGTTGTTATGAATTCGGGGTTACCAATGGATATGTTGATTTTAATTTTTATTCTGTTTTTTAATTTATTAATTTATTACAGATTTATGTGTTTTGGGGTTAAAATAGAGGTAAATTTGTTACTCTTGGTGAGCTCTCATGGCCTTGAATAACATGTGGTCCCTGCGTTACATCTCTAATATGACCTATATTGGGAGTTCCATGATTATCACATGGAATTCTAATACATGTGTCCATATCTTGAAGAGACACTAGCCTATATTTAAAAGTTTCTTCTATTGTAACATGTTAATTAATGTAGTTTTATTATTCATTGGTAATTGGAATGTCAGTTTCTTAATAAAAATGGTTTTCATTTGGAATACATGGTAAATACATTTTATGAAGAGAATTTGGTTATGATATTGAGCCTTAGTGTTTGGGAAATTTTATTTATAATTAATATAAAATAAAATAGGATATATTAATGATTTAAATGTTTTTAAAAATGTGGATTATTATTTTAAAAATTGGTTTTCAACTGATGATATAAAATTTATAATATTATGTTTTAGTTTTCGAAAATAGTATTTATTTTTATTTTTTAGTTATTGTCGGTTTCATAAGTACTGAAATTGATTCATTCGTTTGATTTTTTATATTAAGACGTTATTTAGGTCTAGGATGTGTTCTTTTAATTTGATGGATTTTTTTTGAACCTCTTATGTTATTGACTATATTTCTTCAATAAGGTGTTTAAGAATTTTTTTTAGATTAGCTGTTTTTTCTCTTTTGAGTTAGGAGTCTGTTTAACCGTGCTATGTTTCTAACTGAGAGTGTTTTCTTAGGTATCATCCAAATTGTTCTGTGTGGGTTTTGTTGAAAGGAGTTCACTCTTATTCATTTCTTTATATATGGGTATTTTGGGTGTTTGGTGTGGATATAGATAGAATGATACATCTTTCCGGATTTTTAAGCTTGGTAAAACCTAAATTGAATACCCTAGGTGACTTGTATGTGAAATAGGTCTCTAATGATCAAACACAAGTTGAGGGGGATTTTATTTTTTTGGTTTAAAAAACGAGATGTATCATATATCCATTCCTATTATACACTTTTTCTTTGGCCTCACGTTAAAAACCATGTCTCTTAATGGGTCATTATTCTAATTAATGTCATTTTATTTTTTTCTTTTGGTTAAAAGTGTGTTAGTGGGTGTCTTGGTAGTGGACGTATTAGATTTTACTTTTTTATTGACTACATGGTCATCTTATTTAGGTATTCTTAACACAAAGCACTTATATAGAATTTATGTACTCGTTTATTGGGGATTCTTGTATATGTATTTTTTTGGAAATAATTATTTATTGAGGGATACATTTTGGGATCATTGTGTAATTATTTTTTTCTTTAGTTTTTTCATCGGTCTCTTAGGTAAAATTATCATTCATAGGGATAAATTTTTTTATTTAAATTCTTAAATGGTGGATACACCAACTATGGGTCTCCATTCCTTGATCATTTTCTTGAATCGTCCTAGTGTCATTTTTCATTGAGGATCTAATAATGTATGAGGTTTTGTAGATTATTATAGTTTGTTTCTCTAGTATAGAGTGAAATGGAATGCATGTTTGGACTAGAGTATCATATTCTTCTTTAGGTAAATATTTTCACCCCTATGACACTATAATTTTTTGATGTATACTTTCAGTATTTCATTAGTTTTATAGAATTATATAGGTTGAAGGATCTAGGGGATATAATTTCCACACCCCCAAACAAGAATTTTATATTTATTTAATTGAAAAAAATTATTATAATTATTTATTTATCATTGAGGTTCAAATATTTTATTTTGTGAAATTTTATTATGATAATATTTCAACCATACAGTTACCATAACATTAGTATTAACCTTAGAGAAGTCATGCATTTTTTGTACGTAGTTTATTGAATTTCCATTCATAGTATCCCAACAATCTGGCCAACTCATACAGTTTCCCTAAATAACCAATAAGTGTATCCATGTATATAAATTATTTTTCCTAATATTTTTCCAAAACATGTGACACACCTAGAATGATAAAAACTATATTTTTACCCTTTTATGGCTCTTGTTTTTTCAATATTCATTAAACCTCCCAAACTATTAATCGACTTATTTCACATCACCGATGACCATTCCAATCTCCAGTCATGCATGATATCCTCCCTCTCTGACTAAAGTCAATATTTTCGCCTCTGATTCAATGTTTTATATTCTCATATTTGGTATCCTTACCCAATATCGTCATCATCTTCTTCATTGTTCTAATTTTCCTTCAACATCCTCATTGTACGTGCCACTTGGCTAAGATCTATAAAGGATTGTCTTATAATTTTCTATATTATTGTTAGGTAAGGAATTTGGATTCTTTTTATTACCTTCAATTTTTAATTTATGAGGCTCTTTTTTATTCTTTAAAGCCTTGGGTACTATTTTTAATACAATACCCTTTTCTAAATATTCAATGTAATTCTTAGTTTTCTTCAATATAAACTTCATTAGGATTAATAAATATGATTGATTATATATTGTGAATCAAAAAAGGTTTTTTCTTAAAATATAGTGTTACATATTAATTTGGATTAATTTTTTCTTCTTATGTTTATAACTAAATACAAAAAATATCCTTCAAATCAATTTAATTAATTTTGGTTGTATTAAATCCCTTATGATATATTAATAAATTTTCAAAAAAAATTTATGTTCCTGAAGGGTTTGGATGAATTATTTTACTTATATAGAAATTTATTTGATAACTATATTTTCATTCATTATTTTTCTTTAATTATGAATATTATAATTGTTTGAAAAAATATTTTTAGTTTACCACATATAATCACATTTATTTATATACACTAAACCATACATATTGACATATGGGTGAGGGAATATATACATTTTTTAATGTAAATACATATACATATAAAAGTGTATATGTGTATCAGGATAAATTATAACGTCTTAAAAACTAATATTTGTTTTTAAGAATGTTTTTTAGATATTTTTTAAAAATATATTTTTATAGTGTAACTATAAAGTCATTTTATAAAATTAATGGTTTTTTTGAAATAATAATTCTTAATTTCATTTTTTATTCTATTCATTTTTTAGAAATGAATAATATTATTCTAAATTGATATGACCTTGTGGGAACTTCTTATGATTTATTTTATAATTTTTTCCACACCAATAGATTTCAAAGATAAATTCATATGTGCATAATTATAATTCCTGGTATTGATGTTATTGGTTGAATCATTTAGTCGGTTTTCATCTAGTGTGATGTTGGGGAGTGATATTATACAACTACTATATTTTTTTCTAGGATTAATATGTCATTTATGATACCTCTACTCAATTTGGTAAAGAATCCTGGGAAACCATTGGAACAATTCAGATAACATAAAATAGTATACTAGAAAGTGTATTTAATTATTTGGACTCCCTCCCTAGACATTGAAAATTTTAAAAAGTATTAAAAAAATGTCAAATATATTTTATTACAACTAGATGTGTGGCATAAAAATGTGGTATACAACTTCCTATAGCCGCAGATGCATGGTTTGCGCAGGGTTTGGACAAACCGTGAGGAAAACCATGCAAAGGAAAAATTTGGATGAAATTACGAATTTGAAGTTAATGAAATGTAAAACTATTATTTATTCTCCACATGGTTTTCTAAATAACAGAACACCATCTCCTATCCCTTTTGAAACCAAAGCACTCTCTTCTAGGAATCGATCTAAAGCATCAATCTCATGTCTGATCGAAGTATCATATATCTCATTGGATTATCCCCGTTATTTACTCAATTTATTTATAATAATTCATCATTATTCTCCTTATAAATTATGTTTTTTAGATGTGAACTCATATGAACAAATATTATGGTATTTATCCATTCATCAAATATATTCCAATCCATTATGAATTAGGGGATGATACAGGATGAGGAGAGTGGAAGAAGTATAGTGTGGGATGTACATAGCTCACTCCTCAAGATTTTTCATTTAATAAATTGTTGTGTGGCACAACAATTTGATCGGGATTTTTTTTTGTAAAATTTAGATGTACTTATTAAAGTCGTTAAAATATTTTTCCAAACCCTATTCTATATATTTAATTCATTTTTGGTGGTTACGTAAACAACTATGGTCAATATAAGTATGAAGTTATTCAAAACTGAGTTTTAGAGAATTGACATCTGTGTATGTTCCACCATTTGAGTGTGCCCTGGTTTAACCATAATAATGGATATACTCCCTCATTGAATGAAAAATTAATTGTAATGGTTACCCATGACTAAAAATTGACCAACCTAAGGTAAATGTTTTATCTTGATTAAATAATACTCAAAATTGAATTGGAAAGTATGCTATATATATACAACTTGGCGTAATTTAAGGAATATAAATGGATGATTTCATGTCATATTACCCCATGAAACTTTTGATATGAATTAGAAATATAATCCAACAGAAATTATTATGATTTATATGAATCAGTAAAATGGATTCATGTATCTTGGTCTTGTCACACTAATGTAATGAAAGGATTGAACAAAATGAATTATTAAATGGTATGACCATCATCTGGCCTAAAAAATAAATGAATTGCATGGGTGGTTCCAAATTAAATGTAAACATTGAATTTATTGTAGGACTAGTCGCACTCAAGTTATATTTTGTATTCTTGGAGTAATACCTTTAGCGCTCATGGATGACATTTCGTTTCAGGGAAATCGGTTTCCTTTATTCAGTCACACCTTTGAACCCAATCCTCATCAATTTTTGGATTCCCTATATGAAACAACATGATCCCACATTTATAGTTAGAGGATTACATGAATTCACTCATGGATCCAACATGGATTCTATATACATAATGTTCCTTTTATATCCATGGTTCTAGTAATAGATTATCCAATTTTACCATGGATGTAATACTTAGACTCAGTTAGATCATTTTTTTTGAACCCCATGGATGATGCTCCTTGGATTACAATCTTACCCTTATCTAGGATAAAATTACAACTGATTTGGTTATCCATGAGGTATTTGTTTCCATTTTTTTCATCTTGGAACCATTTCATTATTAATTTCAATAATGATTTCCTTGTAAAAACTTCTATACTATACTATTACTATCCCACGGTGACATGAATATATAAATAGAACTAATTATTTAATGAACTAGTTACATGTTCAGAGACAAAATGAGGGATGAACCATGTACCTGGGATTTTACATTACTATATAGCTTTACAATTATATATGAATACATGCACATTGTTTCAGTTTATTTAAGAACATCATGATGTCATAAACACAATTTGTGGTGGCATGTTGATATTTAACTCACACTCTATCAGGGGTTCCATTGGTACACATGAAAATGACATGTATGCATGTTTTGAAGAATGGAATAATGTCACTTCGGTAACATGATTTCTTATGATGGATTTGGAAGCACATGATTGAGTTGGAGCTCAAGATGATTGAGATATTTTTTGGATTCATTTTGTAAAGTTAGTATAGCATTATTGTCTGTTGTTTTGTTTACATTTTTTTCCATATTTAGAGATACATGAAATATTATCAACACCTTTTGTATGTTTATTTCGGTTTCACATGTTGTATTGTTATTCAATATGATTATGTTGTGTCCTATCATGGTTTATTTTTCTTCTAATCTTTATAATATGTTATCACGATTATCCGTTATGCTACACTATAATAATGATATCATCAAATGGGTGTCATTTTCTGTGATAAGATGTATGGTCTCCGTTTCACTGGGAATGGTGTTCCATTTTAAATGATCTTTTATATACGTTGTAAAAAAATGAAAACTATAAAATTGAAAAACATAATCTAAAATGTAATGGATTCCATCCATATCATCCCTTGTCGTTATTATGATAGTTACAGAGTAAATTTATAAATTTAATATAAAATGATTGATATTATTGCTAGTAAGTGATGAGTCAAGGTTCTATTAAAACATCATGTAATGAAACCCATGTAACTATTACTTCAGAACATATTAATATCTTGATTTCTAAGTGGGTATTTTTTTAGTATACCCTTTCTAATGATCCCTTTTCATAGGTTCATCTTCCACTAGAATTGTTATCTATATTCCTGATACATTACCAGAGGATTTTTCTTGGAATTTATATAACATTTATAGAATGATGTCATCGTGACGTCTTCTGTGAAGGTGTCAATGAACATGATCTAGATGTGGTGGTACTTGAGTGTCCAATCTTACCACTAGGTTTGCCACATGAAGCACATCTATATATACCTGATCTGGGAACTGATGCTTAGATTTACGATAGTTTCATACATTTGATGAATTCCATTACATGTTCTCCAAATTTTATACATATGATGATAGATCTTATGTATGAGTTCTAGAAGTAGCATCACCCATCCTTCTTAGGGGATGGGGTCTACATGCTAATGAGTCATGGTTAAAGGACACATTATCTATCTTGAAACATCAAAAGATGCCACTATAGTAGAGGATCAAATATTTCACATACATGCTACATGATTTGACAACGAATTCATGGGATGTAGTTACCCTAGATGGTAACCATTAGGGTATGGAAGGGGTTGATTTCTAAAATTCTTTCTATGATAAATTCATTATTTGGACACTAAGTGCGGATATAGACATTGATTTCATGATTATCAAGTAATGTTCTATGTCAATTGTGGAATATTATTCATTTTTCATTGAGTAACAGTGCCTCTTAGTGTCTCTAGACAATGATGTGATTTTTAAGACTGGATTATTTGAGGATGAACTTGTGTATGCCATCTATACTCAGGTGAATGTCTTTAACCTACCCACATTCATGTAAATAGTCAATCAGTCTCTTATCACTGAGTGAAAACTGAGGGATGGTTATAGTAATAAAAATATAGGACTAGAACTATTGTTAGAAAGTAGTTCTTTTGTCAACTAGAATCATTCCTTAGAGGTTTCACATCAGTTTATTTGATGCTAGAGTACATGTGATGTTACCTCCAAGATGTGTCATCAATGTGGGTGATAGGGGAAATTGAAGCCCCGGTGTGATAGATACCCTCTAGTGTGCTGGTTTTTCAGCCTTATGGGGAAACATCAGTTATTATTTCAGACAATTTCATTAGATTCTAGTGGAATAGGTTCTACAATAGCTCCACCTACAAGGGACTGTTATTTTACACTGCGTCAGGTGGGGAGATAATGTAGGGTCGACATGACTATTAGAGGATGAAGTGATGTCCATGGTATCCAAAATCATTATCACCAGAGGTGATGTCAGAGTTGTTATGATCATGGTAGTTTTTCTAAATCATAGGGCCATAGATCAGTTCAGTTACATATAGTATATCAAATGCCTGAGGAAAAAGTTGTAGAACAATCTATAGAATAATGTATTATTCTAGTAGCCTCCACTATATTATCTTGTTTATTTACTACAGGTGAATCGAAATCATTCATCTATTTATCTAATGTGGAAATACTTGGTCTAGAAATACAATATTTCTATAGTGTGATTACCCTAAATATACTATTTGGAAAATTGTTAAAGGGTATATGCTAATAAATGGACATCCCCATTGAGGTAGGCAGTTATTCATTCTCATGGGAACTATTCTTTATTGATGTGTTATACTTTTTTTGTAACGCCCCGACCCCAGTTACCTAGAGTCGGTGCATTATTACATAACATTGGCATGTTCACAAAATATCATGTCTCGAAAGACCGGTTTGTTTAGTATCCTTGGATTCACTAGATACATTCATAATGTTTACAATATATTATAAAGTGAAAGCTACAACATCGTATTATGTCCACACTCATATCCCCTTATCCTATACATGTAGGTCATTCATAAAATACTTCTTCACATCCTGGGAAATATAAAACATACAAAGGGGTGAGGTCAGATGCCTAGTAAGGATAACAATAAAGAGGAATCTTTCATAAATAAGCGTAAACATTTAAGGCAATGTATATCTAAAACAAAATCCTTTATACATGAATTTCAGTATAAAATGGCAGAAAAAATGAAATAATTCCATTTAATTATTCACATGGATATTCTACTAGTCGAATAATCATATGAAATATCAATAACAACTTTCATAATGATGGAATGCATAATGACATACTATCATAACTTATTTAGTCCAATGCATTCCTCATATGAATAGGTTTAAACATAACATAAATATTCTCATTAAAACAAGCATACGAAATGTCAATAAATTCTTCCTAAACCATTCATGGTATAAAAATAAAAAATCTATAGTCAAACATATCACAAAACCTTCAATACAATATAGAATTTTTGTATCATAATAAATCAACTTCAAATAAGCTTAAAATTCATGAAAGGATGTTGACAAAGATGAAATCAAAACTACTTGAGAGAAATACCTCTTTTTTAAATCATTTAAAAGTCACATAATTATAAAATAGAACATTTACTTTGAAAATATTTTTATAATATTGTAAGGAAAGCTTCGATGATTTTATAATGGAGGAAAATTTTTGCACACGCTATATTAGTTGAAAAACATTCTTACATTAATTCTGTCGAAAAGGATAAAAAAGGACCTTGTTTGGAAAATACAGAAAGATTAATTTATAAACTACTTATAAAAAGTCAAAAAATGGTATAAATGACTTTAACCAATACTCCTTCAAATAGTAAGAATGATATGAAATACATTTTTAAGAAACAAAGATGTGGATGATAAAGAGGTCCCAGTAGATAATTACGTATAAACAACCTTGGATAATGAAGAGATTGTGAAATATACTATTACCTTGTACTTTTCCTTGGTTGAGGGTGGGTTAACCTCCTATATAGTGGGGAAATAATTGTTATTAAATTATCCAAGAATCATTAATATGGTATCATATATGATATTTTAACATTTCTTTGTTAATAATATCTTAGTATTATCATCGTTTCGGGTGTTAACTTACTCGTTTTATTTTATAATTTTTTTTACATAAGTCATGTTTGTTATAGATAGGTTGTATCTTATTCATATATACAGTGATATAATTTCCATAAACATTATTTTTAATAATCAAATGACAGTTATACATGCATGGAGATGATAGGGAAGGTATCTCATCGCATTCATGGAGACGGTAGTCCGTATGTACGCACGAGCGACAATATCATTCTTTTGGTATTAAAATAACATATAATTGGTTGGTATATCATACATAGAGAATAATTGTCATGTTATATTTATTATTTTCATCAGTTAAGAATCATTATCATACCCATCCAAATAATAATGTTTTTAATAACAATTACACCACGATGTGGAGATGGCAAGTCGTATGTACGCACGTATAGTGACATTTCATTCAAAGGATGGATAGTATTCTGAATATGGTTGTATCATATTTATAGTAACATCATAGTAGATATGTGATACAAGATTTATTATTTTAGAATGGAAATAACAATGAAAAAAGGAGTTGAAGAATAAATGAACTTGAAAGAGGGTGGTGAAAACATTACCTCCTCTTTGGGTTATTACTTTTTATTTGATCAAAAGGGATCCTTAGGTTAGACTTATGACCAAACTAAGGCCTCTAAATTGAATTGATGGAATTTGAGAGAATATTTGGGCAGGGTTTGTCTGAGCCAAAATTCATTAATGGTGTGAATTATAGGGAAGGGAAGTGACCTTTAATAAGAGGGGTGAGGGGCACCTTATGAAAATTTAGAAATATTATTTTATAATAAATTTGTATTTGGTTTTTAATGCCACCAAAGTGGATTATTTAAAGGTTAAGGTGTGGATAGATCACAAACCACTCAACCAATAGGTTTTAGACTGGTTTTGGTCACTATATTAACTTTATCTTTTTTATTTAACTCTTAGTTAAATAGTTTCACATTTTCCTTGTCTCTTTATGTTTTTATATTATATAGTTAATTAACATACTATAAACCTCTATGAGACCCCCAAGTGTTCTGTTAGTAATACACCTATCATTATAAAAGTCCTTTGGATGATCCTCATATTTGTTGGAATATAATACCAATTAATTATATAATATTTGTTTTAAAAACTCCTTTATGTGAAATTTGACGCTATTTAATAATTTTTTTGTTAATGTCTAAAAAACATTATTAATTCGAAAAACAATCATTAAGGAAGTATTAACAAGTCATATTAACCAAAAAAAATTGGATGTCATCAAAACATTCAAATTATATTTATTATAACATTTATAATACTAAATATTTGATTCATTAATTAAAAAGGAAAATATTGCATCATTATTGTGTCATAAATATATTTAATTATTCATCATATAAAAGTTATAAATAAAATACCATTTTGTAGGAAATATTTTTAGCTTTCTAATTAATATTTATAGTCTAAAATATGACATATATAACCCTGTTTAAAATTTTTTTGGCTAAAAGAACTATGCTTATGTCATTTTTGTATTGAATTTAACATAATTAATTTAAAGTGTCATTATCACTTGCAAGTGGATCCATGGGGTCCAACAATCAACCCAAATATGCCCATGGTTGGAATTGTATCAAACAATAGGGTCAGGACACGTTTTAATGTAATTTATGATTATTATAATCTTATTGTTTTACCCTAATTTACCAGATTCACCATTTAACCATTGTAAATAAAATATTTACCCATGTAATTATTCAAAATGTCTAAAAATAAAAGTTACCAATTTACACAATTTGGACCTCGGGGGTGTGACACATGAATCACCTCTATATATACCTGATCTGGTAACTGATGCTCAGATTTACGATAGTTTTCTACATTTGATGAATTCCATTACATGTTCTCAAAATTTTATACATATGATTATAGATCTTATGCATGATTTCTAGAAGCAGCATCACCCATCCTTCATAGGGGATGGGGGTATATATGATAATGAGTTACGGTTAAGGGACACATTATCTATCTTGAAACATCTAAAGATGCCACTATAGTAGAGGATCAAATATTTCATATAAATGCTACATGATCTGAAAACGAATTAGTGGGATGTAGTTACCCTAGATGGTAACCATAAGGGTATGGAATGGGTTGATTTCTAAAATTCGTTCCATGATAAATTCTTTATTTGGACACTGAGGGCTGATATAGTCATAGATTTCATGATTATCAAGTAATTTTCTCAGTCAATTGTGGAATATTCTTCATTTTTCATTGAGTAACAGTGCCTCTCAGTTTGTCTAGACAATTATGATATTTCTAAGACTAGATAATTTTAGGATGAACTTGTGTGTGCCATCTATACTCAGGTGAATGTCTTTCACCTACTCACATTCATGTAAATAGTGAATCAGTCCCTTATCACTGAGTGAAAACTGAGGGATAGTGATAGTAGTAAAAATATAGGACTACTACTATGGTTAAAAAGTAGTTCTTTTGTCAACTGGAATCACTCCCTACATGTTTCACATCAGTGTATTTGATGCTAGAGTACATGTGATGGTACCTCCATGATGTGTCATCAATGTGGGTGATAGGGGAAATTGAAGCCTCAGTGTGACAGAGACCCCCTAGTGTGCTGGTTTTTCAGCCTTATGGGGAAACATTAGATATTATTTCAGACAATTTCATTAGATTCATGTGGAATTGGTTCTACAACAGCTCTGCCTACATGGGACGGTTATTTTACACTGTGTCGGGTGGGGAGATAAAGTAGCGCCGACATGACTATTAGAGGATGAAGTGATGTCCATGGTATCCAGAATCATTATAACCAGAGGTGATATCATAGTTGTTATGATCATGGTGGTGTTGTTGAATCATATGGCCATAGATCAGTCCAGTTACATATAGTATATCCAATGCCTGAGGATGAGGCTGTAAGACCATCTATAGAATAAGGTATTATTCTAGTAGCCTCCATTATGTTATCTTGTTTATTTATGAAAATTGAATCAAAATCATTCATCTATTTATCTAATGTGGAAATACTTGGTATATAAATACAATATTTTTGTAGTGTGATTACCCTAAATATACTATTTGGAAAATTGTTATAGGGCATATGCTAATAATTGGACTTCCCCGTTGAGGTAGGAAGTTATTCTTTCATATGGGAAATATTTTTTCTTGATGTTTTATTCTTTTATTATAACCCCCTGACCCCAGTTACCTAGAGTCGGTGCATTATTACATAATAGTGTCATGATCACAAAATATCATGCTTCGAAAGACCGGTTAGTTTAGAATCCTTGGATGCACTAGATACATTCATAAAGTTTACATTACATTATAATGTGAAAACTATAACAAAATATTCTCTCCACACTCATATCCCCTTATCCTATCCATGTAGGTCATTGATAAAATACTTCTTCACATCCTGGAAAAAATAAAACATAGAAAGGGGTGAGATCAGATTCTCAATAAGGATATCAATATAGAGGAATCTTTCATAAATAAGAAGAAACATTTAAGTCAATGTATAACTAAAACAAAATTCTTTTAAACATGAACTTCAACATAACATGGAAGAAGTAAAATGAAATAATTCCATTTAATTATTCATATGGATATTCTACTAGTTGAATAATCACATGAGATATCAAAAACAACTTTCATAATGATGGAATGCATA
The DNA here is from genome assembly GCA_963277665.1 of Viscum album. Classification (NCBI taxonomy): domain Eukaryota; kingdom Viridiplantae; phylum Streptophyta; class Magnoliopsida; order Santalales; family Viscaceae; genus Viscum; species Viscum album. Next base: position 1,204,001,692 of record OY728135.1, read on the forward strand.
ATGACAGACTATCATAACCACATAGTCAAGACCGTGTTCCAAGACTACAAATAAGATTTTTTTCAAAGCCTTGTGCCAAGAAACTAGTTTGTCTCGTGAGACCTACCAATGCATCGAGGAGCTATAGTGGGATCCACCAATCACTTATTAAGTCCAATGCATTCCTCATATTAATAGCTTTAAACATAACATATACATTCTTATTAAAAATTACCTACGAAATCTCAATACTTTCTTTCTAAACCATTCATTATATAGAAATAACACATCCATAGTCGAACATATCACAAAACCTTCAATACAATATTGAAGTTTTGTATCATAATAAATCAACATCAAATAAGCTTAAAATCCATCAAAGGATGTTGACATAGATGAAATCAAAACTATTTGAGAGAAATATCTCTTTTTTTAAATCATTTAAAAGTCACATAATTATAAAAGAAAACATTTACATTGAAAATATTTTTATGATATTGTACGGGAAGCTTCGATGATTTTATAATGGCGAAAAATAGCCGCACATGCCTTATAAGTTAAAAAAATATTCTTACCTTAATTCTGTCAAAAAGGTGAAAAAGGACCTTGTTTGGAAAAATATGGAAAGATTCCATTATAAACATATAATAAAAATTCAAAAAAGGGTATAAATGACTTTAAACCATAGTCTGTAAAATAGTATGAATTATTTGAAATACATTTTTAAGAAAATGGATGTGGATGATAAAGAGTTCCCAGTAGATAATTACGTATAAACAACCTCAGATAATGAAGAGATTGTGAAATAAACTCTTACCATTTAATTTTATGTGGTTGAGGGTAGGTTAACCTCCTGTATAATGGTTAAATCATTATTATTAAATTATCCATGAATCATTAATATGATATCATATATGATATTTTAACATTGATTTGTTAATAATATCTTAGAATTATTATCGTTTCAGGTGTTATTTTACTCATTTCATTTTATATAATTTTTTATATAAGTCAGGTTTGTTATTCATAGGTTGTATATTATTCATATAAAAAATTATATCAAGTCCTTCAACATTGTTTTTAATCATCAAATGAGAATTGTAATTGCATGGATACGATGAGGAAGGTATCTCATTGCGTTTGTGGAAACGGTAGTCCGTACGTACGCACGAGCGACAATATCATTCTTTTGATATTAAAATAATATATAATTGGATGATATATCATATATACATAATAATTATCATGTGATATTTATTATTTAAATTAGTTACACATTATTATCATACCCATCCAAATAATAATGTTTTGAATAACAATTACACCACGACGTGGAGACGGTAAGTCGTACGTACGCACGTATAGTGACATGTCATTCAAATGATGGATATCATACTGAATATGGTTGTGACATATTTATAATAACATCATAGTATATATATGATACAAGATTTATTATTTTTGAAAGGAAATAAAAAAGAAAAAAGGATTTGAGGATGAAAGGAACTTGAAAGAGGGTGGTGAAAATATTACCTGTTCTTTGGGTTCTTTCTTTTGATTTGATCGAAAGGGATCCTTAGGTTGGCATTATGATCAAACTGAGGCATCATGGTTTAAGTGAGTGAAGTTGAGAGAATATTTGGTCAGGGGTTGGATAATCCAAAAGGCTTTGAAGGTGTGAATTAGAGGGAAGGGGAAGTGCCCTTTAATAAGTTGGGTGAGGGGCACCTTAGGAAAATCTAGGAATATTATTTTATAATAAATTCATATTTGGTTTCCAATGGATACAAATTGGATTATTTAAAGTTTAAGGTGGTGATACGTTGAAAACCACTCAACCAATAATTTTTAGACTATTTTGGGTCACTATATTAAATTTATCTTTTTTATTTAACTCTTAGTTAAATAGTTTCACATTTTCCATGTCTCTTTGTATTTTTATATTATATAGTTAATTAACTTTCTATAAACTTCCATAAGACACCCAAGAGATCCATTAGTAATACACCTATCATTATATAAGTTCTTTGACTGATCATTTTATTTTTAGGAATATAATATCAATTAATAATATAATATTTGTTTTAGAAACACCTTTATGTGAAATTTGACACTATTTAATAATTGATTTTTGTTAAAGTATTAACAACTTTATTAATTCAAAAAAACTCATTAAAGAAAAAATTAACAAGTCATATTAAACAATTAAATTTTTTTCTGTGATCAAAACAATCAAATTATATTTATTTTAAAATTTATAATATTGATTATTTGATTCTCTCATTAAAAAGGAAAATACTGCATCATTATTGTGTCATAAATAAATTTACTTATTACATCTATAAAAATTATTAATTAAATACCATTATGTAGGAAATATATTTATCCTTATAATGAATATTTATAGTAAAAAATATAACATATAAAACACTATTTAAAAATTTTTTGTCTAAAAGATATATGCTTATGTCATTTTTGTATTCAATTTAACTTAATTAATATAAAGTGTCATTATCACTTACATGTGGATCCAAGGGGTCCCAAAATCGACCCAAAGATGACCATGGTCGGACTTTTATCAACCAATAGGGTTAGAAAAAGTTTTGGGGTAATTTATTATTATTATTATATTACTTTTTACCCATATTTACCGGATTTATCCTTTAACCATTGTAAATACAATATTTACCAAAGTAATTATTCAAAATGTCTAAAAATAAAAGTTACCTCTTTACACAATTGGGACCTCCTGATTCTAAATATGGAATCTATTTTTCTAAATTCAAAACACAGAAGTTATAGAAATTAATTTTAAAATTAATTCTCATTGTTAAAACAAAAATCATGTTTCTAAGAGATAATAACTATCAAAAGATTGGCACTTGCTTATGTCCATTTTAAATGTGAAATTATGTTCATTGACCAAAATTGGATTATATTGTATTAATACAATCTAATTTTACTCTAAAACAACTCATGTTCATAATTTATCAATAATAATTATTTCGACTAAAAAAGTAGTTTTTAATTAAAATTTAGTAATTTTCACTATTTATCAAAATTTGAAAGTTATCCTAAATGTACAAAAAAATTCACCCAATCTAATTTAAATATTCAGAATCCAAAAATGAAGTCCAATTTGAATGATAAAATGTATTAAATTTCAAAAAGTGGGTATTACTATTCATCACGGCTAGTATGATTGGTTGTGGTGTGTGTTAGAACACGAAGATGCGTACAACACATGCTACTGTATTATTCAAGGAGATGTGTATCGTTGAAGCTTTGGGTGTTACATTATACCATCCTTCAAATAAATTCATCCTCAAAATTTCTATAATACTAAGACATAAAAATACTATGGTGGTTCTTCATCATAAGTTCCTCGGGTTCTCACATTGCCTCTTCAATCTTTTGGTTTCACCATAGAACTTTTACCAAACGAGTTGTCTTGTTTCTAAACACGTGTTCTATCGTATCAAGAATCTTGAAAGGCTCTTCATAATAAGAAAGATCGGGTTCTTGTTCTAATTCTACATAGGTGAGTACATTCATTAGGTCAGGCATGTATTTTCTAAACAGTGATATGTGGAACATATTGTGAACTTTAATGAGACTTGGTGGTATTGACAAACGGTAAGCTAGAGCCCTAATTTGTTCTAGAATTTCGAATGGTCCGATGTACTTGGGACTCAATTTACCTTTCTTACCAAAACGTATAACACCCGTCTATGGAGATACCTTCAAGAAAACATGATCTCCTACCTAAAATTCTAAATCCTTCCTTCAGTTATTGGCATAACAATTCTGTCTACTTTGAGCTCCTTAGATTTGGGTTTGAATTACCTTCACATTTTCCATCATTTACTCCACAAGTTATGGTCCTATGAGTTTTCATTCACCAAGATCGTCCCAACAGGTTGGTGTGCGACATCGTTTTCCATATAACGCTGCATATGGTCCCATTCAAATACTTGAATGAAAGATATTGTTATAGGAAAATTCTACAAAAGGTAAATATTGATCCCACATACCATGAATGTCAAGTGAGCATGATCTCAACATGTATTCTAAGGTTTCAATAGTCCGTTCTGATTGTCCATCAATTTGGGGGTGGTAAGAAATGCTCAAATGAAGTTTAGTATCCAAGGTCTTCTGAATACTTTTCCAGAATCTTGATGTAAAAACGTGGATAACGATCAGACATAATATATATGGGTACTCGATGATGTCTCAAAACGTCACTAATATATAGCATTTCTAGACGTTCAAGTGGTAAATCTTCCCTTATAGAAAGCAAATATGCTGAATTGGTTAGATGATCAACAATGAACCATATTGCGTCAATCCTTCTAGGAGTCTTTGGTAGTCCCATGAAAAACTCCATCATGATATTATCCCATTTCCACTCAGGTATGGGAAGAGGTTGCATGACTCCTCTAGGCTGTTGTCTTCCAGCTTTTGCTTGTTGGACGACCATTCTTCTTGACACAAAATCAGAAATCTCCATCCTCATGTTGTCCCACCAAAAATGTTCCTTCAAATCCTTATACACCCTGGTGATCCCAGGGTGTATAGAATAATTTGATCTATGAGCATCATCCAATAATTCCATTTTTAGATCAGGTATTTCGGGAACACAAATTATCTTCCAAAATTTCTAAATTACATCTTCATACACAAATTCACTCAATCTCCCATCATTTACAGCGTTAATATTCTTTTTAAACTCTTCATCATCGGTCTGAGAACTCTTTATCCTTTCTATTAATGATGGTTTGGCAACCATTTGAAAAAGTATTAATGTTTCAGCTTATATGGTGATTCCCATGTCTATCTTTACTAGATCCATGTATATAGGATCCTTTTCAACTCTCATCTTGTTCAAAACTCCATGGTCCTTTCTAATCAAGGAATATTCTACATTATTTTCCTTCCCGAGGTGTTTGTGTATCGTGCAATCATAATCCTTGAGCAATTCAATCCATCTCATTTTCCACATGTTGAGTTCTTTTTGTCAGAAAATATACTTCAAACTCTTGTGATTAGTATAAATCTCACATTTTTCACCATAGAGGTAGTGTCTCCATATCTTTAAAATAATGATCATAGCTTTTGACCTAATATCATTAGTAGGATAGTTTTTCTCATGAATTTTCAGCTCTCATGATGCATATGCAATAACTCTATCATTATGCATAAGGACACAACCAATTCCTTTCATGGATGAATCACCATAAATAATGAACCCATCATTCCCCGATGGTAGAGTCAATATTGGATCATTGACTATTCTTTTCATCAGTTATACAAAACATTCTTCAAACTGTTTTTTCAAAAAAAAAATTGAACCCCTTTACGTGTGAGTGTCATTAATGGGTTATCCAATCAGGCGAAATTCTAGACGAAACGTCGACAATAACCTGCTAAACTAATAAAACTGTGTACCTCAGTTATACTCATTCGTGTTGGCCATTAATGGATTGCTATTATCTTAGAAGGATCAATATAGATTCCATTTTTAGAGACAATATTGGCATGAATAGAAATCTCCTGAATCTATAATTTACACTTGCTAAACATCCCATATAATTCATTTCTTCTCATAGTCTTTAGGATAATTCGCAAGTGATTTTCATGATCTTAGTTGAATTTGGAGTATACCATGATATCATCAATAAATTCCATAAAAAATCATCGAGATATTCCCTGAATTTATTTTCATTAGATCCAGGAAAACAGAGGGTGAATTAGTCAGCCCAAAAGGCATTACTGTAAACTCATAATGCCCGTACCTGGTTCAGAATGCTGTCTTTGGAATTTAATCCTTCTTCACACACAACTGATGGTTTCCAAAACGAAGGTCAATCTTAGAAAAGTATTGAGCACCATGTAGTTTGACAAAAAAAATCATCAATGCAAGGTAGGGGATACATGTTCTTTTTTGTTATAACATTGATCTACCTGAAGTCGATACATAACCTCAGAGATCCATCTTTCTACTTAACAAAAATGACAGGGGATCGCCATTGAGAAACACTAGGGTGAATAAATCCTTTATTACTCAATTCCTCTATTTGTTTCTTTATTTCAACTAATTCCACAGTGGCCATTCTATATGGGGTCTTCAATATAGGCCTTGAACTAGGAATTAAATCAATGGAAAACTCAATTTCTCGTTCTTGAGATGTCTAGGTAAATCTTCTGGAAAAACATCTATATATTCTTTCACAATAGGTACTCATCTATTTGAACATTCCTTTCCTCACCCAAAGTTATTTCACTCTCTTCCTCCACCATAATTGAATTTAGTTGAGCTATTGGGGGTGGATCAAGATAAGAATCAGGTGGTGATGATTCTGCTCTAAAGATAAGGTGTTCTTTATCATCATCATAAAAAAACATAACATCCTTATTCTTATAGTAAATCATCACATCATGGTCTGAAATCCAATCTATACCATGGATTAAATCAAATTCAATCATGGGTATGACGATGAGATCATCGGATAAAGAACAATTATGTGATCTAATGGGGACTGATTCACAAAAGTGTTTTTCAATGATACTTCCCCTGGGAGTTTGAACCGACAACTCCATTGTAAAATCAAATTGGAAATATCTAATTTTTTAGAAAACTAGGATGATATGAAACAATGTGAGAATCCAGAATAAATTAATGCATTTTCTAAACTTGAAGAAACCATTAAATTACTAGCCACCACGTCATTCAGAGCTTCTACCTCGGTAGTAGTGATATCATAGGGGTTGCCTTGATCCCTTGTCCTTTTCTGAGGTAAGTTCCCCTGACACTTAGGACATTAATTTTCATAATGTCCCATCTCCCTTCTGTTGTATAATTGAACGTCGGTAGATTCTTTCTTCCCATTTCAATCATGAGCTTGGTGGCCTTTTTCACCACACTTGTAACAGACTCCATTCCTTCCAAAAAAGTATCGGGGTGTTTCTTCCAACATTTACTACAGGATGGATAATCATCCTTTCCATTCTTCCCCTTATTTCAATTTCCTTAGTGATCAGTAGATCTCCACTTCTCTTTCTTTTCTTTAAAGTTTTAATTCTTAGAGAATTCTTTTTCTATCTTAATAGTGCATTGGAAAATATACTTGTACAATGAGATGGTTTGTAAGAATAATTCTTGACAAAGAAATAGTTATGACCCATCAAAGAAATGATCAATCTTACTTTTTCAGTTACTTATATAATCTGCAGCATATCGTGCTAACCTTGTAAAGTTGGCCTCTTACTTTGCGACATTATCATCCTTCTTTTGTCTCAGACTCAGAAATTACCTTTCCATATCTGCTCGATGTTGACGAGGAATGTATATTTCTCATAAAATCACTTTGAACTCCCTCCCTTCCATATTTGATACTTTTTAATCTTCCTTTGTGTTTTGAATCAATGACCACCATTGGTCAACATCTCTAGTGAAGCAGTAAACTGCCATGATGACTTTTTCCCTTTCGCTACTCCCCAGGTTAGGGAAACTTTTCTCTAAGGAATTTATCCATTGCTCAGCTACTAATGGATATGTACTACCATTGAATGTTGGTGGTTTTTTCATCATGAAGCGATTTAACATTGATCCTCTATGCTGAAGATCAGGGTGCTCCATACGGGTAAGTTTATTATTCATAACCTCAGTGAGTTATCCCAGTATGGTGATTAACTAATCAGCACTAGTTGTATACCATCTCCACTATAATTGTCTTGAGTAGGAGGGAAATCCCTGCATGGATTGCATGCATTGATATGGTTTCCATTTCTTCCAGCAGGATCCATTTCCAAACAACTGTATTAACTAGATTAGTTTATGAATGAAAATACATAATTCCAAACTTTTAATACACTTAACATAAATTGAACAGTTTATGGATATAATCCATAATCATAAAAAATTATTTTTTGACTAATTATATACTCATAAACCCTTCAAAATGGTTTATAAAGAAAATGAGAATTATCCTAAGCATATCCCCCAGGAGTTTCATAACCAAGAGTACAGTAAGTCTTGTTGTCGTGCACCAGTTCTCGTTAGATTCTATCTCAAAGCGGTGTTTTCAGGTTTTACCCCTAGATACATCTGTGCCAGAGCCACCTCTACCAGCTTGTAACCAGATAGGGATTTATTGCTCGGAAAACTCACAAAATCTCTAAAATACCAAAATTATAGGATGTTCTTCTATACGAATCCTCAAATTACATCTTAGGTTTATGTTCTCTAATCAGAGTTTATCAAAATCTAGCTCCCAATGTTTGTACTAAACATCCTCTAATAACAACTGTAACACCCCAACCTAGTTACCTAAAGTCGTTGCATTATTACATAACATCAACATGATCATAGAATATCATGTCTCGAAAGACCGAATAGTTTAATAGCCTTGTAATTACTAGATACATTCATATACATTACATTACATCATAATTTGAAAACTACAACAACATTTTGTCTCCAAACTCATATCCCCTTATACTATCCATGAAGATCATTCATAAAATACTTATTCACATCATGGGAAAAATAAAAAATTAAAAGGGGGGAGCTTAGATGCCCAGTAAAGATAACAATATAGAGGAAACTTTCATAAATGAGCATAAACATTTAAGGTAATGTATAACTAAAACGAAATCCTTTTAAACATGAACTTCAGTATAACATTGAATAAATAAAAAGAAATAAATCCATTTAATTTTTCACATGGATATTCTACTAGTACAATAATCACATGCAATATCAATAACCACTTTCATAATGATGGAATGCATAATGCCAGACTATCATAACCACATTGTCAAGGCCTTGTGCCAAGACTAGAAATAATATTTTTTCAAGGCCTTCTGACAAGACACTAGTTTGTGTCATGAGACCTACCGATGCATCGAGTATCTGTAGCGGTCTCCACCCATCATTTATTAATTCCTATTCATTCCTCATATAAATAGGTTTAAACATAATATAAACATTCATATTAAAAATACCATAAGAAATGTCAATAATTTCTCCATAAACCATGAATTGTATAAAGATAACACATCCACAGTCAAACATATCACAAAACATTCAATACAATATGGAAGTTTTGTATCATAATATATCAACATCAAATAATCTTAAAATCAATCAAAGGATGTTGACATAGATGAAATCAAAAGTATTTGAGAGAAATTTTTCTTTAATCATTTAAAAGTCACATAATTATAAAATAAACCATTTACATTTAAAATATTATAATAAGATTATAAGGGAAGCTAGGATGATTTTATAATGGCGGAAAATAGCCACACATGCCGTATAAGTTAGAAAACATTCTTTCCTTAATTCTGTCGAAAAGGTAAAAAAGGACCTTTTTTGGAAAAATACGGAAAGATTACATTATACATTTCATATAAAAAGTCAAAAAAGGGTATAAATGACTTTAACCCATAGTCTGTAAAATAGTAAGAGTGATTTGAAATGCATTTTTAAGAAACATGGATGTCGATGATAAAGAGGTCTCAGTAGATAATTACGTATAAACAACCTCGGATAATTAGGATATTGTGAAATAAACCCATACCATGTACTTTTCCTTGGTTGAGGGTTAGTTACCCTCCTATATAATGGTGAAATAATTGTTATTAAACTATAAAAGAATCATTAATATGATATCATTTATTACCTTTTAACATTTCATTGTTAATAATATCTTAGTATTATCATCGTTTCGAGTGTTAGTTTACTTGTTTTATTTTATATGTTTTGTTACATAAGTCATATTTGTAATGGATATGTTGTATTTTATTCATATAAATAATGATATAAATTACATAAACATTATTTTTAATCATCAAATGAGAGTTATACATTCATGGATGTGATGGGAAATGAATCTCATTGCGTTCGTGGAGTCGGTAGTCCGTATGTATGCATGAGCGACAATATCATTCTGTTGATATTAAAATAATATATAATTGGATCTTATATCATATATAAAGAATAATTATACGGTTATATTTATTATTTACATCAATTACACATCATTATCATATCCATCCAAATAATAATGTTTTGAATAACAATTACACCATGACGTGGAGACGGTAAGTCGTATGTACACACATATTGTGGCATGTCATTCAAAGGATGGATAGAATACTGAATATGGTTGTACCATATTTATAATAACATCATATTATATAGATGATACTAGATTTATTATTTTACAATAGAAATAACATAGAATGAAGAAGTTGAAGAAGAATGGAACTTGAAAGAGTGTGGTGAAAACATTACCTCTTCTTTGGGTTCTTGCTTTTGATTTGATCAAAAGGGATCCTTATGTTGGATACCTGGTCAAAATAAGGCCTCTAGGTTGATGTGGGGGAAGTTGAGAGAATATTTGGGTAGGGGTTTTCTGATCAAAAATGATTTGAATGTGTGAATTAGAGGGAAGGTGAGGTTCCCTTTTATAAAAGGGGTGAGGGTCACCTTAGGAAAATCTAGAAATATTATTTTATAATAGATTCATATTCGGTTTATAATGGCTAAAAAGAAGATTATTTAAAGGATAAGGTGGGGATAGGTCGAAAAACACTCAACCAATAGGTTTTAGATAGGTTTGGGTCACTATATTAACTTTATCTTTTTGATTTAACTCTTAGTTAAATAGTTTGACATTTTCCATGTCTCGTTGCATTTTTATATTATATAGTTAATTAACATACTATAAACTTCCAAGAGACCCCCATGTGGGAAATTAAGAATACACCTATCATTATATTGGTCCTTTCTCTGAACATTACATTTTTAGGAAAAGAATATCAATTAATAATATAATATTAGTTTAAAGAACTCCTTTATGTCAAAATTGACAGTATTGAACAATTGATTTTTGTTAAAGTCTTAACAACTTTATTAATTCGAAACAAATTTATTTAGGAAATCCAAACAAGTCATATTAACCAATAAATTTTTTTTATGTCATCAAAATGTTCAAAATATATTTATTTTAACATTTATAATACTAATAATATGATTGTTTCATTAATAAGGAAAATACTACATCATTATTATATCATAAATAAATTTAATTATTCAATGTATAAAAATTATAAATAAAATACCATTATGTAGGAAACAATATTATATTTCTAATGAATATTCATATTCAAAAATATAACATATATAACCTTATGTAAATTGTTTTTTCTAAAAGATATATGCTTATGTCATTTTTGTAATTACTTTAACTTAATTAATATAAAGTTGAATTATCACATACAAGTGGATCCATGGGGTCCCAAAATCGACCCAAAGATGACCGTGGTTGGACATGTATCAACCAATAGGGTTATTAAACGTTTTAGGGGAATTTTGTATTATTATAATATTACTTTTTACCCATATTTACCGGATTTACCCTTTAACAATGGTAAATACAATATTTACTGAAGTAATTATTCAAAATGTCTAAAAATAAAAGTTAACTATTTACACAATTTGGAACTCATGATTATAAATATGGAATACATTTTTCTAAATTCAAAACACAGAAGTGGCAAAAATTAATTTAAAATTATTTCCCGTTGTTAAAACAAAAATTGTGTTTTTAAGAGATAATAACAATCAAAAGATTAACACTTGCTTATGTCCAGTTTCAATGTGAACTTCTGTCCAATGTCCAAAATTGGATTAAATGGTAAATATATAATCTAATTATACTCTAAAATCCATCAAATTCATAATTTATCACAATTAATTATTTCGATTAAAAAGATGTTTTTATTTAAAATTTAGTAATTTTCTTTATTCATCAAAATATAAAAGTTATCTGAAAAGTTCCAAAAATTCACCCTAAGCTAATTTCTATATTCCAAATAATAAAATGAAGTCCATTTTGAATGATAAGATATATAATATTTTAAAAAGTGTGCATTACTATTAATAATGGCTAGTTTGATTGGTTGCGTTGTGTGTTAGAACTCGATGTTCCGTGAAACACACGCTACTGTATTATTCAAAGAGAAGCATACCATGGAAGCATAGGGTGTTATATTTATTTAATTACCAAGTTAGATTTGTAGGTTCTGTATAATGCCTATATAGACTATTTTCACCCTAGGGTGTTTTGTACGTCACTATAGGGTAGCAGTTATTTACATAAGCATGAGTGGGACTTCATGGCTAGTAGAGTTGGACCAAAGAATTATAGGAAAAGCAGAGTGAAAACAAATATTACCAATATCTTTATGGAGTATCAATGATTACATCATTCTAAATTCCCTCTAGTAGAATATCATTAAAGGGATGTATTTTCAAAAAAGTAATTCTGACTTACCTCTTTAGAAAGAGGTAGAGTTTTTTATCGACTTTATTCAATGAGACTCTCTAGTGTACATTTCATTTTATATGATGTAAAATACTATGATCCAAGATCTCAAGAAGTATCTAGAGGACATGGAGGACATGGGTGTTATATGTCCCAACACTCCTTGGGTTTTACTGTACTTTTTTTCAATAACATTGATGAGACCCTTCATCTATTAATGGATTCTAGATGTTTAAACCAACATATAGTCACGAACTGTTATCCACTACCCCAAATAGATGATATCTTTAACAAGCCCAGAGGAGATACGTTTTTCTCCAAGATCAACTTGAAATCAAGTTGTCGTGAGGTGTGAGTAAGAGTAATATATGTCCCATTATACATCATTCCCTAGAATTTATGGTTTGTATGAGTACCACATTATTTCATTCACTATTACAAATGTTCCTTCTGTTTTAATGTATTTTATGGATAGGTTTTTTAATATGGATAGATAGTTTTTTTTTCATAGTATTCTTGGATGGAATCTCAGTGTATTCTCCCACTCATAGTGACCATTCAATGTAACTTGAAAACATTCTAAGTATACTGAAATAGAATCATATTTAAGCCAATCTTAATAAGTTCCAATAATAGATAAATAAAATCATTTATTTGGTCATATTATATTATAATCAAGAGTCTCTGTTGACCTATGGATTGTGAGTTTAGTAGTTTCTTAGAATAATCTCAATAAAATGTTAGTCAAAATATGTTTCTTGTGGATAGATGGTTATTATAGGAGTTTCGTACTGAAATTTTCACCCATTGAATCACCCCATTCTAGTCTTACAAATAAGCGTGCTATGTTAATTGGATCAGAAATGTGTGAGACAACCTTTCATGAGATGAAAGGGATGATTCTATTAACACTAATTTTGGTTCTATCAGAGATAGGAAGTGGTTATACATTGTACTATGATGAACCAGGATGAATCATAGGAGTAGTGCTACTATAGGTAGAAAGCGATATTTAATAAAGATCTAAGAAATTGTGCCCCCTTGAGAGAAATTACTAGATGCCCGACCATCAGCTTGTAGCAATTTTCCATGCCTTAAATTGCTAAAGACATTATCTTTTGAGTGAGATGTTTAGGGTGTATACATACCCTAATATACTTAATTATATATTTACCTATTGTGACATGAATATCATATAATGAAGATGTTTCTAAAATCTTTAGTCCTTTTATTTTTCGCTTTCCAATATTCATGGAAAAGTTAATGCAATAAATTGTGTGATGAGTCAAAAATAATATTCACAAATCATATAAGAAGCCATTGAAAAATGGAATTTAATTTCCCAATTCAGATATTATTATTTGGAGTTTCAAGATAATCATGATTAGTCCTATCTCTCATCCTTTATAGTAACATCTTCCCTCCTTGAGGAAGTAATGATTAGGCAGTTTTCATATCATGAGGGATTGGTTCTCCATGAGTGCATTACAGGAGACGACCCACATATGGTCGGGCCTATGTGAAAGGATTGAATACCTCATATACATAGACTTGTCTAGGTTCTTACTGATATGAGATAGGATATGATGAAAGAGTCCCATAGTACTGAGTGAGATTTTCATCCAGGAATCCCAAAGATGTATCGAGACATGTGAAGCTAGTATAGATGGACTTGGATGAAACCTTAGACATAATGATTTACCACTAGGTGTTCCACTTATAAGTGGGTGTGGGTGGAATACGACAGGTATATAGGATCATTATAGAAACTTCTAATCCATAAATAGAAATTTGAATTTTTTACTATGGAATTTGTAGTTGGTTTACCTAGGTCTCTTAGAGGAGGTGACACTATAGGTATTTTCTTTGACAAAATTCTAATTTTATCCCACATCATTCCTATCCAGGAGACTTTATTATTTAATGAAATTGGAATATTGTATGGTTTTGTGATCATTAGACTACATTAGGTCCCTCATACTATCACTTCAAATAGATACACCCATTTTACATTATGGTTTGGGATTTGGTTCTAGAAAGCTATGGGCACACAAATGATTTTGACCAAAAAATTTCCCCCCAAACTGAGGAACATTCTTGGTGGATGATGCAAGTTTTAGAGGACATGAATTATGAATTCATCCTTGATTTTATCGGTTCATGGTAGAATCATTTCAATCTTGTTGATTTATCCTATAATAACTTCTTTCAGACAACTATTTTGATAGATTATTTGAGGCCTTTTATGATTGGTCAGGAATCTGACCACTATGATCGATAGAGGTATGAGAGGCATCCCAACTAGGACCACATATTCTGCAAAAGTATATGAATTAGGTTTTACTAATCATATAGAAAATTTCTACTAGTCATTATAGATTGAAATTGTATTTCTATTTTCATTGACGAACTCTGAAGTTCGAGGTTGGAAATCATGATTTTATGCGGGTATCGCACATGCTAGGGAATAGAAATATAAAGAGGATTGAGAAGTTATCACTATGATATTTTTCTCCTTTTGATATTATGGAGGGATTCATGCCTGTAGACTATCTATTTCTACTACTTTAATGGTATCATGCAATGCACAACCTCTTCCAGGTTTCACAACTGTATTGGTATCGTTCCAACCCATCACATGCTTTTGAACCTGAGAGTGGTGAGATATATATTGGTGTTTCTTTCAAGGAGTATCCTATACAAATATATGACCAAATAATAAAATCACTATGAGGACATCCTTTCCCTCCAGTACATGTTTTATCACAACACTGGAATGTACAAGACGATACTTGGGAGCGGGAGTCTATCGTATACAACCTATGCCCAAATTTATTCCAAGATAGTGTTTTTCTTCCCTTGGATGGTGAACTCAGGGTTGAGTTCCTTTAAGGGGTGGAGACAATAAGAAACCTATTTTTCACTAAGGTATGGATCCTTTATATTTCTTTCTAATTAATTATTTTTAACTAATTTGGATGTGTTATGAGTAAGTGAAGGTTTCCTTGGTGTATGGAGATTTCTATGATATTGGAACCCCTGATGGAGGGAGAAAATGGAATGTCACATGGTTTGAGTAAAAAATGTGAGTAAGGAAACATGGTCAGTATTATCTATTCATTGATCATGAGAGGGATGATATGGGGCTCACATTTTTTCTAAACCCTGCATTTTGGGCCGCATGGCCCTACCAATTCATCATTTTATAAATTGTAATATGGGTGCTCTATTTTCTTCAAGCATCATTTGATAAAATTGAATGGTTGGTTTCATGTCATAGAATCCATTTCTTCTAATAATGGAGGGTAGTATAATGAGCCTAGTGAAATGAATATGACTAATATGAATCAATTAAATTGATATATGCTCATTGGACATCTAATGCTAAAGAAAGGAAATGCTTGAACCAAATGACATATTAAATTGTATGACCATCACTTGGTGTAACTTAATAAATGTATTAAAATTAAAGTGACCAATTAAATAATGACATTGAAATTATTATAGGGGTGGTCAAACTTGTGTTAGATATTGGATTACTAAGGGAGTTCCTTGAGAACACATGGATTCTATTGTTTTTCAAGGATATTGGTTGCCTTGGTTGAGACCCACCTTGGTTCATGATCTTTATCTAAAAGTTGATGCCCCTAAGACACCACATGATCCCTCCTTTACTACTATATAATGATGTGGATTCTCTCTATGGAACTATAATGGATTCCACTTACATGAGGTTCCTTGGTTACTTCCTTAGGCATAACCACATCTTATCACATTTTACCATGGATGTACTCCTTGGACACAATTAGGTCATTAATTGTGGAATTCATTGGAGGATGTTCCTTGGATTACACTCTTATCCTTAGCCAATATGTAGTTACTACTGAGTTGGTGACCCATGGGGTCTTGGATTACTTGGTTATCACCCTATAACCCTTTTATTATTAATATCAATACATGTTCCCTTGTTAGATAATGGAACCTATAATATTACAATTAGAGGTGATTTCAGTTATGAAAGCAGATGTGTTTTTAAATGTTGGGGTCGAAGCCTCAATTTATTATTAGAGCAAATACCTCAAAGAGGGTAGAGGGAGACCCGATACATAACACAAAGGCCCAAGTCCAGGTGACCTGAATACAAGGCTTGAAAGACCATTTTTTGCCCCAATGGACCCTCTGTGAATAGTTCTACTACAGTACTCTGCGCAGCTATAGTACCTGCTACAGTACCGACGCCGCTATAGTAACCTGCAACAGTTCCTCTGCCACTACAGTGCTGCCACCGCTACAGTCCCACCATTGTTATAGTGTCTGCTACAGTGCCCGCTACAGTTCCCTGTTACAGTTCCCTTCTACAGTCCCCGGAAATTCATCCGTGCTTGGATTTGAGCCCAGGTCTTTTGGATGCCAAGGAGGAGCCTGTACCATTTGGGTACATGCTCGTTGGCGATGTGATTTTAGTTATGGATATGCCTCAAATGACTCAAATATATAAAATGAATTAATTTATAAAATAACATGTTACATGTTTTGACACCATCCAAGCGAAGAAGTAATTATAAGGTTTTTTACATTATTATACTATTTAATTTTATAAATGCATTCGTGCACATTGTTTCATATTTTTTTACCCAAATATGATTTTCAAACACCGTTGGTGGTATTATACTAAGATTTAAATCACACCCTATCCAGGATACCAATATTACCTGGGAAGATTACATGTATACAAATGTCTTAAAATGGAATATTTTCACTTTGGGAAAATGATTAACTGATTGATTTGGATGGAGTTTCTACCAGATGACCGAGATAGAGCTCATGATGATTTTAATATCATTTCGAAACCTTTTTAAAAAAATATACAACTCCTGACCACTATTTTTAATCCCTTTTTTTAAAATATATAAATACGCGACATTTCATCATCAACGTTTGTATATTTATATCAGTTTCACATGTATTATTATTTAGTTTACTTCAACTATGTCCTTGTATTATTTATTTTTTCTTCCTTTATTTAATATATTTTGTCATAATAATATTTTGTAATACACTCCATTAATGAGGAATTAATATCCCCATAGATACATGCGAAGACCACATTGATAGTCTACAGCCTCTAGAATTCGTGGATATGTGCTTGAGGCCATATTCTTACCAGGCTTGGGGAACCTCCAGTGGAATTTAGTTTTGGGACGTCACATTTCCTTTATCTAATTGACCATGTAGTCCTTTACAGATATTATTTGTAGTAATTTATGGATTTCATATTAATGTGGGAATTTGTTTGTTTTAGTGGTGATGATATTCAAGGAGGTAGACGGGGTGACTGGAGGGAGCTGGTATCAATGAGTGGATATAGAGGCATAGTGGGGGATGTAAATTATTTTAAAAAATTATTTTTATATGGTATTTTTTAAATTATTTAAACTATTATTGATATATTTTAGTGATTTTTTTATTTTTCATATAATTTCAACTCATGTAAATGTCAGGAAAAAATTACAATTTTCACATAACTCAAATATCTATTTAAAAATCATTCCCAATTGTTAAATAATATTGTTTGGAAGGTTTCACCACAAAATGGTGATGGGGGTATCCTTGATAAATGTCGCATTCATTCTAAAGAATTTAATGGATGGAAGGATCTGGATGGTTTGTGACAATTGATGCCTATATATATTTTTTATACTTTTTGTCATCTCACATATGTCTTAGATCACCCATGAGAGTGTTCATAGGGGACATTTTGTTAGAAGTGAGTATCATAAATCCTTTATGTGTTGTTATTGGGTAGTAAGGATGGTTTTCTCAATATTTAAGTCCTTATAGAAAACCATGGAGAGGTTTGTGTCAAAAATATATTATATGTGTGTTGTGGGGATTTGTTTCCTATGTCATTAGAGAATGGTTTCCCCATATATAACATGGATTTTGGGTAGTTCTGATTAGTTATTTCATGAATTCGATTGGATCTTCATCAGTTATTGTATTGACTTCGGTTTTCCTTACGATAGTATACTTTTATTGTTTTTAGGGAGCTTTGGTAGGGATTATTTCATTATTTCATATAGAAATGCACTATGTATAAGCCAATGTTTATCGGAGGACTACGGTGTGTTGAAAGCAACTAGGTCAGTGCTATAGATGGTTCCAATAAAGATTTGATTAAAGATATTGGAAAAAATCATGCGAATGACTTAGGGGTCTTCATGGAATGTTAAACTATTCATCTCCTCTTTCATCTAATTCTAAATGTTTATATTTGGATATACATCATCTGATATATATGATATTTTATAGACCTAAAAATAGTCATGGGTTTATCTTTCTAGGTACATTGGCTCGGTTGTTTTCCTTCTTATGATATTTTTCATGTATTTTAGGTGGGTTGCAAAGAGGTAGTTTCTTGGTTTCCTATGGAATAATGATTAAGGATTCCTAGTAACCCTATATTCATATGTTTGGTTATCTCATAAAATTCCCCTAATGAACTTATGATGGCATGAGTGTATGAGGGATGTGATTCATCAATGGTGATCAGACCATATATGGTTTAATTTTTATTCATTCATGTTTGAACATGTTTACCAGATATTTATACTTTTACATAATATTTTTCTATAATTTAATAATCATATTCATACACATGGATATGATGCAATATATTATTGAAATGTTAGTGTAAATCATCTATGTTGATTGGATACACCATTTATAAGAACCCCAAATAAAATACACACACTCATGTTGAGATTCATGTCATATGTTTCATTGTTGATCAGGCTGGTATATATTATTATATATTATATATGGTTTTTAGTTGAGGCTCACGGTAAGTAGGGGGAATATCTATCATATTTTATAAATTGTTTTATTATTATTGTTTGATCATCTTGGTGGGATATAATTTTGGATATGGGACTATATAACATATATTACACAATTGTTATATATTTGGAATATATTATTTAGTAATGGTTTTATTAGTCTATAGTTACATAAATTCACAATTTGATAATCAATTATAGATGATGTTTATCCAATTTTCTATTATCAATAATTATATGAAAAACAATAATGTATCCCTAATATATATCTTAGATACTCACAACTAGTCATCAAACTCTAGCATATGGGGAGTAAATCCTGAAGTGTTTTAGTGCTAATAGCTCAGGTCATATTTGGGAAATTTCATCTAAGGAATTAAATATTTCAATAGGTAATTCTTGCGATGTCTTATTGTATAAATTCATATTAGTTGATGGTGGGAATGTTTTGGATATTTAGATTGAACTCATGTTGGTGTGTCATGAACATATATCTAGTGGGAAGTCCAAGATAAGAAGGCTATGGGATTGAGGTAATTATTCCTTGTTATAAATGAATTATTTATTCAAGTATGTTGTGAAGGTCTTAAATTTTTTTTATTGTAACTTTTTTACCAATAATATTATTGAAAATCCAATTTTTTGAAGAATGGGAACCATTATAGATTTTATTTTGGAATTATTTTAATTAACTTAAACAACAATATTATCTTCATATACTTTTCTACGAATAACCTATTTAAAGAGTTTTTTATTAATTAAAACCATGGTAAATTTTTTAATATTTTTTATTTGAATATTTTTTTATTCATACCATATTGATAATTTATAGAACCCCTGAGTGTGTAAGATTAAAAATTTAATTTCAGGGGCATCATTTGGAAAATGAGAGGTATTCCTAAGTGATCGATGGGAATGGGAATGGGTTTCCTTGATGAGTTTGATACCTAATAGGGGGTAGATAATGGTATGTAGGATTACCTTAGATATATACATATAAATAACACACAATTATTTTGGTAACATATTTTTTATGATATGATTTGTTGTATTCTTATTCTATATGAATTCAGACATAATTTTTTATGTTATTATAATGGGTGATTTTTGATACATGGGTATTGTGTTAGAGGGGTGTGGGTGGATTCGTAATGTCATTGAACAAAAAACATGAGACATTTGATCATGTTTTTAATTTTAATAGTCATGAGATTCCATGGGTTCTTGGGAAGAACACAACAATATTTTTTCTATATGGTAGTTTTTGATATTAATGGGATACATGGATGATTGATAACATGCATTATCCTAGGACTTGTATGATCCAATGGTTGAAAAATGATATGGGAAGTGTTATTAGATACTACGTGAGTTTGAACCCATTTTTGTTTAGATGTGACTGATATGGGTAGTGTGTGAGAACCTGTAAGAAGGTTATTTTAAGGTCCACTCTATACATGAAAATATGAGAGTAAGTGGAAACAAAACCCTTCGGTAATAGTGTCCCAATTTCTAGATGGGTGTTAATATTTGTCTTCATGTGATTCCTCTATGATATGTAATGTGTCAAAATGGGTTGGTTATGAGTCGATTGGTAAAAATAGGGGTTTAAATAAATTAGGAATAGTGTAGAAATTGTTCTATGGAGGTGAGTAACCTTGATCCCTAGATTGATAGATATATTTCAGGGTACATTAACTATCTTTTATAAATAGCCAAGATTTGTGTGTTACTGGATATATAATCTAGCTTCTAGATAATAGAATATAGATAGAAGACAGATAAGGTTAGTGAGACTATGATTGGATGGATGAAATTGTATTATTTTTGGGTGAAGAGAATTGTACTTCATTGGTGGTGGTGATGTGAAGGTGAGAAGCACCAAAGAAGTTCCATGATGGAATACAGATGATGGAGATCACACATTTGACTATTTGATGGTGTGCCCCCTATTCCAGGAGTGTTTTGGTGTACATTGAGGGTGAATTTCCTAGTGGTCTTTGAATTTTCAATAATAGGGTTATAAACAAAAGTTTATATGAATATTATATATATTTTCTATGTCATATGTGATGGTATTGTGATATCAAAATGTATGATATCTGAATCACAGAAGAAATATCATAAGATTTGAATGTTTATTGTTGGCTATGATATAGGATATTATACCACTGCATCATATTCTATATCATTCCATATGAAATATTTGAATTATAATTCACTGATACACATGAATCGTATTTAGAAAATATTAGAGTCAATAGAATTTTAAATGTTAACATGTGGACTTGGATTCCATATATGGATATATTTTTCAAAATATTTCATAACATGAAATGTATGGGATAATTGAGTGACATGAAGTGTCAAGTGTATAGATGAGGAATTACAATCATTGTATCTTTTTCTATTTATTCATACATTTTAAATCATATATAACCATACTAAATACATTTCTAATATTCATAAACATTTATTAGATCCCCTTAATCATTATGAATCCTCCTTCCTTAACTTCATTTATATAACAACATATCATGGTTCTGGGGAGATTCCCATAAATGTTTTGGCTGATTTATTTGATAAATAGACACACCCTTGAGGGAATAGTATTTTTTTCTAGTGATCATCATTAATAATTTTATTGAATAATAAAAATTTGGGAAATAAATTGTAAATGAAATAAATTATTCATTTAATTTATTAATATTTTTGTTATTACATTGCATGGTGATCTTGGAAAATAGGTTTCTAATTTATTTTATTAGCATGAATAAGTGTTATTTGATTCATAGAAACCCAAAAGTGGTGTCCAAGATTTCTTATGATTCTTGATTCTCATAAATTTTTTACCAAATAGAGAAAATTTTGTTATGGATTATCTTATGATATGAAATAGCATAAGCTGTGTGTGGATCATTACAAACAATATGAGATATTGTATCATATAATTAAGTAAAATTCATCATTGTTATATATGTTTTAGAGTTTGAAATAGGAAGTTATATGGGGTGATTGTATCATTCCACACATGAAAAATCGAGCATTGGACCATATTTATGATATATAGAATATCATAAAATATGCTTCCCATCCACAAAAGGTTATGTTACACCCAATTAATCATTTATTATTAAATATTATAGATATAATAAAAAACTATTACATATGATATGTGTATATCATAAATTATATTATTAATATATTATTTTCAAAATTTTATTTATGAATTTAATTCTGTTTGGTTTTAAATAAAGTTTTTAAATGTTGAAGATATTATTTTGATATTTTTATATAGATTATAATTGGGTGATGAAATTATTTACTTTTAAAAAAAATTAAATTATGAAATATTTGTTCATATATAAATTATAAAAGAAATTAAAAATCTGTTTTTAAAGTAGAAAAAATAGGTTATATAAATTATTAATTATTTATAAGATCTAAATTGTAATACTCAAATTTAATTAACATGATAAAATATTTAGACCATATCAAAATGAGTTTGAATAGCTGAAATAATCAGGATTTAATTAATATTAAATCTATAATATTTTAAATAATTAATTAATATATGAGTACATTCAATAAATAATGTTTAGGTTTGAGTTATTATATATTTAAATATAATTCCACATAAAGGATGACATAAGGGAGTTTATAATGGGTTTATATAACATGTTTATAATTATTTATTTTTTGAATTTCTAATTATTTTGTCAAAACAATAAAGTGCATATGCTTTTTTCAATGAAATGTTAAAAAACTTTACCTCACTTTTAAATATATGAATTGTTCATTTATTTATTTTATTCACTAATTTATTATTAAGAGATAAAATGGAAATATTATGAACCAATATAAAAATTATATGAATTGTTTTTACTAAAAATATTAAAATTATATTTCAAACATTTAAGAAGTTATATGATTCTTATGAAAATTGATATTAGATACTTATAAAATATCAGTATCAGATTTAGAATAACATTTTGTAAATAAAATTACTTTCTTTGATTACTTCTATTACATAAAACATTATTTTTTAACAAACTATAATATAGATTAGCATTAAAAATAGATATTAAATTTTTCGATATGAATAGAACTAACTAAATAATTAAATTTATGTAATTTACACAAGAATAAAATAAATTTAAATTTTCATTGATTAGAAATAAATTATTAAATACTTTTTAATTTAAAGGACATTTTTTCCTTAAAAATTATTTTTATGTGAAAAAAGTGACTTGATATTAATAAACAAATTTATTCCCCATTATTCAAAACAATTATTTGAATTTATATATTATATTTTCTATAAAAATATTTACCATTAATTTAACATTATTTTTAGGATTGGGATAGGGATAAATCAAATTTTTTTCATAAAATGATATTTTTAAAAAAATAAATTTGGTTACACTTTAAACTTCTTTTAAGAATGATTTTCCCATTATTTTAAAAAATTATTTCTAAAATTTAAATTAATTTTTACAATAAATACATAATATTTATCTCATATTTATTTTTTTTTATAATTTTCCTACGAGTTTTTTTGATGAATATTAAAAAATAATGATTTTTAATGAGAATTCCCTTCATGTTTAAGGAATTTGGAAAGTTTATTTTTATTAAATGGTATGGAAAAAAATAAAAATAAAATTATTTTATTAATAATTCAATTTCATTCATTGGAATCAATTATATGATCAATTTTGATAAAAAATCCTTTTTCTTTTATAATTTTTTTTTCATTGGAGAACAAATTTTTTATCGCATCTGTGAGATTAATCTTAAATTAAATTATTCCAATTGGTGAATTTGATCCGGTAAATTTTATTCTATATTTTGAATAATCATTATTAAAATTAGGTAATATTTCCAACATACATTTCATTCAAAATGAACAACATAAATAGTAAATCATTATTGTTGTGGGAAAGGTTAAAATGGGTTTACTATGGGTTAAACTATAATAATAAGGATTAAAATCCCTTAAAAAATTTTAATTTATAATTAATATTCATATTTATAGATTATCAAAAATAATTTTATATATTGGTCCATTTTAATGTATTTTTTTTGTATAAAACAGATATTTTTTTATATTCAAATACTCATAGTGTGACTGCGCCCCCACTTTTAAAAGGAAACACCCTATCCTTTCTCCTGCGTAACTAGAGAAACTTTTGGTTCAAAAATTACCTAATGAAAATAATTTATTAATTCTATCTCTATTACATATAATCTTCTTTATTATAAAACCATTCTATAAAGGCTTTTGTTAAAACACAATTGAGGTTGTCCGAAGAAGATGTAACATTTTTTACCAAATAATTTTTTATTTAATTATTCATAAAAACAATTCAAATATTCTACTAATAATCTTGAACATTACATACAATGATATTTTATTATTTTTATAGTATAACCTATATCCACATCATCCTCCATCAAATGGGAAACAAAATACTCAATTGTTTGTAAGGTGGAATTCTGCCTCTCTAACTAATTTCATTCTTTTTTTGCATCACCTCCTCATAGATGTGGATATAATGAAATATTTGTAGAATATAGGTATGAAAACTATTATATAATAATTTTTATGTAACTATAACATCACATATATCTTCTTAACTTCCAATTTTGTAACACCCCGCCACTACCTCATAGGTTTGAGGAGGTGGTGAGGGCTACTTGGCATTAAGAGACGTTCCCAAGATGCCAAAGGCTGGCAATAAATGTCCAGGGCTTCAGGATCAAATTTTGGAATGATTTTCCATTAAGACCAAACCAACCAAACCATCTATTAACCACCACTATATTATTTATGTCAATAAAAAATTCAAGCATTAATTCCCAAAAGACAACCAAGTTGTGTCATTATAAAACACAAAAAGATTACATCCAGACATGTCTACACCACATCAGAGTACAAGCGGAAACCAACAACCAACTCTACGAGCCATGACACCCCCTCATCTCTACACCAAGCTCCAAGATCCAAGATCCACCAAGACATCACAATGACCCACTCATGTAGGTAGATGCCTTACCTTTTCCCACGTCAGGGTATACAACATCTGCAAAGACAGCAACGTTCCAAAGCAGGGTGTGAGTAATAAAACTCAAGAGGATTTCCCAATATGACATTCCTATACACTCCACTAGGAATAAACCGTTATAACATTTATATAAAATAGATTATATAAAATAATCACAAGTGCTACCATTACCATAGGCCAACCACACCCTTACCAAGACATTTTATCCAAACGAAACCACAACGGAAAATCCAAATAAACATGCCACAAGCCATATCTTCATGTACACATTAGCACAAAAATTTTCTCCTGGAAAGGCAATACACCACAAACAACCAAAATTACCAAACGGTGGAACTTCCATCCAACCCATTCACACCTAGTGGCACTTCCCATCCACTTATCCGTTGATGGTGGCCCTTCTATCCACTATCCATCCCCTTTTTATAGTGGTACTTATTGCCACTTCCACACTACATTCTAATCAATATAAACCAAGCATATATCACACCGTGGTCACAACAACATGCAATCAACCAAATTCCATTTCATATCAATCCAGTTCAATAAATCACCCATTTATTGAAAATCATTTTCCATGCCAAACCACATTTCAATAAAACAACCTCTTTATTTAAAACCCCTTTCTATCAATCATTTTCACAAATCAACCATAACATCCCATTTTAAAATATCCATTTTAAAATCCACAACAAATGCATTTCATCATAAAAATCCATTTTCACAAAAATCCCCAAATGGATTTTCAACCAACTTTGAACACCAAAACACAATTAATTTCATCCAACCAAGTTAATTATAATAGAAAACCACTAGCTCTAACCATGTAGAGTCGAGAGAGAATCCACCTACCTTTAGGGTTCCCGATAAATCGACCCACAAGCAACCGCACCTCAAATCCAGAGAACGCACCACCAAAACATCTCTAGATCCCCTCCCCTAACATTCACAAGCCTTAAAAACAACATACAAGGCGACCACAACCCAATATCTACTCACAACAAGTGTAGATATAGAAAACAAAGAAATATAGGAGTGTAGATCTAGATGAAAATAGAAGGAAACCAAGAGGAGAGACTTACCCGGGATAAACCACCTTCAATCTTCCAATAAACCTTTTCAAAACGCTTCCAAATCGAGTGGGAGAGCCCCTTCAACCCTCGAGAAAAAAAATTCCTGAGTGAGATTAGAGTGGGAAAATGTTTGGAGAGGAATGATGTACGCCTGAGTGAGACCAAGATTTAAAACCCTATTTTTATGAGGCCTCATGGCTAGTCCGCATGGTTTGGAAAACTGTGTGCTAACCGTGCGCACACTACATCCTTGAGAGAAAGGGTCTACACGGCTACCTCGCACGGTTTGGAAAACTGTTCGTAGGTCCTGCGGACCCTACTTTCTCCCCCTGCATGGTTTCCAGGGGAATCTGCATTGTTTCCACTAACCATTCTCAAACTATGCTCAATAATAAAAGCCTCCAAACCCATTCCAAACCATTCCAAACTCTCCCAACCTCTTCCCAACTCATCTCATGAACTTTAAACACAAAAAAATGCATAAAAAAAGGCCACATACCTCAAACCGGGGGGTGCTACATTCTCCCCACCATTGGACTTTTTGTCCTCGGAATGTAGTGAACCAACCCTTTTCCGAAAGTGCTCGGGCCACTTCTCAACCATTTATTTCTCCTGCTCCCATATATCCTCTTGAATCTGGCCATGCTACCACAAGACACAAACTAAACTAATGCTCTTACCATGCAATTCTTTCCCTTATCTATACAAAATCTGCACTGGAACATGCACCAACAAAGCATCCCATTCTAGTTCGACATGATCTCATCAAATCACATAGTCACGATCTAGACGATACTTTTTAAACCTCAACACATGAAACACATTATGCACCGCAGTAAACCTTGGTGGAAATGCCAAGTGATAAGCCACCTCATTAACCCACTCAAAAACCTAAAAAGGTCCAATATAGAACAGATATAAAATTACCGGCTTCCCAAACCGAAGATGTCCCAACCTAGGGGAGATCCTCAAAAAACATGATCACTCACCACGAATGACAACAGTCGTCGATGAAGATCCACATACGATTTTTGTCGACTCCTATCCATCTCCATTATCTTCCGGATCGAATTTATCTTATCCATAGTCTCTTAGAAAAGGCTCAGTCCAACCATCGGGGAGTCACCCATTTCCACCCAAAATAGTGCAGAAAGACATGGCCGCCCATTCAACACTTCAAACGGAGCCATATGTATGGATTCTTGATAAGTGTTATTTTATAGAAACTCAACCAACGACAAGTGATCCTCCCATGAGCCACCAAAATTCAGGACACAAGCCTGCATCATATCCTCCAGAGTTTGTATCATCCTCTCGAATTGACCATCCGTCTGAGGGTGATATGCTATGCTCATAGTCTGTTGTGTCCCAAGGGATTGCTGCAAGGATTTTAAAAAAACGAGATGTAAACCTTAGATCCCTATAGGATACAATTAAAACTAGAAAACCATGCCTCTTTACCCCCTCCCGGATATAGATTTTGGATATGTCCTCCACCATATGTGATCCACGAATCAGGATGAAATGGGATGACTTCATTAGCTGGTCCAGTATCACCCAAATGGATTCATGCATTCTAACCTTTCTTGAGGGACCTATGAAAAAATCAATCGATATTTTCTCCCACTTCCAATTAGGGATTGGTAAAGACTACAACACTCCTGCTAGCCTCTGATGCTCTTCCTTGACCTGCTGAAAAGTCAAGAACCTCGAAACAAACTCAGCCACTCACCTTTTCATAGCAGCCCACCAAAACTGCGCTTTCAATACTTTACACATTTTATAAATTCTAGGATGAACGACCCACATAGAATGATGATATGCCCTGAGAAGATCCTCTGGACAATCAACTGTTACAACCATCTGATTCAGAAAACCCAGAACTGAATCTTCATTCAGTTCCCAACCCTCAATGGTCTCCCCACCATTGAGTCACATCGTCATGGTCAAACACATAGAATAATATATATGTGCCTCTTTAACCAATCCAACCAAGTCAGGGATCAACAAAACTGGAAAAAAGACTGCTCTATCACCCTTGTCTTCACATTCCAACCACATATCAGCTATAACAGATATCAGCTGCCACTGGTCTGATGCATGTTTTACAACCTGAGCATATGATTTTTAACTTAATGCATCTGCCACTGAATTTCCCTTACCTGGTTTTTACATTAAGTCAAAATCAAACATCTGGAAATATTCTATCCATCTCCTTTACCTCATGTTCAAATCCCTTTGTGAGAAAATGTGTTTCAAGCTCTGGTGATCTGTATATACCGTAATTTCCTCACTGAAGAGATAATGATGCCACACTTTCAAAGTAGGCACCACTACTTCCAATTCCAAATCATGATTTGGGTAGTTCTTCTCATAAACCCTCATCTTCCAGGATCCATACGCAACCACATGATTCCCTTGCATGATAACACACTCGAACCCTTATCCCAATGCATCGCAATACACCACGTACCCTTTTCCCAGTTATGGAAAAACCAATATTGGTACTGATGTAAGGGGACCCTTAAGCTCCATGAAACACATGTTGACACTGTTCATTCCACAAGAATGGAACATTATTTCTTGTTAAACCTGTCATCGGTAAATCCAAACATGAAAAATCAGGAACAAAATGCCAATAATACCCAACTAGATGAAGAAAACACTGAATCTCAAACACATTCTTTGGAAGTTTCCATGAGATAACAACCTCTATCTTTTCTGGATCCACTGAAACACATCTTTCAGAAATCACATTTCCATGAAAACAAGCTTCCTATATCAAAAAGTCACACTTTGACAATTTGGCATACAACTGATGATCCCTCAAGATCCCCATCATTGTCGCCATGTGATGGTCATGATCCACCCTTATATTTGAATACACCAAAATAACATCTACATACACCACCACAAATGAATCAAAATATCTCTAAAATATATGATTCATCAATTCCATGAACACCGCTGGCGCATTCATTAGACCAAAGGGCATAACCACAGATTCATAATGGCCATATCTACTTCTGAAAGCTATTTTAGGAATATCGTCCTTCTTCACCCGCAATTAATGATATCCCGACCTTAGGTCGATCATGGAGAACCACTGCGCTCCCTTCAACTTGTCGAACTAATCATCAATTCATGGATGTTGATATTTGTTCTTTGTTGTAACTTCGTTAAGTCTACGATAATCAACACAGAGCCTCAATGTTTCAACCTTGTTTTTTCACAAACCACACCAGCACTGCCCCTAGGGATGTTTTGGGCCAGATAAACCCTTTTTTTCTAAGACTTCTAGATGAACTTTGAATTCCTGCAATTCAGTAAGTGCCATCTGGTAAGATGGAAGTGAGATCGGACTGGTCCTCATAAGGAGATCAATCGTAAATTCCACTTCTCTTTTGGGAGGTAACCCGTAGAATTATTCAAGAAAAAAACATACATAAACTGATCCAACACTACTAGAAGAACTCTCTGCTCAAAACCTTCTATTGATTCCAATGAAAACACCTCCAACTGATACAATAACGTGCCCACTACTGGTGCCAACAATCCCATTTTACCCTACCTTTCATGCCTCTCTCCTCTAAAAATATGTCCAACACCATCATGTGTTATAAAATCCATTGTATGTGCCTTTAAAACGATGTGATCCTTAAATGCCACCAGCCAATCCATTCTTAGGATTACATCATACCCATCCATCTAAAGAATTGAGAAATTATAGGTTATCTCAACCTCACCCACAACAATACAACATGATCTACCCAATAAGGCTCGACACTCTCTTCGACCCAGAGGTTTTTGATGTTTTAAAACTGAGGGAATCATTTGTACCTTAAAAACCATCAACTCAACCACACGTACAGAAATAAAAGAGTGTGAAGCACCCGTATCAAACAACACTTGCATCAAGGTAGAATTTAATAGATAAGTACCTCGCACCGTTGATGGTCCCGATTGATCATCCACCACAACCTGCTCAGCTCCAAACACATATTTTCTTACCACACTCTGATCTATATTTCCCTGCTGAGGCGACGTTGTATTCTGACAATCACCTAGACCCACTTTACTCTACTGACGAGCGGTGTGCTGCTATCCCTGTCTTGTCGAAGCATATGACCTCTGCGATCCCTAAGGAGTGTCATGCGCACCTGACCTTAGAGAATTCCGACAATAACACTGCAGATGACCCATCTTCTTACAATTATGACATGATCGAGTTTGTGTCGTAATATCCCACCTGATGTGTCTCAAAGAACCATACTGAAAACATCTCGGCTTGCTCTGGGTCTTCATAGGAGGATTCACTGATCCTGCTGTTGGATTATATACCACATTCCTGCCCTAGGAATAAGTGTCCCTCCTTCACTTGAACCCAGCGTTATAGTTCCCACTATTCCCCATGGGTACCACCAGGGTTCCTCCGCCCGGAGCTCCCAACAGATCCCACTAAGCCACCGAGGCCCTATTCATCATCTCTATGTAATCACCAATACCCAGCACCACTATCATGAAACGAATGTCCTCCCTCAAACTAGCTTCAAAGACATGAGCTTTCAATATTGCATTACCCACCACCTCGGGTGAAAATCTCACTAAGATCATAAACGTAGCTTCATACTCCTTCACGGACATATGCTCTAGCTTCAGACTGAAGAAATCAGTCGTGCACTGAATTCTGAACGTATGTGAGTAGAATTGTTCATTAAAAAATTCCTCAATGCCTTCCCATGTCATAACATGGTCCATTCCATCTTGAATAGCCAACTCCCACCACTAATGTGAAGGATAATCCAATATATACATGGCCAACTTCACTTTTAACTCTACTAATGTTCCCAAGAACTCGAAAATCTTGTTCACTGTATTCAACCATGATTCTTCCCTCTCGGGCTCTGAATCACCCCTGAAGATGGGTGGATTCTGCTATTGAAACTAATGTTCATGAACCACATGCCTTGGTTCATCCATTTTATTTCCAATTTCCATAGCTTGGAAAGCTCAGACTATGATTTACACTACCTGATGGTTCACCTGAGGCTTAGGTGCTACCACATTCTTAGAAGCCTCCTCCGATTGGTCTCTACGATGCCTACCTAGTGCCATTTCATTAAATAGAAAATAAAAAAACATGAGTCTCACTTATAGAGACATCAAAAAATCCCATTTAAAATCACATTACATTATACTATGAAAACAAGGCTTTCCACCTTTCCAAATTTACCATGTTTCAACATTTATGAAAACCAAACAATTTTCAAAATACCACCAGTTTCCATGTTTCCAATCCTTCTGTTTTGATACCCAATTCAGATTTTTCAAAACCCACAAATTCATATCACATCATAAATCATTATACCCCAATGAAATATGCATCCTAGAAGAAATTCATTCTACCTTATATTCCATTCACATCTCATTTGCTACACCCATGACATTGAGATTTACAATTCCTATAAGTATCTCTGAAACAATTATGTACCCAACTCCCTAGTAACTTGAATTTTTGTATAAGAGGGTTAGATACATCCTGTTATGCTATACATTCCATGTTTCAATATTCATACACCTTGATATTCTCCCAAGTAAAGGAATATACCACAGCGAATGTCAAATATAAACTAAGGTTCCAAAGTGACTGAACAACTGCACTCACTTGAAAACTAAGGACCAAACAAACGGATACCACTTTTAACACCCCACCCCTACCTCATTTGATTTAGGAGGTGTTGAAGGATACTTGGCCTTAACCGATGTTCCCAAGATGCAAAAGGATGGAAATAAATGACGGGGGCATCAGGATCAAATTTCAGAATGATTTTTCCTAAAGACAAAACCAACCAAACCATCCTTTGACCACCACTATATGATGTATGTCAATAAAACATTCAAGCATGCATTTCTAAAAGACAACCTAGTTATACCACAATACAACCAAAAAATAGTACAACCAGACATGTCTACACCACATCAAAGTACAATAATAAACCAGCATCCAACTCTACAAGCCATGACACCCCCACAACTCCACACCAAGCTCCAAGCTCCAATCTCCACCAAGACATCACAATTCGCCAATAAAGGGGGGAGGTGCCTTACCTTTTCCCACGTCACGGTACACAACATCTGCAAAGACACCAACATTCTAAAGTAGGGGGTGAGTACTAAAAGTCAGTAGGATTTTCCCAAATTACTTTCTATACACACTACTATGATAAAACCATTAGAACATTTATATCAAACAATTTATATAAAATAATCACAAGTGATACCATTACCATAAGCCAACCACACCCTAACCAGGACATTTCACCCAAACTAAAACACCAAGGGAAAGCCAAAAAAACATGCTACAAGCCATATCCTCATGTACACATTAGTAAAACAATTTCCACCTTGTAATGCAATGCACCAAAAAAAAAACTAAAACAACCAAATGGTGGAGGTTCTGTTCAACCCATTCAAACCTAGTGGAACCTTCTGTCCACGTATCCTTTAATGCTGGACCTTCCATCCACTATCCATCCCCTTTTTATGGTGGTACTTCTCACCACCTCCAGACAA
This sequence comes from Viscum album, assembly GCA_963277665.1. Taxonomy (NCBI): domain Eukaryota; kingdom Viridiplantae; phylum Streptophyta; class Magnoliopsida; order Santalales; family Viscaceae; genus Viscum; species Viscum album. The sequence continues at coordinate 1,204,034,559 of OY728135.1, forward strand.
CATTCTAATCAATCCAAACAAAGTATATAACCCAATATGGTCAGAACAACATGAAGTCAATCAAATTCCATTTCATATCAATCCACTTCAATAAATCACCCATTTATTGAAAATAATTTTCCATGCCAAACCTAATTTCTATAAAAAAACCTATTTATTGAAATCCCTTTTCCATCAATCATTTTCACAAATCAAATATAGCATACCATTATAAAATATCCATTTTAAAATCGACAACAAAATAATTTCACCATAAAACCCACATTTTCCCAAAAATCCCAAAATGGGTTTTCAACCAACATTGCACATCAAAACATAATTAATTTCAAGGAAACCTAATTAATTGTAACCAATAACCGCTAGCTCTAACCAAGTGGAGTCGAGAGAGAATCCACCTAACTTTTGGGTTCTCGTGAAATCGACCCACAAGCAACCACACCTGAAATCCGGCGAACGTGCCACTGAAAAATCTCTTTATCCCCTTCCCTAACATTCACAAGCCTTAAAAACATCATCCAATGAAACCACAAACCTATATATACAAACAACAAGTGTAGATCTAGAAAACCAATAATGATACAGATGTATATCTAGAGGAAAAAACAAGGAAACCAAGAGGAGAGACATACCCAGGAGAAACCACCTTCTAGCCGCAAAGAAACCTCTTCAAAACGCTTCCAAATCGAGTGGGAGAGCCCCTAAAACCCTTGAGATCTGAAAATCCTGAGTGAGCTTCGTGTGGGATAAATCCCAGAAAGTAAAGTGGCAAGACTGAGTGAGCACAGGTTTTAAAACCCTATTTTTAAGTGGTCGCACGGTTAGTCCACACCGTTTGGTAAACCGTGCACAAACCGTGTGCACACTACTGCCTCGAGAGCAAGGGTCCTCAAACTTTCCTCGCATGGTTTGGGAAACCATGAGCAGGCCGTTCGAAGCCCATTGGCTCCCTCGACATGGATTCCTAGGGAATCTTCATGGTTTTCCCTAACCGTGCTCAAATCGTGGTCCCTAAGAAAAGCCTCCAAACACATTCAAAACCATTCCAAACTCTCCTATCCTCTTCCCAACACATCTAATTCCAATTAAAGACATAAAAATGAATAAACAAAGTCTGTTTACCTCAAACCAGGGGTTCTACAGAGGTTCTAAAAAAATATAACATCACCCATTCGTATGTGTGGACTATCGCCTCTATGAATCGATATGATACGTTATTCATTTTATTTTGATATAGATAGTAATAATGATAATGTTAATTAATATGTATGATATCTATAATATTATAATAATTACATAAATTGAAATAATTATTGACATTGTTTTTATACCATCGGTCAAAAAAGGAAAACATTATTTACACGTATGGGTGGAATACACTCTTCATGAATAGTGAACATAATTATTCCATCTATAAATTTTATGGAAGAATATGAATATTTATAAGATAAAGATATATGGTATTTTAATCATGATTAAAATCATGGAGATAATGTAACCCTAATCAATTTATAAGGACCAAATGTTCGGAACCATAACATATATGTAAAACAAAGCATTTTTCATCTTGAATATTGATTTTAAAACAGAATTGTTCGTAAATGGGTGATAAAGGGTTATAAGTGCATAATATAATGTATGATATTTAATATTATGGTTCTATAATACATTCATAATAAACCAATATATGTTATAACAATTGTTCTAACTTTTATGAATAAAGTTGACACTTGAGGGAAGGTATTTCTATTTCACTTTTATTTATATGAGGCATATGCCATAATAACGAATTATTTATTTAATGTAATGTATATAATAACCATTAAAAACATTAGTGAATCATATTTTGAAAATTATTAGGATTTGAATATACATATAAGGTTATTTATCTCATAGTTATTTTGAAAAAATATTCATGATATTGGTAAATGATTTATGCTACAATTACATTTTTTATGACGATTCATTTTGATTATGTTTTTATAAAGAAATATTATAATATATATCATAATAAACATATAGTTTTCATTATTCTCTAGTTATTTATATGGAAGAAATTTTTACCTTTCATTTTTTTCTCTTTTAGTACTCAAGATACAGAAATAATTGTTTTCAGAAAAGTAAACATTATTTCCCCCTTCGGTCAAAAATCCTTTTTTCATGTACATGTTTTCTAAAAAAGATTTAGAGAATGCTTCTACTATTCATAAAAAAATAGTTTAATGAAATTTCACCCTTATTTTATATGTTTTAAAATTATTTTTATATAATATTCCTAAAAGTTTCTAAACATGTTAATTTCTAACATTTTACTAAAAATATGAAAGGAATCCTTGTTTTAAAGTGTAAGACATGGATGGTATTTTAATAATTATGACTGATCAATGATTTAAATTTTATTTTATTAATAATTAATTTTTCCCTTGTTTTAAAATTTTCAAAATTATTTAAATGGAATCTACTTGTTAGTTTCAGAAAAAGGCAATTTATTCTTTTTTTCTAAATATGAGAAAGAAATATTTATTTTAATATCTGGGACATGAATGGTATTTTCTCTAGGAATTTGTATAATGATTTTTATGGTATTTCTATTCATCAATGTCAAAAACCATGGGTTTCATTATGTTTTACTTCAGATCAGATAAAATGGTATAACCATTATTATTTATCTAGACGGTTAATGATTATGATTAATAGAATATTATAAAATCCATTTATTTTCCAGGGGTTATGATATCATGGATTGACTAAACGTTTATGAGATATTTTTATATTCATGGGTTATGATATGTTGATATTATGTGTGCTTACTGGTAATATAGAACATATATTTTCTGTTTTAATTATGTGTTGGGTGGGAATAAAATTATATAGACCTCTAATTTATTGTGAAACATATTGTATATCATAAGATAATTTGGGGAAATAAATAAATATACTTGATCTGTTATGGAAAACAAGTCAATATTCATTATCCAGTATGGGAGATAAGTGTGGACACATGATCTATTATGATTTTATAGTCTTTGAATTTTACCTTGACATATGAAATAATTTATATTATTATATTGGATCTATGATTATATGACATGATCATATGTTTCAAGGTTGATTTATAAAGATTTATCACTCTAATTATTCATGTATTTTTAAATGAAAATTGTTTATGTCATTACTCATGCCAACAGTCCTTAATTAATTGGATATGATCTTATTATGTTTTATTTATAATCTAATTACATTATACATACTTATTCATTCTTGTGAACATCAATTAATATCTCCCACATTTACCCTTACTGAGGAGCAATGATCTCACTTTCATATGTATCTTTTCCCCATGTGATGAAGAATTGAAAAATTTATGATATGTCTAGGAAGGGTAAAAGTTTTTAAAAATATAGTGGGATTTGATGTAGATCACTTATGAACCAATTGTTCATATATCCATCATTCTATGGATACTGAACCATTATAATCCTTATGTGTGTTTCTATCAAATGAAATGAATATCAATCTATAAAGATGTAATTTCTATGTATAAAAAGTATGGGTCTTCATAGTTGGTATCAAAAAAATGTTTTAGTTAATCATTGCAACTATAATGGGAAAAATAATGTGTGAACTCAATGGATAAGTTTATAATTATATCTAATCATGGTAAAATATCCTATAATTTTGGGTAAGTATAGTGTATGTTGTTTATATATAATTACACCCATGTATGGACACTATAAATGGTTTTAGATATACCATAGTTGTACCTAGGGGTAATTAAACTAAAATGGTGCATTGGGATTTGACTTTATCACCTCCCAATTAACATAAATAATCCTTGTTGCATACATTTTTTATACTCTAGAGGTATATGTTTCAAAAAAATTCACCAACTATTTACATACAATCACACCGGATTTGAATAATGATCATATATGATATATGTAAAAACTATGTTTTAATAGATTTTAAATATATAGTAATGATTTAGGCATCCTATAATTAATTTTTTCATGATACTTTTTTATTTCATAGTGATTATTCACTCATTCTCTATTATGTTTTAGATTAGTCAATTTCTGGATCCCTAGAGAATTATTTTAATGCTAAAAGAGATATAAAATAAAATTATTTGTACCTACGAGGAAACATAGGTACTAGTGATTCAATTTATCCACTAGTTATTGAGTAATGGTTTAGTACCTATGAAATAATATTTTACAGTCTCTCATGTTTAGAGCATAGAAAAATAATTTTCTCTCTCTATCTTTTGGAATGTGATGTAGATCGATGGTGTAATCTTATTAAGAGTAAGAGGAAATAAGAATAAATTTAATTAATGTTGTATAATGAGTTTAATATTTAATGTTTCAAAAAATAAATTCCTTGTCTTAATCATAAAAATGGATAAGTATTTAACTAAGATGAAGTAGAAGGATGGTAAATATTTTATTACCTATGAAGAACATTTTACAAGTGTTGGGATGTGTGAATATGGTATTTTCATTCAACATAAAGGTAATTCTGATTAATTCGTTGCAGGAATAGAACCATTTACCCGATAGTCATTAGTTATAAGTTAATTTAGTATTAATGATTAAATTGTTTAATGTGAACTCAAGGTAGAAATGAAAATTGTATATTCACACAATTCGAGTGGTTTAAATAATAAAATAAAAATCTAACCTCAATAAAACTCAAAAAAATCACCTGGTGGAAGAAAATTACAGCAATCTACAAACTAGAAACGTTGGGAGAAACATCATGGAAACTCTATGAACTGAACTAGGAAGTGGCTTAAATTTTTAATTGTATATAATAAATACCATGATTTTTAAAGGAAATTAATGGGTTGGATAATGAAATAGAAGAGGAGAAGACTCCCAAAAATTCGCCACCCACACTCTAATTCCTCAAATACAAGGAGTTTGGGAATTATAATAACCAGTTCTTAAATATAATGAATTATAATTATGGTTGGAATTTGAATCCAATAACGAATAGAGAAAAATGGAAATAAAATTTAATTATTTAACAAGTTTATTATCAATAATATGTATCATATGCACCATGTTTCTTATTTATATGGTCAACTACATGGTTCCCAATACTTTTCCATGATTTAACTTCTTTTGGATATCATCAATTGAGGATCAATAAAGATGATATAACTAGGAAAAAATGTCATTTAATGTATAGATATTAAAAACATATAGTTATTTATTTTTTCTTACTAATTACCCTTAGTCTATATTTATTTAAATAATAGATTATTTAGATATTACCTTGATCATTTTGTAGTTGTCTTTATATGTAATATTATCATCTATTAAATGAGTAAGGAAGAGCACGATGATCAGTTTATAATTTCACTACAGACCAAAAGTATTGAAAACATATATCCAATTTTAATAAAGTGTGAATTTTGTCAATATAAATATAGATTTTTGTTACATATAATATTAATATTGGGTATATTGATGGATCCATCAAAATCCAATGTTGTTGAACATTGGCCCAGATCAACTGTTTTGACTATGTTCTGATGTTTTATTTGTTTTGATGGATATTATGGACAATTTTTATATAATTTATCAATACTGTCTAATCCACTCACATTGTTTACTCAAAAGGTTTCCATGTTATTTTTGATATATGATTATCAAGAAAAATTAATGGAACATAAAAAAATATTATCTAGTGATCCTATTTTTAAATTTCCCGATATTGTAGAAGGGTTCATAATCTATAGTGATGCATCAAAGAAGGGACCGAGATCTATTCTCATATACAATGACATGACTTTAGTATACTCCTCATGAACATTTATACACTATAATAAAAATAAAAAAACTAAATATTTGGAGTTAGTTTATATATTTTTTTAATTAATGATATGGATTGATTATATTTATGGAGAAATATGTTATATATATTTACTTTACCCATCAGAGCCTACTAGATGACGATGAACATACTCTATGTAACCACAGTCCCACCTCTAATAGGCTAGGGGTTGACAACTATTGATTAGTATAAATAATATATACATGGGAGGATGTTGCCTACATATATATACACACAAAAATATATATACTTCCATTATTAATAAAATATTAAACTATGTAAAATTGCATGCATAGAATATATACCATAACAGAGGATAACTATATAAGTAAACAAAAAGGGATAAATACAAGACCAACAAAATAGAAAAGTTTTGTGAATTATTAAAAGTAAACTGGGGACTACTGAAAAATTCACTTTTCAATCTAACTATCTCAACAATATCCCTATAATCTTTATACAACTTTTCATCCTTGAAAAATCATGAACTATATGTCACTGTTATAAGACATGAAAAGTGTGGGAGTACACCATGTACGGTTTAGTACAATATACCTTGTATGACCCCATGAAATTAACAAATACAATGATTCTGATATGGGTTGGTTCATACCCATAAGGATATGTCATTCTAGATAAGTTAAAAGTAGTCAAAAAAAATACCCAAATAAATATATTATCAAATTATTATGCCAGTATCAAAGGCATCAACCAAAAGTTTCATCATCCTCGGATTATGTCCAAGCTTTTATTTTCATGCCAGATTATGCGAGAATTTAATCCATGGGTCTAGATAGCACTTGTGTAAATAATTTAAGATGTCATTCTAATCAAGCCTCTCCATTATAAGTAAATTAATATTGAACTGAAAATATAATGATACACATATAGGGGGTTAAAACAAGGGCACACAGGGGAACTGTTTGTCCCTACTAGATTTGGGATCGATCCTCGGGTAAATATTGGTCATGTTGATTTGAAAACCCCAACCTTGTGGGAGAAATGAAAATGTTGATCACTTTGGTCATTTTAGAGGTATAGAAGATATAATATTACAAGGGGAATAAGATTATAAACTTTATTCCCTATTTCATATTGAAACAATATGTGAGAGGACAAAGACTACTCACTCCAAAATAATGAAACTCACCCACATTGGTGAGAAATAAGGAATAAACCCAATTGACCCTCAAAAAAGAAATACACCAAACTGATACTGATTATTTTTCATTGAAATAGGTATCTAACTTATATCACCTCAAGTCATATCTTGAATGATAAAAATAAAATTCATCATTGCATTATATGTGGAAAACTACACGTGGTGGATTATTCTTGTGCCCATATCTAAGAATGAAAAAATCCTGACAAACATGCAGGGATAATAATTATTCTAAATGAAAAAAATGTAAATTCACTAATATGACACCATAACAATCCATTAATTTCCTAATAGATCATGTAATTTTGATTCTCTTAAAAATAATCATTATAGTCTTTTCCCTTGATGAAAGTGGGCCCAAGTAAAAACATTAATTTTAGCATATCACGGTGGATAGGTTCCTCGTGATCTTGACCCATGAGCATAAATTAAATAACCCATACTGATTATTAATTTAATACATCAATACCATGATCATGATACCATTGTACAATCAGAAATCCAATGTCACATAATAGTTTTATGTCCAAATCAATATTGAATATAAAATAAATTATTTGATTTGATTTTAAAAAATATATTCATAGGGATGTGGCACATGCACAATCTCCCCCTCCCCAACCATTCCATGTATACAAAAAGTGTTCACATGAGATATTTTCTCTATCTAGTTTTTTTCCCGCAAATTGTCTCTCTTAAATAATAGTAATTATATAATTATTATTATTATTATAAAATTTACAGGCAAAATCATTTACATTAATGGTGGGAAGGGGTAGAGAAGTTTACCCTATTATGATGCCCCCACTAACATCATCAAGGAGGTGGAAACCCACCTCTCATAAAATATAATATTATTAAATTTAATAGTTACCACATGTAAATAATAATAATAATAATAACACATGCCACCCTCCATGATTTACTTGAAATTTTATTTCATCCTCTCTTCATCAGAAAACACTCTGTCATTTTTATCCCCAGAAACTACACATCCAAGGTCATGGGAACCCTACAATACACACCAAATCTAGTTTATGTCATCATCAGTGGCTAGATAATGACCAATCATTTCATAAATACTTCAATCACTACTAATCTGAGGAGATTTTCACAATCTGGATGGAATACCACTAAAACAAAGTTCATTAAACTCTATGAAAACTAATTATTTGTAACACCTATATATCTAGTAGTCTAATGGAATGTAGGGGTCGTACCCAATAGAAGGAATGTTTTGCGCCCAAAATAGAAAGAAAACAAAAATATGAAAATAGAACAGTGAGAGAAATTATGTTGATGCGACTGATGGAATATTGTTTTAAACATATAGAATGAGGTGATATAATGGGGAATTTTTCATAGAAATTGGGATGAATTTAAGGATAGAAGGAGGGGGAATCAATTGATTAGTAAGAATTATTTTATGGGTGTTTTTTATTTTATTTTCTACCCCCATAGTGTTGGAAATTACAAGGCTAGGTAAAGGAGTTGGCTATCTCTCTTGAGTGGTAATCCTGTATGTGAATGGAGCCTCTAGTTTCACAACTTAATACTTATTTTCCCACACATTGAGGAACCATAGAAGCCTATAATTGAGTGGTTTTTAAACTAATCATTTGGACTTCCAGAAGAAATTCATAATTGATATCAACAACTTAAAAATATCTAACATTTTTCAGGTTGGTTAAGTCCTAAATTACATTATTAAACTGAGAAGGGATGACTCCTTAATTTCTATTCACCAAAAATAGTTTATAAACTTAGTATCTCAACCTAAACCTTCCATGAAACAGCTATAAAAACATGAAAAAAATTGGATTCCTTCAATTCAAGAGATTTTTTTAGAGTAAGATAATATGTCATTAAATCCAAATATTTTCTATGTAGTGGATTTAAAAATAGAATCAAGGTCTCCTCACCAATCTACCTCCCCCTTGTTTCCTTCCACCTTCTATTCCTTTTACTCTTTACTCCTCTATGAGTGTATCTCTACCTACCACACTTTTCTTTATTCATATTAGTCTCATATCCATCTTGAGTGTCTCTATACCCAACTCCCTTCATCTAATTTTTTTTACATTTTCTCTTCATTATATATTTTTATTTTACTAGAAGAAAATCCCTCTTGAAATTTGATCAATAACTCCCACCAACCTTTTGACTCAACCACAGACCATATAAAAGTTTGAATAAAAGATATCCTACTAGAGAGAAAGAGTTATATTATTTTCATGAAAAATGTAACTGATTTCCATTTGGATCAACATAGGATATTTTATCAACATAACAGTTTTAAATTAATTTTTTAGGATGAATTACTTGATTATTCGTGTAGGAGATTCTCAATGAGGTAGCCTAATGTTCCACATAGAAAGTTAATCCTTTCAATTAAATGGTCCTTGTATCCAAGTGGTCCTCTTAGCCGATTATCCATGTATTCATTATACTTCACATGGCCATTTGATTGATGTAAGACTCTCTATCATATTCGAATTCTTTTATGTAAGTGTTTTTTCCTATGTTGTTATTTTATAACATATGCAATTGAGGTTTATATAGCCGATTCACAACATATCATTTTCAGATGTTATTTATCATTAAAATATATATCATTCTCGATGTATCATAGTGTCCATGTGTTCTATTTGACATGTCATCTATATTTCTTCTACCGAATTTGATACTTTTTAGACCAAATAACTATAGACTGAGAAAGATGAAATCTTTTTTAGATAATATTTGGCCAGCCCAGGGGAACATTCAGACAACAATAATCCCTCTAATTTTAATACTCACTTCTTAATCATTGGTATCTCATAAGAATGGGCTGTGAAATAATGCACAACAATTTTGGTCCGTGAATCTTAGATGGCTCACATCAACTTTCACGTGATTGAGTATAGTGATCATTGGTACCTACATTGTATCTTGTTTTAAATGGGGCAAAAAAATCAGAATCGGCTTCACCCTCATCAGTATTGACTAGCTCTTAACCATCGACATTAAAAATGTGCTTAAAAATGATGGGATTGGAAGGTAATTGAAAAATTGTAATTTACCAATTGTAAATTCACCTTTTTGGGGTTCAACTTAGAAATAATTCTAGTATTGAAGAAAAATGTAAATGTTTTGGATGAAGGATCGAAAAACATGAGACATTATTCTCTTTTATTGTTTTCTTCAATAATTTATCTAAAAATATTTTCAGATTATTTTATGTTTGTATTCATGAAATAAATTATTTTCAAAATGGATTTAGTTAAATTCTATTTTAGAATCCAACAACAATTATTCACCCAAAAACTGGAATATTTATTATATTAATTAATGAATGAAAACATGCAGAATAATTGTTACAAAATTTGTAATCCAATATTAAAAGGATAATTATCCATTAAATACACATTTAATAAAAAGAAAAACATGTTCTATGGTTTGAAATAATTGATCCACATCAAAAACTACCACACATTAATCGTTGTACGTATAGGAAATCGTTTAATTCAAATGGTTCATTAATAAAGCCTTCAGTGTTAATGAACATCATCCAGACAAGAAGATCACCAAATCGTCCACTGACATATATTTTCATGTCTCGTATGTGATTTAATCAAACATAACAACTTCCATACATTCTAAAATCCTAGTTCCAAGAGAAAATTCTAAATAAACTAATGTGGAATTAGATCTATAAAAAATGAAAAACAGACATTAACTCAATCCATTGTTTTTAAAATGAAGATTTAACTTAACATATTGTTAATTAAACTTTTCTATGGTTATAATAAATCATTTTCCATTTTTTATTCTTAGTTAAAAATTCCCCTTACTATCATGATATCATTTCTAATAATGGAATTTCATTTCGATTTTTTCCAACCATGAATGTGTGTGAAGCACTGTCCATAGAAATTATTGATTTTTCTTTATTCATGAAAATACTACCACTACCCTGGCCTCAAATACTCATCATGGGATCTAAATTTCTTATTTCAATTTAGATTAAATGGATTGATAATACATCTCAATTGGCTTGGTTCCCCAAGGTGTTCCATGTTACCCAACCTAAGTAGAAATTCTCAAACATATGTTAAATATTCCTCAACTTATAGTTTCATTTCTACAATATTCAAAACTATTAGGCTTCCTTTCCCATGTTTTGGGTAATATTTCCATAAAACCGAAAACAATAACACCCAATAGTAACACAATCACAATAATTTAAGATTCAATGAAATCCTCCTAAAAAGGTAAAGGTATATATTCCTAGGACAAACACTGTGATGTTTTGTTATCTATACCAATAGACACCTAAACATCTTATTCAAATAAATCAAAACCAACTAAAATTTTCTAAATAAGAGGTGTTGTTTCAAAATATTTCAAACCTAGTATGTTTTGATGTTGTAGAACAAAAGTAAAACTAATGAACTGAACAAAGTCCTCTCTCTCCCATAATAAAAACACAAAATTATCCCTAATGTTGAATCATTAATTTTGAAATAGTAAACAAAAAATTTAAATTGTCATGTAATCCATGAATTTAATTAAAATTGGCTCTCATATATGCTAAAATACATTAGTATTTCTATATTATCAATTTGTCAAAGGAAGAAATTTTTTATTAAAGGTTCATTCCTGTCATTGATAAATTAAAAATAAAATAATATCTCGGGTTATTAAATAATGAGCTCGATAAAAAATAAAATAGATTAATTTTTTTAGAAAACAAGTGAAGTACCCCCATAATTAACTTATAGAAACAATAATAAAATATATAGAATAATTAAAATAATCAAATTCCAGAAATAGGGCATGATTGATAGGGATCATCCAAGAATACATCTATCTTTATTATGATAGATTAACCACCCTACCTTAGAAAAATTCCTATAAAAAATATACATTATATATTAGTAATTTAAAAAAATTACGAACAAAGAAAATGAAAAACAATCAAGTCTAGATTGACTCCCATAAAGCACATAGTATAGAGTAATCGATATATAGACATACATATGAATGCTTCAAAACTAATTCTTTATGACCATAATTCAAATATTATTTGATATAAAATTCCTTCCGAGAATATGAAATAATTATCTTTAAAATTTTCTTTAATTATCTTCTGTAGATTTCTACCAGTCCACTCGATTGTGGATGGAAATAAGTTCATGTTAATTGGGAACTATAATACTTTTACAACAAGGATTTTAATTTAAAATTTTAAAATTTTATCACATTATCAATTATAAATTATCATGAAACTCCAAATACAGAAAATAAATTTTTTTATTGAATTTAATTACACTGGTATCTTGATTATTTTGAAGAGACAATACCACAAACCATTAGGAAACATAATATACAACCCCCACACTGTAATCCTTTTATTGGAATATTTTAATTGTTACATGATGTCTAATCCAAAAAAATAAAAAATATCTACCTATAAAAAATCTTTTTGGGGAAACTCATTCTTTATCCTATCATTTTCATGCATCATACACCTATCAAGACCCATAACTACACTACTAGAATCTATAAACTATATAGGAAAATAAAATCCAGAGTAAATGTTATTTGGGATTTCCATTCCCCTTGATGACGAACTCACCTAGGTAATGATTTGATACTATATAAAAATAGAAACACATCCTCTATAGGTATACACATTAAAAAAATAACATCTTTTCAACTCTAAAAAATAATAGGGTCGTCAAAAAAATATTTTTTATGCTCATAGGTAAACCTCTTCCTTTGATTATTTGAAAATTTCTAAAGGGGTGATACTTTCTTCCAATAAATTAGAAAATATTTCATAATAAATAGACTGTTTATTAGCATCTGTAAAAAGTAATCATCCATTAATGAAAAGTTGATTACCTTTTTATTATCACACTATGTATTGGGAAACATAGAAAAATAAATGGAAATATAATTTTCAACCCCTTTTTTATCATTGATCCCTAAATGAAATTTATAGAAGAAAAGTTTCCATAAAATTAACAAATTTTTTAAATTTTTAATGAAAAAATTTAATTGAAAATTGTTATATGAACATTATTAATTTGGTACCTATTATTTACTATTTCTAATTTACTATATCAAAAATAATATTCAATAGTCAGTAGTAGTGTAATTAGTTTTAACATTATCTATCATTATTTAAGCATAGTGCACCACAAGAAATTCCCATTTTTATTTTGGCTAATGACTGCTCTATCATCCACATCACAATCGTCACACATAAGTAAAAAAACTAGTTTCTAGTCATGTGTAATGATGATATTAGAAGGATTGGGTTTTCCCTTATGTATGTTAAAAGATTAATGGAAATTTTCCTCAAAGACAATTGGAGTATCTTTATCCAGAAGAAAACACATGGGGTGTTTAATTTATGAAATGTACATGATGAATATATAGTAAAAACCAGCATCTACTGGAAAAATCATAACACTATTTACATTCAAAGAAGTGGAAATATCTTGAATAACCTTCCGTATTATAATTATCAATAATGAACCCCCTCTAAGAATGTTTATATCTATACACTATAAGTTCTATTTTAACAACCCGAACTACTATAATTGAAATTTTCTTTTTTCTTATAATTAAATGTATTATTTTTGTTAAATAGATATATAAAACACGTGTTGTCTCTTTGTTTTGTTATAATGACCATTTAAAATTGATAACATATCCATTAAATATTGATCACTTGATTAGTATAAATATATGGTTTTGGAAAATTATTTCCACATATACAAATGGTATGATGTAATAAACAACAAGATCGTACACTATAAAGCCCATTTATCAGATATTTTGAGGAATATAACGTTTTTGGGATTTTCCCTACACTATTTTCAAGCTGAGATGTGACAACATAAGCCTGATCAAAACTATTTACAGGAGAATTTCATGATCGTTGAGATCACGGTCCAAACAATGTTAACTAAAAGCCCCAAGAAAACATCACCATCACAAAAATTACTCTTAGGGTGTACCATAGAGTAATAAATTGATATGTATCAGGAACCTATCATTATGATCTTTCCTTATAGAATAATGAATATACATTTATTCTATTGTTGTTACATTGTAAATTATTTTCTAATGAACAAATAATATTTATTTTGTTAATATTCAAATTTAATTAAAGAAAATATTTTGATGAATTATTTTATTTTTAAAATTTTTAATTTGTTAGTAAAATGTTATAATAATATTAAATTTATTAAATATTAATTATTATACCATTTTTTGAAGTCAAAAGTAACTTTTATTAAGGTTTGAAAACTATTTTTTAAAAAACCCATAAATATTCAATAAATGTCGATTTTATTTTAAATTTAATAATTTAAATATTTAGGAAAATATTTGTATAAAATTAATACTATTTTTTGAATCAGGATGTCAAAATTATCCAATGGTAAATTTTTCATAACTTTTGGAAATAATCAAATTTTTGTGAAAAAAAATGAGTACCGTATAAATTTAAAATATGTTTTATGACATCATAATGACCTAATAGACTTATAAAAAATACAAATAAAGGGATATTTGACCAAATATATATTTTCAATTTAAAATAACATGATTTTATATTTGTTTTTCATTTTATAAACCTTTAGTGAATCCTCCAAGACTTATAATATATTTTTATAATTGAAAATAATTTCTATGAAAGTATGAGTTACCTTCACCTAAGGAATGGAAATATTTTAATATCCTTGGACCTTATCACTATAAAATAATGTATTACAGTAACCGTTTCAATAAAACAAAGGAAAAAACCATGTGATGGTTTGTTTTTTAATACTTTATTATGTAGTGTCTAAGAAATAATAATAAAGAAATCTCCCTCCATTCTTATATAAACTCGCCCAAGATCCCATTTATCTTCACTAAAGCACATTAAATATCTTCCAAAATCTGATTCATACACCCTATATATTTCCAAATGTTCCCCCAAACTTCTGAAATCCTCTTACAATCCTTTGGAGTCACACATCCATGTAAAGGATCCTCACCTTCCTCGACATCATTTAATTCAAAAAATTGTTTGGAAAATTTATTTTTAATTTAGATTCGATATATTTTAATTATATTATAATAATTTTACTACATTATAATAGATTTTATTTCAATGATAGATCTTTTAGTCTTCCTCATTTGGACCCCTACCAAATCCGTTACAATGCTAAAATTCTATAAGGGATCTCCCTCTTTCCTTTTACATCAAGCACCTCTTTTATGACATGATTTTTAATTCAATTTTATAGATTTGATATATGTTCTTCCATACCTACATACATAAAATTTTATATATAGATTATGGGGACTTCCTTTTACTCCCATTTTTCCCCTCTATGATCCTTTATTCCCACTGGTTACTATGCGTATATTCCATACTGGTTCATTCCTTTCACAGTTTTATCTAAATGTCATTATCTTGTTACACCCATCTATTCACCATTAAAAAAGACAGGTCATGTTTTCCCACTTCCCCCATACAAACCTTATTTTGTTCTAATTATTATATACCCATTTCTCTCTCATTAATTCCTCCCATTACACCTGTTACAATGCTGAAAT
Organism: Viscum album; assembly: GCA_963277665.1. Taxonomy (NCBI): domain Eukaryota; kingdom Viridiplantae; phylum Streptophyta; class Magnoliopsida; order Santalales; family Viscaceae; genus Viscum; species Viscum album. The sequence continues at coordinate 1,204,050,166 of OY728135.1, forward strand.
TCTAAAATGGATTTCACTCTTCTCATGCAAAAATTTTATATTACGCATCATAACTATATTTCATATTTACGGATACTATGTTACAAGATCTAATTACTATAAATGTTATTTATAAATGATGAAATTTTGTTTTCCCTCTATTCAACCCATTTTATGAATTCTTATTCGACAGTGTTATTCTAACAAAATTGCCCACGATTTTCAATCATGTAGTGACTACCACACTCATTTATATATCAAGGGTATTCACGTTTATTCTCATGTACTTACTGATTGGGGACATAAATGTTTGTATTCATCATTCAGTTTTCGTGTTATAACTTATGATGTTAAATTAATCTATGTTATATGATTTATGTGGAACACATAAATGTGAGACTATAATAATTATGAAGGGTGTTCCCTGATAGTGCTATAATGAATTGGGTATAATGAGATGTATTATGAAACACCATGTGAAATGAGGTTTTACTCTAGATAATTAATGTAAAATGAGGGTTTACTTAATCTAATTCATGTGTACCAAGGGTTTACTCTTACTAATCCATATTCAGTGACCATTAGCTCATGATAATATCATATTGTATATTGTTTCCAATTATCATTTTATATATATCATGTTACATCATGACATTATGTTCATGTTTATTTTTTACTCTGTTGATTTTACTATTTATTAACATTAATTTCTTTCCTAATGTAATTCCATGTTTATTCCCTTAGTGGGATTTATAGATCACTCATTTCTTATGTATCCCATAGGGTTATCCCATGTAGTGAAAATCATGAACAAGTGTTGTGGTCATATAATAGAAGTTTTCAATAAAGATGCATATTTGATGATTTAAATTATTGTATCATGTTCCTAATCCACAAAGTCACTAAACCTCTTGATCTTCTATGTTGTAATATATGCAATTTTTGGTAATAAATCTTATTTAAATATGAAATAAAGGGAAGGGTTATTATATCTATGACTATAAATCATTATTTTAACGAATATAGGAAATTGTTGGTCTCCATAAATATTTCTAATATTGGTTCCATATTCTATAATAATCTTTTAAAATTTCATCTCATTAGGTGAAAAATAATCCATAAAAACCTCATTGATTTTCTAAATCATGTTATAGAAAATTTCCATTGTAATTTTTATGATGGGAGTCAATAAAACAAAAAAATAGAAAGACAATAATCAGTATAAAAATGTTCCAAATGGGCACGTAAAAGTGGTCTTATCCTAATATTACTGGGATAATGGAATCGTATTTTAACTAGAATAGCTATAAAAATTGTAATTTTTATTTTTATATATCCTTTAAAGAATTTGATCTGAAAATTCCATAAGAAAATTTGTTTTCTTGTGGAAAAATTGAGCTTAATAAAATAGATACAGATCCTCCATTTGGTCACCCTACTAACATTTCTTTTCTCAATATTTTCAGTGATCATAATAATGAATCCTACATTCTATATGAAAATTTGTAATATAATGATCTAAACATTGTCTGAAACGGGATAAAAAATACCAACATATAGAAATTTGATAAATCTTAACACAAAACCTATTTAATGTTTTGTTTATATATCATATGAAATTATACTCATTATTTTTTGTTTAGTTCCATAGTAATCTTCTATATGAATAATGATGTACTAATCTATTTTATGTAAACATTGTAAAAAACTATGAATGTTTTCAAATTTTTTATAACACCCAATAGTTGTTCCTCATGACTTTTCTCTACTCAATTGAAATTATGACTTGTGATTTTGAGATATCACCCAAAAAATGAATCTTTTAGCTGTAAATGCAGTGGGTTCATCTCCAAAAATTGTTCCTCATCAATATAAATAAGATACTTATTATTATGAGCTCTATTATATTAAATATATTCCTTAAAATATGTTTGGGAACTAGATAGATTTTCAACAATAGACCCATATATTTACTTTTCTTTACTATTATCCAAGGTGGAAATTCCAAATTCCTGATGTTCAATATTAGCGTTTAAAAATTTATCATAAAAGAGTCATTAATTTATTTAAAAAATTCTCCCTTAATATTTTATAATTATTCATCATTATATTTTGAAGTGAAAATAGATGTTTTTTATTCAAAAAAAATTCAATCTATTAAAAAAAACTTGTTCTCATGGGAGTTAAGTAGTTCTATAATATAATTTCTATCCAGATATAGAATATTTTCGACATTTTGACCATTATCATTATAATAATAGTTGGAGAAACTATTTTGATCATCCATACGAGTCTCTTTAACCACAACCTACTTAAAAATTTTTCCCTCTTATTTATTTGAGTTATCAAATACCACCAAAATATCTTCTTCCAAATATTGTTCAAACATTCCTCTGAATGATCTCATGTGTTTCCTGATTTAAATAACTCCACACTTGATTTTTTCAATCAGATGAAAAATATTTTTCATTTTTAAAAATATTAAAATTTATCTTTTATTTCCCAGATGTAAAAATATATTTACCCTTTAAAAATCAATAATAGCTCCACTTGTAGCTACGAAAGTCCTACCCAGTATCATAAATACATATTTGTGACATTCTATATCTACAAATATAATTTCAGTATCTAAAAAGCTCTCAAAATACAACTAAAAATTCCTCAACTATTCATTTGGGATGTTTAAACAATTAGCCACCCAATTGTAAGGCCATAGTTATGGGGTTCAATTATCCTAACTGTTTCTATATAAACAATTATAATCTAAGTAGATTAATTTTTACACCAAAATAAGAATGAAAATTCAATAAGTATATTTCCCTTTTTATTTAGGATATTAAAAAACTACATGTATCATTATGCTTTTGTGGGATTTTCTTTTGAAGGAAAACACTACACTCATAAGTGATTCTATAAGTTAAAAATTCATCCAACATTTTTTTGTTTGAGATAATTATATTTATTAATTTCATGTATCTTGGAATATGAATTAAATTTTGGATAAAAGAAATGTTTACATGGAGCTTGTTGAAAATCCCATAAAACTAAACATAATGAGATATGTTTTTTTGATTGTCGACCTATTAGGGAAAGTGATGGCTAGAAAATGATTACTGATAAATGAAATATTTTCCCGAAATTTATTAAAATGTTTTTACTTTCCAATGTTATCATTCATTTTTGGTTCTTTTTATTATTTATTTTCATATATATTGGATTGATCATCTTTATATACAATAGTTCTTTCCAATTGTTCATAATGAGTGCTGTTTAGATTTAGGTGTCCAAATTCTCCATGATTTTTTATTTACATATTCTTGGAGAAAAATATTGCATCCTATAATAATTTTAATGAAATCTTAATAATCACATTCCTCAAATTAACATTCGAACCCATTTTGATGGAACAATGAGGCTTACCTTTTTCTCTTTCACCTGCAATTATGAAAAAATGACCAGTTTATAGCTTCAGGTTTTTGAATCTTGGTTCTTACTATGACTTTAGAGAATCAATCTTCTAATTTTTCTTTTCAAACATACACATTGGAACATCTCTTTGACATTATCTTGTGAACATGATGTCTTAAACAATGATTGAGGATTGAATTGTTGAAATTACTATATATTTAGTTGAAAAGGATGTGAAAAATGAGGTATTGAAACTCTATGATCCCTCTAAGACATGACAGAATGGTTCTGGTAACCTTGGTTGTAATTATTTGATAAGTAATCGTCTCGTTGTTTCATTATAGAAATATACCCAATAAAATATATCATTTACAAGGGCTTGGGGAGACATATGAACATTCGAGCAGTAGGAATGTGAATGGTCAAAAATTACACATTGAATATACTAATTCCGAACAGTATATTGAATATTCTATTTGTGAAAACGTATATACCCCGGTAAGTCAATTAGAGGAAAAATACCCCTAACCATTTATTAAATGAAAGAGAACGTACAGTGATAAAAGAAAAAGGACACAAAAGAGCATCTTTCCCACATATAGAATCACATTCAAGAAGAAATGGGATGATTACATATCTTAGTAGTCATATTCATCACCACCTCTATAGTAAGGGTTTCCTCCGTAGTAGCTGATTCCCACTCTGAATAAGTTTCATATTGCTTCAAAAAATTGATGTACTTCTCTCTGAGATTCAACTATTCCACTTATATATCCTCTTTCTTGAATTGTACACGACCTTTTCTAGAAGTAGAGATATCTCCTCCTTCCCTATTTGATGAGGACATAATGATCACTATATTTGGTTGGTAAGATTAATCTTCCTTTGGTTTCCTCCGAGGTGGTTTCGTCCTAATTCCATCACTTCAAGACGCTCGGTGTCGACTACATTGAAAAATGTCACTGTAAGAAGGTCTGACAGTGTCGTTATTTTCTTTATCATTATCAGAACAGCTCCCCCTTTTTCTAGTGATTTTCACAGTAAATGATTTATTTACTCTATCGGCCTTTCTCACCAAGATACTCTCTGTGGAATCCAGACAACCTCCTAGTTCATATTGCATTTTATGGTCAATCGAAGAAAGAAAATGATAATTCACCGTACTTCCACGACCATAATACAACTCTGTTTCAAGTTAATTCATAACATTTACCACTTTATTGCTAGGAGCAATCTATATATCATCAGAAAGTTGAGGTCTCGTATCCACAACATGAGCCTCCTCATGCTCCAAGCCTGAAAACTGATTGACTGACATACTATGTCGTTGCACCTCATCGTTCTCACAATCCACACTTCCTAAAGGCTTCTCATGCTTAATACCTAACTTCATTTAGGAGAAATCAGCATCGGTCCCCATTGTGGAGTGATTTTGAAACCCAAGATCACTCTCCAACCAATCAAACACTAACTTCACTATCAGGTTAGCAGCCACCTACAACTCTTTCACTCTACAACCACTCACTTGATCCTGTGTTGGGACACCCTGCCGCATCTCATCCACCACCACTGCAGCAGAAGGAACTTCATCCACTTCAACACCTGTTCTATCCCCTCCCATAAAACATACCTTATTAATATGCTCCAACACCAATTCTATCATTCATGGAACCTCAAAGCCAATCACTACTCTTTTACGCCAGCCCCGATGGGCTTCGACTCATCCTTCTGTTATGATATATCAACTCCATCGGACCAATGAAGAAACATATCGAATAGTACTTTATCCAAGATTAAACACAACCTCTTACTTAAAATGAATCTCCTTATCATCGGTGATTCAAATGTAATTAACCAGAGCCCTTGAAACATCAACGTTAACACAAGTCCTTGGAAAAATTGGGTGACACATGCATCAATTCAACGATCAGAGCAAAAGTACCACCCCACTATATTCTCGATTGCACACAAAATGGAAGGGTTCTGAATGGAAAGAGGAGATTAGGAAAAATTAACCATGTATCTATTTTTGAATGGTCGTGCCTCATGTGAAAATCAATGCTACAACGGAATACGTATAAGGAAGATCCACTACATCGTCGAGGTTCCCTGGACCAGGAATCAATCAATTCTTCTTTCAAACTAAATTGGATCATAATGTGATTTCGGTCAAGAAAAAAAATGGTTGCACAACTTCGAAAATTACCAGCTTCAGTTACAAATGGATAAAATACTTCCACTGATGGGCGATTGAGCCGGAAGTGGTCCAGTGGTGTGAGATGGCACAAATCGGAGGTTCTATTGAGCTCTGCCGGAAGCAGAGGCAAAATGTGTGCCTCGCAAAAAAGACCTAGGACCTTCAAATAGTTCCAGATTCTTGAAATGGGAGAAGGGGAATTGAAAGACGACGTGGAAGAAATAACCTTCTCAGGTGTAGGAGGACACAAATCACCCCCATCCATTAAAGAGGGGGAGTAGTCTTCGGTGACATGTAGGCTAGAGCATCAGTGCAAGATAGAACTGAGAGAATCTCTCTACTTCATAAATTCAAAATGATATCACAAAAAAATATAAATACTAAAAAACTATATAAATTGCATAAAATTGATAGTTACGTGTAGTTTCATTTAGGAAAAAATTTAACCTCCTATAATATTTATCCTAGGAATCCTACACAATATTTTTACAAATATATTTGAGGTCCTCGTTTGATTCCCAAAAAATCATCTTCTGATAACTGATCAAATAAATTCTTATATTACAGTTTGAGACTATTGGAAAATGTATCCATGAAAAAATGAGTTTTAAAGTGATGATTGGGGAACTATCAAAAACTCTCTTTTAAAAATATACAATTATTAATTGAATTATTCATATTAATTTTGAAAATCCCTAGTGACTTTAGGTTAAATTTTATAAATCATCTTATTTAGATAAAACATCATAAAAAGGAACTGTAATTTTACTCCCTAGTATTAAAAATATCATCTTCCATTTATTGGAACAAAATATTTATTTTACACTTTAAGAAGATTTTGAAACCCCATTACATCAATTATTTCTCACTTAGCCTTCTGAGTGGACGAATGTTCTCTATTCCATAAAAATATCTAATGAAATTTAGTGAAATCGCATTTGGTACCCCACGATAAAATGGATGCATGGAATGGACCAATTTTATGATTTCAAAATTCTGGGATCTTGGGGTCTACCTATTACAATACAGGTTATTTGATAATATCAGAAACTAGAACTCTAAGAGCGTTAGTATATCAATGGATAAATTTCCAATTGTCTTAGGGCTATAATTCTACTCTAGGTTGACAATATTATATTTTTTATTGGGAATGTTTTCCTTCTGATTTTACATTGAATATTTCCTATTATGTTTCCAATAACTCAGATGTTTATTAATTTTAGAAATGAATTATTTATGGTCTCCTAAAGATGATCATGTTTTCCCTTAACCATTTACAAAAAAACAACAATATGGAAAATAGTTTCATTATTTCCCTTTTTATTTGATGCATGTTCCATTTCCAATGAACAGTTCAAATAATTTCCACAATGATCATTGTACATTGGAAAATAAATTATTTATAACACCTACTTAACTATTAGTGTAATGGAAGGTTGGTATCAGAAACAAGGGAAGGAAATTATTGTTACCAAAAGTAAATGAAAATATATATAAAAAACATATCAGTGATTGAAATTATGCTTATAGATCTAATGGAATAGTCTTTGTAACAGAGAGAGATGAAGACTCAAATGATGATAAAGAATTAAAAGAATGTGGAAGGACATTAAAGAATAAGTAGGTGAATCAATGGATAAGAGGGATTATATTGATGCATGTTTATTTTTTTTGTAATATTTACTCTTTGAGAGTCAGAAACCAGTGGACAAGGGAGATGAGACAGCTAGCTCTCTTGATTTGTGATTCTATAGGTGAAAGAAGTCATCATCTTCTCAATTAAAGAATTATTTTCCCACTCATTGGTGAACCCATGTATCCCACTATATATTGTTCTTCTAACAAAATAATTGGACTTTAAAAATAAATTAATAAATACGATAAACAACCCAAATAGCTCTCACTGAGTTTAGGTAGTTGAAGTCATAAATAACATGACAAAATAGGTAAAAGTGGACTCATTGAGTTCTCTACACCTGAAAGGTGTTAAGACAAAATCTTATCAGCTTAACCTCATCCAACAATTACTATGTTAACCAGTAATATCAATGTAGGTAGTCATTAAATTCAAGATATGTTCATTAAAATTTAAGAGACAAAAATTCAATCCAAATAATTTCCCATGCATGGGATTAAAAAATAAAAATAAAAAGTTCATCTCCTTAATATTCCTCTTCCTAACCACCTTCCTCCCACTCTTCCATCTATTCTCATCTCCCACTTATGTGTATCTCTACCTAACACCCGTATATTTATTCATAATGTCTTATTCTTACTCCTAGGTGTCTCCCTACCCACATCCCATTTCGTAATTTATTTTTTATTTTTATATCCATTATACATTTTCTTATTATTGGAAAGAACTTCAAACTGACAATCTTTCAACAAATCCCACAAACCTCCAAAAAATTCTACTGGCCACCTCATGAGAATTTGAATAAAAGATATCCCATGTTGTTAGAAACATGTCTTTGGTCGACTTGGGAAACATAACTGATTTTTATTTAGATAAATGTAGAAGATTTGATCTACGTATTTATTTTCTAAATATAATTTCTGATTGATATAGCCAATTTATTATGTATGTGATTCTGAATGGAATAGTCGAATATTCCAAATAACCAATTAATCAACATAGTTTAATAGACCACATAGACAGATGGTCTACATAGACAATTCAATTTATATGGGCTTTAAATTATATAATTATTTCCCTATGTAGTTGTTCGTTCGACGTAAGCATCTTCCAGGTAGCGCAATCATTTTCAATATTTATTTTTTCTTTCACATATATTTCCATACATAGGTTCTCAAGGTTCATATAGTAGCTTATCTAACATTAGTGTTCTGTAAAACGTACATAATTCATGAAATTGGTGGCTTTCAACATATTCAATATCATTTGTCTCCCCAAATTGATATACTAAACTCGAGTTGTCACACACAAGAGCATGGTAGCCTCAGAAATATGTCTTTTCTTTCTGAAAGGATTCACTCAAACCTGAGCAACATTCCCTATAAAAACATACCATTAAATGGAATCCTCCATTAGATTTCAATGGTATCTAGTAAAAATGAGAGGTGAAACATTGACCAGTAGTTGGGGTCATGGTATCTTAGGCGACTCAATAAAACATTTATCATGATTGAGTGTAGTGCTCAGTGGATCCCACATTATAGCTCATTTTTAATAGGGATCACAGAGACGATAGGGCCTTTACCCTCTTAGACATCATCTAGCTCTTCAACATCATCCTAGATAGTGTACATTATAATGTTGGGGCCAAAAAAGAGTTGTCATATCAGAATTTATGGGCTATAAATTCAGATCTAGGGAGTTTTGCATCAAAATAAATCTAGGATCCCCCCAACAAAAAGATGATTCAGATGAGGGAGCCTAAAACTAGATCTGTTCAAATCTATTTATTGTTTATTCTATAATTATTTTACATTGATTTTTAGAATGTTTTAAATATTATTTCTAACTTAATTTGTTCACTATAACATCGTTGAAATTTCATTATTTCATTCAATGATAGTTAAAAAAACATGAAATTTAATTATAATAATCAATGAATAAAAAAATATTAGAATTGTTACAACCTTAGTAATCTTACATTAAAATAATATTCATACATTAATGACACACATAATCACTAAAAATAAATTTGAAAAAAGTTTGAATGAATTTTTTAAGATCAACCATTGATACATGATCCATAGTATTCTTTTTATTGTCACCACTATATATCCGTCATGTCTCTCTAATCCTATTATAGAATTCAAAATGCATTATAATTTTCTAAATTACAAATTCAAAATAATAGGTATTCCATGATATCATCAAATCACCAGTCAATCGATTACCAAAGAAGAATGTCCATAATAGAGGCAGAAAATCACAATCCATAATGATATAATTGAAAATATGTTATTTTTTAAATAATAATAGGAATCCATGAATGGTTTTTATAATGTCATGAAGAACAAAAAATAGGAACATATATAAAATTCTTAAATCTATGAGGATAAATAAAACACTGTTAAAACAAATGGTGATTTATCCACAGATTAGTTAAGAAATATATTATTTTTTTATTTTAAAAAATTAAATATGGAAAAAAATAAAAAAACCCTAACTTATTAATTGATTAATTTTTGGGGAATAAAACATCCACTAGCCAATAAGTTAATGATTAAAATGTGTTCTTCATTCACATAATGACTATCCTCGATCATTCAACATCATCGATCCACATTCCAATTCTTTCAATGGTTATCCCCTTATCCTTTCTAATATCTCAAGGTTATGTGGCTAACACTATATATAATTTATAGTGAAATATTTATATTTTATTTTTTATGATTATGTTTATTGAATATATTTTTTAATTAAATTAATTCTTTCATTATATGTACCCAAAAATGTCCTCCACAATCGTATGTCCTACACCAACCAACCATTGGTCATGAAAATGGTAAAACCTGCATTCAGAACTCAATTGTGTCTCAAATTCAAAATTTATAACTATAATCAAGATTTTTTCCAAATTTTTCTATAATAAATCTCTTGATTTATATTAATATATTTTATATTTTAAAAAATTATTTCTGGTCTCATCAATCCATTTTATCATGCACTGTCGTATAATATGGATTCAAAAATGTTCATAAAGAATATTATAAATCCATACATGGAAATAGAATTATCTTTACACTCTCCCCATATTTAATAATTCGCATCACAAAAGTAAAATTCTACTCAAAAGAGAAAAATATATCACTCAATGTGGTCTCCCACACTAGTGAGATCTCTACAATGTTCTTATATTATCAACAAGAACACACCCAAGCGAAACACATGCACTCAAAGGGTCTTATCCTATTACTTATCAACCAACATATGGATTCTTGAACACCATAAAAGGTATATCCACCCCAATCATCCAACTCATATTGGTTAACATCAGGAAACATTTTGTTCATGTCCCTCATCAGCTACAATAAGTGGAAAACAAAAGGAACATAATCAAACTTTGGATAGATGAACACACTATATTCAACCTCACTATCCCAATGTAGTAGATGGTAAAAAGGGCATAATATCCTTAGAGACAGTATGTCACCTCAAACATATCGCTGAAATCCTTGAGTACATGAGGCCTTTTAGAACCCATGATCTTCTTAACGAACTCCAATGGCCATTAAAGATAGTCCACAAAGGATTCCTGATGTATTGTTGAAAATATCATCTTCCCCTAAATGAATCAAAACCTTTACACCCATTCCTCGCTCCAACTCTAGAACCACTAACATTATCTCCCACTGGCTCCAACTAATATAATGACGACCTATAGGGTTTCCCATACATGATATCATATTGTGTGACCTCGATGTTGTGGTTGTAACTATTCTAAAAATAAAACACCACTGAGGGTAGAATCCCCTCCCTTCTATGTCCCAAAATATACATTAAAACCCAAATAAAATTATCCTATTCTTTATCGGTCTTGTTACCTAGGAAATTGACTAAGGTATACAATCCATGATCAACTAGAATAAATCCCCTAGGGCCTCCAACATCATATCCATAATCATGACATGAAGTGAGAAACATTGACTTAAATGTTCAGTGATGTAATTCCATATAGATTGAATACCACATCCACCAACAAGATTCCCAAAATTACCACTATCCAATTTGAGTTTACCACTACTGATGGGTGATACAAGAAGAAATTATCTCAAAAATAGACTACAACTCCCTCATCATCTCAATCATTACCAACGGATCCTATTAAATCCAAACCTATACTAGAGTTACTATTATGTTTAAGGATCCTACTCATAACTTCATCTCACATCATGAATGACATCACCATCCATCTTCATACAATGATGATGTTATACCCACATTCATAAAATTCATTACGAACATTACTATTGGATATCTGGGTATTCAAGATCACATAATTTATTTCACTTAGTTTTGTCTCTATGAATAACTGATGATGTGGATGGGTAAAAACCATTAAAGGGAGATAGATTGAACCATCCTCACCCTCAAGGACTGAATTCTATCGTTAAACTACTTTGTCACATTTCTTAACTACCGCAGATGAAAAACGTTGTTGTGTGAATCTGTAACTACAAACACACTATCAATTGTCTCTCTAGAAAGAATGCCTTATAAGTTTTTGGGTAAACAATCAATCATATGTGTGAGAAAAAATATCCAAATAAGTAGTCCTATAAAATCTAGAACCAATTGTATGATTTATCACCATAATTATATGACACTTGTATAATGTTTTAACTATCCTCACATGTATAACATGTAATACCTTTTTAACATTATATAGAAGTATTTCACTAAATGAGAAAAATATAATGGATCTAAGAAGAACTAATAATTCAGATTATATTTCCTGCAACACTTTTAGTGAATTAAACACACTGAATGGAATCACCATGAACTCAATGAAACCACAATGTATTTAGGAATCCACTTTTAATATAAACTCTTCACAAACCTTGAGATGGTGATAACTCATCATGAGGTTAACCATTGAGAACCACTTAACCACAAAGAACTAGGAAAATAATTAAACAATTCTATAGGGTTTATAAACCTCCACGATGTTCACTCATTTAATATAATGTTAGGTCACCCAAAACCTTAGGCACTAATCAACTACATATTTGAACAAGTTAAGGTTTACCTGGTAACACACAAGTTCGTACAAGTCCTTCCTTATAAAAAACTATATCCTTAGCTGTATATAATGATGGATAATAGGATAAATCTAATATGATGGTCTAAATATCGAGTCATCCCAAGGTGTAGGTCTAAAAATACTTAACCATTCAGTAGGTTGGTATGTCTGAAACATCCTCTAAAAGGACATCCCCAAATTCCACCATCACTATAGGGAAATAATATATAATAAAATTTATTGTTATAAGGGTAACACTTGAAAAATGGTGGGTAATCAGCAATAATCCCCTATACAGAGGAACAGCATACTCTTCTAGAACATTATTCTCTCTCATGATAGAAAATGTTTTCCCATCACTATGGACACACTGCACTCTCTGAAAAATGCAATCAATTTGTGCAAAAATTATAGATATCTTGTACATATGAAGAATTGTGTTGTAAGGTTCAATCTTGTCTACTAGAAGGTCCCATGATAACAATTTTATATTAAGAGTTATGTCATATTATCATTAAAAATGTGGGATCCTAGAATCTTCTCTGGTAGGAGTCTCCAACCATAGATGTTTAGCCAACAACTGAACCTATATCTCTGGGTCTCTAACAAAATATTAATAAAGGAACTTTTATTTAACATTAATTTATATCACTACTATAGATATGTAAAAAAATACATAAGGAATGTCAAAAAATACTCCTAAATCCTATAGGACATAAGCCTCCACTACCTATATCACTCCTCTTACTAGACCACCAGCTCATTGATCCTAGTTTGGACCACGAATTGAGTGGTAAAAACATATCAAATGTACTAAAACCTCTTTCTGCACTCATATACCCCCAATCATGATTTCCACTCTATGGACCTCCCTTCTCCAATATTGCCTCTGCCTCCATGGTCCCCCAAATTCTTCTCGGACTTCAGCATGAATGGTAGGATAATACTATGAAAGGTGTCCATATACATCACATGTAAACACATTCCTATAAATGGGAAAACTATAATATCCATGAGGTTTCCAAAAAAAACATCATAGGTCATTCCTTGTGTTTTTCACCTTCTTTCGATGGATCCTCCTCACACTGGACCCTAGGTGATGCTTACCATGGAAGCTTGAGATATGTGAAGCATCCATTTTTTTATCATCTAGCACCAATATTTACATACATGTCTTGATATAACATGGTTAATCCACATAAACTGTCATAGGTAGGTTAGTATTTTGATCAACAAGTGGATTCATTACATTCTTTCCACCCACAAAGAAAAACCACCCTATAATCAGGGCTCATCATTGAAGAATTATCACCAATATGTTCATTTCCACTAATCTACTGTATATTCATCACTTGATATCATCTTGGAAACAACTTATAAAAAAGAGAATACATTCCACAATCAATAGGAATATTTGTGGTTCTGACTCAATAAAGATATGGAAACCACAACCATTTAGTATATGATGGATGTAACAATTGTTTTCCCCATAACCCATACCCACATCTATAGAGTCAACAATAATTTATTTAGAGTCATATTGAATGGATATCTTGGGAAAAAAACTGACACCATACACCCTAGTCTAAGTGACGAACGTGAAACACATTTAAATTTTCTCCCTAGTACCGAAAACAATATCACATACTCTCGTCCTAAGGTATAACCAACTCCTCTAATCCCACTTAAAAATGAATAGACCTACCAAGGCCCACAAATCTAGTGATGAGTTGAGCCTACACAACCCCAATCCAAACTCCAAGAGGCTCGAGTCTACTGACCAACACCAAGTAGACATATGTCACATATGTGAGTCATTAGTGTATGCATATGTACACCTTCAGACATATCCAGACACCTGTAATACTGAATGGATGAAACAATTAACACATAAATCATATCCCATAATAGTGTATGATAAAATTTGAATGTACAGAGAGAGAAATATTGTCCCTCCAAAAACTAAAAATTTGTCCAACTTGCTAAAATTTATGAGGGACTACATAAAAATGATTTCATAAAACTCACTTGATCTTTAAGTTAATTATACATTTTCACCTCCCATTCTTTTTAGGACATTACCAATCTATCAATAAAATTCATAAGGTATGAAATATGTGGAAAATATAATGTTGGGTGAGTACAACAATCTTAGTAGGTCATCCCAAAATCACCAAACACAAAGCATTAGATATGGGTCGGCTCATAACCATGAAGTTAAATTAATCAGGAAAAGTGATACATATTTAAAATAATATATATATATATATATTATCCAAGAATATACTAATTTAAAAGGTCTCAACTTGACCACACAACATTCTAGGATTTTACTCAAGTCATTATATTCTTGCCAGATTATCAAATAACTCACTCCTTGGGTATAGATAACACTAATGGCGCTCATCCAATAGTTCCTTCCCATTTGGTCGAACCATTTGAATGAAACAATCTATAATTTAATGGGAATGATACATAGATAGAGGGTCAAACTAATAGATCACTAAGGAATCAATAGACCCTATTGGATTTATCCTGCTAGATAGGTGATCGACACCAGGGTAAATATTGGTCATAATGATTATGAAAATCCTACCTAAGGAGAATAATGAGAATATAGACCACCCTAACCCTATTGCAGGGATACATGATTATTTTCGATGCTTTCACCGGGGTGCGTGCAGCCATCTATGAGGACGTGCAGCTGTTACCCCGCATTCACACTTTCCAAAGGCGGGCGACATCTTTTCCTTTTGCAGGGATGTTTTCTCCTTTATCGAAACGGTGTGATGGGATGTTAGTTATTCCTTCCTTGGATTCCTCCTCGGAACTTGTCAGCTAGTCTAGGTATCCCTTATAGATTATGTCGTGGTTCGTGAATCTTATTCCCAGGAGCATATCTTCATGGACACTGGTTAATTACACTACTTCCTTCAGACATTCCATGGGGTCTTGACATGGTAGCAACATTCGGTCAGAGTAGATGACAACATCAGGCATGTTGGGGAATCTATGGGTGAGTGGACATTGGGGAACCTATATTCTTCAACATAAGAGGGAATATCAAGGGTGCAGAACCCGAGGTATTCCACATCGAATGTGATGAATCATATTCCATAGGCATGTATCTGAGGTTTTCCTCATCTTCACATGTTTAACACAGGGTATGCCGTAAGTTTAAAGTCTTGCAGAGATGAAATGAGAGTGATCAGAACGTCCCATAGAGACAGATCATATTGGTACATCCCTAGGAGGGAACACATGGATGGTTTACCGAGTGGATGGACCAGAACGCCCAATGAGAATGGATCTGAGGTGGTGCACCACATGTAGGGGAGATTTCACACTGTAATGGTTGATCTGAACACCATTAAGAGTGGATTTTGGAGAGTGCAGCCCAGAATGGGGGACACCAAGATTTACCATGGGCTGGGATTGAACCTCATGGAGGTTTCCTATGTACCATGTGTAGAGGATAGGGATCAAAACCCATGTAGTTCGTAGGGGTGATGAATCGGGGTGTACACAAAGGACAATGACCCGATGACATACTGGGGCTTACGCATGGATAGCGGCCCAAGTACTGATAGGAGCAGCATGGAGGGTAGATGACATAATCCCTCCGGGATGTGGTAGCTCGGGTAAGAATCATTATGTGTGATGGATGTATGGATGAAGTGGAGGGGGAATGAGATGGGACCATCATGAAGATGAAGGTAGTGATGGGATTGAGACTTGAAGAGACTTCCTACGCATTCTCGTGGTACAGAATCAATGTCTGATTAGTTCAGTGGGATGATGGGACACCTGAAGAGGTGACCCATGAGAATGGATGCATGGATGGGACCCAGAGGAAGTGGAACCTCTGGGTTGGTGCATAACCTTCCCAAGATACATAGGCTCTAGGGAAATATTAGGATGAGCCATGAGTGATAGGCTTGAGCCTCAAAGAGGCTTCCTGCGTATCCATGTGGAAGGGAATCAATGTCCGCGTAGTTAGGATGGTGAGAACTGACATGAAGGGGGTTTGATCAACCAATGGGTAGTGGGATTGAACCTCAGAGAGTCTTCCTACGTACCATGCCTTGACATTGATCTAATTACACATAATTCTGAAGCAGATGTGTAAGGATTACACTCTAGGCTGCCCAAGGTGGTGGGTGAAATGACCTGAATTAGGTCTGAACGACCGGGTGGTGGGATTGAATCTTAGGGGGATTCCTACGTTCCATGCCTTGACCTGGATCAAAGTCCTCATAGTTTGGGAGTGGATTTCGGTGAAACGACGTGAAGATGGACCTTGGTCTGATTGGTTTTGCGCTTGAACCTCGGGAAGGATTCCTCTGCACCATGCCTTGACATGGATCAATGTCCACGTCGTTCAGGTGGGTCACAATGGATTACCACTGGATCGGAATGCAGTATAATGTCATGCCAAATAAGGGCATGTCGTAGAAACAACATGAATATAGATCTTGGTCTAGGTGGATAATGGGCTTGAACCTCATGAGGCTTCATACATACCATGCCTTGACATGGATCAAAGACCACATAGTTCAGATGTACAGTTTAGCATCATGTGGGATGGGGATGGAGTCAGTGAACCGACGTGAATGAGGACCTTGGTCCAGGTGGGTGGTGGTCTTGAACCTCAGGGAGGCTTCCTATATACCATTCCTTGACATGGATCAAAGTCCACATAGTTCATGTATATAGTTTAACATCATGCTGGACAGGATACTGTTTAACATCATGTGGGACGGGCATGAATGAGGACCATGGTCCAGGTGGGTGGTGGGCTTGAACCTCATGGAGGCATCCTACATACCATGCCTTGACATGGATCAAAGTCCATGTAGTTCGAGAGTACAGTGTCAGAGAACCGACGTGAATAAAGACATTGTTCCATGTGGATGATGGGCTTGAACATCATGAGGCTTCTTACGTACCATGCCTTCACATGGATCAAAGACCACATAGTTTAGATGTACGGTTTAGCATCATGTCGGACGGGGATGGTGTTAGTGAACCGACGTGAATGAGGACCTTGGTCCAGGTGGGTGGTGGGATTGAACCTCATGGTGGGTTCCAACGTACCATGCCTTGACATGGATCAAAGTCAACATAGTTCAGGTATACAGTTTAACATCATGTTGGATGAGATACAGTTTAACATCATGCGGGACTGGCGTGAATGAGGACCTTGGTCCAGGTGGGTGGTGGTCTTGAACCTCATGGAGGCTTCCTACATACCATGCCTTGACATGGATCAATGTCCCCATAGTTTGGGAGTTCAATGTTAGAGAAATGACATGAATAAGGACCTTTTTCCAGGTGGATTATTGGCTTGAACCTTGTGAGGCTTCCTACGTACCATGCCTTGACATGGATCAAAGATCACATAGTTCAGAATGGTGTGGGGAATACACTCTAGGCTGCTGAGGTGTTCTTGTCATGTTTGGTGCTTTCTCTAAGACCACATGAGTCATGCTAGGTGTGAGAAACAAGATACAGTGAGGACCTGACGATCACGGCGCAAGGGTGCATCCATGAAGGGTGGTGAATGGGATGGAACCATCATGAGGATGACGATGGTTTCGGGCTTGAGCATTGAAGAGGCTTCCTACGTATCCATGTGATAGGGAATCAAAGTCCACGTAGTTCTCCTGATGATGGCTTACCGCCGATTGGGGGTTTCAATGGTTTACTACTAGATTGGGTCTTAAAGGCTTACCACTGGATATGGATGTCAATTAATTACCACTGAATAGGATCACAAAGTCTTACCACTGGATAAGGATGTCAACAGCTTACCGCTGAATAGGATCACAACGGCTTATCGCTTGTTAAGGATGTCAATGGATTACCACTGAATAGGATCACAACGTCTTACCTCTAATTAGGATCATAGCAGGTAGATAGGGCTTGCATAAGAAAGCTTCCTGGGTGCTGTTATGGAGCGGAAATGGTGAATGGGGCTTATGCAGGGATGCTGCCTGGGTGCCTCTATGGAGCCGAAATGGAGAATGGTGCTTACACAATGATGTTTCCTAGGTGCCGGTAAGGAGCAGAACTGGTGGATGGGGCTTACACAATGATGCTACCCAAGTGCCACTATGGAGTGGGAATGGTGAACGGGGCTTATGCAAGGAAGTTGCCTTGGTGCCGCTATGTAGCGGCAATGGCGAACGGTGCTTATGCAAGGAAGCTGCTCGGGTGTCTTCCTCATGTCTGGCCTTGAGGGCATCCCAACCCTTTGGTGAATTGAGGCCTTCACCTATGCACTGGTGCACAAGAGGGATAATGCCATGGGGCCTTGTAATCATGGCACTGTAATCATGGTATTAGTTGTCTTAGGCTTGGAGCATAAGGCATCTCTTGTTTAGTGCAAGAGGCATCCTATGATTGGAACATAGGGTGTACTACAGTTTATAGTCATGTAGATAGGACTATTGGAATATTATACCAGGAGCATAAGACATCTCTTATATTGGGCAAGAGGCTTCCGATATTGATCATATATGAATTACTATAGTTTAAAGTCATGTACATAGGACTATTGGCATCTTACTCTAGACACGTAAGGTATCTCTTGTTTGGAGAAAGAGGCATCCTATGTTTGGAACATAGGAAGATCAATACAGTTTATAGTCAGGTAGATTGGACTATTGGAATCTCATGCTTAGAGCATAAGGCATCTCTTGTTTAGAGAAAGAGGAATCCTATGCTTGGAACATAGGGAGTACTACACTTTAGATTCTTGTAGATAAGACTGTTGGCATATAATTCTAGGAGCATAAGTCATCTCTTATTTGGAGCAAGAGGCATCTTATGTTTGGAACATAGGGAGATCACTACAGTGTATAGTCATGTAGATTAGATTGTTGGAATCTTATGCCTGGCGCGTACGGAATCTCTTCTTTGGAGAAAGAGTCATCCGATGTTTGGAACACAGGGAGATGACTACATTTTATAGTCATGTAGATAGGACTATTTTAATCTTATGATAGGCGTGTAAGGAATCTCTTTTTAGGAGTAAGAGGCATCATATGTTTGGAACATAGGGAGATCACTAAAGTTTATAGTCATGTAGATAGAACTATTAGGCATAAGCCGCCTAAGAATGGATGTTGTTTGGTCTTATGCAAGGGAGGACCTTTCTGGTTCCACCTGGAATAGGAGCCAAGTGATAGGGTTTGGAAGTGTTTCCTGAGGAATGGTTTGACTCAAGGTACTCGGGGAATTGATGATGAGAATCTCAACTCAGGATATGGGAATGAAACCAAGAGGAATATGTATACACAAGGTGTTTCATGGTGTGTAGAGGAGTATCTCAAATCATGGTTTTCCATAAGTGGATGGTCGGTGCGCAAAAGGGCGCAATAAAAAATGTTCACATCCCGGCCCGAAAAGTTCACGTTGCGACTCTCCATTTTTCATGGAGGTAAATGACGATTGTGAAGGGACCGGCCCGGAGGGCTGGGACCATAGGCCGGAAGTGACACCGAGTGGAGGTACGGGGGCGCAGACCCCATGGTATGGATTGTTGGGAGCGAAGGTAGGAACCTCCCAAAGTATAGGTCTTTGTGAAGTAGCTTTGCAGAGCAAAGGGGCTCTGGGAGCCTAGGGTCTCGGGATGCATGGGCTCGCGGAGAAGCATCGTGGAGCATGGTCTTACGAAGCATGGTCTTGAGGATCATGTGCAAGCGGAGGAGCAATGCGAAGTAATCTTATCGTGGAGCATGGTCTCACATAGCAGCAACATGAAGGAAGCTGCTCGTGGAGCAGGGGCTCATGGAGCCGCTTCGCGAAGGAAGGTGGAGCTCCACGAACCGGGAGATCGGCCGCCCAAGGGGAAGAGTCGCCCTACAGGGGGGCAGAGTGGCCATATGGAGAAAGGGGGACAAGCTGGGGATTTATAGGCATGGGGCGTTGTGAAGCAAATAACGCTCAGCGTAAAGACGGATCTTGCTCCGCAGTGCATCACGAACATCAAATGCGGTCGCGGAGCGTCCCGCCTCCTGTGCTTCGTGGCGGGTTTTCGCGGCGCATCACGAACGTCATATGGGTTCGAGGCTTTTCCCACCAACTTTTTTTTCAACGGGTCTTCTCGGTGTTTCACGAACGTAAAATGGGTTCGCGGAGCATCCCACCTCCTTGCTTCGCGGCAGTGCTCCGCGATCACAGAGGGGGATTCATAAATGGGCTTCCCGAACCAGTTTTCTAGCCCAATTTCAAATGTCCATAACTCATAATTCGTAACTCCATTCCGGACCTATGACCAACCAAATCGAAACTTTTGAAATGGGCTACGATCTTGGATCATGTATAGAAGTATTTAGAAATTTTTTGTGACGCGTTTTCTTGTGCCAACAATGATCTAATACACTAAGGTTTTTGAAATCTGATTAACTATAATATATGTCACCCTGAACCCTTGTGGGAATGGACTGAGATTAATACCTCCATAATTAAGGAAATCACCCACACAGGTTTGAAAGGGGGAGCACACTCAACCGATACTCAAAAAATTGAACACACTAAATTGATACTAGTTATATGTACTGCAATGAATAATTTCACACATAACCCTTCTCATAATATTCATAACATAATAAAGAAGTTCATCATCTTGTTCTATACAGAAACTACTCAAGGTGAACTACTAATGTGTCCGCATGTGAATCTTGTAAAAACATAGAAAAATGTGTGTTCCTCATTATCTATCTAGTGGGTTAATGACATTAATTCATTGATATTTCAACATAAATGACCTTGATTAAAAAAACAGATGAAACCTTTTTCATTCATGAGAAAAAAAAATCATTATAGACTATATGATTTCCCCAAATAGGCACCTAGTAAAAAATGCAATTCACCATATCATTTACGTCAAATTCCTCAATGGCCTGATCCATGAACTTGAATTAAATATCCAACAATGGTATGGAATTTTCTACCTCGATATAATGATTTTAATCCAACCAAAAGATCTTCAATACAACATCACCTGAAGAAGTTATGACTAAATAAATATTTTATAATAAATAATACCAATAATAATAATTCTTATGTTATATTTTTAATATAACAATATTAATGGGAAGAGGAACAAACACAAGGTATCCACCATACCCCTTTAACCCTTTAAACAAGTGTGAATATAAGGTATTCTCCCAACATTGGTTTCACCACACTCACCTCTCTCTTCACAAATAATAATAACATTATTATTAATGTTATAAAAAATGCATATTAAATTATTTACACTACTAGTGGGAAGGGGGATGGGAATTATCTCATGTTTAAATGCCCACAGTTGCTTTATAGAGGATTTTGAGACCATCCTCATCAATTCAAAATTATTATTATTATTTAATATAATAATTATGACATGATATTATTATTAAAAATATTAATAACACACACCACCCTCTAAAGAAGGCCAAAAATCTGATTCCAACTAATCGACACCAGAAAACCATCTGAATTTAATATCTATAAAAAGAGAACATCACATCTCATTGAAGCCCTTCAATCTTTATGAACACGAAAATAAAACATTGTGATGGACCTATTTTGGCAAAATCATTTCTATTGATCATAAATGAGTCCAGCTCTAAAAAAATTTGATCCATCATAATTGAAAACCACTGATACTCAATTGAAAAATGGGCTTCTATTATTTCCACCATATCGTCATCATGTACCCTAATTAAAATTCTGAAATTGAGATCACAATCCATTTTTCGAAACAACTAATCCAAAATGGTTGATAATATTGGATATTGTCGAATCACCTGCCAACCAATTACTATTGTTGAATGCCAAGAATTGAGGGAGAAATTCAAAAACATCATTGTCAACATCGAAAAATGGCATGTTCATTTCCATTATCCTCAAAATCCATGAATAGTGTATTATAATAGTTAAAAGAAACAAAATTAGAACAAATCACAAATTCTTCATTCATGAAGAGAAATCAATGGTTGGACAATTTAACTATGATTGATCCATGAATTAATTTCGATGTGGAATAATTCATTTTTATCTAAAAATTTAAATGGGGATAAAATAAAAAATAAAATACCCTTCATTTATAATTGATTTATCAACAATGATGATTGAGTTTGTTATAAATGAAGGTGATGATACCATTGATTTTATCATTTTCCTTACAATTATCTGCATTCATTCATCATCATCAATCCACATTATCCTTTTTCCTAACGATATGTCCTCCTTATCCTCTCTAATAACTTAAGGGTTTTGTATTAGACCCTTGGGATTTTTCATAAAATTCAAATTTATAAACAATTATTAGGTTTAGGGTTACCTTCTAAGTATATTTTTTTATTCAAAAAGGAAAGGGCAAGGGAGATAACACCCCTCAAGGTGGTCAGAAATGGTGGAGTCCAAGGGCATCCCCCAGCAAAAAAGAGGGACACTCTAGAGGGAGGGAAGAAAGCGAGTCATAAATGATGAGAGGCACATCATGCCTACCCAAGCGGGCAAGGGAGTCCGCCGCGAAGTTAGCCTCCCTCCAACTGTGATGAACAATCTTCCCATGTGAGGTTCCAATCTTGCACCTCCTGATGACGTAAGTGAGTTCCCAACGAACCCCACTAGTCCCATTCATGATATTCTCAAGGGTTTCTGAGTCCGTCTCTATTTCGGACGCTGTCAACTTCTTCCTTCTACACACCAACAGACCCGAGGCCAGTGCATGGACCTCCGCACTCAGAGAATTTCCTGGCCCATAAAAGGAACTAAAGGTGAGGAAAACCGATCTTGATGAATCTCACTGGACCCCGCCCCTTTAGGGTTACCTAATAAATTTATTAATTCACTTAATCTACCAATAAACGACCACCTCAATCAAACATCCTACATCGTCCAACATTAGGTTATTCTAATGGTAAACCCCACGTTTCAAACTCAACTGTGGGATATAATTTTTGATTTGAGACACTCTTTGAGATTTATTCTATTTTCTCTTGTAAAATGTTTGTGTGTGTGATATTAAGGTAATTAATATTATAATAATATAAATTCTTAGCTCATTGTCCCATGGAATCCCATGTTGTCTCAATGCCTAGCTTTATAAATATCCCTATAAATATTCCAATGTATTACACTAAAAAAACTAATTCATTACTTATTTTATGATCATAAAGGTTTTAAGTATATATTCACAAAAAAATTGTTGAATAATACTTAGGTAAGACGGTATGATTGGTTGGAAGATTAGGACTTCTTAATACATTACTGCCATTAGAATAAAAACAAGGACACTTATGTTTTGAATATGAATGATCACAGTATATTATAATTGATAACGATAAAAAAAGATATAATATTTATAGATTTAAAAATAATGTAACATTAATTATTGAAGGATGGGGAGTAATATTATCTTTCTCAAGTGTATGTTCAACCATCTATCCATGTGAAGTGTAAAGAGGTGCAAAAGGATGTTGTAGAATAGAAGAAGAATATTAGAAATTTTCTGAGTCTAGTTGTGATTATGATATAATTATAAAGTTAATGAACCATGAATATGTTTTTCCTCACCAAATTTTATTATGGTGCTATTAGATGAATTACATTAATCTTCATTTTTATTCATCATGGATTGAGAAAGTAGTGTGGGGATTTGAAGGTGTATTTTTGTGGGATGGAATGAAGAGACATATTACGGAGTATATATCCTGAGTATTTTTATGGTAACATGTTAATTATGAGATATAATCTTTT
The DNA here is from genome assembly GCA_963277665.1 of Viscum album. Classification (NCBI taxonomy): domain Eukaryota; kingdom Viridiplantae; phylum Streptophyta; class Magnoliopsida; order Santalales; family Viscaceae; genus Viscum; species Viscum album. The sequence continues at coordinate 1,204,074,223 of OY728135.1, forward strand.
AATAGGATGTTACAACCATTACACATACAAGATTATAAATGGTAAAACATAACTATATATTTAATCATTAGACTCATTGAAAAATTTAAAGGGAATAACATTATATGATTTGTTGTTGATCGCCTTACAAAGTCAATACACATCATAGCTATTAAATAAGACTTCTATTTGGAACATATTTCCAAGATATACAATAATTATGTTTTAAGGATATATGGTCTTCCACATTCTATAGTATTATATTGGGTTCTGAGGTTTACCACACTGATCTCGTAAAGTATTTATCAAGCCCTTGATATTTGAGTTATGTTTCATCACCGTGCATCATAATAATATAGATGGTTAGTTAGAGAGAACCATTAAAACCCAACAGGATATGTCGATATATTTTCGTTTTTATTTCGAAGTATGTTTGTATCAACCCCATCCTCTATTCGAGTTGTCACGCAATAATATATTTCAATTGAACATTTAAATGAATCCTTCTGATTTCATATATAGAAATTTGTGTAAAACGCCAAAGTACTGGGATGAAGTTATAAAAATATAGCTATTGGGACCCAATATAAGAAATGATTCATTGGTGAATCTTTAATAAATTTTGCATCATTTAATGGATTCTCTATATCGATAGAAACGTTATGTTCAAAATCATTAGTGTGGTATCAAATTTAATGTTTATGATAATGTTTTTTTACAAATTTCAAAATAGAATTAGATTCTGATATATGAGATTATGTAAAATCTATTAAATAATTATATTTACCCCTTCAATATTATTTTTTGAGTATGGAGGGAAGCATATCTCTTGACACTTCGATCATTCCTCTCTCAGGTTCATGATGTGCTCTATATATATCACCCGAGGAAGTATATATTTCCTCCTTCACACGTACTGAACTCAGATATCATATAAATAGAGAACGATTTTTACTATAACTAACAATAATTATAAATATTTCATCATAGAGACAACATTCTACGGATTATGACTACTCATTTGGCTAAATATCTTACACAAAATAGAAATTTTAAGAAGCTACGTGGGAACTTAAGGATGTGATGTGAAAGAAGTATCCTAATTTTTTGTATCATAATAATATATTTTTTTACGGTGAAATTCAATATAAGGGGGTTAAAAAGAAACATCAATATATATTGATAAATTATTTTTCAAATTAATTCGATTTATTAGATAACTTTCATTACACGCAATACCGAGTTTTAACAAACTGTTCTATATTTAGTCATTATAACATATCTAATAAATTTTACGGTTTGAATATTAATAACTAAATTATAATAATTATACTCCTTTTACATGAATAACATAAATATTTTTTTTATAATTTATTATTACTGAAAATAAAAAACATTTTAATATGAATGATTCAATATTCCTAAAGACAAATTTTCATGCGCATAATATGATTTTATCTTGCTGAATTAAATCAGTCACTATTTCTTAATTATTATAAAGAAGAATATCTATTATATTTTATATAAATAAGTTATCGCAATTTTATTATATATCATCTTGGGGTATGGATATATCATATTTATTCTTAAAAAATTATTTATTTTCTAAAAAATGGTTTCATTAAATATATCCTACTATATTAAAACTATTTTTTTACACTTTTAGAGAAAAACTTAAACTAATTAACATTATTTTTTATATAAACATGTAAAATTTAACTTAGATATAATTTTTGATATTTTTTTGAAAAGAATATTTTTTCAATTAATAGTGAAAATACAGAAATTTAATGAAAGCTACCTCTTAATATAATAATTTTCAATTTTTCAAATCTTTTTTAAAATGTATTAAAATTTCTATTAGTAAAATAATGTTATTAATATCTAATTAAGTTAATTTTTATCAATTTAATGATTAATAATAATATAAAACACTTTATTTTTTTGAATACATTTTCTTTAGGAAGCCGCTATATTATATAGTAAACATGTTTAATTTTAAATTAAATTATACCAATTTTTTAATTATTATTTTTAAATAGATTCATTATTTTTTCATCTTTGTAACTAATAATATTTAATAATAATTCAAATTATTTATTTTAATAATTAACAGAAAAAGTATTTAAAACTAATTATTGTGGTTAAGGTTAAAACAGGTTTATCATTGGGATAAAATAAATAGATTAAGGATTCAATTACATAAATATTTTTTATATTATATTTACTATCCATATATCACCTTATATTTTCTAATGTTTTCTAATGGTCTATTTTTTATCCATTGTTTACGTGTAAAAATTGAGAATATTTTATTCCTTCCAAAAATTCCATCTTTTCCCTCACCCCCACTTTTAAAAGGTAACCCCCATTCCTTTCCAATAAATAATTAAACATATATTTAGTTATGATAATTAATTACCAAATTAATTATTTACCAATCTCCCAATGAAAAAGGTTAATTTTTTTTATTACAAATCATTCTAGAGAATGCATTTGGGGAAAACCTAATGTAGTTGTCTGAATACGACACATAATTCATAATTGATCATTTAATTATTTCTTATTCCAAATGCATGAAATATTCACAAAATATGATGAAATATTTGTAATGAATATATTAAATTATTTTAATTCAATAACTTATATCTAACTATTTTTCCATCAATAGGGAAGTGAAACTATCGATTACATGTATGTCGGACTAGATCTTTGCAAACTGATGAAATTTGATTTCCATCGCCGCACTCAGTAATGGATATAATTATTTAATTAATATATATATTATTTATTACCTAATTATACTTTTTAAATTACAATATCACATCTACCTTCTGAACTTCGAATCCATTGCATGAATATAACGTTTCTTGTGCATATGTGTTCATTATTTTCCCCACGAAGCGAGGTGATAGATTTTTCATTTTATTTTGAAATGGATTGTGATAATGAAACATTTAATGAAAATACATGATATAGATGATATATTAATTATTCTAAAAATTTTATTTTTTATTTTAATTTCTTTATTCTATCCATCAAAAAATGAAAAAACAGTTCTGGCATATTTATGGTCAACAGTCTCCATGAATGATGAAATTTATTTTTCAAACTATAATTTTTTTGATGAATATAAATATGTATATAATAAATATATATAATATTTAATTAATTATTAAAATAATATATATTATGGAACCATTATCAATGTGAAAGGACCAAAAATACCAAACCATAACATAGATGAGAAATGAGGTTGTTATCACAAGAGATAAATATTTTAACAAACTATTGTTAATGAATGGTTGATAAAATTTAATAATTAAATTATATATTGTATTATATAGATGATTATGGTTCTATAATATATTTAAAATAGTCCTATATTTATTATAAACGATGTTATACCATGTATGAATAACACTGATAATTTAGGTAAGGTAATTTTATCTCATATTTATTTATGTGAGACACATGACATAATAACCACTTCCTTCTTATATGTTGTGTATATACTAGACATGAATTATTTTTTTGAGAGTTATTATTAAAATTATTTGGATTCAAATTTCCATATAATGATCTTTATTTAATGGGTCATATGATCCCAATGTAACCAATGTCATAAGGATTTTGTGTTATAATCTTACTGTTCGTTATGATTGTTCATAAGTAAGTTTCTGATGATGAAATATTATTATCTATATCTCAATAAATTAATGAATTTTTTATTAAACGTTTCATTATATAGAATTATTTCTTCTATTTAATTTCCAACTCTAATCATACTGAAATAAATGACATAATATTTTATAATAAAAAATCTATTTATTTCTCCCTTTAATTGAGAATCTATATTCTTCCACATCCATGTTTTCTAAAATTATATTAAATATATTTTTTACTATTATAAAATTATTTAATAAACATAATTTTTTCTCTTTTATGACATTTTACAAAATTAATTAATAGGATTTTAATTTTTTATGAATGAGTTAGTTTTTACTTTTTACTAAAAATGGGAATTGAAAAAATATTTTAACATGTAAAACCTGAATGGTATTTACCGCCACTATAAAAAATTAATTATTTAAAGACTAAACATCATATATCAAACTAAATTTAAAAATGAAATTTATAATTTAATATTTGGTAAATATTTAGATTTTAAAATGTGACTTTCGAAGTGGAAATGTATTATCGTCAAGAATGTTTTAAATGATATTTTTATTAAATTTATATTCACTAATAAAAATTAAATTTTGTGATGCTTATGTTTTATTAGGGATATGTTAAAATGGTTTAATTATTGTTATCATTTTTGATGGTTTATTATTATGATAATAAGATGTTTATGATACTCATTTATTCTCCAAGGGTAATGTAATGACAGACATATGAAGTTTTTATAAAAACTGATTTCTTATACAGGATATGATTTGATGATACACATATGTATGGTTATCATTATGTGATTGGGGGGTCTATAATTATATAATGCCCAAATTAACCTGGAAATGTATTATACCTCATGAGATAAATAGGATAAAAAATTAATGTACGTGATCTGTTATGGGATGAAAGTCAATGATCTTAATCAACTATGGGAAATAGTTATTGAAAGCTAATCTCTTATGATTTAATGGTATCAGTAGGTAAACATACATATGAAACATTTCATATTCATATGATGGATCCCTAGTTTTATGGAATCAAACCATGGTTCATGATTTATTTGTGATGATTTCCCACTCATTGTATTAATTACTTTTGAAATGATATATTTTTATTCCATGACACATGCTTTTGGTGAAAGATAGACTAGGTATAATCATTTAACATTGTATACATGATATCATGTAATTATTATTTCCTTATTATTAATCATGATCATTTATTGATATCACCCATGTTTTCCCTTACTAAAAATTTGAGATCACCCTTTAATATGTTCCCTTTATAAATATTATAAAGAAATGTATTATATAAGATATGTAAAATAATGGTTCATGTTTTAAAGAATATAGTGGTAGATGATGTAGTTAACTTTTTTAACTAGTTTTTTGTGTATCCAAGATTACAAATTAAGAATACCATTAAGGTCCTCATGTGTGTGTTTTTGAAAGGAAATTAATATTCATAAATTAAGATGTAATATCTAAGTATGAAAAGTTTGGGTAACCATATATAACACAGATATTGTTTGATCATGATTTGTGTAATGAGTTACATAATAATTTTGGTTTTGTAGTAGGAAAAAGGATTCCAAACTAAATGATTATAAGCATCCATACATGTTAATATAATAACATGGTATGAGATTGTGAGATTAAAGCCCCTTTAATAGAACTAAATGTCTAATTCATTTGAAATGAAAAACTTTTAAATAATTAGATCATCTAATAAGGTAGTTCATGATAAAATTGTGGCCCCTATATTTTTTTGAGTAATGAATGAACGTAATAGCATAGATTAAATTTCTTGTATTCCTTGTTTTTTGTATTTTAGGTTACACTTATCTAGGAAATACTAATAAGATTAACATATAAAAGGGATATAAATGATTTTGGGAAAATAGTTAACCACCTAAATATTTAGAGGGAACATATGATATTATTGAAAATATTTCCATCATAAATATCTATGTGATGGGTGAAAATACAATAGATCCAAAATCATAGTAAAATATTGATCACATCAAATTGATGGAAATATTGTATAGAAAAAGTGAATATATTATTAGTGAGAGAAAATTTAATAAATTTCTGTATTAAATGTATGAGGAACATGATACTCAGATCATAAATGATTATGTTGAAGATATGATGAAATTTTCTTCATCATATAGAATAAATTATCAATATGTATTATAGAAAAAACCGAGATAATGGAATTGAAAAAAATTGTTACTACAATACCCTACCAAATGAACTAATATTGAAGTTGTTCTTCATGTGGTTTTATATTCTTAAGACAATAATAAATGCATTAACATAAGTATTCAAATTAATTTTTTATTTGAAATTTGGATGAAGGAATCTCAATCTTTACTCATGTACAAAACCTAATATCGTACATCAAGGCCTTGGAAATAATGAAGGATTAATATAAAAATACCTCTAAATATAGAATTTTTTTAATCATCCATATACATTTTAAGAAAATTTGAATGACTTCAATAAATTATTTCCTTATTTCCTCATATAGATGAGGGTTCATAAGCATAATATGGGATAATCATTTACTGTGTAGACTTTTAAAAAGATTAGTGTTTAAAAAAATGAAAATATATGATTTTTCAATAGTTATCCATTGTCATTAAAACCTAAAATATGTTCTAGGATATAGAATTAGTGATTATATTTTAGATGGAATTTTCCTAGATACCATATGAAATTTTAGAAATAATATGGAGATTCAATTTATAGAATTGATGTTATTTTAATAAATCTCTTGATCATGAATGATATATGAAACCAGATCTATGTTATATAAATGTTTTAAAATTAAAATTGATAAAATTGAAAGTATTTATGAAACATTTTTATTTCATTATAAATTTGTATAAAAGTGTTTTGAAATGACAATTATTAACTCCAGCTTAGTTTCATCTATATAATGGATGTTTTTCATCTCATTTGAATTATATGAAAAGATAATTTATTTATTGTTAACTAGTTTTTATGAGAAATACCCAAAATGGTTTTGAAATATATACATTTCGATTCATCATATACTATAAAATGATTAAAAAGTATATAAGGATAAAAATGATACATTTAAAATATATGAGTTTATCAAAAAATTTGATAAATTTGAGGAGTTTAGATGTCACTACCCATCATTTATAAGAACAACTATTTGGTAAATATTTAAACGTAGAGGGAAGAAGAGTTACATTGTTTTAGGAAAGTTTTTTATATATTATCACGAAATTCTGATGAGAATATTTTGTCTAATTATTTATTTGTATTATGTTTTGACATAGAGAGGATAAAATATTACATATAAATGATTATACATGTAATAATATGAAATGGTTTCCAAATTGTTTCTTAATACTGATTTAGATATGTTTTTAAAAAAATATTTTAAATAATTACATAATTTTACAAGCATGATATGAGTGAAAAAGTCTTACGTAAAAGTACTATGAATGACAATGATAAAGAACATTAAAAAATATAGAACAACACAATAATATTTGTTAACATTGAAAATGTGATGTTTTTATGTAAAATAGATTTAGTACTCTATTCAAAAATTTGAAAATTAGGAATATGATTTATATGAGTTTCCAAATTTCACATTTTCCTTCTCTATAGGTTCTACACAAAAAATGTTTAATAGGAATTTAATAAAACCATCACACAGATATATAGTGTGAATTATATATAGATGTAATAATATTAAAAAAATGCTAAAATTAAGTAATCATAAAGATTATTTGGTGATATACTATATAGGATATGATTGAGTTGAATATTTTATATAAATATTTTATATAAGATTAAATTTGTTTCAGATTATAAAATGTACCATTTCATTTATAATTTATACTCCAAAAAATTGTTAATTAATGTTGAACTTGTATATTAAATGAAGTGTACTGATAATTAACTAATAAATGTATGATTTTTAGTGGACCATAACTATTGTTGTTATTTATATGCTTTTATAGTGAGAGATGAAATGTTAATGTTAGTGTGAATATGGTTTCGTAGAGATATATGCAATATATGTATGCGGCCCAAAAAGTGTATTATGCATCGGATGACCAACCAAGTGTGTAACATAGAGTGTTATACGCTATTTATTTTGTACACTATTGGTTCATATTTCATATTTAATCATCAAACCTGAGGTCAGGAAGACACAATGTTTGATAAACTTTATTGGTTGAAACCTTTCATACACAAGACATGAGGTTAAGTTAATCATTGTTGGATCGGTATGTTGTTTATCTTATCATCAGTTACCGAATAACAAAGATCCAATTGTACTCTAGTACGATGAATATGGTTTCCATACCCAAGATTAAATGAGACTGATGAATTGAGTGGACATCACACTATATTCTATATGTGATTTTCTTATCTAGTTTTTTGAATGAAATATGATATTCTCAACCATATAGAAAGATGTAATATGATTTATTAATCAACATGGAAATTCTATACTTTTAAAATCAAGAATGTACAACGTTGGTCTATAGTAACATCTTACTAAATGTCCCTTAGTCACTCAATGTGTAATAAAAGTGATAATTTTATTATGGATACCTATAAATGATATTGATTTTGGATATAGTTTTAGATATGCATATGTCTTTTTACTATCCCACAATATCACTTTTTATCATTAGAAATATCAATTCTTTTATATAATCCACTCTTTTCTTACATTTCTAAATTTTTTAATTTATATTTATTATATGAAATAAAAAGGTTTATGAGGATATAATATTTGGCCGAATAAATATGTATTGAATTATAAATAACAATTAAAATTACACTAATATGGTTTTTGAGTTTATCAAATATGAATTTTGGATGGATTTTTTTAGGGTATTGCATAAGTTGTGATACAATTTTATTTAAGATAACATTCAAAAAAAAGGGGGATATCCAAAAGTATTTTTTTATAGTTACCTAATTTTTTATATGATATAATATAAATATTGAATTGAAAAATGTCTTATAGTATTTATTGTTAGTGGGATCTTATTTGAATTATTTTCTAATGCCTATATTCATATGACGTAAATAGGTATTATTATGTGATACAATATAGGAAAATCATATTGTATGGTATTTGTGTAACAAAATGAAATCATATATCTTTGGGGTATATCATTGTATAAGATATTTGATATCATATGATTACTTTCACATCCATAACATGATATAGAAAATATTTATATCATAATGAATTAACATTCATGAATCATATTTTTATATTACTAAATCCATTAGAAAGATTAATTTTAACATTTATATTTATTTTTCATGTAGTGATATAAATGTGTAAATATTTATTAATATAAAATATATGGGAGAAATATGCTATCTTTCAAATTAAGTGCTTTTTCGAAGAATTACAAGTATTGTAGCCAAGGTCATTTATATGTATGTTTCAAAATATATGAGTCATTTCTTAATGGATTTGGTACTATCCTCAAATACTATATAAATATGTTAAAGATCATGGTATTTTTTTAATTCAATTTTGGGGTTTCCCAGTAGCTAATTTACTCCTTTTTAAATAGCTTGTGAGAGATACTGGCATTTCATGGGTAGGTGGAGGTTCCCTCTCATGTGTTAAAAGATTCAATATATTTTTGGACACACCATGATGCAAGTTGTATATTGGTTTATCCTTAGTTATATTCATCATGAACATGACGATGGAACAAGGAAATCATATATCAATTGTAAAAATTATATTATATTCATTTTTATATTAAATGGTTTTCTTGTTCCATAGAAAAGTGATATAATTTTTGAGTTTTCTAATGTCATTTTTTAAATAAGTATTACATAATAATTATAAAACAGTCATAAAATGTATTTTATTTCTTGTTGGAACTTGTGTACGAGTTATTTAGTCATGTATGATCATTATATTTGGTAATGGATAAGAAATTAGTTATGAATAAGAAGAATGATTCTTCAATTGGACAATGATAATTACACTCCAATGGTGTGTATATTATTTAACTATTGATTATTTTATTATTTATAGAAATATATATAAATCTTTATTCTCAGTAATTTAATATAATAATCAAGAATCAACGTTAGTGCATATGTGCATATTATGACATCTACAAATAAATGCTTGTATATTTTCATCACCCCCCATGATAGATCATATTTGTGATGGTATTGATGAATAAAATTATTTATAAAAATTATACTTTTGTTTCTTTAATGATTACTTAATATCCATATCCACACATCATATTCATTGAGTAACAAAAAAAATCAATCATATGTTGGGAAGACCATCGCCTCCAAAAGAATAATTCTTTCAAAGTTCTTCCATATTTTATTCTCCATAAAAATATATTAAAATATATTTCACCATTATTAAAAAAAATAAATAAATTGTTCTTATAATATAATTATATTATTTCAAAATAAAAATTTCCTTAACCATACCCACCCAACGAGTTAATGCGAGATTTAGATTAGGTTGGTTTGATCTTCAATTTGAATATTGATATGAAATTATTTCACGGATGACTATTAAATAATAATTTATATTTTAATATGACATAAATATATAAATTATAATTTTTTTGGTAAGGACACATAAATGTTTAACTTATTAATTAATAATATATCATACATAATTTAAAAATATCAAAAAAATCATTGTTGATTTCATCTTCTTGGTTTCATAATGAAGTACTCATATAATGAAATTTAAAATTCATAAATAAATATTATTAATCTATTACAATAAAATTATTTAAATTCTCGTTATTAGCTTTATAAGAATAATTTACATCGACACCTCCCATATTAAACTACTATATAAAATAAAAATTATTAACACCTCCTATAGGAAAGAGGAAAAAATAACAAATATACACATAAATAATATTTATAAATAAAAATTATAAATAGTTATATGTTTTAATATGATTAATAAATAATATTTTGAGACAGTTATTTAGGTTTATAGGAGTTTTGTGACTATTCAACTATGATGGAAAACAAGGTATAAGATTCTTTGTCTCAAATTTTAATCCCTTTAGTTATATTTATTTTATACATCAGGTCTCATGTTCAACAGTGTAAATACTACCCCATTTTAATTTTTAAAATAATTTTATAATATATCCTGATTTTCAATTTCTTAATCCATGTTAATAATCTCTTGGGATTTAGATTCATAATTTAAAATGGTTCTATAGGATTTCATCTCAACTTCTCTTTATCGATAGATATTATAAGGATTTGTACAAATTTATTACTTATATGGTGAATATACTTCCAAAAAATAGCTTTTAAAATAATAAATTATTTAATCTCCAGTATTTATTAACCAATAATATTTTAATATTTTGAAAGGACAATTATTCCAAAAATAATAAGTCTAAAATGGGTTTTCTCATGACTGAATTATCTTCCATGAGTCATAATCACTCAAATGTGTCTATTATATTTCATTATTTTTAAATTCTAACCTATGATTATTTTAGGAAGTATTAAAACTTATTTTCCATCTAAATGATGTTTCAAAAAAAATCCTCATCATTATTTATATTAATTTTTTAGAATTTTATTTTTGTTATGAACATTTATTGTAACTTTTAATGCATTTTTCTTCCATTATTATATTTTTACAAACCATCAATATTATCTATTAGTAACCCAATTCGGTTTATCTTAGTTGACCCTTCTATTCCATTTAATTATCTTTAAATCAATTTTTTCAGTTTCCTATTATAAAAAAATCAACAACGATATTCCATATTTTCCACAAAAACCTATATCCTTTCAAAATAAAAGGTTTTATCATCAGCACCAGATTTTTTTTTGATTAATTTTATTCTTTTTTATTGTTTTTTAGCTAGGTATTATTTTTTAAATTAAATTTCATAAAATTGCATCAACTTATTTATTGAAATGATTATGGTTTTTCAATATTTCCATTATTAAAGAACATTTAAAATTAAACTTCTCCAAATTATTTTCACTAATTAATATTGGTAGATATTTTCTATTTTAGGGGCCGTTTTAGAGATGTTTATATTAATTCATGCGAAATTTATCACTTTAATTTCAAAACAAAATGAATTTAGTTTGTACATTATATATTTTAATGGTTTTCAGAAAACGTTGTTATTTTCAAATTTATTTTCCCTCCGTGGTTTAACATTCAGGTAGTGATTTTTGGATCACACTATATATATTATTATTATCAAGATCCCTTTAGAGAATAACATTTTCATTTCATGTAATTTATTATGTTCCTCTTCTGTGATGTTTTTTGGATGTTTTTAGAAACACATTGTTCTTCCCTGGAATATTTATGATATGATTGTTTTGAAGAGGCACGTGTGTGTGTGTATAGTGATATGTGGGGCCCTATATATCCCTCCAATGAGTTGGTTTAATATTATGTAAAATGAGATAGTCCATAACGGAAAAAATGAGTTTACTCACATTGGCATGGGCATAATGGGTTTTCTCACATTTACAATCATGGATATAATGAGTTAGTTCACATATGTGATGGAATACTAGGATTTATCACATATGTTTTCCTATTCTTATGGTTGTGATTTTATTTTATGATTTTTTTGTTGTTCTTTCACACATTAAAATTTTTCATCATGTTTTGAAAAAATTCAACATCCATTTATTTTTCATTAAATACAATATTTTATGATTATGTATTATTTTTTCTTTTTCCCACACTTTTATATCATGATCACAATTTATATGACTATAGAGATATGTTTTGAGATGGATCATATCGTTTATGTTTTCTTAATGACTTATTTATTATCTTATGTTTCTCTAACAAGTTTCTTGATTATCATATAAGGTTTTTGTTCTTTTATTAGAATATTTCATTCTTTCTCTTGTTGCCCTTCATGTTATCTTATGCTTTTCACTTACTAAAACTTTGGTCTCAACCCCTACTAAAAATTTATAATCAAAACTATCCATATCTATAGAGTCTAAAAAATTAATTTTTCTATTAACATATAGAACATAATGAAAATTTCATAAAAATAAGATCATTCTCATTGTAAATGTGAGGTGATCATCCACAAAGGCCACCATATTGAGTCTAGCATTGTTGGTACTTGTATGTCAAACTCACCTCATGAATCTATTTAGAATATACTAACCAACACATAATATTTTATTTATAATAAGGATAAAATATTTTAGGAAATATGAAAATGGAATGGAAAAAATAAAATATATATAAGTAGTTCCAATTACGGTGGTTTGTAGTGATGAAGTCCAAGGGAATCACCTCTAAACAAATTCAACACCTCTTGAGGAATACCAAAATCACATTAAAATATTTTAAATTCAACATTATGATTACATATAGAATAAATATAGACTCCCACGTAGTTACCTTAACACCAAATATTAATAATTTTTGTTTGGTTTCGTATAAGTCTCTTCCACCATTGAACAACAAAAGAAATTGACAATGAGACCTCATATGTATTCTTTAAGGATTTATAGGAAATTCAAGAAACATTATCTACTACCATTATACTAAAATTACTCAATATTCATATAAGGCGGACTGTGAGTATAAAAATTGACTCATCTTTAATGGAGTGGCACACCCCAATGTAGGATGAGTATGAAAAGATAAAGTTTCCCTTTGGGTGATGAATCACTATTACACTATGAATTAATACCATGGAGAAATATCCATTTGTATTGAGCATGAGTATTGAACAATGTGAATACCAACATACCTAGTGACCTTCTGAAGTACAAGACACTAGGTGGGAGTGGGATTTACCTGCAAGGATAGGTCTCAATGTAGTTGTATCTTTCAAGCTCTACATAGCCCCTTTCATATCAAAATTCATATTATTTATTCTATTATCCAAGATATTACCCTAGCATAATCCTCTTTAGAACCTCACTATGTTCGTTTAAAGACATATACATCATCATCTTGTAATAATAACAAGATCCCATTCTGTTCTCTTAGGACCTGCCTATTCCACTCCATGAAAGCATCGATTGAGAAAATGAATATTGAGGTGTTCATTCAAATGGATACCTATGAAATACCCAAACAAAAGTTTTAGACTAAATCATCCCAACCTCCCTTGAAAAATAAATGTTTCAATCATCCCCCCTTCTGATAATCACCACATATGCATTTGAATTCTACATTTATGATGATCCTCTTTATATTATCATTTATTGTTAAATCTTTATTTCTAACCCTTCAAACTAGAAAATTGTACATTTTTAGTGCCTCATTACACTATAAAATATCTCCCCATGGGTTTAATTGGTATGAATGTGTTTTTAGATTTTAGTAGTAAACTATTGAATAATCTATTAATGATGAATTTGTAAAAATAATTTTATCCAGATTATAATTTATATCAATTAGATATTGTATTCTTCATTATTCCTTATCCAGAATGGCGTTGATTAAAACCTAATTCTAACTACTTGTCTGAAGGTAATTTCATTTTCTAGACCTCCTAGAAACCCAAACATAGATGCAACACATTAATGGATTAAGAATTATATCTTTCACATTCCCATAATTCAATGAGAAAAAACCCTGGGATTTGAATAGTGGGGATGGACCATGAGACATATAGAGCCTCTTGATGTTTCTTGATCTCCATGAACAAAAAACTCCATTTGAAGATCCTATAGTAATATACAATCAACCATACCCCATGAATGTTTTTCATGCATTCCATGAAGGTTGCCTTGTATATTCATCATAATGATGCCTCCATCAGAGGTGGGTAATTCCAATCTCTTCTAAGAGGCCTAGTGATATTCTCCATCTGCATTAGAATCCCAAACGAATGTTTATTGGATATAATCATTATTTGATATGAATGATTTTTAAAAATTTATCATTGATATAGAGTGGATCAGAATAGACACAAGAACACTATTAACTAATGTAATACTCTATCCAAAAGATAAATATCAATTATTAAAATTCATTAAATGACATGTGATCCTCTTTATAATCTAATGAATGTGCTGAACGAACAGTATAAATGGGGATACATGATCCCATATAAATGTCAGGGTGAAACTCTTCTATTGGATAACCATTATTCTAAATAAATCAATTATTCTATCCAATCAGCAATGAGATATATATAAGAAATTTTTGACTAATTGATTACCTGACCACTCCATTTGCAGTAGCCTTCTAGAACCATGAACATAATCCAAAAATATCTATTTAGATAATTTTAAAAAAAAGGTTGTATCATCATCTTTGGACATCGTTAAGATTGATGTGGTTTGGGCTATTTAGTATTTTCTTTGGGGGGGATTCTACATGAAATCGGGGAAGGTATCACTTCAAAATAAGTCACTGATCCCCCAGATAACCCAGGCTTATGCCGGGATTGGGGAAAACCAAATGTGACTTGACGTGTGATTCTGCCATGCTCCTCACCACATCTATCTCATTAGTGTCCCTACCATACTCCAACAGAATATTATTCCAATGAAACCACTACCTCTCCTTTATACAAGCACGTAAAAAGGCAATATTCCTATATCCTTTCCGAATCCAGTTGATATGATCATTCTCTTGAGATAGTATCTCATGGTTTAGAACCATGTCAAGGGGGATTCTATTTTTCTTGAAATATTAGTGAACAAAATGTATTACCAACTGTTCTACAGGATTAGCTCGATGTACTTGATTTCAATCTAAATCACATTCATTTCATAGAAGTGCGGAGTTATATTTTTGATCGATGAAATGAGATCTTTTTTGGGGTGACTATTCATACAGATTATACTAGTCTACATAGACTCCTAGATATGTCAATAGCAATAATTTATCACCAACTGATGATAAATTGATAGATCCATTCATGATTGGGAGAAATTGAATCTACCATTTTAATCCTATTCGGGAGAAAGAGAGACTAAACAAGGTGAATTATTGAGCCTATGAACTAAATATTATAACTGTGAATTTGGAAATATGTCAATTGAATAGTCATTATCTATACACATATCATGTTTTCCCAAGGAGAGATAGCTCCCCTTATTATTGTTAAAAAAATTAAAATTATTTCTTAAGAATCCCATATCTGAGAAGACACAGAGAGACATGTACTACAAAAATTCTCCACTAGATATGCAAGGGAACTAACCCATCCCTTTCTTCTCCTCTAGAGCTGCTACTATATTGATATAACCTTCTTAAATCGAAGATATTAATGCTAGATAAAAGGTTCAAGATGAACAATATTATGGGAAATTATTTCATAATGTTATAAAATATCATTTTCATGTATCTAATTTCTAAAAAACCATTAGATCCTTGGTTTATGAGACTGTTTTTTAAGGTATTATTTTATCCATGATATTAGAATATTTTATATATTGTGTTTGTCTTGGGATAATATTTTTTTAATAAGCGGATGACATATTTTTTTAGCTTGGTTTATAGAATATTAGTGAAAACACAAAGGAAAACTAAAAGGGAAGATTCTAGGTATATTTTTATATCCCAATGATTTAGTAAAGTGTGAATTATGTGGTTTTACCAGAAATGAATCCCTATCTAGATATTATATATAAACATGGTTTTGGAAGAGATGCATCTTGGGGTAACATCCCTTTAAAGTGTTTCTCGAGTATATCTCAACCATCCCTCTAGTGTGTGGTGAATGGACCCTTACTTCACACATAGTTTTTCAATCCCTAAGAATATGTTTTTTTATCATGTTCTCACTACAAACCACAAAGAAGGATTTATTTCCAAGTTAGTTTGATAGATTATGTTGATTAATATATGATAATAAAATATAAAGTAACCTATGATGAATTAAGATTGATTAATGTCAAAATAAATATACTATAGGACTACATGATAATGTAAAATTATAGTAAATATTAAGGTTGGATTTCATTTATGATAATATACCTTTATTTGAAATTATTTATTCACTCATTTATTTTTTTGGGTTTTATTGACAGTGGAAAAAATAATGAGCTGAATTATACTTTGGTGTCCAGGATATTTTGGTGATTAAATTGATAATAAACCCAATGTATTGGGAGATAAAATGATAAATATGTGGATTATTCCAATACAACTATGAAAAAAATAACTAAAAATCTTACTATAGTTGAAATATAGAGATCATCAATGAAGATAAGGATAGAGAATCATAGAAATTAGGTATGTAAATATAATAAAATAAAGGATATTCAGCAACATGTATGTCGAATAAATGGAAACAATAATCAAGGAAATTTCCTTAAGTGGACTGTAATATGATTTATTTTTTGTAAATGTGGTCATCATGCATCAACTTTTCATGAAAAAATTAAATGTTCATCTATCAATAGGGAAGAAGATATAACTCTTCCAAATAATCCACTATGAGTTCAATTCCTTATGTACAGAGAACTCCAAAATAATATATTTTAGTTCCCTAATTTGAGGATTCTTTTTAATGGTTGGAATACACAACCTCATTAACCTATGGATCATAGAAGAACCTCTATGATGATTATCAATGAAGAGGCCATTGGTATTTAGTTGTTCACAAAACCTCCTCCATCAATTAGTGGACACATTATAGTTATATCAACCATATTTTGTCTAGAATATATTCTATGGACATTAAGTCACCACCCATAGTAATTTTTTTAAGTAGTTCATTTAGTGCTATAATTATTATTATTTTGGAAATAAAATTTATGAAAATCATGATATCATCCTCTTAGAAAAATATATATTGAATTTTAGAAATAGAAATTCTGTATTCAATTTTACAAAAAAAATTATGTATAGGGGAAACCATCATGAATCAATTATGGCCATATATAAATGTTTAGAATGCTAAAACATATCTAATAGAGAATATTAATCCTTTATGTAGGCCTTGATACATAGTTATGGGTATCATGACCTTGAAATGGATAGAGAAAAATAATTATTTCTTATATTCCATGTGATATTGGGGATCATATCTCAATTGATATGATATCTTGAGGAATATATATCTATTTTAAACCTTTATTTATTCATGGATGTAATTGATAATTAAATTTTGAGGAAAAAATATTTTTAAGATGATAAAATTTAATGACCTGGTCTTTTATCCTAAAATAAATATTTTATTCTATGGTTTTATCTTCAAACAACACAAAAATATAAAACCAAAATAGACCATCATAAGATAGCTATATAATTATCTGTTATAAATATTAGTGAGAAAATTATAAACTATATATATATAATGAAATAAAATTTTCTAAGAACATTGATCACAATTATTACTGCTATGAAACTAATAAAATATGATTTATCATTAAATTTTTTTATAAAGTGATTATATTTCCCTGATTTATATTTTTAATATTTTCACAAATTTTATAAGAATCGTTAACATACCTAGAAAATTATTTCCCATAAAAACAAATTTTCACTACATTTTATGATTTCATTTTAAAAATAAATATCATTTTTTGGATGTGAATTTGAATAATATAAAATTGTTTTTAGAATATTAATGTTTTTATTACTTTAAATAAAACAATATGTATTTTTTAAAAATAATTAATTATAGGTGAATATTGAAAAAACTATTATTTATAATACTATGGATTTTATATCATCACTTGGAATATAATAATTACATTAAACATAGTAGAACCTTCCTTCATTCCAAATATATTTCTTCTAGGTATCATTATATATTTCCAATAACATGATTGAATGATATACTTATATTTTCTATTTTAGAACATAAGTAATATTTTCTCAAGAATTATTTTAAATAAATTATACATTAGTATATTAAAATTTGTTTTTATCAGTTAAATAAAATTAAATGGACTATAAATTGATAATTAGTGGATACGAATCATATAATCAGGTTCACTTTATTTATATGTAGAAATATTATGTCACCTTGTATAAATATTACATAACACGGAAGTTTATTATTTTTTAAATTATGATACGTCTCAAAATACTTTGATTTTTTGTAATTAAATAAATAACATTTACAAGAAAAATTTAATTTTTTTAAAAAAAATTCAATTTTATTACAAGTAATTATATGTGTATTCATTGTTTTGTAATTATATGGAATTTTATTTATTCAAAAAACATTTTTCTAAAAAGAGTTTTTTCACATTTTTCATATCTTAACATAATCATAATTTTCTACTAGTTATAATTTTAATTTGTTTCAATGGGAGTGAAATTAAAATTCATCACTTCAAAATTTGGTAATAATGGTAACATTATGTTTTTTTATCAAAATAATTTACTTGATTAATATTTAATAATGATTTATACAAGTTTAAAAGATTAATCAATGGTGGATCAACCTTTCCTAAATTAAGATCCACTTTATACCCTATAAATTATTTATTAGGTTTAAAATACTTAATTTTATGTATTAACAACATTACCTCACATAACTCACCTAAAAGTCATGAATTTATAGTCTTAGCCCATCCTTATTAATCTTTTCTATAGAAAGTCACTCTTCCTCACTTATAAAAGGGTTATCACTTACATAATTCCAGTGATCCAAACCTATTAAGAAATTTCCAAGAATGCCTACCCTTATATTATATCCTTGATGTCCATTACACTAACCAATTCCCCTATTCACCAATAATTATCTTAAGCCTCTCCTAATTTAAGGAATTCGTCAGGAGGATGTTCCAAGCCTCAACATAGGTATCACATCTTTCTTAACATTTATATCTTATTATTTACTTTCTAAATAAACCATCACTATTGTATAATAAAAAACTCATCATAAATTCATTTGATATTTTATATATATAATGGTAAAATGATTATATATTTCTTTCCATGTACTAAGAAAAATAGTAGTTTTCATTAGTGTGTGTGTGCATGGATTACAGCCTCCGTGAAGCTACATTTTTTGGTTTTTCATCACCACCCATCATGGATGGTATTAATGTTCATATTGATTGATAAATATGATTTAGATATGGTATTTATTATTATTTAATTTTTACATACTATCGAACTCATCCCATAACATTCCTTGAGTAACATAAATGTTAATCGCGCGTTTTGAGGGCTACCTCCTCCACAAAGAGTCATTTTTTTAAATTTCTTTTAGTT
The DNA here is from genome assembly GCA_963277665.1 of Viscum album. Lineage (NCBI taxonomy): Eukaryota > Viridiplantae > Streptophyta > Magnoliopsida > Santalales > Viscaceae > Viscum > Viscum album. The sequence continues at coordinate 1,204,094,056 of OY728135.1, forward strand.
TATCATTAACTATAAAAACACAAATAGTGGTTCACCATCATAAAAATAAAAAAATATATCATTATTATTCTATCATAATTATATAATTTCTAAATTAATACATATTCAATCCTAGTTAAATATCATGTTAAAGAGTGTTCATGATTAGGTTGGTTTGAACACCTATATTAATAATACTTTAAAATAATATCATGGAAGATTATTAAAATGTAAATTATAATATAATATAAATTATATATATATATATAAAGAATTAATTTTTTTTCTATAACATGTACTTCAATTTTTAACTCATTAATTATGAAAATACCCTTCAAGGGTTGAAAATCACTAAAAAATGTTCGTTGTCAATTTCATCTTCTAGGATAAAGAATAAAGTACTCATGAACGGAAATTTAAGCATTATAAATCACTATAATTAATACCTTTTTGTAATATTAATGAAAATTTAATAATTATCTTAGGATGAAGAATGAACCCTGAAACCACCCATATGAAACTACTATTAATTGTCAAAACTACACACACGAAATATTGTAAAATAGAAAACACTAACTAATATAAATGTAGATAATGATTATAAATGAAAATTATAAACATTTTTAGGTATTGATATGGTTTTAAAATAATATTTTAATATATTTCATTTTTTTACATGAGGTTAATGAGAATTTATCTAAGTGGGGAAACATGGTAAGAGGTTTCCTTGTCTCAATTTGAATTCCACAAATTGTTTTTTTATTATTCACCATGTTTAATTTTAGATGGTTTTTATACAAACCCATTTTATTTTTTAGTATTTATGTAATTTTATTTCATTATTTCTAATGTTTTATTACTTTTTCATTCACTATATTCTTTTGGATTCTAAATATACATATTTTTAAGGGTTTCATGCTGAACTTCTCTTCATTTTACATGTTTTATTATTCCTAATGTATTTATTATTTTTATTATGTATAGATAAAATGATAATATATTTTAATAAAATACACTTATTAATATATTTTTTTGTTAACTATAATATTTTCATGCTTCCAATGTCTTTTAACTCAAATTTTCTAAACCTATAACTGGCTGTGTGTGACACATTTTTCTACTACCTTTCATAATTGATTAATTATATACAGTTATGATTTTAGGATATAATAATTTTTTAGGGAAATCACTTTTCTGAACGAATTATTCTTCATTGACAATTTTAATGTTTCATTAAAACGAATTTATGATAGTAATAATTGCAATTATTTTTAATGGATTTTTCTTCCATGTCCATATTTTTACTTCGAGACAATATTATACATTTAGAAAAAGAATTTATAATAATATATATTTTAATTCCCATTAATTACTCTTAAATAAAAATTTTCATTATCCATTTAACAAAATAAATTTTTCACAAGGTTATTTGAATATTTTCAGAAGGGTTTTCTATCATTTCAAAATATTAGGTTTTACCATCCTATACACATTTTTTTAAAAGTATTATGTCTTACATATGGATCAATTAGTGATTAATATTTCTAAAATTACATTTATTAAAATTATTGAGACATATTTTTATTTAAAATTTAATGTATTTTCCTTATTTTCATCATTAAGTATTCATTTAAACATTAAAAATTTTCAATGTATCTTCACTTATCCTTTTTTTGAAACATTTTTTTATTTAAAGAATCATTTATTTCTAACACTTTATTGGATGTATTTAAACATTCTTTCCTTTTAATTAAAAAAAATTAATGTAATTTTTATAATTCAATATTTTAATATATTGCGTGAAAATTTTAAATTTTAACATATATTTAATCTCCATGGATTATATTTCATGAGGTGATTTAGTAAACACCATGTATATATTCTAATATAATCTGAATCATTTTATAAATTGAGGTTTAGATTTATTATTATTTCTCATGTTCATGTAATGTTCTGTTTTTGGGATGGATATAGAATCCTATTTTTTTATATGTGTTATGTATGATATGGTTTTTTTGGTGTCATATATATGTATAGATAGTGATAGGTGGGGTCCTATATCCCCCCAAAAGGAATTGGTTTATGATTACATCTCATTATATAGTCATGAATGACTTAATATGTTTTCACATATGGATGGGAATAATGTGTTTCCTCACATTTTAGGTTTTGACTTGATTTTTAATACCCCAAAATAATTTTTTTTTAAAATTAAATGCGGTTATTTCAAGAACAGGTTCTGAGAGGGCACGTAATTACGAGGTCTGGAGTGGCTAGAAAATATTTCTAAACTAATATTACAGTTCCTTAAAGAACATGAGAGTAGGTTTTTCATTCTTGTAAAATGGTGCCCAAATTAGAAATTTGAGGAAACTGTTGAACTCGAAGCATCAAGATTTACCTAGAAAGGGCCTAACATTGGACATTGTGGGCCAACCGTTAAAAGTAGTTATTAGTCATAAATAAAATAATTAAGTAACAATTATTCTATTTTCAAATCCTTGTAACTCCTAAATGGTATCTTAGATTTGAAATCAGAGAGCATTGTTGATCTTTTAATGATGTGATTCCCATATGTAGAGTATAAACTCAACTTGTGTGGGATAAGGGTGAAATTTTATTTACCGAATTTGTTGAAGAAAAATAAAATAACATAAAATGTTATTTTAGTTTTTTTCTTCCTCGTTGAGATGTGGAATTTCAGTATTGCGGTGCAGCGATGAGGTATATATAAATCTCATTAACGAGTTAGTGTAACAACACTGTAATATAGTGTAATGATTATACAATGGAGTGTAACAGAAATAATGATTCATGTTAGACAATTAATATCCAAAAAAAATATTCATGATTCTTGGAATAATCCGAGAATTGATCACAAGCTTTGGTGGGTGGAGACAATGAACAACAAGAGAACCTTCTTCCAGCCTTCAAAGAATCACTTGAAACTGTGGGCTTCAGATCAAGAACAATGAACAGAGGCGTGTGATTCCATTCTTCCTTGACCAATAATCCTCTCCCTAGTATAGGGTTTTATTTTATGATAATTTTTGCATTTCCCCTTCCTTTATTTTAAACAACGAACGCGGGTTAACTCACATACAAGTTAACTTGTGGATCAATCATTCCTGCGGAATGATTAATGATACCAGATGAAAAGTGGATACCTTTTTCTATGATTATTCCACATTATTTCTTGGTTCTTCATGATCTCACTGAAAAGAATGGATCTGGGTCAACACAAACAAAGACTCAGATCATTCATTGGGTGTTTCTGTGTGGTAATCCTTCACCTATCCTCTCACATTTCTTCCTTTACATTCTTCATGACACAAAGACGAAGACGCATCGGCTGAGGTGATACAAAATGAAAGGCTCGCATCCATGTGAGCCATGGAACCGGTGCAAGGATGTGGTGGAAGTAGGAGGCCACTGCACCCAGCCGTTGTGGTGGCACTAGGTTATGTACTCCTAGTTGTGTCGGATGATCCATGATGCATTAGAAAATGGTATGTATACTATAGTGGTGAGCTGGACTAGTGGAAAAGTCTCATGCTCTATATAAGGATTGGTCAATGTGAATATACTAGCACTAGAGGGCAGCACTACTCAAGTGAAGTGTTGGAGGAGAGGCACGTGTCGGCGGTCCACAACGTGTGTAAAGTGGGTGGTCTATTCATGCCAGCTGCGTGCAACATGAACCGGATTCCCAATGAGGATTTGATAAGGGGTAGGACACATCCGGTTACATAAACTGGGCATATGGGCTACCTGGGATAAAGAAGAGTCGTCCCTCTGATGCAGGCTAGGACGATGAGACAAACCGGTATGTTGGACGACTTTGGCTGGGGAAGAGTCAGCCCGCCTGTTTCGGGCCATGTCGGATGAAACCAGGTTGCTGGGAGACCCTACAGACTGGACCCATAGCCGAACTGGTTAGGTTCCAGTAAGGCCCAATGATCCTGGACCAGCAGCCAGGCCAAACCATGCCAGACCGGACCCCATCAGATATGGTATGGTCGGTCAAACCTGGTTGAGTCAATCAAGATGCTTGGGAAATGTTCGTTGGGTCGGTTCAACAAAGTCAGACTACACATAGACACAACTGGACCATGATTACTAAAATTCCAAGATCTTTCAGATCGGGCATTTAATTGACGCATTGTCTATGGTGTTGGTACCCCTGTGAAGAGAAGGTCGATTGAGAATACTCAAAATGAGATTTTGTGGCACTTGATTTGTGATCATTGGATTGGGGATTAGATTCTCTAGGAATCAATTACACTATGAGAATGAATCATACAGATGGTTGTGACACGAAAGATATAATGGGTCGGTCTTAGTGACCCATCTATCCAAGAGACATGTAGGTCATAGGGATCTAGCTAGCTATAAGATGAGTGGGTCTTAGTGATCCATCTGGCGCAAAGATGAGAGGGTCTTACTGATCTAGCTGGCCCAGAGAGGAGTTGGTCTTAGTGATACAGCTGGCCCAAAGATGAGTTGGTCTTTCTAATCTAACTGTCCATGACACGATCGGGTCTTAGTGATCCATCTTTTTTAGAGATGAGCGAGTCTCAGTGATCGAGCTGGACATGGGATTAGTGCGTCTTAGTGATCCATCTATCCCAGAGACGAGGGGGTTTAAGTGATCGATCTGGCCTAGAGACGAGTGAGTATAAGTGATTCAGTTGGCGCCAGATATGAGGGGGCCTCATTGATCATGATGGTCAAGGTGATTAAGGGGCCTAGACGATGAATCCCTTAGAATTAGTAATGTTCTACTTTATGATTGAAAATTCTACTTCTTATACATTTGTTTATACCTGGTGCGGGATGAATTTTCGTTGTGATCTCACTATGTGGTCTTCTTTTGTGGTATTTCCATTCTGGTTTCAGGTTCCAACTTAGTATTCTGTAACTCATCCCTGCACGGGGTTCCCCTGCACAGGTCGTTTCATATGAAGGTGATCGACGCTTTGATGAAGAACATGGTGGATAGAGACCAAGTGGTGCACAGTGATATAGGACATACATGATGCTCTTTTATGGATACAGATGGCTACCCTCCATTTACCCTAATGGTAGGTTTTGAGAATATGGACCTTGACATTTTTACTTTCCTTTTTGGTTTTGGCTTGTATTCTAGACCCTTTTTCTTTTCAGTTTAACTATACTTCTATAACTATCTTAGTGATAGTTGTGGTTTACTTAGTTTTTACCTTAACAAATTTTGAGCTTTGTGCATGTGTGTAGGTTGAAAGGAAAATTCCTTCACATTTTAGATATTTCTATTCCTTTCTAGTCACCAGGCCATAGCCTATAGAAGGCGGGCTTGGGGTAGTCACGACACGTTCTCTTGGGGACCGGTCATGAAAAAATGGTAGTAGAGAAGGTCGATTCTACTATCAGAACAATGAGTTTTTAAATTTTGATGTGGAAATAGTGTTAATTGTTTCGAGTTCAAATTTTAGGCAACAATGTCTATAGTTGGTTTTTTGGAAAACATATCCATACACCGGGAGCAAAAAATTTGTTTTTTGACCTGGTATGCGAAAACACTAATTACATGTGACCTTGAGTGTTTTTTCATGATCTCATTGAGTTAGAGTCGACTCACTAGGTATAATATATTGACATTGGTTCATCTAGATCACTTTTGAAGATTCCCCCATGTAGACAATCAGCTAGGATTCTATTGTGTGACCATATAGATTGTCCACAAAGCGATGAGGCTTCAGTATATGGATTGTTGCTGGAGATGGAACCTTCTTACGGTGTCCCAGTGATACCACTACCTATTAGTCAGTAGTTACTACATGCACTATTAGTAGAGGATTCATGTAGGCTCACTTCCCTACACAAGTTCTAGTAATAGAGGCCTATCGGGGTCATGGGAGAGTCAGATCCTCAGGTCACTAAGGATTGGCTTGAGGCAGTGACGTGGGTCTTCCACTTTGTGGGGATGTCGCATGACCATATGGGGGTTCTATTAGTGAGACTTCTGTAAGGCTCAGTAGGGATATGGATAATTTTTCTAGTCTAGACTCACTTGGAGGTGACCCTCACCTGGTTTAACTTCTAGGGAATTTCTAGGTAAGATTTATTCCTCACAACTTTGAGCTTAGTTCACATACAAGATCTTACTCTAGGAGGTGAGATCTTTAGTTGGGATCTCCTGGTAGTGTTGTCAAGGCCTTACGATGTCATATTGTGTATGGAATGGTTATCAATAGTCCATGCTCAAATCAAATGTTTTAGGTGCACAATGCGGTGTGTCTATAGAGATGGGAATCAGTTCCCTTTGTCTTTGAGATGAAAAATAGAGTAGTGCATGATGGACTCATACATAGAAGGGTTCCAACGATCACTGATCAGCTAGCCAGAAATACCCTCAATGGAGTGGATTGGATGAGTCAATAGTTTCTTATAGTGCTGGATGAGTATGAGGATGCCATTCCAGAGGACGTTGCTGGAATACCACCTCACAGAAAGGTGTATGTTCGCATTGATATGTACCCTAGGAGGAAATTGATATCTATACATACATATAATATGGATCTCTTAGTGCTCCTAGAGATGAGGGTATAGTTGTAGTAATTTCATAGGAATGGGTTCTTAATGCCTAGTTTTGCACCTTGGGTTTCCCCAGTATTCTTCGCAAATAAGGAAGATGGAATCTGGAGGCTATGTGTGGACTTCCAGGCCATGAACCGAGTAATTGTGAAGAAAAATTATCCTATAATGAGGATTGATTACCCTTTTGATCAGCTAAAGGGAGGAAAACGGTTCTCACTGATAGACCTCAGATCAAGCTATCACCAACTTCAAGTGTGAGATGATGAAAACATGAAGATGGCTTTCAGATGTCTCTACGAACACTATAAGTATTATGTGATGTCGTTTGGTGGGATAAAAACCCCAAAAGTGTTCATGGGACTCATAAAAATAATATTCCAACCATACATAGACCGGTTTTTATAGGTCTTTATTGATGACATCTTTGAGTATTCAGCATCTGAGGAGGAGCATGTGATACACTTGAGGATGGTTCTAGACACACTCTGAGACCTGATTCTTTACCGAAATCTCTCAATGTAGACGTTTTGGATAAAAATGGTCCACTTCCTAGGATATGTCATCTCAGAGGTTGGATTTACTATCTATCCAGAAAATATCCAGGTTTTTCATTCTTGGGATACACCTAAGAGTGTTATGTAGGTACGCAGTTTCCTTGTGTTGGATGGGTATTATTGTTGATTCATACCCAACATCCCTAGGGTGGTTTCACCCATGACGGCTTCGACAAAGGAGGTAAAATCCATCATGTTGAAAGAAGTATTCAAATAGAGAATTCAGTAGGTGTGGCAAAGCTTAATTATTGCTCATATAATGAGGTTTCCATTGGAGGGTGCTGACTATGTGATGTACTATGATGAATCAGTAACCAAACTTGGTTTGGTCCTGATGTAAGGTAATGTAGTGATTTATTATGGCTCATGAAAATTGATACCACATTTAATGAACTATGTGACTCATGACCCTGAGTTGGAAGCAGTAGTATTCACATTAATGATGTGGTGACACTACCCTATGGGTGAATGATTTATCATCCACTCTGATCACAAGATTCTCATGTATATATTTTCTCAAAAGGATTTGATCCTGAGATAGAACAATTTTCTAGTGTTTCTCCAAGACCATGACTTCAAGATGGTATACAATCCTTGGAAATGGAATGTGGTGTAATATTCTCTCAGTAGAAGATAGATTTTACATCTACTAAATAAGGCCTTATGTAATTTGGAATTGATTTAGATATGCATTGTGGATTGATATGATGTTTCATTTCATCAATCGATGGTAGTTTCCCCTCCACTCCTAGAGCGAGTAATAGATGTGTGACTCAGAGATACCAGTTGTGAGACTACATGTGACCAGATGTCATCGGGGAAAGCTCTTGATATATTATCAATAGGTGGGGAGAACATCTCTTTTTTCCAAGGATGCATCGTAGTACCAGTTCCAATGAAGTAGGAGGTGTTGAGGGAGTTCCATAAATACCACTTGGAGGTACATACATGTGAGGAGAAGATGTACCAAGACCTCAGACATCAGTATTGGTGGTCGAAAATGATGAAGTTTATATCAGAGTTTTTCTCAGGAAGCCTCACTTGTATGTACATGAAGGATGAGCACCAGGATCCAATTGGTTTGAGACAACCCCTTAAGGTACTTGTGTGGAATTGGGATGAGATATCGATGGACTTCATGAAAGGATTACCATGTACATCGAGGGGGACCAATTCTATCTGGGTGATCATAGACTGAGTCACCAAGTCGGTCCACTTCCTGCCCATTCCAGAACAATGGTCAGTATAGAGCTTGGGATTCCTCTACATGTAGGATACAATTCTAATCCAAGGAGCCACATCTAAAATAGTCTTAGTTTGTGATGCACACTTTACATTCCGTTTGTAGAAGGGATTTATGGAGGATTTTGGGACTGATTTGTTCTTGAGCATAGCCTTTTATCCATACACTAATGTTTAGATAGAGTATCCCATACATTATACGGAGGAATTGTTTCATGATTTCATCCTTGATTTTGGTAATATATGGGTGGAGCACATACTGCTGATGGATTTCACCTACAACAGTAGCTACCACTCCACCATTATCACATCACCGTTCGAGGTACTGTATGGATGACCATGTGTGTCACAGTTATGGTGGACAGACCCAGGGGGTCAACTCTCATGGGACCAGTGATAGTGTGGGTCATCTAGGAGTAGATGAAGACTACATAGAGCTGAAAAAAGTTATATTATGATAGTAGACAGTGACCCTTGGTGTTATAGGTGGTGGACCACATATTCAAATGAGTCTCTACTCAATGAAGGATATAGAGATTTGTTCAGGGAGGGAAGTTATATCTGATGTTCATCAGACTGTTCCTGGTACTGCGTAGAGTGGGGGAGGTGGCATACTTCTTTTCTCTAGCACTGCAATTAGAGAGGGAGAATGATGTGTTCCACATATCTAAGCCGAGGAGATATGTGCATGACCCATCTCACATCATCATCCATAGTGAGATAGATATTGATGACGGGGTGATATTCATATAGTACCTAGTGGAGATAGATGATTGACAATGGAGGATCCTTTATGGACGGTTGATACCATTTCTTCATTTTCCCTGGTAGTATGAGAATATCCAATAGAGTACGTGGGAGTGGGATTCTCATATTCATTCTTAGTACCACCCCCAATTTTTAGCCCTTTTTCGGATTACGAGGACCTAGATCCCATAAAGGGGAGTAATATAATAACCCATAATTCAATAAAATTTCTTTTTTAATTATTAAAAGTAGATTAGTACAAGAGTAGACTCTAATATGGAATGTAATTACAAGGCCCTGAGTGATCAGAACGTATTATTGAACTATATTTAATGTTCATTAAAAAAACATATTAGCGGGGTTTTCAAAATTTTAAAATAGTTCCTAGATAAAAAATTTGATGGCACTATTGAACTAAGAGTGTCGGGATTCTCCAAGAAAGGGACAAACATTGGCTAGCATGGGCCAATAGTAGAAAGTAGTTTTTGGCCGTAAATAAAATTTTTATGTAACAATTATTTTATTATCAAATCCTTCCGTCTTCCGAATGGTAACTATGAATGAAAATATAAGAGTAACATTGAACTTTTGGGCATCTGTTTCCATTAGGAAAAGATTTATATCTCCCAAAAAGGGTCAATGGTGAAAGTAAATTTTTGGACTTTTCGAAAGAAAATAATATATCATAAAATATTGTTTTAATTCTTTTCTTCATCATTGACAAGTGGAATGTCGGTGTTGTGGTGCAGTGATGAGGTGAAAATGAATCTCATTAATGAACCTCATTAATGAGTAACTATAATGGCATTGCAACGCTGCGTAAAAAATGTTGATTCAGGTTTATCCATTAATATCCTAACAGGAAATGTAGGATTGTTTGCATAATACTGAAATTTCTCTGAGAATTTTGTGGGTGGTGTTGACAAACGATGAATGCACCTTCCACCCTTAGATGAATCACCATTGACGTGGTGCTGAAGATCAATAAAAAATAATGGAGGTACCTGGTCTTGTTCTTCATTGACCAAAAATCATATCCCAGGTCGGGGGGTTTTTTAGGTGATTTTTTTATTTCCCCATTTCTAATTGTAAATCATCAATGCGGGTTAACTCGGAAACAATGTATCTAGTGGATCTATCATTCTTGTGGAATGTTTAATGCTATGGGATAAAAAGATGATATATTTTTCGGTGATTATTTCACCTTATTTCATGGTTCTTCGTAATCCTACTAATATGAATGCATCTTGGTCAACACAAATAAAGGCTCAGATCATTTTTTTGGTTGTTTCGTGGTGCGAACCCTTCCCCTTTCCTCTTCCGTTTCGTTATTACCATTAATCATGATGCGACAACGATGATTCATTGGCTGAGAAGACACGAGGTGGAAGGTCCATGGACAAGAGAGACAAGACATAGGAGCGAGGTCACAACATGAGGTCATCCAGCCAGCCGCAGGGGTGGTACTAGTTTGTGACACCATGTCCATAGAGGCAGGTGATAGGCAGGGCACTGGAAGCACACAACAACAGTTACTAGGGACACCAGCACGGAGTTCAGTGGCTTGCAGTAGGAGGACATGTCCACCCGACCATGTCGAAGGCACGACGTGGTGAAAGGCCGCAGTCCACAGTCCACGGTAGAGATCATGACCCACAACAGAACAACAAGTCATCTAGAAGAACCAGTCTGCCTTAGCAGGCTAGCGCTGGAGGGTTGTGTTGCTCGACTGTTGCATTGGAGGAGTGTCCCGCATCCGTGGATGGAAGTGGGTGGAATGGGGGAATCCCTCTTCTTATAGTCATCCAGTCGGAATCCAGGAAGTGGGAGGATTGGGCAACCATATGGGCCAACCAAGGGGTCAGGCTAGACAAGAGTCATCCCATCTATGCTGGCCTGGCTTTTGGGACAGACCAATCCGCTGGATGGCTCGGGATAAGAGAGAATCGGCCCTCCAGTTGTGAGCCGAGGAAGATGAAAATAGGTCACAGGGGGACCTGGAAGGTTGGACCCATGGCGGAACCTGGTCTGGACTTACAAGGACCAATGGCCATGGCCCTATGGCCATGCTGGTCTAGGCCGGCCCAGAACCCACTATGTCGTGTCATTTCTGCCGAACCGGGTTGGGTCATACGACACCCCCAAGCCGGGTTGGTCAGTACAGTCCGACAAGGTTGCACTGGGCCCGGACACAACCGGCCCCTATTTACTAAAATGAAAATTTCATTCAGACTAAGCATCTGATTGATGCATTGTCTACAGAATTAGGACCCTTGTGACGAGACGTTCATTTGGTCATACTCTAAGTGAGATTTCATGGTATTTGAGATGCGTGTGATTGAGTGTGGAGTAGATTCTTTGAGAATCTAGTGTGCTACGAGCATGAATCTTATGGATGGTTGTGATGCGATGGACATGATGAGTGGGTCATAGTGATCCATATGTCCCAGATACGAGAAAGTCTTAGTGATCTAGCATGCCAAGAGACGAGCGGATCTTAGTGATCCATCTTGCTCAGATGCGAGCGAGTCGTAGTGATCTAGTCGACCCCAACATGAGCATGCCTTAGTGATCCAGTTAGTCAAGAGATGAGTGGGCATGTGTGATCCAACTAGCCCAGAGGCAAGCGGGTCATATTGATCTAGTTGTCCTATAGATGAGCAGGTCTACGTGATCCTTCTGGGGTAGAGAATAGAGGGTATAAGTGATAGAGCTCGCCCAGGGACGTGTGGGATTAAGTAATCGAGATGGAACTAGAGATGAGCGGATCTCAGTGATCCTACTAGCCTAGTTGATGAACTATCCTAGATGATGAATCCCTTAGAATTATGAATGTTCATTTTTAGGATTTATAATTCTACATCATATACATTGATTTATACATTGTGTGAGCTATCTTTTATTTGTGATCTATATTTTTTGTCTTCTTTTGTGGTCTTTACTTTTTGGTTTGTGTCCCTGTAGAGTATTGTGTTTCTCACCTCTGCATAGGCTTCGCTCGTATGTTTAATGTCTCGTACAGGTGATCGATGATACGATAGAGGCTTTAGTGGACCGATACCTAGTGGAGCTCAGTGAGATGGGACGAACATGAAACACCTCTATTGAATCATTGAATTGAGTATTTTCATGGAAATATTAAATTTTAATGGTGACATAGAATTTTTTTAATGTTAAACTGATTTTTTATATAGAATACATGATTAAAATAAAGATAACCCAAAATTTTTTATAACTTTTGAGAAAAAAATTAAGTTTGGATAACTGATTATTTACGTCAATAAATTAAATTGGATAATATTTATGACCTTGTAACTAATAAATTATTTGATGATAAAGTATTTATATTATCATTAAAAAATATTATATAATTTTGGGATTTATGGAATATATTTAATAATTTTTTATTTAATTAATGAGGAGGAATGTATGTTTTTATAAATGTTTTATGGTAATTCTAGTAATTAAAGTATTATAGGGGAATAAATATGCAATATATTCACATATAATCTTATGTCAGGGTTAATATATTCTTAATGATATTTATGTGATTAATGATGGGATGATTTTAGAAATTTAGTGGTTGTTTAATTTTTTTTTCAATTTTGGAAGCATGTTAAGGTTAACACTTAAGGGACTTATTTATGATGAACATTTTAAGAGGTTTTAGAGATTAATGAATTATTTTATTATTTTTATATTTATCACTTTTGGATAGTTTGTGATAACCAATTCTTATTGGTGATAAAAAGATATATAATGGGTGAATTATAATTCTTTTAGGGATCTTGTGATCCATTATAGATCCAATAACAAAAAATTCATCTTCATTTTAAAGACTAAGAGATGAAGTGGATATTGATTGAAGAAAAAATGAAGGGATATGTTGTTATTATGAATTGGAAATAAATCATGTAATTATATTTTATCTTGTCATTTATACGTATAGTAATAAATTTCATTTAACATTAGGTATATGATCTTAAAGAAAAAAATTCCCCATTACATTCATTTTTTTAATCAATTTTTTTTGTAGTCATCACAGATCTATGGGATTACAGTAGTTAACTTTCTTAGGATCATTTTCTCTATCACTCTTTATGAATCCATGGTGATTATAATTCTATTCCATTTTTTATATTTTCACTTATTAATAATGTTATATTATTTGGAAAACTAATTTTTTAAATAAGACCTTGTCATTTATTTTTCACTTTTTAAAGAGGTATATTTATCAACACTTTAATGATGTTGGATTTTTGGAAAAAAAATCAATTTAAAGACCCTAATTACCATGATAAAGTTCTTATTTCACAGATGAAATTTATTTTAGATGGTGTAATGTACGACCCCATTAATTTATGAAGTCTTTTTTAATAAATTTTATTTATTTAGTGCTTAAATTTAACACAACACTATAACATAGTGAACCATAACATACTATTAATATTATTAATTTAACCTCAAAATTATAATCTAGTAGTTAAATTTGTGCATATGAATATTTGTAAGTAAATTATTAAAATTATATGGTTTACACAATAATAATATAAATTATTTTTTATCAATTTATTATAATTCACACAAATCATTTTAATGTAAAATAATATTTTTAAAAAAATATTTTTTATGAACATCATTTATTTATCTAAATAATTTAAATTAGTCACTATTTGAGAATTATTTTAATAAAATTTTCATATTATTTTTTTATCAATCAAATAATATTTTTTCAATGCATGGGATATGAATAAATCCATTTTTTCTTTTTACATAATTTATTTTATCTAAAAAGTAGTATTATCCAATTTTGTGCAATTATTTTAAAAATATTTTTTTTTCTATTTTATATAATGTATTTAAAAATATAAATCAATTTTTGAAATATTAATTTTCATTATTATCGTAGAGTGTATTATTGATAAATTTCTACAAATAATTTATTTCTGATGAATAGTTACAAATACTTTTATTCTTGAAAGCTACCTTTCAATTTAAAGTATTTAGAAAGTAAAATTGTATTTTAAAAATTTTTAACACTAAAATTAGTTTTATTATATTTTAATTAATTAAATTTATTGTATTATAATACATTTAATATTGAATATTGATATCATAGGTTTTATATGTATGAAAATGTTCTCTTCAGAAACCCATTTGTTCATCATGGATGTGAGTTATATCTTAAATTAAATTCATCCACTTCTATGAAATTATTTTATTAAAATGGATTATATATTTTTTATCTGATTAATTTATTTTATATGTTAGGATAATATATCTTTTTACATTATTACCAGTAAAAATGTAAAAATTAATTACTTCAGTTAATGTTAAAACAAGGTTTTGTTCATTACATAAACATATGATAAAATTAATTTACCCAAAAAATAAGATATTTATTTAATTAATTGAACATAATATATAGTATAAATCGGTCCAAATTACCTAATATGTCTTATTTTATATTTATTATTCAATTCTAGCCTTCCTAGGTGGATAAAAAGACACTAGTTATTATTGTGAAAAATAAAATGGTAAATGGGAGTAAACAGATGAGTTAAGGTAGAAAATTTCTTAAACATGTATTTCATTTTGTTAGAGGTGTTTATAGACCATATCATCCATTAAATCCACTATTTACCTATTTTGGAGGCAATTGGGGTGATCATGACATCCCATTATTGAATAGTTTTGGTTGTTTACACAAATGTCACTCCTCGTCAATTATAAAAGAAAACATCCACCCCTAACTAAATCATATCAATTATTCTATTTTTAGGTAAATAAATTAAACAATCATTTCAAAAATACATAGTCACATTATTGAGATATATTTATTCAAAAAATAACTATACTACAGTCCTTGATAACGGATTTAAATGATGTTTCTTGAATCGAATATAATTATCTTCATCAAGATAATTATTTCTTACTTATTCTCTTAACCCCTTCATTAATGTCATAATAATTAAAATATAGTAAGACATACATATACCATATTCATGTATTTTATTTTTTTTAATTATCAAACCTAAATCAGTCTCCACTTCTATCAAATGTGAAATTTTACTTTTTATCGTGTGTATGGAAATCTACTAGCTCACAAATAGAAGTATTTTGTTTCCCATAACTGTATCTCAATAAGGGATATAATTATGGATTAAAATTAATTATTTTAATTTAATAATATTATTAAATATATTTAATTATAATATCACCTATAACTTATTTCATTCCATTCGGTCGGAATTGAAAACATCGCTAGTGTGTGTGGAGGATGGTCACCTCACGAAGTGACACTATTTATTTTACATGTACGCTTTATATAAAAAGTAATAATTATATATTTAATGAATATATTTTATATATATGAAATAATAATTACTTATATATGTGATATTTTATTTTACATCTTTTCACTTCAATATTGAGGAAAATTGAAACAACATTCATGCGTACATATGACATTCCATCTCCATGAGCAATGTAATTAATTTTCCATCAATAATTGTTTTGGATTACATTAAATACATATATAGTGAATATATAAGATGTTTCAATAAAGGATAACTATATATAGATGACTTATCCATGATCTATGAAAAAGGAATAAAAATACAAAATCAAACCATACATGAAAAATGAAGATTTTATTTCCTTAAAACAAGATATCAACTATGAATTGTTAATAAATGGGGTTTGAAATGTCATTGCTAAATCATGTATGGTCTGATATTTAAGATAATTTTCATTTAAATAATTATTACAAAACATTATTTATTTTACATGTGGTTTGAACATGTATGAAGAAAGTAGAATCTTGAGGTAGGATTATTTCAACTGAAATTGTCTTCTTTAGGGCACATGATATATTATGCCCCGAATTTAAATTTTGAGGTTTATATATATCACCAATGAAATTATATATTAGAAATTTTTTAGTAGTAATTATATTTAATGATTAATTTAATATTAATATTTCATTGGAATTATGATTCAAAAGTTACCAACTCAGTTAAGGGATTTACATTTCAGTTTTATTTATATAGGACACATGACATATTCACCACTTATTTCTTTTCGGTGGTGTATATACTTCACATGAATGTATTTTATTATTTCTATCAAGAATTTTTTTTATATAAATATCTATATAATTTTTTTATTAATTTGTATTAAGATTCAAAAGTTACTAATGTAGAAAAACTTTTACCTTACAACCTCATTGTTTTACCAGTATATTTGATGATTACATTTCCAATGACAAAATAATATGATCTAATTCTCAAAAAAATTCCAATTTTCTTGTGTTGCAATTATTTGTAGAGAACAAATTTCTTCCTTTTATCATTTTATAACTTATTACTCAAGTTATAGAAATAATGTATTTAAGAAAAATTAATTTTATTTCACTCTTTGGTAGAAAATACTTTTTTCCATGAT
Organism: Viscum album; assembly: GCA_963277665.1. Lineage (NCBI taxonomy): Eukaryota > Viridiplantae > Streptophyta > Magnoliopsida > Santalales > Viscaceae > Viscum > Viscum album. Next base: position 1,204,110,603 of record OY728135.1, read on the forward strand.
CAGGTTTTCAAACAAAGATAAAAGGTTTTTTATCAAATCATTTTCAAACATATTTTTTACCATATTATTTTTTTTAAATTAATTTTTGTCGAGTAAATCATCATAGTATTTTCCAAATGAGTTGATTTTTACTTTCTTATGAAATTTGTAAAGGAATAATTATTTTAACTTTTCAAAAAAGAATGAAAATTTATACTATAATGACCACTGAATAATATAAATATTCATTTAAAATTTTTAAATTTGAATTTCAAATAAAATTATATCCATAATTTTGCTGAATGTTTTCTGTTTTAAGGAAGTAATTTGAAAAAAGAAATATATTTTCCTCAATAAATTTTTAATTATATTCTAATGGAAATTATTATCATCATTGAAATAAAAATTTGTTCTACATTATATTTTATTATGTATATCATAAAATGGTAACAACCTTAATGTTTCAATATATGGTCTGTATTTATGATAATGAAGATGATATTTTCATAAAACGTTTTTCATTTCCATAGTTTATGCTTTGATGAAATCTCTGTGAAACTGATTTATTTTCCATGATTTATCCTATATTGTTCTGTTGATGAAACCTAGTTCCATTTCATGGGTTATAGTTTAATGTTATGATTATTTTTTTACGATACTTTGGCACACATATATATGTTATTATTTTTGATATGGGTTATTATGTTATAATCTAGGTATAGTGGTTAGGCTATAATCAAGGGAAATTGATAAATTATAACCAAGGAAGGGAGATTAAATTATAAATTATTTTGTTAGGGACGTATACCTCCCTCCATTTTGTTGATTAAAAAATAATATCCCATGAGATAAATTGGAATCGATGGGGGTTAATGTAGTTAATTATAGTACATTTTCCATTATCATTACAATTGTTGAGAACATGACTACTATAATGGTTTAGGGAGTGAAAACATTCCACTATAATGGCCTTAGATATGATCCTTTCTGACTAAGGAAATAATTTTTCTATAAATATTTTTGTTATAAAAAATAAATTTAGTATGTCAATGTTTTCTTTTCATGGATTGTGTTATTTGATTCAATTATTACTCATGTCATAAAACTGAAAATATTTATGTCCGATATCATTATTATGGCCTTTAATATGATGTGTACAATTTTCAAATTATATGTTAATGTTTTCATGCCCCTATGGAAATGTTATTAATATATGATCATTGATATCTCCCTTTTTTACCCTTATTGAGCATCATATATCACCCTTTATTATGTTTAATTTCCTCTATTTATGATGATATGTATTATGAATTATATGATTAAGAAGGGTTCTAGTTATAATGAAATTAGTTGTCGATGACATATAACTATTCTGACCTACTTTTTTTATGTTTCCAAGTTTCCACAGTCACTATAAATATACGATTCTTTCATGGATTGTTATTTTATTCAATGAATAGTCATATTTCAATATGTAAAATATGTGTATGATATGAACAAACCATTGACCTTGGTGATGTGAACAAACCATTATCAAGTACAAAAATCCAAAATTGATGGACTAGAACTAGTCAAAAAACCCCAATATTGATAATCATAATAAGAAAAGCACAACAATGTATATGGATTCGCTCTAAAAATCATGTAAAATGAAATATCATGGTAGTAAAATACATATTTTTGAGAACGAGTATTAGAATTTTAATAAAAATATAAATTAATAACATTATTTTTAAGATTAATTTCAACATAAATTTATTTGTTGTTTGAGTATATTATTTATAGATTTTTTGGTAATCATGTATGGCATGAAATTTAAGTGTTTCAAAATATTTTCTTGTATATTAGGAAAACAAATTTATATGGATTTATTATGAGGTTCTTTAATATATATTTATATAAATGTTTTTAACTGAAAATATTGAGTTATGTATGTTAACAATGTTTATATGAATTTAAATATATTTTAATATCCTGAATAATTATATAAATGGTGTTGTTTTTTTAATGTGTAAATGATTTTTAATATTACCAACTTGGACTTATTGAGAATCATTGTTGAGGTAATAAGTAAATATGGTTTTATTTTCTTGATAGTCAATGATGATTATAAATTTATTGTGAAATCATTATTTTTGAAATGTGTCTTTATAGGAATCAGTATATGGTTGACATAATATTATATATCCGACCTTAATTTTATCCTCTAACCTCTTATGATCTCTGTGAAGATTTATTTATTTTATTTAATACCATGAATTTTTTTTTTCATATAATGGAATTATGGGTTGTGTGGTTTGATTGGAAAAAATATGGATTATAAAGAGTAATTTAGATATTTATAATAAAAAATATGTTTTTCCCGTGAGGATAGATGGATAATTGATAAGAGGTATTTTATAAAGGGTGTTGTTAATTTGCGGTTTTATTGTAATTGGAGCTTCTTTGTTTAAAATAAATATATGATAGTTTTTGGAATTACTACATGAAATATGTCCTTCTGATTTTTTTGATAATTGTCAATACTAATAGGTAGGATTAATATTTCTAGGAAGGTATCCTGGAAATATTTTTCACATATTATCATAAAGGATTTTTTAAACATTATAAAGTTTTTTAATCATTGGTGAATGAGTAATCTTAATTACCTTTTGAATTTTATATTAGAAAAACTGCATAAGATAATTGGATTAAGGGTCTTTTCCCACACTAAATTTTTAGAGTCAAGGTGGGTATCTTAAGATAATTTTATAAAATGATTTGATTGTTTTTTCCTTTTATGAATATAAAATTATACATTCCTATAAATGTTTAATTATTTTTTATAACTATTAAACCTGATATAAAGAGAATGGAACACATAGAAGTGTATATTATGGTTTGACACTATACACTTTGGGATTCTTAAAAAAAATTATAAATGAATTGATGAAAATTAAAACATATCAACTCAAACTAAAGACACTATTATTAATTAGAGTCTTATAATTGTTGATTTTGACCAATATATCTTATAAAATCCTTTGGAATATTCACTTTTACCACTATTCTTTTCAAAAATACAGTAGGGAAAGTTATCATGGATAATGGATTTCTGGAAACCCACTTAAATTGGGATAAAAATGAACCCAAATAGTACATGATAAAATGGGATCTTGTGATATGATGTTTTTATCTATGATCCAAGAGGATTGGGGACCTAAGATTTAAATGCCCATTATTTAAACGTAAATACTGTCATTATAGTTCCTTTTTCTCATAATTGAGTACTCTCTTTATGAATGGACTATAGAATCCCATTACTGACTATAGACACTGATTCAACCTTGACTGTAATATGTATTTCAAATCACTCCATTGACCTATGGTATATTGTTTATTTGTTAATGAAATATATGAGTGTGTTAAAATAGGACCCAATTATTGAATACGCTTCAAGAGAATGTATTATGATGGAAACCAACCTATAATAAAATAATTATTATTATGTATTCCTTAGGGTGTACTCCAGCCTAGGATACCTCTCTTTGATAAAAAGATTAAATGTTTTTTTAGGATGTTCTAGATTTAAACTATTTCAAATCTACATCACTATACTTGCAAATGATCCTCATCCTATTTTTTAAAATATGATTGTTATAGAGTCTTGTAATTCATTATTTATATTCAAATATATACTTTTGTATTAATTTAAAAACAACATAACAAATATGTTTTATGAATTAGAAAATCTTATATGTGTTTTTTAAAAATTTCAGAAATTGTCCTTTATAAATTTTATTTTTTGAAAAATTACAATTGATTCATAATAAATGTGGAGCTAACATAACCATGTATTTCGAAAAAATTACTCTATTAATTGTTGCATCAATAAAAAAATTTAACAAATATTTTCAACAAAAATTGAATGTTTGTAAATAGTTATTTCTTTACGTACTTTTGAACATTTAAAAACACCTAAGATAGGTTATAAATTTATGTAAATAACACTTAAAATATACTCTTGAACAACACTATTATTTTCCTTAAAATCCAAAACACATGTCCAAACACATAAATATTTTAAAATATATATATTTCAAATATTATTTCAAGCACATCTAATGGAATTTAAAATATGGGTAAAATGGTATCTTTATAAATCAAAACATTCATGGGACTATAAATTAAATACAATATATTATTGGTTTTTATGTGTATAATAATTATATATCATTGGGAAAAAAGGAATGTTGATCATCCAGACGGAAAACAATCCTTATTTAGTAACGTATACATTCAATTAGACCTATAATTTGGTTGTTTTTATCTGTAAATATCATCAATATAGGTGATTTAAGGTTTAAATATAGGTGTATGATTACATACATTCATAATAATAATGTAATAAATTTGGTGATTTCAAGACATGACATTAATGTAGGATAAGGGGTATTCATTTCATAACACTATAATTATGTTATATGATTTATGTAAAAATGACAATGTCATAAAAAATTGGTATAAACTATGAGGATGTGATATAAATTAATTCATTAAAATATTTAATCAAATTACATTATTTGGGATCCATGGTGTGATTTCATAAAGATATGTGATGAGGTAGCTAGAATGATATTTTAGGATTAGATTAATAAAATTTTCACTCTAGTGGATTAAACCCTTAATGTTAATTTTCAACCCATTTATAGTGTTGTAAATATAGTATATTGAAGGTGTTTATAAAGGGTATGGTGAATTTGGATAAATGTGAATGATAATGATAAAATAGGTCAATATTTGGTATACAAATCTATAGACTGATCATAATGAAGATAATGGGATTGATGAATTTTAAGAAATGAAAACTTGATACTATATTAATTAATTCGCTGATCATGTTATTTACCATTATATTATCATTTAATCTGATAAAATTTAATAACATATAGATGAATTTAGCATGATTTAGTTTCATGATGTATTTTGGTCATTTGGGGTTTGATGGTTTGTTATTGAAGTTGGGATTAAACAATAGATATGTGTAATGTGTTTTGAGACAGATATCATTCTTCACATGTATTTGGAAATGTGTTCTCGATTAATCAATGTATTGGAGGATTATTTCTTTGGGTGTATGTTATATCAGTTCAATTGGGTTATATGGATGTCTAAATTGAATCAATTTATTATTCTTAAAAATAATAGTTGTATTTTTTTTTATCTTTATTTGTATTTATTTATAGACGACTCATTAAGGAGAATATCCCACTTCATAATGATTGTATTATAAAAGATACACATTTTAATGAACAAAATGTGGGGCTTTATAAATATTTTTTGTGCGGGTGTACAAAAAATTAGACGTTAATCAAAAATTTTATTCATTTTGAATGATATGTGCCACCCCACCATCCCCCCAGAGTGAGGACCATTGACTGACACCCTCTATCTTCTCATTATACCACTCAATCCTCTTCTCCTAGTTTATTCTTTATTTTATATTAAAATTATAATTTGTTATAAAAAACTCTTGATGAAATATTTTTATTTTTTTTATAAAGTGTGTTAGGAGACTAATAAATAAACATAATATGTAAAAAAATAGTGAATGTGTAATTTAAGGTAACATAAGGCTATTTATTGGAAATAATTCACACATTGAAATCACAAGTAATTGAATTTAATATGTTTATAGGAAAATGAAATTGGTATGAATTACCTATATATATATTTATTTTAAATTATAGAATATTTTCCTGATGATCGTATATGAGTTTTCAAACTTTATTACTTATAAAATAATATATTCCAAACAATAAAACAATCGGTATATGTACCCGGCCTTATAACATTACATAATCTTGAATTAAATGAATAATTCACATTGAGGATCTTATTAGGTTTAGAGTTTTAGAGAATTAGGCCATAAATAATACATAAAAACATTAATATTACATGTAGACAATACTACTCAGTATCCATTTTATCATAAAATAAAAACTGTTGAAAAGAAAGACGTCTAGTTCCATGTTTTAGACAGCATGACTTTTCCTTTATCCATTCCTTGACCCTATTCATCTTTGTGTCCTATGAAAAACATTTCAAAATCATGGTATGAGCATAAAAATCTTAGTAAGGGTTATAAAATAAAGAGAGAAAACATTATCCCATCAATAATTACAAATCAATGAAACCAATACTTTTCAATCATAACATACCTTACAAAATCATAAGATTTATGAATAACACATAGAATTCATAAATCATAATGTTAACTAATGGAATTAATAACATACTTACATTGTAGATATCACAACTTCATAGGGAGTCAAATTTGGAATACCCATAACACTATATTCCCTAAATCTCTTAGGAGAAACATTCACGTTTACCTCTGTCACGTTACCCAATGCATTGGAGAGCTATCTCGGGCTCACCTGCTCTAGGTTTATCATGGAACCACCCGTATATGTAAAAAATTCCCAATAACCATAACATAATCATAACATATAACACATGTATAATGTAAAGATAACATTTCTACATTCCAATATATCAAATCAAGATATTTAAATAAACAATGATTAATCAAATCATTTTCAAAACCTTTTAAAAAGAGATTTTTGAATCAAAGTGTCCCATACCACTTTGAAGCTTTTAAATGAATTATAATTTGAATAAATTAATGTACATATAAATAAATCCTAAATCCCATTTTGAAAACATGGACATTAATTAGAAATATTTAGAACAATAAATCATTAAAACATTTAAGATGATTTTTTAGTTAAGGAGTTTTTAGCAAAAAGAGGGATGCTTCAATACAAATAATTGAAGAATAAATTTTAATAAGAACATTATAATATCATGTGAATAATGGGATTTATTATATAATATTTCAAAGGACATTATATACACCATATAATAGTGAATTGGTGCATAACAATAATGAAGTCTCAATGGAAATGTAAATTAAGATAAAATACCTTATAAAGATGGTATCCTTAAATTAAGGATAAATAAATCTCATAATTATGTGTGAAAAATATAAATACAACCAATATAAGTTAATATTAAGTGTAAAACAATCAGAGTTCATTCACACATATTAATAGGATGGCATAAATAAAAAAAGAGAATATTAACCCAAATAATGGGAATTGGGTTAAGGAGTTCCCTTATCGATTTGGTAACATACAAAACATATGCCACATGAAAGAAGGATCATACAATGAAGATGTAAATACTCATAAATGAGAGTATATTACACAAATATTACAGTCATGGGAATTACATATTCCACACAAAAGGAAATAGTGGCCAATATTGCATAAATCTCACGGGAAAAAAGTGAGATGAAAAACCATTACTTCATTGTATTCAAGTTGAATCATATGACCAAAAGTTAATAACCACAAAATGAATCATATAATACCATGAATATAATGCTAATCATGGTAATATATATCAATGGAAGTACACATTACACCACATGTAAAAAATTAGTGCTGAACAATGGAAATCTCATGAAACTAAAAGTGAGATAAGAAAATCCCTTACAAAAATTCGGCAGCCTAACGGCACCACATAAATTTTTTTAAAATGAATTGATGAGAGTAAGAGGGGGCCTATCATAATATTAAAATAAAAATTACAGTATGGTGAATATAAAACAACATCCTCCAACATAATAACATGGAGCATAAATGAAATGACTTAAAAGAGAGTACTTGAAAAGAAAGAGAGTGGTTAGATCCCTTACCTCGTGTCCGACTTAACTTGATCGTTCTTTAATATACTGAATAATAAACTAAAGTTAATTTATACTTTCTTAAGAATCTTTTTCAATTTTATTATTACCTTTATATCACTTATTACCAAGTTATAAACATTATGTAATCATTTAAGTTAATAATGTTTGTTTTGTCGATATTTGGTACTTGAGTCAAAAATGGACTTCTTATAATTACATGTTGTTCATGTGGTCAAAGGTTAACTATATCAAGAATTATATTCATGATTTATATATCATATATATCATATATAGCCAGTATATACATGTATTTATAATAGTACATAACATTTATAGGTAAAAAATGAAATGCACCGTTCATAGAGACGGTAAGCTGTACATAAGCATAAACGCTACCGTTATTTATATTTATTATTTTAGTGGAAATAAAACATAATGATACATAGGTATATTATAATTACAGTATAATATTGTATATAATATAGTAAACTCCATCATTTATATATCCCACATAAGGCATTACTGAATCAAATCACTATGAGTGGGCGGTATTCCGCACTTCCTCAAATGAGATTATCATATTTACCCACTATGGAAACCATAAAGGAATAATATAAATGGGAAGTAAAGAAGCATAAGGAAATCATAAACATAATATATATCATATATAAATATAGTTCCATCATAATAGACACCATTAGAGGCCTTAAGATGTAATTGAACAGTAATAGTTTCGTGAGACATTAGTTTTCCATCCACAGAAACATTATGTTCTTCATCCATTAGATGTAGGTGTGTGGAAGTATAGTCGGAATCCATTTCATAACAAAATCCTAGTATATTTATGATAATGGTGTTACAAAATAAAGGAAATAAAATGAGCTTAATGGTTGGATAATTAAAATAAAAGAAAACAATTTAAGAGAAATTGTTACCCTTAATTTGGGTAACTGTCTTTGGTTTGAACCAAAGGACTTCTTGAAACACCTTCGGCCTAAGTTAAGGATTCTAGGAGGAGGATAGGGATGTATGGAGCTTAATTTGGAAGAGTATGGATGAGCCGAATGGCTTGAGTGGTGTGAGGAATTGGATAAAAATGGTATCCTTTTATAAGTGAGAGGAGGGGTTATTTAAGAAAGTGTGAAAACATTATTTTATTATATAATTATATTCGGTTTATAATGGTCCAAAAATCATTATGGTCGAAGATAATATGACTCATATTCGAAATAAAATCACCTAATCATAATTGGACATGTTTTGGATAATATTTTAATCATTATAATCTTATTTATTTTAATCATTTATTATTGAGGTAAATACTGCATCATTATTATGTCATAAATAATTTAACTTATTTGAGGTCTAAAAATTATAAAAAAATACTATCTTGTAGGAAATATTTTAAATTTCCAATTAATATTTATAGACAAAAATATGACTTATATAACACCATATAAAAATTAATTACTAAAATATTTTTGTTAATGTCAATTTTGTCTTTACATTAAATTAATCTAAATTGTCATTTTCACTCCCAAGTGGATCAATGGGGTCCCAAAATAGACCCAAAGATGACAATGGTCGTTAATGACTCAACCAATAAGGTTAGGACAAATGTTAAGGTAATTGTGAATTATTATAATATTCTTTTAACCTTGAATTTTCGTATTTACCTTTAACCGCAATAAATAAAAGTCAAAAGTTACTATTCACCAAAAATTATTTTCATCTTAATGAACCAAATTTTACTTCTTGATAACAACCATGTATGTTGGATTTTTGAAATTCAATTCCCAGAAGTGGTAAAATTCCATTTAAATGCAAAATTCAGTATTTTTAACTACCACAAAGTGGTGTCACTATTCATAAAAAATTGATGTTTTTCAGAAAAAGAGCAAAAATTAAGCCTAAGAAATATTTGATATTTAGAATTCAAATATGATATCTATTTTTCCAAATTCAAAACATATAAGTTGTATTAGTTAATCTAAAAATCAATTCCCGCTGTTAAAACAAATAGCGTGTTTTTAAGAAACAATAACAATCAAAAAATTGATACATATTTATGTCCAATTTCAAAGTGAAATTAATTCCAATGACCAAAATTGGATTAAATGGTAAAAATATATTTAATTTCACTTAAAAAACAATTAAAAAGATAATCTAACCATATAAATAAATTAGATTAAAAAGCACTTTTGAATTAAAATACAATATTTTTCACTATTCATTAAAAAATGAACTTTATCAGAAAAATTCCAAAAAATTGCACAAAGAAAAATTTGATTTCCCCATTCTATAGAAGGATTTTATTCGATCAATTATAATGTATTAAATTGACCAAAACTATATTTAAAAAGGGTTATCTATTAAAAGGCGATAAATCAGCCTTTTAATGTAAATTATGCTTAAAATTATATTCATTCACATTTTAAGCCTCTAAATTTTATTGGATAAATGTAAATACATTTAACAAACATGTATAATCATATTTTAGTTAGTTCTGTTCATTCTCGCCAATACAACGGCTAGGAGTTAACTACCATTTAAAATAATAATATTATATTATTAGTGTGCAACATAAGATTCCAAAGAAACTCGTTGTTGCGTATCGGGTATGCTATCGAACATAGAAACCATTTTAAAGTAAAATTAATATTTAATTAAAAAATAATAATAAATATAAAATTTGTCTAATTATTTATTTACTTCGGATTTTACAACCTTCCCCCCTTTTGGGAATTGCGTCCTCGCAATTTAAAAAAAGTGCTCAGAAACTTCATTGAAAGGCCCACATCAGAAAAAGAGTCAGTAAATCTATCACATTAAAAGAAAAAAAAAGTGAAGCAAAAAGGTCACCCGAGTTAACCCATACTAAAATTCAATGAAAACATGGATATGGAGGAGAAAACAAATTGTCACGTTCTGATGGAGGGTGTGAGGAAACATGTTTAGGAGAAAGTTAACCACCAGAAAATCACAAACATGTGATGGGTTAAATAGTCATTGATTCCCTAGTAGGAAAATTTGATGGACAAGGTTTTTGTTTAAAGTTTCTTTTTATTGAGGAATTTATTAATGATCCTAACAAAAAACATAAGGAAATATACTTACTTGTCATGTAGACATTCATCTTTTACTAGATTTCTAACACAAACTCCTATTTTCTCTGAACGATGAATATTCAGGATGACTTTTTTTCTCATTAATATTGCTATGACCAACTTCGATAGAATTACATAATCCACAAAATATGAACTATATATTTCCCATGTCTTTAGATATTAACTAAAACTAAAACTTTTAGTATAAGATTAGATAATCCCCCCAAAAGATAAACTTTTACATAAAGAAAAACTACTCTTAATCTCCAAAATTTGTCTAACCAAAACCCAAAGTTCAACAAAGACCATTCAATAAAAAAATTTCCCTAAAATTATTCAAATTCAATCTATACATTGATTGTAACCTAAATCTCGTAAGGATTTAATTACAAAGTCTTCGACGATACATCTTAACATTTGACTCCAAGTAACACCAGTTACTCATAATGTCTCCTATTGAAAATTAATTAACATAATCACATATTCTTCATGATAGGTTAATCATTTTCATAAATAAATGAAATCATCATGTGTCCATAATAAAAACATAGATTCATCCAAACTATAATTTTAACCATTATTCCACAATTGAAATCCCATAGTATTCTATCTTCCTTAGGCATATATTGTTTCTTCAAAAGAGAGAACATCTTCCACAACAAAATTTTATCACTTAATCAGTAAATAATTTTTCAATACTTAGTATATCCATTTGATATAATATGTGTTCCAAAAATCAACTTATTCTTGTTCCATAAAAACATTTTACTAAAATTAATAAGTCATTATAACCAGGGACTTCAATTAGGCTAGTGATAGGTGATGTGCCCTTGTTGCCCTCCGGTTGTGGGTTCGATTCATGCAACCTTTCCGGATGCGACGGGTTGCCACCCATCCTACGGGTTGTACTTTTTATAAAACTGCAAAATAACCCTAACATGCATTGACATCAATAGATTCTTTATACCTCTCATTTTAATCCATATTTATTTTTATCTTAACATCTTAATTCTTGAAGTCTCATTTCACCACCAAATGATAGAATAAAACAATCCACAAAATGAAGAACATCATACCCTGGTCATGGTGTCCATTTGGTTTCATCATCATCTTGTTCACGTAGGTAGAAGGTCCATGCATTGCAACAATGATTTAGAGATCCTTCATAATCATTTTCATCCCCCATACAAATACACCTTCTACAAAATGGGTGATATGGGTATTCACAGAAAAATAGTTTTGGAAAATATTCGTGAATGACATATAATTTAAAAACTTCCGATAAAACATGATTTCTATAAAACAGTCGAACCGAATTTGAGTTGAAGCTTTCAATTAACGGTCCTTTTAAAATAACAAAATTATGTGTTGAGAGACAATATTTTAAAATCAAATATAAATAGGTTGCACAAGGGTCTCCTTATTCATAACCTTTTTTAAAATCAAAATATGCTTCAAAATCATGTGATAAGGTAAAATATTTGAAAATTCCTTGATAATATTTACCTTTCATGAAAATATGAGAATATCGTGAAAATAGGATTTTTCTAAATATAAACCATGATCCACGATGATAACGAGGTATAGTGGAGGTGTTTGATATCTCAAAAAACATCTTGAAAATGAGTTGTATGCTATAAAATGTTTAACAATCATCCGAACATGACTTTGCAATAATTATTGCAATCATGTCATCAAAAAGAGATTGAAATTCCATTTGAGATCCTCCTCCTTCCATTTGTTACTGACTTTCCTTGATATGAAGAAGTTATAAAAAAGAATTTAAGTGAAATAATAGAAAAAAGAACTAACCATCTTTCTAATAAAAACTCTTATTCCCTAAAGTTGTCAAAACAGGCCTATGATACCAACTATAAGAACCCGGCCTTAAAACATTACATAATATTGACTTAAAACAATAATTCGCACTAAGGATCTTTTCAGGATTAGATTTTTAGAAAATTAGGCCATAACTAATACATAAAAACATGAATAATAAATGTAGACAATACTACTCAGTATACATTTTATCATAAAATAAAAACTATTAAAAAGAAACACGTCTAGTTCCATGTTTTAGACAGCATGACTTTTCCTTGAACCATTCGTTGACCCTATTCATATTTAATTCCTATGAAAAAACATATCAAAAACTTGGGATGAGCATAAAAAGCTTAGTAATGGATATAAAATAAGGAGAGTAAACATTATCCCATCAATAATTACAAATCAATGAAACCAATACATTTCAATCATAACATACCTTACAAAATGATAAGATTTATGAATAACACATAGAAATCATAAATCATAAAGGAAACTTATGGAATTCATAACATACATACATTGTAGCTATCACAGCTACATAGGGAGTCACATTTGGAATACCCATCACTGTATATTCCCTAAATCTCTTAGGAGAAACAGTCCTATTTACCTCCGTCACGTTACCCAATGCATTGGAGAGCTATCTCGGAATCACCCGCCCTAGGTTTATCGCAGAACCACTGATATATGTAAAAAATTCCCAATAACCATAACATAATCATAACATATAACACATTTATAATATAAGGATAACATTTCTACATTCCAATATAACAAATTAAGATATTTAAATAAACAATGTTTAAACAAATCATTTTCAAAACCTTTTGAAAATATATTTTTTTAATAAATGTGTCTCATACCACTTTGAAGCTTTAAAATGAATTATCATTTGAAAACATTAATGTCCATATAAATAAATCCTAAAACCCATTTTGAAAAATTTTATATTCATTAGAAATATTTAGAAGAATAAATCTTTAAAACATTTAAAACGATATTTTAGTTAAAGAGTTTTTAATAAAAAGAGGGACGCTTCAATACAAATAATTGAAGAATAAATTTTAATCAGAACATTATAAAATCATGAGAATAATGGGATTCATGATATAATATTTCTAAGGATTGTATATACAACATATAAGAGTGAATTGGTGCATAACAACAATGAAGTCTCAATGGAAATGTAAATTGAGACAAAATACCTTATAAAGATGGTATACTTAAATTATGGAGAAATAAACATCATAATTATGTGTGAATAATATATATACACCCAAAATAAGTGGATATTAATTTTAAAACAATCATATGTCATTCACACATATTCATAGGATGACATAAACATAAAAAGAGAATATCAACCCAAAGAATGGGAATTGGGTTAAGGAGTTCCCATACCGATTTGGTAACTTACAAAACATATGCCACATGAAAGAAGGATCATCCAATAAAGATGTAAATACTCATAAATGAGAGTATATTAAACAAATAATACAATAATGGGAATTACATATGCCACACAAAAGGAAATAGTGGCCAAATAGCATGAATCTCACGGGAATAAAAAGAGAGATGAAAAACCCTTACTTCATTGTATTCAAATTGAATCGTATGACCAAAATTTAATTACCACAAAATGAATCACAAGAAACCATGAATATAATGATAATAATGTTAATATATATCAATGTCAGTACACATTACACCACATGTAATAAATAAGATGTGAATAATGGAAATCTCGCGGAATTAAAAGTGAGATAAGAAAATCTCTTACAAAAATTCGGTAGCCTAACTGCGCCACTTAAAATTTCTTAAAATGAATTGATGAGTGTAATAGGGGGTATCTCATAATATGAAAATACAAATTACAGTATGGTGAATATAAAATATCATCCTCTAAAATAAGAACATGGAGCATAAATGAAATTACATAAAAGAGAGTACTTGAAAAGAAAGAGAGAGGTCGGATCCCTTACCTCGTGTCCGAATTGACTATACCGTTGTTTAATATCCTGAATAATATACTAAAGTTAATTTATAATTTCTTAGAAACCTTTTCCAAGTTTATTATTCCTTTTATATCACTTATTACAATGTAATAAACATTATGTAATCATTTATGTTAATAGTGTTCGTTTTGTCGAAATTTGGTACTTGAGTCAAAAATGGACTTCTTGTAATTACATGTTGTTCATGTGGTCAATGTTTTATTATATCCAGAATTATATTCATGATATATATATCATATATATCATATATATCCAGTGTATACATGTATTTATGATAGTACATAACATTTAGAGGTAAGAAATGAAATGCACCGTCTATGGAGAGAGTAAGCCGTACGTACGCATGAACGCTACCTTTATTTATATTTCTTATTTTAATGGAAATAAAACATAATGATACATAGGTATATTATAATTACAGTATAATATCATATATTATATCGTTAACTTCATCCTTTATATATCCCACATAAGGCATTAACGAATCAAATCACTTTGAGGGGGCGGTAGTCCGCACTTCCTCAAATGAGATTATCGTATTTACCCACTATGGAAACCATAATGGAATAATATAAATGGAAATTACATAAGAATAAGGAAATAATAAAAATAATATATATCATATATAAATACAGTTCCATCATAATGGCCACCATGGGAGGCGGTAAGATGTAATTGAACAATCATCGTTTCGTGAGGCGTTAGTTTTCCATCCACAGAAACATTATGTTCATCATCCATTAGATGGAGGTGTGTCTAAGTGTAGTTATAATACTTCTCATAGAATAATCCTAGTATATTGGGGATACAGTTTTTGTTACAAAATAATGGAAATAAAAAGATATTAATGGTTGGAGAAGTAAAATAAAAGAAAACAATTTAAGAAAAATCGTTACCTTTAATTTGGGTAACTCTCTTTGGTTTGAACCAAAAGACTTCTTGAAATGCCTTCATCCAATGTTAAGGCTTCTAGGAGGAGGATAGGGATGTAGGGTGCTTAATTGGGCAGAGTTTGGATGAGCCAAAGGGCTTGAGAGGTGTCAGGAATGGGATAGAAATGGTATCCTTTTATAAGGGAGAGGAGAGGCTCTTTAGGAATGTGTGAAAGCATTACTTTATTATATAATAATATTTGGTTTCTAATGGTCCAAAAATAATTATGGTATAAGATAAGATAACTCATATTCTAAATAAAATCATCGAATCAGAATTAGACATGTTTTGGATAATAGTTTAATCATTATAATCTTATTTATTTAAATCAATTATTATTGTGGTAAATTCTGCATCAGTATTATGTCATAAATAATTTAATTTATTTGATGTCTTAAAATTATAAACAAATTCTACGTTGTAAAAAATAGTTTTAGCTTTCCAATTAATATTTATAGAAGAAAATATGAATTATATAACACCATATAAAAATTAATTATTAAGATATTTTTGTTAATGTCAATTTTGTGTTTACATTAAATTAATTAATCTAAATAGTCATTTTCACTCTCAAGTAGAAATATGGAATCCTGAAATTGACAAAAATATTTCAATGGTCTTTAATGACTCATAAAATAACGTTAGGTCAATTGTTAATGTAAGGTGGAATTATTAAAATATTCTTTTAACCTTGAATTACCTTATTTACCTTTAACCGCGGTAAATAAAAGTCAAAAGTTGCTATTCACCAAAAATTATTTTCATATTAATGAACCACATTCTACTTTTGTTAAAAACCATATATGTCGGATTTTTGAAATTCAATTCACAGAAGTGGTAAAATTCCATTTAAATGAAAAAGGCAGTTTTTTAACTACCACTAAGTGGTTTCACTATTCATCAAAAATTGATGTTTTTCAGAAAAATACCAAAACTTCATCCTATGCTATATTTGATATTATGAATTAAAAAATGATGTATATTTTTCCCAATTCAAAACATAGATGTGGAATTAATTAATTTAAAAATTAATTCCCGCATTTAAAACAAATAGCGTGATTTTAAGAAACAATAACTATCAAAAGATTGATACTTGTTTGTGTCCAATTTCAAAGTGAAATTAATTACAATGACCAAAATTGGATTAAATGGTAAAAATATATTTTAATTTCACTTCAAAACTAAATAATAAGATAATATAACCATATGAATAAATTAGATTAAAAATAACTTTTGAATTAAGATAAAATGTTTTTCACTATTCATTAAAAAATGAACTTTATCGGAAAAATTCCAAAAAATTGCACAAAGTAAATTCTGATGACCCCATTATAAATAAGGATTTTATTTGGTCAATTAGAATGTATTAAAGTGACCAAAATTATATTTAAAAAGGGTTCTCCATTAAAAGGCGATAAATTGGCCCTTTAATGTAAATTATGCTTAAAATTAGATTTATTCAAATTTTAAGCCTCTAACTTTTATTGGATAAATGTAAATACATTTAACAAACATGTATAATCATATTTTATTTATATTTGTTCATTCCCACCAATAAAATGGGTAGGAGTTAACTACCATTTAAAATAAAAAATTATATTATTAGTGTGCAACGTAAGATTCCAAAGAAACCCGTTGTTGCGTATCAGGTACGCTATTGAACATAGAAACCCTTTTAAAGTAAAATTAATATTTAATTAAAAAATATTAATAAATATGAAATATTTCATATTATTTATTTACCTTGGATGTTACAATACGTTACAATGAGACCTATCTATTGAAGAGGATCCGACTATAAAAGTTGGTACCAATGGGAATATTAAATATTTTCATAGCAACCCATGAGAGTAATCCTTCATGTTATTTTTTATATTAAATTGTAATAAAGTATTGGTGTGTGGTGTTTTACAATGATTACACATGTTGATTTAAATATTCAAAGGTCCCTCAGTAAGTTTGATATATTCATGTCATGGGATGTATGGCCATCGAATGAGTTTAGTGAGGTAGATTTTGGTTTCATTTTCATTCACGATATTTAAACGTGTTTTTAAAGATTCATTCCATGGAGACTTAGTATATAGGATTCAATTTTATTGTATTATATGTGACCAAGCCATGATGATGAGGCTCACATTGTGCTATGGTAGTTAAATTTGGATCCCAATGTCGTCAACATTATATGTTTTATGTGTGTGATCCCTGAACATCGTAGATTAGGGATTTCAAATCATGAAGGTTGATGTCATGTTGTTGTGTAATTGATGTTCAAGTTCATTATGTTAGAAGATAATTTAATATCACCATGATGGGGGTAGTCATGTCATGAAAAATCGATTATTATTAGAATTTTATTCCAATGTATTCTCTTTTAGGAGGAAATTAAGGGAATTAAATCGGGGATGTTGGCTCCGTTTTGATGAATTTATTAGAGTGAACTTTCTACACATATTAAAGCTAAATTCATGATCTATTAGAATGGTAATATATTAATTATTCTCATATAAATGAATGATATTTTTATTTTTAGAGAGGAATAAAGATCATGGAATCCTAGAGAATAAAGGAACGAGTTCTAGAATGTATTTTTTTTCAATGCATATAAATAAATAACAAGAAGGATATATCACTGGTGTTTTTTAATGTTCACCACAGTGGATGGATGTTGATATAATTGATAAAATAATATTAGTGTAAAACAATTCTTAATTCATTACAATCATTATATTAATAGTTGTTGATGTTGTTATCTATTCAATTGGTTAAGTGTAATGGGTTCTTTTTATTACGAGGGTTGTAGACCTAGAGAGTAGGTGTGGTTGTTCTAAACAACATAAATAAACATTTTACATAGTTTTTATTGTGAACATAACATTATAATTTAATTATCCTCATATTCTACTTATGGGTTAACTATATAACTTACTTTAATCCCACAAATATTTTCATTATTACTTTTTATCAATTTTGAGGGAGAGAATTGTTCTTAAAATAGAGGAACAACATCATTCGATTGCTGATTTATGAAATATTGTAAAACTATTTATTTACACATATTCTCTCCAATGGTTTATTTAAATTATCTATAATTAATATTTTGTTTCATATAAATATTTTTTGGGGGAGTATTCTCTTTTATATGTTATGGGAGTGGGTTTTACCCTCAATGAGATTTGAATCATTGATGGAAAGAGAATTCTTCTATTTAAGAATTGGATGAAATATTATTTCCAATAATTAAAAATATATATTAATAAATATGATATATATATAGGTTCTCAATATGTATGTAGAGATGATCATTAATAATTAAAAACATATTATGGAGCACTATTTTGATGTCAAAGGATTCAATTCGCTAAGATGTATTTTCCCTATGTAATATAAACCAATGAGGTGTTAATTAAATCCTCACACACCAAGGAGGAAAAACTTATCAACATCTATAAAGGTAAATCATATTTATGTGAAGCTAAAGATGGAAATTATTTGTAATAGGTACCATCTAACAAAATTGGTTGTCTTAATTGTTCCAAAGAAAACAAAACATAAATCATGTCTTCCCCACACCAAACAAACTACCCTAATACAAATATTAGAGAAGCACTTACTCAGACAAATGTTCCCTGAAAAAAAAATACACAAAAAAGGGAAGTGAACAAAATACAATAAATCACCCTTAAATTAATTCATAATCTTTGTAAAAACCTAATATTTTATGAAATATGTTTTAAGAAAATTAATTTCCATTATAACTTGCATTACACAGAATACTACCTTTTAGAAAATATCAATATATTATTATTATTATTCTAACATAAACATTATAACCAAGACATTAATTTAGTAGGTATGTATAGGAATAATTATTTCACAAAATTTATATGTTTTACACATTAATAACATAAATTCAATATTTATCAATTATTCAAAAATAAATAATAATAATTCATCTGAAAGTAAAATAATGGTTTTTTTAGAAAACAGTTTTTATGTGAAGAAGTAATTTTTATCTAAATAAATTAAATTAATCAATATCTATTAATTAATTTAATGAAATTTATATATTATATAATGAATGACATCTTTATTCATTCATCTAATATTTTTTATAATCATGTGATAAATATAAATTGAAATTTATGTTTAGTAAATGTAATTGATTTCTATAAATCAGTTTCGTCATGTATTGTGAAATTTTTTAAACTAATTTTTTCCACTTTTAGAATTATTATTGGAAAAAAGAATTTAATTATTAAAAATTCCATGTACAATTTATCGTAGAGTGTATTTTTGAGGAGTTTATAAAAAGAATAATTTATTTGATGAATAGGGAATCTTACTAATTCTTATAGAAAACTATGTTTTTGTTTAAATTGTTTAAATTATAAATTATACTTTAAAATTCTTTTAATGTAATACATTTTAAATTAATTTATAATTATTCATATTTAATAATTTTTAGTGTTTTTTATGTTTAATTTTGATATTATAAGTAGTTATAATAAAGAATATTTTCTATTTGGAAACCAAATTTTTTATACTTCGGTGTGATTTATTTTAAATTAAATTCTACCACATATGTGAATTTGTAACACCCCCTCAAAAAATATAATAGTGATTTTAGTAAATAGTGTGCATGAAACGAAACACTGAACATAAAAAAGAATATAATATCTTGAGGTTTTATAGTATCTTTATTATTTTTACTAAATTTAATATATTCCAAAGCATTCAATGCATCAAATCTGGAGTTAGTTTGATTTGCATGCAACCAACAATTCATGTATAACATACAACACCAAACATAGAGAGGAATATAAAATCTTGAGGATTTATGGTATATTTAAAATTTTAAATTATTTTAATATAGTCTAAATCTTTTAATATTTGCAATACCGAGATATCTTGCAAGGTATACAACAAAAACGTTCTTTGATTGCTAGTGTTTCATGTAAGACTGAGTTTTACTAAGAAATAATATAATATTAAAATATAATTATTCAAAATAATAAGACATATCCTAGCCATTAAATATTTGTTTATAAATAAGACTAACTAACTTATGAAAATTTATGGTTTCTACAAATATAAAATAATTTCGTAGGTTACTAATTAATTAGAAATTAATATAAAAATCAATTTAATATAAAAGATAAGTTTTTATTCTTGAAAATGTGTTTTTTATTAATAAATTAAATTAATTAAAATTATTGAATGGTCATAATTATATATATATATATTAAATAAAATATTTTTTATATTCATTCAATAAATTTAATAAGAATAAGATAAGAATAAATCCATTTTATGCAAAACATTTGTATTGTTCTAAAACCTTATTTTTACCAACTTTTAATAGAGAACATATTTGTAATCTAATTTTTGTTTGTTTTATAAAAAATTTGTTGAATATAAAATTAATTTTTTGAAATTGGAGGATAAAGATTATCTGAGGGTGAATTTTTAGTATTTTTTTATTTAGTTTCATTTTTTTGATGATTACTGTAAAATCTAAACTATTAATTCAAAAAAATTTCATACAATATATTTATAAAGGTAAATTATATTGTTTATTAGTTTTAGTGATTAATTAGTTCTTGTGTGAATAAATTAATCTAATTATTTTCATTATAATAATTCTATCATTGACATTGGATAAAATACATATCATTTTTTGAACATTTTTACATGAAAAACCTGATTTTTCATCCCATATGTGGGATTAAATTTATATTATTTTATACCAATTTTTTGATTAAAATTTGTGAAAATTTATTCAATATTTTAAATCATAATACTATATAATTTTGAATAAATTCATCTTTTTTTTACCATAAATATTGGTTAAGGTGATTAAATTTAATTATATTGATTAAGAGAAAAATTATCATAACCACTGACTAAATGTTAAAATTAAGGGAACAAATTATAATGATTCTTTCGAAAAATACCATGGATATCTATAATTCTACCCTATACATAGTTTTCTAGACTATGGTTCATTATTGGATCTACATGAAATTATGAAAATGTGGGTGGAATTTTCTCTTACAAACATTTACAAGAATGCCACTTCTCCTATACTATAAAAAGGTACCCAATCATCCCACTCATTCACACCTTTCAAGACCATTGTATCATAAACAATTCCCAAAAATGATACCAAATTCAATCCCATATTCCTATAATATTAACATTGTGATGAAAGTAGACCATGTAAGTCGTTTCGTATAAACCAAATGGAGTTTCCCAAATAAGTGGAAATTAACTTCAATGATCACTTAAGATTTATTACATTAACAAATAATTAAATTATATTTTCTACATGCATATATAAAAAAATAGAATCATAAATATGATGATATTTTGTTTTGTTAAGGTTCAGACCTACACCTACACATAGTTTTATAAAATGGGTAATGAAATTACCATTTGTCTAGACAACGAACTACCGCCTCATGAAAAGATGTCATTCATTTTTTCCATTACTGCCTATAATGGTAGGGAATTTATATAGATACATTATTTATATATGATATATATGGAACTTATTTTTCCCTCATACATCTGAAATTTTTATATAATATCTACATTAATGATTTCTATTTTTTGAAAATATGATAACATCAATTCTTGATGCGTGGATCACAGTCTCCTCAGTGTGATGTGATACATTCACAAAATATATGATATGTATTAATGTGGGTTATAATTAAGAAAAATTTACATAAAATAAATATATATTCTATTATTGAAATAATTACCTTTCTATAAGTATAAAATATAATTATCTTTATTACCTTTCACACATTGAAAAAGTGATAACTTTGATCTTGGATGTGTGGACTACCACCTCCTCGAAGTAACGTGAATCCTTTTACATCACCCTAATTATATATAATTATATAATATAAATTAAAGTTGAGTTTAATGTATAATTAAAATTCTGTAAATTGATATTATACTTATGTTCTTTCTATAATGATAATTGAAAATTAGTTACATTACCCATGTGTACGTATGACCTATCGTCTCCAAGATTATAACATTGGTTCATTTTTCATTACCATCATTATTTATTGGTTTTGAAATGTATAATTGATGTATAAATATTATAATAAAATTACTATAATTATTATGAGGATGTTTATATAATATCCCCTTTGACCACTATTGACCAACCAAATTTTTTTGACATAAGAACCACATTGTGTGAAAACACGGGATATGAACATTATTGTTCAAGTAGTTATATAAAAAATTGAAACA
Organism: Viscum album; assembly: GCA_963277665.1. Lineage (NCBI taxonomy): Eukaryota > Viridiplantae > Streptophyta > Magnoliopsida > Santalales > Viscaceae > Viscum > Viscum album. The sequence goes on from OY728135.1 coordinate 1,204,133,474, forward strand.
AGTGAAATAATAGTATTAATAAATTTGATTTTTTTAGTATAAGTAAATAATTGATGTATGTTAATTATTCAAGAATCTAAATACACTCATGAAAAGTCAAACTCAATGTAAGGGTTTTTCATCTTACTTTTTAGATCTATGCGATAAATGTAAAATTCACCACTAACTTCTTTTGTGTGGTGTATCTACTATCCATATTTATATATTATATCAAGAATTATTTTATATTAATGGTACTTTCAGTTTTATTATGAATTATTTTTTCCAGAGGAAAATTGAATTAACAATTACCATGTGTTATAGAATTTTATTACCTGATTTCTTTTCAGTGCGTAATATTACATCATCAGAGACAGTAATATTATAAGAATATGAGTGTAATATATTTTTACTATCTATTTTTGTATTTTCACTTTGTATATGCGAATTATATTAGAAAATATAATCAATTCACTAATAATTTTTTACATCAACGTTATGTCCTTTTCAATGGTTTACTTCACAATGTAATTTTATAGGAATTTTTTATACATGAATTTCCATTAGAGTAAATTATTAGATCGTTTTTTTAGAAATTCATAAATTTTATTCTATAATATTTTTTAAAATACGTTTTCATATAAAAGTAAAATGTTCCACTCTTCAGTACTCAATGATTTAGAAAATATTTTCACGAAAAAATGACATCATTTTTATCTTTAGTTGGAGAACCTGTTTTCTTCTAAAACCCATTTTTTCTAAAAAGGATTTCAAAAAAACTTTTAGACCATTATAATATGATTTATTAAATAAAAATTCTCCATTTTCTCTTTTACAACAATTTTCAATGGAATATTCATGTCTCTTTCAGATCAAGGGATTTTTCTATCCTATTTACCTTAGAAAGGGATTATTTTTTACCTTTGATGACATGTATATAATTACCCTTTTCCATTTCTTTTAGGATTCCGTTGAAAATTTAAATTTAAATTTTTAATGAATATTTGTTATGTGATTTTCAATGAAATTATTTAAATTATTTTTTTAAATGACAATGATATTTTACTCCATAATTGTTTTACAAGATATTTTATTATTATTTTCCTTAATCATCATCAAAAACAATTTATTTTCACTCCACATAGGATAAATTTTGTTGTAACAATATTTTTTCATCCAATGAATGTTTTCATACTGATTTGGTTATGGATAATGTTTACTTCTTCTTCCTTGATTCATTTTTGTATTCCCCTTGAAATATTCTCTTTCCTGTGATCATTAGACATTGGATATACCATAATTATCCATATCATTTATCATGAATATTTTCAATGATTAAAATTTATACCACTATTATAAATGGTAATTAATTTTATATTTATTTCATTATATTAGTAAATATTGAAAAATCTATATCCTTTACTCAATATTTATATTTGATAATGAATTATATTTATGAATTTAAATTGATTATTTGATATATGAGGAATTATTTTTACATGAAATTCATGGTCTGGGAACCATTTAATGTAATCCCCATGGGTTGGGGATTGGATAACAAAATACCCATAATTCATTGATAGTCTCATTATATGAAATCATTTGGCTACCTAAGAAAATGGGAATTAACCTCGTATGTTTTAAATTTATTAGATGATATTTTTTTACGGTAAAGGTATCTTGCACCTCTGAAACATGATGTATAATAATTAGGAATTCTATTTATTGATAATTCATTTTTTATTATTATCCATGAGAATATTTCATCAAAATTATCTATAGATGCAACTTAATTCTCAATTTATTGAATACATGGCTTTTGTGTCCAGTTATTTACCTTTCCATACTTTTTGTGAACATCATTCTCATTTTTTTGAATTTTTAGAATGATTTTTTAGTTATTAACTTGAAATTTTTACTATTTTAATTGATTATATATTCATTCTTCTAGAAAATACCCCTAGATAATATTTTAAATCACCAATATTTTTTTCATTTCCCCGGGATATGAAGAGGAATCCATTGAATGAGTTTCAAAGATGCAGTTTATTATTTTTGTTATGTATTTTATTTCATTTTCAATTTCCCATAAAAAATTCGATATCTTGTATGTAATATGGTTTTCAAAAAATTATAAACATTTGTTCCCTCGGGATTTGATTCCTTGTAATCATGACAATTTAATGGTAGTATAAATTGGCTCTGAGTTTACTAGGTACGGGTTGTTATAGATAGTATCGATGGAAATTTATTAGAAACAGTGGAAACTGGATTTAGGAAAATATAGATTATGGAACATATCCCTAATTTACACATTGAGTATATTTATACAATAGTATCCTAGAATTTTGGTATGGTGGATATTATGTGGGCCTTCTCAACAATAGATCCCTGTATGGATACTACAAGTGGATGTGTCTTTTGAAAATATGTACCTTGGGGAAACGACTCTGAAATGGTAAGTCGACCATATCTCAAGTGTAACATGGTTCATGGAAATGGACCTAATTGTACACCATGTTTTCACTCTCAGGGGATTTTCTTAGGATAATTGGAATTTCATTTACAGACCATTATGAATTATTTGAATTTATAATGAAAATAAATATCCTAGGATAAACCAATGTTATTAAATATTGAAAATAAGGTGTCATGATTTTGATATCCTATAGATAATTAAATGTTTTTCTCAATATGATTATTTTTTACTCACATTGAGCTATCTTATGTTAGTCAATACCTAGAACCCATAGGTGTCCTGTTAACATTGAACATAAAGGATTAGGTGGTGGAAATGAGTAACCATATGGGATGTTGATAGGAGTGAAATATACAGGTTCATAACTAATAATTTTTCTTGAAAAATGATTACTAAAATATACCTTACCATCTCCCAAAATCACCAAATATGAGTAGTATGAAATTTTAAATGATATCAAGTGGTGGAGTTCATGGAGGAAAAAATATTGATTTTTCTCATGCAAGAAATGTGGAAGGAGACTCCAATGAAAGTGTATTAATAGAACTGGGAAATTATATATGTGAGGGAAATAAGTTGATAATGAAAATAATTTTTGGGGAAAAATGAACCATACTATGGAATGAAACAAAACTGATCCTAAGGTTTTATTTCTAATTTTTTCCTTAAATGTGGAGAACCTGGCCATTACATGAGTCAATGTCTTGTTCCAAAGGATATATCTAGAACATGGAAGGACATATGTAGAAATAATTGGTTGATGTTTTTATATATTATAGTTTTATTAAAACCCAAAATAAAAAGAAAATTTACAGATTAAATTTCATGCATTTCAGTAATATTATTGATATTATATTAAAATGGTTCTAGAAAAATAACAACATCTTTTTTGGGTGAAAACCTATAAAATATGTCAATGAAGAGGGTCTTGAACCCATGACCTAAAACCCATAATGGATTCAAGCCTACCACAATCCTATGTGATGTCATGTTTAATGTCTCGGGGATTTTGGCTAAACAATATATTGAATATATGTAAAGGATAAACAAGTGGTATCATTTTAGAGGTTTAGAGATTAATGTATTAACTATATTAGTTTTTTAAAATACTTATTGAAAAATTAAAATATGTGTTTTATGGATCTTATGATCAATAAAACTAAATTATTTTTATTCGTAAAAATTGGGTTCATTTTAGGATATCCATTTCATAATGTAAGGAATGATTTAGAATTTGATCAAAGTACAACCCAAATGTAAAAATTTTCATATGAAGTTCAAACTGAACTAGTATATTTCGTTGTGTTATTTTTCAATAAAATAATTCATCGATATTTGGAAACGTGTCTTAAAATATTTTATCCTAATAGCATAATTTTTTATCTAGTGGTATTTTAAATTATCATAGATTTTTGTCTTTGATTCCTTCAACATTATATTTATCATTATCTAGTTTTTAATGAAGAAAATCAATCACTCCCAATAATTATTAATGTTTTTTCACTATGTTGATGATTTCACATTCTAATAATGTTCTCAAACATAGAAATCTAGTTATATTTTATTCCATGTGACCTTTGTACTTATCATTCTCCATTATTTGGAGGATATTTTATTAACTGTTCTTAAAATTCCATATATCAATGAAGGAACCTACAAATATCAACCCAAATATTTTTGAGATTGAGATTAAATTGAAAGAATGCGATTCACCTATCCCGAGTGCCACTAAAATGTTTTTCTAGGATGACTCACCACATGTCCTCAATTGCACCTCTTTATATCACGGAGGTTGAAAACTGGCATCGAGGGACTAATAAGCCTCATTGGGAGAATATACCCACTATAGTAGTCTAATCTAGAGTATATGATAGAGAAAATGTTGGAAAAAATATTCAATAAAAAAGGAACATACATAAGAAGCATCTCCCAAAACTAGGTAAAACCACAACTAAAATAAATATTCCATGTTATGAAAGTAGATTTTTAAGTATAGGAAAACCAAAATAACTAAAATAGGTATATCATCCGAAACCATCTAAACTCCTAGTACAAGAACATATTCCTGAATATACCAAGTCCAAAATAACTCCAAATCATGGGGCCCTTCCACTTATCCATACTTGTTAGCATTAAATCTTCTTGGGTACCCATAGTGGCCCTATAAGGGGGTGAGTACAACTCAATAGTCCGCCACCAAGAGTGTGGGAAAAATATCCACTGTAACTGATTTCTTAATATAAAGACTAAATAAATGAAAATTAAATAAAATATGTTTTGGGTGCCATTAGTTAACAGGGGAAATATAGTTATTCATACCATTATTTCTTGTTTCATTACTTTAACCATATTCATTTATTAATTCATTTATGTCACATGTTTAATGGAATATGTATATTCATCAATCCAATGCATAAGTAAAGAAATCCAATATCCATTTCTGATAAGTGATAAACACATCATCACTTTTAAAAAATGCACCTTGAATCCATAGTCGAGGGGGTTTCGTCAAATGAAATCATTTGGGGAATAGAATGATGTCCCTTTCCCTGATCTATAAATTTTTGGGTGGAGTTTCTAACCTCAGTCTAACTCAACCCATGGGGAATGAACTTCCTACCAATACCCCACTCTACAAATCCTTGTGCACATGATTATTTATCCATTCATCACACATACCATACCAAAAACAACCATATCCAATTATAATAACAATATCTATATCCACTACAAAAATATGATAATCAGTATTATTCCACAATCTATTTACACGTTTACTATTTATACTACTTTTCCATTTAGCTCGATTTCCACTTTATATGCCTAGATCACTAAGAATATTAACTTGCTACCAAAGTTAACCCATATGAAACATCCTATCATTAAAATATGTTAATTTACATAATAAATTCATTATTCTCCATGTGTTCTCTCACATATTAATTTCAAGTACAAAAGATGCATCATTAGGCATATTCTCATTAATTATATTTAACCCATTTTTCATGACAGTTAATATAATACCTTATCCATTATACTATCTAAATAATCACATAATCCAATTTACATGTTCTTTATGGAACTACTCAATCATATATCTATTTCACAGCTAACGTTTCCATGAACCATTCTGGGGAAGGTCAGTGCACCACATGACTGGCCCTAAATTGTTCATTTCATCCTCCGTGCATCCCACAGCAATCATGAGGGGTTACATTTTTCTTTTAGACACCAATTTTATTAAATCAGTCTAATGGTACCAAAAACAATATATGTAGAAGACAATAACACAATCTCATATGGACATATTTTTGTAAAAAACCAAATGATATAACTTGTAGAACAACTTACTAGAATCTATTGACAGATACACACATTATTTTATTCTTGGATATGTATTCTAGCACCTCGTGAAGCCCCAACAATGATTATACTAGAAAATAAGGGTTTTATATCATCAAAAGTAGATTTCTCAAGATACAACACCTAATCAGAAAAAGATAAGTGATGAGAGTATTAGATTTACTCGTAGCTTTGATCTGAAACTAATCGCTATCCAACTGAACTAGAAACAAGGGAGATAAATATATTGGTTGATTTGGAGAATTGGTTTGTTACTATGAGATAATGGTAGAAAATGTGACATAATTTTGAGTCGGGGTCTTAAAAAATAAAAAATGAAAAACTATAATTTTTCAAATTTTATTGGGGTGGATGTTTTACCCATACGGTTTTCCAAACTATGTACAACAGTGAGAAAAGAATTTTCTAGGTGGATCTAGGTTTCATGGTTAATTAATAAGGCCCACACGAAATTAACCTTATGATAACCCTGCAATATTCCACTATCCAAGGTTTCACAGTTCCCCTATGGAGGTCATATGATTTTCCTAAATAATTGCTAAAAGTTTTCCTTGCACAATTCGTCCTAGTTTTCATTACATTCATGTCTCGGACCCAAAGAACACCCTTGTGTCCCTACATACACCCAGGAAACATTTAATAATCCCAAAATAATATATTGAAACAAAATTTAAAAAATAAAAACCTTATTGAAGTCTGCGATATTCAACCTCCCCATCTTATAGTGGCTCATCCTCAAGAATCTCTCCCTACCATCACTGAGTTTCTGATGATAATAGATCGGCTAACTTGTCCTGCATATTCAATTCCATATTTGATGTTTCTTCTCAAACTTTTCAATGATTCCATAAAACTTGAACCAACATCATAGACTTTCCCCATAAGGCTTTCTCACTACGATTCACAATACCAATTGGATGCCTCCCAAATGATGTATCAGTCTCTATATCAACATTCACAACATATATTAATTGATGTTTGTCAGGTTGATACTAACAAATATGAAAAAATGAACATCATTATACATGACACTATACATCATTGTATGAGGAAATTATTAAGACAATATCCCAATCCTTTCCACAATCTAAAATGACCCCATTTACATGGGTACTAACTCTCCCTATTCATGAATCTGATGGTGTCCCAATCTTGGTTACACCTAAAGAAACACAATATCACCCACCATAAACATAGGACTTCTATAATGATTATCTATATGTGACTTCTGCCTTATCTGATCTCTTTTCATTCATTTTGGAATCAACTAATCCTTTTCTGATGTCTCCTACATAAGAATTCGTCCCAATAGTTCAGACTCTCTTGATTTTAACCAACATAATGGATGTCTACATGGTCTCTAATAGAGTGCCTAAAATGGTTTCATCTAAACTGTATCATGAAAACTATTGTTGTAGGAAAACAAAATGAGCGACAATAGTTTCTTCCATGAACCACCAGGCTCTAGAAAACACACCCCCAATATGTCCTCTAGAACCTGAATCATACACAATAACTTCCCATTCATCTATAGGTGGAAATCCATACCCAAAACACTTGCATACCAAGCGCCTTTTGTATTCCATACTAGATGAGTGATGTGAAATGCATATCATGATCTAAAACTATATTTATCATAATACAATGTAGCCCCACTATCTATCGGACTAATAACTCATCCAACAAATCAACTATGAATGTATCCAAGATCATAACGAAATGGGCCACCTTAGTCAGATAATCCACAACCACCCATATTGTATCAGTCTTATGAGGTGTCTTAAAAAATAACACAATATAATAGATCATTACATTATCCCACAACCATTATAGATTGGTTAATGGTTGTAATAACCCACCATGGCGCTTATACTCAGCATTCACATGCTAAGAAAAATTGCATCATGCAAAATAAATCGACAACCAATTTCTTCATTCTTGGACCCCAATACTACTTACGGAGATAAAAATACATATTCCTCAAAATATAATGCACATACCACATTGATGAATAGAATTAATGACTCAAATCTTCCCACATACACACTATAATTACCACATGGACCAATTATTGAAAACCCTATATTCTCCAATATCCCAGTTAGAAGGTGACTCCACACATTTAAGACTTTACATCACCTTCAAACACACTAGATCATCTAGATGACTCTCTATGAATAGGATTAATAGCATGAACTCAACTTATATAGATGAAAGGGCCATCTTCTTATGCCATAAAACACCTTTTAGTTTATCTCAAAAAATATTTTCATTATTCTCCACTCAGTGTTGGAATCCTGGATAACCTGATTTCGAGTCTTCCAACTCAGATAATCCACAACAGTATTCCCTTTTCCTGGTGTGTAAACCAACTTGATGTCAAAATAATACTTGTATTAAAACAATAATCGCTTCCAAAGATTCAAATCATGATGGTAAAATATGTACTCATGAAATTTATGATCAGTAAACCCTACAAACCATTATCCAAATAAGTAATGCCTCCATCTATTTGAGTCATGAACTATAGAATCCAACTCCAGATCACAAGTATGGTAATTTATTTGATGAAGAGTCAACTATATTCACCCGTATGATTCAACATGATCATCATGTATCAAAAATACCTAATTTGAAACAATGGATGCATCACATAATACGGTGTGCTTATTACCTAGTTCAGGTAAGATCAAAATTGGTGTGGTCGTAAACTGCTTCATCAACATTTAAAAATCATCATCCCATGCTTCATAACACTAAAAATTAACTCTATTATAAGATAATATCGAATTGGTCTCTTCTTATTTTGAGAAATATTTATTGAATATTTGGTAAGAAATGGATACTTCTAAAAAACATTGAACATTAGAAACATCTTGGTCTCTGTAAGAACCCGAATTTTCGTTTTCAGGTATGTTTTTCTTTTTCTGGTTTTTTTGAGAAAAGAGGAGTTTTTTGAAATTGTTGTTTTACACACAATGTACTTTATGAGTACACGCCATGTAATCCATTGTCGTGCTAGGCCGTGTGATGGCCGTGTTCGGGCCACACACATGTTGTGTAGTCATGAAGTGGAAGCCTCTTAAAGTAGAATACAGAAAAGTAGAGTACACGATGTGTACTCAAGAAGTACATTCCGTGTATTTTCTTTTTTTTCATTAAACAGACTGGGTTCGCTCCTGATGGACAAAACAAACTTCTTTCAGGTCTCGTTCGACCGAGAGCATTCCGTACAACCCTGAATATTTAACAAGACCCCAAACCTCCATCCGTCATCTGATTTGAACACCGGAAAGTGTGTTGGATTCGCAGTGGTGAGTTCTATCTTCTCCTAGAACATTGTTTTCCATTTCCTCATTATTCTTATGTTACTGTGGATTGAACATTTTGTGTGTTTTCATAGATCTACACAGATCGGAGGGGAATCAAGCCTCGTGGTTCAAGTATATCGATCTCCTAGAATGGAGGTAGGTGGTTTGTGCCTTACCTTTCAATGTCTTTGAGTTTTATGTGAAAATTTTACCAATACACATGAATAGGGTATTGCGTGTTTACCTTTTTGACCTTGTGGTTATTCCGGCTTTGCTTGCATGCTTGTGTAGTGGTAAATTGATCATGTTTGTGGATATTCTATATGCTTGGATGTTTTTTCCAGGATTTGTTCTTATTTTAACCTTTGGGTATCTTTAGCCTTTGGTCGATGTACATATTTCCATTTCTTGTAATAGTAGGATGGAATGATGTTTTTAACATGCTTTTTGCTCTCTAGACTGTTTATCCAAGTAGCTCTATAGGTGTACTTTGGTTAGCCAAGTATCTCTATTGGTGTACTAGGGCCTTATAGCATTAATATGCACTAACTCGAATGGGACCGTGAGAACCCGGTGCTATAGACTATAAGGGATAGACCGAGTGAGCTTCCCATAGAGTTTTAGATATTATAGACTATACGGGGATAGACCGAGTGAGCTTCCTCAGAGATTCTTGGACATTATAGACTACAGGGGATAGACCGAGTGAGATTCCTGGAGAGTCTTAGTTATTATAGACTATAGGAGGGTATACTGAGTGAGCTTCCTTGGAGATTATTTACCTTGTCTGAATGTCTTTAAAACCTTACCAGGATAGAGGAGGAATTGACCGACTGAGCTTCCTCAGAGAGTCTGTGGTATACCCGAGGCTATAGGAGGATTGACCAAGTGAGCTTCTTCAGAGAGTCTCTAGACCTTGGGGCCAAGAGGGTTAGTCCGCGTGATATTCCTCAGAGATTCCCTGACTACCCTAGACTATAAGGGGAATTGATCGAGTGATCTTCCCCAGAGAGTCTCATAAATTTAGTATGACCAAACCAGAGGGTTTAGGTTGAGTGCACTGCCTAGAGGGTTGTGGTACTTCTTAGACAGACCAGAGGGGATGGCTGCGAGTACATCCCAAAGGGTTTCTTGTTGGTGTTAGCTGTTGATTCACTGCTACTTGTTGTTCTGTGGATTGATGAATATTGTATATCATCTTGTTTACTGATTACTGATGAATGTCTGCTATTACTGCTACTGTTTACTACTTTTTGTACTATTACCTACCATATACTCACTGACTATTAGGCATAGATATTCGGGTGGTTTCCAACTGGTATTTTGTATCACACCATGTTTGGGTCATGCTTTTGGGCCGAAACAGACTATGTTGTTGCAGTTATAGACAAGGTCAGGAGCCCTTTGACTTCTGGTACTTGATTTCTTAGAGCAGGAGAACATGGGACCAAGCATTGGCTTGGGATGCTGAGGAGATATTTACTTTCTATTGTAAGTGTTTTGGTACTATTGTATTTTTCAACATTGTGAATTATTTGGCTTCTTTCCAAGATATGTATCATGCATCATTTCATATATATTCATATATGCTCCGGTTGTTTGCTGATTTAGTCTTCCGTTGTTTATTATTGTTGGTGATTTAATACTTCCGCTATTGCATGTCTATTTACTTACATTGTGTGATCTTCCAATGGGGGAATTGTTTCCCCACTCTCACACACAAGGCCCTCACTGCTTGTCAGAAGCCTCTGGTGTTTGGGGAAATGCACTTGAGGCCATGTGACAAACCGGGTATGGGGTGCCTCTGGGTGGCTTTAGGAACCGGGATATTACAAAGTGGTATCAAAGGTATTATTTTCTCTTGATTTACTATTTGGAGCCTTTATCTAGGGATAGGATGGATTCGGTATGTGGTAATAAGTTGTGCCTGGGAGTAGCTATCCCGTGTACAAAAAAAGTCGCATTACCTCTTTTATTGCAGTTTTATGATTTTGAGATTTTACGGTTGATATGATTTCACCTAGTGTGATTCAAATGACTTGGGTTGTTACTTTTGTTGCTATTCTGGTTCTATTTCTGTCACAACCTGATGATATAAGGGTATTCCATATCATGAATCATATAGTCACTTGTTAGAAATAACATGCCATGCATTCTTTCCATGCCATATTGGGTCCATTAGAAATTCAATGTTTTTTTAATAGACTTTGTGTAGATTATGATTGTTGTTGTGATAGATGATTTTATAGAATCTCTGCTATTGATAGAGGACTTTTTCTATTGTACCTTGATTATATGAATGACATGTTTTGGTTATTTAGGTGTTATGGGCCCTCTTGAATCAGAAATTGGTGAATCATTGACCTGTTTTTCATTATATATGACTGTATTGGATGCCATGGTTTGATTCGTGGGGAGTATGGGCCCTCACATATCTGAATTTTGAACCTTCACGCCTTGTTTTTCTGTGTTTTTGGGATTCCGTGAAATTTCAAAGCTACTGCCCGTGAAAACCTAGAATACAAGGCATGTACTTTATGACTACACACTATGTAGTTTCAGACCATGTCACTGACTATGTGAGCAGGAACACGGTATTGAGGAAATGTCTTTTGGAACACATCGTGTATTGTAGGTGCACGTTGTGTAGTTTAGAGTCGTGTACCCAGCTGTGTCACTAACAACACGGGTCAGGGAAGATCAAGTAGAACACACCATGTTGGTAATGAACACGCCATGTAGGCTGGTTCCAGGTACCCAACCGTGTCCCGAACAACACAGGTCGGTGTTCTCTTCTCCTATACAAGCCGTGTTTGTTGGGAACACGCCGTGTAAGGGTCATCTGTGTAGCAGACCATGTAACTAACAACACAAGCCTCCAAAACCTTGTCTAGTACACGTTGTGTTCTTAGTGAACATGTCGTGTTGTCTAGGGTTAATAGGACCCTGTGGGTTAGTCGTGTAAGGAGACTCTGGTAGGGGAATAGAGTTCACGTACACACCGTGTGTGGGAACGACACACCATGTAGTTTTGGGTGTTACATGGCCAGAGGTGGCAGGAGTACACGCCCATGTCTTTGGTTTAAGTGAACATGTCATGTAGATTTTATACATGCCGTGTAGTCATGTTTTGTAAACTTGAATGTTTCCTTCTCCTAAACATGTTTTGTACTCTTGTGTTCTCGGTCTGGGATAATCCAGATATAAGGTGTGATTTTGATCTTTTCAGAGCTATGCCACTGAGACGTCCTCCAGTTGTACAACAGTTGCCTGATGGTTATCAGACACCGGATATGGCCGACCAGGGAACTCTTGGAGATCCTCCTGTTGTGCCAGCAATGGTACCAGTAGTCATAATCATTGTAGGCATTGATGCGCAGTTCCAGGAGGCTTTTCTGAGGATGATGCAGACTTTTCATGGAGCGTCGCCTCCTGCTCCGTCGATGGCTGAATTGACGTGGGTCTTTTAAAAGGAACATCCTTCTACTTTCATAGGGGATGGAGGACCCCGGGCTACAGATTCGTGATTAGAGGCCATGCTGATGATCATTGATCATCTGGAGATACCCCCAAAAGAAAATGGTAAATATGGTTACTTATATGCTCTGAGACACCGCCAAGAGGTTGTAGGAGGTAATCTCCTAGTCGAGGTGCCATTAAAGTTTGTTTTCGGATGAGATTCTCCTCACTTTCTATGACAACTTTTACCCAGAGACCTTGAGTGCCAACCGAGCTCGAGAGTTTATGAGTCTACAGCATGGTACTCTTTCTGTTATGGAGTACTCATCCCATTTTACTGAGCTACAACGTTTCACGCCGATCCTAACATGTGATGAGTTTTTCCTTTCTAGGAAGTTCTAGGACGGTCTCAAGCAGTAGATCCGTTCCAAGGTGAATATCATCAATTTGACATCGATATCCTCTATCGTCAACCTGGCACTGATCACGGAGCGTAATATGAGAGATTCTAGAGCAGTGAGCCAGGGCGGTTCAACATCCAGAGCTGGTGTTCCTCTTACGGATAGTAAGAAGCTCCATAGAGAGTCTTCTCGAGAAGATCCGAGTAGGCGGGATATATCTTCGGGTAGCCAGGCCGTATGCTACTAGTGTGGTAGGAGTGGGCATACTAGGCCTCAGTTCCAGAGGGACCCGATGGAGTCCCGATCTTGTGGCAAGATGGGACATCATCAGCGCTTTTGTCAGATCCTCTCACCTTCAGCTGGGGGTAGGGGTTCGTCTATGACACCGCGCTCAGGAGATGCTTCACCAGTTTCTCACTAGTCTAGGAACTGAAGATCTTCCGGCCATTCAGGATAAGGTGGAGGTCACGTCCGTCGTGTTCAGTGACCAGGTTACTAGCGAAAGCAGAGTGGGTCAGCCCAGAGTGGTCAGCTAGGGGCGCAGGGCGGCTGTACAGGCCAGACTATTTTCGTGGAGCAGACCTACCAGGAGCAAGATCCGGGCCCATCTACAGTCCGATGTAGGATCATAGTAGCCTCAGTTTTATCTTCATCCCTTTTCTATATTGGTGCTTCACATAGTTTTATCTCTGTTGCTGTTGTGGAGAGCAATGGGCTCTGTATCATTTCGTCTGCCGACTTATTGACTCTTGACACACTATTGGTAACAAGGAAATCTAGTGTACGTCAGGGCAGAGAGTGCCCTCTTGTGGTTGTAGGTTGTCATTTCTTATGGGGCCTATGTGTCCTAGAGATAACGGGTTATGATGTCATTCTCGGGATGGACTGGTTGGTTCCCTTCCAGGCACTCATCTATTTCTATCGCTGTAGGGTGAGTTTCATATCACTAGAGGGTGGATATTTTCTTCATAGAGGCGAGTGGGATGTCCAGGTGTGTAGATCTGAACCATATCACCATGGGTTAGGTGGAGTTATAGCCCAGATTGTCAGTCTTTATCTGGATGACCTAGGGAATTCACCTTTAGACTTCCCTCCAGTGGTGGATTGTATCAGGGATGTCTTTCTAGAAGATTTTTCTGGTTTGCCTCCAGAGCGTGGGGTAGACTTCTCGATTGAGCATGTTCTAGGAGTGGAACCAATGTCCATTCCTCCTTCTAGGATAGATACACCTGAGTTGCAGGATCTCAAGAAGCATTTGGCGGAGTTGCAGGAAAAGGGTTACATCTGACCCAGTACTTCTCCTTGGGGTTTGCCTATCCTGTTTGTGAAAAAAGCAGAGGGCACCCTTCGGCTTTGTGTGGATTATCAGAAGCTGAACCAGTTGACGGTCAAGAACCGATATACCTTACCAAGGATCGATGACCTCTTTGATCAACTTTGAAGAGCCCGGGTGTTCTCGAAGACTGATTTGAGGTCTTTTTATCATCAGTTGCACATTAGATCATTATATATACATCTTACAACCTTCAAGAGTAGGTATGTTCTATACGACTATACATTCATTCCGTTCGGTCTCACGAATGCGCCAGCGGTTTTTATGGCAGTGATGAACCGAATGTTCCATTCTTACTTATATTCCTTCGTGGTAGTTTTTGTGGACGACATCTTGTTGTACTCTCACACTCGACACAACCATGCTACGCATCTTGAGATCGTTCTGAGTACACTAAGAGAGCATCAGTTATATGCTAAGCTCTCGAAATTCCACTTTTGGATGGATCAAATTCACTTCTTGGGTCATCTCATCACAGAGATAGGAGTATAAGTGGACCTAGAGAAAGTTAGAGCTGTAGTTTTCTAGGAGCATCCGAAGAATGTATTTGAGTTTTGGAGTTTTCTAGGGCTTGTTGGATACTACAGGAATTTCATAAATGACTTGTCATGCCTAGCAGCACCATAGACAGGTCTGACCAAGAAGGGGGTGATGTTCCTATGGTTAGATTCATGTGAGTCATCCTTTCAGACAGTGAAGGATAGGGTGACGTTAGCACCAATACTAGTCTTTCCAGAGCGAAGAAAGAGCTATACTGTTTATTATGATGATTCAGGTATTGGGATGGGAGATGTGCTTATACAAGGAGATGGAGTCATTGCGTATGGGTCTCGGCAGTTGATGCCACATGAGAGGAACTGCCTGATGCATAATCTGGAGTTGGCAGCTGTTGTTCATACCTTGCGCTATTGGAGACAATACCTTTTGGGAGAGAACTATGTGTTTTTCACCGACCACAAGAGTCTCAAGTACATATTCACATGGTATGATCGGAATCTAAGACAGTGTAGGTGGGTCGAGTATCTTCAGTCTTTTGATTTCAAGCTTGCCTATACGTCATGAAAGGGAAACGTAGTGGCAGATGCATTGAGCATGAGAAATCAGATTCAGGCTGTTCAAGAGACCAGCAATGAGTGTAAGCTTATGGCTCTGTTCTCTAAGATGCATCTAGAGGTGCACGACAGACAAGGACAGACTTACCTATCTTCTGTAGCTATTACCTCTACGCTTATTGATCGGGTATGGATGAGGCAGCTATCAGACTCAAATGGCTTAGTCCTGTGGGAGAGTGTGTCAGGAGAGGACCCTCTTCCTGGATGGATAGTGTATGAGGATGAGATCTTGCATTTCCAAGGTCGCATGTGGGTGCCAGAAGACATACGCGAGGAGATGATGCAGGATTTTCATTCCTGAGTTTTTGTAGTTCATCCTGGCATCACCAAGATGTATCGGGATCTTCATCGCCAGTTCTGGTGGCCAGGTATGAAGAGAGATATTGCTGGTTTCGCCTTGAGGTCTTCAACTTTTCAGTATGTGAAAGAGGAGCATCAACGACTAACAGGGATATTACAGCAGTTACCCATTACGGAGTGAAAGTGGAACGATGTCGCGATGGATGTCATGATCGGGTTGCCGAGGTCACCTCAAGGGAGTGATGCTATTTGGGTTCTCATTGACAGGCTTACGAAGGTCTCTCACTTATTTCTTATCAATAAGACCTTCAGTGTTGATGAGTTGGGACGGTTGTACATCTGATAGATTGAACGTCTACATAGAGTTCGACACTCCATTGTTTCAGAAAGGGATGCACGTTTTACTTCTCGGTTCTGGTAGGGAATTTAGAAGGCTTTTGGTACACATGTACTTTTGAGTAAAGCATACCATCCCCAGACAGATGGAAAGTCCAAGTGTACAATCCAGGTGCTTGAGGATATTCTCTGAGGTTGCATTCTAGACTTTTGTGGTTCTTGGGAGAAGCTTATACCTCTATTGGAGTTTACCTATAACAATAGTTTGCAGACGACTATTCAGATGGCACCTTACGAGGCTTTGTACGGTAAGCCATGTCGATCACCCTTATGCTGGCTAGAGGAAGGAGAGGTAACTTAGTTGGGACCTCATCTTGTTCAGGAGACCTCAGAGCAGATAGAGTTGATTTGGAAGAGGATGGCTACAACACAGTCTCAATAGAATCCTTATGAAAATCAGTAGAGACGACCTCTAGAGTTCGAGGTCGGGGATCAGGTTCTCTTGCGTGTCTCAATTAGGTTGTGACACAAGAGGATCCAGAGATAGGGTATGCTTTCACCATGGTACGTCATTCCATTTGAGGTGTTGGAGAGAGTTGGGCCGGTTGGCTATTGGTTGTAGTTACCTTAGAGGTACCAGGCTATGCATGACATCTTCCACGTTTCTCAGCTCCGACATTAGTTTTCAGACCCATCTCATGTCTTTCAACCAAAGGAGGTTAAGCTTGAAGCAGATTCATAATTTTAGGAGCATCCCATCCGGAATGTTTATCGCAGTACGAAGGTTCTCTGTGGCCGGTCTGTTCCTCTAGTATGGGTGCTATGGCAGCACCGTCGAGTACAGGACGAGACATGGGAGAGGGAGGCCGATGTACGATCGCAGTAGTCGGTGCTATTCGGGGTTTCTTCTTGTATGCCTCGCTAGGGAAATCCAGAGATTAATTTCTTTAAGGGGGGGAGTTTTTATGAACATGGATCATTCTTTTTAGGTATGTTTTACTTTTTCTGGAGTTCTTGAGAAAAGAGGAGTTTTTGGAAATTTTTGAAGAACACACCGTGTACTCCCTTGTCGCGCCAGGCCGTGTCCTGGCCGTGTCCGGGCCACAAACACGGTATGTATTGGTGATGTGGAAGATTATAAAAGAAGATTATAAAAAAGTAGAGTACATGCCATGTACTCATGAAATACATGCAGTTTATTTTCTTTTTTTCATTAAATGGACCGGGGTCGCGCCTGACGGACATAACACACTTCTTTTAGGTCTCGTTTGACTGAGAGTGTTCCGTACAACCGCAGATCTTCAATGAGCCCCCGAACCTCCATCCTTCCTCCAATTCGAACACCACGAGTATGTTGGAATCGTATCAGTGAGTTATCTCTTCTCCTAAAACGTTGTTTTACATTTCCTCCTCGTTCTTACATTATTGTGGGTTGAACGGTTTGTTCATTTTCATAGATCTACGCCGTTTGGAGGAAAATCAAGCCTCGCGGTTCAAGTATATCAATATCCTAGGATCGAGGTAGGTTGTTTGTGCCTTAACTATTGAGGTCTTTGAGTTTTATGTGCATATTCCACCAATACCCGTGAACGGGGTATTGCGTGTTTTCCTTTTTTTCACTTGTGGTTATTCATACCTAGATTGCATGCTTTTATACTGGTAAATTGATCATGTTTGGGGATATTAGACATGCTTGGATGATTTTCCCATCCTTTGTTCTTGTTGTAACATTTGAGACTCTTTAGCCTTTAGACGTTGTACCTGTTTCCAGGCCTTATAATCAGAGGATGGAATGATTTTGTTAACCTTCTTGTTGCTCTGTAGACTATTTATCCAACTAGCTATATAGGTGTACTTTGGTTAGCCATGAAGATTTGTAGGTTTACTTGGGCCTTATATCATTAATATGCATTGACTGGCACTGGACTATGAGAACCCGGTGCTATAGTCTATCAGGGATAGTTCGAGTGAGGTTTCGAGAGAGTCTTCGATATTATAGTCTATACAGGGATAGATCGAGTGAGCTTCCTGAGAGAGTATTAGTTATTATAGACTACAAGAGGATAGACGTAGTGAGCTTCCACGGAGAGTCATTACAATGTTTGAATGTATTTAAAACCTTCATAGGATAGAGGAGTAATTGACCGAGTGAGCTTCCTCAGAGAGTCTGTGGAATACCTGAGGATATAGGGGGATTGACCGAGTGAGCATCCTTAGAGAGAATTTAGACCTTTTGTCCAAGAGGGTTAGACCGCGTGATCTTCATCAGAGATTCCCTGACTACCCTAGACTATAAGGGGAATTGACCGAGTGATCTTCCCTAGAGAGTCTTATAAATTCTTATGACCAAACAAGAGGGGTTAGACATAGTGCACTACCCATAGGGTTGTGTTACTTCTGGGACAAACCAGAGGGGATGGCTGTGAGTACATCCCAGAGGGTTTCTTGTTTGTGTTAGCTATTGTTTCACCACTACATGTTGTTCTGTGGATTTATCATTATTTTATATCATCCTGTTTACTGCTTACTGATGACTGCCTGCTATTGCTGCTACTGTTTACTGCTTTTTGTACTATTACATGCCATATACTCACTGACTGTTAGGCAAAAATCATTGGGTGGTTGCCTATTGGGATTTAGTCTCACACCATGTTTGGGTAAGAATTTTGGGCACAAACAGACTATTTTGTTGTAGGTATAGACAAAGGAAATCACCCTTCAACTTCTGGTACATGATTGCTTGGAGCAGGAGGGCATGGGACTAAGCTTTGGCTCATGATGCTAAGGAGATGTTTACTTTATTTTGTACTTGTTTTGGTACTACTGTATTTTTCAACATTGTGACTTGTTTGGCTACATTCCTAGATATCTATCAGGCATCATTTCATATATATACATATGTGCTCCAATTTTTTGCTGATTTAGTATTCTGTTGTTTATTATTGTTGGTTATTTACTACTTATACTATTTCATGTTTGTTTACTTCCGTTGTGTGTTCTACCAATGAGGGAATACTTTCCCCACTATCACACCCAAGGACCTTGCTACTAGCCAGAAGCTTTTCGCATTTGGGGAAATGTGCTTGAGGCCATGTGACCAACCAGGTATGGGGCGCCTCTAGGTGGCTTATGGAACTGGGATGTTGCAGTCTCCTCATGAGACATAATAGCCATCACTTTATCTTGATCGACTAACACACGCACATCGAAAATAATGTGACCTAGGAACTACACTTTATCGATCCATAAATGACATTTGGATAGATTTTTGTAAATACTATGATATCTTAGTGTCTCGGTATAGTAGCATGTTTTTGGGAATAATAGTTATAAGGTCAGGAGTACACTATGATGTTATCAATCAACAAGACTATTAAATGATCTACATGTCGATGAAATATTTGATTAATAATATCCATGAACATAGATGGTGTGTTAGTTTACCCGAATATAAATTTTCACAAACTCATAAAACCAATAAAATCACTTATAATAGTTTAGAGTATATATGAATCCCTCACCATATAATGGTGATATCTCGATCGAAATTTGATCTTTGAAAATATTGAATAACAAATTAGCTGTTCAAATAGATCATTAATTTGAGGAAGAGTGTATCTATTCTCAACATTCATCTGATTCAAATTCCTATATTTGAGACATAACCAAAATTATTTTTTATCCTTCTTAGAATACTAAACGGGAGAACCCAAGATGTGAAACTAGGATGGATGTTACCTTTATTCTCTAGTTCCTCCAATTGAGCTTTATGTTCCTGGATTTCTGTTGGTGTTATAGTATACGGTGGAAGGGAAACTAGCTCTACTCATAGAAGTAACACTATCATGAACTCAACATCCCTTTCAGGTGCAAGAACAAGGAAATTATCAGAAAAAAACACACAAACATTTATCCATTGTAGGAGGAAATAAATGTTGTTACACTCCTACATCATCTATCATAAGTCATTCCACTTGGGCTGTGAGTTCCTCCAACTGCTGGAAAACTAGCCCTGAATGGATGAACTAAACATCCCACTCACCATGAAGGACATAACTTTCTCCCTATAGAGTAATGAATATTACCCAATGATGTCAATAGTAGAAAACATCTCGGTAAAACAAAATACAATCCATGATAGTGACTAGGTCAATACCAGACATCTCGAGAACAAACTAGTCTGATGAAAAAAGGTACCCACTGACCTCCAAAGCACAACCGATACACTGTCTAATATTCTCAGATCACACCCATAATAGAGTATCAATCAAAATAACCCCAAAATGCATCAAATAGATAGTTCAAACACTACTACAAACTGAGTGGAGATAAATTATTGTATATCACCCATGTCATATAAATCACCAGAAAGCAGGGAACCTATATGTATCATACCGAAAATAGTACGTTGTCCAGACTCACCAGCCTCAGGTGTAGTCATAACTATGTATAGATGACCTATCCCACTACCTTGGGCTCCTACATGAGTACCTAGAGTTGCACATCCCTATGGATTTGAGTGTTCTTTCTATTGATTACCACTTCCACCACCCCTACTAATTTGGCCCATGGTGCTCCAACAGTCTACCTGATATGGGGTAACTGACCCCATACCCAAACTCGGCATCTAAATATTTCCTCCTTCTGTTCCCATCTATTTAGTATTCCTATATAACCATTTATCATCCCCCAAACTATCAAACAAATGCAACTGAATTGGTGGTTGGGGACATTAACCCTTCACGTGTCCTAGTATTCCTCACTAATAATAGAACACTATCTCGCCACCCTAAGAGGTTGACCTTCTCTTCTAACTACCATATTCACATGCATCCTAATGGAATCTTTGAAAGTGATCATCCTACCCTACAAATATTCACTACTCATCTACCCAACTGGAACCACAATTCCACTTCCTAATGCCCACTTTCAATTCCCTTCTCTGATAATGGACAAATCCACTACCTCTACAAACAAAATTAAGTGGAATATATTCACCTAATACCTGATCTGGTACCATAACCCATCCTGTAAACATTTCTACTCATCTACCTCATCTCCTAGAAATTAGAGAACAAATCATCAGAAATATGTGAAATGTTTAGAAGAATCCATCACCAACATTGCCCCTTGGGTCAAACTCATGAAATAAGATGCCTTCCCCCACCTGAAGTTCTCTGAATATAAATGATCCATAAATGTTTCCTATTAAAGGTCCGAGGGTGTTGTAGATGGAATTACCTAGTCAAATGAAACATGCTCATCACAACCCATCCTGGGTTCCGTTATATTCTTTTAATAAAGGGAGTGAGGTTCTCATGGATATTCTCTTCTTTATTGTACTGGATCACCACGTTTTCTTGATCCAATACATGGAAAGTGTTCTCAGAATTATCATCTTCTTTCCTATCCTACAAACATATTCATCACATAATTTCTCTACAATTCAAAACATTATCTTTTTAATGAATAAAATAGACCTCTCACAATTCATATTAAAGAGGGCTATCTTATTTCCATAAACAGCTCATTAGCTTACATTATCCCAGAGTTCATCAATCACATCCAAGAATCCACCCTCAATAATATATACCATAGTTAATGTATAAAAAATGTTAAAATGACTTAATGTGTACCATGTTTGACATTGGACACCATTTCTAAAATTTTTTAGGAAGGTTATATGCATTCTACCTCTCATACTCCACACAACAATCCCATGTGTGCCTATCATGATGCATGTGACCTATATCTGTAGTTTCCTAAAATGATGTATGAATACACGACATCGTGGAATTATGATGAAGGAAAAAATATCATAAAACAATCACAACACAAGATAAGTGCATCAACAAATTGTTAAATATCCTCAAATGTTACAACACACAATGCGAAATACAATTCCCACCCTATGAGAAATGGGTTTTAGATTGTACATGGGGTAGATAATCCTATAAATGATCCTATTTTCAATGACTAACACACCTATTATTATTTATACCTTTTGAAATAGTAGGAAAACAGAAAGGAACCTCCCCTAATACAACTTTGTATCATTCGCAACCCAATTTCCGTTAAACCAAAGATCCGAGCCGAGTCACCGCATGACCTTATGTGAAACACATCATACTCTATAGGTTTCCAACTAGTAGTGAGGGTCTAATAAGCCACATGGGGATACTATACCCTCATTACCAGAGTAATCCTCTATATATTACAATTTAAACAACATAAAATATATTCAATAACCAATGAACCTGAATAAGAATCATCTCCCAAAACTGTATATAACCAAAAAAACCAAATATTCAATATTTCTATAGCAGTGTCTGAAGTATAGGGAATCAAAAAAATAGTTAAATCCCTAAAATGGTCATGAATCCAAGTCTAGAGCCTCATCCATGAGAATCCCAATCCTGAATCAACTCCTATTAAAGGAACCCTTTCCCTTATATTAACCTATAAGCATGAACTATGCTCAGGTACCCAACGGTGGCCTAAGAAGGGTATCAATACAACTCAATAGGCCACCACCAATGGTGTACATAAAATATCTAGTCTAAAATGATAGTGCAGAAAATGGAATAAATAAATCATAAGTAAATAAAAGATATTTTGGGTTCTATTAGTTAATAGGGTTCACTTAAGTCATTCCTACAATCATTCCAAGTTTCATTAGTTTAACCATTTTAATTACATAATCCATATCTGTCACATTTTTAATGGAATGGAAAAATTTATAAACCTCAATTCATAAGTGCTGAAAATCATGTTACCTATATCACTAGGTATAAATACATCATAAAATATACAACACTCTCACCAAGAAGCCTCTGTCCGTATGGCCTCTTCAAATTAAACCATTAGGGTAATGGAACATTTTCCAATTCCCTAATCTGTGCATTATGGGGTGGATTCTAGAACCTCAGTCTAACTAGACCCATGAGCGTAGAACCTTATGTCAATAACCCACTATAATAATGCATGGGAACATGATTATATAAATATATTCAACACAAATACTATACAAAATCCAACTAAAGAAAATAAAAATTACAATATCACGATCCATAACAATAATATGGGATTCAATATTATTCCACAATTAATTAACACATTTATGATATATATAACATTTCCATTTAGCTATATTTCCACATCCTATGCCTAACTCACTAATCATATTCACTATCCTTATATATTTAATATTTTTACATGTCCCATCATTACCATATGTTAATTCATTTAACACATTCATCATTTCCCATGTGTTATTCCACTTATTCTTTTCGTGTACAAATGACAATTCTTTAGGCATGTTCCAATTAATTCTATTAAACACTTTTTCCATGAGATTTAATCTATCCAATAGCCATTATACCATCTAAATAATCGCATTAACCAATTTACTTTTTAGCATGTCTCTACTCAATCATATGTCTATTTTACACCTATAATTTCCATTAACCATTCATGGGAAGGTCGGAACACCCCATGGGTGGCCCTAAATTTGTCAAGTAATCCTCCACACATCCCATAGGGATCAAGAGGGATTTAACTTTTCAATTACACACCCATTTAAAAATGTTCTCACTAACCGAACCGAGAACACGATAAGGGGGAAACAAGAGCATAATCTCATAATCAAATATTTGTGTAAAACCCATCGGATATAACATTTAGACTAACTACATAATTTTTTTTGATAAATTTACTCTTAATAGTATCCTAAAATATAGATTCAATCACCCCTAGAAGCCTCAACCTAGAGTCTGTCAGAAAAAAATGTTTTTAGATCATAGGATGAATATCTCTCAAGATACAAGCCCTAATCTGGAAAAGAGAATAGATTAAAGGATTAGACTTACTTGATGCATCAGTCCACAAAAGGAGCTCCCCCAAACGGCCTAGAAATGAGGGAGACTGATCTATTGGAAGATTAGGGATCCTTTTACTTCTTATGGTTGAAATTAAGGAAATGGGAAAGAATTTTGGGCGAGGAACTTAAAATTCCTTAATGGAAAATAGTAATGTTTCCAACATTTAGTTGGGCGTATGGTTTACCCACACGTTTTTCCAAACAGTGTGAAATCCACTATCCAGGGGGTGTTGGGTCACATGGTTACATGGGAGGTCCCATTATATTAAAAAACAATGCACCTACTGTGTTATATGAAACTATCCAATGTCTTATGGTTTTCCTAATGAGGCTGTGCGGTACACCAAACGGTGCACCAACAGTGATCCTTGAATAGTTTGGACCAATTTTCTATTCTTTCGTATCTAGAACCCTCATAACACCTTTGAGTCCCCACATACACTCGAGAAAAATTTCATTAATAAATATATTTAAAAAAAATTAAATAAAAAAAATACTTTTTTGAATCTCAATATCTTATATATGATAAAATTTATTTAATATGGGGGAGAATGTAACATCCTTAAAAAATATAAACAATAACTTTTATTTGACCGTGTGTATGATATGAATAATTAAACATATAAATGTATGTAACATATGGATACTTTATAGTATATTTAATATTTCAATTTAATGAAATATATTCTAAATATTTCAATAAACACAATATCGAGTCAGCTTGCATAACAGGAAACTGAGTCATTCATTGATAAGTAGCATTGCATGTAAGACTGAGTTTTATAGAGAAACAATTTATTATTAAAATATTATTATTTAAATAAATAATATATAAATATGTTATTAAATTCTCATTAATTAAAATTATTACCTAAATTAAATAAAAATATGGTTTTTAAAAATTTAAAATCAATTCATAGGCCACCAATTAATTAGAAATGAATATTAAATCCAACTGAATATAAAAGATTTTTTTATAATCACATATGTATTTTGGGTGATAAATGAAATTAATAATTATTATTGAACGGTATTATTGAAAAATATATATTATATATATTAAATAAAATATTTTTTATTATACTTCGATTAATTCGATAAGAATAAGATAAGAATAAATCCATTTTTATGCTTAAAATTGAATTTTTCTAAAAAAAGAATTTTACCACCTCTTAATAGATAATGTATTTTAATTAAATTTTTGGGAACTTTTATAAATTATACATGGAAAACTAAAAATTATTTTTGAAAGAGAAATATTAAAATTATCTTAGGGTGAATTTTTTGTTTTGTTCATTGAGGTTTCATTTTTTTATGAATATCGAAAAATATTTTATTTTATTTTAAAATAGCTTTTTTGTCAAATTTATGTATAACAATAATTTATATTTTCTTAATAGTTTTAAATATTAATTTGATAATTTTTAAATTAATAAATCAAATTTATGTATTGTGAATCATTTTCACATTTCAATTTAATGTAATAATTCATAAAACATTTGAACATTTTTACTATAAAAACCTGTTTTGTCGTCTCGTTCATGGGGATAAATTTAAATTAATTTCAACAACGTATGTGATTGGAATTTAAAAAAATGGTTTATATTATATGAATCATAATAATTTATAATCTATAATAATTTCAACTTCTTTTTTTCCCAAAATATTACTGAAAGTATTAAAGATAATTATAATTATTAAGAGAAAAAAGAGATTAGAAATGGACTAAACCGTAATTCTGAGGGCCAAAATGACCAATACACTTTTAAAAAAGACATTTTATGGAAATATGTAGAACCTATATCCCTTTATTCTATTTTTTGACATTATTGGAGCTTCTTTACCCGAGGAAAATGTGGTTATAATTCCCTATTTCAAAAATTAATAAGAATTCAACTCCTCCTCCACTATAAAAAACACTCACTCCTCTAACTTATTCAACCATTAAATCCCATTGGATTGAACAAACCCCATTAAAATAATATACTTACTTCCCTACCATAATACTAAAAGTATCACATTGTTGCAATATTAAAACAGGCTTGTATTTTGGTATATACCAAAAATAATTTCCCAAATAACTGGTAACATTCTTCAATGATCACATTATATTTCATTCTTACTACAGATCTTAAATTATCAATTTTTTACAAGATTACATAATAAAATTCTTATCCTCAGTATACTAACACTTTTATATGTTAAGGGTTCTACAAAAACCAATACACACTTCCATAAAAGTGGTAACAAATTTTCCATTGGTGGGTACTGAGAACTACCGCCTCATGAAACGATATTATTCATTTTTCGTTTAACACCTATCATGGTTGCGAATTATGATGAAAATAATTTTTATATATGGTATATACTATATTTAGTTGGTTTTCATACTTATTAATTATTCTATAACACATGCCATAATGGTTTCCACTTTATGTAAATTCGAAAACATCGTCTATGGACGAATGGACAACCAAATCCTCAAATCAATGTGATACCTTCACATATTAAATGGAATGTATTAAATATGGGTTTAATTAAATATATATGACATAAAAAATATATTTCCTATTAATTAAAAAATTACCATTATTGAAATTTTAATATTTTAATTTCTTTATTACTTTTTCACACACTTAAAATTTGATAATGTTGTTTGTGGATGTGTGGACTACCACCTCACCGAAGTGATATGATTACTTTTAAATATATATATATATATATATTATTAAATAAAATTATATATATGATATAATAATATTACTAGAAATATAAATGTTACTTTCATTCTTTCGGTAACGATCATTAAAAATATCAGAACTTCAGTCTTGCGTACGTATGACCTACCATCACCGAGATTGTAACGCAGATTCGTTTTTCATAATCATATTTAGTGATCAGTTTTAAAACCATAAATGATGAATAAATTTTAGAATTATCTAATTATTATTATTTTGGTTATTTTTACACAATTCCCCCGTTGACCATATATGAACTACCATATTTGTTTTTGACACAAGAACAAAATTTGGTCAAAACACCAGATATAAACATAATGGATTAATTAGTTATATAAAACATATTTATAAGTGAAATAAGGGAGTTAATAAATTTTAAAAATTATCTAGAAAATTTATATAGTAGAACTAATTTTACGATTAAAAAATAAAGAGACACACGTGACAAGTGGGACTCAAGGTAAGGGATTTTCCTCTCACTTTTTACATATGAATGAAAAATTTTATATTCTCCAAATACTTATTTTATGTTGTGTATATACTGACAATATTTTAATATTATATCTATAATTACTTTATCTTAATATATATTTGAGTTTAAATTTTAATTATTTCATCTAATTTATTTGAATTAAATGTTACCAAGTGATATAGAATTTTGAAACCCGCTTCTTTCTTATTTTGTTATATTACTTTCTTTTTTCATCACTATTATAATATTATTGTGTAATGAATTATAAAAATATTTTTTATTTCAACATTTTTTATGAGGATTTACATTTGAAACACATAGAATATTCGTTATTCGATTTTGACATCAATGTTTTTGTATTTTAATGGGATTTATTCAAAATTTCATATTTTTAGGATAATTTAAACATGAATTTCTAATAGAGGAAATTATTTTATCATTGTTTAATAAATTAATTTATTTTCATATAATCTATCTTTCATGACATTATTCATGTATCATAACCATTTTTTCACTCATTGGAAATCAAATTGTTTTAGAAAACATTTTCAAGAAAACCCAACATCATTTTTCTCTTTAGTTAGAGAACATGTTTTCTATTCAGAACCATTGTTTTATAATAATATTTTTTGAAATGCTTTTAAACTTCACAAAATGATTTTTTAAATAAATATTTACCATTTTTTCTGTTACAATTTTTTTCTTAGAAATCATCATATCAACTTTTTTAAATTGAACTTTTCTACCATTTTCACCTTACAAAAGGAATTCATGTTTTTTCTAATAAAAAAAGTATAGGATTACCCATCAACATTTCATTAATGCTTCCTTTGGAAGCTAAAAAATATAATTTTTAAAGAAAATATTTTTTTAGAAGTTAATTTTAATGAATTTTAATTCAAAACGTTTTTCAAAATTAAAATGTCATTTTCATCAAGGTTGTTTTTGAAATGTCATTCTAAAGTTTTCGCATACATCAATGACGACAACCCGTTAATTTAGAACCACTTGGGATTTTTTTATTGATATTATCCCTATTTTTTAACGAGAGTTGTTTTTTTATTTGGCCTTGGATAGTATTGAAATTCACTTACAAGATTCATTTTTATAGTCCCTTAAAAATATTCACATTCCAAAAAACATGACACATCGTGTTTCCCCTAATTATACATATGATTAATCATTGATATGTTTATTTAGAAATCCATATACCATTTTTATATATGAATGTTACTTTGATAGTTATTCCATTATCTATGGAAATATTGATAAACTTATAACCTATACTCAATACATATATTTGATAAGGCACCTTGTTTATGAATTTAAATCAATTATTTGATATATGTTGAATTAATTAGTCATGAAATACATGGGTTGGGGACCTTTTAATATAATCCATATAGATTAGGGATTGTTTAATTTATGCCCTACGATTCATCCATAGTCTCATGAGATGAAACCAGTTCGATAGCCTAAGATAATGTGTTTTCACCAAGTATGTTTTAAACCATTTAGATGACATATATTTACGGTAAAGGTATCATGTTCATGGGAAACATTATTTTTAGTAGTTAGGATTTTTATTTTTTTAGAATAAAATTGTAATTATCTATGATATAATGTTTTTGACATTATCTATGGATGCGCATTCAGTATCATTTTATTAAATATAAGGAATATAAGTTCAATTATTTACCTTTCCATACTATTTACATGCTTCCTTTAATATATATATATTATATGGAATGTGTGTTTAGTTATTGACATTAAATATTTATTAGGATCATTGATTCATTATTTCTTTTTCTATACTAGTCCATTATTGATTATTTGAGATCACCCTCATTTTTTTCCTTTCCCCAGGTAATGAAGAGGCATCATTTGAATGGATCTGAAGGTTTTGTTATCATAATTTTCTTTATATATTGTGTTTTATTTTATATTTACAAATGTAATATGGGTATCATGTATATAATCTGGTTTTCCAAGACTATTATAATTTTGGCCTTTGGGATATTATTTCATGAGATCATGCCAACATAATGGTAGTAGATACTATCTTCGAGCTTACTAGGGTTACATCACTATAGAATTGAAGAAAGTAAAACGAAATACATATTTGGAATCTGAATAATTTATATTATATAATATGTAAAATTTAATTTTTTAACAAAATAAAGAGTAAAAATAGTAAAACTAATTATTGTGGTCATGATTAAAATGGTGTTTGTAGTAATACATGTGAATGTGTTGTAATTATTTTTCAATATAGATATGATTTTTATTTAATTTGAGTGATTTTATATTTATAATCAATGGGATGAAATTATCTAAAAAGGGTTATTTTATTTTTATTATATAAGGATAGTTAGCCATAGTAAATAAAAAGAGACTACTTACTGTAAAAAAAATGGTAAAAGAGAGTAAACATAGAGTTTATGAAACAAAATGTTTTAAAAAAATGTTTTTTATTTTTTGTTGGAGGTGTTTATAAGCCATATATAACATTATATACATTACTTAATAATTTCTAAGGCACCATGGGTGAGAGGGACATGGAATAATGAATGGTTATTTGTATTTATAAATATTCTGATCCTCCTCAATTATAAAAGGTCACTTTGTACCCACACTTCCTTACACCACATAATACACTTGTCTCTAAAAACGTTGAAAAATATCTTCCCAAACAAATTATACATTTATACAATATATTTTATTACTGAAATACCAGTCTTAGGGTCCTTAATAAAAGATCTAAATGATGTTTCTATAAAAGAAGTCAATTTTATTATCTAATATCATTCTTTTATAGTTATTATCATAACACCAAAATTCATGTACGAATAATTACTATAAAAAACTAAATAATGTAAAATATAAATATTTTTTATTTTTTAATCTCATAAACAATATCCATGCCCTCTAATATAAAATTGGATAGAAAAAAATCAGTCTAGTGTATAGTGGACTTCCGCCTCATGAACCATTATATTTTATTTTGCATCGCCACCTCTCATGAAACGATATAATGATGGACTTAAATAATATGTTTGATATTAATAACATAATTATACATTTGGTATGTCAATATCACATATACCCTCTTATGCTTCATTTTTTTATAATATGATAACATCACTCTTCTGAATGGTGGACTACCACCACACAAAATAATGTGACAAGTTTTTTACATGTGATTTAAATGAATAGTAATAAAGAAAAATTTAATGAATATATGTTAAATAAAAAAATGAATAAGTAAATTTGATATAATTTTTACCTTCCTTGTGTTTTATCATTCGAGAAAATGTAAACAATGTTTATGCATACATACGGCACACAATCTCTATTAATAGTGTAATAAATTTTATATCCTTAAATATTATTGAATTATCTAAATACACATAATATATATATATATATATGATATTTTAATCATTGATAACAATATATAAATGATAGAACCATGATCATTGTGAATGAAATTAAAATACCAAACCAAAAGAGACATGAAGAAATGAAGAATTTATTATCTGAAACATTATTTTAAAAAGGAATTGTTAATAAAAATTAATAAAATGTCATAATAATATCATGTGTGGTATAAAATATATGAGTATGGTTATTAAATGGATTTATAAAAAACAATTTTTTATTATACAGGTGGACTTAACATTTATGAAGGAGGTTAATACATGAGGTAAGGGAATTTTGTCTCAAATTTTCTTCTTTGAAACATATGTTTTGTTAGAAACCAATATTATTTTATGAGGTAAATAAAAACCCATTTGAAATGCTATATAATGAATTTATTTATTAAAATTATATCTAAAGTCTCATTTAATGTTACTTCATTCATGGGTCTTATGATTCAAAATATACATATTCAGTAAATGTTGATTGTTAAAATTTCATTATTTATCGTGATTGTTTGTGAATTGGTCGCTAAGGATAAAATATTAAGATATACCTCTCAAAAAATTAATCAATTATCATATCCTATATTTATTTATATAGAATACTTGTTTTTATTCTATTTTCCTCTCATAAAAACTAATGATCACAAAAAAATCATTTTTAAGAAAAATTAGTTATACTACTCTCTTTAATCAAAATTCATTTTTATTTCATGTCCATGTTTTCTAATAAAATTGTAGAAATTTTTTACTGATTTATTTTCTAAATAGATTTATACCTATGTATTAATATTAAAAAAAATTAAAAGTAATATTAACGATGTTTCCAAAATGAGGTAGTTTTGAATTTTTATCGAAAATTTGAATGGGAACTTTATTTTAATATATATGGAAAGAAACAATTTTTATTTTTTCTTGACAAATAAATTATTGAAATTACACATTAAATGTTTTTTGGTTATTTTCAAAAAAAAATTCTGTAATTTTTGGAAACATTTTAGATTTTAAATAAGTGATTTCAAAGAGGTAATAATATTTTCCTCAAGGTAGTTTT
This sequence comes from Viscum album, assembly GCA_963277665.1. Taxonomy (NCBI): domain Eukaryota; kingdom Viridiplantae; phylum Streptophyta; class Magnoliopsida; order Santalales; family Viscaceae; genus Viscum; species Viscum album. The sequence goes on from OY728135.1 coordinate 1,204,165,112, forward strand.
ACTGATATTTTTATTGAATTTATATAACTTTACTACAATAGATATTGTTTATTATATTGTTTTATGGGAGATATGATCCGATGTTACCATAATTATAATTTATCTAGATTTTTTATGTTTATTATTTTTATGAATATTTTTTCCTAAAACCCATTTAATTCCCATGGGTTATGCTATGGTTAAGTGATTATGTAACCCATTCATTCTACTTGGGGTTTTCATTGATAAATTTTTTTATGAAACCTATTTCCATTACACATGTTTTGATGTTCTATTTTGATTTTTTTTGTGATCATGTGGAACACAAATAGTTTTTTTTCATTATGTGAAATTTATTTACATTATAAACCAGGGAATGGTGATTACATTATAACTAAGGATGATTGGTACATTATAACCAAGGATGAGTTTTTATGTAAAAAATTGTTATGGTTGGGACCTATATATACCTGAAATTATAATTACAATGATTGATATCAAATGTTAGAAATACTATAATAATGGCTAGTTAACCAAATTTAGTATGGGAAATTTTCCACTATTATAATCTTGGAAATGATCATTGAATACTATAATGTGTTAGGGAGGATACCCTATACACAATTATATCCTTGGAAATAAGCCTTTAATAACATGTAAATGATCTTATGTACTTATTTTTATACTAAAACTATATGTCTTATTCTAATTTTATTATCTTATGGCTTGTGTTATTTTATACATTTAAGATTTATTTATTATAAACGTCTATGATTTACATCATCTCTCAGTGTTATGATCTTTTATATACAATGTATGGTTTTACAATGTTAATCCCAGGTCATCATACCCTTATGGCCTTATTACTCTTAAGCGATCATTCATATTTCCATTTCAAACCCATACTGAGAATACGAGCTCACCCTTTATCATGGGTCATTCTACCTGATAATAATGAAGTTTATTATCTATGACATTCCTCAGAGGGGTTATAATTATAATGAACATAGTATGATATAATCGAGAACAATTATTAATAATTTTATATGTTTCGATGTTTTCAAAGGTCCTGGAACTATATTATTCTTAAATAGATTATTATTTTATGTATTGAACATTCATCTAGTAATATGTAATATCCATATATGAAATGTTTGGTTTATTACAATTGGTCATAAAGACATGTTTAGTTAGCCTTTAGAAACTGTGATGAGAAACAATAAGTGATATACCTATGTATGTCTCTAAGGTTAGTTATAAGGATAAGTATATGTATTTTTTTTAAAAAAAATTATACTAGAATTTTGGAGAAAATTAGAGTGAGTGGGATCCAAGAAATTACATCCATGTCTCGATACTACAGGTGGATGGGGATATGGAACAGTTATACCGATGGAAGATAACTCTGAAAAATGTGTTTTGGGATTTGTCTCAATAATCACATAGTGTAAGAAAACTGTACATTCTATACATTTTTTTGAAACTCATATGGGATATTTTTTAGAAATTCATAAAAATTTTATGAATCATCATGAAGGAATTAAATAGATAATGACCATGAATGACCAAGTTTAATTCTAAAGTGACATATATGTAAAAGAATGTTTAATTATTTAGATATCATATAAGTTATTTTTCATTATTATGTGGTTATCCAGTATAAATATTGTTGTTCACACTATGTCTTTTGATTTTAGTAAATTGTTGGAATAAGAAGGAAGTGGGATAATATTGAATGTGATAGAAAATTTGTTGATGAATAACTGATTGGGATAATAACTAATGGATATTATTATTATTACTAATAAATTATAATGATATATGAATAGAAAATTACTCCTTATTTTACTCTTACGCTCACCAAATTATAGTGTGTTACACTTCTCTAGGATCTTTGGTTTTGTATACCATAGATGAAAGATGATTAAATTTATTATATGTGGAAAATGATGGAAAACTCACCCTTTAAATGTCTCAAAATAATTATAATATGTTTCATGTGAGGATAAAAAGGTAAATGAGTAAGTAATTATCGATAAAAATGAAAATATTTGTTAACATAATAGAATATAAAAATTGTTTCCTTAAGGCATCATCGATGATTGGTTGTTTTTAATGTGGAAGGTTCAAGAATCATATGAATCCATTTTGTATGGAGGAGAGATTATGTAGAGGACCACTAAGGTTATATGAGAAATGATTTATATATTGATAATTAAGAGGATATAAATGATGATGAAATAAAAGATGTATTATGGAATAAGATGATGTATCCTAATTAATTGTTTAATAATGAAGTGGGATGATTAATGTGTTTTTTAATAAAGATAAAAATAATATTATATAAATCATGAAACAGATAAAGTGATTTTTTGTATAATATTTCCGTAGATCACATTCAATAATATATTTAATTTTTATGATCACCTAGAAAATGTTTTAATTTTAATGTGATATTTTATATAAAACACATTATTATGGTACGGATAACCATAAATATTTTCTTAATGTTAAGATAATTATATTTATTTTTTATAAAATATGATTCATATGGATAAATTAAATTTGATATCACTAGTGATATTGTAACTGATTAATGAATTTATGAAAATGTGAATTATGTTATAAATAATGTTGCTTACATCATTTTGGGGTTCATATAATATAGTCAATAATATATGATTTTATTTATGTAATGTGTAAGTATTTTTGTTTTTATTAAGGTTTTTTCTCATTTATGTAATTAACATATTTTAGAAGAATACAAGTCCAAAGTATTTGTATATATTCTTATATGATAATTAACGGCATCATTATGATATTTAGGGGATTAATGTTAGGCCCATTTGTTGGAATTTAGTCGCATTATAACATTTTATTTTAAATTTTTGAATCATATTAAGGTTAACCATTTATGTAATGGTTTAAGATAAAATTTTGACGGGGATATAGACATAAATGTATTATTTAATCCTCCAAATCCATTTTTTATTATTTCCTAAAGGGTACATTAAGGATTTGTGGTAACTGAAATTTTAAAAAAATAAATAGACACAGAAAACCAAATCCATAATAAAACAATAAAAAACACATGAACTTCTCCCCTAAGCCAAATTAAAATTCAAACAGGAAAAAAACATCGACTCATACACCAAAAAACCTCATTAGGCAATGAGATATTGAACTGTGTGACACCTTGAGCCATGCTCCTTGAAAACAAAACACAATACCTCACTTGTGAGAATTCAGAGTATATCAATCCGTGGAATAAAAAACCACATCACCAACACACAACATCAGAAAAAAATAGGCCATTTCCGGCATCACCGAACCTTCATCCATTAATGTTGGTGGAAATTTGTCAGACCACTAATAGTGACCATCATCATCTCCACATCTACCAGTAAAAAAAGCCACACCATTTCCAAAATAGCATCAAGAATATATGTAACCAACTTCGGAATGGGAAAATGCCACCAGAGGACATTCCTCCAGTAACAACACATCACTCCTGTAGATAAATCCCAAAAACTCATAATATCCATCACACCCAGTGACTTGGGAGGGAGAAAAGGACCTGAAATCCATAGCATTGAAATAGTAAACTAGTCCCCTAAAAAAATCAACTGTTCGGGTGACATTATCCCTTCCATAGAACATCATCAAAAGATATCAGTGGAGAAATAGAGACCAATGCAATAAAAAGTGAAATAGAAGAACTGTGAATGTAGCAAGATTCGGAATAAGAGAGGAGGACAAATAGAATTGAATATGGAAGGAAGAAGGATGTGAAAAGAGGAAAAACTAAGTTGTAAATGAGATTTTCCCATCCAATAATGGAACTCAGGATCGAAAAACATGGAATCAAACCAAGAAAATGGTATGGGGGAGAAGAAACATCAAGGCAAAGCGATGAAGAGGAAGGAAGGGATTGTTGAGAGAGGTAGGGGAGAGAGATGGTAAAAAAACATAAACCTCTGATATAGATTTAAAATAAAGGGAAAGACATAGTGAAAAAGATGGCGATGATGAAAAGAAGGCAGTGAAACTAACCGCTGACAATTAATTGAATGGAGATATAGAGAAAGAGGGTCGTGAGAGGCAAGAAAGATGAATGTGTGGAGAGGGAAAACCTAGATGTCGAGTGCTCTTTCTGAAAATGAAGCCATCCAATGGATTAATTCATCATTTTATGATTTATCCATATTGAATAGATTGTTCTAAACATTTAGTTTTGATGGAAAATGGATATATAAAGGACCAATTATCATTACATTATGGATATTGTGATCTGTTAGTGCTCCACGAAAGAAAAATTATTTTTCATTTCTTAGAGTAAGAGATGCATTTTGAAATAAATGAAGCATAACCAAAGGGAGATATTGTTATAATTAAATGGAATGGATTGAAAAATATATATTTTATCATGTTATTTATTATGATATTAAAAAATTACCTTGACCCTTTGTTAAAGGATCTTGATGAATTTTTTTTCTATTACATTAATTTCTGATAAATGAATGTTCTTTTTAAACATCATAGATATATGGGCCTGTGGTGGTTGAAATTATCTAGTACATATTATATATCACTCTCAATAAATAATATTTATTATTAATTCTATTATGTGTCCATATTTTTAATTTTTTTTAATTTTATCTTATTTGGGATTCTAATTTTTTTGTTCATGTTGGCCTTAGTATTTTCCTTTCTCTATTTTTCGGAATATGTTTTATCAACACTTTTATGATAATTGTTTTTTGAAAAGGAATTTTCATGATTCAAAACCATGATTCGATATATCACTTTAAAATAAAAATGATTCAATTTATTTAAGGGGGTTAAATTTAACACCCTGGGATTTTATGAAATATTGTTTTCAAATAAATTTTATTTCTTCCATATGATACATTAAGCATAACATTGAGTTTTAGCAAACCATAATATACAATTAATATTATTAATTAAAACTGAATATTATAATCTAGAAATTAAATTGTGCATATGAACATGCCTAATTAAATTAAAAAGATTATATGTATTAAAAAATAATATTATAAATTCATTATTATCAATTTTTTAAATATGATAATAAAAATCATCTGAATATAAAAGAATATTTTTCGTAAAAAACATTTTTCATGGGAAAACTTTTTTTTATCCATATAAATTTGTTAGTAAATATTTTTAAATTATTATAATGAACTTTATATATTTTATATTCAATCATATTTATTATCAATAATATAATATTTTTCTATCAATGAAATATGAATAAATTATATTTTATTTTTACAAAATGTATTTTATTTCTACAAAGCGGTTTCATCACAATGTATGGACATGTTTTAAAACTAATATTACATATTATAGAGAATTTATTTCAAAAATTAAATTAATTTTTGGAAATAACCATCTTAATATTTATTTATTCTAAATTTTTGATAAGTTTCAAAAAGGATTAATTTTTTGATGAGTAGTTAAAATAATTACTTTTATGGATAACAACATTTCATTTAATGTATTCAAAAATATGAATTATATTTGAAAATGATTGAAAAGTAAAATTTGTTAAATTATATTATCATTAATCAAATTTATGTTATTATAATAAATTTAATATTTAATTTATCTATTAAAACTTTTGTAATTGTGAAATGTTATCTTTGGAAACCTGTTTTTCATCGTTGTTGCAGGTTTTAAATTAAAATATATTCTACCACTTTACGAAATTAATGTAAATGAAAAGGAATAAGTATTTATTTTAATAATAAATAATTGTATATATTATGTTGAAATTGATTTCTTTTAATAATATATAGTAGAAATAGATAAATACCTTACAACGGTTAAGGTTAAAAGATTGTTTTCTGTGTTAAATATGAATCTGTTAATTTTAATTTCCACAAAATATCATATATTATCATAACTAATTGGAATTAACATGTAGAAGAAGTGGGTATAAATTATCTAATAAGGCTAATTTTATATTAAGGATTATAAAATAACTTACTTATGTTGATAATAAGGGACTATTTACTGATGTGATAAACAAAATAATAAATGTGGGTAAACATATACATTATGGGAAAAAATTAATCCATGTGTTATTTTATGTTAGATTTGTGGATAGACAATATCTTCCCTAAAATTCACTATTTTCAATTTCTTGTAAAATTTAGGTGATCCAATTGATGTTTCATGAATTGAAGGTAATTGTGTTCACTACGGTCTTTCTTTATTTACTTCTTCACTTAACACATTCATTAAAGTAAAAATATTTCACAATATAATAAAATATGTATTTAACATAAATATAGATGTTATTATGTTTATTTAATAACCAATATCAATATCCTCTTCAACAGATGGAAAATGAAAATGTAGATCACGTGTATTGTTAACTATAGCCTCAGGAATCGATGTAATATATTTTTCATCACTACATATCAAGAAAAAATATAAAAATATATTTCAGTTATATATATGATATTCATATTATTATTAAATATATGGGAACATAATATAATATATTACTTCTTAATTTCCCTTTTGAGGTAATACGATGATGCCAGTCATTTGTACGACGAACTTCTGCCTCGGGAATCAATGTGATTCGTTTTTCACTAACTATTTATATAGATGGTAAAAATGATTTATTTAATGAATATATTGGATATGTATGAAATCATAATTAATCTATAAATTTGATATATTATTTACCTTCTTTTAGATTTTTCTTTCAATAAAATGGAAATAACATTCGTGCGTTTGAACGGCCTATCATCTCAATTAACGATGTAGTTCATTTTCCATCTCTAACTTTTATGAATTAATCTAAATACATATATGATGAATATATTTGATATTTTAATCATGTTTCAAATTATGTATATTATTATACCAGGATCAATGTAAAAGGAACAAAAATGAAAACCCAAAACATACATTAAAAATGAGGAATTTATTACATGAAATTTTATTCTGAAAATATATTGTTAATATGTGTTCAATAAAAGGCCATAGGTAAATATTTTATCATATGATATATCATAGTATCATCTATATTATTTTTATAGTAAACCAATATTTATAATATTTTTGGTCTAACATGAATTAAGGAAGTTAAGACTTGAGGTAATGGAATTTCATCTCAAATTATCTTTTTTGGGACATAGGTTATGTTTTGCAGCTATATTATTTAATGAGGTTTATATACATCCATGTTTTCATGTTATATATATTATTAATTTATTATAATTATATTTAATTATTCATTTAATGGTATTATTTAAAGGTCATTATTATTCAAAAGTTATCAAATCAGATAAGGGAATTTCATTTCACTTTTATTTCCAGGGGACAGATGCCTTATTCACCACTTCTTTCGTTTTTCTGTAACATATACTTACAATGAATGTATTTTATTATTATAATCATGAAAATTATTCAATATAATTATAAATATAAGGTTAATTCTCTCATGGGGATTATGCTAAAATATTTATATAAGTGTTAAAAGGAGTATGTTAAAATATCAATACTTATCATGATTGTTTTTTGTTAAGATTCCAATGATATAATATTATGATATACCCCTCAAGAAACTATTGAATTTATTTTGATCTGGATATTTCTAAATAATACTTATTTTACTTTTATTTTACACACATTAAGTACTCAAAAATTAGGAATATATTATTATGAAAAATAAGTTCCATTTCTCTCTTTGGTCAAAAATCAGTTTTCTCCCATGTCCATGTTCTGATAGAAATAGAAGAACTATTTTCACTAGTGATTGTTTAAATACATTTTAACCCTTGTTTTAAATTAAAAACATAGATTAAAATGAATCATCATTTCATTTTCCAAATAATTTGGTATTAAATTTATTCTGAAAATATGAACGGAATCATTATATTAAAATGTGTGTCATCAAGGGTATTTTTTATTATCATGACGACACAATTTTTTAAATATTCCTTAATGTTTTAAAACATTTATTTTCCATTAAATGGTTTTCTATAATTTATATTAATATTTTATATTTTAATGAATTTATTTCAAAATATAAATTATATTTTCCCCAAAAAAATTATATATCTATTTATGGAATTCAAATTCAAATGTGTCTACATACTTTTTTTTGTTTTGTTTTAATGTGTATATGATATAATAGAGCCATAATTATTATTATATAGATTGTATATATTTTGGATTATGAAGAATGTATTTTTATGAAACCTTCTTATTTTCCTCGGTTAATGAAATATGAAATTGTTATGGAAATCAATCCTTTAAAATCGGTGATTCTATAATTAAATGTTTACGAAACTCAGTTCCTTACACGTGTTATGATGTGTTGTTATGATAAATATTTCATGTTATTTTGTCTAATATATGTAATTTTTTCTCTGGGAGATGGGTAGTTCAACTATAAACCAAGGATGGTGGTTACATTATAAATAATTTTGATGGCTACATTATAACCATAGATAGGTGGTTAAATTGTTCATGTGATGTGTGAGACCTCTATCTCCCTCCAATGTGTTGAGTAACAACTGATATATCATGGCATAAATATGATTGGAAAGAATAGTAAACTATGTTTTGTAAGGTACGTTTTCCATTATGGTAGTCATGGAAGTGAATAATTCATACTATAATGGTTTAGGGAGTGAATAAATTCCAATATAATAGCCTTAGAAATGAACCATGACTACTAGGTAAATGATTTTCTATGCATAATTGTATAAGAAGAATCTATGTTTTATTCTAATGTAATGTCATGATGGCTCATTTTCATGGATTTATTTATGATTCAAGCAATATTATATGGCAATATTTATGACATGTATCATTAATATGATATTTTATATATAGGGTATGTTTTTTAAATGTTAAGACCATGTTTTGATACCCATATGGAAAAGTAATTCTTATATGATCACTGATGTCTCCCTTTTTTCCCTTACTGACTATCAAATCTCATTGTTTCGTATGATTCCTTCCTCCATGTTATGATGAAATATATTATGAATGATATTTTTAAAAAGGGTGTAGTATGAAGAACATAGAGAGAGTTGATTTAGACCTATTCTAAATCAGTTGTTTCTATTTCCATGATTAGAAAGTAACCATAACTATATGATTCAGACATGTATCATTATTTTATTTAATCAACATTAATATTGTAAGATGTAATATCTATGTATGAATATTTTGGGTCTTTATTGTTTTATTATAAGAGTTACATCATGATCCATTGTATCACACGGCTGCTAAAGAAAAACCCTCACAATGTCACTATAAATTTAATGTCATCATGCATGAATTTTTTAGTATGAAATAATAAATTAACCTCCTTGATAATTCATAATCCAGAATCAAAAATAGTTGAGGATAAACAGGCGCCTTTAACATCAAGATTATGGATCCTCATTATATCTATATACTATCAAATTCCAAAAACTATGAAGACATATATAGAATAAATTAGGACATTATAAAATTCATCAAATATAGGGGAATTGGGAATAATCTATTGAGAGATACATTATCACTAATGATATTAATAACCCATTACCAAAGAAAAAAAGTCCAAATTTAATGAACAAATCCTGTAAAAAAAACTCCCAACATGTAGAAAAACGATATGAAAGGAAATATAGAGCATATGGAATCACCTTAAAATCATGGAAAATGAAAATGTGTGTTACTATACTACATTTTTTTAAAAACCCGTTATTGAAAATATGATAAAAATAATTAATTTATAATAATTTTTTTATGTTTAATTTAAAAAATATATTTCTTGTTTGAGAATATTATTTAATGGTTTTCTTATGAACACCTGCAGTTTCGACAAGAGGTGGTTCAATAATAGATTTTGAGTATATGAATAATAAAAATTTATATGTATTTAATATTATCTTCTTTAATATAAATTTATATACATTTATTTTATTAAAAAGTCTTTATATGACAAAAATGATTATATAGATATAAATTTCATTTATATATCACGATAAATTATGAAATAGTTGTGTTATTTATTTAGTTTATGAAAAGGATTTTTCAAATTGGAACCTTGACCTACTTGGTAATCATCTGTGTAGTTAGAAATAAATATGCTATAATTTCCTTGACAGTCAATAATGATGAATATTTTGTTATGGAATTTTTATTTTAGTTGTATGTATTTATTGGAATCAATATTAGGAAGATTTAATATAATTAATTTAGGAATTTTGTCTTATAACCTATTATGAAATTAGTTAATATTGATTATGATTTGTGGAATTTCATTGGAATAATTTTTATATATATAACAGTTTCTAATGGTTTAATGGTTTTATTTAAAAACAATTGGTATATATATAGTATTTTACATAATTCTATTTATAAATAGAGTTTTTCCTAATGATATTTGGATAATTGATAAAAACATATATGAGAAAACCAGTTGGGAATTCATGGTCTAAGTGTAGTATGAGTTTCATTGTGCTAAAAATGAGAATATGATAGTTTTTGGAATATTTATAATGAATAAATACTTATGAAAATTATGAAAATGATCAATAAATATTGTTGGGTTTAGGAATTATATGAATCGATCCTCTAAATATTATTTTCCATATTATCATAATCGATTTGGTCAAATTTAAGGTGTTTTTTAATCTTTTGTAATGGATTAGCCACATTTCCCTTTTAAATTTCAAATTATAAACACTGGTTATATTGATTCAATTAAAGTTCGTTTCTCTATCTAAATTCATCATAGTGTGTGTGGGTATTCTATGGGACTTTTATAGCTAGAATATATTGTATTTGTTATAAATTATTATTAAGTTTGACATTCATATTATTGATATATTCTTTTATAACTATTTAACATGATACAAATTGAATAAGACTAGTAATTATGAATTTATGGTTGGATAGTTTAACCTTTGTGATTCTTACAACACTATTATACATGAAGTGATGTAAATTAACACATATAAACTCATACTAAATACTCTCTCATTGATGGTAGACATTTCATTGATGAAAAAGATCCATGTAACATATAATATCTTATGGAATCATTAATTTTACTACTCTTATTATCAAAACTACCCTAGGGATAGTTTTCATCAACATGTAAATTATTGGAAACCCCCTCACAATGGGTTTCAAATAGACACAAATTGTTCATGATCAAATGGAATCATATTTGATGGAGTTTTTATCAAATTTCATAGGAATTTGGGAATATTTGATTAAAATATTCATTATGGAAACCTAAATACTCTAATTATTGATCCTTTTTCTCTATATAAATGATTCACCTTAGGAAAGAACTACAAAATCCTTTTGGTGTTTGTAGAGACTGATTCAACATTGATTATAAAATTTATGTCCAAAAACATCCATTCCTAATGGTATATAAAATACAATAATTCCACAAAATTCGTGAGAAGGTATCATGATAGAGAGGCTCCTTGAAAAAAATACAGATCAATTAGTGTGTCTTAGGGTGTAGTCCAACCTAAGATACCTCCCCCCTAATATTAAGAATGTAGTTTTTCATGAAATAGTAATTATAAAATAATCCAAATCTACTTTACTATACTTCCTAATGATTTTACAACTATTTTCAAAAAAATTATGGTTTATTGAGCATCTTTGGATTCATTATTATTATTGATTCCTATATTATTCTAATAGTTTCAAAAAACATAAATAGTATCTTTTTTGAATTATAAAATTCTATAATGATTATTTATAATTTTATAAATTTTCTATTAGATATGTTGTTTTAGAAAAACAGAATTAATTCAGATGTAATATGGAGTTAACCTAAACCTGGATTTTAAAAACTTCAGTCTGTTAATAATCGCATAGATAAAGAAAAATTTATCAATGTTTTGTTAAAATTCTTGAATAGTGATAAAAAAATTAGTTTTAATGTCCTTTTGGACATTTGAGAACTCAAAATATTTATTGGATCCTTAAGTGAAAAAATAGTCTTAAAATATAATTTTTACCAATATAATTATTTTATTTATATTCCAACCCCATGTTAAAACACATACATATTTTTAAAAACATATTCTTTTGAAATAATATTTTTAACCGAAAAAATTAAATTCTAAATATTGGAGAAATGTAATTTTTATGATTTAAAAGATTTATGGGACTATAAATTTCAATAACAGATATTGTTAGTATATGGATGCACAAATATTTTACAATAATAGAAATATAGGGATATCTATGGAGATGATGGTCTATGATTAAAATCAACTAGTTTGTCCATTAATTTATACCAATAATGTTGGTGAATCTATCTTTAAATATTTTCAATATGAAATATTTAAGAGATTGAATTATATTTATGATTCTATACATTCATAATTTTAATTAGATGAATGTGATGAATTTAGGACTTGAATTAAAAGTTATATATGGGGGTTTATTTTCATAAAATGACAATTTTTTAAAATGATTTAGGTAGAATGAAATATTCAATTAATAAATTTGTTTTTATGAAATTTGAGGATGTGATGTTAATTAATTCATTTAAATCATTAATCAACTTATAATAAATAGAAACATGTTTGTCATTTCGTTAAGATATGTGATGATGTACCTAGAATTATATATAATGGTTTGATTAATAGGATTTTTTGTCCAGGGTTATACCCCATGAATTTTAATATTGAACTCATTATGATGGTTGTAAATATCAAGTATTGATAAGCATTTTAAGGTGTCTGATGTTTTTTTTGATAAATGTGATATATACTAATAGATTTATATTAATATATTTTTTACACATTTAAATGGCGAAGATAACTAGGTAAACCAGATCACGGAATATTTACAAAAAATAATTGATACTAAAATAATTTATGTTGTGATCATATTATTAACAATAATGTTATAATTTTATGTGTGGGAATTGAATATCATACATCTAACAAGGGAACTCGATTATTCCTTGATCAATTTTGTTAGTATGGGTTTCATGGATAGTCATTCTACTTGGGGTTCAAAAAAATATTGATGTAAAGTGCTTTGAGGTATATGTCATTAAATGAAGGTACATGGAAATTTTCGTAAAGTGGGGAGCACTAAAAGGTTCATCAATTAATCAATGTAGGGGTGTGCTATCTCATTTGGGGTATGATAGATAAGTCTAATTAGTTTATATGTATGTTTACATTGATTCAATTTATTATACTAAACAAATTTAATAAATTTTTATCTCAATTTGTATTTATTTTTGGTTTACTCATTCAAGAGAATATCAACTCCCCTATCATGAAAATTTAATTATAAAAAGAAGACAAATTAATTAACAAAATTTAGGGGTTTCTCTGTTTTTTTATGTTTGTGGAAAAAATGAGAAGTTAATATATTATTTTAATCTTTGACTAATAAGAGCTCCCCCCAAGGAGTGGTGAGAATTTACTTACACCCTCTCTCTTCTCTTTCTACCACCATATCTACTTCTCATAGTATATTTCATTAATTAATATTAAAATTATATGTTGTTAAAAAAATACCTTGAAATTTTTTTGGATTTTATTTGTTGGAATGTATTTTAGAAAACTTACAAATTAACATAATAGGTTATAAGAAATATTGAATAAGTTTTTTAAGATAACTCTAGGGGATCTATGTATAGGAAAAAATCCCAACCTTGAAAACACAAGTGATGAAATTTTAATCTTTCATAGGAAAATGATAATGGTATGTGTTCCATATATATATAAGAATCATTGAAATTATATATAAATTTATTGATGATCATGTTTTACATTATTTATATTTTTACCTGTAGAATAATATATTCCACACCATGACATAGTATCTTACACTAAGTCCTAGTTATTAATGAAGATCCTACATTGAATGTTGATATCGTTGTGAATATTTCTTATTGTGATAGGAACCTATTTGTGAAAGGATTTATGATATTTTGGAGAATATTTGGTCATTATATTTTGGTTTTTAGCTTCATACTATGAGTATACATATATGTTGAAACATTTAAAGGCCCCTATATAAGTATAATGTATTCATTTCATTGGAAGTGTGGCCATATAATGAGTATAGTGAAGAGGATTTGTTTTCTCTATCATTCAATAGATTTTAATTTCATGGAAGAGTATCATTCCTGGGATAATAGGTATATAAGATTTTGTTTTCACTAATTCTATGTAACCAAACCATGATTTCTATTCTTACATTTTTGTATGGAATTTAATATAGTATCCTAAAGAAGTTATCACGATTTATTTTATCAGTGTGATCCATGGAAATCGTAGATCTTGGATTTTACACCGTGATTATTAGTGTCAATTTTTAGAGATATTTTTCTTCATGTTTATTATTTTAGAAGAGAATTTATTCTGAACTTGATGGTGGTAGTCAAATAATGAAAAAGTTGATTATTCTTACATAATTATTCAAATGTTCAATTTTTATGTCGAAATTGATGGATTAAATGGGAGATATTGGATAACTTTTAGGACTTTTTTTTTTGAAAATTACCCATAAAATAAAAATGAATTAATGATGTTTTATAATTTTAATATAGTGATTCATTTTAGATCAAATAGTTATATATTTCTATTTAGAGAGGAAGAAGGATAATGGGATCTTTGAAAATAATGGGAAGGAGTTATAGAATTTCTTTATGGAATGTTTATGAAGTAGGAACAAGAATGATATCTCACTGTGGGTTTTTAATGTTCAAAAAAGTGGATAAAAGGTGAGAAAATTGATAAACCACATTCAGTGTAAACTAACACATTATTCATGATAATCATCTTGGAAACGCATGACGAGGATGTGATTTATTCACGTGGTTGACTGTTGTGAGTTCATTGTATTATAATGGTTGCAAAACTAGAGGATTGGTTTAGTGAGTCTAAACTATAAGAATAAAAAGTGTTCATTTTTTTGTTAACAACACATTATTATAGAATTATCCTTGAATTAGACCTATTTTTGATGACCATGTAAAATAATTTTATCCCACTGTTATTTTCATTATTTCATCATATCAATTATGAGGGAGATTATTATTCATAAAATTGAAGAACAATATCATTGAATTTGTCATTTATGTAATATTGGAAAAATATTTTCATATAATTATTCACCCCTATAAGTTATTTACATTTTTTAGGATCAATATGGTGGGTCATGAAAAATTATTTTTGCTGCGATATTCTATTTTACAAATGATAGGAGTGATTTTCAACCATAAGGGGATTTTAATCACTGATTGGAAGAAAATAGCTATGTAAAAATTTGATGAAAAACTCTTTATGATAACTTAAAATGGATATTTATATAATTTATATACCTGGGTTATCATGTAGTATGGATAGTAGATTATTATCAGTAAAAGATAGAATGTAGCAAGATTTTGATGTCAAATTAGTCAATTCCCAAGATGTTTTTTTTCCAATGCATTATAAACCTTGGTTATTCCAATTAAATCCTCACACACCATGTGGAAAAATATTAGAAACTATGAAGGTGACTAACATGTATGTGAATTTAAATTACTAGTACTATGTTGTACCATCTCTAGTATTTGTAGAATATTGTTTTAAAAAAATTGAATCTTTTCAAAAAAAATCATTAAATGTAACACTGAGTTTATCTTGTGTTACAGAAAACTCAAATTTGAGAATATAGTGTTTGAAACATCATGTTTAGATTTTGTTATATGAAACATAGTTTACATTTTTTAACATGAAACACTGAGTTTAGCTTGAAATTACAAGCTGCATCGAGTTTAATTAAAATGATTCATACTACAAAAATTATTATTTAATATGATAGTTAACATATAGATTTTGGAATGAAACATATGAATATGATTAAATAAGTTATTAAATTATATTTTTGTCACATTTTTATATAAAATTAATTACTTTTTTACCAATTTATTAGAAATTATAAAATCAATTTGTAAAAAAAGGAAATTATTTTCTGAAAAAACTATATTGATACACAAAAATGTATTTTACGTAAAAAATTCAAACAACTACAAATTTTTGTATAATTTTATTAAAATTTATAAATTTAGTTTGAAAAAAAGTTTCATATTCATGTTATTTGTTTTATATGAAAGAAATATGAATAAGTAGAATTATATTATTCAAAATTATATTTTCCTAAAAAATAATTCTGTCATATTTTATGACTTTATTTTGAATTTTTTTTCATATTTTAGAAACATTGTTTTTAAAAATAATATATATTTTTTAAATGATATTTTCAAAATTATATTTGATTTAATTATTGATAATATTCTCAAAAGGTAAATATTTCAGTGAATAGTGCTATGTACATGTTTTTATTATGAATAATCATTTTTTAATAAATTTTAAATTTTGAAATTTATTTTAATATTGCTTTAAAAGTAAAATTAGTTCAAATATATATATATATATACACTAATAAAATTTATATACTTTTAATCAATTTACTATTAATTTTTTATGTAAAAACATTTAAAACATTAGAATATTTTCTATTTGGAAAATGGTTTTATCTTCGCATTTGTGGGTTAAATTTTTAAGTAATCTTTTTCCAAATATATAAATATAATTTGGGAAATTCGATTTTATTTTTTGAATAATAATTATTTATAATTTATAATATTTTAAGAATAATTTTATACAATTATAAATACAAAAACCAATAAAAATTAATTACTATAATTAAGGTAAAAATGGGTTTACTGGGGGTTAAACTGAAATGATATTGAATAAAATGACTTATAAACATATTAAAAACGAATTTTATGGAATTATTTTGACCTTATAATATATAAGTTTCTATAATTCCCCATTTTAATGGCTTTTTTCATCTATAAATTTTTGGTACACCATTTTGTTTTCAAAAATTAGTGTGCCACACACCTCACTTATAAAAGGATTCCCCCCCCCCTCATCCCTATTTCACACCATCAATTCCCTTTTTAATGATCAATAAAATTTATAATATATTTATGAATTCTATACCCATTACCTATATCTGTTATTTTTATAACTAATGCATCTTACGAATCCTTTTGGCACCTAAATAAGGAGGTTTTTCGATAAATAGGTATCATTCTTAACCGAGAATCTTCATAATATTTCTTATTCCACATCCAAAAAAGGATCCTAAAATATTATTATATAATAACACTTCAACAACAAAAATATATCAATTTTATTACATTAATATAATAACCTATATATATATCCTCCTCTATCAAATGGGTTACAAAATCTTTATTCGTCTGTAAGATAGACTACCACCTCACGAACCGATGTTATTCAATTTCCACCACCACATCCCATTTTTTGATATAGTTATGGATTTAATGTTTACATTGTATTTTAATGATATTTTAAAAACTCTAATACAATAATATCACATCTACAATATTATATCCCAACCATTTGGAATAAAATTATGTGGCTCGTGTGTACGTCGGACTGCCGCCTCATGACTGATGTGATATTTTTTTAGTTTTTTTCATTGATATAAATAAAGATATATTAAATAAATAAATATTATATTATAAATACAATTATACTTGTACATATTATTAAATCACATATAGCGTCTTATATTTCAATCCATGGGGTATGTGACAATGTTATTCGTGTTTACGGCGGACTACCGCATTGCTCAGTGATGTGATTTATTTTCACCTACATTTTACATGGAAGGTAATAAGGGATAAAAATAATTAAACTTTATGATATATATGAAAATGGAAAAATATGTTTTAAATGTTATATATATTTTACATTCTTTTACTTCATACATCAGGAAAACAGAATGAATTCTTATGCGTATGTATGTCCTACCGTCTCCATGAGTAGTGTTTTTCATTTTACATCTCGAAATTTTATGGATTAATCTAAATACATATATATAAAATATTAAATATATCGATATCATGGTTAAGTTTTTTTATATGATGGAATGATGATCACTGTATGGGTTCCAAAAATAATAAATCAAAACATACATGAAAAATAGAGTTTTGATTACCCGAAATGTTATTTTGATATGTAATTGTTAATAAATATATAATAAAATATAATAAATAAATAATACATTTTATGATATATATATAATAATTTTTATTTTATAAATTTGTAATAAAATTATATTTGTTATACATTGTATTTTAATGTTTACAAATGAAATCAAAACATAAGGTAAAGGATTTATATCTCACTTTTTACTTATATGAGACACATGCCATATTCACCCCATATTTATTCTATTTGGTTTATACAACACCCATAAATTTATTTTATTATTATTATCTTTTAATTTATTTCTATTTACATGTACATTTGAGGTTCTCTCTTTCATGGGGTTTATGGTTTCAATGTTAATAATACAATATGGGATTTATTTCTCAATTTGTCTTCCTTGGGACATAAATTATTTTATAAACCAATCTCCCTTTATAAGTTGTATATAAAACCCCTTTGACATTATATATATTTAATTTATTTATTATCTCTATATTTTATGTTTCATTTAATTTTATTCTTTCATAGGGCTTATGATTCAATGTTACCAAAGTGGTAATTGCTTTATGACACAATCTCATCATTTATCCGAATTGTTTACGATTATAATTATGATGATGAAATATTATGATCAATATCTCAAAAAACTAATAAATATTCTTATAATTTGGTTATCAAATTTTCTTACATGTTTTACCTTTATTTACTCTCTTTATATAATAAATAGTTCTGAATATTTGTTTCAAGGTAAATTGAGATTATTTATATCTTAAATCAAAATCCATTTATATTACATGTCTATGTTTTCTAAATATATTTTCAAAAATGTTTTAATATTATTATATAATTATTAAATTATTTAATTCCCTTTTTTAAATTTTTTTTCAAATTAAATATTTAGTTTAGTTTCCAAATAAGTCATTTTTTGACATTTATTCAAAATATTACAAGAATATTAGTTTTAACAAGTTTAAATTCCTTAGAATTTATCACCGTTCTAACCATTAATTAATTTTAATATTACATTTTAATATTAAATTTTATCTTAAAATAAATGGATTTCCAAATTATTTTATGACTTTTAACTTAAAATTTTATTTTCGAATAAATGTTATTTTACTCAAAAAATATTCCAAGTTAACTTTAAAAATAATTTTACATATAATATTACATATTATGATGTTACATATTGTTTACTAGGTATAAAATCCAAGGATACCATTATTGATCTTTATCCTGATATTTTATGTATATGATTAAAATAATATTATGAAATATTCTTCTTTATCCATGTGTTATACAATGATAAAATTCTAATGAACCCCGCTTATTCTTCCATGGGATGTGTTTTATTTAATGATTAAATGATTATGAAATCAATTTCTTTTTTATATATTATGTTATGATATAATATTTATGAAACCAATTTCATTTCATGGGTTATAAAATATGGAATTTTTATTATATTATAGAATACATATGTATGATTTTATATATGTTAACAGTGAGAGTTATTTAT
The DNA here is from genome assembly GCA_963277665.1 of Viscum album. Lineage (NCBI taxonomy): Eukaryota > Viridiplantae > Streptophyta > Magnoliopsida > Santalales > Viscaceae > Viscum > Viscum album. Next base: position 1,204,184,669 of record OY728135.1, read on the forward strand.
CCCACTGATGTATTGTGTAAATATTGATATATCCTAATATAAATAGGAATAAAATGGTGAGAGAATTCAATTCATTAAGGAAATCTTTCCACTATGATAGTCTTAGGAGCCAACCTTGAGTACTTTGATGGCATCTGTAGTGAGTCCATTTTATTATGATAGTCTTGGAAATGAGCCTTGAAATACTAATGATCTTTTTTTTCTAATATATATGACACAAATATATGTATTATTCAAATGTTATGTGCACATAGCTCATTTTCTTTGATCCTATTATGATTCATCAATTATGAACTATTAATATTTATTACATTACTCAAATTTATGATCTATGATATGTAGGGTATGGATCTCAAATGTTATCTCTATTTCTCAAACCCATTTTATCATGTTATATTGATATCTCTTTTATTTACCCTTACTGAGATTCTGAGGTCACACTTTATTATCTTTACGCTCAATATGTTATGAAGGATGATTTTAATTATATAATTTCTATGAAAATTACAGAATGGTAAAATTATTGAGGTACAAATTGATGATATTTCGAGAAATAAAATCATAGAGGATCTAGCCTCAAAATAAACCAATCAGGCACGGTCTATTGGAATATATTTGTTGAAATTTATTTAATATTCATCTAAAAATATTTAATATTATGTTTGAGACATTTGGGACATTATAATTGGTATAAGAAGAAAGGTTTAGTTAACCATTGTAAAATCGGCTAAAACAGTATGGAGATCCCTAGGGATATTTATAAAGATATATCTTCTGATATATCCAAGTATAACTCTAAGGACAATTTAAATTTAAGTAAAATGTCTTAGAATTTTTGTAAATGATTGACCGAGTTTTTTTCCAAGAATTTCAATCCATGTCAGCATATTATAACTAGATTTGGATCCGTCGTAAATCATCATACGAGTTATAACTCAAAAAATCCTTCATTGAGCTGGATTCAATTTTCACCTGTTGCATGGAAATGAGCCATATTCCATAATAGAAATGACACTCTTGGGATATATTATTTTTAAATTCACAAACACGTTATGAAACATCATCATGGATTTAAATAATGAACATGGTTAAACGTGAGATTTCATAAATTGAAAGGAATATATCATGATTTACACATCATATAAGATATATTTCTTTATTATGTGATTTCTAACTATGATTACTGTTCCTCAAACTATGATTTTTGTTTTTAGTAAAATGTGGGAACCAAAAGAAACAAGGATAACTATTAATGTGATAAGAAATTTTTTTATGAGAAACCAAATGGGATGATGACTACAGTTAAGGATATTGTGATTATGCCAAATCAGTTGTTAAAATAAATGATTGTAAAAATGAACCATGAAAAAATCCTGGGCACACTAAACAAGAGTCTGATAGTGTTCACTATGAGATTGGGTGATAGAGACAATTGAGAAATTAAGACTTGGTTTCCAATATGTCGAGAATGTGGTCATATGTAATCAATTAAATTTCTCAAAGGGATGATAAGATATTTGTAGTGTGGAAAATAATGAAACAAACAACTTAATTTCCAAGGAAACAAGAAAAGTATTGTTAATATATTCGATGAGAATAATGGTTTTCTTAAGGAATAATCAATGGATGAATGTTATAAAGGTTAAAATTACATGTATTATATGAATCAATTCCCTATAGGGAATTATCATGAAGAAGATCGAGAAGGGGGTATAAGAAATGGATATACAACTACTGATGAAGAGACTACAAAATAAATAAAAACATTATGATCTATTCTAATAATATTGTTTATGTTAAATTGGAGAAGTAAGTTTAAATTGATTCTAATGAATTTCATGATGTGATTCAAATTTCATATTATATGAATGAGGAATAAAGTAATAAGTTGATAAATCATATTTATTAGTTTAAGAATGAAGTAGAATGATTGGAGTGTTTATGTATTAGAATTCAAGGATTATGTTATATGAATCGTGAAGTATATAAGGGTTGTTCAGAATTATTTTTATGTTATAGATTTTCGAGAATATGTTGAATGGAACTAATGACCTTAAAAAACGTTTAATGGAATTTTGATATTTTATGGAAAACAGACAATGATTAGAAGATAACCCTTAATATATTTCTGATGTTGATAAAAATGGGTTTAGTTTGGATAAATAGATGATTGATAAGAGGATGGAGAACTGGGTATTATTGATTAAGTCATAACTGATCAATGATTTTTTGAAAATGTTATTTATGTAATTATTGATGGATTTAAAATAATTTTTTTATTTTATAATCAACAATATGAGGATTTATTTAAGTAACGAGGAATAATTTATATTCTAATTGAGGTTTTATGGTAATTATATTTATAATCATGCATCAAGATAATATATGACCAATGTATTGACATATATGGAATATGTGAATTATTATATAATTAATGATATTTTTTGGATTAAAGATAAATTAATTTGAAGACATTTGCTGACCTTTTTTATAAATTTTTTAATTTTGGAATGTTCGTAAGTTTTACCATTTATGGAATAGAATAATTCAATCCTTATTTGACATTTTAGAATTTAATGAATTACTTCACAATATGATGATTTATTCATATTGGATATCCAATTATATCCATTTGGTATGATGGTAACATGATATAGAAGTAATGACTTATCATGTAACACCCGAGACTTTTATGTGAAATATTTTGTTTTTATGTTATATAAATCATCAAAGAAATCTTTTACTACACACAACACTAGCTTGGTTTGCTTTACACGCAACTGCGGTCTTCCTCGATAGCTTGCGTCGTACGCAATACAGAGTTTCACTAAACAATGATATGCTATTAAAATATTATTAAAACTAGCCATTATGAATAGTAATAACCACTTTTTGAAATTTTATAAATTTTATTTTTCAAAATGGACTTTATTTTTGGATTTGGAATATAGAAATTAGCCTAGGGTGAAATTTTGGTATTTTTCTGAAAACTTTCAATTTTTTATGAATAGTGAAACCACTAAGTGGTAGTTAAAAAAACTGAATTTTTTATAAAACATAATTTTACCACTTCTGTGAGTGGAATTTCGAAAATCTTAGAGACACGGTTAATATCAAGGACTAAAATGTGGTTCAATGAGATGAAAATAATTTTTGGTGAATTGTAACTTTTAACTTTTATTTACCACGGTTAAAAGAAAATAGGGTAATTAAGGGTAAAAATGATATTATTATTACTGTAACACAAGTCCTAATTCTATTGGACAAGTGTAATTCGACCAAAAACAACCTTAGGAATAAACTATGACCATTTAGGCCCACCTGGATTAGATTTGGACATTTATTATTAATTTATTTAAAGAAGGGTTAAATAGTTAAAATCAATGTTTAATAAGTAAATAATTATTAATATGGGGTTATACATAAGATATATTAGACATTAAATATCCATTAGAAATCTAAAAATATTTCCTACATAATGGTATTTTATTTGTAATTTTTAGACATTAAATAATATAATTTATTTATGACACAACGATGATGCAGTAATTATCTTATTAATGAAATATTAACATAATTGATGTTATAAATACCCAAATAAATGTAATTTGAGACTTTTTATGAATTAAAATACTTTTATAGGTTAATATGACATGTTATTATTTATTTATGTACTTGGTTCGAACTAATCATTCTGTTATGATTTTCACAAACATCAATTACTAAATAGTGTCAAAATTGACATAAAATTGTTTTTAAAAAACATATTATATTAATAATTGTTATTTTATTCCTAAAGATCTATGGTTCGGCCAAATGACATATATAAGGCTATATATGTTAATAATAAACAACTTGGGGTTCGTTTGGCTTGATATGGTAAGTTTATTAACCTTATAGTGTAAGAAAACAAGAAGACACGGTAAAAGTTAAATTATATAACTTAAAGTTAAATCTAAATGATAAGGTTAAAATTGATACCTAAACTTGTATAAATTCTATTGGATGAGAGGATTTAGACCCCTATCCACCTTAGCTTCGAAAAATATCAATTTAGAGCTATTAGAAACCGAATTTGACTTTATAATAAAATAATATTTTTAGTTATTCCAAAGGTGCCCCTCTCCTCCCTTATAAAAGGGCACCTCCTCCCCCTCTTCGCCACACCACTTTGAGCCTTCAAGCTCGGCCAAACCCTGCCAATTTCTTCTTCCCACTTCCCTATAAACATCCTAGAGTTCTGGTCTTCTTAAAAGACCTATTTTATTGTCGTAAAAGGAGGTCTCAAAGAATCACTTCAAAGAAGAGGTAATGTCTGTTACTGATTCTTTCATCTTTATTTCTTCTTCCACTTCTTCTTATTCAGTTGTTTCATTATGAAGTAATAACATCAGTATCACTCACATACTTATATGTTATTATAAGTATGAAAAAGCCCTATTTCACCATATATCCATCCTATGGAAAAAGAAATCACCGCGCGTGCGTACGTACGGAATACCGTCTCCACGCTGTGGTGTAATCTATTTTCCACCACCACCTTACTTGGATGGGTATAATGGTGTAAATAATGACTATATATGACTATTATAAAGTTATATTGATTCTGAAATAGTATACATACACTCCAATACAATTCCACGATCATAGGAATGATATCATCACTCGTGCCTACGTACGGAATACCGTCTCCACGATGTGATGCGACTCGTTCTACATGATATTCATTTCATAATGATTATATAAATGAATTGAATGAATTAATATGATATATATTACACCAATACCATTCTGTAAATGAGTTATCTATAACCTAAAGAGAATAATAAGAATTTATTTGACAAAACACACATAAGAACAAAAAGAAATAAACACCCGAATAACAAGTAGTAATGAAATATTACTAATAAGAAGCTAATAATATGAACATATATGATATCATAACAATAAGTATGATTCAGGAATAATTCAATAACATTATTTAAATCATTATACAGGAGGTTCAAACACTTACGAAGAAAATCAGACCTAAGGTAAGGGAAATATCACAATCTCATTTTTATCCGAGATTGTTTATACTTTGAAAGTTACTGGGGTGTATTTTATCATCCACATCCATGTTTCATCAATATATAATGATATTTCCATCCACCTAGAATAGTTTAAATCCAAATCTACCCTTCGGTGAGTTTTTATTAAAAGATATGAAAGGAATCTTTTGTCGTTTTTTGTACGAGGTACATTTTGACTTTTCCGACAAAAGTACGAGAAGAATGTTTTCTTGTATCTTATACGGCATGAATGTATTTTTAAAACATTATTTCCAAGAATAATACCTTACAAGATTTCAAGTTTATTTTTAATCAACTTCTTTAGATTAAAATTGTCTGACATGATAAGAAAGGAAAAATGTATTTGAAGAAGAAAGGATATTTTACTCAAGAATGGAGTTGAAGAGTTTTATCAAAATTATTTTCCATCTAAGATAATATAGGGTTTTGTTTCTATCCCAATTATGACATGTATTTTATTATGTTGTGATGGAAACATTTTTGTGAATTCCTTTATCTTATGTGAATTATTTTATGATGTCACGATGATTAAGATTCCCATTTTTATTACATGGGTTATGCTATGATGTATGGTTTATGATATTGTGGCACACATAATAATTGTATAATTATGAGATGGGTGGGACCTATATCTCCCTCCAATGCATTGGGTAAAGATTTTATATCTCATGAGATAGACAAGGCTGGAACGGTAGGTTATACCGGTTCAGTGAAACAGGACTGAAACGAGGAGTGAACTCGGTTAAGAAAGGGACTTTGTCCATGAAGATAGTCTTGGAAATGAGTCTTGACTAATAAGAAATGATTCTCTATGATTATGTATGTATTACACAATGTTTCATGTTTTAAGTTATGATTATTGGGATTAAATTTCACTACTATGATTTATCCGATGATATTATGATCTCTTTTGCAGGTTAAGATTTCCAAAAGTTATGTTCTTATGAATATGATGTGATTGATATTTCTTTTGTTTACCCTTACTGAGCATTTGAGCTCACACTTTTGTATGTTTAAATTCCCCAGGTAAGGAAGAAGGTTATTAAATAGGATATGCCAAAAGGGTCTCTAGATATGATGAAATAAATGGGAGGAAAAGTAGGCACTTTATGAACCAGTTGTTTATGTTTCCCGGTTTCTAAAGACACTATACCTATACGGTGCATTCCATGGTTTTGTTATATGTTGTAATAAGTATGCTTCAATTTTGAAGTATTAACAATATATGTAAAGTATGGGTCGTTATAGTTGGTATCAGAGGAAAGGTATAGTCAACCTTTTGAAACTAGGATGTGAAAGCCTTAGTAAGAACCCTAAGGATAATTCTAAGCATAGAACACAATCTTAGTGTTTTAGAAATGGCCATGAATAACCTAGGATATGACCTTAAGTGTGAAATTTTATTCTTGATTATGTGGTTTTCCTATTATAATTAGTGTTGCTCACACTATTCTTCTTGGTTTTAGTCAATGGATGGAACCCAAAGGAACCGTGATAACGTGGAATCTGACGGGCAATGCAATGACTGTACCCATGAGCAACCCAACGTTATGGGAGCTGGAATGCAAAATCTTCTAGCCATGCTCGCACAACTTCCTCAAGCTATGAATCATGCATGACTTCCAAACAAGCAAAGGAAGGAGAAAAATTCTGTTGAATCCTTCATGAGACAGCGTCCTCCTTCATTCAGCGGGTCTACTGATCCATTAGTTTCTGAACAATGGATTAGTACTACTGAAAAGATATTTTCAGTTCTACAATGTTATGAGCATGATAAAGTCATCTTAGCAGTGTATCGTTTGGAAGGAGATGCTGATCAATAGTGGAATCTTATTAAGAATACGAGGCAAGGGGATAAAATTGAGTCCATGGAATGGGATGAGTTCAAGAACATATTTTTCAATAAGTACTTCCCTCGTATTTTACGAACAAAGATGGAGAAAGAGTTCCTTGAACTGAAGAAAAAGGATGATGAATCTGTTGGTACCTATGAAGAAAATTTTACAAGACTTGCAAGGTATGCTTCTGGTATTATAATCCAACCTGAGAGTAAGATCGATCGATTCTTTAGTGGCTTAAAACCAAGTCTTCGAAGGGCCTTAGCCATAAGGGACTTCAATAACTACGAGGAAATCGTTCGATGTGCTCTCAAAGTTGAGATGGAGATTGGAGTAACCCATCAGTCATATGGGTTTGGTAAGAAGAGGAAAATGGAATTCAAAGGAAAATCTAAAGAGCACACTAAAAAGAAGATGAGCTTTCCCTTAATGTCAAAGTTTGGAAAGAAACATGGAGGGAGTTGTCTTAAAGGGAAAATTAAATGTTTCATATGTGGAAACGAAGGTCATCGGGCATTTGAATGTCGCGATGATGGGAAGAAGATGTCTAATGATGAAAACAAAGGAAGGGATAACAGAATGAACCTACTACACTTTAATGTTTCAAGTGCAAGGAGATGGGCCATTATGACAATAAATTCCATAATCCAAGTGTTGATGATGATGGTCGATGTCAACAAACTCTTAAGGCTAAAGACAAAGGAATGTCACATGAAATTTCTATCATGGATGTGGAGTATGATAACGATGTGGTGAAAGGTACACTTACCATCCAATCTAAAGTATAAAATGTTTTATTTGATTCTGGATCCACCCACTCTTTTATTTCTGAAGACTATCCTAAGGATATAACTGTATTACCTCAAAAACTAAATGTTGAGTTAGCTGTGACAACACCGAATGGCACAACAGTCGCATCAAAAGTTTATAATTCTTCTTCGATCGAAGTTTGTGGGAAAGTGCTTCCTGAAAATCATGTGATCCTTCCTATAGTGGAATTTGATGTGATTCTTGGCATGGATTGGATTTCTTTATATGGAGCTCATATCAATTGAAAAATAAGGGAAGTCACATTTCATATTCCAGATCAATCTATGATCGTCTATCGATTCAAGGATGAACATAACCTTCCAGTGGAAATTTCTTCCATCTTATGGGTCTTGATTCCACTAAATGAAGGTTATTTATCTCAATTGGTTGGAGAGAGACTCAAAATTAATAATATGCCCATTGTACAGGATATTGATGATGTCTTTCCGGAGGAATTACCGGGTCTTCCACCAAATCGTGAAGTTGAGTTTTCAATAGAACTAGTACCGGGTGCTTTGCCTATTTCAAAGACACCTTATAGAATGGCCCAAATTGAGTTGTAGGAATTGAAGAAGCAACTCCAAGAGAATCTTGATAAGGGATTCATACGCCCTAGTGCGTCACCTTGGGGAGGACCTGTCCTATTTGTAAATAAGAAAGATGGATCAATGAGACTCTGCATTGATTATCGATAACTAAACAAGATCACTATCAAGAAAAAATATCATCTCCCACGCATTGATGACTGATTTGACCAACCACGCGGAGCTCAATACTTTTCCAAGATTGATCTTCGTTCAGGGTATCATCAATTAAGGGTCAAAAGGGAGGATATACCAAAGACGACTTTACGTACAAGTTATGGACAATATGAATTTATAGTGATACCATTTGGTCTTACTAATGCCCCTGATATCTTCATGGATCTGATGAATAGAGTCTTTAGAGACTATCTTGATCAATTTGTGGTAGTCTTTATAGACGATATTCTTGTCTATTCAAAGATCAAGGAAGAACATGAAGATCACTTGAGAATTATATTGAAGACCCTGAGAAAGGAGAAGCATTCTGCCAAATTTACAAAGTGTGAATTTTGGCTTCAAAAAGATTCATTTTTGGGCCACATAATCTCAAAAGAGGAGATATCTTTGGATCCAGCAAAAATAGAGGTTATCGAATGATGGTCGAGACCAACAACAGTAACTGAGATTCGAAGTTTTCTTGGTTTGGCTGGATATTATCTTCGTTTTGTGAAAGATTTTTCATGATTATCTAATCCACTAACCAAGTTGACTCGGAAAGGAGTTAAGTTTGTTTGGACAGAGAAATGTGAAGAGAATATCAAGGAGTTGAAAAGAAGGTTATCTAGTGCACCTGTACTTACACTACCTTGTAGTGGAGAAAGGTTTGTGATCTACAGTGACACATCCAAGAAGGTATTGGGGTGTGTTCTTATGCAAAATGATATGGTGATAGCTTATGCCTCACGACAGTTAAAAATCCATGAGCAAAATTACCCAACACATGATTTGGAGTTAGCTGTGGTAATATTTGCATTAAATATTTGGAGGCATTATCTTTATGGTGAAAGGAGTGATATTTATACTGATCATAAAAGTTTAAAGTATATTTTCACACAAAAGGAGCTGAAAATGCTTCAAAGAATATGGTTGGAGCTGATTAAGGATTATGACTGCTCAATCCATTACCACCCTGGGAATGAAAACAAGGTGGCAGATGCATTAAGTCGACAAGACCATGCCAGTTTATCCATGATGAGGATCACAAAAGATCCAATATTTATGGATTTACAAAGGATGGATCTTGGAATTATAATGGAAGGGAAAAAATCTTATCTTTCTCAAATGATTGTTCAACCATCTATACATGTGAAGATTAAAGAGGCACAAAAAGAAGATGTCGAATTACAAAATAAGGTGACAAATGTTCCTGAATTCAACCTTGATTGTGATGGGATAATAAAGTTCAGCAATCGGGTTTGTGTTCCTCCCATCCCGGAATTAAAGAAGGAGCTGCTGGATGAGGCTCATAGTTCTTCATTATCTATTTATCCTGGAAGCACGAAGATGTATAGGGACCTAAAAGAGTACTTATGGTGGGATGGCATGAAAAGAGATGTTTCTGAATATGTCTCTCGATGCTTGGTTTGTTATCAAGTTAAAGCTGAGAGACAGAAGTCTAAGGGGGTGTTACAACTATTAACCATACCCGAATGTAAATGGGAAAACATCACTATGGACTTTGTCACAGGAATTCCTAAGACATCCAATGGCAATAATGCTATCTTGGTTATAGATGATCATCTTACCAAGTCTGCACACTTCATTGCTATTAGAGAGGATTTCTCTCTGGAACAACTTGCCAGGATATATGTAAATGAAGTGGTAAGATTTCATGGAGTACCACATTCTATTATATCTGATCGGGATCCGTGATTTACCTAGAAGTTTTGGCGAAGTCTTCAGCATACTCTGGATACAGAGTTGAGTTTCAACACTGCTTATCATCCTCAGACAGACTATCAGTCTGAGAGAACAATTCAAACCCTAGAAGATATGTTGAGATCTTGCTCTATGGATTTCAAAGGTGGTTGGGTTCAACACCTACATTTGGTGGAATTTTATTATAATAATAACTTTCACTCTAGTATTCAGATGGCTCCTTATGAATCTCTCTATGGAAAGAAATGCATGACTCCAACTTGTTGGGGTGAAGTTGGGGAAAGAAAGCTATTAGGACCTAATCTCGTTGATGAAATGGCAGAAAAGGTCAGATCTATTCAAAAACACATAATAGAAGCTCAGAGTCGACAAAAAATTTATGCCAACAACCGAATAAAAGACCTATAGTTTGAAGTAGGTGATAAGGTGTTCATACGAATATCTCCCTGTAAGAGAGTCATGAGATTTCTAAAGAATGGGAAGTTGAGCCCTAGATATATCGGTCCTTTTGAAATACTGGATCGTGTTGGGAAGGTATCTTACCGATTGGCGCTTCCACCGAATCTCTCTCAATTTCACGATGTGTTCCATGTATCTCTCATGAGAAAGTACATACCTGATCCTTCACATGTACTTAGCTCAGAAGTTGTACCGCTGGAGCAAGATCTTTCTTATGAAGAACAACCGATAGAGATTCTGGATCGTAGCGAAAAAGTCCTACGAAGCAAGACCACTCTATTGGTGAAAGTTTTATGGAGTAACCACCAATTAGAATAAGCTACATGGGAGCTTGAGGATATGATGAGGGAGAGGTATCCTCATCCATTTGTTACAAAGTGATGAATTTCGAGGGTGAAATTCATTTTAAGGGGGGTAGAATGTAACACTTGAGACTTTTATGTTAAATATTTTGTTTTTATGTTATATAAATCATCAAAGGATTATTTCACGACACACAAAACTATCTTGGCTTTCTTTACATGCAACCGCGGCCTTCCTCGATAGCTTGCATTGTACGCAATACCAAGTTTCACTAAACAATGATATGCTATTAAAATATTATTAAAACTAGTCGTAATGAATAGTAATAACCACTTTTTGAAATATTATAAATTTTATTTTTCAAAATGGACTTCATTTTTGGATTCGTAATATCGAAATTATCCTAGGGTGAAGTTTTGGTATTTTTCTGAAAACTTTCAATTTTTTATGAATAGTGAAACCACTAAGTGGTAGTTAAAAAAACTGAATTTTTCATAAAACATAATTTTTCCTCTTCTGTTAGTGGAATTTAAAAAATACTAGAGACACGGTTAATATCAAGGACTAAAATTTGGTTCAATGAGATGAAAATAATTTTTTGTGAATAGTAACTTTTTACTTTTATTTACCACGGTTAAAATTAAATAGGGTAATTAAGGGTAAAAATGATATTATTATTACCCTAAAACATGTCCTAAATCTATTGGACAAGTTTAATTCGACCAAAAACAACCTTAGGAAGAAACTACGACCATATAGGCCCACTTGGATTAGATAAGGACATTTATTATTAATTTATTTAAAGAAGGGTTAAATAGTTAAAATCAAAGTTTAATAAGTAAATAATTTTTAATATGGTGTTATACATAAGATAAATTAGACTATAAATATTCATTAGAAAGATAAAAATATTTCCTACATAATGGTATTTTATTTGTAATTTTTAGACATTATATAATTTAATTTATTTAGGACACAACGATGATGCAGTAATTATCTTATTAATGAAATATTGACATAATTGATGTTATAAATACCCAAATAAATGTAATTTGAGACTTTTTATGAATTAAAATGATTTTATAGGTTAATATGACATGTTAGTATTTATTTAAGTAACTTTTTTTCGAACTTATCATTCTGTTATGATTTTTACAAAAATCAATTACTAAATAGTGTCAAAATTGACATAAAATAGTTTTAAAAACAAATATTATATTACTAATTGTTATTTTATTCCTAAAAATCAAAGGTTCGGCCAAAGGACATATATAAGGCTATATATATTAATAATAAACAAATTGGGGTTCGTTTGGCTTGATATGGTATGTTTATTAACCTTATAGTGTAAGAAAACAAGAAGACACAGTAAAAGTTTAATTATCTAACTTAATGTTAAATCTAAATGATAAGGTTAAAATTGATACCTAAAATTGTATAAATTCTATTTAATGAGAGGATTTAGACCCATACCCACCTTATCTTCTAAATATTTCAATTTGGAGCTATTAAAAACCGAATTTGACTTTATAATAAAATAATATTTTTAGTTATTCCAAAGGTGTCCCTCTCGTCCCTTATAAAAGGGCTCCTCCTCCCCCTCTTCCTCAAACAACTTTGAGACTTCAAGCTCTGCCAAACCCTGCCAATTGCTTCTACCCACTTCCCTAGAAACATCCTAGAGGTTCTGGTCTTCTTCAAAGACCTATTTTATTGCCGTAAAAGGATGTCTCAAAGAAGCACTTCAAAGAAGAGGTAATGTCCGTTACCGATTCTTTCATCTTTATTTCTTCTTCCACTTATTCTTCTTTAGTTGTTTCATTATGAAGTAATAACATCAGTATAAATCACATACATATATGTAATTATAAGTATGAAACAACCCTATTTCACCATCTATCCATCCTACGGAAAAAGAATTCACCGCGCGTGCGTACGTACGGAATACCGTCTCCACACCGTGGTGTAATCTATTTTCCACCACCACCTTAATTGGATGGGTATAATGGTGTAAATAATGACTATATATGACTACTATAAAGTGATATTGATTCTGAAATAGTATACATACACTCCAATACAATTCCACGAACATAGGAATGATATCATCACTCATGCGTACGTACCGAATACCGTCTCCACGATGTGATACGACTCGTTCTACATGATCTTAATTTCATAATGATTATATAAATGAATTGAATGAATAAATATGATATATATTACACCAATACCATTCTGGAAATGAGGTATCTATAACCTAAATAGAATAATAATAATTTATTTGACAAAACACACATAAGAACAAAAGTAATAAACACCCGAATAACAAGTAGTAATGAAATATTACTAATAAGAAGCTAAGAATATGACCATATATGATATCATAACAATAATTATGATTCTGGAATAATTCAATAACATTATTTAAATCATTATACAGGAGTTTTGGACACTGACGAAGCAAATCGGACCTAAGGTAAGGGAAATATCACAATCTCATTTTTATCCGAGATTGTATATACTTTGAAAGTTACTGGGGTGTATTTTATCATCCACATCCATGTTTCCTCAATATGTAATGTTATTTCCATCCACCAATAATTTTTTAAATCCAAATTTACCTGTCAGTGAGTTTTTAGTAAAAGATATGAAAGGATTCTTTTGTCGTTTTTTGTACGAGGTACTTTTTGACTTTTCTGAAAAAAGTACGAGAATAATGTTTTCTTTTAACTTATACGGCATGAATGTATTTTTAAAACATTATTTTCATGAAGCTTCCCTTACAAGAATTAAATTTTATTTTTAATCAACTTCTTTTAGTTTAAAAATGTATTACATTTTAAGAAAGGAAAAAAAATTTTGAAGAAGAAAGGATATTTTCCTCAAGAATGGAGTTCAAGAGTTTTATCAAAATTATTTTCCATCTAAGACAATATAGGGTTTTGTTTCTATCCCTATTATGACATGGATTTAATTATGTTGTGATGGAAATATTTTTATGAATTACCTTATCTTATATGAATTTTTTTATGATGTCACGATGTTTAAGATTCCCATTTTTATTACATGGGTTATGCTATGATGTATGGTTTATAATTTTGTGGCACACATAAGAATGGTATCATTATGAGATGGGTGGGACCTATATATCCCTCCAATGCATTGGGTAATGATTCTATATCTCACGAGATAGACATGGCTGGAACGGTAGGTTATACCGGTTCAGTGAAACATGACTGAAACAAGGAGTGAACTCGGTTCAGAAAGGGACTTTGTCCACTAAGATAGTCTTGGAAATGAGTCTTGACTAATAAGAAATGATTTTCTATGATTATGTGTGTATGCCAAAAAGTTTCATGTTTTAAGTTATGATTATTGGGATTACATTTCACTACTATGATTTATCCCATGATATTATGATCTCTTTTGCTGGTTAAGATTTCCAAAAATTATGTTCTTATGAATATGATGTGATTGATATTTATTTTGTTTACCCATAATGAGCATTTGAGATCACCCTTTTGTATGTTTTATTTCCCCAGGTCAGGAAGAAGGTTATTAAGTAGGATATGCCAAAAAGGGACTCTAGATATGATGAAATAAATTGGAGGCAAATTAGACGCTTTATGAACCAGTTGTTTTTGTTTCCCAGTTTCTAAAGACACTATACCTATACGGTCCTTTCCATGGTTTTGTTATATGTTGTAATAAGTATGCTTCAATTTTGAAGTATTAACAATGTATGTAAAGTATGGGTCGTAATATATCATTCTATTATAGATTTATTTATTTATTTGTTCTTCAAGTATAAAACATTTATCTTCATTTATAAGGGTAATATGTGAAGTAAAAATTGATCAAATACAAACAAAATGATGAAATTATTCTTATGATATAATGTAAATAAAATACCATAGTATATTTGTCCCTTTGGAATTTTGGATTCTCTTTTCATGTAAAATATGGTGGATCTATCTAAATCTAAATTTTTTATTAAGTGGGGAATATTTTTATGTATATATATGGCTAGAAACATGATATAGAGTCATCAAAGAGACTAGAGATTGAGGAAATGTTTTCATGAGAATATTTATATTTAACTCATATTTCTAATGATGATATCGAATCATGTGTTCATAGGTTTTACGATTAGTGTAGCATAGTACACTCTATGAAGGAATCAAAATTATATAATGTTTATGGTTTGTTCTAATTGAATCAAATGGAAATGTGTAAATTTGTTTTGAAAAAGTTATCAAAGAACCTAATGACGGTTATTGTAAAAAATAATACCCATGAATAAACAATTTGGTATTAATTGGATGAAAATGATTTTAGAAGTTTATGAATTACTTTATGGTGATATGAGAATGTATTATGGTATTTTTGAAGAATATATAAATTGTTTATCCTATAAGACTAAAGTCACTCAGTGAAAGAACTAATCAAAGTGTGGTATGAATTCCCATTAAAATTAAAAATCTATATTTTCCTATATATGAAATATAATTTGAAATTATATTTAAGGGTCATAAAAATAATATATTATGTTATAAACACATTCATTATGAGAATAGAAGATAACACATCGTAACACATCTAGTCACACCATGACCAATATATAGTATATATGATTTCTTTGATGGTCGGTATCATAGATAATTGTTTACACCATAAATAAATACCTATGATTAAATATAAAAAACCATAAATTTAATTCAGAGATAGTACAAATTTTTATATAAAATGTACTTTCCTTACACTGAAACACACCCTAGGATCATAAAGGTATACTGCCTTTGGATGTTCGGAAACATTAAAAGCTATTTCAGAAGATTTAAACATCATCTCCCACATAGTACCTTGTGAATAAAACCATTTCTAGACATATCACATGTAATATCTATTTTCATAACCTAGAGAAAATAAACATAAGAATGGTTGATATAAAATTCTCAGTAATGGTAAAAAGGGAAATAGGTAAACATAATGAGATTATAATGTTACGAGAACATGCATATAATATATAAAAACCAAGCCTTGCTTATCAAAGATCAAAATATTGTGTCATGGAATAAATATAGGTAGTTCATAAGACATAAATACAAATAGAATAAAATAACATAGGATAATATATAATAACATTGGAATAATACATAGAATTATAGAAAAACATAAGTATATAATACCTTATTTGTAGAAACACACCAATATTTCATAACATATTATGCCCAAGATAATCACTCATGTACCTACTATGGGCTTGGGATTACCTCATATGTACCCACTTTTTTGCTTTGGGACAACCTCCCCTATAACTTTTGAGATCATATAACATTAATCATTACCAAATTAAATATAGGTAGATATAGGTCCCACCCACTACATAATTGAAACATTTTTTTCCATAAGATCATAAAACATTCATCATATCAGAACATGTGAAATTAAATTATATTTATAAACTCTTTATTAAATAATATCCCATGGTAGGTAAATAGTATTAATAAGCAATTTTTTAACATAATGATAAACCATTTAGATGAATATTAGGAATTTTATCATTGGATCATATCATTATGATGAATAATTAGCATCAAAGTATGTCATCTTAGATAGAAAATGATTTTGAAAAGACACTAGAAACATTTCAGAACAAAAATTTCATTTCATTGAAAATAAATTATAAAATCAAAATATTCAAAAAACATTTTGGAAATATATTTCTTTGAAAATAAAATTTGAAACATATGTATTAAAATTTTAAATATTTACTGGTCATGAGGGTGTAAAATTTCATACATGTTAAAACAAATATTCCTTTTTATTTTTATTAAAATTCAAAGGGGTCTTAATTTGAGAATGACAAGAATAATCATTTATAGAATATTTAAAAAGTAAAATAAAAATAAAAACTAAATTAATATTTCAAATAGTCACATTAAAATATTTTTTAATACATTCTTATAAAACATTTATATAGAAAAAAACGTTTTTCGATTGAAGAGAGAAATAATATAGTTTTTATTTAAAAATGTTTTTTTTAATTTATGAGTACATAATGTTAAAAAAGGGAAACATGTATTATCAATAAAAATAAGTGATGAAAAAAAATCATGTGTTGCTTCAGAGATAGTTCATAATATTTCGTCATTTAAAGAATAAACATATGTTATCCCAATAAATGATGAGATTGTTTCATAAATCCCTTAAGACTTTGGTAACATTGAATCATAAGAACCATTAATAAATAACCTCAAAATAAACTAAAAATATTATAATTATAAAAAAATTCTGATATTAAATTGTATAAAGTCTCTATATAAACCTCAAAAAATAATATAGGTGCAGAAAATAATGTAAGTACCAATAAAGAAAAATTGAGGCCAGAATCTCTTACCTTAAGTCTCAAATTCCATCATACACATTTAAATCCCGTGTCTAGTAAATATATGTTTATTTTACATATATTAATGAAAAATATTCATATTTATCATACAGTATATAAGTTAATTTTAACTTTTTATTAATCTTTTATCAATAATTTCTGGTTAAAATCATGCTTTGGTTAATAGCTACACTATTTTCCATTTATGTTTTGGTTTGTATATTTGGTCCTTTTAAATTGAAAATGATCCCAAAACATCCTTAATTTTATCATAGATATTTATATAATATATATTCATCGCATATTTTTTAGAGTAATACATCAAAAATGGATAATGAAAATGAATTACACTATTCATGGAGATGATAAGTCGTACGTACATATTAACGCTATTTCCATTTGTAGTATGGATTGAGAGAAAAAGAATAAATAATATATAAAAAATATATAAAAATTATTATTTAATATATATTTCATATATAACTAATAAATTTAACCTTATTACCTTCCATGTAAGGAGTATGTAAAAAATGGATCACGTCACTTCATAAGGTTATAGTCTACCGTACACACAAGTGACATTATCATATCCCAATGGAATGAAATTTAAGAATGAATATTTGATATTAAAATTATATAATAATATAGTTAATATAATATACAATTATTAAATATATCATTATATATGTCCATGAGAGCCGGTTTTTGAAAACAAATATTATTTGTTCGTGATGTGGTAGTTTTTCGTACCCATGATCAGAATTTTTGTTTCCCATTTTAGAGAACAATATAAAGAGGTAGGTAATAAAATTAACATAATAAAATATAAGTATATTTATTATATTGTTGTTATTATATTATAATGGTTTAATAATATGTTAAGGAGTTAGAGAAAAAAACAAAAACACTTGTTTAAGAATTTTACCTCTTCTTCGGAGGGCCTCTTTATGTTTATACATAAAGCCTTCATAAGAGGGTTTACTAATACAAATAATGAATACTTAATTATTGGATTGAATTAAGTAATTTAATTTTTTTAGATAATAGAAAAATAAAATGGTTTTGGATGATTTATGTTGAGGGGAGAGGGCTGGCTTTTATAAGCGGGGGAGATAACAAAAATGTATTTTTTGAAAGGAATAAAGTGTACCCAATATTTCAAATTGAAAAAGGGTAAACAATGTTCCATTATGGATCCTATGAGGTGATAAGGTCTAAATATCTATTTAAAATGGATTTTTGGCAAATTTATAGGTCATTTTACCTCAAATTATTTTAATTTATCACCACGTAAACTTTTCTTAACCTTTACCCTGGTAAGAATTTTTTTTACAAACTATTACGGTTAGAAGAAGATGAAATTATTAGATAATATTAATTATTATAATTAACAATTTGGAGTAAATTTTTACAAATAAAATTCAATAAATTTGAAGAATATAATTAAACATTAAACACGTAGATACGATGAAAAAGATGATTTTGAAAGAGAATAATTTAAATGTTTAAAATGTTTTTGTACAAAAATTAAATATCAAATATATTAGAATAAAATTTATTGTCTTAATTACAATATAATTAAACTAATTTGAAATAAAATTTTAAATAATGTAACATTAAAAACTCTTTAAATTAAACTGTATTATTCAATACAATCCATTTATTGTCATTATTCAAGGAAAATTAATATTTTCAAAAAAATACAAAACATTTACCTGATGATAATTTTGGCATGTTGACTCAAAAAATAAAGATAATATTGTGAAATAAATTTTATAAAACTTATAAAAACCACATTTATTATTTTCACACAAAAACTAATACCAATTTTTTATAAATGTTTTTTTCAAACCATATAAATACTTTTCCAAAAATCAATTACTTGTTTTCAATATATTTTATTATTATAAAACCATAATATTTTTAATTTAAACGGTTTTTATTACTATTTATATGACCATGATTAATGGATATGTCACATAGACCATGTTAAATAGTAATTATATCATTTTATTATGATTTTTTAGAACTCGGTGTTCCGTATAGTGTGACATATCGAAGAAGTTAAATTTATAGAATAAAAAACATTTTATGACATAACAGGGTGTCAAATTACACACTCTTAAAATTACTTTCCCTTAATATTAAATAACATTGGTATAAAAATACTACGAGTAATTTTACCCCGTTACATCTCAATATACCAACATAGCTTCCCCAAATTGGGGGTTTTGCACAAATATTTTACCAAGTGATTGGTATTATTTTATATAACATTATTTCAATGATCCAAAATATCCACCTATTTTTACTCATATGAATGATATTTTTATAGTAGTATGTTCTATATGTTTAATAAAAGTGATGTGTTAGTTATGTACTTACTCTTGAGAGATACATGTAACACATCATGGACTTGATGTAAGTTTGGTGGATGTTCTAAATAATATGCCACCATCTTAATATGATCAAAAATTTAAAGGGGTTGATATACTTCAGGCATAGTTTCAGGTTCATCATGAATATCATAACATTATTCCGTATAAAAATTGTTACAATCATCTTTTCATCAACATAAAAAGTATATATCACTCTAGAAATTATTAATATAATTTTTATGTCAGCTTTTTATTGTACTTATGTGTTTTTGAATGTATCCCTCCTTATATTACATTTCTAAAGATAACTTAGTACATGCCATATTTCATTATTTAACTTCATTCTATAATTTTGGATCTTTATAATTTTTTTGTAGAGGGATTCATAAGGATCCATCGTGTGAAATATATTATTGTATGAAAACTCAACAAGAGGAAGATGTTGGTCTCAAGTAATAATTAAATCTATAGAATAATATCTAAGAATATTCTATAGGTTTTTAACGTTCTCTAATACAGAATATATTTTTAAGGATGTTTCAATGTTTTGAAACTGACCTCCATATCAAGATGTTTATAATGACTTCACTATAACATTGAGGTAAAACTCAGATAATCATTTGATATAATAGAATGTGGTACTCTATGAAACCTTACCAATTTATTAATTTATATCCCATCAAGATGATCCCAATTGAAATATTATATGATGGAAACAATCAATTATAACATTGAACAAATATTGACTATAACACATTTATAATTGTTCCCTTTATACTAGATTTATCCCAAGATGATTAGTTATCATCTTTAGATAATCGGTCGAGTGATGAAATATATGTTGATGTTATCCCATTTCCATTGTAGTATGGTTAATGGGAGTAAAATCACCTTTCTAATAAATCAAACTATTATAAACAAAATTCCCCCTTTTGATTTATTTAATTATATCATCACGTAATATGGTTATAGAAAACAAATGAATGTCATTTGTTTTATTATACCCAATTTTATAAAGATTACATTATGTAATATTACCATTGATAATACAGACAATCAATAGTGATCACATGGTTAGTATAAATATATGGTTTTATAAAATCTAATTGTCATAGATAAAAGAAGTGATTGCCACAACCTGTTGGATCATACCCAATAAATCCAATTTATTATAACTTCTGAGGGAGATAGAATTTATTAGATTTTCTATCAAACATTCCCATGATGAGAACCAAACACTTAAGCATGATCAAAACCACTTATGGGAGAGTTTTAAGCTTATTGAGATCACGACATAAACCTGGTTCGCCAAACCGCCCCATGAATGTCCCATCATCACTAAGCATTCTCTTAGGGAATTTTTTGATGTATTAAATGGATATCCATCAAAACCCTAGAAATATCATTATTTAATTGTTCTATATAGACTAATGAATATATTTCCATTCTATTATTGTAACTTAAAAATGATTTTTATATTGTTAACATAAAGAAGAAATTGTGTTTTCAGTTAATATTAAAATTCAATTAATAAATTTATGAATTAAAGGATTTTCTAAAATATAATATTTTTATATTATTACTGAATAATTTTCATCAAATATAAATGATCATATAATTTTTATGAAGTCAAAATTAATTTTTATAAGAGTCCAACAACTATTATTCTACAAAAAAATATCCTTTTCTGTAAATGTTTTTTTATTATTTTAAAAGTGAAAATTCATGTTCAAAGAAAATTATTTATATAAAATGAATATTATTTTGGGAATCAGAACAAAAAAATTACTCAATGGTGAATGTTTCATAATTTTTCGAGACAATCAAATTTCTCTGTAATAATAATATACGGTATAGAAATACTTTCTGTATTATGAAATCCTAGTGATCCAAAAAATAATAATAATTAATATAAATGGGATACACGACTTAATATATGTTTTCCATTTAAAATAATTTGATTTATTTTTATTTTATTTATTTTTAAATGAACTTATTAATCCTGAAAAATTTATAATATATTTTTATGTTTTAATATACATTATTTTATATTATGACACATCTTCATATTAAAAATGTGATTATTTAAATAATTTCAAAACATGGCCTTATATAATAATAAGGCAAACTCCCATATGGCAGAAACTGTGGGAAAATCCATGGTATGGATTGTGATTTAAGATATTTTATTATATAGATTCATTAACCTAAATAATAATGAAATCCACCTATTTTCCAATATAACCCCTGCAATGATCCCATTTATCTTCACTAAAACATTTTATATCATGATGATAATATTACATCCACTCTGTAGGGTCCTCACAAGGTTCCCCCAAGATCTAAAAAATCCCCTCCCAATCTTTTGGAGTCAGACACTCAAGTAAGGGAACTTTCACTCCTCCCATAAAATTCAAGTTCCTTCTTTAAATTTACTTCATTTAATTTCAATTTTTTAAATTGTAATTAATTTATAATTACTCACATATTTTCAAATCGATGTTATGTGAATTATTTTTCATTTCTCCTCCCACATTTGTACCCTTACCTAAGTCGTTACTATACTAATATTCTATAAGGTATCCTCGCCTTCTCTTCTTTATTCAAGTTTCTTTATTAACATGTGCATTATATCTCAATTTCCTAATGTTGGGACCAATCTTTCCATGTACCAATTATTTACCACTCCAAATATAAATAATTATAGACCCCTTTTTCCTTTATAAATCATATTTATGGATTTTTATATAACATTGTTATGCTTCCAGAATTTCACTATGATTTTCCATGCAAATACAATTATGTAGTGAGTACCATATCCACTTTTCTATCAAGGTTATTCACCTTTATTCATGTATAACTATTAATTGATGACGTACATATATTTATTACGAAATCATTCATCTTGTAATAGATTATTAATATGAATTAATCGATGTTTTATGGTCTATTTTCCACATATAATCATGAGAATGAAATGAATATGATGGGTGTTCCCAGATAGCGCTATAATGAATTGGGAAATGTTTAGTATCATAATACGTCATGTTGGAAAAGTGAGTGAACCTAATTAATTTATATAATTTTTTTCTCCATGATGTTCTAGGTGGTGTATCCTTGAAAAATTTTTAGGATTCAATGTTTTATGTTGTTTCCCCATTTCCCATATTTTTATTATCATGCTATATGATTCTTTATTATCCATGTTTATTTTATTCCTCATTGATACTCCTATTGTATAACATGTATCACTTATACAATTATTATTCCATTATTGTTCTTTATAGCTCACCCCATTCTTAGGTATGTCCCCTATTAATCTCTTGCAGTTTAATGTTCGATGAGTATTTTGAGCATGTTAAAAATGTTTCCAATAAAGATCTCTAATTCCCTATATTATATTGAAATGTAATATACCAAACACACAAATTCACTATAATTATCGATCACTTATGTTGTATTATGTGACGTATTATGTAATAAATCAACTATTCATGTGAAATAAATATCAGGGTTGTTATATTAAGTATCAAAGGAAACGTTTATATGTTTCTGGGAGTAGGATTAGAAAACTCTTGAGAAAGATATATCGATAAGACAACTTAAATGAAATCATTCCAAAATTTTGGTAAGTATATGGTATGTGTTTTATCAATAAAATAAATCCCTATCTGGATAGTACAAGTGTATGTGGTTCTGGCATAGATAAACTTATGAGTAATAACTCTGATAAGGTGTTCTGGGCCTGACTGGGGGAAACATGGTAAACACAAACATGCCTTACTTCACACCTGGTTCGAAACTATTTGGGGATATTATTTGGAAAATTCATAATATTTTTAATCACCATTATTAATGGAACTTAAAAAATGATTATAAGAATACATTTTAGAAAATATATCCTGGATAACATAGATTGAAGACTAGATATTCATAAGTTAAGGAGGTAAATGTAATTTATATGTTTAACCTTTATTGTCATTTGGTTCCAATTTATATGTACTATATTTTAATAATAATCATCGCTAATTTTAACATTATTCTAGCCAATGGTTAGAAATATGAACAATCTGGTAAACAATCGATGTAACGATCAATGTGTTGAATGTCCCAACGAGATTCCCAACCCAACAGGAGTATAAATCATGAACATTAAGATGATATAATTTTAACTAACTCATGTTCGGAAAATAATCCTATATAAAGGAGAGGTCACAAACCCCTTAAGATATAATAAGCTACAATCAGTTACTGGTGTGAAAAAAAGGCATCCTACATTTGATGGATCATCTAGTTCCTTAATTATGGAACAATGGATCAACTATATAGAGTCAATCTTCTCTATCTTTCAATGTTCCGAATAAAATAATGTTCCTCTCCCTATATATCATAAGTAGGGAGAATCTGATTAGTGGTTACCCTTAATCAAATATACTAATATTTAAGAAGAGATCTATGTAATGGAGTAAAATGAATTTCCGAAAATGTTTTTCTATAAATGTTTTCCTTGTACTCTCTAGATTAAAATAGAAAAGGGACTTCCTTTCCCTCAAGAATAAAGGAAGATGAATCTACCAAGGAGTATGAGAAAAATAACAAGATATGCACAATAAACCGTCGACATTTTCATTAACTGAGAATATATGGTTTCTGACTTCTTTAATGGGATAAAACCTATTCTAATAAATACTTGGGTAATCTATGACTTCGATAGTAATGTGTAAATTGTTTTATGTTCCCTAATAGTAAAAACAAAGATCGGTGAATCTCAGGGTTATCACAGGGATAATAATCATTCTGTGAAATTTAATTCTAGTGGAACAAAGGAAAAATTTAATGGTACCATGAAATTTCCACATCCCACTTGTCAAAGCTACGTGAAGATGTTCGCTGTTAATTTCCAAAGGGTAATGAATAATTGCTTCAGGATTGGAAAATAAGTTCATCTAGATAGAAATACCAATAGGATAACCCCACTAATTCATTTTGGGAAAGAAATTATACAGTCTACCTTCAGTGCATTGTTCATTACATTAAATTCTAGAAAATAGGGAAGTTTTCAAACCGATGCACTAAGCTATGGGATTTCAGAGACAACAAAAAACCAACAAGGTATCAAGGACGATATTTTTCCATCAAAACATCTTAAGAGGATCTGGAAAATTATGTGGTGAAAGTTATGCAATTTATTCATTGAGGAATAGAATACATACATTCTAATTCTGGTTATACGCATTCCTTAATATCATGAATTTTTAGTAGAACTATTCAAATACCACCACAGATCATGGAAGTTTATCTTTAAGTGAAAATATAAAATAATAAAATTATTTTATCCCATTTATATAACACCTCCCCAACCAATTTTTATGGGTTTAAATTACAATAGAACGTTTTCATACTACCTTTGGTTGAATATTATGAAATTATGTACATGGACTGGCTTTCTTTATATGGAGATAGTATAAATTTTCATGATAATGAAATTACTCTCTATAATGAACATTGACTCCCAATTCTGTAAAATTGTAAAGATAAGGATTAATCTTATTTAGCAAAATCATCTTAAGAATTAATATTATTTCCCTATGAGAAAGCATATCTACCTCAACTGATTTATTATAGGTAAATAACAATTATTGAATACATGCCTATTAAGAGGGAATATAGTATGTGTTTCATGAGGAATTTTCTGACCTTCCTCCTAACTAGGAAGTAGAAATTTCTTTTAAGCTTATACCTGGGGTTAATACATTATCCAACACTCCATATAGAATGGTTTTTTAGAATATGAGGAGATAAAGAAAGAAAAATAATAAAATATAGATAACTGGTTCAGATTCCCATGTGATTATCCAAGGGGTGAACTACTTATCTTAATCAAGAAAACAAATGTGTCAATGAACCTTTGCATTATTTATGATGAGATCAACAAGGTAACGATAAAGAACAAGTACCCTCTACCTCCAATGTGATGACATGTTTGACTTGCGACGTGGATCAAAATAATTCTATAAGGATGATCTTTGATTGAGATATTATCATCTATTGTTGAAAAATAATGATATACCCAAGAATAGATTTCATAAAAGGTATGAGCACTATGAGTTCATAGTTCTATCATTTGGACTCATTAATTCTCTAGAAATCTCCATGGAATTAATGAATGGAGTATTTAGAGATTACCTTGAACGAATTAGGTAGAATTTATAGATGATATTACAATACATTCTAAAATCAAGGAGGATTATGAGTAGCATCAAAGAACTATGCTAAAGTCCCTACAAATGATGAAAATATATTCCATGTACAGTAATTGTGTGTACTGGTAGAATGAAGTGTCTTTATTGTGGAATATCATGACAAGAAAGGAGATATATGTGGAACCTTCAAATAAAGATGAAATTTAAGGATGTCGAATGTCAACATCTATGAAATATATATGTAGTTACCTTTGGTAAGATGGTTATTATCGATGATTTTTAAGAATTTTCTCATGATTATCATGACCTCTTAATGAGATGACTTGGAAGGCAGTCATGTTTTCTTGAAATGATATATGAGAATAGAGGAACATAGAATTAAAAAAGGCAGATCGTCACTATGCATGTTCTCACACTACACAAATGTGGATTACTCTTCATAGTATTTAGTGATGATTCAAAGAATGGATTGGGATGTTTGTCAATGTAGAATGAAAAATTCCCTTCATGTACTTCATGTATATTTCAAGTTCATGAGAAAAAACAATCCAACGCATGTTATGAAGTTGTGAAATGTGATATTTAAATTAAAAATATAGAGTTATTATCTATATAGTGATAAGTGTGTGATATATATGGGTCAAAAAAATCCCCAAGTATATATTCATTTATAAAGATTTGAATATGTGATAATGAAGATGGTACGATCTGATAAGAACAATGATAACTCAATCCACTACATTTTTGGTTGACTAAATAAAGTGTTAGATGCTCTATATATAAAGGTTATGGAATATATATAAGTAATTAGAATTTAAAAGCTTATAATGTTATTATACCTTCAGTGGTTGGACATGTGAATAATAAATGTAGGGACATCGCAATCCTTTCAAAGATTATTGATCAAATGTTTCTTTTTGAAAGGATAAATGATGAAAAATATAAATTATATTGAACATTTTATGAAGGTGGAGGCCATGAGAAAGGTGATGTCATTAGAGTTTAAAATTTATTAAGTTGGAATTGAGATATTTGAGACTAGAAAAAGTATTTCATCAAATATTGAGTTAAAGAAATAACTATTGGATGATGGATGTAGTTCAAATTTATCTGTTAACCATGAATCCACAAAGATGTATCAATAAATCTATGAGAACTATTTTTGGGAAAATATGGATAACAAAATCACAGAATATGCATCATTTTTCCTGGTATTCTAGAAAGTAGAGGATGAAAGGCTGAAATAGAAGGGGGTGATGCAAACATACCCATACCAACATTAAAATGAGATAACATCACCATAGAATTTGTTATCAAACTTAAAAATAAATCTATGGAAAACAATGATATAAGGTTTCTGATAGATATTATTTTAAAGGTAGATAAATTTATTGAAAATCAAGAGGAATTATCATTCGATCAACTTGGATGGATATACACTAGATAAGTGGTAAGGCTGCATAGAGTACCACTATCGATTGTATCCGATCAAGATCTGAGATTCCACTACAAGTAATATAAATGTCTAACATTATGTAAACTCTGATATGAACTTTAGTATGACCTATAATCCTCGAACTAATATCCAATATGAGTGGACTATTGAAACACTATGATACGTCTTGCGTGAAATTTATATTGGCTTCAAAGAAGGATAAGACCAAAAACTTCCTCTAGTCGAGTTCCAATACACCAACAAGTTACACTCAAGAATCCAAATGGACCCCTAAGAATATAATTATAGAAATAGGTAAAAATAATAATTTAATTTTGGGATGACATTGGGAACAAAAACTGTTAGGTCCTAAAATGGTTGACGAAATGGTCGAAACTGTTAAGACCATTCAAAATCACATCACGGATGCTCAGAGTCGACATAAGAGCTATACTGGAAAAAAATGGGATAACTAGAGTATTTTGGTTGAGACATGGTATTAATCAAAATATTCCATGGAATAAAGTGACATAATTGTGAATATGGATAATATAATTCCAAGATACATCATCCCATTTTAGAAACTTTATTGCATTGGAGCGGTGGCCTATCGATTAAGACTCCCACCAAACCAATCACAAGTAAATGATGTTTTCCATGGATCCCTCTCGAAGAAGTACATACCAGACCCCTCACATTTACTCACTACATAGGTGGTACCATTAGTGAATTACCTTTCTTATGAGGTGTAATCAACAAAGATCTTAATTTGTAGATAAAAAGTTATAGAAAAAATACAATGCACCATATCGAACTATAGTGGAAAAATGAAATGTTTGCAGGATAAATATGGGAACTAGAGAAGGGGATGAAGTAGAGTTACCAAAATTTATTTTAGTGTGGGAAATAAAGAAATTGGGTTAATATTCTTAATGGGGGAATATTGAAACGGCATGAACTGTTATAAATAAAATTCGACTTTTTTATTTAAATTTATCCACATGTAATATGGTTATAGAAAATACACACATTTTTATTTTATTATATTCATTTGAATTTAAATGACCATTAATTATAATTACAATTGATAATATATACATTTAATAGAGATCACATGGTTAATATAAATATTTGTTTTTAACAAATCCAATAAACACAAACCAAAGAAGTGATGGCCTCAGCCAATAGGATTATGCCCTATGAAGCACATTTATTTAATATATTAAAATGGATATGATTTCTATTATTTTACCTTTAATTGTACCAATCTAATATCCTACATCATAATAATGAGATAAATAGTTTATGATAGATGTTCGAGCTCGTCGATATCCCAACCCAAAACATGATTACCAAACCAACCCATGAAAGTCTCACAACCACGCACCTTACACTTTTGGAATTTTCTAGTGTGTTATAGCCATATGTATCAAGACCATAGAAATCTGAATATGTACTTGGGATTATATAATAATTAATAAAACTTCATCTAATTATTGTTACTTTATAAATGATTTTTATTTTGATACAATAAAGAAGATATTATATTTTTGGTTGATATTAAAATTCAATTAATGAAATTATGATTTAGTGGATTATTCAAATTAATAATATTTTAATATTATTTTTAAATACTTTTTAACTAATTGAAATTATTTTTTAATTTTTATGAAATCAAATGTAATTTTTATAAGTTTTCAAAAACTGTTATTGTCTAAAAAACCCTATCATTTTAAATAGATGACTATTATTATTTTAAAAGTGAAAATTAAAATATTGGAGAAATTATTTGTATAAAATTAATATTAATTGATTAATCATAACATAAAATATTTTCAATGGTGAATGTTTTATAATTTTTTGAGATTCTCAAATTTTTGTGTAATAATTAAATACCGTATAGATATACATTGGGCATTATGATGTAAATATGTTCCAAAATTGATGTATTAATTATAATAAATGGGATCCAAGACATAATACAAGTTTTGAAGTAAATATAATGTGAATTTATTCTTATTATATTTATTTTTTAAATCCACTATGAAACCAATTAAAAATATAATATGTTTCATGATTTTAAATCATTTCATTAAGAGTGTGACTCACCTCCAAATGAGAAAGGGAATTATTTTAAAATGTTCAGACCTTATAATTATTCAATTATTGAGGAACACACCCATTTGGTAGAAACCAAGTGAAAAAACCGTGGTATGGTTTGTGCTTTAAGATATTTTATTATGTAGATTCCAAACCATAAATAATAAAAATAGCACCTTATTTTCCTATATAAACACAGCCAATATCACATTTCTCTTCCCTGAAACACATTGTGCAATGAAAATATTTTTCCATAAACTCTCTAGACTCCTCCCAAGGCACCCCCAATCTTTTAATAATATCCTCCCAATATTTTGGAGTCACACACTCATGTAATGGAACTACCTCTCCTCCATTAAAATTCAAACACCTTCTTTAAAATTAGTTATCCTAATTAAAAAGATTTATATTTTAATTAATTTATAATCATTACCATAAAGTACAATTTATGTTTTTTGATTGTGTAATTATGTATCTTACCTCATTGGGACCCTTACATAAGTTGATACAGTGCCGAAATTTCATAAGGGATCCTCACCTTCTCTTCCTTTTTGATGTTTCTTCATGAACACGTGTATTATATTTCTATTACATAATGTTGGAACATGTCTTTACATGCCCTAAATACTTCCCATTTTATGTAAAAATTATGATATCCTTCTTTCACTCGCAATAAAAATTTAACTATTTTTATGTTATGTTGTTATGCTTCCAAAATTTAACCGTGATTTTATGTGCCAAAACAATTGTGTAGTGAATACAATACCAATTTTATAATCAATGTAATTAATCTTTATAAACCTATACATATTGATTAAGGATTAAATTTATTTATTAAACATTACTTGATCTTGCAATAAATTATTATTATTAATTTATCTATGTTTTATGATCAATTTCGTACCCTTAAACATAAGAATCAAATGAATATGATGGGTGTGCCTAGATAGCGGTCCTATGAATTGGAAAATGTTTAGTATCATGATATGTCATGAAGGAGAAGGGAGTGAACCTAATTATTTGATGATAAATTTTCCACTATGATATATTTTTGGGTTTATCCTAGCCCTATGTTTATGATTCATCAATTTTTATTGTATCAACATTTCCCATGTTTTGATTATCATGTTATATGTTGCCTTATTATTCATGTGACTTTTATTCCTTGTTGATATGACTATTTATTAACATTTTTCACTTATACCAACTATTTTCCCTTATTGGTATTTTTATATCACTACTTTCTTATGTATGTCCCCTAGTATTCCCACCAGTTTGAAGTTCGATGGAATATTTTGAGCATGATAAATAGGTTTTCAATAAACATGTTGTATTACCTATATTATGTTGTTATGTAATGTACTAAATTACAAAAGACACTATACTTGACAATAATACTAGTTTTATTAGGTGTATCCTTATGTTATAAATCAAATATTAATTAGAAATAAAGATCAGGTTTGTTGTAGATGGTATTAGAGTAATGGTTTATATATTTTTGGGATTAGGTATAGAAAACACTAGAGAAATCCATAGGGATAATAATAAGTATAATAAAACATAACTAAATATTTGTTAGTATATGTTAAGTGGTTTATACAAAAAATATATCCCTGTATGGATACTACAAGATGATGTGGTTCTGAAACAATTGTACATAGGAGTAACAAATCCAACAAGGTGTTCTAGGAGTGCCTCAGGGTAACCTGGTACACAACAATGAGCCTTACATCACACATAGTTTAACAATCCTAGGGTATATGATTTGATAATTTCATAATCTTTATGTAAACCATTATTAATGGAACTAATAAAATTCTCAAAAAAATATATTTTATGACATAGAACATGGATAATGTAGATTTAATCATAGAGATACATAAGTTATGGAAATAAATGAAATTTATACGTTGTCCCTTTAATGTCATTGAATTCCACTTTTATGTGTTTTTTAGTTTAAAAATAGTCATACCTAATTTTCCTTTTATTTTAGTCAATATTCAAAAATATGAGGAATCACGTAAAAAATTGATGTGACCGTCAATTTTTTGAATTCCCTGACTAGTATACAGACTCAATTTGAGTAGGAAGAATGAACATTATGACAATACACTCTCATATGACTAATTTTATGAAGAGAATATTAGATCAAGAGAAGCACCCCCCCCCCTCCAAGATAGAACAAGCGCCAATCGAGATATTCATTTTAAAAGGCCACCTACTTTCAATGAATCATCTGATCCTATTTGTATGCACCTATGTATAAACACTATTGAGAATATATTCTCCATCCTTAAATGTTACAAAAAAGATATGGTTTATAGCATTTTTTATCATATGGAGGGAGAAGCAGTTTTGTGGTGAACTATGATTATAGATACTAATTCTGAGGAAGCGACCAAAGTAATGGTGTGTAATGAATTTGGAAAATGGTTTTGATAAATTTTCCCCCCACACATTTTAACATTAATTGGAAATGGATTTCATTTCCCTCACGAAAAATGATTATGTATCTATCATGGAATATGTGTAAACCATCACAAGATTTTCATGATACACCTTTGGTGTCATTTTTACACTACAATCAATGGTTGACCACATATTTATTTGTATAAAATCTAGTCTACGAAAAGCCCTGGTGATCTAAGACTTTGGTAGAAATGAGGAAATTATTTGATGTTCCCTCACAGTAGAAATTGATATCAGTGAATCTCAGGGTCATCATGATGTTATGAAGAATAGAGTGGAATTTAATTCTAGTGGGCCAATTGAAAGGGCAAATAGTGGCAATAAATTTCAGCATCCCACTTTTCAATGGTACAGGAAGAAGAATCCAAGAAATTTTCATAAGGGGGGAAAAGAAATTATTTTTTTGGGGAAAATAAGGGCATAAAGATTGAAATTACCAATATGAGAACCCTACTAATGTGATAGAGGAAAGTAACTCTATAGTAAACCTTTATCTAATTGTTCATTGGTTCAAATTCAAGAAAGTAGGGAACTTTTCCAACTAATTCCCTAAGAAAAGAGTTTTCAGAGAAAGTGAACAACCTCTAAGGCATCATGGGAGATCTTTTTCAATCACCACCACTAAGGTGGATCCTGACAACCAAGTTCTGATAAGTATGCTAGTTATTCATTCAAGAATAGAAAATATACTTTCTGATTATGGTTTCACACATTCCTTCATATCACAAATGATTAGTATCCCTATTCAAACACCACAACAGATCATAGATGTTTATATGTTAGTGAAAACAAAAATTGAAAAAATTATTTCATCTATAGTATATAACTCATCCCCTATCAAATTTTATGGGCTGAAATTCCTAGTGAACCTTGTCATACAACCCTTAGTGGAATTTCATGCAATTCTAGGAATGTATTTTCTCTCCCTATATAAATCCTACATTAATTTCCATGATAAGTAAATCAATCACTATATTGAAAATCGACCCCCAATTCTATACAATTACAAGAAAAAGATAAATTATCTTTAGCACCATCACCTCAATCACTGATATTATTTTCGTATGATAAAATTTATCTAACTCGAATATTTGAGTATAAGGAAAGAACCATCCTCAAATAGATTCCTATTGTGAGGTAAAATTCCAGTTTTTTTCCTATAGATTTTTTTGTTCATCCTCCTAACTAAGGGGTTCAATTTTCAATCGATCTTACTCATGCGGTGTTTCCATTATCCATGGGTCTATAGAATGGATGTTCTGGAACACGAGTAGTTGAATAAACAACTATAGGTGGGGTCTATATAAAGGGTTTATATTCCCAAGTAATTCATTATGGTGTTAACTAGTCTTCTTCACCAAGAAGATGGATGAGTCAATGCACATATTCATTGATTATTGTGAACTAAACAAGATAAGGATAAAGAAAATATACCCCATTACTCGTATTGATGACTTGTTTGATCAGCTACATGGATCATAATAGTTCCTTTAGGTGGATCATTGATTAGGATATTATCATGTAAGGGTGAAGAAGGATGATATCACCAAGACTAATTTCCACACAAGGTATGGGCACTATGACTTCATAGTGATGTTATAGAACTCACTAATTCACTTTCAATATTCATGGAATTTATTAATGGAGTAAATATAAATTTCCTTGAAAAATATTTGGTAGCAATTATATATGATATTATAATATAGTCCAAAAGAAAGAAGGATCAGGATGAGAATCTACGCACTATTCAAAATTCCTAACGAATGGAGAAGGTTTACTCCATGTAAAAAAATGTGAGTAATAGATGAAAGAAGTTTATTTAATTGGGAATATCATCACAAGAAATGGGATATTTATGGTCCCTTAAAAGATGGATGAAATTAATGGATGGATGATTAAAACATCTATGATAGATATCTGTAGTCTCCTTGGGTTAGCTGGGTATTATCACCAATTTCTGATAAATATCTTGCACTTTTCAAACCATCATAAGTTGATATTACATAATAAAGTCATGTATTCCAAGAATGATGAATGTAAAGAGGTATTTGTTGAGTTAAAAAGGAGGATCTTCATTGTGCATGTGATCACACTACACACAAGAAGAGAACTCTTTGTTGTATTTAGTGTTAACTCAAGGAAGGGATTGGGATGTGTGTTAATGTAAAATATAAAATTCACACCCTATAATTCAAGGGAGTTGAATTTTCATGAGAAACAATATCCCATGCATTATCTGTAGTTTGCATCAATGATATCTTCATTGAAAATATGGATGCATTATATCTATGGGGAGAAGTGTGAGACATATATGGATCAAAAAATCCAAAATTATATATTGAAACTTAAAGAGTTGAATATTTGAAAATGAATATGGTTAGAGATGATTAGTGACTATGATTTATCAATACACTACCATCCTAGTGGAGAAAATAATGTGGTAGATGTTTTAAGTAAAAAGGATCTGGATTATTTATCAATGATGAGAATTTAGAAGGACACAAGCATCTTATACCTACAAATGATGGACATGGGAATCATTAAGGAATGAACATAATAAATCCATAAAAATATTATTCATCAACCATATCTTTCAGAAATGTTAAATGGTGATAAAATAAATTATTTGGAATTTCAGAAGAAGATGGATGCCATGAGAAACTGGATACCATCAAAATTTAATATTTATGAAGATGGAATTGTCATATTTGGGATAAGACTGTGTTCTATTAAATCTGGTGTAAAGGAATTAACTATTATATGGTGAACATAGTTTAACATTATCCATTCACCCATGAAGCACAAATATGTATCAGGATCTCTCTGATCACTATTTGTGGGAAAATATGAAGAATGAGATCATGGAATATACATCAATGTTCCTTGTATTCCACCAAGTTATGGATAAAAGGAATATGTTTAAGGGGATGATGCAACCATTACCAATATCTAAATATAAATGGGAGAACATCACTATAGACTATATCATTGGACTTCTAATGAAATCCAGAGGAAACAATTTTATATGGGTTTTTTTGGATCATCTTTCATGGCAGTTCAATTTATAAAGAATTAAAGTACCTTTATGATATACTTTTCTAACAGGGGTTTGTATTTGTTGAAAACTAACCTTTTTGTATTAAAATGGTTTGGTTTATTGGAATTGGATCCATATTCATCATATTTAGACCATCAAATCCATAATAATCGAAGGTAGAAATTATTGTTTTCTAGAAGACTACCTTTTTTGTAATTAGGGAAATAATAAAGATTATAGAGGTTTTTTAAATAAGGGTTTGATGTTTGAAAATAGAATTTTTTTTATAACTTCAAAAGAATCATATGATTCTATTATGATCAATATGTTCTCAGAAGTCATGCAAACATTCATGCTAATTGATTATGAAGTAATGGTGAAGAGGTTTAAATATTTTAAGTGTGGAAAATGGATAATTTTTAATCAGATTTCTTTAATTAGACTGTCATAATCATATAATTGTAATCAATATTACGAGGACAATCATTACCAGTATACTGAGAGAATGGTAACCAGTATTCTACAAAGAATCATAATAAGTATTCTAAGACAATCCTAACCAGAATTCTGTGATAATCATAACTAGAATTCTGAGAGAATCGTAACCATCATTAACAGATAATTGTAACTAGATACTAAAAGAAAATCATAACCATATTTCTTAGAGAATTGTAACAATAATTCTGTGAAAATCATAAGTAGCATTCTGTAGAAAATCATCACCATTATTATAAAAGAAAAAGATCTAGCATTATTGTTTTGAGATACAATTTGTAATGATCTAATTACAATGAAGAATTAAATTGGTCAATGAAATTATATTTGTCATATATCATGATGAAATATAAGGATATTTAATGACACCATATATGAATTTAAGATGAGAGATATTTTTTGGAGTTTTGGGATTTGATGAAGTGGGAAAGATTTGATGTTTCCCGCCTTTGTTTCCTAATTTTTCTATAAATACTTCTCAGATCATTAGTTCATTGGTAAAATTTTCTATAGACACATGATAGGAGGAGCACTGGTGAATTTTAAGTGTATGTTATCATCTAATTAATGGAAAATTGTTTTCATTATTCCATTAGAGATTAATCCTTTTAGAGATTAAGTTTAAGTTGATTATATTGAATGAAATCAAGTCCATATTACAGCAGCATTGTAATGAAAAAATTTAATATAGATTACCACATCATTGTATTGAAAGAAATTAGATCTATAAAAATTATCATTGTATTGATGGAAATTGGATCCAGAATACATTATCATTGTATTGAATGAAATTTGATCCATATTACAGAAGCATTCTATTGAATGATATCAAATCTAGATTACAGAATCATTGTATTGAAATAAATAAGATCCTAACTATAGAATCTCTGTATTAAAATAAATAAGATCCAGAATAATGAATCATTATATTGAGAAAAATAGGATCCAACGTCATTGGTTTCAGATAACCAGATTCTTCAAAATTAGACACATGATTCAGACTTAGCAGTTATGGAGCAGTTTCAACATTGTCTTGATTCATTATTTCTCTAAATTATTTTAAAATAAAACATTATAAACTAATGAGAGTCAGTATAATATTTCTAATAGGGAGATAGAGGTGTCCAATGGGATTTGACACAATTTTTATTCACATCTTCATAATAGTGGATTTCCATAGACCCATGGAAGGGGATATGGATAGGATGTAGGTTCTCACATTAAGGCTGAACCTTGTAAATCTTGTGGGATTTTTTTCCATACCTATTTTTTTACATGAGTATTTACTGAAATTTGATAAGGATATAAATATTAGCAGGTTTCATGGGTTATGTATCTAAATGATTTGAAACATATAAAAAGTGACCAACTGATTCACTCCCTCACCCTTTTTAGTTCTTATTTGATCCTTAGAGCTTCAAAAATCAAGATGAATTTTTATTGGATCAACTTGAAAGGATATAAATTATAGAAGTGGTAATTCTACATAGAGTACCAATATCAATTGTATCTAATAAAAATAAGATATTCACCTCAATGTAATATAAATTTTTTCAACATTATACAAAAACTAATATGATATTCAGTACGACCTATCATCCTCAAAAAAATTGCCAAATTGTGCATACTATTAAGAAACTATTGGCATGTTTCAAGAAAGTCTATAGACTTGAAAGGGGGATGGGACCAATATCTTCCTTTAGTTGTATTCTCATACAACCACAGTTTCCACTAAATAATCCAAATGGAACCTATGAAGATCATTATGGGATGAGGTATAGAACACCATCCTTTTAGGATGAAGTTGGGGAATAAAATGGATTATTCCTAGAGTGGTCAGGGAAATGGTTGAAAATTTTTAGACCATTTAGCAGCATATCATGGAGGGTCAAAATAAACAAAAGAGCGACAATGACAATAGTCTATAGACCTGTAGTTTGATGTTAGATACAAGGTATTACTCTTCATATCTCTATTTAATAAGTGATGAAAATTGGGAATATGGTAATGATTATTCTAGGATACATCATACCATTTGATATCCTTAATAGTGTTGGAGTAGTGGCCTTTTGACTAGCACTCCCACTGAACCTATATCAAGTGCGTGATGTATTCCATGTATCCCCTTTGAGGAATTACATACCAAACCCCTCACATGTATTCAATCCATAGGTGGTACCATTGTAGAATGACCTTTCTTATGAGGTACAGTCGGTTATGATCTTAGATCATAGAGACAAAGTTCTACGAAAAAATTCACCATGTCAAACTAATGTTGAGAAACAAAATTTTTGAACAAACAACGTGGGAACCAGAGGAGGTGATAAAGTAGAGTTACCCTCATCTATTTTATTGTGGGAAATGATAATTTTTAGGCTGAAAATTATTAGGGTGGAATATTGTTACAACCCAAATTGTTATAAATAGAATTCAAATTTTTATTTATTTAAAAGTATCATCATGTAATATAGTTATAGAAAAAACATGTACTTCTTTTGTTTTGTTGTATACAACTGAATTTAAATCACTATTAATTATAATTACCATTGATAATATATATGTAGAATAGTGGACACATGGTTAGTATAAATAAAGGGTTTTATCAAATCTAATTGACACAGGAAAAATAAGTGATGGCCTCAACTAGTAGAATCATACTATATAAACCCAATTTATTATAGCTACCAAGTGACGTAGAATTTTTGGGTTTTTCCCTTGACCATGACCCGACTAAGATACATGATCTTAAGAATAAGAGAAACTATTTACGGGAAAATTTAAATCTCATCGAGATCACAACCCAAACCATGTTCACTGAACCACAACATGAAAGTCCCACCATCACACACCTTACTCTTTGTGTATTTTCTAGTGTATTAAGGGAATAGGAATCAAGACCATATAAATATGAATATGTAATTTTTTTAGAATAAATAATATAATTCTAACTTATTATTGTTACTTTATAAAAGATTTTTATTTTGATACAATAAATCACAAATTGTATTATTGGTTAACATTCAATTTCAATTAATTAATTTTTGGATTTTTGGATTTTTGAAAAATGTAATAGATAAATATTATTATAAAAAAAAATTATCATATATAAATGGCCATATAGTTTTTATAATGTCCAATGTAATTTTTATAAGAGTTCAAAAACAGTTATTGTCAAAAACCCAATCATTTTAAATAAATACCAGTTATTATTTTAAATGTGAAAATTGAAATATATTGAAAATATTTATGTAAAACGAATATTATTCTTTGAAATAGAATATCAAATTTATAAAAAGGTAAATTTTTCATAAATTTATGACAGTCAGATTAGTAGATAAAAGTTAAATACCATATAAATATACTTTTTGTATTATAACATCATATTGAACCAAATGTGATGTAATAATAAATATAAATGGGATCCAAAAAATATTATTTGTTTTACCTTTTAAATAATATAATTTTAGGATTATTAAATAAATTTTTTATATCCACTATGAATCCCTAAAACTTATAATATATTTTAATGTTTTATAATCATTTCGTTATTCTATAACCCACCTCCACATAAAAAATGGTATTATTTTAATAATTTCATCCATTGGACTTTTAAATTAAGAAACCACTTCCATTTCAGAAAAAACAAAGGGTAAAACCATGGTACGGTTTGTGGTTGGGGATATTTTATTATATAAAGTACAAAAACTAATTAACAAATAAATACCCATCTTTTCCTATATAAACCCACCGAAGATTTAATTTCTCTAAAATAAAAATCCTTTTAGAATAGCCAAACTCAACCCTCCACTCTCTAGAATCCTCCCAAGGTATCCCCAAACTCAATAATCCCATCTCTAACTATTGTAGTCACACACTCATGTAAGGGTCCTTCTTCTCCTTCTTTCATATTCCAGCACCTTCTTTGAAATTAGTTCAATTAATTTCAATTGGTTATATTTTGGTTCATTTATTGTCATTCCCTTACTATCTGACTGATCTTATTTGAATTTAGTTTATTTTATCCTCTCTCACTTGACCCTTACCGAAGATGTTTCTATGGTAAAATTTGAAAAGGTTTCCCCAAATTATCTTCCTTATTCAAGTTTCTTTAGGAACTTGTTCATTATTTTTTTGTTTCCTAAAGATGGGAAGTGGCATTCCATGTCACTATTAAAACCCATTTATGTAGAAATTATGATATATCCATTTCTCTCTTCTCAACCATTTTTTTGGAAATTTCATGTAACGTAGTTAGGCTCCCGAAATTTCACTATGATTTTTCATACCAAAATAATTGTGTAGTGAATACCGTACACATTTTTCTATCAATTTTATTCAACTTTACGCACATTTGCGTAATGATTGGGGAATTATGTTTATGTATAAAACATTACTTAATAGTGAAATAAATTATGGGGATGAATGATTCTATGTGGTATGATCTATGTAGCAGACTATTGCATGAGAATGATTTGAATATGATGTGTGCATGCAGATAGATCTCCAACCCATTGGGTACAATTTAGTATCATGATATGTCAGGTTGGGACAAGTAGAGAACCTGATTCCTTTATGTGACATCTTCCACCATGATTTCATTTAGGTTTTATCCTTGAAATATATTTATTTTTCCGTACATTGTGTTGTTTCCAAATTTCCCATTTAATGATTATTATGTTGCATCATGCCATATTATTCATTTTTCTTTTATTCCTCATTGATATCCATATTGTCTAACATGTATCACTTATGTCATGTTTATTCCCTTTCTGGGATTTATATATCTCCAATTATTTATGTATGTTCCCAACTAATACCTTGCAGTTTTAGGTTCGAATGATTTTTTTGATCATGTTAATGAAGATCTCAATAATGATGTTGTATTCATGTTTTATATTATTGTGTAATGTACCTAATTCCCAATGTAATTGGAAATATAAAACATCTGAGCTATATTATCTGTAGTTTTATTTTACAAATCATGAATAAATACTAAATATATACTGGGGTTGTTACAACCTTACTCATGGTTCTCTCAACCATAAATTTCAGACATACCAAGCGTTGATATACAAACACATTGATATCTCTCTTCATTCCGTACCACTAGATATACTCTTTCAAGTATCAATACTTCATTTTAATCATTTTTATGAATTTAATACAAATAAAAATAAGACTCCACTGACAACTCCTTCCAATTTGGTATAGTTAGAACACATAAATTGTTCATAAACCTTGTCATTCTATAAAAATTAATGTTAAACTTAGAAACATTTTCCCCTATCTTTTTCATTTCTATATTTTCCTTCTTTGCCTCTTTAATAATCACACCGATAAATGGTAGAATAATCATTTATGAAACATAATATTTTACTCATTCCTTTAGGAACTCTAAATCCATACTTTGAAATTCCAAAAAAAATACCTTTTTTGATCCTCATCATGGACAAAATAAATTGATTCATTTGACTAAAAGAATAAACCAACTTGTTTTATTTCTTAGGTTTTTCATTTATTAGGAATCCATAATCAATTATAATATCTAACCATATCATTTGGAACATTCTTAACTCATTATTTGTGAATATATACATTATATATTTTTTATCAGTATATATATCACACTTTTCCCCCATAAAGATAACACCTCCATGCCTTTAATAATAAAATTACCACAACTAACTTTGAATCATGAGTAGGGAAATGTTTCTCATGAAAATTCAATTGTGGTGAGAAATATGATATATCAATTTCATTCTGTATTATAATACATGTAAATATTTTCTTGGATGCATCAATAAATATTACAAAACACTATCCACTATAGTGTAATGTAAGAGCATGTTTGCTGACTATACTTCTCTTTAGTTCCATGAAAAGTTTCTCACATTGATCTTTCCAATGGAAATTGGCCCCATTTCTAGTAAACTTATTGAGTGCATTTAGATTTTTATATTAAATTATCCTTAAGCCAGCAATAATATCCAACCAACCCATGAAAACATCTGTTCTCGGTGATTGTGTTTGGTCTGAGCCAACATCCCAGAGCAATCATCTTTAATATACCCCCTGATATACCGTATTATAGAATTATATATCCAAAAAATGAATCATTTTTTATCCAAAATTCAATATTTAAATATTTCATGAAAAAAATTCATCCTAAATATCTTCAGTATATTTCTCAAGTGATATTCATGATCTTATTTTCACTTTGAATATATAAGAATATGAACTATTACGATGTACACTATTTGATCTAGGTAATCTCTAAATATTCTATTCATTAATTACAAAGATATAGTGGGGGATTATTAAGAGTAGAATGAATCAATATTTACTTATAGTGTCTATACCATGTATATAATTATATCTTGGGTATGTCCTCCTTCTATTCCCTAAATTGATGATATCGAAAATAAAGGTGGATCTTTTAAAATTATTCATCTCTGCACAGTTCACCAAAAAAACATCCAATGAAATGTAGAGGTCATGTGTTCATTTTTTTATCATATTTTTCACTTTATAGTTGGTGTAGAGATGCATCAATCCATCATTATATTTTAGGAAATGAATTAGTGCATGCCATGGCGGCACACTTTGATGAATGAATAACTTGTCAATATTATCTAGTAGTTTTTTCTTCAATTCCTATAACTGAATAATTATAATTATATATGAAATAATTGGAATAGGTGTAGCACTGTGTATTATTTCTATTTAGAAATGTTATTATTGATTCATTGGAAAACTAGGAAACTCTTCTAATATGACATCAAAAAACTCCCTAAAAATAGGTATATCATCAATGTTGATTTTATTAGGACATGATTTGTTCATTTTTGTAGATCATTCTATGTTTTGGTTTAAACAATTGTTGTATTCCTTTTATGGCTTAAAATAAAAAATTTAACCTCAGGGTGTCTCTCTTATATTTAGTAAGAAGAAATGAGGGTAATGATGGCTTGATATAGGCTATGACCATTGTTTATATTTAGAATACATGACATGTAATAAATATGTGATGTGTATTAGACGTTGAAGGCATGTTTATGATATGTAATAGAATTTACCTAGAAAGGAAATCCAGATATTTACATGATTTGTAAAGAATTTACACATTTTGTAAATGTCAATGGACTTTTTTAATGGGTTGGACCCCCGACCCTTATTTTCCTACCATATCTGTTCACTTCCTCTTGAAAAATAGTATCTCTCCTCCCATCACACTCCATTAATGCCTAAATATATGATTTTAAGACATTCATCTTTCTATACATTGATGTTAATTTTGATCGTCCTGTTGGATGCATGTTGTTGAGATCACCATTCATATTTTACCCTCCATCATTCTCCATTCTCTTGAAGGTGTTATTTAGGTGTGCGGTAAATTGCCCTATTTTCATGGTGTTCATCTATCTTTCAGATTTCTCTTGATTTGGACCAAACCAAAGGTTAATACTATATGTG
This sequence comes from Viscum album, assembly GCA_963277665.1. Taxonomy (NCBI): domain Eukaryota; kingdom Viridiplantae; phylum Streptophyta; class Magnoliopsida; order Santalales; family Viscaceae; genus Viscum; species Viscum album. Next base: position 1,204,227,594 of record OY728135.1, read on the forward strand.
TACTCCTCTAAATGAATAAGGCAGGGTTTATAGTAGTTATCCTTCAAATTCATTTTGTTTTTTATTATGTCTTATGTGACACATTTTATACTCTCTTTTTTATTATTTAAAATATAATAACCATGTTTAATTATATATATATGATAGATTTATACAAGAATACCTTAATACATATCAGATTATGAACCCTTAATTTATAACCACTAATAGAGATGTGATGATCATATTTCCATTGTGATTATAAATGGATAAATGTCCAATCCATTCTCTAAATTATTTTTTCGTTACTTCTAAATTCTAACATCTTTATTTTATTGTACATTTTCCATGGTATAGCATTGCTAAGACACCTATCAATTTAAGATAAATTAGATAGAGGTGAGTGGGGAAACCAAATCACATAATTAAATAGAACAATGTTTATGCCAATATTATTAATTAATGTTAATGAATTATGAATAACCTCATAGACATGATTAAATCCCCTGACTATTTAAAATTTATATAATAAAAAATGGTTACCCTTATATTATAATTTGGGAAAAAACCATATTCTTTTGAAATGGGAATGGTGACCCATCTTCATTGTTATATATGGGCATGGAATCCATTTAAAACATTATTATGATATGTTCATGGAGACCCTTCTATTATAATTTTGGAATAACAATCCTTATGCTTTAGAAATTTGAATGATTTCCATTATTTATTATTTTGTATTGTAATTACATTCCTTCTACCATTAGTATGATATGTGCATTGAATCCCTATGTTGAGATATGGGCATGGTTCCCCTATATTGTGATATGGGTATGGAAACCCTTTTTCAGTTATGTGGGAATAGAAACACAACAGTTATGATATGGGAATTGGATCCCATGTGATTATGTTATTGGGCTTGCCGACCCTTATAGTTATGATATACATGCATTATGACCCTTGTTGTAATATATGGTCATGCTGACCCCTATTATTATATACATGCGTGAACACCCTTCTTGATATGATACTAGTCATGGAGACCATACTATTATGATACTAGGCACAGAAACACATGTTCATGTGGTAACTGACATGGAATCCGTGGATACATGGGAGACACATGATACAACTTACGGATGCATTAGTTACACCTAAGGTCTAGGCTTGTAGTTATAAACATTTATATATGGTTTTAGACATAAATATGTATACATTAAAAATTTGTTTACACAATTGGAATCTTTTATAGAGGATAAATGACTGAGGATAATGTATATATTGTTATCTGAATGTCCTTATAGAATCAGATATGACACATTACATCTTATTTACTACATACCATTATTACTTGCACACTTCCATATTATACACATTGACCGGATATCAATTATGGAAACCTACTAAGTATTTCTCAAACCCTATCTGATATGTTTTTTTTTCATAGAATGATTATGTGGATAAAGGTACGGATTGGGCAATCTTCACAGTGGTTGGTGCATACTTTTTTTATAGTATGTGGGTGGGGAAGTACAAGAATGAGTTATGGATAATTATTGCTATAGAAGATAGTCTTTATGGACTTTTTTATCTTTTTATTCTTATATTGTAGTTCATTATTACTTCAATGTATACCTTCTTCCTTTTATGGCCATATGACATATCATAATTTTGTATATGATCCCAAGTGTTGAAATTTACTATTGATGGATATTTTACCTTTAGTTGTCACTTATTTATCATGATTCTTCTATTTATCTATTAATTTCATCATTGTGATACCCTAAAAAAGAGGGTATAGTCCCCACATTATACCTCCTTAGACCCTCAATTCTAGTCAATTTTCTCTGGAAAATGAGGAGGTGTTATTGAGGCCATTTGGACACCAGCTCAGAAATCCATTTAGGGGCATTCAGTTCAGTACACCATAAAGTCGTATCAAAGGATCTTACTTTTATTTTGTCTTACGGTTATGGAATATTAGATAAGATGTTATAAATTCTTTGTAATTTTGAAATGAGATATCCCTATGAGTAGCTTACCTTGATATAGGGAAATTCCAAATTACATGTTATGGTAAATGTTATTCTCTAGTCTTCTTATTACAATTGATTTGATTCCACTATTGGGTGAAACACATGATGTGTGATATTAATTATTATGATTGAGATATAAATTTTGTCCTTGGCCTGATACATCAATAAATCATTGGGTATGTATCATTTTATCTGAATTATAGAATTTATATGTCATGCATTATTACATGCTACATTTATATTACTATGTGCATTTCTTCAATCATGTTTTGGTTCTTATTAAAATATCCATCAATTTTTCTAACCTTTCATGTAGGGACATAATATGTAAATTGTTACTATTTAATAGATACCACAATTCTATTTATGAGGTGTATCGGCCCTTATAAGTTGAATTTTATGATCCATATATTTCATCCTTCTAAATAAAATAACTATACAAATGTTAATGAAAATAAATGAAATTGAAATTTAAATCTAAATTTCCACTGTTAAATAGGGATTCCAATAAATATTTAAATGGTTTTTACTCTATAAATTTAAATTGACACTCTTTATACCAATAAACATAATGTAAAACTCAGAACATGACCTAGAATAAAACATAGAAGTTGGAAATTCATAGAATCTTTTATGTTCTATAAAAATGTTTGCATCACCCAGTCTAAACACATTGAGAAGGAATTTTGTTGTGACTATTACATAGGAATGATTGTAGATATTGGATTTTTGTATCTATGATGTCATTTTTGTTAAATATTATCAAAGACATTCATTTAGAATTTTTTGTGATATGATATAACAACATCCTCATGTTGTGCGCTAAGAGGGTGGTAACAATTATGCTCCAAAGGTGATGGGCCCAAGGACACCACTAATACCTCTAGTAGTGCAACATGTGGAAACTCTTTTCATACCTAATGTACTTGATGATTTTTGATTTCGATGGTACTTTTGTGTCTTAAGAAGATGATAAAGGGAGATTTGTGACCTTATTTTTTTATGTTAGATACTATGTGGGAGTTCTAGTAGCAACAACCACCTACTATTTCAGGTCATGGTAGCCCCGGGCTATAATGTTATGGCTTGAGACAGTACTATATATCTTTGAACACCTTTCGATACCTCTAAATATAAGAGTGAATCGTTATTCTTATATGATTCATAGATCCTCCAAACACTTGTGGGATATTATGAACTATGGAGGTCCGTATCGGGAAATGATTTCAAGTGATTTCCAATCATGCTTCTATGATAATTTATTCCATATGATGCTGAGGGAAAATTGTGTTGGGGAGTTCATGAACTAATTGTTGGGTTCTATGTCAGGCATGCTCAACTAAAATCATTTTATAAAGCTACATTTCTTCATTATTATATATACTACTAATGATTCATCAAAATAGATATATTTTGGGGATGGGATTAGGAATCAAATATGATATCTTGTGAATATTTTTAGGGTGACTAATTTGTCTGATATAGCGAACCAATATATCAAAATTGAGTAAAACCAAATAGAGGCTGATAGTGGGATCCTGGGCAGTTCATAACTGAGATAGGTCAGTGGTTTGGATAGTGGTTGGAAGTGACACATTGGGGCTATGATTGTGGGATGCATGTGCCAGGTGACAACCATGGGTTGTTATGTGGTTTATCACCAGTGTTGGAATCCAATGTGTATGACTCTCTAGTGTTCCAGAGGCACCATTGAGTTTCATGTTTGGGGTAGATTTGGGAATCTATGGTGTTTTTTCTAGAACATTCTATCTTTTCCTAGAGGGAGATGGTCCTTATCATCTGCACATCAAGGAGATGGATCAGTAGAACCTATCCATGTAGGTAGATAGAGTAATACTATACATAGTGGTAGAGGTGGAGGTTGTTGATAATGTATCCAGGATACAAATATATAGTTCCAGCAGAGCATACCTCCTAAGGGAAGTCTTGATGTAACTATGTGTCATGGATTAGTTATGATTACTTTAGTTCAACCTCACCAAGTGGAGTAGGGTTCTAGAGATTCTACCCATCAATGTACTTTTGTAGTTTCCCCCACAATTATGTCTACTTTATTTGAAATGGGATCTTCACATTCCTTTATCTATGTTGTTGTTGTGGAATTCCTTGAGATTTATATTCACCACTAAAGTGGTGTTTTGACACTTGAAACTTAATTTGGGAATACATTAAAAGAGTGTATGCCAATTTATGTAATTTCCCATTGAGGTAGAAAACCATCGATTCTTAAGGTACATCATCATCCTTGAGTTTAAAGGATTTGACTTAATTTTTTGGATGGACTAGTTGGTTCTATATAATTCTTATATGGATTATTATCTTTAGAGGGTGTCATTACCATCACCATAGGGTTGTGTGTATAGTAAAAATGGATAGTGGTATTTCCAGGTAGGTCGAACTAGACCACATCACCATAGGCTATGTGGATTGAGTACCCATATAGATAACCTTTTTTTAAATGAATAGAGATTACATCAGGAAAATTTCCCTCCCATAGTTGGTCATTTTTTGGGACGTTTTCCCTTGAAGACTTTTTTGGTACACCTCCTAAGGGAGAGGTATAATATACTATCAAGATAGTTACTATATCTACATAGTTATTTATTACTCCTTATACAATGATAACTAATTGTTTAAATAGATTAATAAGTAGTTAGATGACTTAATGTCAATGCTTTTATGTAGCCTAGTACTTCTCCCTTAGGTTAGTCGGTCCTTTTTACCAACAAATTTGATGACACCAATCGGTTTTTTATCTATTAACAGAACTTGATTCATATTACTTTGAGAACTATAATCTCTTACCTCATATATATGATAACATTACCCAACTCATATGTGTGAGGGTGTTCATAGAGATTGGTTAGAGATCAGGTTATCCTCGCGTGCTTGTTTGTCCATTAGATACACCATGTCTAGACATCCATAGTTCATAGAGTTTATATTAGCACAAGTTTATGATGATTGGTATTACGAAATACCAATAGGTCTTTATTGATTTTATGAATAGGTTCTCCCATCATTATCTAGATTCCTTCATAGTAGAATCTGTAGATGACCTTTTATTGTATTCTCATAAAACAAGTGACCATGATACACATATTGTGGACGTTTTGAATACACTAAGAGATCATTAGTTGTATGATAATCTCAGTAAATAACACATCTAGATAAACAAGATTAAATTATAAGGTCATATTATCTCAGTGGAAGGAGTATCGATTGACCTAGAAAAGGTGAGATTTTCATTACCTGGTAACATCCCAATAATTTCATTTGCACACAACATTTCATGGTGTCGAATGGTTACTATATTAATTTTATACAAGACTTACCATTCATAGAAACACCTATTATGGTCATAAATAATATAGGTGTGACTTTTATATAGTTAAAATCATGTGGTAACACCTTTTAATAGTTGAAAGAAACATTGACATCAACAATGATCCTTATTCATCTTGAGCCTGGTATAATCATTTCAATATATTTTAACGCATCAGGTATCAGGAAAGGAATTGTTCTAATGTAGGTAAATAAATTCATTTCATAGTGGTATCAATTGTTGGGGAATAATGAGTATAATTACATGAAATGCAATATTGAGTATTGTTGTTAATGCCAAGCACTGTTTGAGAAATTTCCTATTGGGAGAGATTCTCATGGTGTTTATGTACCATAAAAACCTCAGGTATACTTTAACATAGTGTGACTCAAAAATTAGGAAATGGAGGTGGTTTGAATATCTACATTATATTGACTTATATCTATCATATATACCAAGGATGTAAAATATTTTTACTGATGCTCTGAGCTGGAGGACTCTAACATAGGGAGTTTATGAGGCATTTGGAAAGTTGAATCTTATGGCCCTTTTTTCTAATATGAACATTGGGGATCAGAAAAACCATGGAAAGTATGTAATATCATAAATATCAATTACCTCTTCACTTTTATAAAGAATGATTATGAGCCTATAAAACCCCTTCACATTATTTCATATTTAAACATGATTTATAATATCAAATTTCACTTAATATAACTTATAATATAGATAGGTCTATTGTCAATAGGAAATTAGGTAAATTACAAAAAAACTGAAAAAATGAAAAGAAAACTCTTTATTATGAAATTATATTATATGAACATGTCATTATTTAGAACTTAATACTACATGGGATAACCTAAGGACATTCATAAGAAATGGGTGAGCGATAAAGCCCAGTAAAGGAATAAACACGTTGTAACATGAAGAATATGATAAATGCTAGACAATTGGGATATCAATGGGAAATAAAATAAACATGAATACTAAGTAATTATATATAATTATATTCATAACATAGAAATTTGGCAACAACATACAACATGATATTAGAAAGAGTCAAGGCTTATTGCATATGAAGGAGCGTGAGTCAATGCTCATTGCACATTGAGGATCATATGTCAAAGATCATTGCACATGATGGATACTGAGTGAAATCACATTTAACCTGACGTATCTTGATTATAATATCATTGTGCAAAACTTATCATTAAACATAACTTTACCCAATTCATTGGAGCACTATCTTGGTGCACCCGTCATAATTGTTTCATTTTCATCTTATGTTTGTATCATAGATCAGAGAACATTGAATCAATAGTCATAATAGATTATTCAATAGCCATGGTAATTGTGAATTCATTTATATTGATTCATAATCAGTAATTATATGTTTATAAATTCGAATACCCTTGATAGACAAATAGGTATGGTAATCACTACACAATTATTTTGGTGTGGAAAATATCGGTGAAATTTCAACAACATAACGGTGTCATATAGACATTCATAAAATGGGTTGATGTGAGAAAAATGGTAATACCATAATTTAGATACTAAATTTATAGTAATTTGGACACATAAGGAAATTGCCCCAACATAAGTAATAGTAAATACATGTCATAACACAATAATGATTCCTGATGTAAGAGAATAAAGTAATTTAACTTGTACGAAATTTTAACCTGGTAAAGGGTATTCATAAATTATCATCGGGGGGATTAAAGAGAGTGAAAAGAATATCTCCTACTTTTTAAATAAAATGGAAAATATGGGAATCATATAACACTATATCATAACATATGAAAATGTAATTTAATAAGAATAATATAAAATAAGTTCTTGAATATATATGAGAAGAGAGAAATCCATTATGAAATTTAGACATAGTAACGACTTAGGTAAGAGTCCAAATGAGGGGGAATAAATGATACCTCATAAAAACATGAATTATCTAGTGATTTAAATATTAAAATTTATTGTAAATATTATCAGTTGAAATTAAAATAATTATCTCAAATATAGTGCTCGAATTCAATAGAGGAGACAAATCCCTTACTTGGATGTGTGACTCCAATGTCTAGCGAGAGGCATCTTGGGAGCTCTATAGATCATTGGGAGGACTCCATGGAGTATAAAGAGGATTTTGAATAAGATTAAGGTAGTTTTATTGAATATAAATGATATATTTTGAGGTTTTATATAGGGAATGAGGGGGATTTATTTATTATTTATCTTATGGACACTTCATAATAAAATATTAAAAAACACAAACAATACCGTGGAGCTTTCCCATGATTTATGAAAACGGAGGGTTGTATATATTATTTTAGAAGTATAAGGATCAAATATAATAATATATTACATTTTATTATGTGTTTGCGATTCACATCTTCAATGAAATGATTTCAAAATCAAAATATATATTATAAGTCTTGGAGGATTCACTGAGAATTTACAAAAAAAAATAAACATAAAATTATATTATATTACAAAGAAAAAAATATATTTGGTTGAATATAAGTTTTAATTGTACTTATTGCAACATTATTGGGCCATTATTATTTCAAACAATAAACTTTATAGTTAGATGGTATTTAATTTTTACCTAAAATTTCGACTGTCATAAAAATTTATGAAAAATTCAATGTTGGATAATTTCAATATCATTATTCCAAAACAAATATAAATTTGTCCTAAATAATTTTCTAAATATGTGATTTTCAAATTTAAAAATAAAAACCACCATTTATTTAAAATGATTGGTTTTTGATAAAAACAGAGTTTTTCGAACCCGACTAGAAATTATATTTGACTACATAAATATTATTTGATCATTTATATTTAAAAAAGTAATCAAATAATAATATTTTATTACAATATTATTTATTTTAAAAATTACATTAATACATAAATATATATTTCCAAAAATACTAGTTTTGGTTTAAAAAATCATTTAAAAAATAATAATAATAGTAATAAAATATAACTGTTAATATATAAAAAATAAAGTAAATAATATTATTTCTATGGAATTGATATGTATCATTTTATTACAAAATCATATTCCCTAAGAGTAAGGTGTTCAATTATGGGGCTTTCATGGGGTATTTTAGTGAATAGGGATCGGGTCATGATCACAATGAGCTTGAACCTATCCCGTAAAAGGATTCTCTCTTACATAATTTGTTTGATCTAAACATGGTATTGGTCTAGATAAAACCCTAGAAATTCTATCTCCTTTGGAATCTACAGCAAATGGGATTTATAGGGTTTGATCCTACTAGTGGAGGAAATCACTTCCTTTTTATATGAAAAAATGATTTGTAAAACCACTTTATTTATACTAGTCATCTGATCACTATTTAAAGGCCATATTATCAAAATTAATGATCCATAACGATTATTTAAATCCAACTGAATAAAATAAACCAAAATATAATCATGTGGGTTCTATATCCATTAAATTAAAAGGGTTATTATATTCATACTACTTTCAGTCATTACAACCTTCCCCCTTAAGAAATTTCTCCCTCAAAATATTTTTATCTCACAATAAAACAGATGAGGATAACACTTCTTCATCCCCTTATATGGTTCCAACATTACTTCATCAAACTTGAGGTTTCACCACAACACCTTGACGAGGGGCATTGTCATATTTTTTAAAACCTTTCTCTATGATCTAAGATTTCCACTCGATGCACCTAATAGGAATGGTCAATCTCTAATGGTACCCCCTCTGGATTGAGTACATATGACGGTTTTTGAATGTACTTCCTTAAGTTGGATATACAGAATACATCATGAACTCGAGATAAGTTTAGTGGGAGTGCTAGTCAATTGTCCAATAATCCAATGTGATCATGGATCTAAAAATATTAAATGTACCTTTTACTAAGCTTTCCATTCTTCCCAAATATCATCACTCACTTCCATGGAGATATGTTGAGGAAAAAACCATGTCTCTAATATTGAACTCTTCTTCGCATCGATGATTGTCATCATATCTCTTTTTCTCTTTTTTAGAATCTGAGAAGCCTTGATGTGATTCTATATCATTTTATCCTTATCCACTATTTCTCCAACCATTTCCTAACAAATATGTTTTTGGTCACCAACTTCATTACATCATTTCGATGTTCTGCACCTCTTCCCATAAAGGGATTCGTAAGGGCCCATTTGGATGTTCAAATAGAAATTGTTGTTGTAAGAGAACTCCACCCAAGGAAAATGATTTTCCCATATTCATTTGATGTTTTTTGAGAATGATCTCAACATGTCCTAAAGTGTGTGGATAGTCTTCTCAGATTGGACATCAGTTTGAGGGTGATAATCCCTACTAGAATTTAGATAAGTGTTAAGAGAATGTTGAAGACTTTTCCAAAACATAGAGGTGAATCTTGGATCTTGATCAGAAAAAATTGATAGTGGTACTCCATGAAGACTTACCACTTACCTGATGTATATCTATTCCATTTGATCTAGTAAGAAATAAACTCTAATTAAAATGAACTATGCAGACTTTGTAAGATTATCCACAATAACCCAGAAATCATTTTTCCCATTGGATGTCATTAGATGTTTAGAGAAAAATTATGGGGTGGTTTTTTCCCATTTCTATGTTGGTATGGGTAATGGTTTCATCATACCATTAGAATTATATCATTTATCCTTTACATTCTTACATATCAGACACTCTTATGTATATTCAACAATCTTTATCTTAATGTTATCCCACCAATAGTGCTCTCGGAGATCTCCTTACATATTTGGGTTTCCTATGTCAATGGAGATAGTCAAACTTTTTACAACATCCAAAAGTTATTTCTTTTTCTTAGGATTTGATGGAACACCAAGTCTTTAAAAAAATCCTGCAATTCCATATTCTTTAACATTGATATCTATGGATTTAAATTTTCTGATAGTTTCTACTTTTTTAAATTTTCCCAAATCTTTTTTTTGAGCATCCTTGAACCAATATAAAATAGATATTTGAAAAATTAATTTATGAAGGGATTGATGGTTTCCTTTCTTAATTATCCCCATGTGCATCATCTTCATGTCTAGTATGATTAGATCCTTCTCGATTCGCATCAACAATATAATTTATGGGTCCATTCAACTTAGATCATTCACCTACTTTTTTCATTCCCAAGATGGTAGTGGATTTAGCAGTCATAATAATTGATGGGATCTAACCATATTAATTGGAACATATTCATTTATTTCAAATTAAATATATATTTGAAACTTTTTTGATCTTTATATATTTCACACGTCTCCCCAAAGAGATAATGTAACCAGATATTTATCACAAAGATCACATATGATAACTCTAGATAATGTATGCGGTAGATTTTCTCGTCAATTTACAAATTATATGAGGAATAGGAAATGAATTTGTCAATTTTTATAAACAGACATCCGAATTATATCGTTGAATCATTACTAAAAACCACAAAATCTCCACAGATGGGGTTTGTTTAAGCATAGGGGCAGTGAGAAGCCTCATTTTCAAATTCATGATTCTTTCTTCACATTCATCATTCCAAGAAAATTTTAATCCCATCCATGTTATCATAGTAGGATGGTTTAACAATCATGATTAATTTCTCAAAAATTGGCAATAATATCTAGCTAACATGAGGAATCTATAGATATCTTCTACAGATTTTGTCGTTCACCATCCCTCAATTTATTTTTTCTTTGAAGAATCCATATATATCCCATTTATTTTGATGAAACTCCCAAATAATGAGACTTCCTTCAACCCAAACTCAAGCATTTTGTACTTTCCACACTGCATCTTCTTTCTCAAGGTATTTAGAACAATTATCAGATGCCTTTAATAATCCTCCTTAGTTTTGGAGTATAATAGAATATCATCTATTAAGACTGCCAAAAATTTGTTGATGTAATTTCTAGAGACTCTATTCATAATTTATATGAAGATTACTAGAGGATAAGTAAGTCCAAATGGAATCACTAATAACTCCAAATGCCCATACCCTATACAAAAAACCATTCTTGGGGATATCATCCTTCTCCACCCTTACTAGGTAATATACTGACTGAATATCCACTGGGAGAAGTATTGTGCTAGACATAGCTGATCATGCAAGTCATCAATTCATGGAAAATGATACTTGTTCTTTATCATGATTTTTTGATCTAATGATAATAAATGAAAATTAACATTGACACATTCTTTTTCACGATAAAGAAGACTAGTGAACACCATGGTGAAGCACATGGGCATATAAACACTTTATACAGATTCTCATGTAATTTTTATTTAGCTCCTCACGTTTATCAAGAGCCATTATATATGGAGTTTTGGATATTGGACATACATCAGGTATAAATTCAATAAAAACTCCACCTCTCATCTAGATGGAAGACTAGGAAATTCTTCAAGAAACACATTAGAACATTCCATCATAATAGGAATCACTTTGAAAATAATTCTTTCATTATACACAATAATTTGAGACAGATATTCTATCTCCTAGGGAAACAATATCCATGATTGAGATGATGGTGCTAAAGAAGATTCATCTCCTCCTTACACTTTTATATAATCAGGGTTCAATTTACTATATGCATATTCATTTCTCTCTCACAGAAAAATATTTTGGCTCTATAAAGGGAAAGATAATCCCTGAATAGATTGCCTTAAATTAAACAAAGGGAAGTTTGAAATGGTTCTCTAAGAGTTTCAATTCTCAAATTGTGATTGGGGGAGTTATATATATTGGATTCAATAATTTCCCCATTTTCCTCCTACTTGCACTTATATAAAATTGTGGTTCAATTCACCATATGATGATTGATTTACCTCTCACAGAAATATATGTTGGATATATAAAGGGGAAGCCAGTCCATGCCTATTATTGTATAAAATTATACCAAGGATAGTATGAAAATGTTCTATAAGAAGTTTAATCATCAAATAGTGATAGAGAGGAGTTATATATATGGGATGCGATAATTTTCCCATTTTTGGTTTTCACCGATATCTCTACATACAAGATTTTTGGTGGTCTTTTAATAGTTATACTAAAATTTCTTGAAAAAAATAATGCCTAAAACTATAGACAATAACCATATCTTTCAGTTTTTTATTTTCGTGTTACATTATTCTAGATAGGCTTAGGGTTGAGTACTTTTAAACTATTAAACACAAAAATGGGAATCCAATGAAAATAAACTGATAACTTGCATTTATTTCATTAACTTATGTTATTCTAGGATATAGTCTATATTATCCCTAATCAACTACCAAACATATATTCTTTGGGAATTTTTTCTTTTATTCCCTTACTAATTATTTATAATGAGTTTATGGATGTACAAAATCATATCCCCTAAGAGTGTCAAACTACTTGTGTAGTATGGTATGTTTATTCATACCAGGTTACCGCATGTCAATCCCCGAAAACCTTGTAAGAGTTTTTACTCCAAGGTAATACCATTCCATAAAAACGTCCAATTATTGTACATATACTAGAATTTATTTACATGATACACCACTTCGGCTATACTTTCAAAATTTAGTGATATTTTCTAACACTTATTCTTATCCATAAGGGTTTTCACTAGGGTTTTCTGATATTAATCCCAAAATTAACTAAACATATCCTTTGATACCAAATATAACAATAATACTCTTTATTTCATATTTAAACATGATTTGTTACATAAAATTGTACTTAATACATCTTAGAAGATTGGGAGGACTAGTTTCATTAGGAAATTAGGTACATTACTTAACAACGTAAAGCATGAAAAGCAATATCATTATTGAAAACTTATTTTACATGACCACACTATTCCATCGTACTTAATACTACATGGGATAACATAAGTACAAATATAAAAAAGGGGTGAGCTATAAATCATAGTAAAGGAATAAACAAGGAATAACATGTGGAATACAATACATGTTAAACAATAAAAATGTCTATGGAACATAAAAGGAACATGAATATTATGACATGATAAAGTATGGTAGTAATAACATGGGAAATGTCCAACCACATATTGCATGATATTATCATGAGTCAAGGATCATTGCACAAGGAGGATCACGAGTCAAAGCTCTTTGAAAAAGGTGGAGAATGAGTCAAAGCTCATTTCACTTGAAAGATCATGGTTCAAAGATAATTTCACATGAAAGTGCATGATTCAAAGCTCATTTCACATGTTGTATCATGACACTAAATATCACCCAATTAATTTGAGAACTATCTCGGTGCACCATTTATAATCAATTTATTTTCAAGCTAAAGTGTTCCACATAGATCATAATTCATCGATTAATTAACCATCATAGTTTATTTCATGATCAAGGAAATTTGTAACACATACATATTTATTCACATTCGATAAGTATATATTCATACATGTGAATATTCATGATAGATAAATGGGAATGGTATTCACTACACATGGATTTTGGCATCGAAAATCGTGGTTCCATTCGGGTAGCATTACAGCGTCACATAGAAATTCATAAAATGGGTTGATGAATGAAAAATGTGTATCACATCATCTATATATGAAATTCACTATAAGTGGTACATGGAAGGACATTCCCAAACATAATTTATTGTAAATATATTTCATGTCACAAACCAACCCGGTTCGACCCAGAACCGGTCACCCGAGCCGGCACGTGATATGGCCTGAGGGGTGTTCCCAATCCCCACGGGCTGGAAACTAGTGCCAGGCATCAAAATTAAACAGGTGGGAATGATTTGGCCCAAAAGAAAATAAACTATGCAGTGGGAAGAAAATAGAACAGAAGAAAATAAATAAAGAACAACCAACAATGCTACTAACCTGACCACGACCAAAATTCAATGTGACCCCGTGGGTCACTCTCAAATACCACAACCAACATCGCTCAAGGAGAACAACTGAAGTAGTATCCTGTAACAGAACTAAAAACAATAAGACACTATAGGAGAGAGTATTAAAACTCAGTAGGTAGTCCCGACTAATTATATTCCCAATGCACGTACCATTAAACAAAGAATTTATCAATTAGAGGTTTGCCCTAAATTATATAAAATATGGTTTCCACACACACATTCATTTCGAAAACAAGTAGCATTACATTGCACTTTTTAATTTAGAACAAGTTTAATGATGAAAGAAACATGTGCATTTCATTTTTAAAACATTTTGAAAACAATTAAAAAATCCAAACATTAGTTGTTATTCAAAAGGAAAAATCACACACAACACACACTATGGGAAATAGAAAAAATGGCACCCATTGGTTAGCAACTGAACTCGACCTATCAATCGACCTCCACATACAAATAAACATTAAAACAAACATGGGTCGAACCTAGGATATCGTGAATAATTCAGAACATACTATACATGTGACTCATGCTGAAAGCATGCCCTAACTCGATGACGTCATAACGCCCTATCGCTCAGCATAGCCCTACATAGCCTAACCGAGGGGCCCAATCCTCATAGCAGTAATAACTCAGTATTCCCCTATTATGGGGCACTAGCCAGTGCGTATTCTAAACTAGTGCAGCAATCGTTCTCAGATGATTCACTCACTATGCCAGGTTCCCATGTCAACACATACAATAAAAAGGGGTGCATCCACAATTTAAATCAATCAGTCACGATGCACAAACATCACATACAGATCATGCAATCAACGCACCCCAAAGATCACCCTTGAATGGGTTTTCCAAAATAATTTATTTTATTAAAGTGTCAAACTGGCCTTCACAAATTTTATAGAAAAACCTCATTTCTCGAGAAAGATAAAAACACATGTTCAAAATAAATCAATTATCTTTAAAACTAGAAGTAAATTTGAAATGCTATAAATTATGTTTAAAGGAAAAAAGACATTCTTTCAATACTGGGTGTCCGTACGTCCAGAAAATGTTTCATGTGATCGGTATAAAATAAAAATCTCTTTTCACACCAAATAATCATTTAAAATTTTAATTATCTTATGTTATTTCTCATTCATTAAAATTAATAAAACATCAAGAAATTAATAAATTCTAAATTTAAAGGTGAGTGTAGTGGGGGACCTACCTCGTCTCACTGTCCAAACACAACGACGTAACGCGCATCGCACGGGAACACAAGCGTGCGCACAAGCTGATGATCGCATGAGCGGGGGAAAACCATGCAAACGCGCTTCAATCGCAAAGATAAAAAAACATGAACACAGGCTTAAAACAATCCAAAAAAAACATCACAAAAGAACCACCTCAACCTACTTTGAAAACATAAATCGTACCATCGATACGATTTAATAAACCAGATTAAAAAAATTACAAAAAAAATTCAAAGCAAGACTCCCGAATTTACACACCCAAAACCGAATTTCCACATTGCTCACACTATTCACACATTTTATAAAACCACATAAACAATTTATAATAATACATTCATAGGGAATGAAAAAAGAGGTATATAAAATATCCAAACCATCTCCAAAAAAACATCTACCAACACGCGCACACCTCCACCCCTTTTCTAAAACACAACTCGCACCTCATAACCAACCCACAACATGAAAACAAGAAGCACGACAAGCATTCTAAAATTGTTAAATAACATCATGGTCAACTATTTAATCCACGAGAAACAAGAATCGTCAAGAGATCAATGCGGTTCTAAAATGAAAGTGAAAGGCAGAGGGATACCAACTAAACGATGAAGAATGTTTGAAAAATGGGGCAAGCCCACATGCGCACCTCAAACGCATCCACGAGAAGCAAAAATTTGACCCGACACAGCGAAGGTGGTTACACCATTTATGGATTTTCACACAAAAATAAGACCCTAACCATTAAATAACCTTATATCAAAGGAAGGAGGGAAAAATAATACCAAAGAGGGGGGGCTGCCGGAGATGTGAAACCGGACAGGGTTTGTGTGTGCTGTAGGAAAAAGGGGATCATGGGTCGTTGGTGGTTGGAGGATGGAGAACAACCAGGACAGTGGGACTACTGCGGAGGCCGGGAGGGAAAAGTGGGGGAAAAGCTGAGATGCGGGCTAGAGGCAAGGGAAGAGCGCACTGCCGCTGGATGAGGGTGTTGGGCGACCAAAGGCTGAGGTGCAGGAGGAAATCCTGGAGGCGAGATGATGTTGGGTGCTGGGAGCGGAGCAACTGCAGGATGACGAGTGCGGTGACATCCGCTGGGCTGGTGCAAGGAAGTGCTATGGAGGGGGTGGCTCGTTCTGGTGGAGACCGAGGGGAAGGGAGCGCCGTATGGGGTGAAAGAGGGGGGGTGTGGGCGGAGTTGGTGTGAGTGGGAGCCGGAGGCAGCGAGAGGAGGCGACGAGTGGTGATGGGAGCGCAGGCTGGGGCGCCTGCATGAGAACCAGGGAGGGAGGGAGGCCGTAGATGCAGCACTGCACATAGGAGAAGGAATGGGTAAGGGGTGCGGGCTACGGCTCAAACAGGAAGGGGAAGGGATTAGGATTATGAAAAAAATCATTTTATGATATAATAATAATAATAATAGTGATAATAATAATAAGAATAATCAAAATCATAATAATATAATTATTAATTAAAATAATATAAATAAAAATAATATAAAACCAAAATAATTTTAACAAAATAACAATAATAAAAATAAAAGGAAAAAATAAAAATAAAAATAATAAAAAAAATTACACCTCATTAATAATAAAATTCTCAATTACATAATAATAATATTATTATCACAATTTAAACATTTAACCCAATTTATTTACATTAATTATTATTTATTTTTATCGTTAGACGGTTGCACGACACCCAAGCTGACCGCGCGGCTACCGCCCACTGTGTGGTGACCGCGCACGGTCCAAACCCCACCAAAAATTTCAAACAACAAAGATCCTTCACCGGGACCCAGCCCAATCCTCGATGTGACAATCTGGAGCCCAGAAATAATAAAAATAAAAATAAATTAAAACATCAGTGTGTGAAAATTCTCCCCAACACAGAAACTTTCGGCCCCTAGAAAGTCACCCAACTCAATGATAGGCAAAACCAAAACCCATGCCCGATTGATACCAAAACAAACCACGATACAAGAGAATAGGAGAACACGAGTGGGTTCTCCCCACCACAAGAGATCAACTAATGAGAAATTTTAACATCCAACTATACCACCCAGGGAAGGGGGTCGACGGGGGAACTCCCAACTAACCCAAACTACCTTCTATAGCATAAGTGAAACGTCACCTCCACTAAAACATGGAACTCTCGACTCAGACCAAAGAAAGCCCAAAAACAATAGAAAAAGCTCCAAACAGAACATAACCCAAGAAGTAAACTCGAGAATTACAACAAAAGTCGATCCATCCATCAGCACTTACACCCCCAAACGAACACAATCAAAATGAGATTAACCGATACAGGGTTTAGACACACTTCTAAAGAAAAATGTATAATTCAAAGAATCATAATTCAGTTAAACCAGACTATTTTGATTACAATGAACACTTCCATCCTAACTTCACGAAGAAACAATGGACCTACAACAATGCCCAAAACTATAACAGTGGAAGAACGATAACGGAAGGACTTTAAATCTTTTATTGGCAACACGGAACACCAAAACCTGAACTGTGGCTTCACAACCCCGACATCTCCTGACTACACGCGAGCTTCACCCCATGACATATGGCTGAGGATTTGTTGGTTGAAGCATCTCATGCCTCATAGTCAGGCACTGTAACCTTCTGGTCAGAGTGTCTTCTTCATACTATGCTTCCGGCAAAACTTCTATAGATAACCTAGACACCTGAAATGATGGCATGTCC
This sequence comes from Viscum album, assembly GCA_963277665.1. Lineage (NCBI taxonomy): Eukaryota > Viridiplantae > Streptophyta > Magnoliopsida > Santalales > Viscaceae > Viscum > Viscum album. The sequence goes on from OY728135.1 coordinate 1,204,245,771, forward strand.
TCGGCGGGGTGTGACATGATGGCTTTGCATTCCCTAAATCTCTCCACTAATGGCACACCATTGAAAAATCCATCAAACTGGGAACCAGAGTCACTACTGAGGACCCTTTAGAAACAGATCCATCTAACCCACTCTGCTCGCCATATGGGGGACCTTGAAGAGCAATTGGATAGGATGGATTGTCAACCGTCTGCGCTCCGGAGACCAACTCAGCTAAAAACACCTCATGTACCAACTTATGCAAAATGATGGCCCCAAAAAGGGAGGACCCATTCTTTGATCTCTAGAAAAAGACCCCTGATGAAGGGAGGAGTCTTTATCAAATCCTACGACGCTACCTCTAGATAAAGACACAAGTTCCTTGAAATTTTCAACACATGCTTTCACTGTCTATTGGCCCTGTTGAATACGCATGATCTCTTCCACTTTCTTTGTCTTCCCCTCTTCATGTATAAACCATCAGATGAAGATGACTTCAAATAAATTCCACGTTATCCCAACTTGCAGTGATGGAAGGGTGAACATATCCTACTCTTCATGAGTTGGACCTTCAAACAGACCCAAAATGACAGGAACGCTAACAGCTTCATGAGTTCCCAATACCCTGAAGACGCGCTCAACCTCTTCAAGGCACTGAACTGACTCTAACAGACTCCAATCACCGTAAAGGATAGACAACATCCAAGAAGGACCGATAACTGGGCATGGCTTATCCGAAACTCTGGGGACCTTTCTAGGTAGCATTTTCTGAACGACGTATAAAACACTAAACTAAAACCGATATCAAATCAAAGCAATATCATTGAAAGCACCATCATCCAAAAACAACCATCTCAAAAACCAAACAACCACAAACACAACCCGAAATTCTCTGTCAAAAATTCCCGTTCAATTTTAAACTCCAAAACCACCCCCTTTTTTTCAAAACTGCTTTCTTCCAAGACTACTCTCCAAATACCAAATCCAATTTTCAAACCAAAATCACATTCCAAACCCATATTCCCCTTTAAAATCCAATTTAGAAAACAAGGTCATGCCTTTAATTTCAAACACACCTAGGTAATCCCATGAACTGTTTCACATGTATTCATCCACTTTAATTCATACACACCAACATGCACTTTCCACGCATCCTCACACATGTGAAAACGTTCATAATGAGTACCTGAGGTTTCAACTCAAACTATTCTCGACCAATTTCCAAGCAAAAATAAGTTTTCCTAACCAAAAGAATTCAGTTTTAAAACACATTTCATAAATTTAAAGTCATTTAAAAGAAATCTGTCCCATTTCAAAAAACCCTTTTCACTTCCAAGATCGCACTTGCACCAACCATAATGAAAACAAAACTCAACTTGCATCAAACCACCGGAGGGACTAGTAGTCACACTTAACCTGGCGACATGGAAGTGGGTCATTCCCCAAGTAAGCATCAACAACTAGGATGAATTTAAACCATGTACCTGAACTCCACATGGGTCACTACTCCATGTGAGATCACAATGTAACATCAGTTTAACTCCATTGTCATCCCTCAATCAAAAACATACTAGAATGAAACAAAGACTCAATTCCCGGACTACCCCTAGTGACTCGAGGTGCGGAACGGGCGAGGGTTCATGACATCCTTCCCGTACATACCTCTCGAATCCCTAAAATTTTAATCTCCACCTACCGGACATCCCCAAAAACAAGAGCCTCATCTGATACCATTTTTTCACGAACCAACCCGGGTTGACCCTGAATTGGTCACCCAATCCAGCCCACGACATGGCCTGAGGGGCGTTTCCAATCCCCACAGGCTAGAAACTAGTGCTGGGTATCAAAATTAAATAGGTGGGAATGATTTGGACCAAAAGAAAATAAACTAAGCAGTAGAATGAAAATTGAATAAAAGAAAATAAATAAATAACAACCAACAACGCTATTACCCTGACCACGACCAAAACTCTATGTGACCCCATGGGTCAGTCTCCAATACCACTCCCAACGTCTCTCAAGGCGAACAACTGAAGCTGGAACCTGAAACATAACTAAAAAAAGAAAACACTATAGGTGTGAGTATTAAAACTCAGTATGTAGGCCTGAAAAATTACATTCCCAATGCACATACCATTAAACAAATAATTTATCAATTCCAGGTTTGTACTAAATTATATAAAATATGGTTTCCACACAAAATTTCATTTCTAAAACAAGTAACAGTCCATTACCCTTTTTAATTTAAAACAAGTTTAATGTCGAAATAAATATGTGGATTGCATTTTTAAAACATTTTGCGAACAATTTAGAAATCCAAACATTAGTTGTTAGTCAAAAGGAAAAATCACACACAAAAAACAACACACAATAAGGGCAATGGAAAAAGTGGCACACATGGGCCAGCAACATAACTCGACCTCTCAGTCGTCCGCCACATACAAATAAACACTAAAAGAAACATGGGTCGAAACTAAATGATCGTGAACAATCCATAACATATTTTACATGTGACTCATCCTGAAGGCATGCCCAAACTCGATGAAGTCATAATGCCCTAACACTCGGCATAGCCTTGTATGGCCAAACCGAGGGGCCCAATCCCTATAGCAACAATAACTCAGTATTCCCCTGCAATCGGGCCACTAGCCAGTACAAATATTAAACTGGTGCAACAATCGTTCTCAGAAGATTCACTCACTATGTCAGGTTCCCATGTCAACACATACAATAGAAAGGGGTGCATCCACAATGTAAATCAATCAGTCAGGATGCACAAACATCACATAAAGATCACACAATCAATGCACACCAAATATCACCCCAGAATGGGTTTTCCAAAATAATTAATTTTATTAAAGTGCCAAACGGGCCTTCACAAATTTTAAAGCAAAACCTCATTTCTCGAGAAATCTCAAAACACTTGTTCAGAAGAAATAATTTATCTTTAAAAATAGAAGTACATTTGAAATGCCGTGAATTATGTTTAAAGGCCAGACATGCATTCTTTCAATACTGGGTGTCCACTCGTCAAGAAAATGTTTCAAGTGATCGGTATAAAATAGAAGGCTCTTTTCACACCAAATAATCATTTAAAACATTAATTATCTTATATTATTTATCATTAATTAAAATTAATAAAACATCAAGGAATTAATAAATTCTAAATTTAAAGGTGAGTGTAGTGGGGGACCTACCTTGACTCACTGTCCAAACACAATGACGTAACCCAGCTCACACGGGCGCGCAAGCGCGCGCAAGCTGACGATTGCATGAGCATGGGAAAACCTTTACAACATGCTGCAACCGCAAAGATAAATAAAAAACATGAACACGGACTTAAAACAATCCAAACAAACAAACAGAACAAAATAACCACCTCAACCTACATTTAAAACACAACTCGTACCATCGATACGATTTAATAAACCATTTTAAAAAATTATAAAAAAAATTCAAAGACAATCTCCCGAATTTACACACCAAAAACCAAATTCCCACATTTCTCACACTATTCACACATTTTATAAATCCACATAAACAATTTATAAAAATACATTCATGTGGCATGTCAAAATAGGTATATAAAAAATCCAACCCATCTCCAAAAAAACATCTACCAACACGCGTACACCTCCTCCCCTTTTCTAAAACACAACTCGAACCTCATAACCAACACACAACATGAAAACAAGAAGCAATAAAAGCATTCTAAAATTATTAAATAACATCATGGTCAACTATTTAATCCATGAGAAACTAGAAGCCCCAAGAGATCAACGCAGTTCTAAATTTAAAGCGAAAGGCAGAGGGATATCACCTCAAATGATGAAGAATGTCTGAAAACTAGATCAAGACCCCATGAACACCTCAAACTCATCCACGAGAAGCTTAAATTTGACCCAACACAGCGAAGGTGGTTACACCATTTAAGGATTTGTGCACAAAAATCATACCCTAACCACGAAGTAACCTTATATCAAAGGGAGGTGGGAAAAAGAATACCAAAGAGGGGGGGTCCTTCCTGAGATGTGAAACCAGACATGGGTTGTGCACGATGGAGGAAAAAGGGGATAGCGGGTCATGGGTGGTAGGAGGATGGAGCAAAAGCAGGAAAGAGGGACTACTGCAGAGGCCAAGAGGGAAAAGCGGGGGCAAAGCTGAGATACAGGCCAGAGGCATGGGACCAGCACATTGTCGCTGGATGAGGGTGTTGGACGAGCAAAGGCCGAGGCACAGGAGGTAATCATGGAGGCGAGTTGATGTTGGGCGCTGGTAGTGGAGTAGCTGCAGGACAACGAGGGTAGCAGCGGCCACTGGGCTGGTGCAAGGAAGAGCTATGGAGAGGGTGGCTCGCGCTGGTGGAGGCTGAGGGAAAGGGAGCGCCGCATGGGGTGAAAGAGGGGGGTGTGGGTGGAGGTGGTGTGAGTGGGATCCGATGACGGTGAGAGGAGATGGCGAACGGTGCTGGGAGCGGAGGCCGGGGTGTGAGAAGGAGAACCGGGGAGGGTGGGGGGTCGTGGATACAGCACTATGCATAGGATAAGGAAAGGGGAGGGGGTGTGGGCCGCGGCGCAAATAGGAAGGGGAAGGGATTACAGTTAGGGGAAAAATCATTTTATGATATAATAATAATAATAGTAGTGATAAAAATAATATGAATAATCATAATCATAATAATAAAATTAATAATTTTAACAATATAAATAAAAATAATATAAAACAAAAAATATTAAAAAAATAACAATAATAAAAATAAAATAAATAAAATAAAAATAAAAATAATAAAAATAATAACACCTCATTAATAATAAAATTATCAATTACATAAATATAATATTATTATTACAATTTAAACATTTAACCCAATTTTTTTTACCGAAATTCTTATTTATTTTTATCATTAGACGGTTGCGTGGCACCCAGGCTGACCACGCGGCTACCGCGCACGGTCCAAACCCCAACAAATATATCAAACGACGGAGATTTTTTACCAAGACTCAGCTCGATCCTCGACGCGAGAATGGAGAGCCCAGAAATAATAAAAATAAAAATAAATTAAAACATCATGGTGTGACAATTCATAACATATTAAAGAATCATAAAGTAAGAGGAGAAATAAAAAGAACCTAATGAAATTTTAGCATGGTAACATGTGTACATAAAGGATCATAGTGGGAATAATTAAATTGAATGGAATATGTCCTATTATTTATATAAAATGAAAATTAACAGATTAATTTAACATCATGTCCAATGATAGAAAAATGTAATTAAATATGTATATCACAAAATAATTGCTTGAATGGAAAGGAGAAGAGATAAATCCCTTGTATAATTTAGGCATAGTAATTTCATAGGTTAGTTTACAAATGATGGGGAATAAATGATACCTATTAAAAATAAAATCAATTGTAAAGTGAGTTAATTATTAAAAATTAATGAAAATGTAGGAAATTGAAAATAAAATAACTAATATTAAAGATTGTTCTTGAATTAGAAGGTTAGTAGAGAAATATTTTAATTTGATATGTGACTCCAAAGGCTTGGGAGAGGATTCGTGGGATATTGAGTGATCCTGAGAAGGACTATAGGGAGTAGAGGCCAGAGGGTTGATGATATTCAAAGAGTTTGAGTGAAAATAAATCGGAGGTTATGTGGGCTTATATAAAAAATGATGGGGATTTCATTACTATTTTAGTTTTGGACACATCATAATAAAATATTCAAAACCAAAAAATATCCCATGGTTTCAGAAAAATTGTCATGGTATACATTATTTTATGAAGCCAAGGTCCAAAGATAATGAAATATTTACCTTTCTTATATATAGGTGAGTCACACTTTTAAAGAATTGATTTTTACATCTTACAATATATTGTAAGTCTGAAAGGATTCACTAAGTACTTATAAATAAATAAAATAAACATAAAATTACATTATTTAAAATTGAAAACTTATATTTGGGGGAATATAACTTTTATTGTATTTATTAAATCATTATTGGGAAATTACTATGTAATGAAACACACTATATTTATACGATATTTAATTTTTACCCAAAAAAATTGACTTTTCGAAAAATTATAAATAATTCACCAATAGATAATTTTGATTTCCTGATTCCAAAAATAATATTAATTTTATCTAATGATTTTTCTAAATATGTGAATTTTCACTTTTAAAATAAAAAAATGAAATTTATTGAAAATCACAGTTTTTTACAAAAACCATTTTTTCGAACCCTAAGAAATTGCATTTTACATCATACAAATTATATGATAATTTTTTTAGAAATAGTAACTCAAAAAGAATATTTTATAAAAATATTATTTATTTCAAAAAAATCCATTAATTCATTTAAATATATTTCTACAAAATACGATTTGGGATCTAAAAAATCATTTAAAAATTAATAATAAAAGGAAGAAAATATATTAATTATTCTATAAAGAATAATGTAAATAATCTTAATGATAGGTTCATCATACATATCCTTTTATCACACCATAATATGACCTAATAGTAAGGTTCACAATTGTGGATATTTCATGGTGAAATTTAGTGAACACGTTTTCAAGAGTGATATTGATGATCTCGAACTTATCCCATAAATGGTTTCAATCATGATTAAGTTGTTGGATCGAGGAATGGTTGTGGTCTAGGGAAAAACGCAAAAGTGATATCTCAATCGAATGCTCAGATAAATGGGATTTATAGGTTATGATCCTACATGTTGAGTCCATCATGTCCTTTTTATATTCCAAAAGTATTTGTTAAACCACTATATTTATACTAGTCATGTAATAATTTTTTAGTGGCTATATTATCAACGGTAATGATACTTAATGATAATTTAAATCCAATTGGATAAAATAAAACATAAGAAGTGAATGTTCATTCTATATCCATTAAATCAAAAGGTAAATTTTATTCATAATAGTTTTTTTTTTCTATACATAACTATTTTTCAAACCCTAAGGGTTTGGTCCTATGGGAGAGTATCTCAGGTGAGGACATGCCTTTAGATAGGTCTATCAATATGGACAACATCATGTAAATTCATGGCTTTATCTTGGCCCTATAGTCATTATAGTGGCACTAAAGTGAGAGTCACATGATTCCCATTGCATAGTGAACCCCAGGTATCTCTAATATGTAACGTGATATGCACTAACTATATTGGTGGCTAGAGATGAAGCATCATATAGTATCATTTATCACTAGATGCTCCACATATCAGTTGGTGAACTAAGTTGACCAAAGACCTACTATCTTTAAAAAGTCACAATCAGTCCTAAAATAGAAATTGGAATATTTTTTATGGATTTTGTATTTGTATAACTGAGTTCACCTCAATGTAGTGATGCATTTTGGGCACTTGTAGATCGACTGGAAATAGTAACCCACTTCATTCCAATTCGAGAAACATTGTCAACTAATGATTTGGGAAGGATATATGTTGATAATATCATATGGATACATGGAGTACACTATATTTCTATTTCAAATAGGGATGGTCATTCTATATTGAGGTTATGGTTGGGGTTATAGAGATATTTTGGTACGTTGGTCCTTCAAAGAGAAATATTTCACCCTCAGACCAATTTCTAGTCAAAAAAGATGATAGAAACATTAGAGGACATGTTCAGAACTTTTTTCTTTGATTTAACCAATATTTGCAGTAAAATATGACTCTCATCAATATCTCTTATAGAAATAGTTACCATGTGACGATACATATGGAACCTTATAATGCCATATATGGTAGGTCATGTAATTAAATCATTCACTAGTTATAGGCTACAATGGTAGCACTACTATATTCACTTCTCATCCAGGATTATTTGGAGTAGATTTAGTTGTTTGTAATGTGTATGTTTACCACTAAATCTAGAAAGAAAGAATATATCAATTTTCATCGATGACCTACGGAGTTCGAGGCCAGTGATTGAGTTTTCTTATGTTTTTCACCTAGACATGGAAGTATAAAGATACCAAGGAAAGGAAGGTTTTTTCCTCATTATGTAAATCAATTTGAGATCTAACAGATAGTCGAGTCAATATCATATTTGTTTTATTACCTCAGAGGCACCGTTCCATGCATGATGTCTTCCACATTTCACAACATCACCATTATCATACTGATCTGCCTCTTAATTTTGGATCCCAAGGATGTAGAGCTGGATTTCGATGCTTATTTTTAGGATTATCCTATATGATTCCTCAATTGGATCCCAAATACTTTCCAATGACATTTTATCCCTTTAGTATGTGTTCTATGGAAGGATAGACTATTATAGTACAGCTCTTCAGAGTGGGAGACCGATGTACATTCTCAGTGGTCAAAGTTGTCCTTATACAGTGTCTTACTGCCCTCTAAGAGAAATATGGGGATGAATTTATATATTGGGGGGAGACTATAAGAACCTGGGTTTTCTTTGAGGAATGTATCCCTATAATATTTGGTAAAATCCAATTTTTTATGACTCTTATGGATTATAAATAATAAAGCACGGATTTGGGAAGGTCTTTGATCATTGGAAAGAAGGAAGTAGGGGAATGAAGGAAGAATATAGGCCAAGTACATGAAATTTATTTTTTATAAATGGAATATAGTCACCATGCAACTTTTATTGGACTTGGTATGCTAGTTCATGATGTGTATTGGACTTTCACTGAAATTAAAAGGTCAGAATTTACATGAAGTGTAAAGAATTTACAGATCACTTAAATGTTAGGGGGTGTTTATAATGGAGAATACCCCCCCACACATCTATTCATTCCTACTCTCCTCTCAATCTATGAAATAATAGGCTCTCTCCTTCCTTTCAACTCCCTTGATTTCTATAATTAGTAATTGAAGTTGTTGCTCCATCAGGACTCTTATCTGAATTTTGATTATATCATTGGAAGCATGCTGGTGAGTTCCTCATTTAGCATGAAAATTTCATTAGTTTTTTCTCTCTATGGAGATATTTGGGTGTAATATCATGTTCCATATTCTTAATTCATTCCTATATTTTTCTGATTTTTTCCGATCTAGACCAAATTAAAATTGTAATATTAGATGAGTGATCCTCTACAAGTATTCACTGAGTAGTCATGTAATTATCCCAAAAATTCAGGATGTTTTATGTTATGTGTAAGGTTTTTAATGCCAATTTATCCTCATATTTCCATAAATTATGTAATCCAATTTTAATTAAATATTAATGATAGATCTACACTATCATCCCTTAATACATATCTGATTAGGCCCCCATTAATTGTAACCCCCCTTGGTGGTTGTTGATCATGTATCCTTTGTGCTCATAAAATACTAAATTGTAAAATAATCATATAAATGGTTTTTTATTGAAACATAAATTGTGAAAGCGTTATTGGAATGGATAATTGTTACAGTATAAAATGAATTACTCACCTATCAAATTTACGATTAATTATAGGGAGGCGGGTAGTGAGACCACATCAAAACATTAAACAGAAAAAATGGTAACACCCTTGTTATTATTGGATGTAAATGAGTAATAAATTACTTATTTACACTGGTTAAATCCCTTAAACTATATATAATTTATATAATCGGGCTTGAAGATCCTTCAATTATAATTTGGGCTTAAAAACCCCTATTCTTTAGAAACTGACTTGAGATCCCTTATTTATTCCCATGTATGGGTATGGTATACCTTTTACCATTATTTTGATATGGTCATAGTGCCCCTATGTGGTGATATGGGCATGGAATCCCAATATTGTGATATGGGCATAGAGACCTTATTTTGTGATATGTGGTAATGGAGACCCTGTAGTTATCATATAGACATGTAGACCCTTATGATTATCATATTGTGCCTGAAGACCCTTATGGTTATGTTATACATGATTTATGACCCTTAATATGAAATATAGGCTAGATGAATCCTAGTTTTATATATGGGCATGCTGACCCTTCTTGATATCATACCGGTCATAGAAACCCTATTCTGTGATATTGGGTAAGTAATCCCCTATCCATGTGATATTGGGCAAGGCATCCCATCATACTCTTGATACTCGTACTATATCTTATAGATACATGAGTTATACCTTTGGCATAGGATTGTAGCTGTATCCATATATATGTATGTAGAAATCACTACGTATATAGAAGATTTATGTGTATACATATGGTTACTTGTTGATAGGTAATCTATCTTAGGAACATGTAAGTATTTTTAGCATGGTTTCCTTTAAAAACCAAATTCTTCCCTTTACATCTTATTCACTACATACTATATTTACCTATACACTACAATATTATATAAACTGACTAGATATTTATTGAAACTGTTGGTGGTGGCCTACTGATTTTATCTCACACCCTATTTGAGCCATTAATGGTACTCTTAAGGATAATGTGGATGTTGTTATGGACAGGGGAATGTTCTTATTTATTGATACCTAAGTTTATTATACAATAGGATCGAGTAAAAGAAGATGATGATATTATAGATAGTCTTATTTAAATTTTTTCTATTTTGATGAATGTATTGTATTGAATGCCTATAGTCATGTGTTCCTCATTATATTGTCGGACATATGACATATCATAAATTTGTATATGATAGTAGATAACGTTATTTATTATTTTTGGATACATAACCTTCTTCTATGATTTATTTATTATAATTACTTTGTTTCTCTATTCATTTCTCAATATTTCTACTCTGATTATGAGGGTATATTCTCCACACTATATCACTTTAGACCCTTACTGCTAGTCAGAAGCTTCTATAATATGGAGAGACTTTCTTGATTCCATGTTTCCACTAGCTTGGGGCACTGTTTAAAGGAATTTTCATCGAGACCTCATAGATATTCTCACCAACCGTCTGAGATTAATTTTCTATTTGAATATTAATCAAAACCCATACAATGGATTATGTTTATTTCGGAATATTTTATTTATCATCACACTATGGGAATATCATTAGTTGGATTGAAATATAAAATGTGACTTCTCTTATATGAAAATTGATGAGGAAATTATTTTTAAAAATACTACCCATGCCTAAGATAACAAGGAATTTATCTTGAATAAGAATAAAAATATTTTTAAAAATAAAATTCTTACAAACTACAATCAGGGAGGAATCATATAATTTTTATGTATTCATCATACCATTCATTTATTCATAGATAATTAAATATCAAATCATTGAGGTGGTATTTTTATTCCCTTTGAAAATTAATCATAAATAAAAGATTTAATATATCTAGAGTGAAATAATACATTAGTAGTTGTATAATGGATGGTAAGGGTTCCATTCATCCCATTGAAATTTTACCACTCAACTATAATAGTGAATGTATGAGATCTAACCTTGTCCCACAACTTAAAATTTTATTAATGTTCACCATCAACCATATTATTTGTGAACTTTTTTGTAGAATTCCAAAACTCCAAGCATTTGAAACACTGAAGTGTGTGAGGTTCATTATATGGAGCCTTCTCTTTATTCATATCATTATCTAACTACTTCCCTCAAATTTGGCTTTCAGTAACTCAATGACCATACTTCAAATTGATAAAAAACATGGTATCCCTTATCTACATATTTCCTTCCACACATAAATCATGATGGAAACCTAATTCTCTTCTGCCCTTGAATTTTTCTGTTTGACATCTATTCCATATTATTTTTTCTTATCAATACCTTGTAATTTATGGGCCACTCCAATCTCCATTTTCGCCTTGTTAAAAAACAAATTTCTTCATTGCTACCAGTGTCTCTTATGGAGAACTCACCTCAAATACATGATTTTAATCAAATTACAATTCAATCAATCTTATTTTTAGGTTGTATGATAAGACCATAAAATTAATTCTCTATTATTGTAAAAAAATCATAGGTACAAATGAATTCATTATACTTGTTATTTATCTCAAGTAATTCCTTCTCTATTTTCATATGAGGTGTATGGGGGAAGTAATTTTGAATAAATAAGCTTTAAAATGCATCCCACTCAACAGATTCAATTTCATATTATTGTCTGCTACTATTTATAAGAGTACACCATTGATTAGGTTCTCTATCTAATCTATTGATGGAAAAATTACTTTTAAATATCCAAAAAGTATATAATAGAAAATATATTTTCAATGTTATTAATCCAATTCGTCAAAACTAGTCAATCAATAGCACCAAAAATTTAATTGGTATGTTCCCTCATAGTGGAACTAATAAAACATTATTCCCTTAGTTGTTCATTTAGATTCATAGAATGATTTATAGACTGAGAATTATTTTGAGAATAGAAAATAGAATTTTAATTCTAACTCCCACAAAATTATGTATCTTATAGGTAAAATCATTAAATTGTCTATTTCATTTATTATTATTTTTGTACCTTTAGGTTCTATGCATTAAAAATCCCATAAAAACATAATGTTAGAAACACTAATCATAGTGGAAAACCTCAAAAATAATAATTATAACATATAGGATGTCTAAATTCATACATGTAATTTGAAATCTAAGAAACCATTGGTTTAACATAGGCCACCAATTTTCATTATTCCAAACCTTCATGATGGTTCATATAGAGTTTTTGAATTTCCAAAACATGTCCACTAGAAGTGTAAAATAAGTTGCATTGTAAGGCCCATTATTATGTATTAGGTAAGTCTTCAGTCAATCCTGAGAACCCGTTTTTAGAGTTACTAACTATAGACATGTCTATTCTAAAACCATTTCTACTTATAGTATCCCAATGTATATTTAATAATGTAGAAAACAATCACTCTATTCTTCAGTAAAATTCCATAATATTTTCCTATATTTAGACTTGTCCATATTTTTCACAAAAAAAGTTTCTCATCTTATTTTACAAAGGTAAACTAAACCTATCCTTTACTACAAACTATTATTTCCTAGGAATTTCATATATACATATAAAATATTTTAATATGATAATTATTTACATTTAAAAAACACATGTCTGAGGATCATAATGGTATATTGCCTTTGAAATCTTAGAATCACAAAAAACGAGTTCATAAGAGTTATAAATCATCACCGATTTTGTGTCTCATAACTCTCACCCATCTTAGACATTTCACACGTACACCCTATAATCAAATCCTAGTGAAACAATATATAATAATTGGTGACAATACGTGTTCAATAAGGGTAATTAAAGAAAATACATAAACATAATGTATGTAGAAGGTATAGGAGAACAAGATTACTAGAAATGAAAAACATAACCTACATTTCAATGAACACAATTTTAATTCGTTTCATAAAGATCAGAATTTAATTAGACTTGAATAATAATGGAATCAACTAACATATGACAATAGAGAATAAATTTGTAAAAATATAAAGATTTTAAGAGAACACATAATCATAGAAAGCCTTATGTCAAGGCTACCCACCAAGATATTCAATATATTTTAGGCTTGGGATAATCACTCCTCTGATTTCTTTAGGATTAGTATAACCTTATATGTACCCATCTTATCAAAGAACATTAATGATGTATCAATGAATTGTACAATGGAATAAGACCACCTATCACATAGTTAATAAATCTCTATGACAAAATATCATAAAACATTGATCATATCATAACCCACGAAATGAAATAGGTTTCATAAATATTTCATCATATCATATCCATATGTAAAGAAACTATTTTCATAGATGAATTTTCATCAAAAAAGTTCACTATCCATTGAAATTAAAAGAAAATTTTCATTGTATTATTTCCATTTTAATGACTATTTAACATTAAAGGATGTCATCAATGATAGATTTTTTTTTGAAATGACACTCTAAACACTTCTTGAGGAAAATAGCTTTTCTTTCATAATCATAATATTTAAAAATAATAATAAAACATATTGAATACAATCTTCTTTTAAAATATAAATTTATAAATATAAATGAAGATTTGAAACATTTAGTGGTCTTGATGGTGGGAAATTTCATACACGTTAAAATAATGATTCCTTTCAAATTTTCAGTAATAGTCAGACAATCCTTGTAATGAAAATGACAAGTAGTTTCCTTCTATATATTAGGGTAAAAAATAAAAAAAATTGTAAAATGGCTTTAAAAAATCCGAATGTAAAATTAAAACTATGTTAAAAATATTTTTATATAACATGTATATGTAATAAATAAGCCTTTCAAAAAAAGATATAAATAAATCAATTTTTCATTAAAAAAATATGAATCATGAACACCTAAAGTGAGGAAAATGAATGTAAAAAATTTATTCTCAATAAATAATTAGAGGATATCAATTTTTATTAGTTTCTTGGGAGATAGTTTATATTATTACATCATTAGATGTATAAACATAATCAATCCTGATAAATGGTGATATTTTATCATCAAACTCATTCCACCATGGCATCTTTTAATCATAATCCTCATAAAGGAATGTAGTTATATCAAAATTTAAATACCATTATTATAAAAAAATTCATGATATTACATGTCAATGGGTATTTATTTACACTATATAAATGATGATAGGTTCATAACATAATTTATGTCCAAAAGAAGATATACTAACACAGATATCCCTTACCATAAGTCTCAACATTCTTTTCAAATATTAAAAAGTCCAATATAATATAGATAATAATATTATTAAAATATTAAAAATAATATTTATATTTATCAAATCATATATGATTTACATATTACTTTTTATTACGGTTTTATCAATAATTCATTATTAAATTCATGTTTCAGATAATGACTACTTGGTTTTTTGTGTTCGTTTTAGATTACTCTTTTTTATCCTCTTACTTTGATCTTGGATCCATAATATAAATAATTTCAAACATGATATAACTATATTAAATATTAATTATAATTCATTTATAGTAATCCACTAATGTAAAAAAATTGAAATGAATTATATTTTTAGAGAGATGGAATGTCATACGTACACATGAATGTTTTTTCCATTTTCTCGATGGATCAAAATAAATAAAGGTAAATAATATATCACCTTTAGAGTGTCATTATTTTTTCATATATATCTTATATATTATTAAAATTTATATTTATTATTGTTTATGAAATGCAAAAGTGAAAAAATCGCACCGCTTCATGAGGTGGTAGTCCGCCGTACAGATGAGAGACATTATCATATCCCTATGGAATGGAATGTAAGAAGGAACATGTGATATTATGATTTTAGAAGTTCAATAATGTCATAAATATCATACAACGACTATAAATCCAATATTTTATCCATCCATGATATGTGTTTATGAAAAAATAATAATATTGGTTAGCGATGTGGTAATATTACGTACGCACGATCGACAGTTTCATTTCCCATTTGATGAAAGAAGAAAAATATGTATGTTATTTAATTGTTGTAATAAAATCATAGCGTGTATTATAGGCTTATATTTTTATATTATACCAATTTTAAAAAAATCTATGAAGGTATAGCAGGAAATAAATCAAAAATGGATGTTTATGAATTTTATTTCTTCATTGGAGACCCTCTTTAGGTTTATACCTAACTCCTTTTTGGAGGATTTTGTAATAAAAATAAGGCATATAAGATGATAGTATGGAATTATAAAATGTTATTTTTTATCTTGTTTCTGAAATAAATATTGTATTATGTGTTAATAGGAAATGAGAGAGAGTGGCCTTCTATTAGTGGGGGAGAGGACACACATTGAATTTTTGAAATAAATAAATTGTACCCACATTTTTAACATGACAAAAAGTTCTAAAATTCTTAACTATTAAATAATGTAGGGGATATATTCTATATATTTACATAATATGGATGGTCTAAAAGTTACTAGATCAATTTACACCATATTATCTTAGTTTACCACCCCGGTAAGCCGGTTTTAACATTGACTTTGGTAATCAATTTTTTTCTATATTCATCTTGAAAAAAATTCTTTTGAAATTATTATTTAATATTAATTATGATGAATAAAAATATTTTATACATTTATTAAAATTCCTTTAATTTAAGTGGATGAATTTAATTTCAAATCAAACCCACTGACACGTCAAAAAGAGGGTTTTTTAAAGGGAAAATTTCCAACTGTTTATAGAGTTTTTATATTCAAATTTAATATGAAATTTATTAAAATAACCCAAATATGATTAATTATAATATATTTTACATAATTATACTTTATAAATAATTTTAAAAACAATTTTTCTTTTATTAATTATTTAAATGGAAAGGATGTTTTCAATAAAAACCAATATTTATCTTTATTCATCAAAAAATAAATCTTTTTAGTAAAACCCCAAAAAACCTCTCCATGATAATTTATAATGTTTGATTAGAAAAATTAATGTCATTCTTTAAAAACAAAATTAAAAACCATTCCAAAATTACTTTTATAATTTGTTCAGAATAAACAACAAAAGTATTTATTTGTTAAAATTGTATTTTCAAAACATATAAAGACATTACCAAAAAGTGGGTAATTGTTTATAATATGTTTCAATTGTATAAAACAAAAATAATTAATATTTAAAATGTTTTATTTCTATTAATACCTTCAATATTAATGTCTATGTCATAACATCCATCCTTTTTAGTAATATAAGTATTATATTATATATTTGTTAGAACTCAGTGTTGTGTGTATAACAATATATCAAACCAAATAAACATTATATGTAAAATAAAAATTTCATAATATTTAAGGGATTTGTAGTTAATATTTGGATTTTTTTATCTAATTTAGTACTGACTCTATGGTAGTTATATTCAAATAGTGTGTAGACTTTCTGATAAAAATAATTAAAATTCTCTTAGTTTAGAATTTTTTTTCAATATATGATAGGAGGTATGACCCATGAATAGCAAAATTATATAAGAAATAATTTTACATTAATATTAATTTCATAAATAAATAAATTACACCACCAAAACAATCAGTTTATTTCATTTTAAGATTAGATAAATTAAAATCCAATTTTAGACACTATAAAAAATTTATAAAGATTCATAATAGAAGACCCCATTTTAAAAATATCATATGTAATAATTTTATTCATAACAATGTGTATAAAAACATAAGAAAGGGTTTCCCATTATTTTAATTAAGGTTACGCTTAGGAGATAGAAATGAAATATTATATGCGGCCATAAGATGAACATGTGTTTATATGAGCACAATCAATGTAATTGGAAATATTAAAATGAAATCATGCCTAATAAAACATAGATCATAAAACATTATTCATGATTTTATTATTTTATAATAACTTAAAAAACGAGTCCACAGAATGTGTAAACATTGGAAAATAATAATGACATAACTATACTACATAACATGAAAATTGGTTACAATTATTTTCAAAGAAATCATATGAGATGCCTAAGATATCCAATAAGATATTTATATCATAATAGAATATTTTTACCACCTTATAATAACATATTTGACTTGGGATATCCACCTACAACTCATAACATTACAAAAATGGACTAACCAACTTTACCCCATATCCTTTTAGACTAAATACAACAACCTACACCCCATAACATTCTATACATAAGATTTCCACCTATTCCATATTACCATCTAGAATTGAGAAAAAAGTGTTCCTAAAAAACCTTTTACCCTTAGGGTATCCATCATCACCACATAACCTGTTGGACTTGAGAAATCCACACACACCACAATACCTTTTTGACATGGGATACCCACCAATTCCCCCCATAGATTCTTTGAAATTGGATAACCACCATGTCCTCAGAACCTTTTAAAAATTTATACATAATTATTAGGTATAAGAATTTTTATTTATGCTAACCACCTACCCACATAACCTTTCTGATAAAGGATAACTAGTCGTGTTCGATTAAATTTGAGACATAGGCTAACCAAATGTATCTAATAATAATCATATGGGATATAAAACTTTACCTAATTAATTTGAGGACTCTAAAAAACCCACCCATAACATAATGATAAAACACATATATGTATTTCACATGATCATTGGAACATTAGTAATCCTATCAAAGCATAATTAAATTTTCATAAATAACTATTTTCATGAAAATTTAAAAAATTCATGATCATAATCCATATAGAGAAATAAGGTAGATGGTTTCACTAGATCATATCCCTAGTAAAGTATTAGAAACATGAAATGATGATGGCACTGGTGAATGAAAATTATAAAGAATAACAACATCATTTCTAAATTAAGAATAAATTCCTTTTATTTTTTAATTTAATATAATCTAATATTAAATTATTTTTTAAATAAGGATAAATTATATAACTTTTTAAAATCCAGAAAATTATTAATGAAATATTATTAAAAAATTAATAAATAGTGTGAAATATTTTTTATTAGGATGTCGTAAAAAAATAATGTATTCTTATATTTTAGGGATATTCTATAAAATAATAAGTGTTCAAGGAACATTACAATTATTTTCCTTTCATTCATTTTAAATATTTTATAAATAAATATAAATTACACTTAACTAATCATAATAAGATAGATAATAAAATTTATAAAAAATATGAACGTGGAAGAAAAATATTCTGAAAAAAGGGTAAGATAAGGTCAACTCCACTAATATGATACATTTTAGTTAAATAGTCATCGAAAGGATGGTGCATTGGAAAGAAGATATTTCTTCCACATAAATAAAAAATGATGAAACTTTCAAGTTATTTTGAAAAATGATATTAAATTTTAATAAAAATTAATTCCAATGCATTAAATCTCAAATTCTATGTGATATTGTAAAATAAACCCTTTCGGATTAATTGATTTTCAATCATAAACCAAATAAATATAGAACCTTAAATATATTTTTAAATAATTTGAGTATTATGAAACATATTATAAAATTAAATAAATGTTAGTATATACACAAAAAAATAATTTGGTGAATATGATGTATATCCCAATGAATGATATGTGAAACCCCTTACTTGTAACTCCAATATCTAAGAAATATCTTTAACCCCATTGATGAATTCACACCTTCTTTAAATGGATTCCTTAGGAATGTAATATTTACACATCATTATTTGAACCAGAGATTATAAAATTTTATATAAAAATTTTGGAGGGGGAACTTGAGTATGTATAGAATAAAAAAATTAATGAAATTATACTCTTGAGAGGGATAGTGGAAGGGTCCCTGTTAATTGTGTTTTTAGAGGAATTTGGGAAAATACCCATTATTTAATGTATATGTTTTTAATTTCAATATGAAATTGTTTAAAAAATTAATGATAATGTATAAATGATTTCGTAAGTATTATAATACCCACATAAAATCATAATGATTTATTTCTTTATTATGTTTTACGTCATTAACGATAGTTAAACATGCATACATATTGTTACCATTATTGTGTTAACTAAATTTTTTTCATTGATAAATTATATTTATAAATTAAATTAAAATTGACCATATTAACTAATTAGAACATGTTTATTCCACATATTAAATAAATTTTAGTGTATTCAATTTCTAAATTTTATAAAAACAAAATTAATTTTATAATGTGTAAAAGAGAAATGAAATATTTAGAATTTTTCTTAAATCATATAAAGAATCTATTCTTCAAAAATTACATTTAATAAATTTTATTTTAATTTAAATTTATTTTATTGGTTATATTATGAAAAAAAATCATTAAAATGATTCATTATTAATGCCTTATTTCATTTAATAATACAAAAAACATTACACACATAATAAGTGGTCATTGTAATAAAATAGCTCTTTTAATCATTGAATTATTTCAAATTTGTTTATAACTAATTAATAATCAATATATTTATATTTATTAATTTATATATAATTACATTTCACTAATATCATACTTCAAATAATATAAATTGTTCTATTAAATAAAACATAAAATATAAAATAAAATTATTCTTTTAAAAAATATCATTTTTATGCTAGGGATTATTATATTTGTGAAATTAATTGTCACATAATTAAATATTAAATATTTTTTATTTATATTAGTAATCATTCCTTGAATTATGTCACAATATTTCTTCAGTATTATTCATAAATATCACTAAATTAATAAAATTTAATGTATAAATTATATGTATAATCAATAGTATTTTAAAACATTAATTAAAATATCTTAATTAATTTAATTTTTCTTATTGAAAATAATTTATTTATATAAGTGTTTATTATTTTTTTAATCTAAATAATAATAATTAATATTGACTACATACTAGAATTTAAAAACTCATAACATTATTATTGGAATTTTACTAAATGATTATAAACCCAATAATTAATATCATATAAAGTATATCATATCCTAATTAAATCCTATAAATTAATCCCATTCTATCATAAAAACGAAAAATTCCCCTTCGTATAGTTTTCATTTTCATGAATTTTAAAACACTGTGTTTTCTTTCATAATTTTTTTTTTGATTCTAGGTTCTGGTATATTAATGGTGATTCTCGCGGATGAAGATAGGTCAAGATATCTCGTAGCTGTAAATAAATATAATCTTTAAATTTCATTTTTTTTAATTTATGCACTACTAAGGGATGTAGTCATATATTTTTTCTATAAATCCATTTTATATAAAATTTCATGTAATGATCAACATTAAGTGAATAAATTTTTATTCATTTTTCCCATATGTTGTATGAATTATTTACAACTAAAGTTATTTTATCTAGAAATAATTAAAAAATTCATATAAGATATATAAACATATAATTTATATAGATATATTATTAATAAAAGTTTGGTTATTAAATTCCCCCCCAATAAATTATCTCATTATAATTTTATTTATCACTTATTGGTAATAATAGTCTCCATTATGTATAAGATAGTCATGAATTAATATATAATTTATAATTATATATCTATGTTACTATTTGTTTTAGAAATTATAAACTACTTGTTCCCTTATTGTAATATTATATTTAGATATTCATTTTTCAAAACCATTTATTCAAAATATTTCAAAATATCATCAATAAAATTATTTAAACATATAACTACATAATATTTATTAGTTGTTTTTATCGTAGGCCTTTTTTGGACATGAGGTATAAGCTAACACATTGATATTTTTCAAGATGATACGTCCCACTAATTTATTTACTCATCACATTATGTCACAAAACATTCTATTCAATGAGGTAGTAAGAATATACATGTAATGGACGACCATACCATCAGATCCTTCTAATTTTAATTACATTCTTCTTTCCATTCTAAATTTAATCAATTTTTAAAACATATTTTTCATATTTTAAAGTCATCTGACCCTCACCTATGAATACAGGACCAATAAATTATATGTTTTATAGCTATAATTTTTTCTTTCAAAATACATAATGTAGTTTTCATTTCTAAATGTATCTAGTAGAATCCAAAAATGATCTTCATTATATTCATTATTCATAGATTATATGAAAATATAAACAATAAATAGTAACATAAATTGACCAAGAAAATATCTTGAGACTCCATTAACTAAATCCATGAATATATTGGGGGTGTCTGAATATCTGAGTAGAACCACTATGAATGCATAGTGTCCGTATTTTTTTTAAATAGTTTTAATTGGTATATCCTCCATTTTTTTCCTAATTTATTTTATCCAAATGAAATTTTAATATTGGAAAAGTATTAATATCTTCATATTTTATTCAACAAGTTCCAAATAATGTGTAATGGCTCCTATTTTGTTCCAATTTCTTGATAATCAATAAAGAGGCTCATTGATAAATTATTCTTCTTAAAAAATAGGACTAGATCACCCCATGGTGATGAACATGAGTATAAAAAATCTATATCTACGTTCTCCTGAAATAGATTCATTATTTCTTCAAATTTAATCTGATCCATTAAATAATGTGTCTTTGATATAGGCATATCACAAGGTTAGATTTCTATAGAAACCTCAACCTTCCAATCTATTGAAGGACCAAGAAACCCTTCAATAAAATAATTATCTTATTTAGTTTAACTAAACATATCATAAATATTGGGTTTCCCTTTAACAACATGAGATATATACACCTCAATAAATGGTATTAAGTGTCACATAATGGGTGTAATTCAAATGGAGTGTTCATATTAAAACATTCACTCAAAGTCAATCATGGGTTTATTTTGTATATGAAATGTGATTTCCCTATCATGGGAAATGACATGGAATACTTCTAGATAGACCCAAAACATTCCCAATATCAAATACTATTTTACAAAATGGGGAATAATAATATTTGAAAGAATTTCATTCTCACAAATTAATATTATATAATAGTATTATGTGTGTGAATAAGTCATCCAACCAATATGAATTCTCTCCATAAATTCAATATATGTCTCTTTTAGTGGTGAATTCATGCACATAGAAACAAAAATTTAAATTTTATGTTTTTGGTATGACTATAATTAAATTATAAATTTTTATTTCCTAATTTTATGATGGGTTCACCTGACACTACATCATTTTCCGGACATATATTCATTGTTGTGATTTAATAAGTCTTAAATTTTTCTCTTCTAATAGTTTTTTTTGAAATTGTTTGTCCATATTGATCATTGTATTATAGAACTTGTTTTTACAATCCAAAATTCATTACATTTAAAAAATTAAATTTTATGTTCTATATTAATAAGAATGTAATTTCCCTCCATCATGTTAACAAAACTATTTCATTTTTCACAACATTTTTTCACGCAATTTAATATTTTACCACACATAAAACTTCTTTAAATTTATTTTATACAATTCTCTTGCATATTCTTACCATATAATTGATATTTAAGAGGTAAATGTTTCATCCCTTCATGATCTATTCCCCTTTAACATACATTAATGAAAATTTTATATTTTTTTAGCATTTAAGAGTTTGAGAGGGTATTGGTTGTAAAGAAATACATTAAATCGTTGGGTAAGTATAATATTATTATTTTTAGCACAAATAATGTACAGCGATTCAATAAAATTTGTTTTATCCCCATATTCTTAATAACCTGATATTGAAAAATAACAACACCCCACTATGATACGAACTAAGATGAATTGAGCATACCATTGTTCTATAATAAATTATTTTACATGAATATTTATTACATCTTTAAATAAATCACACCTTATAAACTACAGATTTATTGAATTTGGTTGTTATATACATAAAAAAAATTAACACTATTACAATTTATATAGAGTCACACCACACAAGACCCCAAATAAAACTTATCATATTTTATACTCTTATTCATAACCTTTGGAATGGTAATAATTAAAAGGGGTGAGATAAACATTGTAAGTGTACACATAAGATATAATAATA
Organism: Viscum album; assembly: GCA_963277665.1. NCBI lineage: Eukaryota > Viridiplantae > Streptophyta > Magnoliopsida > Santalales > Viscaceae > Viscum > Viscum album. Next base: position 1,204,269,093 of record OY728135.1, read on the forward strand.
TAAGATTATATGTGAACATAGTGTAAAAATGTGGATATAAAAATATAATCTATGTATAAGAACACAACATAACGATACCATACATAATTAAATATTGATCATAAAACATGATCCAAAATAACAGGATTTTGGAAGAACATATGAATTGAGATATATTCATTAGGAAATATGAGTCAATTTAATAGAATATGTTTTCCATAAAATTTAATGTGATGTAAACATAATCCCAAAAATCATAACATATATCATGGTTAACCACGTAGACATTCATAACATAATGGTATAGGAAAACCACTTTCCCATAATTTATTGGGTAGGGGATAACAACCCATTCCCCATATCATTTTTGGAATTGGGATAACCACCTACACCCCATAAAATTTTTGACGTTGTCTAACCACCTACACCCCATAAAATATTAAATATGGGAAAAATAATAGTAACCCATAACATTTTGAATGTTAGAAGACCACACGTGTCCCAAAACATTTTGAACATGGACTAACCACAAGAATCTCATAACCATATAAACCGGGGCTAACAAACCATTCCCATTACTTGGATTCAAGCTAACAAATTGAGATCTATAAAATTTTCCACCATATAAAACACACATGTCTCGTCCGGGTCTCATGAGATATAAAATTATTACCAATGAACTGAAGGGATACAAAAAATCTCATCACCCAATTAAAAGAAAATAAATATATGTAATACATTGACATTATATAATTGATAATATTACTCTATCTTAATTTTGAAATGAGAATTAAATAAGATTCAATAATATTGTAAAAAATTATGATCACAATCTATCTCGAGATGGAAAATGTATGGTATCATTATAGAAAATATATAATTAAGTATAGGGAATGTAATAGGATGCTGACATATATGGAAAATAATTTATAATATCATTATAAAATAATATTTAAAATAATAATAAATACCTATTTCATTTTAAATAAATATTAATATAATGATATAATTAATAAAATAATAAGAATTGGAATTATATTATAAATACATAAAAATTATAATGATTCCTTCTAAATAAAACTAAAAAAGGGTAGAGGGTTATTTTTTAAGATATATTATAAAAAATTATTCATAGTTTGTAAATAACGTCAATAAAAAATTTCCCATGTTTAAAACCTTAAAGATATATTCCATTCACTATTAGTAATGAAATTCAAAATCAATAGAAAATGAAATTAAGCAATCATCTAACAATAAATAAGTAAATTTTGGAAACACAATAATAATATTAATATGGAAGAGAAATATTCCATGAAAAAAAAGATAATATAAGGTCAACCCCACTTACAATAACCAATTAATATTAATTATGAACCAATGAAAGGTAAAATGGTAATAATACATGTAGGATGACGAAATAACCATATGATAATATAATATATAGTGTTTTAAAAATAATGAACACAAAATTTCCCTATATGGGATTTCAAACATCAAAAATATTAACTTTTAATGTGAGATTTGATAAGAAACACTTATGGAATTAGTACCCTTTGAATAAGAACCTCCGAAAAGAGGGAACTTTGGATGGAATTTTATAGAAATTAAATTTTAATAAAAATAATTATATAACCCATTATTGAGAATTATATAAAATAAAAATAATAAAACTAGTTTCGAATATGAATCATGTCTCAATGATTGAAAATTGAGAGGGGAAAACCCTTACCATTACTCTCACCATCAAAAAAGTCACTTTGATCCCATTGATTAATTCTCTCCTTCTCGAAATTGTTTCCTTTAGGATGAATAATTTTTGTTTCCTTCTTCCGAATGTATGCTACTAGAAATATATTGAGGCTTTATTATAAGAAAATGGAAATGATTCAAGAGATAACCAACTATAATGATTATTTTTTTAGAGTGTGGGAGGGTACCTTTTATATTTTATTTTTTCTATAGAATTTTAATAAAAACTAATTTTTAATATATTTGGTTGTCATTTAAAAAAGAAATTGGATACAAAGAGGGCCATTGAAGAATAAGTAAATATTTGAGGTCTAGAGGGTTATCATATTCACATTTATCGATACCTTTTCAATATATTTTAGGACATTACCCCATAGATATTCCCATTCACCACATTTCACATTAACCATAGTAACTCAATTATTACCTCGGTGACATATTTCTGTGACTATAAATCTAGTTAAATTTATGATATAATTTGTAGAAGATTATTCCAATTATAAAATCAAACATTTTATATTTCCTTTCTAGATTGGGTAAAAGATCATTTTAATATTAGAATGTATAACCTATAATAATAGTTTTTTATTAAATAATTCTTATGAATAAAAAAAATTCTAATAAATTTACTCTTAATAAAAATTGATAAAAATTATTTAATTCGATTACAAATATTATCAATAAAAATTATTCAAATCAATATTTATTGGTGATTAATTTAATTTTTAACTTAAAAATACACTACAAACCTATGAATAATTCTTTAAAAATATATCTTTTAAATAATTGTATTTTTTTTATTAACATCTATCTAGTTATTTAACTATACATGAATCATTATTAACATTATTAAAAATATAAAAAAGATATTTTAATAAATGTTATAATCTAAATATATTAAATTTTTCTCTTATTAAATACATATAATATATAATAAAAACATTTTGTTATGTAAAATAATTTTCCCAATATTAATAAGATTAATAGTCATTATAATTCTATAATTATGTATTAGAAGTTAAAATATATTTTTTCTAATAATTTATTTAATTTTATCAATAAATTTTATTGACATAATTATTTAAGGTTAATAAATTTATTAAAAATATTTAATTCCTAATAATAATTTCTTTAAATTCAATCGTATTATCTCATATTAATTAATATATCATAATTATATAATAAAATAATTTATATTAAGGAAAAAATATACTCATAAGTAAAATTATTATTTATTTAAGTATCTAAATAAACATTATGTATATTAACTACATGTTAGAAATTTTAAACTCGTAAAATATTTAATGAAAATATACCCAGAAAATATATACCCTATTAAAAATATATAATAATAACTACATTACCATGATTATAACTAATAATTTCATCTTATTATGTCTCTAAAAATAACTATTCTTATTTTTGTTATTTTATTTTTTAATGTTAAAAAATAAATCTCCATTCATAAGAATTTTTTGTCGTTGGATTAGTTATGCAAATAGTGATTCTCGAGGGTGCAGATAATCAATGGGATTTACTTATGGTAGAAATATTATTATTTTTTATATATTTTTCAACATAAATTTTTTCTCTTTTTAGGGATTTAATACATCATGGTATGTAACATTCCATGTATTTTATGGTTACCTGTTATTTTAAAGTAATATTCCTTTACTATTTAAAATATTATTATTAGTTTAATTTATGGCTTTAATGACTTATTTTATACTAAAGTTTGATTATTTTAAAATAATTTAAATAAAATATTCATGAATTATAAAAGTATATTTTATGAAATCAATTTCTTCCAAAATAATTAGGTGTTACCTAATTTATGAACACATTTTGACTCAAGTTTGTTTTTTTAGAGGTGTTATCATTCTATATATGTACATTCTATGGTGAAGGATGTCATAGTGGAGACTCGGTATTCCATATTCAATTTTCATGGATTCCATGTGAACATTACATGATGATCAGGTTGAAACTATGTTTTATAATTCAAAGGAGGGTCTTAAAGAAGTCAAATTCATATATTTGGGAGTGTGATCAATTCTAATTTGGGATTGGGGATTACACCACACAATGGTCAGGGTCATTTCATAGATGTACTGAAGTCCATGTTCATAGTTTTATAGGATAAAGGAATCATTCCATGTCATTGGTATTCCTATAGTAACAAAGTTGTGTTAGTAGAACTGATTATTCAAATATTTTATCATTTAAGAGGGAATTAATGAAATTCAACTGCAGATCATGCCCAATATAGAGGAAATTATTTAGAATATTATTTTCTATTTATTGAAGTTTAATTAAATAAATATTAAGAGGGTAATCTGGTGATCATCTGGATATGGAAGAGAAATTTCATTATTTTTATAGAGAAATATTTATGACTACCTTAAATAGAGTAGAAGATGTTGTTCTATGATTTTATTTGAATGTATATTAAGGATGAAAAAAGAGTTTATCTCACATGCGGTTCTTCACATTAATAAAAGTTTATGAAACTCGATATAATTGATATATAATTATTAGGTTAGATGAAATATTTTTCAAAAACAACACTCTATGAGGTAGTTATCTATTTGAGACGTTGAGATTAGTGATTTATTTTTATTGTGATGTTTTTAAACCATGATGGCCAGTTTAACCCCACATAATTATAATAACAAGTCGTAAACAAAGTATCTCTAGTGAATAGAATATTATGATTTCATATTTATTAAATAATATTAATTTGGGTGAACCTTTCAACATGAATGTTTATATAGATACACTATGTTTTTATACATTAAAATTTCATAAAATTTATTAATACTTAAAAAACTATACAAAAAGATGCCAAAAAATCGTACTAATATAGTCCCTTTGGAAACATGAAAAACAAAATCAATGGTACATTAATGATATACAGTATCTCCCACTATGTTTTTATTAACTATCACCCTTATTAGAAAAGTTAAACATAATACATATCCTCATAACCATATGATGGAAACAAAAAAATGGGTGATCACAAATACTAAGTAAGGATAAAGAAGGGATATATGTAAGAAAAAATATGAGAATAAGGGTATAAGAACATGATCAAGAATATAAGAGATCATAACCTTCATATCAAACATAATATATAGAAATCATGGCACAAATCCTAGAATTTATTAATACATGAATCATAAGTAAATAATTAACATATCCCATTAAAAAACATCAAAAAAACATTTAATTTTGGTAGACACGTATGCCTATAATATGATTTCCATGGTATCCAAGGAATCACTACCAAGACCTTCTTGGTAGTATAGTTTACACCCCAAACCATCTTTGTAGTCATGGTTCACTCCCATTGACATATTAGTATCATGAGTTCACTCTTCATACAATCTTTATAGTCATGGTTCACTCCCATTTCCAACATAGTAGTCAAGGTTCATTCACAAGGCCATCTTAGACAATCTCATGATATATAAATATTTACCCAATGCATTGTATGGAGATTTAGGTCCAATCCATCTCATAATGAAATCATACATACATGTGTCACAAGATCATAAATAATTACATCTTAAATAATGAAAATAAATGTGTATTATAAACATGTAATCATATCATAATCTATGGAAAGTGATAGTTTTCATAATTATTTTATCATAGTCATAACTCATGAGATGAAGCGGGTTATAAAGCATATAAATTGTTAAAGAGAAACATGTTTCATCAAAATTATTCCATTAAAACATAATTCATTTATATAAAAATTTGAACAGAAGTATTTAATAATTTTCCAAAAAGGAATGATAAACTCTAACAAATTTTATCTTACATGGTAATTTTTATTAAATATCTTTTAAAAACCTTTCATGGGGAATGTTTCCTTTTAAAAATAAAATTCTTATTAAAACTTAATTCCTTTTTTGGAAAACATTTTATTTAAGAATAGATTTAAAAACATATTAATGACTAATTGAAACCCATAAAATGTTTTTTAAATCATTTTTCATTGAAAATGTAATTTTAATATCTTTTGAAAAAAATTTGGAAAAAATTTTTCAAATTTTTTTTTAAAACACAGTTTTTCAATATAATAGATTTCTGACATGAGGGATAGATGTAATATTTTAATTAAAAACATCATATTAAGTAAAAAATAGTTGAAAAAGTTCTCTAATATTTAAGGATATATTTAATCAATATAAGAGAATTAATCTTCTAAATATTATTGAGATATGGATCACAATATTTCATCCAAGGAAACATAAAAAAATCTTGAAAAGTAATGAGATTGATTCAATAAACTCTTATCACATGGTAACTTGGGATCATACTCTCCATGTAAGAAAATTATTTAAAATAAATCCAAAAATTTCATTAAAAGAACGAAATTCATGATATAATATGTAAAATGGAAGTATATAAACCTCAAAAAAATAACTACATAAAAAAACAAAAAGTCTCAATGAATGAAAATATAGACAATACTATTTTACCAATTTCATGACTTTTGAAAAGTAAACATCATTAGATAATGATCATAAAATGGATATATTTATACCCATAGATTTTATTATTATAATCATAAAATTCTATCATGGTCCGTACATAAAACACACAAAATTAAATAGAGGTGAACAAAGAATGTATCCCATGGAAATAAAAAGTGAGACGAAATCCACTTATTTAATGTATTAACTCTCATCATACTCATTAGAAACACATATAAAATAAATAAAAAAGTATTATATGAATTTTGAAGAACCATATTTTTATATATAATACCATATATGGTTTTATTATGACATTATATTACCCTCTTGTTAATAATCCTATGTTACGGTTTCACTTCGGGTAATATTCACTTTATTATTTTCATGTTTCTTAATTTGTTATATTGTTGGTATTTATTCATTATATAATGATTTAATTAATTTTGACCGTGATATAAATATAATTTATATACATTATATTTGTATTATATTAATCTATAGAGTATATATTTATCAATGGAAAACACTATTTATAGAGACAGTATGACGTACGTATGCATAAACACTATTTCTGTTTAATTTTCGTGTTGAAAGAATGAAAGTAAAAGAATTATATGTTTATATATATATATATCATTATTATTATAAATGATTTACGATATCTTATATTTATTATATATTCACTAAAATTTTCCTTGATAAAAAACATTTAGTGTATGAACAAATCATATCACTTTGAGGGGTCGGAAGTCCACACTTCATCAAAAGAAATTATCGTATTTACACCAAATAGAAAGTAAAAATATATATTTTTTTGTAGAAGGAATAAATAAGATAAAATAAATAATAAATATAATATTTAAAATATATAAAAGTGTGTTTATCATAATTTCTACCATGATAGGTGGTAAGAAAAATTGAGCAATCATCATTTAGTGAAACAACACTTCAATGTATATGTAAATAGTATGTTGATTACCCATTAGATGGAGGGTTGTAAAACCATAGGTTGAAAAAATATAATAAAAATATCCTTATATATTTGGAATAATTTTTTGGTTAAAAATGAATGTATTAATTTTATTGTAGTGGTGGATAAAAAAATAAAAGAATGGAGGTTATGAGAAGGTGTTACCTCTTAATAGTGTACCTCCTTTTAGATTGTTCCAAAAGGATTCCTTGGATCTCCTTCTTCCTAAGTGAAGTATGATAATAGTAAGGGAGGTATTTTTATGAATATTCGAAATATATAGGAATAAATTAAGAGGTTTTAATGGTTTGAATAAGTGACAGAGGTGGTAGCCTTTGATAGGGAAGGAAAATGTCTCTCTTGGAATGTCTGAAAGAAATAGTTTGTTGTACACATGTTATTACCTAAAAAATTCATAAAAAACTCTTAAAACACAAAAATGTAAGATTAATGGCCTAATAATGGCCATACATTTGATTTTGGGCAAGTTTAGAGATTTTTTTGTTGTTAAATTTTATGTCTTGTCCTTATTTAATCTTAATTTTACCTTAATGAATATAATTAATTTAAATTACATTCACTAATATTTGTGGTCAAAAACTAAGTTGGCCTTATTATACATTATAAATAATTATTATTCAAAATATTGAATCCATTTTTTCAAATTAGGGTCACATATGTTGCAGAAATTAATTTATAATTAATCCTGATGTCGAGTCGAGAATGCATGTTTTTAAAGTAAACATTATCAAATGTTTTAAAAGTTTATAAATCTAATATCAATAGGAAATTATATAAAATTACCCAGGATGGATAAATTAATAAAAATAAAATCTAATTAAATTATTAAAAAAACATAAAATATAATTTAACGTTGTAAATAAATTGGATGAAGAAGAAGTTCTCAATTAATATCCAGTATTTTTCAATATTCGTCAAAAAATGATGTTTTCGAAAAAAACCCCAAAATTTGACCAAATATAATTTAGGAATAATAAACTCGAAAATTATGATTACTTTATCAAATTTTATTTATAAATTCATCTAAAATTAATTTTAATATTTTTCATTAAATGACATTAAAAGAATATCTATCAAAAAATTGTATTTATAAACATAAATGGGGGATATCCTAAAACACATAATTCATTGCTGTTTTATTATATTTATTAAAAGAAATTATAAATAATATTTTAAGATTTATTATTAATTTTTATAATAATAATTTATCCTTTGGGTTATAATTATCTCATTTAAATAATTATAACTATAAAATGGTGTTTCTTAGAAACACCAACATTTCATGTTATATATTCCAAGTTTGAGTTCTCTGTGAATGGAATGTTTGACTTATTTAATTGAAAGTAATAAATAATAATTTAACTAATTAAAAAGGTGTAAAAAACAAGGTCGTTACATTCCACCCACCTGAAAATTAATTTCTCCCATGAAATTCATCACACGGGTAAAAAAAATGACGATACTTTTGCTTCATCATATCCTCAAGTTCCCACGTAGCTTCCTCTAAATGGTGAGTTATCAAAAAACATTGACCATGTATGTGGCCTTATTTCTTAGAAATTTCTCTATTCTATCAAGAATTTCAATAGGTTTCTCATCATATGAATAATCATTCTATAGTGGTATGACATCTGAGTTGATTACATGTGAAGGGTCTGGTATGTACATCCTGAGGAGAGATACATGGAACACATTATGGACATGATAGAGATTTGGAGAATGTTACAAGTGATAGTATTCCTTAATGAGAGTATCTAGAATATAAAAGGCATTGATATAACTAGGGATTAATTTCCCTTTATTACCAAATATTATAACTTTCTTCTGGGAGGACATTATTAGGAACAATTTTTCACCAACATCAAATTCATGGTCATGCCAATGATTATCAACATGATTTTTCTACGGACATCGACGTACCTTTATATAATGTTGAATTGTTCTAACTTTCTTGACATTTTCATCACCAATTTTAAGTCCCAATAGTATTCTCTCTCCAACCTCACCCTAACATGTGGGATCTCTACATTTTTTACCATAGATGGATTCATACAGTGTCATCTGAATGGTTTAGTGAATGCTATTTTATTAGAAAACTTTACCAGATGAAGTTTTTTATCCCATCCACCATTGAAGTTCAGAGAAAAATATATCATTATATACTCTAGGGTATAATATATTCTTTTAGACAAACCATCTATCTTAGGATGATATGCTGTAATGAAACTCAATTTTGTATTAAGTGATTTCTTAAGACTCTGCTAAATCATTGAGGTAAAACTCGTATCCCAATAAGATACAGTAGAATCTGGTACTCCAAGAAACCTTACAACCTTTTTAATTTATATATTTGAAAGATTTTCTAGGGATAATTAATTTATGTTAGTGATGAAGTATGCTAACTTAGTAAGGAGATAAACTACCACCCATATAGAATTGAACCCTTTCAGAGGTTTTGGGTATTCCAATGAAAAAATCTATAAGTTTGTTCTCTCATTTCCATTTTTATGGGTAATGAATGTATCATCCAATTTAACTTTCATATTTATACCTTAAATTGATGGCATACCAAGAACATAGATACAATCATGGAAATATCTCTCATCATGTTATCCTACCTTATGTATTCTTTCAAGTCCATATACATCTTCACAAATATATGATTAATAGAGAATGAAGAACTGTGGGCTCCCTCTAATATATACTTCTTGAAATGTCACTTAGAGGGAACACATACATGGTTGTTGAACATTATCAATCCATCCTTATCAAGGTTATAGTTAGAAAAATTTATTACTTTCTTTTACATCTCTTCATCTTTCTTATATGCCTCTTAAATCATCACTTGGATGGATGTTTGAATAATAATTTTAGAAGGATAAAAATTTTCACCTTCCTTTAAGATTTCTATATCCATACATTGAAAATCCAAAAATATTAGATCTTTTTTATACACATAATGTATAATAAATCACGATCCTTTAAACTTAAAGCATCTACCACCTTGTTCTCATTCCTATTGTGGAAATTTAGTGAGACGTCACAATCCATTATCAAATCTGACAATCTTCTATGGCACATATTCAACTCCTTTTATGTTAATATATATTTCAAACATTTATGATTGGTATATATATATATATATCAAACCGTTCTCAATAATGATAATTCCTACATATCATTAATGAAAAAAGTTCCACCACTAACTCAAAATCAAAATTTGGTAAATTTGGATCATAAATATTCAACTGCCATGAGGTGTAATTAATAATCATTTTATTATGCATAAGATGACATTGAAATCCCTTTTTGGATTCATCTCTATATATTACAAACCAGTATCCACTATAAGGTAATGTAAACATAGGTGAACCGATTAACCTTCTCTTAAGTTCCATGAAATTTTCCACACATTCTTCTGTCTAGAGAAACTAGAAGCCCTTCAATGTTTACTTTCTCATAGGATTAGATAGTCATGATAAACTCTCCAAAATATGATCATAATATTCAGAAAAGTTAAGAATGCTACAAATCTTAGTTATCTTTGTTGGTTGAGGTCGGCATTCAATAGCCTTTGTAATTGACGGATCTACTATTATACCATCTCTTGCAATTATTTGGCCCAAAAATGAAACATTTTGTAGTCAAAATTCAAACATTCTGAATTTTTCCTATATATTATCCTTCCTAAGGGTCTTTAATAAAATTTCCAAGTGATATTCAAGCTATTCATTTCTTTTTTAATAGATAATAATATCATATATAAAGGCTACCACAAACTGATCGTGGTGATCTCAAAACACTTTATTAATCAAATCGATGATGATAGTAGTGAAATTAGAAAGATCAAAAGGCATAACTATATGGTCAGAGGGTACATACCTTGCATATAATTCCATCTTGGTTATATCCTCTTTTGTGACCCTTAATTGATGATATAAAAAACAATGGTCAATCATATAAAGGTATTGAGCTCCGGGCAGTTTATCAAACAAGTCATCAATATGGGGAACATGATACTTTTTCTTGATTGTGATCCTGATCAAATATAGATAAACAATTTATAGTTGCATTTATCCAAAATTATTTTCCTCAATAAGAACCAGTTCACCTTATGGTGTGACATTTGTCTGAATGAACCACTTATAAAGGTTTTAAGAGAGTTTCTTATTCAATTACTACAACTAAATTGGATTCATTATATAAGTAGTCCTTGCAATTAGTGTGGAACTTGGTATTTGTTCTATGGAGGACTCAACTTCATGTCCGATTGAATACTTGGAAACCCTTCTATAAAGACATAAACAAAATCTTGGACAATATGTATATCATCGATATCAATTTTCGCCCCAACCATTTGTGATAAAAAACCCTTTTAATTGGAATTAAGTCCCATACACTGGTTTTAATCTCCATAGGACGTTCATTCATATTGCTACATTTATAAATGATTATATGAGGGTTATAAATATAAAATGTAACATCCCTTACATTAAAATTGATGTGGAATTTATGTAGGGAAATCCAATCCATTCCTAAGATGACATCAAATACTACCAAAGGAAGAATGAAAATATTTTCTAAAAGAACATTTCCAGAAACTCTAACATAGAGGAATAATATATTTGAGATCCAATCAATGCACCATTAGGATATTTAACTTCTAATTCCAAATATATATTTTTGGTGTAATATTAACAGCCATAGAAAATTTTTTCATATGAAATAGTGGGTAGATCTGGAATTGAAAATGACATTATCAATTCCCTATTGGATGTTAAGTATACCTTTCATCATGTCGTTATCTCAATACTCACCAAAAATAGTGATTGTATTATATTTCCCTTTATCACTCATCTTGAGAGGCTATAGAAATTGATCATCATCACTAGCTCTTCGTTTTGTGCAGTGGTTTGCATAGTTATTGTTCTCCTTACACTTGTAGCATTGAATTGTGGGAGGTTCATTATGTTCCACTTTTTCCCCATCCAAAAAATTAGATAACATCTTTACATCACTTTGAAAATAAAATTCCTGATGTCCTTCCATTAAACACTTAAAATATTTATTGGACCCCTAACAGAAATTGCATCAATGCTTCTTCCCATACTTAGAGAATAAATGGAATCCCATATTCCTTTCATCAAGTTGTTTATATTTTCCTTTAAACTCAATCTTCCATTTCTTTTCAAAACCATGAGATTGATACATGACTCCAACCTCCATTTAAACAATGATTTCACAATGAACAGTATCGTCAAAGTTACTAAACTATCTTATAACAAATTCTTTAATCTTTGACAGCTTAATTTTATCCCATTTTATTCATATACAAACTCTATATTAATAATTCATGATGTTTGATGATGATTTTGTGAATTTCAGAAGAATATCCCCCGAGAGTGTCAAACTACGTTCTAAATAAAGCACATTGTTTTGTACCGGATTACCTTGAGTCTGGCCTCAAATATCTTTTCTGGGTAATTAACCATAGGTACATCTATTACAGAGCCACATCCAATTGTAGTATCCAATGTTTGATATATTTCATGGAATCCACTCACTATGTCATTTACCAAAATTCTAATACATGCTCTTATTCATTTCCATATTCTTAAACTCATCCTTAGACATTTACTTAGTGTTCTATCTAATATTTTCTCATCTATCTTCTAAAGGTTAACTAAATATTTTCTATGATACTAACTATAGTGACCCTCTCTTTTCATAAATTAACATTAAATAACATTTAATGAATTCCTGAAAAATATAAAAACAGGTTCCAGAAGACCTTACTGGTCTAGTTAATTTGAAAATATGGAATAAATAAAAACTATTACATTAAGGAGCTATATTATCTCCAACTAGGTTTTTCTTGACTATCCCACTTCTTAGACACATCCAACTTGGTAAATATCTTTATAACCTGAGGAAGGAAACATAAAAAGTGGTGTGCTAAAATTCATAGTAATGTTAAAATGGTATATATGTAAGAATAATCAAGAGAATAAGGGCATGAGAAAATGAACATGGAAATAGAATACCATACCCATCATATCAAAGTTAATATAAATGAATCGTGGAAGAAATATTTGGAGTTCATACGATATCAATCTTAAAGAAATTTTGAACATAATACATTAATGAATAACTTAGGAATTAAACATGGAATTTTGGTTGACACATAAGAATATAATATGACATCCAAGTTTCTAAGGAATTTCTTCCAAGACGATCATTATAGTTTAGGTTCACTCCCCCTACCATAGTTTAGACACAGTTCACTCCCATGGCTATAATAATAACATGGTTTAACTCCTTATACCATCTTGGTACACATTGTTTACTCCCATTTTCATCGTAGTAGTCAAAGTTCATTCAAAAGACCATATTAGTCTCTTTTATTTGATATAAATATTTTCAAAATTCATTGGAGAGAGATATAGGTCTCATAAATATCATAATTAAATAATAATAAAATTTTTCACAAGATCATATATTATCATATCATAACCCATGAAATTAAATGGGTATTAAAAACATGTAATCATATCATAGGAGGTAGAAATATATAGGATTAACCTATTAAAATAAGTGGATTTCAAGAGAATATAGCCCATGAAAGGGAAATGAATTTCATCAAATTCATGCCATTGAAACATTATCCATTTAAAGAAATAATATGAATGGAAACATTGAAAAAATTCACTAAAAAGTAATTATTGACACAAATAGATGTTATCTTTGAAGAGATATAATTTTGAAATAAATTTTAACAACATTTTTGATGAAAATATCCTTTCTGTATTGAAAACTTTTTTTAAAAAATAAAACCTTCTTTGAAATTTTGACAAATATAATTGAAAACATATAATGGAATAATTGAAAACAATAAAACATTTTTTATAATAAATTTTCATTCAAAATGGGCTCCAATGATGTTTGAAAATATTTTAGAAAACTAGTTTTTGAATACAGTAGATTTCAAACTAGAGAGAGAATGATCATATTTTATTTAAAAACACCATCTTAAGTACCAAAGAGTGTAAAAATGGTACTAATACTTGAAGATATCATTAATAAATAGAGGTTATGGAAAATCATGAGTGTTCTTGATATATGTATCATAATATATCATCAATGGAAGAATAAAAATAAAAAATCACGAAAGGCAAAAAGATTAATTCAATAAATTCTTAACACTTGAAATCTAGGGATCATACCCTCAATGTAAGAAAAATAAATAAATTGAAGATTAAAATATGATGAAAACATGTAAATTCCCGATAGCCCTAATGGCTCGACGGCCTCATTTTTATAGACTTTTGATAACCCTCACTTCAAGGGATGAGGGAGAACCCTTACAAGGCATGCAGGCTTAGTGATTACATGGCACTTAGGCCTAAGATAAATTACATACCCCGAAGGTCTTATAGGGAACTAAACCAGACTATAACTACAAAAAAATATCCCTCCCTGTCATCTTCGTCGTATTAAAAGATCTCCATCTTCACAAGGTCGTCTGGCTAAGCATCTCATGCAAGCACATCCTGGTCCTGATGGCATTTCCATACCCTATCATTAATTCCCAATCCATTAGTTTTACTATGATGAATGTGCCTACTCTAATTCCTCTATTGGGTATACTCCTTTTTTGTAGAGTCTGTCTTGTGTAACTTCATGTGTCTTGAAGGACTTAATGTGGCCTTAAATCCTTGAAGGTGGCCTGATAGCCCTACAGGCCAGAAGGACTAGGTGGCCCGAAGGACTTAAGGACTCCAACAATAAACATTCAGCATTAGTTAAAAATTCATGGCTACTATAGTACCAAATAGTAACTGCTATAGTAACTTCTAGATTACCCACAAAGTGCCTCCTACAGTTCTGCTACAGTAGCCATGAAATATGCCTCTACCTGGTTTCGAACCTGACTATTGTGGATGCAATTAAGGATTCCTCACCAATAGGGATGATTCTTATGTGTATTAAATTTAGGATATAACATTTTAAATATATTTACATTCCCATTTAGAATGAATTTAGGTGCATAAAAAACAAGACCCTCAATAAAAGAAAAATCGAGACATAAAAATTGTACTGATTTGGTAACTTTTCAAACATAATCCACATGAATGGAAGATCATAAAATCGATACCAAAATTTCAATAAATTTATTTATAATAATCATAAAAACAATAATTGGAAGTACATAAACCACACAAAAGGATAGAGTGGAGAATATATAATGTATCTCATAGAAATAAAAAATTGAGATGAAATCCCCTTAACTTGTGTTCTGACTCTCGTCTTACTCATTAAAAACACCTATATATTACACATAAATTTATTAAATATATTTTACATAACCATATTATTATATATAATAATTTATATTTCTTTATTATGACCTTATATTACATTCTATTTAAAAATTCTATGTTAGGGTTTCACATTGGGTAATATTTCCTTTATTCTTCACATGTGTCTTAATTTGTTATAACTTTGGAATTTATTATTTATATCACAATTTACATAAAGAAAACAGTTATATAAATACCATGTTTATACAATATTTTTTTTATAATAATATATATAATATATAATTATGAAATGGAATACACTGTTCATGGACACAGTAGGCTGTATGTACTATTTCCATTTATTTTTCATGTTGAAAAAAATAAAGTAAAATTATTTATATATATGTGTGTGTGTGTGTCTATGTATAATTATCAAATTAGATTTGTGATATCATATATTTATTATACATTCATTAATATCATCCTTAATAAAATCCATGTCATGTATGATCAAATCATATTTCATTGAGGGGGTGGCAGTCCACACATTCTCGAAATAAATTATCGTATTAAGATCAAATGGAAAGTAAAAAAAGATATGTGTTGTTAAAAGAATACATAAGATAAAATAAATAATAAATATAATATATAAAATATATAAATATAGTTTTCATTGTACTGTCCACCATGAGAGGTGATAATTAAAACTGAACAATCATCATTTAGTGAGGCGGTAGTTCATGGTACACGTAAATGTTATGCTCGTTAACCATTAGATGGAGGTCTGGGTATGTTTAGGTTAAACAATTATCATAAAAAACATAATTTATTTAGGATACTAGTGTTTTTATACAAAAATAAATAAATAGAGTTGATGGGTGGATAAGGAAAGTAAAATAAACGATTGTGATAGAAGGCATTGACTCTTAATCAGGTAACTCCTTTTCATTTGTTCCAAAAGTCTTCCATTTCTTGACATCAATCCAATAAAATGATTCTTTGAGAATGGTATGGATGTTTTAATTTCAATTGGAAACATCTATCACGAAAAAAAAGGTTTTAGAGGTTTGTACTGATGGGGGAGGTGGTGTCCGTTAATAGAGAAGGAAAAGGACTAAGTTGTAATTTTCCAAAACAAGTTAGGTGTGCATTTGTTATTACCAGAAAAAAGTAATAAAAACAAATAAAACTAAAGAATTTAAGTTTAATGGTCGAATTAGGGCCAATAAATGGGTGTTGGAGAAGTGTATAAGTCATTTTGGGTCTTATATTTAAGGTTTAGTTCTTATTTAAGCATAATTTTACCTTAATTTATGTAATTAATTTTAATTACATTCACTGATATATATTTTCAAAATCTAATTTGACCTCATTAGAAACTGTAAATTATTTTGATCATAAATATGGAATCCATATTTCAAAATTCTAATAATAGAAGTGGAAGAAAATAATATAAAATAAATCCCAAAGCTGGCTCGATAATATGATTTCTTAAGGAAAAAATGATTACAATTTTCTTAAGATTAAATATCCAATTTCATTGTGAAATTGGTTAATATTACACAAATTTTATTAATTGATACAAATTTATTCAAATTAAACATTTAATAAAATATAAAATATAATTTAACCTTATAAATAAATTTAATGAAAATTAGTTACTAAATAAAAATATGCTATTTTTTCTCTATTCATCCAAAAATGGAGTTTCTCATAAAAATGCAATAAATTTACCCTAATGTAATTTAGAAACTATAAAATAAAAAGTAAATTTATTTGCTTCAAATTAAGTATCTAATTGTGTCTCAAATTAATTTTAATATTTTTCCTAGAAGAACATTAATAGCAGCTCATTTGGGAAAACCATATTTCAAGACATAAAAGAATATTACCAAAAAAACATTTCATTCATTATTAATATGGTTTATTTATATAAAATAATTATAACATTTTATTTAAGAATTAGTTATTAATTTTCATATTACTATGATAATGTCTAGGTTATAATTATCTCATTTAAATATTTTTAACTACAAAATTATGTTTTGTAGAAACATCAATGATCTATATAATGTATGTCGAGTTCATATTCCATGTAAAAGGTAGGTCTGACTTGGTGAATTATAAGAAAAAAAATGAAAAATGAACTTTATTTGAAAAAAGGTCCATAAAAACTTAGGTAGTTTCATTCTAACCCCCTTAAAATGAATTTCTCACTCGAAATTAGTCACTCAGGTAAAAACAAATGAGGATAATTCTATTTCATCATATCCTTGAGTTCCCACATTGTTTCCTCTGATTTTTGATTTCTACAAGAATATATGAGCTTGTGACAAGTCTTATTTCTGTAATAATATATATATGATCCAAAATTTCAATATGTTTCACCTAAAAAGAATGTTCCCACTACAGCGGTATGACCTCTTAGTATAGTACATGTGAATGTTCAGGTTTGTAGTTACTCATGATATATACATGGAACACATCATGGACTTGAGAGATATTTGGATGATGTTACAAGTGAAATTTTACTATCCAGATTTGATCAAGAATCAATAAGGGACTTATATACCTAGGGTTTGGTTTCCCTTTCTTCTTGAATCTCATTACATTCTTCCAGGATGATATTCTTAGAAACACTTTTTTACCAGCATCATATTCTAGATCACACTGATGGTTTCCTGTATATCTTTTCTACCGACATTCACCTACCTTGATATGTTGCATAATAGTATTATTATTATCAAATATTTCTTCTAGAATCTCATGTCCCAATTGCTTTCTTTTTTAACATCATCCCATCACATTGGATCTATAATTTTTTTTAATAGAGGGATTTATACAGTGCCTTCTGAATATATAAGCGAATGATATTTTTGTAAGATAAGTCAACTGTCAAATGGTTTTGATCCAAAACTACTTCGAAATATAGATAAAATTATCTCATCATACCCTCTAGTGTTTGAATTATTCTTTTATACTGACCATCTATCTAGGGATCATAAGTAGTGTTGAAACTCAATTATGTATCAAGTAATTGAGGAAGAATTGTCAAGAACATTGTGGAAATTCTTAGATCTTGATCTAATACAATATAATGTGGTACTCTATGCAACCATACCACTTCATTAATGTCTATGTTGGAAATATGATCCAGAGAGAAGTCTTCTTTGATAGCGATGAGGTGTACTGAATTAGTAAGAAGATAAACTACAACACATAAAGCATTAAACATTTTATAAGTTTTGGGTAGACAAATGAAAAAAATCCATAGTGATTTTCTTCCATTTATATTTCGGTATCTGTAATGGATACAACATCCCCATCCATATTTTCCTTTAATCCTTAACATGTTGGCATACCAATCACCGAGACACAGAATCTGCAATATCTCTCTTCATTTCATCCCACCTTAAGTATTCATTCAAGCCCCCATACATATTCGTAATTCTAAGATAAATAGAGAATTAATAAATATGAGATTCCTATAATATCTCCTTTCCAAAATATCGTATATAAGGGACACATACATGTTTTCTAAACCTTTTCATTACATCCTGATCAACGTTAAACCCAATAACACTTCTGACTTTCGTTTTCATCTCTTCATCTTACTTCTGCACCTCCTTAATCATCACTGTGACAGAGAATTGAACATTCATTTGAGAAAGAAATTATTTTTCCCCTTTATTTCGTATTTCTTGATCCATCCATTGAAAATACCGAAATATTGTATATTTTTTTATCCTCATCCAGGATACCCTAGCAAGATCCATCCAACATAAAGCATATACCACCATGTTCAGTTTACCATGGTGGTAATTTATTAAGTAGTCATAGTCATTAATCATCCATAACCATCTTCTCTTGAAAATTTTCAACTCCTTTAATTGGAATGTATATTTTATGATTTTTTAATTGGTATATAAATCACACTTTTCTCTAGAAAGATAATTCCTCTATATAATTATTTAAAAAATTACCACTGCTAACTCCAAATCATGAGTTGGGTAATTTTTTGTATGAATGTTCAACTTCCATGATGCATAAATGATAACCATGTTATTATTCATAATAACTCATCCCAATCCCTTCTTATGTGTATATTTACAGATTACAAACCCCTATCCACTATAGGGTAACGTAATCATAGGTAAATTGATTATCCTTCTCTTCAGTTCCATGAAATGTTCCTCATATTCATCTGTCCAGAGGAACTTGACACCCTTATGAGTTAACATGGTCAGAGGAATAGATAGTCATGTGAAAAATTCCAAAAAATGTTGATTATATCCTGCTAAATCAAGAAATATACACATATCAATTACCATAGTTGATATAGGACAACATTCAATATCCTTTTTCTTTAATGGATTTGTTGTTATACCATCTCGTGTGATTATGTGACCAAAAATGAATCATCTTGCATCCAAAAGTTACACTTTGTAAATTTTTTATATAACTTATCCATCCTTGGGGTCTTTAGTATAATTCTAAAGTGATCTTTATTCTCTTCATTTCTCTTTGAATAGAAAACAATGTCATCTATAAATACTACAACAAACTGATTTAGGTAATATTTAAATGTATTCATAAAATCCATGATGATATCTTGGGAATAATTTAGATCAAAAGGTATCACTATATATTCTTAGTGTCCATACCTTGTATGGAATGTTTTCTTGGATATAACTTCTTTCTTGAACCTTAATTGATGATATTCATTACAGAGTTCAATCTTCAAAAAAAATTTATCTCTATTTAGTTGATTAAACAAGTCATAAAAACTTGTAATTTGATACATATTCATGATTTTTTTCCTTTTCATGCTTGGATAATAAATTTAGATTCTCATTTATCAATTTACTTATTCCAAAAAAGAACCAGTGCTCCACAAGGTTACATACTTGGAAGAATTAATCCCATGTCAATGTTTTCTAGGTGTTTCTTCTTTAAATCCTACAACAAAATTATATCTATTCTATAAGGAGTCTCTAAAATAGTTGTGGAACCAGGATTGAGTTGTATTGAGAACTCAACTTCACGTTTTAGTGGAAGAGTAGGTAAATCTTCTAGAAAGACATCAAAAAAATGATGAACAATAGGCATATAGTCTAATTCGATTTTCTCCCCAACCATTTGGGGAAAAAACCCTTTTGAATGGTAATTAATCCCCATAAAATGGAATTAATATACATTGGAAGTTCATTATTAACATCACATTGATGGATGATCATAGGAGTGCTTGCAATATAGAACACAACTTCCATTCCATTAAAATTTATGTGGGATTTATGTAGTAAAATGCAATCCACGACTTAGATGAAATCAAATTCTTCCAAAGGTATAATGACAATAATTTTATAAATCAAAATCCCACAAATGTCAACTAGAAAGGATTCATAGAATTGATATCCAATCATATAACCATTAGGGGTTTTCACTAATAATTCCACTTCTAATTATTTTGGTGGAATCCTAACACCTTTGAAAATTTATTTAGATATGAATGAGTTGGAATATCCATAATCAAATATGACATTAGTAGTTCTATATTGGATGGTAATTGTATCTTTTATCATGTTGTTATCATAGTCCTCATCAAAAATCATGATTGAAAGAGCATCCCTCTTGTCCCTCTTCTTAAGAGGTTCCTAACATCTGTCATCATCACCATCCCTTTAGTGTCGGTAGTGGTCAGTATAGATCCACATCTCCTTACAACTATAGCACTAAATCATGAGAGGCGAATTTTTTCGACTTTTAACCCATTAGAAACATTAGGTAACTTATTCCCATCACTTCATCAATCATTTTCCTGATTTACTTCCCTTTCATTGATAAAACATTTATTATACCCCTTAAGGAAATTTTCTCCATGATTCATCATACAATTAGCACATAAAGGGAATATCATCTTCCTCTCTTCATGGTTTTTACATTTTCCTTTGAACTCCATATTACTCTTCTTGTCAAACCCATTATATTGATATGTTACTCAAACCTCCATTTAAAACTTGATTGTACAATGCACATTCTCTTAGTATCTTCTAAAGTATCTTATGACCCCTTATTTAATCATGACACCATAGAGTTATCCTATTTTATTCATATACAAACTCTATTTAAATCCTTCAGTCGGTTCAATACGAGTTTGTGAATTTCCAATGTATATCCCCCAGATGTTTGAAATTAGGTGAATAATAAGGCATGTTGTCATGTACATGATTTCCCCGAGTCAAGACTATAATATCTTGTTGGAGTTATTACACCAAGGTACATCTGTTCCAGATCCACATCAACTTTTAGTATCCATACATGGATTTATAGTTGTGAAACCACTCCCTTTATGATTTTCCATGTTTCCAATATATTTTCATATACATTTCCTTACTATTAAACTTGTCCTTAGATATTTCCTAAGGGTTCTCCCTAAGTTTTAATCATCATAGCTTCTAAATGGTAACTAATCCATTGATCTAATATAAAATATAGTGACCCACTGTTTTTAAACATTAAAATTACATAACACTTGTAGAATACTTAAAATATTATAAAAAGAGACAGCCAATGATTATACTAGTCTAGTGACTTTGGAAACATGGAAAACATAAACACAGGTATATTAATGAGATAAATTATCTCCCACTAGTTTCATCTTGACTATTAGCCTTCTTAGACACATAAAACATAAAACATATCTTCATAAAGTGAGGAGTAAAACAAAAAAAATGGTGGGATAAAATTCTCATTAATGTTAATAAATGGATGTATATAAGCATAATCATGAGCATAGGGGTATTAAAACATGATGACTAAAATATATGATCATTCCATACATATGAATGATTGAATACATGAATCATAGAACAAATCACGGAAGGTCATAAGATATGAACCATGAGTAAATAATGAACATAATCCATGAATGAAGAACATAGAAATAAAATATTGAATTTTGGAAGACACATAAGTATATAATATAATTTCTATAATATCAATAAATTTTTTTCGAAGACCATATGGTAGTATAGATTCACTCCCCATACCATCTTGGTAGTCATGGTTCACTCCCATTTCCATATTAGTATCATGAGTTCACTCTTCATCCCATATTTGTAGTCATGTTTCACATTAATGGACATGTTAGTAGTCACGGTTCACTCTCAATACCATTTGTTTCTATCTCTTGAGATACAAATCTTTACCCAATGCCTTGGAGGTAGATATTGGTCCCAGAAATCTCATAATGAAATCATAAATACATGTTCCACCATATCACAAATAATCATATTATAACCCATTAAATGAAATGGGTATTATAAACATGTAATTATATCATTATAGATTTAATTAATAAAATTAAATAATCATTTTATCATAAACAAAACTCATGGAAAAAAGTAGGTTTCAAAATCATATAACCTATGAAAGAGAAACGAGTTTCATCAAGATCATTCCTTCCAAAAATAATCCATTCAGAGAAATAATATGAATGGAAACATTGAAAAATTTCCCCAAAAAGTAATGAGTAACACCAATGGATTTTATCATATATGGGAAATAATTTTGTATCATATTTTAAAAACATATCTTGAGGAACATACCCTTTCTATATTGAAAACGCTTTCTAAATCATAAAACCTTTTTTGAAGAAAAAAATACATTTAATATAGCTTTGAAAAAATATAACGAGAGCCTTGAAAATCATAAAACATTTTTAAAATAATTTCCCTCTGAAAATGGGATTCTAGTATCTCTTGAAAACATTTTGGAAAACATTTTATAAAATGTGGTTTTTTAATACAATTGATTTCTAACCAGATAGAGAGATGGTTAGATTTTACTTAAAACATAATCTTAAGTTCCAAAGAGTTGAAAAACTGTACTAATACATGACAATATATTGAATAAATAGAGGATAAAAAAACTCATGAGTTTTCTTGAGATATGGAAAATAATATTTCATCAAAGGAAGCGTAAATATAAACAATCTCAAAAAGTGATAATATTGATTCAACAAACACTTGTTACTTGTTATGTTGGGATTATACTCTCCATGTTAGAAAAGTAAATTAAATAAATATTAAGATATCATAAAAAGAATTAAATTCATTATAGAACCTGTAAAATTGAATTATATACAGCTCGAAAAATAATTTAGGTGCATAACAAAACACATGTCTCAATGAAGGCAAATCGAGACAAAAATATTTTATTCATTTGGTAAATTTTGAAACATAAATCCCATCAATGAACTATCCCAAAATGGATATATGAATACATTTAAAATTTAACTATAATAATCATAAAATATAATCATGGATATTATATACAAAACACATTAGGACAGAGTGGCGAACCAAGTATGTAACTCCTGGAAATAAATTGTGAGATTAAATCCTATTACCTTGTGTCTTGACTCTCATCATACTCATTCAAACAACATTTATAATAAATATAAGTTAATTAAAAAAATTTTAATGGATCCATAATTTTATATATCATACCATATATTGTTTTATTACTAACATATATTACCTTCTTGTTAACAATCTTATGATAAGGTTTCACTTCGGGTAATATTCTCGTTATTCTTCGAATGTGTCATAATTTATTAAATCATTGGTATTTATTCATTAGATAATGGTTTCCGTAATTTTAACCCTTATATATATAATTTTTATATAGTATATCTTAATTATAATAATTTATGGAATATATAATTAGGAAATTGAATACATCATCTATAAAGATGGTAGGTTGTACGTATGCATGAATGCTATATCCATTTAATTGTCATGTTAAAAGAAAGAAAGTAAAAGAAATATATGTGTATATATATATATATCATTATTAGGTTAAATATATGATATCATATATGTATTATATATTCCCTAAAACCTTCCTTAATACAATCAGTGTTGTGTATAAATGAATCATATCACATTGAGGGGGCAGTAGTCCACACTTCCCCAAATGAAATTATCATGTTTACATCATATGGATTGTAAAAAAGTATGTATTGTGAAAGGGATATAATGGATTAAATAAATAATAAATATATTATATAAAAAATATAAATAGATCATCCAACATAATGTTTAACTTGAGAGGAATTATGGAAAATTGAACAATCGTCATTTAGTGAAGAAATAGGTCATTGTACATGTAAATAGTCTGTTCCATACCCATTAGATTGAGGTTTGTGTATGCATAGGTTGAGCCCTTATCATAAAAAATTATAATTATATTTAGGATAATAGTTTTATTATTCAATAATGGAATAAATACAGTGAAGTGGTGGAGAAGGGAAATAAACAATATGAGCTTGAGGGAAGTTGTTACCACTTAATAGAGTAACTCATTTTGTTTTGTGACAAAAGGATTCCTTGGATTCATTATTCCCATGGTATGGATTCTTGGAAGAAGGGAGGGAAAATTTTAAGTAGACTGAGAAGATATTGTCTGAACATAAGAGGTCTTAGATCTGTGAGGTAGTGGAAAATGTGGTGGACTTTTATATGGAATGATAAGGACTCCCTTAGAATTTTGTTAAACAAGTTAGGTGTGCCCAAGTTTTTACCTAAAAAAAGTCATTAAAAACCAAAGAGAAAACCATATTTCAAGGTTCATGGCCGGATAATTTTCATCAAATTGTTGTTGAAAATGTTTAAAAGTCTTTTGGGTTTTAAATTTAAGGTTTAGTCTATATTTAGGATAAATTTTACCTTAATCGATGTAATTAATTTTAATTACATTTAGTAATGTTTTTGGTAAAAAAATAAGTTGAAATTATTAGAAATTATAATTTATTTTTATTCCAAATATTTTATCCATTTTTATATATTCCAATAAAATATATGGAAGAAAATAATTTAAAATTAATCACGCAGTCATGTCAATAATACGGGTTTTTAAAGTAACAATGATGAAAACATTGATAATATTTTGTATCTAATTTGTTTTTGAAATTTGATAAAATTACCCACATTGGATAAATATATAAAAATATATTCTAATTAATTTTCTAAATCAAATTAATATATATTTATCTTTATAAAAAAATCAGATAAAAAGTAGTTTGAAATATAATCTATTATTTTTCATTATTCATCCAAAATTTATGTTTCGCTGAACAATCCCAAAAATTATCCCTTGGATAATTTTGAAATTAAAAATAAAAAAATAATATATATTATATCAAATAAATTTTTTAAATGTGTTTAAAATTAATTAAATAATTTTTCCCATAACAACATTAAAAGTAGATCATTCAAGAATATGCTATTTTTAACTATTAAATGATGTTTCATTGAATTATCAATGTTTTGTGTAACATATAGCACGTTTCTATTACATTTGAATGGAATGTTTTACATAGATCATTACAATATATAAATGAAAATTTTAATTATTCTAAATAAAATCCATAAAAACGTGGGGTGTTACTATTTACCTCTATTATTATTTTTCTTACATTATTTTGTTTCGGAAGTAGAGGAGTGTTCAAAATAATAGCGGCACAATATCATTGGTGAAGTTCATTAATGAATGAATGAAAAAGATAAATTCGACCAAATGGTATTTATATTTCATATGATAGTGATATCACTATAATTAGATAAAGGGAAAATCGATTAGTTTAAAATAATGTGTTAGTTATAAGGGTGATAGATAGAGAAATGATTATTTTTACCACTTATATAAGAGTTTTTTGATATTTATGAATTTCAACACTTTTATCTAAAGATATATTATTATTGGGATTAATTTATCATATGTTTTGTATGATCCATCATATCTTATATGGTTTATTATTTTCATACATTAATTTGTATATGTGTAAAAAGGTACCAGTTTTTCTTATTCCTCTACACTGTGTTTTTTAGGTATTAGAGGTGTTAAGATGAATCCTGGTGGTAGATAGAATGACAGAAGTTGAGAATTGTTTTTGGAAATGATGTATGGTGGTCAATCATTATACTATATTATATCTTGGCGGATATTTTTGTTTGGTTGTGGGAGTAGTTGTTATCCCTATGTTAAAGCATGAAGAGTGGGGTGGGATTATGTTTTTATGGATTATACAATTTTTCTCTATTAAAAAAATTGAGTTTAGATGATGTAAATATAAAAATATTAGAGTAACAATTATTAAGATTTTTTTGGAATTTATTGTATCTTAATGATAACACTTAACTGAATCAATCAAAGATAACAAAAAATGAATGTAAAAATAACATTTAATGTAATAAATTTGATGAGGTTATAGATAACAATATGCATACGTATAAAACTTGTTATTGAAGTATGTAATTTTTCTTATCCTAGAAATATATATACATTCAATTTCATGTTTTTTGATGAGAACTAAACAAATATAATGAATACATGTTTTGAGTACCAAAATTCCTTGATAAAAAAATAGGAAGCATTAAGTCGTAGCCCAATACATCATTAGAAATGTTCGGGAACACAGATATAACCAAAAACATCTTCAACATATGTTTGAAACATCATGAACTTACTCCAAATATCCATATTTATATGAGGATTTGAACCACATAATTATTTATACCATTGACTTAATTAAACATACTGATTAGAATCATTAGTTCATATCCCTAAATCTTATTTATCTCCAAGGATCAGAACCTAAATAATTATTATGAGGAAATTATTGATTTTTAAAATTTAAATATTCACTATATAATGATACAATAATGAAATAAAAACATTTATATGTTGAAGCACTTAAGAAATTATAATTTTCCAATAAATTAATTTTTTCACATTAGAAAATGAAACAATAGAAATAACAGAGCTACTTGAATACCATGTCCCCTATTCATAGAAAATTTTCATTACAATCTTGTAATGATACGATCTTTGTTCGTTAATAAATTTTAACACTTTTGATAAACTCAAAAACTATAGTGTGATATTTTAATTTTTCATAGAATCAAGTGACATCACAATGTTCTAAAAACATGAAATTGTTAAATTAACTCATATAGGTAATTTTCTTGGAAGATAAAACTGCACGCACACACATAAAATACATGTAATATCTAATAAACTATTGTTTATGGTTTTTATTTATCAAATAAAAATACATATAATATATAAATCAATAATCACCCCATTATTTAGATAAGTGAAGTACCATTATTCCACATTTTTATTAACACAAAACATGATAATGTAAAAATTAGAAAATAAATAGGAGTAAAATATAATGTTTTGTTCTTCCAAATAATTACACCCCCTTATAATATAAAAAATTCAAAAAAATTCATCCATCTTATAGAAAAAACTTACTATGATAATTATATATCTATAATACTTTATATGTTCCTTCTTTAAAATTCACTAAAAATACCCCCAATTTTTGGTATACTTTTCTCCCAATAATAAAATTTATCACACTATGGTATTATCAATAATGAAAAAAAGATTTTTTTGAAAAATAATACTAAGAAAAATAACCAAAAAATATTACATACATTTATAGATATTATGGAATCATGTAAGAATGAACATTATCCATAGATGATCTGTATGAAATGTTAAGGACGCAAGTATAAGATCCAAATAAGAATTATAACTGATATATGTAAAAAAATATTCTTTTAATAAAGATTATATATATAAATAACATAAAATATAATAATTATTCATAATAATTAATTTATCCACAAAAATGGATCTATTTAGGTAACTTTTTAATGTAAACATTTAAAGTGTATCTTATGATGTGATCACAAAGTAACATGAATAATAAATTTACAGTTTTGGATTATATTAGTTATACACTTAAAATATATTTCAAGATATTTAAGAATACAATAAATACATTATAGAATAATTTTTATATTTCTATATGATTACGAAATGACATCCCCATTCTAGATATGTTTCTCAACGACAAGAGAATGATTAATATATAGAAATTTTTAGTCAATTAACATTAAACATTCACATCATATATTTATGGTAATAAAATCAATCAGAATATATAGTTTTATTAAAGGAAAAAAAAATTGATTTATAGTTCTGATAAAATCAAGATTAATATATCCTTTTTATGTGATCTTGAAGAGATAGGTTTTTGATATTTAACTGTATAGCACATCAGTAATGTGTTGGATACACGAAAAAATAAATTGAATATATAGTATCACAAAGGATATTAGTTTTATTGAAAATCATTTTCAAACTACTGAGTGTGTGTTTCATAAACAAAAAATGGGTGCACTAACATGTAACGGAAACGTGTTAATCTTAATTTGTGGAATATTCTATATAATTTTTCTTATTTTTTAGAAAAGATAATAAATTTTCACCTACTAAATGACAAGTTATATATGTACTATTATTATCCCTGATAATAAACTAAAATATATATTTGAATAAATCATAATTATAATAATAATAAGATCTATAATCATAAAATAGAATATATTTAGAAGTTCTATTAAACTACCATTTTATCTTCCTCAAAATGTACATACGTAAAAAAAGTACATAATTTATAGAGAACTATGAATAATTAAATTTCATATTTTAATTATATATCTTTAAAGTTATCAAACTATTAATATCCCAGATTTATCTAGACCTATTTTTCTTTACATACAACTGAAGTACAAATAAGAGATTCCTTATCAAAACTAAATAGTATATGTAAATCTATGATATAAATATATTTAATTAATGTTTTCCATTATAGTTTGTAATATATTTTGATATCAATAATGAAATAATTTTCACCAATCATACTAACCTTTAAATATATTTTCATATGTTTTAAGAAACTATCTTCAAAATTTACTATTTATGAATCAAAAAATAATTTCATCTATATAGATGTGTACGATTATGTTATTATTAAAAAAATAATTAACAAATTTATTATTATCATACATTCTGTTAAAAAATTTCCAAAGTAAAATTTTAATTAATGTATGGTACCAGAATTTTGAGGATTTTTTCAGTTCATAAAGTTTTATTTAATATATAAATAAATGTTTGAAAAAAAAAATTATAATGAGTAGGTTGTTCACTATAAAAAATCTCCCAAACAGAAGTTTTAAGGAATGAACTCTTTACACTCATCTTAAATGGATGAAAATTTAGAACCCTTGTAAGTGTTATTTAAATATTAATTGATTCAAGTCAGGATATGAGATAAAAAAAATTCCCCAGTCTATTCTATGTTACTAACTATATCCATTAGAAATAGGTCCTTTTATAATTCTTAATTTTCATTCCATTTTCATCACATTTATTTCACAATCCATTAAAAACCTATATTTGGTGTATTTTACGGAAAATATTCTAATGGTAAAAAAATTACTACTTGATTGATTAAGATCTTCTTACATTTTGTTTATCTAACATTCATCATACAATGCAACATCTTTCATTTTAGGTTCAAATTGAGATGGTGATTGAATATTCATAGAATCATTTTATAAATAGATTCATGTTCTAATAAGTTCATATACATTACAAATGATATTTCTAAAATGTTTATTCCTCATATTCGACTAGTTTCTATGTAATATTGAATTTTATCTCACATATAATGACTTATTAACTTCCTTAATTCTTGAATATATTGTGATACTAACTACTGTCTATGGTTCAAATACCAAACATTTATCACAGGGGGTTCAAAAATAAATTTTATTTATTTACCATGTCCTCTATTTTTAGCTTCATATAAGGATTATATTCATAAAAATTAACATATATCATTTATTTAATGTTTTTTTATGTTTATGGAAACCACTATAGGCATTACATTTGGTGGAGTAACCATTAATGATTCTTTTGTCCTCCTTTTTATAAAATTTATATATATTTTCATTAATATTCACACCTTGTATCTGAAAAGGATGAAGATACCATTTTTTTGAAATTTCATCTTCAAATATAATTATAATTTTTTTTAAACAGAATTTAAATTGATGTTTTATTTATAATATTGTATTATATTATACTAAAAAATACATTGCAACATGATATTAAAAAAAGTAGACTTGGAAATATCACTTATTTTATAATTCCTCATTTCAAATAACCCATTTTATTTTGGAGTTCTTGG
Organism: Viscum album; assembly: GCA_963277665.1. Taxonomy (NCBI): domain Eukaryota; kingdom Viridiplantae; phylum Streptophyta; class Magnoliopsida; order Santalales; family Viscaceae; genus Viscum; species Viscum album. The sequence goes on from OY728135.1 coordinate 1,204,299,714, forward strand.
TTTACAGAATATATATGTAATTCCATTATCAATATAAAAAATTCAAACGATACATTATTAAACACTTCAACATGATCACTATGGATAGTGATAATGATTAGTTTTTTCAGATTTTGAACTAGAGAAATAACAATTTTATTATAATGCTTTGGATTTGAGAGTAATAAAGTAAACCCAAGTGATTATAGTGTCATACTAAACTAAGATATAAACATAGTGTTTTCCTAATATATTTTTATTTTTTTTCCATTGAAATGGTTTATATGCACTAACAGTAGTAGTGCAAAATTGAAAATTCAATAATAGGATTAAAGATATACTTTTTCCCTTAATATATTGTGTGGGGTAACATACTATAGAATAATTGACCTTATATTATGGAATATTCATTAAAATTAATTTCAGGGAATGATTATCTAAGTTATTAAAATTACAACATCATAATATCCAATAGATAATCTAATTAATCATGTATATTGTATTGGTTCAAGAAATGTTCAGGGTAGTCCGATCATATAATTCAATAGTGAAAACATTATCATGCCAATCAGTAGATAAAATATATACTCTTTCAAAAATAGTTATAGAATATTTTTCATTTTAAATGTTCATAGAGTAACACTAATTGTATAATTAGACTATTATAATAAGTTTGTTATTAAATCAAAAAACATAATCATCAATACTAATTATTGTATATCCATGAAAATATGCATCTCCAATTTCAACAGTCATTCCTAGAACATTTTCTCAAAAAGTAACATATCCATTGTTCATTTTTTGTATACTCTAGAAGATACACTTGTTTCAAGTCATGTGTTGAGAAAAAAATTTCCATATACCATTTTTTTGGCTAACAATTTTCATACTTCCTAATTTTAATTAACAAAACATTTCTAGGTTATAATATTTTCGAAAACAAGTCCATTTTAAACCCAAAACAATATAAACTTTCTATTAAAATAAACTATGTGTCAAGCATATTTTTAGGAAATTCATAACATATTAGTGACAATGATGAGATAAATCATATTTGAATATAAAGCTATCTTTATGCCTACATCATATGAAATAGGATATCCATTTTCAGAAAAGTTCCTTTCATGTCGAGTGATAAATGTATCTAAAAATGATTTCTAGTCTGGTGATATGGAGGTAAGATCCTCAGACTAGAAGTAAGTCGTTTACTCCGTCTTCTTATAAGAAAAAGGGGTGTAAAAATAATAAAACATTTTTAATTGTCTTATGGAATAATTTTATCCAAAAAAGAAACAACTACAAGAGTACAGGTTAACTAGGGGAGTATTCAATTTCAAGTGATTTTAATTAGCTATATAAGGATCCAAAAGAGACAGACTGGATGAAATTTTATACTTTTTTCATGTTTTAATTTTATGACGGAGTTATATGAAGTCCATTCTAGTGGTTATTTATTGTTTGCCTATGTTTTTTCAAAATAGTTTTGTGTGTTTAGTTTTATTAATGTACGTTAACACCCCCCCCCCCCCCCCCTTGGCTTACCAATGTGTCACTTCCTATATTCATGCATCAAAGTGTCATTTCCAAGTGTTTACACATGTAACACCCCTAGTTTCAAAAACATTACCATTGTATTTTTTATTTTATAATTATATAAATAATGGGATATGTTTCAAGGGTTTTTATATTGTTTTTGATTTTTTTGAACTATTTTAAGTGGGATAAAATTTGAAAATCGTTAAAGTAAACTTTGAAATATCTCAAATAAACCATGATCGATTTTTTGGGAGTCATTGGATAGGAACACGATTGGAGAACTATTTCTATAAAGTATGTTGGAACCCAAGATAAATAGTACAAGTGAAGATAGCGGGAATAGCATGGTTGATGGATTGTTTGGTAAAATTTTTGATCCAACCATGAAAGGGTATATACATAATATAATTGCACAACATGGTTGTAACATGGGTTTTCAAACCATGTAGTATAATCATGGAGTCACCTCAGTTATTTCCAGTAGCACAAATATTATCAATTCAATTTTTGAAAAACGATGTGATGTGTAGTTATTGCTTATAAAATTATATTTGAATTCGGATTAAGGCCATGTAGCCCACATTTTTTCTCTTTTTATCTCAAGCCCTCAAACTCCTCTCCTCAGCATGGAAATTGTGAAAATTTCATTTGATCCCAAATCAAATAATGGTTAATCTAAATGTGTTAGTGATATAGAATCAGTGGTAACTCCTTATATCCTCTCTTTCCATTTATATCCTCTCATATTTTATCACCTAGATCGTTATATCTATTATTTTATGGATAGAATGATACTCTCTATTTTGGATATTTATGATATATTTTTGGGTCTATTTAAGGGATAAAGATTCAATGTAAAATATAGTTTTTTATTATTCCAATAAAATCCTTCATCAAATATCATGAGGTAAGTGGTTCCTCTCTGTAATACCCTGGAATATGCTGAGAGTGTAGGGGTGAAATATGGTTTCATCTACTTATTTGGATGAGATAGATCTTATCACTTCATTGGTAGAAACATGTTAAAAAAATTTAATGGAATCATTAAATTATCAATCACCCATATATATAAATAGAAACCCTTCATAGAAGTTATACTTGGTTTTCCATAAAGGGATATTACAATGATCATACAACAACATTTTATCAGTTGTACTTGAATAACCTAAATTTCAGTAGATATTTTGTATTACAATTGATCAGACATGATCACTTTGAGCTAGAAACAATTCCATTTAATGAATATTAGGCATATAATTTTAGCTCACTCACATCACTCCAATCGACTCCCTAATTCAGCTTGCATTGGGTGAATTTTTTATTAGTTTATCAACTTGATGTTCACCATTTTCATATTGGAAACATATATTTTTATCCCTGATTTGTACAAGGCTTTACATTCACTGTAATCCATAATAGATGCACTTGAATCAATTTTTCAGTCCAAATAGCTCTTCAATCCCGTCAGAATTGAAAAGACCCAGAAATTCTGTGGAAAGTTTTAAAAGAAGTTAATGGGATTTTTACGAGACCGCGAATATTTACGGCCCTTGATTCCGTTGCCCGATCTGATCGGATTCAATTTCTCATGTTTTGGTTAGGTACGTTTAGTAAATGTGTGAGCATGTTTTTATAACTTTTGAACCGGTGATCGGAATTGAAATCTGAGGTCACCGTTGATCTCACAGTGCCGGTATTCACTTGAGAATACTTTCACCATGATGGCAGTTGGTTGAGAATGGAAGATAGTTTTTGGGTTTTTAATAAAAGTAAATAAGAATAATTGTGTAGCTTATTTTTTTGGTGGTTAAAACCTCCAAGAGGTGGTTATAGGAGGGGGCCACCAAACCATAACCTCCCATGAGAGGTTATGGTGGTGGGGGCCACCCACACATAACCTCCCTAGGGAGGATATTTTTCGGTGGGGACCACCCAGGCTTGTACCATCTTAGAACACCCCAATTAAGTGGAGAAACCTTAAAACTTCCCGTTTAATTTTTGTCAACTCTCTTACTTAATTTAAACTCTCCACCTCCCTTAATTTTCTATTTGAACTAATTCCACCCAATTAATTAAATGAGTTGTCTCATTTAATTAAACACAACAATTTGTATTGTTGTGGCAACAAATAATAGACATCTTCTTCTATTATTTTTCCATTGGGATTTTGGTGGAGTTTGGCGAGGAGAAGAACTCTCCAACGAAGAACGCAAAGAACATCGACGACATTTCATCCTCGGTCTTCTACCACGAAAACTTTTCGACACACGAGCTTGATTTGGGAGTGCATGACGAACGTGGCGAAGAATGAAAAAACATCCACCTTTCTGCTAAATTTTCCAAGAACAACATTATGAGGTAGGGGTTGTTTTATGATTGAGTTTTACCCCCAGTTCTATTTTATTACTTGTTCTCTTTGAGGCTGATTGTTACCGCCATAACATGGAGGGTGTGGTCCGAAAAACACGGCCCAACCTCCCTTCATTTTTCTTCGCTTTTCTAACATTGTTGGCGGTGCAACAACACCACTGGAGGAGCGGGTCGCGGCTGACGGGCCGTAGTGGAGCAATGGTGGATGGTGACAGGCCGGCCGTGATGAAAAGCGGCAGCGCTAGGCTGCCGGGTTGCTGAAAGGGTGCGTCAATACCATGCCATGCGGAAGGAAGGGCGTGTCTCCATCGCACAGAACATAGTTGGAGAGTCATGGCTATGGCGGGCCGCGACGAAAGGGGGATGCGCTGTCGTGCCGTTCAGAGAAGCAGAGCAGCAGCCAGGGCGGGCTGCGGCGGAGGAACTGGAGCTGTTGGTGGTGGGTAGGCCACCGGCGGGGCAGAGCGGCAGGCCACTTGGCCATTCGAGAGAAGCAAGACCTCTATGGGTCCCACATGAGATGGACTGGTGCCACCTACCACCATTTTAGTTCCACCCGGACGGCTCAACTGTTTGGGATTCCAGGGGGTGCGCGCCTCCCCCTGGACGTGACCAGGTCAGGACCCACAGGGCGCTACTAGCCGCTAGCCTGCTAGACCACGCGGGCCACCAGGCATCCCCCTCAGGCTGAGCTGCCCCTTCAGGCGGGGCACCCCCTCGGGCGAGGCCGCCCCATCATGCCAGGTTAGACCCCAGTCCGGATCGTTTCACCCGAATACACCTTTTCAACCATAACATGGGCTACGTGTGTTCGATCGACAAACCGTCTATGGTAACAGAATTCTTAGAGAGAGATGGTTCTTTTGGAATACCCCACTTGAGGTTTGGACGCATTTGGGGTATGGTCAGGTTGGATTGAACCTAAAATCCAACCAGGCCCTTGGAACGGAAATGACAATAACTCAGAGACCAGGTGTCTGATTGACGCACCGTCAATTGCGTTGAGGCCCCTATGACGAGGCGGAACATTGAGGTACTTATACATGGGACTCCGTGATTGTTGGGGAATCGACCTGTAGCTTCTGGAGCGTCTCCTCTAAGAGAGGAGTGAGTAGAGTACGAAGACCTATTAACTGGTTGAGACCTAACGACTGTTGACCTATCGACTCAGAATGTTTTGACTAGCCCAGTGGGAAGCGCCTCTGTGTGACATGGCAGACTCATAGGGGGGAATTCCTCTGTGTGACGCGGCAGACCCACGGTACTCGACACGAAGAGTACCTCATCAGGCACCGAGGGGGAGTGCCTCTATGTGACGTTGTAGCCCCATATTGGGGAGCACCTTTGTGTGACACAGTTGACCCAAAGTGCTCGACAGGAGGATTACCACAACATTCCGAGATAGTGGGAAGCCCCTCTATGTGATGTCTCAGGCCCACAGTACTCTATAGAGGTAGAGTACACCAGCATCTAAGGATTCAACAGTTTACTAGGACTGTTACATGTTACCACCCTAGAATAAAATCTAGGTTTTGAGCGGATTCTTTTACTTTTGTGTTTTCCTCTTATAAGGATGGGTTACTAGATAACTTAGGTATATATATGGTCATATGCCTAAGTAATGGGTATCTGTTGATTTCATACTTTTTGGTTTATCCTTATTTGATATTGTGAGACCTTGAGGGTCTCGGGGTCCCTATTGGGTATCGTTATACTCACCTATGCATGGGCTATGCTCTCACCTCGTTGGGTTGGTTGCAGAGGATGGAAAGCACTGACTAAGGCATAGAGTAGCAGGACTGGACGGTACACGGAGGTAGACCACTCGAAGAGATGGTACACGGAGTGGATGGATGGATGTGGAATGTTGAGGAGTCCATTTGTACCTACCTTTAGGTAGGAACCCTAGAGGATGACCAAGTAGCTTCTTTAATTTTCATCAGTTGTACTTTCTTTCAATTGTACCTGTACTTTCCTGGTGGGCTTGTATTTCTGTCCCCTTTTACTTTCCAGCACTTCCTCTGTATACAGTTATACTTAGTTTTTTCTTCCATTTGTGTACTCTATTGTGTTTTTTTACAGTTATAAAGGCTATTCCTTCTTTGTTTAGGGATTTACGACTTTGGTGCTAGTCTCCAGCCCTTGGCCTACGGAAGGCGGTCTTGGGGTAGTCATGATACCGGCCCCGGGGGACAGGTCACGAAAAATTGGTATCAGAGGAGTCGGTTCTACCACAGAAAATTGGACTCTAAGAATTATTTTCTATGAAGTAATAGTGTTAAGAGTACTAAGTGTGGTTTTCAGTTCAGGGAGTCCAGTGTTGGTGTGAGTGGCCGACATATCCATAAACCAGAACCCTGACTATTGATTTCCGACTTAGTGCATGAAAACATTGATTTTGTGCATGTCTTTAAAAGTTTTCTTAAGTTAGCTCAACCAGGTCAGCTCACCAGGTATAATCATTTGACTGTGTCCCATCTGTTTATTTTAGGATTCCACCCCATAGAGCCCTGAGAGTCATATGCTCTGACATCCCACCAAGCGTAGAGGCCTCGGTGTAGGGCCCTTTACCAACGGTGGTACCGGCGGTACCACTTTCTATTGTCCCACCGATGCCACTAGCCCCATTAGCAGATGATGCACGCTACTTGAGTGCATTTCATGACTTCCAGTGCTAGAGGCAACCCAAGATCTGAGGAGAGATGGACCCACAGGTGGCTGAGGATTGGATGGAGGTTGTGGTGAAAGTCTTCAAAATGGTAGGGACACCAGCAGACCTTATGGTGATCCTTGCTGCGGGTCTCCTTTAGGAAGCAGCAGGTAGATGGTGGATCTTGATTCTCCAGGTCCACGACAAGGCGAATCTTCTCTAGGAAGACTTCAATAGCCTGTTTCAGTCAGATTTTGTTTCAGTAACCCAACGAGCAGTACAGATACATGACCTACTTCATCTGTAGAAGGGAAGCGTGATTTTAGCTTAGTACATAGCGAGTTTCACCGACCTCTCGTATGACCCCACGGATATGGTACATGACCCATTATTCAGAGCTCAGACCTTCGAGCTGGGGCTCATGTGTGATATCAGGGCATCGATGATATCCCTCAGTATCACGACGCAAGATGTGGTGTTAGAGAGAGACTTCTAGTTGGGATTTCCCCTGCTGATAAGTCACCAGCAGCGAGACCCTCTACTAGTCGACATGCAGCAGAGTATTCTACACCTGGCAGTAGACTGATGATGCAGAGGTCCAATAGGACCAGACCCATGGGTGGAGGACCGCATTACTAAGGATCTGTTCTACAAGGCACTCGAGGTAGTGACATATATGCCACGAGCAGACAATGTCACTCATGTGGAAGCCAGGGGCACATGGCTTGTGACTATCCAAAACGCAATTCAGATGATCAGCATACAGTTGATGGACCTCCCCGACATATGCAAAGGTTCGATCTTGGCAGTCCGCAGGGTGCAGGTGGACGTGGTAGAGGAGCTGGTTGAGCAATAGGCAGTTGACGATGTTATAATGTGCTACTTCCACCACCACCCGGAGGTCCACCCTGACTACCGGGATCAGGTGGAAAAGGGAGATCTCAACTTCAAGAAACTTATTCATACGACCACGGTGCTCCCAAGATGATTGTAGGTACTATCTGTGTCTACTCCTCCTTAAATATAGTTCTTATAGACACAATTGTATGTCACTCTCTCATTTCCACTGCCATCATTCGGATCTTGGAGATTCCAACAGAGCCGTTGGCTCGATCGTTATTGCTAGAGACTCTTAGAGGAGCATACTCGACGATTACGCATTGGTGAAATCAGTGCGAGGTTACTCTAGGAGGTGAGAGCTTCAGCTGGGATCTCCTCGTAGCGGCGTCGAGGCCTTACGACAACATCTTGGGAATGGACTGGTTATCTACAGTCCATTATCAGATTTACTGTATAAGGAAAAAAGTGTGGTGTGTCTGCACAGATGGGACCAGGTTTACCTTCACCGGTGATAAGGGAACATTTGCAGCCCATGACAGTCTTGCTCGGAGGAGGATGCAGTCTATCACTCATGATTTGGCTTGCCTTACCCTCGGAGCAGTTGAGGTGGAGAGTCTGAATTATCATATAGTGGTGGAATAGTATGCGGATGTTTTCCCTGACGATGTTACAGGACTACCTCCTCATAGAGAGGTGTCCTTATACATTGACATGTACCCCAGGACGACATTGATATCTACTCCAACATATCGGATGGCTCCCACTTAGCTTCATGAGTAGAGGGTACATATTGAGGACTTGTAGGGGAAGTGATTCATCCGGCCCAGTGTTTCTCCCTGGGCATCCCCGACTCTATTCACCAAGAAGGAGGAAGGGAGTTTGAGGCTCGGTGTTGACTACCGTTGCTTGAACCAGGTTACCATGAAGAACAAGTACCCACTCTTGAAGATTGACGACCTATTTGATCAACTCATGGGAGCACGGTGGTTCTCAAACATATACCTCAGATCAGGATATCACCAACTCATTGTTCGAGATGAGGATGTGCAGAAGATGGAATTCATGTGTCTGTATGTCCACTACGAGTTATTGGTTATTCCCTTTGGCGTAACCAATGTTCCAGAAGTATTCATGCGTATGATTAATAGGATCATCCATCCTTACCTCGATCGCTTTGTCGTGGTCTACATCGACGACATTATGATCTACTAGACTACTGAGGAGGAGCAAGCCTACCATTTTCAGGTAGTACTAGACACACTCTGAGAGCACCAACTTTATGGTAATCTCTCGAAGTGCCAGTTTTTGATTCGAGAGGTTCTCTTCTTGGGACATGTCATCTCGGAGGCTGGAGTGGTAGTAGATCCAGCAAAGATTGAGGTGGTATGTTCATGGGAGCCACCCCAGAGTGTGATGGAGGTACGGAGTTTCCTGTGCTTGGACGGGTACTATCGGAGATTCGTTCCAGACTTATCCAGAGTTGGAGTACCACTACAAGCCGTAATGATGATTGGGCAACCCTCCGTGTGGTCTGAGAGTTGCTAGCAGAGTTTTTAGGATCTAAGGTAGAGGCTGACTAGTGCCCCCATCTTGAGGCATCCAGAGGAAGGCGTAGGGTACGTTGTCTAATGAGATGCATCAGGTATCGGACTCAGGTGTGTCTTGATGGAGGAGCCAGCTGTAATCGTGTATTGTCCTCGGCAGCTGAGACAGTACAAGTAGAACTGCGCTACCCATGACCTAGAGTTAGGAGAAATGGTCTTCGCCTTGAATAAGTGGAGGCACTATCTAATGGGTTAGCATTTCACAGTCTACTCTGATCACAAGAATCTCGAATATATCTTCTCCCAGAAGGGCTTTAACCTAAGACAACGTTTTTGGCTTGAGATATTCAAGGACTATGACTTCGAGATATTCTATACTCCTATGAAGGGTAACGTTGTTGTGGATGCAATCAGTAAGAGATCTGGTATACAGCTGCTAGGAGAGGCGACAGAGCAGCTGGCTACCTTACTGATATCCTTTGTGGATAGGGATGGAGTAGCCTTTCTATAGACCCTTAAATTTACTCCTCCACTTCATCAACGAGTCAGGGAGGCACAATATCGAGACACTGACTATGAGACACGACATGCTCAGATATCCATAGGGCAGGCACCTGATTGATTTTTCTGATGGTGGGGAGCATGTCATCCTCTTTAGAGGACATACCATGGTACCAGTAGCACTTAAGGAGGTAGTGTTGAGGGAGTTCCAAACATCCCCTCTAGTAGTACATCCAGGAGTGGCAATGATTTATCAGGACCTCAGACGATAGTATTTAATTCCAAGTATGAAGAAGGTAGTAGCTGAGTTTGTCTCATGATGCCTCGCTTGTATGCAAGTAAAGGCAAATCACTAGGTACCAGAAGGCTTGGTTCAGCCCTTAGAGGTCCCATAGTGGAAGTGGGATGGGATATCCATGGATTTTTTGATGGCTCTTCTACGTACATCAAGGGTTCATGATTCGATATGGGTGATCGTTGACCGACTCACCAAGTCGTCCCACTTCCTACCGATTAGACAGCAGGGCTCGGTAGAGAGCTTGGAACACCTCTATGTGCAGGAGATTGTGAAATTACATGGAGTACCATATTATATTGTCTCCGACCATGATACATGGTTTACATTCCGGCTATGGAAGGGGTTGCAGGAGGTATTCGGGACACAGCTTCGCTTGAGCACCACCTTCCATCCTCAGACAGATGGCCAGACCGAGCATACCATCTATACCCTTGAGCACATGCTCCTTGCTTGTGTCCTCGACATTGGTCGCAGCAAGGAGGATCACTTACCGTTGGTTGTGTTTTCCTACAACAGTAGTTATCACTCCACCATCAGTATGGCACCTTTTCAGGGCTTGTATGGTTGACCTCACAGATCACCACAGTGCTGGAAAGACCTAGGAGAGTCAGAAATAGTGGGACTAGAGATGGTACGGGCTACCACATAGAAGGTGCAGATCATCCAAGAGTATATGAAGGCTGCACAGAGGAGACAGAAGTCATATGCTGACAAGAGGTGGAGACCTCTGGAGTTTGAGGATAGCAGCCATGTCTTCCTATGGTTCTCACCTAGACGAGGTCTGTGGAGATTTGGCCAAGGCGGAAAGTTGTCTCCTCTATTTATCAGACCTTTCCAGGTCCTTAGAAGAATATATGAGGTGTCTTACTGCTTAGCTCTTCCATCTCAGTTTCACCGAGTGCACGACGTCTTCCACATATCTTAGCTAAGGAGATACGTGCACAACCCTTCCCACATCATCAACCGTAGAGAGCTGGACATCAATGACGGGATGACTTTAACAAATGTTCCAGTGGAGATTGAGGATCGATAGGAGCGGGTCCTACATGGACGGTCGATACCTCTGGTGTGCGTTCTTTGACGGCACGGAAACCTCCATGAGAGCACATTTGTGCGGGAGGCTCAGATGCGTGCACAGTCCCCCCATTTGGTCGCTTAGTTCAAGTTGTAGCATACGGGGACGTAATGAACTGAGTTGTGGAGAATATAAAGACCCATAAATTCCATGGAAATTTGTTTTTTTAAAATTCATGGGATTTTTATGAGACCGAAAAAAATTACGGGGCTTGATTCCGAGGCCCGGTGTGCCCGGAAACAATTTCAGAAGTTTTGTTCAGGTATATTTAGAAAACAAGCGAGAAGGATTTTATAACTTTTGAACTGGTGTTCGGAATTGAAATCCTAGGGCACCGTTGATCTCGTAGTGCTGGTATTCTCTTAATAAGACTTTCACCTCGATAGTAGTTGGTCAAAATGGAAGATAGTTCTTCGGTTTTTAATAAAATTAAATAAAAATAAATTTGTATCTTATTTTTATTTTTTGATGGATAAAACCTCTAAAAGGTGGTTAGAGGTATGGGCCACCACACTATAACCTCCCATGAGAGGTTATGGTGGTGGGTCCCACCCGCACATAACCTCCCTTGGGAGGATATTTTTCTATGGGGACCACCCGGGCTTGTAACCCCTTGGAACCCCCTCAATTAAGTGGAGAAACCTTAAAACTTCCCTTTGTTTAATTTTTCCAACTCCCTTCACTAAATTGAAACTCTCCACCTCCCCTAATTTTTAATTTGAAAAATTCCACCCCATTAATTAAATGAGTTGTCTCATTTAATTAAACACAACAATTTGTATTGTTGTGCCAACAAATAATAGACATCTTCTTCTATTATTTTTTCCTTGGCATTTTCGTGGAGCTTGGGTAGGATAAGAACTCTCCAATGAAGTACACGAAGAATGTCGGTGACACTTATTCCTTGGTCTTCTTCCCCGAACACTTTTCTACGCATGAGCTTGATTTGGGAGTGCGTGATGAATGCGACGTACAATGAAACGACGTCCTCATTTCCGTGACATCGTCAACAAACAACAATCAGATGTAGGAGTTATTTTATGATTGGGTCTTACCCTCCATTCTTCCTCGTTAATTGTGCTCTTTGAGGACATTTGTTACCACCCTAACACAAAGGGCGCGGGCCGAACAAACATGGCACGACCTCCCTCAGTTTTTCTTCACTTTGTTGAAAATGGTTGCGGAGCAATAGCACCGTCGGAGGAGAGGGCCGCAGCCGACGGGCTGTGGTGGAGAAATGGTCGCCGACGATAGGCCGACCGCGAAGAAAAATGATGGTGCATGTCTGTCGGGTCGCCGAAAGGGCGCGGCGCCGCCGATCTGCATGAAAGGAAGGGCGCGACACCGTCTCACCGCGTAGTGGAGGAGATCTGCTGCCAGGGAAGGACACAGCGGAAGGGGCGCGGTACCGTCGTGCCGTGTGGAGAAGCATAACAATTGCCAGGCGGGCTGCGACGGAGGAACATGAGCAGCCCGTAGTGGTCCGGCTGGCGATGGTGCGTAGAGGCTAGCCGCTCGGCCATTCGGTAGAAGCAAGATCCTACTGGGTCCCGCGTGTGCTGGACCAGTGCCACCTGGCACCAGTTTGGTTCCACCCGAATGGTACAACTGTTCTGGATTCCAGGGGGCACACGGGCCGCTCCCCTCGGGCAGGGCTGCCCACTCGGCCACGCAGGCCGCCATCCAGGACACGCGTGCCGCTGGGCAGCCCCTCGGATGGTGCCGCCCCCTCGGGCAGGGCTGTCCCCTCGATCGATGATGCCCCCTCGGGCGGGGCTACCCCCTCGGGTTGGGCCTCCCCCCCAGGCCGGCCCGCCCCCTTGGGTCGGGCCACCCCCTCAGGATGGGCCGCTCTCAGGCCAGGTCGGACTCGCAGACCGGGTCAGACCCCAGTCCGGACCGTTTGTCCCGAATACACCTTTTCGTCCATAACACGGGCTACGAGTGTCTCATCGACGAACCGTCTACGAAGACGGAAAGCGTAGAGCGATACTGTTCTTTTGGCATACCCCACTTGAGGTTTGGACAGAGTTGGGTTATGTTCGGGTTGTTTGGAACCTAAAATCCAACCGGGCCCCTATAACGGAAATGTCAATAACTCACAGACCGGGCGTCCGATTGACGCACCGTCTGTTGCGTTGAGACCCCTATGAAGATTATGACCATTGAGATACTTCTACATGGGAATTCATGACAGTTAGAGGATTGACTTGTAGCTCATGGAGCGGATCCTCTCGGAGACGATTGAGCAGAGTATGGAGACCTAATAGCAGGCTGAAATCTGACGAATGCTGACCTTTCGACTCAAAGTGTTTCGACATGCCCTGTGGGATGTGCCATTGTGTGACGTGGAAGACCCAAAATGGGGAGTTCCACTGTGTGATGCGGAATACCCATGATACTCGATAGGAGGAGTACCTTAGCAGGCTTTGAGGGGGAGCGCCTCTATGTGACACAGTAGAACTACAGTGGGGAGCGCCTCTGTGTGACGCAGTTGACCCACGGTGATCGACAGGAGGAGTACCACAACACTCTATAATAGTGGGAAGCACCTCGGTATGACAAGGTAGGCCCAAAGTACTATATAGAGGAGGAGTACACCAGCAGCCAAGGTTTCGATAGTTTTACTGGGAGCGTTACATGTTACCACCCTAGAATAAGATCCAGGTTTTGAGCTGAGTATTTGACATTTGTGTTTTCCTCATGATAGAGATGGTTACTAGATAACTTAGGTATATGTATGGGAATATACCTAAGTAATTGTTATCCATTGATTTCATACATTTTGGTTTATCCTTTTTGGATTTTGTGAGACCTTTAGGGTCTCGAGGTCCCTACTGAGTATCGTTATAATCACCCCTCCATGGGCTATTCCCACACCTTGTTGTGTTTGTTGTAGACGATGGACGGCGTTGAATAAGGCAGAGAGTAGCAGGACTAGACAGTACCCATTGGTGGACCACTCGGTGAGACGGTACACGGAGCGGACGGATGGACGTGGAGTGCTGAGGAGGCTATCTGTACCCACCATCAGGTTGGAACCCCCGAGGACAACCCAGTAGATTCTTTACTTTTCATTAGTTGTACTTGATTTTAGTTGTACCTATACATTCCTCTTGGGCTTATATTTCTGGCCCATTTACTTTCCTTCACTTCTTCTGTATACAGTTATACTTAGTTTTTTTCTTCCAGTTGTGTACTCTATTATGTTCGTTTACTATTATAATGGCAATGCCTACCTAGTTTAGGGATTTACGCCTTTGGTGCTAGTCACCAGCCCCTGACCTATGGAAGGTGGGCTTGGGGTAGTCATGATATGGGCCCTGGGGCATGGTTCGTGACAACATTAAACAACTCTTTAACTTTCAGGTGACTAGTCAATTTTTTACATAAATTTTACAGTCACATAACACTTCAGTTTTTATTCAACTTCTATTTTAATTTCACAACACTAACATTATGGAAAACTAAATGTTTCTTGAATATAACATGATCTTGATAAAACAATGTTATTTTCAATATAAAACCCTACATTGTAAAACATTACTTTGAAAAACTCTACTTTTCACAAATAATTCATGAAGAAGTGTCTAATGATATTTATTGAGAGATGGTGAGTGAATCTAAAAACATGGTATCCAACTATTTAGAGACATTGTAGACCCTTCATTAAACTATCTTGTGTGTTATCGACCTTTTGTACAACATTCCTGGTTCTCTAAAATTTTTCAATTTCATGTCTCCTTTAGAACACAACTCAATCTATATTTTATGGGTTCATGAAAAATAGATTTTTTTGATGCTTAAGGACATTATAAACATAAATCTATTTTCCAAATTTCAATTAGGAAAACATGAAAACACATTTTCATCAAACACTAGAAAACACCTTCACCGTTTTGTGTAGCTATTGTTTTAACATTTCAGTCATTCCTTTTCCAAAAAACAACATTCTCCATTCTCTACATTCTCGGTCACAAATGTTTGGTAAACATAGTGAAATTGATCCACCATCAACAGTAAATCCATATACATGGATCATATCACATGGCGTGGTCATCCCACTAAGCATTGAAAACAAACACAACACACTAATAATTTATAGTTTTGAATAATCGTGGTCAGAACAATATTCCCACATTGAAATTGTTGGAAATCAATAGGGAAATTAATTAAATATTATTCTTTAAAAAAAAGATAGCAGTGAAATAGCTCATCCATATATCTAATTCTATGTGAATAATGCTCAGTGTAGAAAATAATATTTGAAGATAGATTTCTATTTCGTGAGAGCCCCTATGTCCCACAACCCTTGAATACATTGAATCTATTACATTGAATCTATTATGTTGAATCTATTATAATGATATCCTCCGTTATCCCCCTCTGGAAATAATCCTAATGAAACTATATTGTTCCCTTTATAAATCAATACAACCTGGGATCATATCTCACCCTAAAAACTACACAATATTCACAAATAGATAGAACCATTTATAAACTTCATGAGTGTAGTTTAACTATATCCTCTCATGAAATGAGAGGTTAATGAACCCCAAGGTGAAAATAATGTTTCTTTAACATTGGTACATTCAAACTAATATTCAGGATTTCATCTACTTGATCATTAGTTCCAACATGCTTCATTATAATCACACCTTGTTCAACATTTTCTTTGATAAAGTGGTAGTGGATCTCAATATGTTTGGCACGTGTTTATTAAACTATATTTTTCATGATTTCCATCATGCAATTGTTTTCAAAGAGTATCACCATAGGATATTTCACCTAATCACCAATACATTATGTTTTTTCTATATCCAAAATAGAAAATTATATGCCCTTTGAAATGATATATACTCTCATAATGAAAACTAAGGGAAGTGATTTATTTTTTCTTTCTCAACCAGACTACACATTTTTTCAATTATAGAATGGAGAACCAGTTGTGATTTTTTAATCAGAGAAATATCAAAAATATTCAGTATTATAAAATAAGGATAAATCATTACCCATTCCTACTAAAAAGTATAATTGAATGTTTAGACTATATTAAATATACCCCATAGTTCTTTTAACTGTTGAAAAATTATCTTCCTTTAGCTTAATTTGGAAGTGATCTATTAAAAATCAAACCAAGATGATGTATGACTATGTTATAGTCAGATTTATTATTATTCTAATGGACGTCATATACATGGTGGGATCCATAGATTTCGCATCCCCATGCTTTCGATGTTTTCTTCTAACTATACTCCGAGTCGAAATTGGTTTGGAATCATGTAAGTTGAATGTCATAAAATTTTCTCTTGCATAACTTTTATGAGAAATAATTGTATTTCCCTTATTTGCAATAAGCATCATCCATAAAATGTATTTTATTTCACCAATCAAGGATATTTCAAATTCAGATAACATTTCTTTAGAAAATTAATCCATTGATTCATACCAACTTCCACTAAATATAATATCATCCCCATGCACATGAACAATAAAATGGTATTCCAGATAATTAAATTCTTATATATTATGGTTCAAATATCCTATTTTATATTTTTTGCATCTTGGAATAATCATAAAATTAAGAATTCCATGCTCATGGTGCCTACTTGAAACCCTAAAGAGGCTTCATTAATCTAAAAACCTTTATTTCATAATTTCTAATAATAAATCCCACTTGTTGTCCAATCTAGACATCTTCATCAAGGACTCCATTTAAGAATGTTGTTTTGACATCCATCTCATAAACTATACTGAATCATTAAATCACCATGTCTACGAAGAGCCTAATCAACTCAAGTTGAGATACACGGGAAATTTTTTCATTAACATCAATACATTTAATTAATCCATAGCCTTTATAAACCAAGAATACCTTCTTTATAATCATATTTAGTAGTTCATAATTTTTTTTTTGAAAATTCCCTTTGTTCCAACAAATTGTGGTTTTCTCATCCCTTAACATGATCCCAAGTCCAGTTAATTTCAATATGACCCAGATCTTCATAAATTTCCTTTACCTATGATTAAAACGTTTATGATTCTTAAAATGTGGTTAGTTCCATAATTGATGAGAGATAAGATGGTTGCTTCAATCCTCATTATCCTCATTTGTATAGGTGTAGTCAAATCTCCAATGATGTTTGATTGATCAAATTATGCTCTTGTATTTTTCATATGGCATCCCACTACATTTTCATCAGCAAAGGATTCTTCTTCTACTTCCACTTTTGAATCATCGTCATTTATTGAACCCTAAATATTAGGCAATCCTTCCGTAATTTATGTATTTAAATTTTTACCTTTTCCACCTTTTTTTCATCTTAATTAATATCAACATATATTCTCCTTGATTTTTTCATAATAATATCTTCAATTATCTAGAATCCATTTTTCTCCATGATCTTTCTAAGAAGATTATTATAGAATTTATAGGATTTACTATTCATTGGGTAACCAAGGAAAGTCCCCTCATCTACTCCATCCTCATAATTTCCTTCAACACCTTCATTGTTTTGGATGAAACAATTACATACAAAAATAGGATAATTATTTATTGATGATTTAATTTTTTAAAATATCTCATATGGTGTCATGTACACTTCTAGGAATAGCCCTGTTTGATTTTGACTATACACCACAACCTAAAAATCCACACTCAAGTAATGTTGACAAATACAACTCTGAATCCTAATACTTTTGGCCATATTACTTTGATGTCCATTATTATGTTCAAGAACCCCATTTTGGTGATTTTTTCACTAAAAAAACCTAATTCTTGATTCCATGTTTTTCTAATTAATTTTCAATGTCAACGGATGTGTATTCTCTTCCATTTTTAGACTGTAATATATAGATTGTGAAAGTAGCTTGATTCTAAAATCATTGGATATATCCCTTCATATAGTCAATAACATCTTTTTTAAGCTATATAAATATCACAATTGGATTTCTACTATAATCATCAAATAAAATAATTAATTACCACTCAATATGTTCCATAAAAATTATTTTGATAATACACATATGTGTGTACTATATCAACAGTATTTTATGCCTTTTTGTTCTTGAACAAAGAATAATTTTGGAAAAAATTCCCTTGCATTAATGTATCACATTTATTTTCTCAATCACTCTTCAGATTATGAATGTCTACTATATAAATTATCATTGAAAATTTTTCTATTCTCATATGATTAATTTGACCAACCATATATGCTAGATTTTTTCCTCCTATTCAATTTCTAAGAATGAAAAGTTTTTTTAATACCTACTTTGTATAAATTGCCATTTTCCTCCAAAATTTCAATAGAATATTAACTATTGGGTTTCTAATGGTTTACCTTTTTTGAAAAATGTTTTCTAATAGTCATGATTCATAGAGTTGAATCACAATCAAGAGACTATGATTCTATTTTTCCATGTAGAGAAATTATATTTTACTTTGATCATATTTTGATAATTCTATGTTTCCATTTCCTTTAATCATTATGGAACCATCATTTCTGAATCTCGTTATTCCATTAAATTTTTACATAACATTTTCCAACAAACATTGATTTCCTCTCTTATGGGATAAGCATACACTGTGAATAATCTAGGTGAAAATGTTATTTATATCTTTAACAGTGATCTTCATTAGGATGGACTTCACAATATTCTTTTTTCATATCTATGGGATACCTGATTGGTTTGATGCATAAGATGGCATCTATGATCTATTTTGACCATGCATGGTTGGATAATACTCATATTCTTATTCTAGAGAAAAAAATATTTTTCTGGGGTAATTTGACATGTTTTCTAGTATTGACTTGTCTCTTAGTTCTATAGTTATTGTTTTCACCTTTTCTATAACTAGGACAAATAGCTTTATGGCCAGTGATAAAATAGTATAAAAATAACCATATAATTTATTTCTTCTATATGAATATGGATATGGTATAATTTTCTTATGTTGACTTCTATTTTCATCCCCATTCAAGTATCTGATTTCATCTTCATAGTGATATATGGTATAGACAATAAATCCTTAGAATTGACATTGTAAAAAAATAAACATCTTTTCACTTACATTCCTCCACACGTACTATTATTTTTTATAGTTCCTTGACAAGAGATCATATCTTGGTAGTTGATGATTATTTTTATCTCTAATTTATATTTAGCTCACATATATCCTTATTGAGACACCATGTTCCTTTGTGATATATGTATCTTTCTACATCCCTTTGAGTTAGCTCATCTCATTTTCAATATTTTATGTTTTTGTATCACATCCATTTCAACTCCTACCCATATGTTTAAATCTTTGATCATTCAAGGACTTCTCTAATACATTGGAAATACTATGAACTCTTACCAAAATATATTCTTTTAAAAAACTTACGAACTATAATTTATTCTTCATTTTACATTGTTTTCATTCAGTTTATTGTTTACTCCTTAAAGAAATAAATTATTTTTCAAGGAACCCAAATTTCTTATACATTTCCTCCAAACTCTTGTAAGGTCGTCGATATATATTTCATGAAATTAAATCCATAGTTTAAACTCATGAAACCTCTTTCTAGATTTCAAAGATATTTCAAATGTTCTCATTCCTCTCCTTTCAATCAATCAATATCTACTTCTATATAATTCATATAATCTAATGTTTCTTTCAAAAAAGATCTAATCTTTCTATTTTATTTATTTGAATTTCATTATCATCAAGGGAACATTCATGTTCTACCATTATGTAGACAACACCCTCTAAATGATTAACATATTCCTTTGTAGGTTTTATAATTTTAAATGTAGTCAGCATTGAATTTTCATCATTACATATAAACTCTAGTTCTACATTCTCTAAAAATCCTTTACCCTCTATTTCCAATTTTCAGATGAATCCCCCCCTCTAAAACATTTTTCCTAATTTTGAGTTTTCTATTTTCTAGGACCTCATTCTATACCTATTCATGATTATTAATTCACATTCAATGTTATTGAATTTACATGGTAAAAAAGTAGTAATGTTCTTTATACAACCAAAGTGAAAACAAGCCAAAGGAATCATTCCTGATAATATATTGTTTCCTCTCATGGGTTTTCTATAAAAAGTATAAATAAGTTCATCATCCGCATATTATACATTATAACTTACTTTGGAAATGTCATGTATTTCCATGGCTCTAAATTCTCTTACCTTGATTACTTAATTTTTTTTCTTCTTGTTTCACTCTAATTTAAAAAGACGCAAGACTGATTAGCAGATCATCTAGAGATATCCTAGATAGATTTATTTCCTAATGTGATGACACATATGTATTGTAAATAGGTGTAAACCGTCTTAGTATTTTTTTCATAACTTAAATATCCTTCATTTCATCCCCAATTCTAGAGAATTATCTAATAAATTCAATTATTCAATTAAATAAACATTCAATATTTTCCTCTTGATGAATTTTTTAATCATAAAACTGATTTAATGAAACCTATATTTTTCCTCCTTCACTTTTTTGACTACATCATATATATTTTCTATTTTATGACACGTAGACTTATCTATAGTTTTACTCATCCCCATAAAATTTGTTTCCTCATAAATTTCTTTAATAAGAGCATTTTGAGCTCTTCCTTCAGCATCAAGTAATTTTTTAATCTGTTGTAGTCATTGAAATACATGTCACTTCACTAACCTGAATCCCTTAAACTACATAATAAAGAACTACCATCCCAAGAGATTTCTGATGACATATCATTCTATTCTTCCTTATATAGGTGTTTCCCCTATAAAAAAGGGGAAATTCCATAACATTCATTGAATTCACTATAGAAAATAAAGATCATATTTTTCTAATATAAATTGTATGCTCCGATAAAACATGTAATACTATGGAACACCAAACAAGGGAGGGTTGAATCACCATGTCAACCTCTCTATAAATGAAATGGATCTTATCCATGTGTCGGTAAAAGAATGTAAAACTTCTATAACGGAATCATTTAATTTTAAAACACTCATATAAACAAATAGAAACACAACACACTAGTTTTTTTTGGTTCACTACTATGGGTTAGTACAAGGATAATATGCCAATTCTATTTTGTTCATATTTGATTCAACTAAACATAAAATTATATTTTGGACTACAATAGATCAAACATGGTAACTTCATGATAAGCACACTAACCATCCAATAATTTCAGGGATTGCAAACTTCCTCCATCAGATTACTTCCACTGACTCGCCCTTCTTCATATATTGAATGGTTTCTCTCTATTTTTATCAGCATGAAGGGCCCCTTTAGAATATTGGACACTTACTGTTTTTCATAGATTAGCAAAAGAGTCTACTTAAAATAGATTCTAGAATTGATTACCCTGAATTAAGGGTTTCATTAATATAGATGTCCAAACCATTTACTACATGAAACTAATTGAATTATTTTCAATTAGATAGTTTCTCATTAGACTTCTACATTCTCACTCAACACCATAGTTTTCATGCAATTGTTTTTGTCACACAGCTCTAACTTTCTGAAAAACTGAATGTTTGAAAAATATCACTTGGTCTTGATAGAAACAAGTTAATTTTTTATGAAACCCTTTTTCCTGCAAATCTAATTCAAACAACTCTGATTCAAGTAACTCTTTTGTGAAGAAGTGTCTCTGGATCATCCTTGAGATAGAGTGAGATAGATTCTTTGAAGGAAGATCTATTCTACTTATAGACATTACTAACCTTGGACGCAATATTCTTGTGTTCTATCAAAGTAATTAGAAACTTCCATGGTTTTCTTAACATTATTGTATTAGTTATTTATTTAAACCCCCCCCCCCCAATTTTCTTGGAGACCATTTAATTTATTTTTATACTTTTGGGACTTCGGTATTTCACCTCAGATTAGTTGGACTCTACCTTTCTCAAGATAATGAGTTGGGTTGGAATGTTACAAATGGGATTTCACATGGCCATTATACTTATCTATTGGGATTGTAGCAAGGAGATTGTATTATCATAAAATTTAATATATTACATAAAAATGGGTATCTGACCTTTTAATCTTAATCTCAATGTTACAAGGTGGATTTGGGGACAAAAGTGTTCTAAGAAACTTCTAGGTATGTTTTCAACTCATCTTCATCAGTTTAGCTGATGAGTATTGTATTTAATCCATTTTTTACGATACTTCCAACTTAGAATACATTTTGTTTGTTATTTATTTAAAAATTTTAAAAAAATTTGATTTTGAAAATGAATGGATATATTTATTATCGATTATATTGATTTTGGAATTTCTAGTGACATCAGTTGCTACTGAGTATTTCCAAAATAGTGTTTTTTTAGTTATATAAAAATAAACATTATAAAAATTATATAATTATTCAAGAGGGTGATGAGGAAGACTTGTTTTCACCTAATCTATTGGTGAACAAAAAACTTGTCCAAATCATCATTCAGGATTTCAATCCATTTATTTTGAAAATCAAATGATGAAACATGAAAAGTGGACCACAATGTATATTTTCATAAATAGAATCCACCTATATTTTATGGGTTTCCAAACCTAGAAAAGAGGATTTTTTGACTAATAAAATGAATTTAACATATTATTTCCTAAATACACTAACTGAGACAAAGGATTAGTTTTTAGGTTTTGTGATAGATTCTCTTTCACAATAGAGGTGGGATTTAGCTATCCATACTTGACTCGTTCAATGAATTATGTGGTAAGACATTAAATAATTGTTTACTAAACAGTTTTATCTTCACAAATCCAATATATCCGAAAAAGAGATTTCATCAACTATAAACATGGAAATCTATCCGTAACGGAGAAAACAACTATGTTTTTTAACATAGATATCTTTACTTTGAAGGCTACTGCTAGTGAATACATATACGAATGCATATTTGAATCAAGTTTGGGGTGGGATATTATCTATTAAATATTCATACTATGTATTATGTATTATATATATATTGTTTATGACTTGATTATACTAGAATGGAGTTTTTTGAATCTTAAGGGATGATATATGTTTGTCTCCACAAGATAATGAGGGAACTATATCATAGAATAATTAGAAGAGGGAAACCAATTCTCGAGGAGGTGTCACACCAAAGGCTAAGACTTCTAAATCATTATAATTCCTCCAAAACCTTATAGAAATCCTAGAAATCTATATTATTTATCATTCACTCATATGAAAAAAGATTTTATGATACAACATTGAGAAAGTCAAATTTTATATAGGATTGGGAATATCTAGTGATTTTTTTGCACTACAAAGCATGGGTTTGTAGATATATTTCAAGTACACAAACAAATTATAATTTAGCTAGATGACAGTACTGAAAAACTCTCAGCCTCAAAATCAAGTGAGCTAAGGTTATTCATAGAAAACTATGATTCCTTAGGAAATAAAATCTCATTAAGAAATCATAGATCAATGATGCATGAGTAAAGAATTATATGCTATGGAGAATATGGTCATGGATGGTCAATATGGTCCTTCGATGGTGTAAGGTATTTTTCCCATGATTAATACCATTATGAAATCCATGTTTAATATATGGGTTTCTCCCAATATTTTATTTCTTCCCACGTTATTGATCATATGGGTTTACATGTTTACATTATTCCTTCTATCTTAAAACATCAACCACACCTTTGAACGTGAGAGTGAAAATCTTTTATGTGTGAAACATGTTCTATAACTATTTATGGGGATAAATTATTTTGGGATCCTCTTTTATTGAAATTGAAAACTATGAAATGAATTTGGTAATATATTTTTTGACATCCTTCAAGGACCATATCAATTGTTATACCTGATTGGTAAGTTTCACATCCTTTGATGGTGTTAATAATATTGTAAAATGATATAGGTATTGGGATTCAAGTAGATAAAGTTCTTTGGTACCAATTATTTCAAATATCTTTTAGTAGTTAGAAGTCGTTACTCTATAATGAATTTATTTAATCAAACATTATTATTTTCCAACCATCACTGACAAAATTCTCGATGTCTTACCAAATATTTTTTCAAGGATTCCCCCAAAAAGAGTTGATTGTTGTATTATTGATATCATAATAAGAAAAAATTTAATTTAACATCCACGTAAAAAGATATCACTAAAAAACAGAATTTAATTTCAAGTTATATGTGTTCAAAAGAAAAGGTTTCATTCAACCTACCACATCTCTATGAGTACCACCAGTTGTTGTTTTTTCAATAATGTTGATGGAACTATTCAACTATGAGTGGATTATTCTATGATAAACTAGTTTATGATAAATATTTTATATCCAATTACATGAAATTATTTGTCTATTTGAACAATTTATGGGATCCATTAGGTTCAATAGTATTGACTTACAATAAGTGTATCACTAACATTGTGTTCAGAGAGAGTGTACTCCAAAAAAACTATCAAAAACTTTTTTGGTCATTTTTAATATGTGGTTGGGGCCTTTGGACATAAAAATGTAACATTAGTGTTTTTGGAATTTTCAAATAAATTTTTCAAATTTTTTCTGGATTCCATTATAGTGATTTTCATTAATGATATTTTGATACATTTAAGGACAAATGCTGATCATGAAAAACACTTGTCTATAGTATTGGGTATTATGTAAGAAAATAATTATTATATTAATATTTAGATACAATAGGTAAACTTCCATATGCACATAATTGTTTAAATATGAGTTTCTATATATCCTAAAAAATATAAAAAAAAATTATCTTTTTGAAACCAGTGAAGAATATTTTTGTGATATGTAGTTTCTTTAGAAAAGAAATTTATTATCGATTCTTTATTCAATATTTTTCCTAATATTCCTCACTAATGAGTAATTTTAATAAGTAATGGAGTTCCTTTAAACATGTGTGATGAGTGCTATAAATATTTCCACGAGCCTAATTTTTTTCTTATATCAACACATATCCTTATGTTTTCAGAGTTAGGGTAGGTGTGTGTTGTCAATTTCGATGCATCTAGATCTAGGTTGGTTTGTGATATCCTAAATGGAGATCATGTTGTATCCTATGGCTCAAAAAAGTTACCGTTGACAGATAAAAATTTCCCTACATATTATTTAAAGTTTATTATCCTTGTGTAGGATTTGACGACTTGGAATCACTTCATTTTTATTGATAAATTCAATGTTTTTAAGGATCATGATAAATTGAGGGAAATTTTTTCACAATGAGATTAAAATATAAGGAAGTGTAGATATATGGAATAGATATATATATATTGTAATTTGCCTTAATTTTTACACTGATTATTTTTAATTCTATAGCTGTTTATTAATTCATAATTCAAATAATTAGTTGGTCAAAGAGGATTCAGATAAAAGATATCTAATTATTGTCACATTTGACACGAAACAATATTGTGTTGAGAAACATGATGTTTTGGTTTTATTTCTTGTTTATATTGTTCTTTATTTGGTTTAGTCAATTAAATGTACTAATAAATTCATTCTTGAATATCTATCCATGAGTTCAACACCCAAGGGTGGGGTCACCATTGAGGTATGGACACTAAATGGGAGATCTATATTGGGATATAGAGATTGTAATATGGTTACTTCGAAATATCTGGAATAAATTAGTTATTCTTACCACCATATAACATGGTTTGATCACCTCAAAATTAATAAGATGTATAAATCACTAATGGAATAGTATTTTTGGGTTATCATGGAGAAAAAATCACCAGACATTTTCTCAACAAGCATCGCATATCAATAGGTCATCGTAGATCACTAATAGTCGGCCAGTAAGTCATCTTATTTAGTTTTTCTTGTGTAAAAATGGGATAAAATATCTTTATATCATTTAATTTTCTTACTAAAATGTTAGGAAACATGATTCCATATGGATAATTTTTAATTGACTGATCAATTCATGTCACTTAATCCCTATTTTCGAATTCATAATTTTGTAAGTCTTATAGAAACACTACATTCAAGAAGTTATAATGATGTTAAGTTTTTTTCCCCGTTAGCTTTGACTATAACACTAGGTCAACATATTGGTTTTGGAATTTCAAAACATAATCCCTTGGAACCCATTTGACCACCCACTCCACTGTTTCGAACCCCTTTCAAATAATTTCCAATGGGGTGTATTAATGAAACCAAAAACACCCATTGGTTCCCACAACCTTGATGTGACATTGAATTATTTTCCAATGTAATGTGATAATTAGAAATTCTCTCTATGATTTTTAGGATCTCACATTGGCTGAGGGGATTATTTTTCAACCTCACCACACTGTTTTAGAGGGAATTATTACCTACTTTATCGCTCTCTTGTAAATTTAATAAAAATTCATGAATCCTTCACAAATCCCATATGTGGGGAAGACCACCCTTTTATTAATATTAAATTACTGTCATATATCATAAAAACCATATGTATATATCAGTGCTTCTCTATCAATTGTACCATATTTATATATCATAGGTTATCCATTAATGGTTCCATATATATATATATATGAAAAGTATTCCATATTTTCATTTATTAGTTTTTGACACTAGATATTTTCTATGTAGTGTGGTACCATATAATTTACCATCATCTCAGGAGACATGTTGTGTTTTTATGGTGGGATCTAACCCATTAAAATGGATTCCTAGGTATCCTCATGAATGAAATTATAACAAATTTAGTTCGGTGAAACTTAACGAAACACAACATACCTTTTGAGGTTTTCTAAAAAGGACCATAAGATGTAGTTGAACTCTATTTAGTGAAGAAATCAAGTTGGATGGTTCCTATAAGAGGTTTTTGTGGTGTTTATGTTATAGCTTACCTTTGTGGATAACCCTATAGAGATTGTGGTATGAAGAGATTCTTCTGATAATAAAAGTTGTATAGACCTATGAAGATAGATCTCACATAGTAAATGTGCTTTGGAAAAATATGTTATTTATCCTAGAAGAAGTGAGTATGTATGGGTTGGGGTTTGATCATATTTGGTGTATGGCACAATAAAGATGATGGTGGACTAAGGGTGTTATATTTGAACCTTATAGCGGATTTCAACATATCCCATCGGTATAGGAATTATAGACAATATAGTATTTAGTGGTTAGGGAACACACATTCAAGGATTATCAATAGAAATTTTTACTATAAAAATGACATGATCACTACTGATCTCTAAGCCAATATGAGTCGTGATTTTTTTATAAACATTATACAAGGGAATATCATCATGTCACATAATCAGGTATGGGATGAAATAAATACATGAGTTTAAATCCAATGTTTTAACATTCTACTTCATTATATACTGGACAAGGACAAGGATATAGATGGTATGAGAATTATTATTTCCTATATGAAATTCTAGGTGGTTACTCTATGAGGTTTTCCCATTGTGGATATTTTTTCCTTTTCTGTTGGGGGATATGGGTGACTTAATGATAGGGTCGTCAGGATGTAATATGGGTTCTACCAACTATTACCTCTTTTATATTTTCTAAATCCCATAATTGGTCTTACATGCCCATTTATAGGGAAAAATGAATAGATCTGTCATGATTTAGTTCACTTTTTGGGAAGCATGAAGGAGGTGAGTGTCACTGCCTAATATGAGAACATTCCCATCACTAAATTAAGAATTAGGTCCCTCTTTACCATGGTAATGGATATTTATAAACCCACATAGGACCCAATATGATACTTAGGTTAGGTGTGGGATGTCATTTTCCTAGGGAATACATAATAAAAATAATGAAATATTTTTCTATTTGACTCCTATATCATTCATGTCTGATGGTATGGGAGTAGGTCATGATTAGTTATTCCTTATATAGAATCTCTGGGAAAATGAATTCACAACCATTATCATCATGATAATGACTTTTGTATTGGAGGAAGCTTCGCTGAGGCGTGTGTTTTTAAAACTAGAAGTTCCTTCACCCAAGTGATACTTCGGAAAGCTATTAGTTATTTCTCCCCATGTGATACTTTGGATAACCAAATGAAATTTTCATATGACATTCATGGGAAAGATGAAGATGAATTCACTGAATTAAAACTTGGTTGGTTTGAGGATCTAGGTGAAAACAATTGAGAAATTATTTTACCTGATGACGAGGTTCTCTCGGAATGTCCTTAGGACAGTGGAATGCATGTTTTTGGGTTGATGAAGTGGGATTGGATTCCACCTCTTTGATTTCTAGGGTGAAGAGGACCTTTGCCGATCAACATGGGGACATGGAGAGGACCTCCATATTGGTGAGTGATTGGACATGCAATGTCTCCATGCTCGCTGTCTGTGGAAGGGGGAGTGACCCCGTACATAGTGCAGTGAGCACAAAAGAGACCCTCACATGGAGTATGGGGAAAACCCTCACCTGGATTGAAGGTGGCATGAGGAAGACCTCCAAGACGAGGATGGAAGCAGGGAGGGCCTGCACCTAACATAGTGGTTGTGCGGAGTGAGCCCTCGCGCTAGGCGGAACTACTGCGAATTGGTCTGCAGTGGCCATCTCCTGTGCTATTGAACTGGAGAGTCGACCAAACCTACCAGTGGGGTGGTTGGGGCCTTGATCTAGGTTGGGCGTATAGCTGCCCCTGCTCAACGTATGCATAGATTTGGGGATATGAGTCAGTGGTGGATTGGACCACAGTAGTCGCTGATGTTGACGCCCCACAGCGAGCATCTTCTTCTGCTCATTCCTGATGCTGGCGTCGGGTCAGGTGGACTAGAGCCGGTGGTGCAGATGTGTACCATTACTACTCCTTGGCTCGAAGAACTGGGCAGTGGCGCTGACGCGACCGGGTGGGGGACTTCGCTGGGAGCCATTGAAGCGGGACTCCGATTGGGCCAACTCAGATATCCCCTACATCGTCGGCATAGGGGAGGGAGCCATCAAGGAGATCCAGGGACAAACTCCCGAAGCGATTGAATGTTGGGGTGGGGAGCAGCGGCTCCCTGCGCGGCCCTCGTGGGTGGCATGGACATTGAGGCGCACTGGCCTAAAGAACTAGGTGTGCCATACCCTTGGTTGGGATGACCACCTCCTCCCTTTAAATGTGTACAATGTCATTGATTACCCTTCGCTGAATGATGTCTAATGGAGAGAGGGGGCATGGGTGCCCAGCAGTTGTGGCGGTCCTGGCCATCATGGAAGAGGAAAAACTGTGCGGGGAAGCCGCGTTGGTATTTACCCTACCCCTATGTCAGTGTGTAGGGGATCAAGCTACGGATGCAACAACTTCATCCATGAAACCGGGGAGATGAACTCATTAACACTTCTAAAAAATGAATCAACAACCAATGCCCCAACATCGTTCTATATCCCATGGTCGGGAAGTGGGATCCATGCGTACAACGTCGCAGAACGGAATGATCAACGTTCAGACTGTCCCAACTTCTGGTGAGTTTCACTTAAGGACTGTTTCATGGGACCCGGTGCCGGATGAAGAGGTCAGACGACAGGCTTATCTACTGATGTACCAGGTGATACTAGCCTCCAAGATGAGGAGAGGATCTTAACATCATCTTCACCATTTTTTCGATGCTTTCATCGGGGCACGCGCGCATCCGTCACGCAGAAGATGCGCTACTATCACCCCACATTCCCGCTTTTCAAAGTGAGGCGACATTGCTCCTTATTCAGGGATGTCTACTCCTTGATCGAAACGGGATGATGGGATGTTGGTTCATCTTTCTGTGGATTCCTCCTCGGAGCTCGTCACCTAGTCCGAGTCTCCCTCATAGATTTAAACTGTAATTCGTGAAGCTCTTCTCGACACCATATCTTCATGGATACCAGTTAACTAAGCCTCTTCTATCAGGACCTTCCAGGGGGTCTAGTCATGGAAGTAACCTTCGTTTAGGAGAGTAGTCACATTGGGGCATCACTGTCATGTCTTGACGATGGGGATTGGCATGTCTGTCCTCTGTCCCTTATTATAGGGCTTCCCGAGGGAACAGAAGCCCGAGGAATCCCATATCGAATGAGGGGAATTGTATTCCATAGGCATGTATCTAAGGTTTTCCTCATCTTCCCATGTTTAACAGAGGGTATGCTGCATGTTTAACATCTAGAATATATGGATCGAACTGATCGGAACACTTGCTATAGTGGATCAGATTGAAGAACCCCCTAGAGGGAACACCAATGTTGGGGCCAACATGTAGGGGGCTTCCCGAATGATGTGGAGGGGAATGGAGAATGAAGTTGCATGATCCCACCGGGATGTGGAAACCCAGGTATGAATTAGGATGCATGGTGGCTTTGGGCAAGGGTCTCGAAGAGACTTCGTACATATCCTTGTGGCCGAGAATCAAATTATACATAGTTCGATGATACGGTGGGACACCTGAAGATTCAAACTATGAGAATGAACGCATGGATGTGACTCAGAGGAAGTAGAAACTACGGGTTAGGGCATGAGCTTCCTGAGACATGTGGGATTGAGGGAGATATTAGGATGAGACATGAGTGATGTGGTTGAGCCTCATGGAGGCCTTCTATGTATCCCCGTGGTGGGGAATCAAAGTCTTCATAGTTCAGGTGGCGGATATAGTTTAACATCATGCGGGACAAGAATGGGGATTACACTCTGAGGCGGCCCATTGTGATGGAGAACTGACATGAATGGGGACCTGTGGTCCAGATGAATTGGGGATTACACTCTGAGGCGGCCCAAGGTGGAAATGGGGCTTGGCACACCGACACGGAGATGGTCAGGGCCAATGGTTTGTTGGGCTTGATCCTCATGTAGGCTTCCTATGTAACATGCCTTAGCACGGATCAAAGTCAGATTAGTTCGGGTAGGATTGGGGATTACGCTATGAGACGGCCTAATGTTGTGGGGCTTGAACCTCGTGGAGGCTTCCTAAGTACCCTGCCTTATCACGGATCAAAGTCCCTATAGTTCAGGTAGGATTGGGGATTACGCTATAAGACGTCCTAAGGTTGTGGGGCTTGAACCTCGTGGAGGATTCCTACATACCATGCCTTAGCAGTGATCAAAGTCCTCGTAATTCAGGTAGGATTTGGCCTTACACTCTGAGAAGGCCCAAGGTTGTTGGGCTTGATCCTCGTGGAGGCTTCATACGTACCATGCCATAGCATGGATCAAAGTCCCCGTAGTTCGGGTATATAGTTTAACGTCCTGCGGGACGGGGGCATTTGGGGATTACGCTCTGAGGGGGCCCAAGGTGTGTCATGGTCGGTTCTCACCCTAAGATCATGGGAGTCATCCTCAGGGTGAGAAAAAAAAGGTAGTAGAGACCTGATGATCAAGTTGTGAAGGGTGCATCCATGAGAAGTGAAAAGGGGCTTCTGTGTTGAGCGTCCCATAGTGTCGGGACATAATCCATGATGGAGGCCCGAGGGAGACAAAGCGCAACAAGATAGGGATTTTGTACCCCAGAAGAGAGGAGGGGCCATGTTCCCTATCACGGCTTCCACTGGCCTTGGCACCGAGGAAGTGAGGAGGAGGAGGGGTGTTTCCTCCAGGAAGGAAGGCTAGGGGCTTACACCAAGGTCTCTACCCTTCCCCGTGGACAAATGCCACTCCAACAAGGAGGATATCATCCCATGTGAGGGGCGATATCATCCCCATGGAGATGAGTTGGAATGGAGAATGTCCGAGGTGGGGGGAACATGCATGTGAGGCACGGGGCCAGGTCACAATTTTACATCATCTGTTGAGGAAGAGATGCTTGGCAGTTTAACTTCTTCTAGCTCGGACGAGGTGGGATTTCTCCACACCCCTAGGACTTACATAACGGGTACCCTCTACTCCTTGTGGGGGGACAGGCATTGGAAAGGTCGTACTGAGGGGGTGTCATGGAGATAACCATCGAGGGGTCCACATTAGCATGGCTATCAAATGAAGCAATAGCCATTAGTGTACCTATGCAAAGAAGCATGAGGCGGAGCAACGCAATGGGAAGGATGGTCCAAGGTACATTGAAGTTACTTTATAAAATCCTAGAAGGTTGTACGGGAAAACCATGTATGATGCGGATGCCCTGGGTGCACAAGACACCTGTGAATGGAAACCAGAAGGAGGGCATCGGGCGTTCACGCATGGTGGGGGGTTAGTGGGGATCACTATGGTGAAGGGCGCCAGGGGATTGCGCACAACCCTTGGGGTTTGCGTGAAATAAATGGGTCAGTCGCAAAAAGCCCCGGGTTGGAACGAAATCAATGTTGCATGCGCGAAATAGGGGGCTAAGGTTTTTTGCATGACATGAAGGGATTGAGCATAAAGGAAGGGATTACATGCCAAGGAAGGGATTGTGCGCAAAGGAAGGGTTTCCGTGCAAAGGAAGGGGTGTGTGCACAAAGGAAGGGGTGTGCGTGAAAAGAAAGGATTGCGGGAAATGAAAGGGGTGGGAATGCAAAGGAAGGATTGCACGTAGATTAGTCGGCTTGTGCGCCAAGGAAAGGATTGTTCATAAGGGGCAGACCCTAATGGGGTTGGAGTTTAGTCTAAGACAAAGGTATCTCGCACGAAGGCGGAACCCGGGGTGACATGGCAAGAAGAAGAACCATATCTGAAATCCATATTGTGCACGCACGGAATGAAGATTACGCGCATGAGAGGCGGTTCGAATTCATCAGCCCTAAAAATGAAGGTGGTCTACTTCTATTTATAGGCATTCGGCGGTGCGGAATTCAGGGCTATGCGAAATAATTGTGTGATGGTGGTGGAAGCACGAATGTTCAACCACGCGGGACGTGGGCATGAAATTATTTCGCGTCGGCATCAGAACTATTTGTGAATCCCGATAATTTCCACATGGGACAACTTTTTTCACGTGCTTCACCATTTTTTCCGCACAACACCTCTGGGCCCTCTGGACCGGGTCTCCAGTTCTGAATATGAATTTTCTTTTTCGGTTTGGAACTTTCTCCAGCACTTAACCAATTTTCGGCATCTACTATGATGTTGTAAGTCTAAGTGAAATTTTCATGGAGGAAAATCTTGTGGAATGGAGGAATGTGGGGTTTCTCACACCCATTTTAACAATGATTCATCAATAATTTAAGAGATTTTATATTTTAGGGTTCCTATCATAAATTAGGACCATTCCTTGTGTACTCGGCATGGATAGTGAGACACTTCACATATTATACTATGATCATAAAATAATGTATTCTATGATGTAAAATTTGACCTTTTTTTCTAATAGGTCATAGGCATCAGACCTTTAGGGATGAATTATAGGTCAATTGTAAGGATTTTGATTCTATACAAGTATTTTATCTTCATCCCAAAATTGGATCTTCCTACTGGTATAGTGCTTAAT
Organism: Viscum album; assembly: GCA_963277665.1. Taxonomy (NCBI): domain Eukaryota; kingdom Viridiplantae; phylum Streptophyta; class Magnoliopsida; order Santalales; family Viscaceae; genus Viscum; species Viscum album. Next base: position 1,204,332,801 of record OY728135.1, read on the forward strand.
AATGGCCTTGTTGACTATGAGTTAAGAACATACATGATGTATTTGAGAGATTGTGTTTTGTGGATAGGAATAGACAAAAAATAATTTATATTTACTATGCACATTACAAGGTTGTAGTTTAGTTTATGTTCTTCCAAAATTGAAATATTCCACCCCTAATATATGTTTGATTAGAGAAGCATCTAATAGTGGCCAAGATTCTATAGGTTATTATGAAAAAGGATGTTTCAAAGGTGGTAATGAAGATCCCTCTATGGAATACCACCATTAGGATATACCCAATGTATGCTAAATATTGTGTTTCTTTATATCTTCAAGATTTTTGAGTGAAGAGTGTTCCCAATGTTATGGATTCTATAGTTCCAGAAATTGAGAGGTATGAGAAGAGTATTTTAAAATATTTTAATAGTTATAGTGAACATAGATATCCTAAATTTAATTGATCACAAGACACATGGTGATCTAGGGTTAAAACTATTACACTAAATGAGGATGAGTTATAGAGAACTTGAAATCACCTTTAAGAAGATAATCTGGTACCAGATATTTGGATTCCTATGAAAATATGATTTATTATAATATTCATGATTTTGATGGATATTAGTACCTTATCATGGTCTATTGAATAAAAATCATCCTATGTATGGTTGGATCTAGATATATTTTTGTAGGACTGTCCTTTTGACATTAGGAACATTTGGATGGCTCTGTAAGCCAACATACAAAATTTCCCAACATGGAAACATATATTATCCCTTAAAATTGTTTTATAATACCAATATCACAAAATTAGAGCAGTATGACTGAGATCAATAGAGGAAAATTAATTCCAATTTTATTTGAATTTTTTCTATAAGATGGGTAGATGTAATAATACTATTGGGTGTCATTAAAAGGGTGACGAATCAATCCTCCAATTAATGGGATGAATTTTTTTACCCAAAAAATATATATATTTCAAAATTCCCCAACCTTTTTGAATTAGGTTTTGTTATTGGTAGAACATATTTACTTGATTTGGATATGAGGGACAATGCATGAGCAGTCCTGATGTCACCAAAATACATTGCAATTGAGTGCCTAGTATGGAAAGTGGAATCAACTCCTCCAAAGTCAAGGGAATTACCCTTCAAGAATATTCTTTTGACCATATTAGTTTTATTATATAATCTTATTATCTTTATTAACTTAAAAGATCTAGAAATCATCCTTCAAAAATTAAGGAAGAGGTTGGAGATGGATTTTAGATAGTTACTCAGAATTTAATAAAATTTTAATGATATGTGTCAAGGAAAAAGACACCACATGATCCTATTAACATAAGGGGAGAATAGAATATTGGTAATGAAAATTATTCATAATATAATTTGATATATTATTTTATGACTTTCTTCTCAATAACATTTCTCTATTCATCCCATATATTATAATTCCCAATAGAAACCACAACTAATTCAGTTTCCATCTCAATCATGGTTGATCGGGATCTTGGTTCATCCACAAAAAGACATTAAGTTGACCCTAATTTAATGGCGATCATAGGAGATATGGCCAATGATACTCATGGATAATTTCTCCATCCAATAATTTACTCTAAGGGATGGAAAATCGAGGATTTTTTAACATGGAATAAATAAAAATTATGAGAAATTAATCTTTCTTTAGGCCACATGTTTTCAAACATTATGGATTCTATGGCTCCATTTCCTTATTATGTGAAAAATATTTAATATATGGAATGTGGTGAAAGTTATGGAATAAATTTCGGTCATGAATGGGGTGTCATGGATGTCTCTACTTGTGAATACATATTAGTAATTAAGGATTTAATTAATTATGTAATGTTAAAGGAGGATATTACTATACGTATTGGTGTCTCCATATCTATAAAGATGTTTGTGGATTTCAACTAGTATCTGGATAGAAATAATTCTTTGTTTACACCCAGGTGACCTCCTTGTAGATAAATTTTTCAAAGTGGTCCACTAATAATGTTCATGTATCTCGGTGTTCTTAAAATAATGGAATTTCTATCTTGGAATCCTATGAAGAGAGACTCTCAAGTATTTTTTTACATGCGATTGAATAATGTTCATGTTGACACTCCTTCTTAAAGGGTATACACTCCATAAGATGATGAAGGTAGGGATTATGAGAAATAGATAATCCCACCAGTTGATCAATCAATTAGTGATTAAGGTAAGCTATATTGATCCAACATTTTTTGGAATTTTATTCAAATGATGAGGATGATTAAATTTATTATATGATATTAGTTGCTTTTCCTTCAGTAGAAAGGCTTAAAGAGGAATTATGTACTTCGGTTTAGCTAATGGAACCTAGTAGGGTCAATGTAACTTCTTAGGGAACTTCCCATGGAATTTATATGATAATATTGATTTCAGGGTATCTCTTCCCCATAAGAGTGGCTATGATGAAAATATAGAGGCCTAAAATGACTTTTGGATATCTCATCAATTTATTTGGTAAAATATATGGATGATAGGTTTAGATAAATCTTTTAATGAGTTTACCTCATAACTTTTTTAGCCCCAAATAATGATTAAGATATTCAGATAAAGAATATTTGATTATAGTTAAAGTTGCAATGCTATAAAGGGCATCGTCCTATGATCCAAATGGGAGAATGGTCTCAAAGGCTTTTTATTAGAGAAAGGATTCTTGCCAAATCTAATGACCTATGATTATCCATATCTAAAGAAGAACATGATCTTGCTAAAGAGATAGAGGAATATCAATGATAGGCTAAGGATAAATCTCTAAAAATTACATGTCTCTAAAATTAGTCAGATGATACCACGGTAGAGATTTTATAACTTCATTGATCATTGGATGAGGTCTAATCTCATGGAAACTATGTTGTCATTGTCATTCTAGAAGATCATTCTCATTTAAAGGTTTATAGATCTCCTAAAATGAAAAATATTAAATTGCATATTGGTCTGTCTTAGACATTGTTAATGTGTCATAGAAGTTATTTTGGTGTAATATTCTAATGAATCATCGGGAAACACACATATTATGATGCTCATCACCATTTGTATTTATAAATGGGAATAATATTAATCTTTATTTTCAATTTCTAGGTTTCTAGAATCCTTTCAAGAGTAAAAATAATTATCAGTAATTCAATTCCAATGTTTCCCTTTCTAGTATAGATCATGGTGTATATTGGTATATATATAATTATACTAACACTAGGGTTTGACTATTTGAATGAATTTTATCATGTAAATATATATAGAAAACAATGATAGGAATAAGAGAACACTGAAATTATTTCTATGGCAATGGGCGCCAATGAGAATAACATGAATGTTTCTAGAGTCCCATGAAGGGATATTGAGGATTTTTTTTATTTTGTGTCATCACCTTACTTTTTTTCCAAATTATAGTATAGAGTACATTTCCATATAATATTTAAAAAAATTTAGTCAACCATTGGAGGGATTTTGACCTAATAAGTTTCATGCATCATTTAACTTTAAAATGCACACTTTTAAAAGATAATGTGGAGTGAATGTTTGGAAATAATAGTCATAATTTTTTTCCATGGATCCATTTGTAGGTTTTCAAAATAAAAAGTATTTTGTCTCTTTCCATTAGTAGTTTATGGTCTTTCACACTGGATTAATGAAGAATTTTTTTTAGGTCAAATAGCTCTGACCAAGGAATGACGAAACCTATAAAACAAGATCAATGATATAACTTTATTTGGATGGTTTCAATGATAATATTGATTATCTTCACGAAATATGGCTGAATTCAATTTAAGAAAATGATTCTTAGACCATTTGGATGGAACAACAATCCAAATGGAACGTATTAGGTAAAAATTCCATAGAATATTCTTAAAATTATGGGAGGAAATGGTATATCAAAATATTAGGGATCCCCAATCAATGATAATGACAAGGGACTTTTACATGGTGAATGGATAGAGAACATTTTTTATCTGAGGATTTTAATGATGTTGTAAAGGTATATATTGAAAAACTAAATTTACCTTATAGATGAATATACCACGGGATGAAAGGATTTATTTGAGGTGCATATATATAGACATGTTTGGGTTTTAATATATATAGTAATAAAAAGGTAATCATTAGAGTCTGATATCTACATTAATTATAGTGGATGATTATTTGTGAGGATTCGAGGTTTCAATGAAAATAAGTTTTATTAGTGAAAAAAATAATTTCATAAAGATTAATGGATCTATCTCTACCATAATTTACCTTGAACGGATGGAAAATTCAATAAATATTCCAAAATAATATATAAGGAACGGTATGGAGGCCACTATAAAAAATTTATAGCTTTGTAGAATGAAAAAACGTATAATGATGCTTTGGGTTGAAGAACTTTGACCATTGGTTATGCGAACAATGACCAAAATAGGGCTTGAGGCCAAGAGTGATCCAATATATTTTGGACATGAGGATATAAATCACAATTCATAATATTGGGGATCATGGATCCAATGTGATGATATGGGATAGGTACATGAGTCATGGTAATAGACAATGTTTGAAAGAAGTCTTGCATTGCGATGATTTTAAGGTGTATGGAGACAAAAGAACAGTCTTCTGAAGACAAAGATGCCTTTGGATGATAGTCCATATCTGTGGAACATATGCATAGAATTATTTGGGTGGTTGTATACAGAGCCTAAAAATAAATTTCCATTAGATTCAAATTTCATTATCACTCGTTGATGATGAAGATTTTTTAGGGTTCAAGTTTCCCAAAAAATGTGGTGTCATTGTTGGAAATAATATATCCATACGGTATGATTGAAACATTTATACATTAGATTATCTTGATTGGTAGATTGTTATATCATCAAGATATTGTGACCATGAATCATACAGATTTTGTAGTGGTATTACTGTATATATCTAGCATATATTAAAGAAATGTTGGAATTTTTATTTAATGATGAGTTCGTAAATAAGGGAACATGTGATGAGAAATCTTACATAGATCGAGTTCATATGTATGGGGATTGAAATTTTTTCCTTCCAAATCTAGTCATATAAGTAGGGATCCTGGAATCACTACATATCACATTGTAGTGATAATCGATCCATTATAAGATCTTGAAATATGGTGTTGTAGAAGTCTATCTTCAAAATGATGGATTCCACTATAGTGAGGAATCAATAGTAAGGTGGAATTCATCTATGAATTAGTATAGATAAGTAAATCCTAGTACAGATTATGGGCCATAGGGGGTATGTGAATATAGTTTAAGGTCAAGTTATTTTCCACATAACACACTATTTTATGGTCATATAGCCTAGACTAATATTCAATGGTAGATTCCAAAAGTATATGTGGTTTCATAGAGTTTTAAACTCAATTTTGAAAGAGGGATATAGAGGCTTCATTCTATAAAAACATCTTAATAATTAATTTTAGAAAATTTAATTTCGTAATTTTTAGATCATAAGGTGGATTGGTGTGTATTGATTATGTATGGAGTCCCCTATAAAGATTGCTAATCCAACATGATCCTTACTATGTGTGGGAAAAAAGGAATGGAAGGGGGCTTACCTTCTAACATTGAAGTGAAAAACAAGAGAGAGAGAGAGTAGTAATGTCTCATCCATTGAATTTAATGTCTTCTAATACTAGGTCCACAATAATGAACAATCATACATTATATGATAAGGATGGATAGTTGACCATATAGTTTGACATATTATCAAAATTACATATGGTTTTTAAAAGTTTTAGGTAACCTATATTCTACCAATGGTGTTTCATATATATATCGTCATCCAGGACTATTAGTTCTTCCTTTTAATGTCATGTAACGAGGACATTGATTCATTGATTTCGAGAAATAATTATTAAAAACCCATGAATTAGTATGGGGTGTGATACTCTCATCTCCCATGGTTATTTGAGATTATTCACCCTTAGAACTTTTGGATGAAAAAATATCACTTTTATATGGGTTTGGGTTTCAGAGGTTTCATCTCAAGTATCATATGGGTCCTAAGAAACAAAACCAATTCTCCTCGGAGGAATAAAAAATGGAAAACTTTCTCGTTAAAATCTCTTGAAATTCGGTATTGTTGATCCTCTAAATGATGCAAGGTATATAGTCTTTTCTCATCCAGTCATTCCAACTCATCAAATAAATTATGATTTTTATCTTCTACGGAAATGTGATTGTAAATTTAAATGTGTAGTGACGAAATACGACATCGATGGATAAGAATAATTTTCTCTTATAGTAGTGAATATGGGGTCACATGTATGGAAGTATGAGGTTTAATATGGTAATCCCTTAGGACATGTAAAATATTATCAGGCCAAGATATATTTTCATTATCCACTATTTTATGGAGTATGTTCAATAAAGTTTTTCTGAAATCCTTTATCTATTCATTCATGACTACATGGTAGTGGGATTAATGATTTGAAAAAACATTACACTCATTTTATAGAATATTCATTTTGGAATAATATAATTCTTTTAATTTATCTAACAATATTTTTTGATAGAAAAAAATCTAGTGGTTATATTTATCTTTATTAATTTTATTATGAGGTATATCCCAACTTCCTTGATGGGTTTTTTTGGGTCTATTTGGAGGAGTTTGTAGTATTAAGAATATACTTAAAATATAAAGTTGTAGCTAGAGGATATGGCCCTATGACATCCATTCCACATTCAGAAATCAATTAATATTATTTTTTAGAGTGAAATATATCTATGGGTTGATGTATAATGATTGAATTTATTTGATATGAATGTAAATTTTTTGTTAATTTTGTACAATCCTGCATAATTTAATACTATAAATACCCTTTCATTCTGATTTTATGAGATAACTTGATCTCATACTGATGGGCACTATAGGCACCAGTGCATTATTTTTTCATAATAACAGTAGTCTCCTTACCATCGATGACTCTAAAAAGAAATCCATTAAATCCACATTTATATAGAACTTTTTGATGATTTGGTATGTCATAAAAAGGAAATTTTACTTCCCACAATAATATTTCAACTTTTTGAACCATGTCTGATTGAATAACTGCATTTTAGAGGTAGTAAAACATTGAAGTTATCCAACAAGTTGAATAAAAAACTTTTTCAGGTATAGAATTGACCTCATTGATATTTTACATGTTACCAAAAAAATGGCGACACCAATTTTTATATTAAAATTTTTATAATTATTTCGTGTTGGTCTATATATTCCAAGGGTGTACTATGCTTTATAATACATTTTATCCGGAATTATGGGATCCTAAGAAAATATTTAATTCTATCTCTAAGGGGAATTCCAACAGAAACCCATGCACATAGTCGAGAAAGTTAATGATCTCTTCTTTATTGATATTATAATCACCATTGATCTTATAGATATAAACATTCGAGTATAACCTTGTGGGAGCCCACTTGTATATACAGTGATAGTTCTAAACCTATGATATAGTCTTGGTATAATGACTTATTATTGTTGAATCATTTTTTCAACATGAAGTAATAGAGTAGGACAACATTTACTATAGAGATATGAATTAATACCAATCCAACTATGATGATATTAGGTAATTTCAACAACTTTTATTTTTTCCTAATAGACATTTCATCGAAATACAACTCCCATGTATGTGGGAAATATTGAAAAAAAATATCTTCATTATTAAATTCAGAAAAAATGGTTTTGTTTTTTCATAGGGATGTTCAGAAGTGAAATGTTATATTGCCTTCCATTTTATTACATTTTTTTGTACGAAATAAATGTAAAACAATAGTATAATGACAACCCATTATGCCAAACATCTAGTAATCATCGGATTGTCAGGGATATATTTCAGTGGTTCATTATGAGGTACCAAGTGGACCTCACGATACTCTATATAGTTCCATAGATTCTGAAATGTAAATACTTACTAAATGAATCTATTCATGATATTTGGATATTGAGTCTAATTATTGATAATGGTTTGACTGAGATAATAGAGACTATTCAAATTTTGGGTGTAATTCTAATTTGTTTAACAAAATCACCTAATGACCAATCTAGAATCTACATGTACAAAGTGAGTGGATATTTATTGATAGATGGGATTATTAATAGTGTATATAAATTATATTTAATGACTATATCAAAGGATTCGTGAAAATCATCCTTCTATTGATAAGTTACACACTTTTTCATTATCCTGATGAATTTTAATCATCTTCCAAAGTATTATCTATGAAGGTTAAACTAAAAGTGCGGTTTCCTTATATTCTTATGAACTATTTGAATATTTGAGGAGGTTATATATGAATTATATCATTGTTCTTCATAGTATTACCTTATAGACTGCAATTTAAAACTATGAAGAAAATAAATTCTCTAGATGTAACACCAAAATCACATTTCAAGGGATTCATTTCAAATCTATGTTGTCATATCATGTCAAAAATTATATTAGGAATGAAATTATGTTAATAAATTCATTGGTATTTCAAAATGAAATCACTGATATAAAATCTTACTATCCTTCCAAAAAAATTGAAAATGTGATTCATGGATTATTGGTACGTGGAACCAACATTCATGAAGCCTAAAATAATCACCCAGTATAAGTATAACCCTTAAAGTGGTAAAATTTGGTGAATGATAATCTTTATGAGACTTAAATATTTGGTTTTATAATGAGTAACCATATAAAAAAAGAGGTATTGATACCTAGAATTGGTGTCAAGAAGAAGTTCCATAATCAAAATTGGGAAATCATCTTTTGGGTAATGTCAGTTGGGATCCGAAAAATCCATTAAAACTCAAGTATTATAAATCTTATTCTTAACCATGAAAATATTTTTGAATCACATTGGGTGTTGGAAATCCTGAATAAAGTTATCTTTGATTATGTTTTTAAATTTAGATTTATCCATGGAAATGTGAGTTGGATAGGTTCTTATAGTTGTCTACTTGTAACCATAGTGATCTCCTCAAATGACCAAGTGGTGAGTGGCCACATCAAGATTACATATTGAGAGTTCTATATAATATTATTGAAACATATTAGGGTTCTACATTATAAATTAGATATATACCTATTATTTATAATGTTACATGTCCATATTAACTATAGTAGGTTGTATATCCTCGTATGTTTCTAGATTAATATGTCTACGTTCACTGATAGTGGTAGATACACCATATTTTAATAAAATCATGAAATCATTTAGGTCTACTTTTTCTTCTTCTTACTCTTCTTCCGTACCAACCTAGGATGGAATGGTTGATGAAGGGGAGTGTTTTTAATTTTAGAAAACAAAATATTCTAACATCTATAAGGTGTAATAGAAGTATTCCCAATATCCATCAATCATATGAGAGGCATTTCTGATTTAGAATATGACATAGTGGGTTATATAAGTTATATCGATATAGTGATGGAATTTTCAGATTATGTGTTGTTACAGTTGTGAGGATTAGAAACCTCTCCATCAATGTTGAGTCTAGTAGTTATGACTGGTATCATGAGGGTCTATGAGTATATACTCAAATAGTAACTGATATTTTTTATCTATTTGATGGTATGCACAAATTCATCCCAAAGATATTTATATTTTTTGTCATATTCCATTTCTAATCCACTTAGGGTCATAACTAAAAGGATACATAAATCATGGTTAGCTTCCCTTCCCTTAAGGATAATCCTAAATCAATTTAATGATACATTTTTTATTCAAATGGGGAGTTATCCACATGTGGTGTCTTGATATTTCCATTAATATAGTATTTGATGCATTTATGTTGTGATAAAGGGATTTTCATGGGTTTATGAAAACAATGACTCCCTATAAAGACATTAGAAATTGTGTGTTTATAAACAATAAGGAATCTAGAATCTGATACAAGGTCCCCAAATTTTCGACTAAGAATGATTTAGATTATGGGATTTTACACGCACTTATCATAACCATGATGTGTTAGAGTATAATGGGACATGTTGGTTTTTTGTCACCAAATAAGTTGAGCATTTTTACTATACTGAGATTGATGACGCAAACAAAATCAATGATTTCTTGTCGGATATCTATGTCATATAACCTAGGAGATACATAAAATGGTTTGATCTGATCCTATATACCGGTATCCATTTATCGTTCCATGAAAGTGATAACCACATGAAACTATATAGGATTTATCTTTGTATGATACTACTTAGTAGTAGAAACCTAATCTTCAAACTCTTGAGTCCCTAGTATAGATTTAATAAGTGATTCATGATTATCCTATGAAAAATTGAGATAATATAGAATTAGATGTTTATTTGGGATCATAGAATGCTATTTTGAGATGTCAAATTTACGAGCTGATGGTCTATGATTCCCATTGTGAGGTGTCTCTCTTTTAGGTTCTTTGGGGGTTGATATGGTTGGAGTAGATGGGCTAGGTAGTTGTAAAGACTTTGAATTCACTCTCATAGTAAGTGGATCATGCCATATTTTTCTAAACATATATCTAGGATGATCAAACTATTTTACACATTTCAATCATTCATCTAAAATAACTGTAGTTGGATGACTATTGAGAGATTTTGGGATGACTCACTTCTTCTTCTAGGATTTTTGAAGTGCATGCTTATGGGTTCCAAATGAAAATATAAATTTAATGGGAATATCGCCTAGGTTTTTTGCACGTCCATGATTACATATCCCTCTACGTCATCATCTTATAAAAACTATTCCTATTGATCTCAGATCTTGTCTAGGGATTTCATATTCAAATTTTTAATCAACATCATAGATGAGATCAAATATATAAAAGATATTAAATGAAACATGGATAATTTTTTCATTTGATGAGGATTCCACTTGGTGGGGTACATCATGAGATACCCTTTATAGGGATGGTTCCAATCCTCCTAAGACTATACGGATGAAGTATGAGAGGGTTAGGGATGGATTTGGAAATAGTATTAGTCCATCTTCCTATCCATGATTTTTTTCCATTTTTTTTGTTTCATGATAGATCATCTCTTAGGTTATTGTGATATCGATGATGTTGGTTACACCACAGTATATGAGATTGGGGTACAATTGGATACTTTAACAATTACACAAGGATAACATGAGTACGGATTATTGTATTTCTCATCTTCCAACCATTTAACTTCTATGTACCATTGTTTTTAACAACATTACATTCCCCTTTTTCTTTTGGAATTGTGGTCGAAACAAATGTAACTTATACTATTTTTCTACCCCACTCTAATAGCCTAAATTCAACCATCTTATATAGGATTTATATAAAATTAATTTAATTACAGATTGTATACTCTCACATTTCAAGGAAGGGGAATTTAATTTTATTTACATTGAGGAAAACCAAATCAGACCATTCATGAAATAGGAGCATCAGTAAATTGATTCCATAAATACTATAATGAATCCCAAAACCTTTTCTTCTCAAAAAGAATGACCAAAATTTTTCTAGTTATCAAATTGAAAATTTTTCTTCTCTAATATCCCATAATTATAGGGTTATATTTTCTGTTTTCTCCATTCATGAAGTATTTTTGGTTGATAAGGACTATATTACATTCAAGGGTCATAGTTTCCCAATTTTCTATTCTCATTACATAAACTTTAGATGTTGTTAATGACTTGTATTCAATTAATAAAATGTATTATTAAAACCTTTGTGATACTATAGTACGTTCCAAAAAACATCCAAGATATTTAATGAAATAGGTGACATAATTAAATCATCATTGAATTTCTCTATACAGAGACGCAAAATGACTTTTTGAGGAATCTACAGGTTTAGAGATAATTAGAACCCTTCCACCTAGTGATGATATATAAGACTCTATTTTTCTCCAACTACTTGAAATTTTAGAGGTCTGAGATCATTTTCCTCTATAGTTTAGTTATAAGTTGATAAAGTAATTTTTGGTGAAGATCTTCTCATCCATTGATAGACTTTTCTTGTAAACTAGTACAACAGATATTGGGTGTTCACTCTATGTTCATTATCGAATGCATATTTCCAGGTCCTTTTTACCACACAGTGATTCCCATTATTGGACAACATCAGTAAAAATAATGCATAATATTCTTTTTAAAATCCCTTGATCCCTTAAATATTGAAAACATAGGATTCCCAAATTTTTGTGGGGGAAGAGTTTCATCTACACCCATTTGGTATTATAATTCCTCTCCAGCCATATTGCTGTATTTCGTCCAACCATAACTTCTAATCATTATGTCAATCTAAATGGTTTTGAATATTTCTAGGTTAATGGAAAATAGAGCATGAGTTTCAACAAGGGGTAAAACGGGCTGAGCCCATTGTGTTTTTCAAGAAATATTTGTGGTTGAAAACCTACATGGTTTATCCATTTACAATTTATATAACATTATTCAAATTTAATCAATAATGGAGGTAATTACTAAAATTATATAATACCATAAAAATTTATAGTAGGAATAATGTATTTGATACCATGTATGACATGCGAAACCAAGTGAGTAAGGGGATATGATATCCCAAGAATTTATAAGATATTTATTATTTTAATGAAATTAAATATAATGTACATATTAAAATTCAAATGATACTAAGTCATCATGGGACATAAGCCATAGTGATATTCTTCAATGTCTTATGTTACACACAAAACTGAGTTTTACCGGACAATAATATATTATTAAAATATTATTATTTAATATAACAATACATAACCTAGATGGTAAATTAGTGGTTATGTATAGTATTATCAAAATTATAAAAATATATGGATTACACATATATTAAATTAATTAACAGGTAACTAATTAATTAGAAATGAAAATTTTTACTAAATGAATATAAAAGACATATATTTATTTTTATGCTCATAAAGGAATTTTACCTTAATAATTATAATTATTTAAAATTATTGTATGATATTAATGGAATTTTTGTGTTATATATACAATAAAATATTTTTAATATTCATCCAATAGATTAGATATGTATAAGATAAAAATAATCCTAATATATTAATTATGGAATTTTACCGCTTTTTAATGGTGATCCTATTTTAAATAAACTATTTCAAAATTTTATAAATTTTTTATATAAAAAATAAACGTAGAAACTTAAATTGGAATATAAATTTTAGGTTACTGTGAATTTTTGGTATTTTTCTATAATGCTTCATTTTTTGACAAATAATGAAAAATACTAAATTTTAACTCAGAACATTTTTTTCACCTAATTTATTCTTAAGGGTGAATTATATTTCTGATTGATATTAACATTTAATTAGTTCAGATTTTGATAAATTAGTACAATTTATGTATTTTTAATCATTCTCACATTTTAAATGAATATAAAAACACAGGGAACTATGGAATGTTTTTTCTTTAAAACCAATCATTGTCATCCCATATGTAGGATTAAATTTCAATTAATTTCGTATAATTATATGATTTGAATATTGAAAAATTGATTCCATATTTATAGTCAGAATTATTTATAATTTATAATAAGTTTGATTTAGTTTTTTACAAACAATATTAGTGAACGTAATTAGAATTAGTTAAGACGATTAAGGTTAAATTATGCTCAATAAGGGACCAAACCATAAATATAAGGCCTAATATGACCTAGTAACTTGTGAAAATTATTTTTCAAGAACTATTTAGACCCTATAATCCATTGTCTCTAATTTTGATCATTATTAACCCACATTCAATAATAAAATAGTGGTGGTGTTAATTTTTCCCAAATTATTACAAGAGTGCCACTCCTCCACTAAAAAAGGCCTCATTTCTTCCCACTTCCTCATACCACTATAGCCACTTTGGTTTGGTCAAGATCTTCCCAATTAACTCCCCAAAATACCTCAATTATTTTTAGGCCTCCCTTTTAGAATAAATCAATCAAATTAATCCCCTAGGTGAAAAAAAGGAGTAACCCATTTAAGAGGTAATATCTTACCTTGAGCATTGTAGTTTTATTTTCATTATACACTCTCTCAATTATAAATATTATATTCTTATATAACAACACCAATATATTCAATATACTAGGAATTTTTTAATTTATGTTATCTTCCTTCACATACATTCATATCTATCTTAGGTGTAATAAACACACTATTTATGTGTATGATGAACTTCCTCCTCACGAAACGATGATTATTAATTTTATCCTTATCGCCTATCAGAGTAATAATTATGATGAAAACTATATTTGTTTTTGATATATATGACACTTATTATTTCATTAAGATTACTTAATTATTTTAAAACACATATCTTTATAAATTCCATTTTGTGTAAAAATGATTACATCGTTTCTGGAAGTGTAGAACACCACCCACTCAAAGCGATGTGATTAATTCACACTATACATAGAATGTATAAAAGATGGATTTAATTAAACATGTGTAACATAAAAACCCTTTATAATATTCATGGTAGAATTACCATTTTATAAATATAATATATATATATATATATTTTTCTTTATTACCCGTTAACACTATTAAAAAGTGATAACATCATTCGAGGATGTCTGGACTACCGCCTCATCGACACAATGTGATTCCTTTTACATCATAATTATTAAAAATATAAATATATAAAATTAAATAACATTAAATTTATGATATAATTATCATTTTTGAAATATATAATGTTACCTACATTATTTCCAAAACTATCATTTAAAAAAAATAGAACATTACTCATGCGTGTGTACGGCCTACCATTCCCATGAATGTAATGATTGTTCATTTTCATAACCATATTTATTTATTTGTTTTAAAAGTATATTAGATGTAAAAATATGATAAGTATTTCAACATTATTACCATGGATATGTTATATAATGACCTCATTGACCATAGTTTACCTACCATTGTTTTGGACACATAAATGAAATGTTTTCCAAATAGTCGATGAAAACATAATTGTTTATGCAGTTTTATAAAACATGGAAATTAGTAAATTAATATTTATGATAAAAATGAAAAAATATCTCATGGAATTATATAATTATTATATGTTTGTTATTTAGGAATATAAATACATACAAGAAATGTCAGGCTTAAGGTAAGGGACTTTCATCTCACTTTTTACATCCATGAGATAAATTTCATGTTCGCCATTTACATATTTTTTTGGTGTATATAATGACCATTTTAATATATTATATCATGAATTATTGTATATTTAGGGTATTTTACACTTTATTTTAATATTATTCCTTCAGGTGCATTACTATTAAAAATGGTTCAAATTGGTATGGGATACATTCAGATGTTTAGAGATTATTTTCCTAAAGACTAATTCTATGTCTTTTTTAATTTTATTTCCCTTTAATGAAATTATATTACAATTTCTCAATAAAACCTTTCAGTTTCCTCTCTGATGGTTATTCATGACATTCTTCAAGTATTTTTATAGTTTCCCACTCTTTGGTACTCAAAGTGTTTTTGAACTTTTTTTAAGAAAACCAAACTTCATTTCTCCCTTTGGTCGGATAAACTATTTTATTTCTAAAAACCATGTTTTATTGAAATGTTATCTAACATTAATTTATTATTATTTTCTACATACATTTTTTCTTTTTTAATTTACCAATTGTTTCCAAGAAATATTCTATTTTCCTTCCCGAAAAGTAATTTTTCAAACCCTTTTAACATAGAGAAGGAATGTTCTTTATTACCTCATAAAACATGTACATATTTTACCACCATTGTTTAGTTAAGTATTACATTAAATTTTTAAATGATTATGTTTTAATGAGAAACAATTTAAAAATTTCTTTTCAATGAATTTTTTTTCAAAATAAAAGGGTATTTTCCTCAAGATTGTTTTCCAAAAAAATATTTTCAAAATGTTTGCATTCATCAACAACAACAACCCTTTTTGGGATATGTTTTATTGATACCATCCATAATATTACTATAGATGGTTTGTGATTAATTAGTCAAATAATTGTATTCACATTCACATCATTGATTCATTTTTTATTCCCCTTGAAATATTTAATATCCTATGATCATTGATCATTTAATTTTCCCTGGATTATCCATTTCATTTTTTAAAGATATTACTATTTCCTAAACCATATACTATTTTACATATGGTGTTTACTTTGTATATTATTTGATTATTTGTGTAAATATTGATAATTTTGTATTCTTTTTTCTATACGGTTTTTAATAATGAATATTATTTATTTTGGTTATTCGATATAAGGAATTCTTTGGATAGAAAATGACGGGTGGGTCACAAACTTATTCTAGCACCCCAATGCATCAATAGGTACTCATGATACAAAAAGATAACCAAATCAAATTGGTTTTATCCATGTTTCTAAACTATCTTGTGAAAGGTCTTGAATGTATAGGTTTATATATTCCTTCTACATGACATACAATAATTAGGAATATACTTCAATTAATTTCAGTTGAATTTCACCCAAGATATTGCACATTGAAAAATATATGGATACATTTCACTTCAGTTCATTTATTAAATGGAATGTTTTTCAATTTCTTACTTTTCCATATTGATTTTTCTTTATCATATTATTTGAATAGCATGTGTTTCCAGTTATTACCTTGTCTAATTTTTTATGCCCTTCCTTTTTGGTATTATGATGATTTGGTATGTTTGTTCAATTATTTATCATTATATAATTATTAATCTCATTGATTTATTATTGATTCTATTATATTTTTTCCTTACTGATTATTTTATCTCCCCCTAATTTTGTTTCCTTTCCACAAAATTCCAAAAATAATATTATGAAATATATACATGGATTTAATAAATATATTAAAGTTTTTGTCAATTTTATTTATTTAAAGATAAGAAAAATTATATTTAAATTACTTCATTCATTTTTAATAAAATACTCATTTATGTATATATTTTACCAAGACTACAAAACTCTTCAGTCCTTCAAGGTCTATTCCATGTAATCGTTCTAATGTACTTTATATCAGACATTATTTTTAGGATTTATGGGGTTAGGTCTCTATAGTTGGTATCATTGAAAGTTTATAATTATCTTTGGAAACTATATTTAATAAAACTGATTTGGGAGAACAACAATAAGATTGATATTGAGGATAATAATACACGAAAAGTGTGAAATTTTGTTATGGAAGATATCATGTGGGTATTTTTGGAAATAAATATATGTATGGATACTAAAACTGGATATGGTTATGGAACAAATGTACCTTGGACTAATAACTCTAACAATTTTTCCCAAGCCTGACTCAGGGTAACATAGCGTAAAACAACGAGCCTTATTGCGCACCTAGTTTCACACTCCTAGTGATATTCTTAGAAAGAATTCCATTCTCTTTAAAAAAAATTATGAATGATTTTAACAATAAATAACCAATGTTAAAATAAAGTATTTTTTGTTTGAATATGTTGTTGTGGGATTAGAAATAATATAAATGATATAACGAGTAACCGTTTGACCAGTGAAAGATATATTTCAAAATAAAATGGATGAAGTGTTTACATGTTTGGGTTATTTTGAAAATCATAGGTAAAAGGATATTTAGTTATTTATCTTATTTCAAGGATGTACATTACTTTTATTTCCTAGATTATATTAGTTTGATTTTAAAAAGGACAAATTGGTTTCAAAGAGACAACCCATTAGATCTTGAAAGGTTGTGGGGATCGAATCCGTGAAAAAGGGCGATAAAAGTTTTGTGCCTACCATTGGCCCATGTGATGTCCTATTTAATGTGTAATTATTTAAAAAAAATTATGAATAATTATTAATTATGAATGAATAGTCCTACTTTTTAGGATTTTTGATTAATATATTGATCATATTTACTTTGGAGAATAGTTAGAGAAAATTAGTTAGACCTGTCACTCTTTTATGTTCCTTATGATCCGTTAAATGTTTTAATGATTCATGGATTAATGTTAGTTATTTGATTCCCATTTCCTAACGTAAGGGATGAATTGTAATACGATAAAATAAAAACCAAAATATGAAATTTTTATTATGAAATTTAAATGTATCAATATATTATATTTTCTTATTTTTTTAGGAAGTAAAATTGATACTCACCATTAAGAAATTTATCAGAATAATTTGTTTTACAAATACTATAATTTTAGTTGATGTGATGGTACACTAAATAATTATAGATTTATGAAATTGAGGCCCTCAATTTTCTATTGATAATTAAGTTGTTTGTTATAGATAATAAAAATCCCTCACTGTAAATATTTACTCTTTTCCTCCAAGTACATATAACTACTTTCCACTAATGTTCTCCAAAATATAGACCAATTTATATGTTAGTCAATGTGACCATTGTACTTACAATCCAATATTTTATAGAGGATTTATTATGAACCCTTATCACAAAGTGGGATCTCAAATGAAGTACATATAAAAAAAATTTATCATTAAAATGGATTTAAAATTGTGAGGACGTAATTTAATTACGGTGTCGAGAATGTAACACCACGAAAAACTGAAGTAGGGACATTGTATTTGATAGCTTGTATGACACAAAACACCAACCGTATAATGGAATATGATATACCAATATTTTATAATATAATTACAATTTTGAATAAATTAAATTAAATATATAGAATGAAATTCACATGATAATTAGTTAGTATGCAGAATATCCCAAAATAAGTTTCCTTAATGGCTTACATTACAAACAAGAACCTATTTTACCGAACAATACTATATTATTTAAATATTATTATTTAATATTATAATACATAACCTGGCCATTAAATTATAATTTATGAATAGTATTTACTATCTCCATAAAATATTTGGTTTATAAAAATATAAATTTTTTTAATAGGTTACCAATTAATTAGAAATGAAAATATAAACCAATTGAATATAATAGAAATGTTATTATTTTTATTATCACAATTGAATTTTGTCCTAATACATTAAATTAATCATAGTTAGTGAATGATGTTAATGAAATATATATGTTATATATTCAATCAAATATTTTTGATATTCATCCAATAGATTTGATAAGTTTAAGATAATACCAAACTCAATATTTTCATTAAGTCTCTTTTACTACTTTTTAATGGATAACCTATTTTAGATAAAAAAATTCATAACTTTTATAAATCATATATGTCAAAATAAAATTATTCATTTAAAAAATAACATAAAAATTAGGTTAGGCTGAATTTTTGGTATTTTTATGTGAATTTATATTTTTTTATAAATAATGAAAAATAATGAATTTTAACAGAAAACGTTTTTTATCTAATTTATAGGTAAAAATTATATTTTGATTTGTTTTAACATTTTGGTACATCATATTTTTATCAATTAATCCAATTTAGGTCATTGGAATAGATTTTAGTTAAAAAATTAATAAAAAAACCATTCACACTTTTAAACATTTTTACTTTAAATACCCTCATTGTCATCTTGTCTAAAGGATTAAATTTAAATTAATTTATTTCAATTATCTAATTGAAATTTTGAAAAATGGAGTACCTATTTACTGTCAATATAATATATAATTTATAATAATTTAAACTTAGTTTTGACCAAAAATAATAGTGAATGTAATTTAAAATAATTATAATGATTAAGGTGAAATTAACTTTTACAAGGGACTAAACCCTAAACATAATGCCTAATATAAAATATACACTTTGTGTAAAATCCATTTAATGGACATATTGAAACCTTATGCTCCATTAGATCATCTTTGGAACATTATTTATCCACTTGAAATAAAAAATTGGTTGGGGTTCCTTTTTTCAAAATATATTACTAGAGTGTCACTCCACATAAACTATAAAAGGAATCATTTCCTCCCACTCCCTCTCACATATCATGCCACTTTGGTTCAGACCATATTTGACCAATTAACTCCCCCAAAATACCTCCCTTCCTCTTTAAATACTCCCTTTGGGAATAAATAAATCCAAGTAATCCCTTTGGTGTAAACCAAAATGAGTTACTCGATTAAGAGGTGACATATTTCCTTATGCTCTCTAGTTTTGTTTCATTTATCCACTCCATTAATTATCCTTATTAAAGGATTATATAGAACAATTATACTATATATAGTATTATGTTGTTATTATGATTTTTCTATCCACACTTATACGCACATCCATCTAATAGGTAACAAACATACTGTTTACATGTACGATGAACTACCACGTCAAGAAATTATTATTATTCAATGTTACATTACCACCTCTCATGGTGTAAATTATAATGGAAAATAGGTTTATATATTATAATTATTATTCCTTTGATATTCAATAATTTTTTTTATATCACATATCTTTATACCTTCATTTGGTGTCAAATTGACAACATCATTTGTGGAAGTGTGGATTATCACTCCTAAAAGCGATGCGATTTGTTCACACTATACATGTAGTGTATAAAAGATGGTTGTAAATAAAAATATATTAAATAAAAAACATATATATATTATTCATGATATAATTACCTTTATGGAAAATATATTACATATATCATTTTCTTTGTTACACTTTCACATGCAAAAAAAGTGTTAAAATCATTCATTGTAACACCCCGAGATTTTATGAAAAATATTGTTTTAATTTCATTAATGTCTTGTGTTGTATTCTACACCAATATTACCTTGCGCTATATGCAACACCGTATTAGCTTGCAGTATACGCAACACTATTCTTGGACCGTGTTACACACAGTTTTGTTAATAGTTATTCTACGCAACATTGAGTATATATATATATATTTAATGTATAAATGAAATATGGTTGGATTCTGTTATATGAAACAACGAAGGATTCGTTCACAACACGCAACCCTGACCTGGCTTGCATTACACGCAATCGCGACCTTCCTCGATAGCGTGTGTTGTACGCAATACTGGGTTTTAATAAATAGTGATATATTATTATAATATTGTCATGAACTAGCCCTTATGAATAGTGTTAACTAAATTTTGAATTTTATAGCATTATTATTTATCTTACACATTTCTATAACATGGTATAAGAACAAAATAAATTTTTCGGGTAAAATAAGTATTTTTCAAAAAATGCAATTTTGCCGCCTTTTGATGGTGCACCCACTTTAAATCTACTTTTTGACATGTTTATAAGATCAATTTGACAAAATAAAATTCTTATTTTTAATTAGGATATAAAAATTTACATTAGATAAAGTTTTGATATGTTCCGATAACTTTCATATTTTAATGAATAGTAAAAACACGCTATATTTTAATTAAAAACAACTTTTGTCCTCGTAATATCTTATGTGGTTAAATTATAATATTTAATAGTTTTAAAGTATAAATAGAATATATTTTTACCATTTAATATAATGTATGACATTAGCATTGATTTTACCTTGAATTCGTAGGTTAAATCAATTCAATATTTTGTAATGTTTTAAAGAAAACCCATTTTCTTTCGACAACGGGATAAATTTTAATTTAATTTCTGCAACTTTTGTGTATTGAATTTGTAAAAAAGGATTCCATATTTGGAATCAGTGGATCCAAATTATGTTAATAAGTTACTTTTTATTTTCTGGGAATTATGAATAGTAACTACGGCAAATTTTATTTACCATAGTTAAAGGTAAATCGGGTAATTAAGGGTAAATATAATATTTTAAAATTACCCTAAAAAATGTCATACTGCTATTGGATGACTAAAAGTCGACCCATATCACCTAAGGGTCGGATTAGATTCATTTAATTAAATTTTTTTATTGAAAATAATTTAATTATTATTAAAACCAAAGAATGTGACAACATGTCACTTTCTTAAATCTTATAAGTATAATTATTTTAATCTAGTGATAAAATTCATGAAACTTCAAACATGAATAGTCTCCAGAAATCTAATACAATTATCTACATCATAAGAATTTATTTAGAATATTTAGGGATTAAATAATTATCATTTATTATGACACAAAGATGATGCAGTAATTGTCTTATTAATGAAATATTGACACAATTGATGTTATAAATGCCCAAATAAATGAAATTGAGACTTTTTATGACTTACACTAATTTTATAGGTTAATATCACATGTTATTGTCGATTTAAGAAACTTGGTGAGAACTTATCATTCTGTTATGAATTTCATAAAAATCATGTACCAAATAGTGTCATAATTGACATAAAATAGTTTGTAAAACAAATATTATATTATTAATTGTTATTTTATTCCTAAAAATCTAAAGTTCGGACAAATGACATAGATAAGATTATATATATTATTAATAAACAACTTGGGGTTCTTTTTAAATTTATTAATCTTATAGTGTAAGAAAACAAAAAGACACGGTAAATGTTAAATTATTTAACTTCGAGTTAAATCTAATTGATAAGGTTAAAATAATAACCTAAACTTATCTAAATCCTATTTTATGAGAGTATTTAGACCCATCCCCACCTTTTCCTCGAAATAAATCAATTTGGAGCTATTTAAAACCGAACATGACTTTATAATAAAATAATATTTTTAGTTATTCCAAAGGTGCCCCTCTCCTCCCTTATAAAAGGGCACCTCCTCTCTCTCTTACTCACACAACATTGAACCTTAAAGCTCAGCCAAAACCTGCCAAATTCACATTTCCACTTCCCTAGAAACATCCTAGAGGTTCTGGTCTTCCTCAAAGACCAATTTATTTCCCTAAGAGGAGGTCTCAAAGAGGCGTTTCAAAGAAGAGGTAACTTCCGTTACCGATTCTTTCACCTTTATTTCTTCTTCCACTTCTTCTTCATAGGTTGTTTCATTATGAAGTAATAACATCAGTATCAATAATATACTGATATGTTATTATAAGTATTAAACAACCCTATTTCACCATCTATCCGTCCTACGGAAAACGAAATCACCGCGCGTGCGTACGTACGGAATACCGTCTTCACGCCGTGGTGAAATCTATTTTCCACCACCACCTTACATGGATCGGTATAATGGTCTAAATAATAACTATATATAATTATATAAAATTGATATTGATTCTGAAACAGTATACATACACTCCAATTCAGTCCCACGATCATGAGAACGATATCATCGCTCGTGCGTACGTACGGACTACCGTCTCCACGACGCGATGAGATTCATTCTCCACTTTAACCATTAATGAATGATTGTAAGGTATATATAATAAGTAATCATGAAATATATGACATAATAATGATACTGGATTTATGTGTATATATATGTACGTCATCTACTTAATTCTGTTCAACTCAATAAGGAAACGAAAACAGCGTTCATGTGTACGTACAGCCTACCGTCTCCATGAACGGCGTATTTCTTTCCATTTACTGATTTATTATATATATGTATATTCTGAATATATATATATATATATAAATCATGTTTTATATTCTGGAATTAAGTAATCATGACCTAAGTAATCATATGAATAATTACAATTCAAAACACGGACGACAAATGAAACAATTTTACCCAAAACGCTCTTTAACATGGAATTTACAAAAGAACGGGTAGTATAAAGTCATAAGTGAACCATATATGATATCATTTCAATGAATATGATTATTTAATAAGTCAATGACATAATTTAAATCATTATACAACAGTTTCATACACTTACGAAGCAAATCGGACCTAAGGTAAGGGAAATATCACAATCTCATTTTTATCCGAGATTGTTTATACTTTGGTATTTACTGGGGTGTATTTTATCATCCACATCCATGTTTCGTCAATATGTAATATTATTTCCATTTACATCCAAATTTTTAAATCCTATTTTACACTTTAGTGAGTTTTTATTAAAAGATATGAAAGGAATCTTTTGTCGTTTTTCGTACGAGGTACTTTTTTGACTTTTCTGACAAAAGTACGCGAAGAATGTTTTTTTTAACTTATACAGCATTAATGGATTTTTAAAACATTATTTCCAAGAAGCTTCCTTTAAAAGTTTTCGATTTTATTTTTAATCAAATTCTTTTAGTTTAAAATTTTATGACATGTTAAGAAAGGAAAAAAAAATTTGAAGAAAAAAAGATATTTTCCTCAAGAATGGAGTTCAAGTGTTTTATCAAAATTGTTTTCCATATAAGATAATATAGGGTTATGTTTTTATCCCTATTATTACATTGATTTGATTATGTTGTGATGGAATTATTTTTATGATTTCCTTTATCTTATATGAATTGTTTTATGATGTCATGATGTTTAAGATTTCCATTTGTATTACGTGGGTTATGCAATGATGTATGATTTATGATTTTGTGGAAAAAATAAGAATGGTATCATTATGATATGGGTGGGACCTATATCTCCCTCCAATGCATTGGGTAAAGATTTTATATCTCATGAGATAGACATGGCTGGAATGGTAGGTTATACCGGTTTAGTGAAACAGGACTGAAATGAGGGTGACTCGGTTCAGAAAGGGACTTTGTCCACTAAGATAGTCTTGGAAATGAGTCTTGACTAACAAGATATGATTTTCTATGATTATGTGTGTATGCCACAAAGTTTCATGATTTATGTTATGATTATTGAGATTACATTTCACTGTTATGATTTATCCCATGTTATGAAATTATGATCTCTTTTGTAGGTTAAGATTTCCAAAAGATATGTTCTTATGAATATAATGTGATTGATATTTCTTTTTTTTACCCTTACTGAGCATTTGAGCTCACCCTTTTTATGTTTTATTTTCCACAGGATATAAATAAAGGTTTTAGGTAAAAAAAGGGAAGATCTTTATGAAAGATGTTGAAGATCTTTCACCACTATTAGAAGATTATATTCCAAGTTTCCAAAGACACTAAACTATTACGATCCTTGTGTGTGTGTTTTTGTTATGTACTAAGTATTCCGCAAATTTAATGTAATGTCAATGTACGTCAGGCTTCGGGTCTCTACATTTGGTATCAAAGGAAATGTTTTGTCAACCTTTGGAAACTAGGATGCAAAAACGTTAGTGAGATCCCTAGAGATATTTCTAAGGTATGTCTAGGGATGTCCCTAAAGATAAGTATACGTATAGGATATAGTCATAGAACTATGGTAACGATATTATATTAAACCAAAGATGTTAGATATTGAAGTTACTCCCCCTTTATTATGATTTTTTCCTCTCACACTATTCTCTTTGTGTTTCAGAAAATGGCTGGAAACAAGATGATTCATGATAATGGAGGATATGATGGACAATGGAATGATATTCTTCATGAGAAACCAAATGAAATGGGATTTGGAAGTCCAAACATCATTATTATGCCGAATCAGCAATCTCATAATATGATCAATAAACTAAAATTTGGAAGTTTCCTCTCTCGGCTAATAAGAGAAAGATGGAGTTTCATGATGATCATAGAGGAAAGAAGGTTCAATTTCCCCTATGTAAATCATGTGGGAAGAGGCATCAAGGAGAATGTTTTAAAGGAACTGGAAGATGCTTTTGGTGTGGAAAAGAAGGACACAATGCCAGTAAGTGAAAAGGAAAAGGTTCAGTTAACACCAGGGATAAGGATAATGGTATTGCTACGACATCATCAATGGTTAAATGTTTTAAATGTGGAATGTACAGGCATTATGCAAACCAATTCCCTAAGGGAAAGTCTCATGAAGAGAATCAGTATGGTCATATGGGTAGAATTTATGTGGATGATGATGAAGAGACTACAAATGATATGTGAGATGAAAGAATTGTTGAAGCTCAGTCAATGGTTTAAGAATGTAGTGGAATGATTACATGTTTATCATGTGTAATGTTGTATAAGTAATCTCATGCTACTATGGAATAAAGAGACATCTATGGATTGTTACACTGTTTTCTTTCCTTGAGTTTTGAAAGTGTATGATTAATGCTACCAGTATCCATGAAAGGTTATTCAGATATTTTTGGAATGTAGATGATATGCGCATTATGAAGGGATAAGGAGAAAATTAAATGTTTGATAGTATTCATGAGCTCATGACTGATATAAGGAGAAGGTTATATCATGGTTTGAGTATATAGAATTTTTGGATTTTGGTATGTGGAAAGAGTTAACTTTTGACAGCATTCATTTTTTCACTAAGGTTCAATGGGTATTCATTCTTTAAGAGAATACATGATTAAGGTATTCACATGTTTGTAATTTTACCAACAAGATATATCTTATGATATATGGGGGATAAATGATGGCATTCACGTGATTGTTCTGTGACATTTCAAGTAATCTTTTTCTTTATACTATGAGATTGGACCGAAGTATTTTAGATAAGCCTAAAGATTAGAATGGATTATGTTGGACATAAGTTAGGATAAAACGTTTTTCGATATTATTGATGGGATGTTATAGTAATATAGTTTTAGAAAAAGGACAACCTGCATGACGGGCGACAACCCATCGCGTCGGACAAGGCTGTGGGAATCGAACCCACAACCGAAGTGCGACTGGCCTTTATCGCCTACCACTGGCCTACAGGAAGTCCCTATTTAGTAGAAACTAGTTTTATTATATTAAGAAGTATGATATATGAAGTATAAGTCCATTTTAGGAACCATATATGATTAATCTCACTATAGAATGACTTATGTATATTTAATAACTTTTGCTAACCTTTTGTTTGAGACAGATGGAATGACCCGTCATTCTATCACATGATCTGCTAACACTTCACGAATAACAAATTCAACTTCATTTATTTAAGAGATGAAGTAGAAATGTTTCATGGCATGAACAACAATGAGATTGTACAAAAATATAGTAAGTATTTATTCTAATGCAAATTCTTCAACTTTAGGGAAACGATCTTGAAAACCAAAAATGTTTTCCTAGTAATCTTATATCTGATTAATCAGATGTTACATTAGATCGTCACAAATTTATGGATTTGTGATTGTTGGCTTTTCCATATCCATGTTCTCTACCACTCTCCATCAGAACATGATGGTTAGATTTTTCTTCCATATACATATTTTCACCTATGTGGAAACCCAGTGATTAGTTTATTTGTGTAACCGTTACGTTTCATACTTTTGTTTTTAAAGATTGGTTTTGGTATTCCTTTTTACGATGTGGGTTTCTATTAAAGAAACTTTCAAGTAGTAAACCATTTATAACCCCGACGAATTTCGAGGGAGAAATTCATTTTAAGGGGGGTAGAATGTTACACCCCGAGATTTTTTGAAAAATATTATTTTAATTTCATTAATGTCTTGTGTTGTATTCTACACCAAGATTACCTTGCGCTATACGCAACACCGTATTAGCTTGTAGTATACGCAACACTATTCTTGGACCGTGTTACACACAATTTTGATAATAGTTATTCTACGCAACATTGAGTATATATATATATATATATTCAATGTATAAATGAAATATGGTTGGATTCTGTTATATGAAACAACAAATGATTCTTTCACAACATGCAACCCGGACTTGGATTGCATTACACGCAATCGCGACCTTCCTCGATAGCGTGTGTTGTACACAATACTGGGTTTTAATAAACAACGATATATTATTATAATATTGTCATGAACTAGCCTTTATGAATAGTGTTAACTAAATTTTGAATTTTATAACATTATTATTCATCTTACACATTTCTAGAACATGGTATAAGAACAAAATAAAATTTTCGGGTAAAATAAGTATTTTTCAAAAAATGCAGTTTTTCCGCCTTTTGATGGCGCACCCACTTTAAATATAGTTTTTGACATGTTTATAAGTTCAATTTGACAAAATAAAATTCTTCTTTTGAATCAGGATATAAAAATTTACATTAGATAATTTTTTGATATTTTTCCGATAACTTTCATATTTTAATGAATAGTAAAAACACGCTATATTTTAATTAAAAACAAATTTTTTCATCATAATATCTTATGTGGTTAAATTATAATATTTAATGGTTTTAAAGTATAAATATAATATATTTTTACCATTTAATATAATGTATTACATTAGCATTGATTTTACATTGAATTCGTAGGTTACATCAATTCAATCTTTTGCAATGTTTTAAAGAAAACCCGTTTTCTTTCGACAATGGGATAAATTTTAATTTAATTTATGCAACTTTTGTGTATTGAATATGGAAAAATGGATTCCATATTTGGAATCAGTGGATCCAAATTATGTTAATAAGCTACTTTTTATTTTTGGGAATTATGAATAGTAACTACGGTAAATTTTATTTACCATGGTTAAAGATAAATCGGGTAATTAAGGGTAAATATAATATTTTAAAATTACCCTAAAAAATGTAAAAATCCTATTGGATGACTAAAAGTCTACCCATATCACCTAAGGGTCGGATTAGATTCATTTAATTAAATTTTTTCAATGAAAATAATTTAATTATTATTAAAACCAAAGAATGTGACAACATGTCACTTTCTTAAATCTTATAAGTATAATAATTTTAATCTAGTGATAAACTTCATGAAACTTCAAAAATGAATATTCTCAAAAATATAATACAATTATCTACATAATAAGAATTTATTTATAATTTTTAGGGATTAAATAATTATCATTTATTATGACACAAAGATGATGCAGTAATTGTCTTATTAATGAACTATTGAAATAATTGATGTTATAAATGCCCAAATAAATGTAATTTGAGACTTTTTATGACTTCAACTAATTTTATAGGTTAATATGACATGTTTTTGTTGCTTTAAGTAACTTGGTTTGAACTTATCATTCTGTTATGAATTTCATAAAAATCATGTACCAAATAGTGTCAAAATTGACATAAAATAGTTTTAAAAAAATATTATATTATTAATTGTTATTTTATTCCTAAAAATATAAGGTTCAGCCAAATGACTTATATAAGATTATATATATTAATAATAAACAACTTGGGGTTCTTTTGGCTTGATATAGTGAATTTATTAACCATATAGGGTAAGAAAACAAAAAGACACGGTAAAAGTTAAATTATTTAACTTAGAGTTAAATCTAATTGATAAGGTTAAAATAATAACCTAAACTTGTCTAAATCCTATTTTATGAGAGAATTTCGACCCATCCCCACATTATCCTCGAAATAAATCAATTTGGAGCAATTTAAAACCGAACTTGACTTTATAATAAAATATTATTTTTAGTTATTCGAAAGGTGCCCCTCTCCTCCCTTATAAAAGGGCACCTCCTCCCTCTCTTCCTCACACAACATTGATCCTTCAAGCTCGGTCAAACCCCGCCAAATTCTCTTATCCACTTACCTAGAAACATCCTAGAGGTTCTGGTCTTCCTCAAAGACCAATTTTAGTGCCCTAAGAGGAGGTCTCAAAGAGGCGCTTCAAAGAAGAGGTAATTTCCATTACCGATTCTTTCACCTTTATTTCTTCTTCCACTTCTTCTTATTAGGTTGTTTCATTATGAAGTAATAACATAAGTATCACTCATATACTGATATGTTATTATAAGTATGAAACAATCCTATTTCACTATCTATCCATCCTACGGAAAACGAAATCACCGCGCGTGCGTACGTACGGAATACCGTCTCCACGCCGTGGTGAAATCTATTTTCCACCACCAACTTACATGGATGGGTATAATGGTGTAAATAATAACTATATATCATTATTTTAAAGTGATATTGATTCTTAAATAGTATACATACACTCCAATTCAGTCCCATGATCATGAGAACGATATCTTCGCTCGTGTGTTCGTACGAACTACCATCTCCACGATGCGATGAGATTCATTCTCCACTTTAACAATTAATGAATCATTGTAAGGTATATATAATAAGTAATCATGAAATATATGACATAATAATGATACTAGATTTATATGTATATATATGTATGTCGTCTACATAATTCCGTTCAACTCAATAAGGAAACGAAAACAGCGTTCATGCGTACGTACAGCCTACCGTCTCCATGAACGGTGTATTTCTTTCCATTTACTAATTTATTATATATATGTATATTCTGAATATGTATATATATAAATCATGTTTTATATTCTGGAATTAAGTAATCATGATCTAAGTAATCATATGAATAATTACAAGTTAAAACACGGATGACAAATGAAACAATTTTACCCAAAACGCTCTTTAACATGGAATTTACAAAAGAACGGGTAGTATAAAGTCATAAGTGATCCATATATGATATCATAACAATGAATATGATTCTTTAATAAGTCAATGACATCATTTAAATCATTATACAGGAGGTTCGGACACTTACGAAGAAAATCGGATCTAAGGTAAGGGAAATATCACAATATCATTTTTATCTGAGATTGTTTATACTTTGATATTTACTAGGGTGTATTTTATCATCCAAATACTTGTTTCCTCTATATGTAATATTATTTCCATTCACCTACCAATGTTTAAATCCTATTTTACCCTTCGGTGAGTTTTTAGTAAAAGATATGAAAGGAATCTTTTGTCGTTTTTCGTACGAGGTACTTTTTTGAATTTTCCGACAAAAGTACACGAAGAATGTTTTTTTTAACTTATACGGCATGAATGGTTTCTTAAAAAATTATTTCCAAGAAGCTTACTTTACAAGTTTTTGAGTTTATTTTTAATCAACTTCTTTTAGTTTAAAATTGTATGACATGTTAAGAAAGGAAAAAAATGTTTTTGAAGAAGAAAGGATATTTTCCTCCAGAATGGAGTTCAAGTGTTTTATAAAAATAATTTTCCATCTAAGATAATAACGGGTTATGTTTTTATCCCTATTATTACATTTATTTGATTATGTTGTGATGGAATTATTTTTATTAATTCCTTTATCATATAGGAATTTTTTTATGATGTCATGATGTTTAAGATTTCTATTTGTATTACATGGGTTATGCAATGATGTATGATTTATGATTTTGTGGAACACATAAGAATGGTATCATTATGAGATTAGTGGGACCTATATCTCCCTCCAATGCATTGGGTAAAGATTTTTTATCTCATGAGATAGACATGGCTGGAATGGTAGGTTATACCGGTTCAGTGAAACAGGATTGAAACGAGGGTGACTCGGTTCCGAAAGGGACTTTGTCCACTAAGATAGTCTTTTCAATGAGTCTTGACTAAAAAGATATGATTCTCTATGATTATGTGTGTATGCCACAAAGTTTCATGTTTTAAGTTATGATTATTGGGATTACATTTCACTGCTATGATTTATCCCATGTTATGAAATTATGATCTCTTTTGCAAGTTAAGATTTCAAAAAGATATTTTCTGATGAATATGATGTGATTGATATTTCTTTTGTTTACCCTTACTGAGAATTTGATCTCACCCTTTTTATGTTTTATTTTCCCCAGGATATAAAGAGAGGTTTTAGGTAAAAAAAGGGAAGATCATTATGGGAGATGTTGAAGATCTTTCACCACGATTAGAAGATTATATTCCGAGTTTCCAAAGACACTAAACTATTACGATCCTTGTGTGTGTGTTTTTGTTATGTACTAAGTATTCTGCAAATGTAATGTAATGTCAATGTTCGTCAGGCTTCGGGTCTCTACATTCATGGACATGTGGACTACTGCCTCCTCGACACAATGTGATTATTTTGACATCACAATAATTCTAATTATAAATATATATTGTCAAATAAAATATTATTTATCAAAAAGTGGTCATTATATGAATATATAATGTTACTTACCTTCTTTCCATAATGAAAATTAAAAAAATTGGAATGTTACTCATCCATACGTACAGCCTTCAGTCTAAAAATTTGTAACATTGGTTAATTTCATAATAATTTTTCATTATTGTTTTTAGAAATGTAGTTTATGTATAAATATTATAACTATGTCATTATTATTATTCTTTAGATGATATATAATCAACCCTTGGTCTATAGTTATCTACAAAAATTGTTTTCCACACATTAATCGTATTTATTCAAAACGCTTGATATAAACATATTTTTTTATATAGTTGTATATGACATGGTAATAAGTGAAATAATAATATTAATAAACATGAAAAATTTTCTCAATAAAGTAGATAATTAACATAAGTTTTTTTTTCAAGAATATAAGGACACAAAAGACATGTCGGACTCAAGGTAAAGGATTTTCATATCACATCTTACTTATGTGAGATAAATGCCATGATAATCATTTAATTATTTTTTGTGGGGTATATACTATCCATTTTGAAATATTATATCTTGAATTATTTTATATCTATTATATTTAACACATTCATTAAATACTATTCCTTAATGAGGCTTATGATTTAAAATGTTTCAATGTTTTATTGGACACTTTGGGATGTATATAAATTATTATTTATAAATAATTCTAATGATCCTTCAATGATAATTAAATTGGGGGAAATTATATGCCCATTATTCAATAAATCCTTTAATTTCCATCTTCTCAGGTTATTCGTTTCCTTTTTCAATTATTGGTCCCATGTTTCCACTCTTTAGTACTCAACTTGTTTTAGAAAATGATTTTAAAAAAACCTCAACATCATTTAACTATTTTTTCAGAGAACTTATTTTATTCTAAAAACCATGTTTTATTAAAATGTTTTCAAAGATGATTTTATAATGATTAGATACATATAATTTTTACCTTTTTATTTAAAAATATTTTTAGAGGAATATTATTATCACTTTCCAAACAAGGAATTTTTCAAAACCTTTTACTATGGAAAGGTAATGTTCTTTTTGTATTGTAATGAAGGTACGGATTTACCCTCATATATTTATTTGAAGATTACATTGAATGTTTAAAAGGATACATTTTAAAGGAAATATTTTCAAAATTTATTTTCAAAAAGTAGATTATTTTAAAATATTTTTTTAAAACACAAGGTTATTTTTCTCAAGATTAATTTTTAAAACATCATTTAAAATCATTTCCATTCATAAATGAAAATAAACATTTACTTGGATATGTTGTGTTAATACCATCCTTAATATTCCTCTATATAGTTTGTGATTGATTTTCCAAGGATAGTATTTGCATTCCAATCCATGACTCATTTGTTATACCACTTAAAATATTCAATCTTCTATGATCATTGAACATTGAATTTCCCCTAATTATCCATTTCATTTTTCATGGATATTACTATTACATAAACCATAAAACATTTTAAATATGGTTTACACTTTGACTGATTTTTTATAATTTGGAGAAATATTGATAATTATGCGTTGTTTATTTAATACGGTAATTTGATATGGCATGTTATTTAATTTGACTATTTGATATAGGGAATGATTTGGATAGGAAATAGAGAATGGGACCTGGACATTATATAGCCGCTAGATACATCAATAGGTTCTCATGAGACTAACTAGTTGTGAAAATTAAATGGGTTTCTATCAGTGATTTTAAAACATCTTATGAAAGGTCTTGATGGTATATGTCTTCATGTGCCTTTAACATGATGCCCAATAATTAAGCATTTCCCTGATTTTGTTTTTGTTTTTTATTAACCCATGAGACTGTAAATTGAAATATCAATTTATACAATTCATTTCATCTCATTGATTAATGTCATGAGGTACAATTTTTTACAATTCCATATTCATTTTTCATTATCTATTTATTTTAAGGAAATGTGTTTCTAGATATTAAATTTGTATTTTCATTATTCACTTCCTTAATTGTTTTTTATTACATAGTATGTGTGTTCCGTTATTTACCATTTTAGAATCAATACTCTCAATGATTTTTTATTTCATCTGCTATATTTTTTCATTACAAAGATTTTAAGATGGAACTTATTTTTTTCCTTTCCCCATGAATTCCATTAATCATTCAATAAATTGTATTCTAGGATTTATTATATGGAATATTTTTATCCTAAATATTTTTTATTTATAGATAAAATAATTATGTGGAAATTATTGTATTCATTTGTAATAAAAGAATCATTTATGTATCTAGTCTACCAAGACAACTAAACACTTTGGTCTATCAAGATTTGATTTCATGTAATCTTGCCAATGTAATTGATATGAGATACTGGTTCTAGTCTTCTTTGGGTTAGGTCACTACAAATTATATCACCATTGTTTATTGATTTATTGGTTTTTAGGATCCTTAATTAATTAGTTGAACTAGATCCACATTTTATGTTATCTTGTGTTCTTAATATTGATGTAGATCCACTAGGAGGGTAACATGAGTCTATAAATAAAAGAAATATCATATAGGGATGTTTCTTATGGGTAATTTTCCATTCAGTTTTCTCAAATCCTTCATCTCTACTACATACTGAGAATGTATTTCTTCAAGTGTGAGAGGTTCAACCTCCCCTTGTAGTGGGTGGTCTGTAGCCACACCATTTCCATTTTCCTCAATTGACACCCATTAAGTATGTGGTATTGGAACATTTTTAGGGAGTCTCCACGTTTATAGTAAGCATTTCATTTATAGCACACTCACTTTTTTCATAATTTTAGTGTTGATCATGTTTTGAATATATTAATCCTCTCCCAAATATTTTTCACCGGCTTCATGTTCAGTAGAATTTGTAGGGATTGTACTAATGAAATTTAATAATTTATAGTGAATTGCAGGTATCTCACAATCCTTGGGATAGTAAGTAGGGTTTTCTTCATTAAATATTCCATTATAATGACTATGATTTTTAGGAGAATTAGTCCTTTTGATTTTCTTCTTGAATTGAAACCATTACAAGGGTATAAATTTTCTATTAGTGTTTTTCCTCTGGATACTCTATTGAGGTTAATCCAAATAGATTACCTAGAACACTTCATTGTATGCATTCCCAAGTATAATTATAGTTTATGAGATGATCTAGGCTATGATGACTTGTATAGTGAATTACCTCTTAAATAGGAAAATATAGATATCTGAAGTGAATGCGGTTAAGGAAAAAATGTTCCTAGCCCTATGGGTATGAGGATATTTCCCACTCCATTACTGTAAAATTTTGGGTAGGATTTTATGGACCTGAATGAGTTGGAAGTGTTATGAATTTCCCCATATATACAAGGTACACTTCTTTAATATTTTCATATATACAGATATCTTGGTTGCCATCTTGATATTATAGATCATTATTTTAAGATTATCTGGGTCAAATTTATAATATATACAACAGTTACATTCTTCATAAATCATTAATACTATTCAATGATTATATTCTCTTGAGTGATAATATTTATGAATATTTTTAGATGGTTTGTGAAATATTATTTTGATTGATCATAATCATCAGTCCCAATGCATAAAAATATATTAATGGATAATTCCAATTGAGCATACCATATATTATGGAATGATCCCACTTCTGGGCATCTGATTATAATTTCCTTACATTTCATTATTTTAGATGGATTTTAGGATTATTGATAAATGTTAAATTTAATAATACATTTTCATCCCATCCCCTAGAATGGATACTAGGTGGGGAATCAAATATCAATTATGGATGATTGTGAAAAGAAATAAGGAACATGCATTATAGATCCTCAATATGATTGCCTAATATCGAGCATTTTACAGCTGAAATGGTGTCCTAGATAATATGATGATTATGTTTTTATATATTCATCTTGTGAGTCACACATCTTTCATAAGGTAAAAATTCCACTTTTATATAGTTAATATTCATCTGAATATTCAGAATAATGTGATATAGTTATATATATATGATTTTCTAAAATCGTACTAATGTGTGACCAAGGCCCAACCATGACCAGTATATTTCCATTATAAATTTTTCTCCTCATGATCATCATGTTCTATTAATATTCTATGATATATTTCTACACCTGAACTAACCTAAATAGACATTTCCCAACTACCATATTATGGGGTGTGATATAGATGGTAATCATCTCTATAGTTATAGAATATAAGCAATCCAAAGGTGGTTTGGAAAGTCATTATGAACTTAGACTATCGTTTATTTCAGAAATATTATCTCTTTTCATTGAAAATTAACCAATAATTGTTGTCCTCCTCTTCCCAACTTCCTCAAGGTATTAGGGATTCTTCAAACTTGATTCAAAAAGTGGTGAAACTTCTTATCAAGATGATATATTTATATGTGGAAGAACTTTATAGGGAAAAAATCATGGGGAAAACTATATTCAATTAATTCTTCTCTATAAAGAGAAATCGAATAGAGCATACAATGGGGAGGATCTTCAGGGTAGACAATAGAAAGGTAAGGATAGTCTTTCTATTTACACTTCTAAACATAGGGTGAATTTCTATGTTTATTATCAATATAAGGTTTATTAAGATTGATCTATGTATATCCAGTAAGGTGACCTTCATACTGAATGTTTTGGGGAGGACCTCTGGTGTTGCTGGTAAAAAAATTATGTGGAGGGAAAATACAACTAATACTACTGGGTCATTGATCTAGTAATGAGTCAATTGGATATAGGGCCTCCATTGGTAGGTTTTTTAGGGCCTCAAAAACTCTAACGTTAAGTAGAGTAGGATCATGATATTTCCTCTATATTTTATACTTACCTTAGGGGTATCTATTTTTAGGTTTCTTCCAACGAGCAGTAAGAGTCATGTATTGTGAAAATTGACCGTCATATATTGGAGACATCCAAAATGATTCTCGTGTTCCTTATAGAAGATGATGAAAAGTTAATATTTTTTTAGGGATATGGTTTTTCCCTAGGTTGACTATCAAATTGGGATAGAAATTCCCATTTGTAATGGTATTTTTTTCTGATCCTATTAGTATTTTCACATAAGAGTTTATAAATAACCATGAAGGATGTGATAAAAAGTTTATTCCTACACCTGAGTAGCCTTCACATTGTGTTGATGAGATGCTTCCATTGAGGGTATAAGGTCATGTTTATAATCCCAAACTATTTTATGTTTCTATTACTATATATCTATAGGATTTTAGAAGGTGTTCTAGGATAGATGTATTCCCTTCCATTGTCGTGAGGACGTGTTGGAAGACTTCTATATCATGAACGTGCCCCATCGTTATTTTAGTGTAAGGATATATTCCTAATCTGTTATTATAATTAAAATTAGGATATAATGAAATTCATTATGTATCAGGGTGTAGATATGATTATAACCTTTGTTCAGATATTTAGCGAAATTTCTCGAGGTATTTCCAAACTATTTTTGGCATAAATGATGGGTGTGAGCACTAATATGTGCTCCTCACGAATTTCCACCATATAATATGTTAGTGGGATTATTTAGTGGAATTTGGGACATAGGAACACACCCTATTTCTATTCATATTCCATATTTATTTTCCAATCCTATACACTCTATTATGGGTGTCCTAATTTAGGGCATGTGGGGTTACTTCCTCGGTAGGCTTAGGGCCTGACACTATGCAACATTGGAGATGGCGATAGTTGGTATTTTATTTTCATGGTGAATCCTATATTACTAAGATGAGTCCACTATATTATTCTTGATCAACCTCCCTATTATAAGGGATGAACTTTTTATTTAATTCAATAGAAAGGATCTTATT
Source organism: Viscum album (assembly GCA_963277665.1). Lineage (NCBI taxonomy): Eukaryota > Viridiplantae > Streptophyta > Magnoliopsida > Santalales > Viscaceae > Viscum > Viscum album. The sequence goes on from OY728135.1 coordinate 1,204,370,273, forward strand.
AAAATTTGAAACTCTAATAAGGGCTGGTTATTTTATCGAGACCACCCGTCACTAAGCAAGTGGAAGACTAGAAATCATATATTGGAGATATTATAATGTTGACTATATGTTAGAGATAGTAACATTGAGATGGTACTCCTAGATCAGCACATTTGACACCTAATGTTGGAGATGTTGGGTAGGTAATGGTTTCCTCTTGATGGTTAAAGATCATTCCCATATGATAGCGGATGCATATGTTTGTTGTTTATCGTAAGTCGTCACATTGGATTTAAGACATTTTTGGCTGATATACATGGGGATATATAAATAAAAAACAAGAAGTAAAATCATTGTATCATTTCAAATAAATAAACAATTTCATGATTGATTTCATTAATGGATACACAATAAGTCCACTTTCGCTTTTTTAAAGTAGCATATATGAAATGGTCTGGATTGTGGCTGACATAGTAATTTTTTAAGGAAGGATTTATATCTAGTTAACCATTCCAGTTTCATAAGCCTTTTGTTTGTTCTTAATGGGGTTTATATTTGGGACCGAGAAAACCCAATGATTTACACATCCATGATGGGTCAATGACCTTCTTTCCAAAGGCAAGTGAACATTATAATTTTTTTCAATGATGATTACAAACTCACTTTGGTCAAATGGATGGGGATTCGATTCATCACACCCTTTGGGGGGGAATTGTTTCCTACACTATTTCTATATTATTGACATATTAAATTATCATTAATCATTACCAACTCTATAGTGAGGGGATATTAACCATTATATAGAAACTTAATTATCAATATGTAATTTAAAAACAATATGTATATATATATTAGAGGTTATCCGCCAATTGTAAAATTTATTTTTATTAGAGACACTCTATTGATGGTACCATATGTTTGTATCATAGATTCACAATTTTATTTCAGTTACTATTTTTTATTCTGGTTAATCTAAAAAGTGTGGAATTATGGAATTTACCATCATTTTGGGAGACATGTGTTCGATTGATTTTGGGATTAGGCCCATGAGAAGAAATTTATATGTATCCTCATGAAATGAATCTGAACAAAAAAACTTTAGTCCACTTAATGGTACATCCCATTCCTTTTGATGTCATATTACAAGGACATGTCCCTGATTTTTAATGATATACATTGAAGACATGTTGAAGAAAGGATGCTAGAAATGTTTGGTGTGGGATTAATGTAAAAGAAACCCTTTGTGGTTTATCTTGAATAGAGTATATTACATGGATATTGAGTTAATATAATAAGGTATATAACACTATCAATAATTATCTCATTGGAAATAGGGCTGATGATAACGAGATGAATGGACTTGGAAGTAATGTGACATTCCGGGTGTGGTTGTCATCTTACTGGGGATTTTTCTTAATAAAGGTGATTGTTAATTATGGGTATTGGTTTTGAACCTCCAATATGTTTCCTAGGTATCCTATAGATTTTAAAATCAAATCCCATATAGTTCATTATGATTGGGAGATAAACCTATAAGGGAGGTTCAGTATATATTTTTGTTATGCTATTGACCTGATCACTACTGATCTCTAAGACTATGTTATTCTTCCTTGATGTGAGAAACAAGAAATCTAATAATATCATAATGTCACATAATCATGGTTTGGAAGGGACATAGACATGAAATGAATTCACATGTTGAAAAATTATTCATCAATACATAGTGGATGGTGGTGGGGATATTGAAGGAATAAGAAGTATGCTTTTCTATAATAAAATCATGGTGATTACTCCAAGTGGGATACCCATTTTAGATATATCATCATAATCCGTATGGGGACTAGGGATATTCTATAATAGGGTAGTTTAGAATAACGATATATTTTACCCACTCTCACATCCTTTCCATTTTCTAAATCCAAAAATAGGACTTATAAATCCATTTATAATAAAATATCCCCATGTATATGTGTTGATTCAGTTCACATTTCAGGAAGCATGTATGAGGTTAATGTCACTACCCAAAATTTCAAGGATCATGTCACTACCTCTAGGTTTGGGACCCTCCGTACCAAGGTAATGAATTGTTGAAAATCCACTAACTAATGTACTTCCTAGGGAGGATAAGTGTGGGAAATACCTTACCCTCAGAATCTAAAATCTAAAGGAGAAAACTATGGTGTTTTTGATGCCCTGATCATATATATCTGATATTCTAGGAGGTGTTCTTGATTTAGTCTTACTCAGATAGAAGACCTTGGTAAAAGAGTTACCTGCCATTTATATCCTGATAGGAAATCAATTCTAATATGGGTCTTCACCCAAGTAAATGTTGGGAAAACCAGAATTGCCTTCACCCAAGTGATACTTAAATGAACCATAGTTTCTTTTACCCATGATATACTTAAGAAAACCAAAATTAAATCCCCCAAGTGATACTTAGGGGAGATAAAGATGAATTTTACTAAGTGACACTTGAGTGGGAATAGTATCTAGTTGAAACACCAAGGTGAGAAATTATGTTTATTATAAGAGGTCTCCTTCGATTTCTTTGGGAGAGCGATGTTCATGTTTTCTAGTGGGAATGGGGCCTTCTCCCTAGTGTTGTTACACTAGGTATAAATTAGTTCCTTAGAAAGTTTCCTAGTATTTTTTTCCTTTTTGAACTCAAATACTATTTATTTCTCTTCAGTTGATATTATTTTAATTTATAGTAAGATACTTGAGTTATATGTATAATTGGGAGAGGTAGTTAGGTGACCATTGCTTAGGATGATTCTCGGTCTCCCCAACACTCAAATTGAAGAGTCTAACGGTCCTATTTATAGTCTAATTTGTGACCTTGGGTGAAGTATTTCCCTTTCACGCTTCACTCATATAGAGGCATCATATAATTTGAGCATGGGTGATACATCTGGTCACAAAAGTGTAGTGTGAAATTATCATTTACTTGAACTTATTAGGTTTTAATGTATGTTTGTTTCATTCCCAATATCATTTCAATATCATTAATTCTTTAAAAAGCGTATTTCCAAAAAGATCTTATCAACCATAAATGGATGGAAAATCTAAATGAATGACCCAATCATAGGAAGATATACCTCATGCTTGTTTGAAAATTTATTGAGGGTCATGGGTGGAGAATATACCATTAGTGTAGTTCTCATTCAATAATAGTTATAATGAATCTATACATATGTCTCATTTCAAAGTGTTCTATAGAAGTCCAAATTTTTATCCACTTTTTTGTAGAAATAGGTATGATTTCACTATTTAGAACTACCTTTTTGTATGAGGAAATAGAGAAGATTATGACGATAATAAATGGTATTTAGGTCTCTTATAGTCACTTTAAATATTATAAAAATCATCTAAATGACTAATATAATTTAATATGTCAAATTTTGTCTACATAATATTCACTCCAATCTAAGGGAATAATCATTTTTGTATGAAAGGTTAGTCTCATCATTCACACATTGTCTATTTTGAGAAAGATGATAGATTTTTTATGTGTCTTATCCACTAAATTTAACACTAATGTTCATTTTTTTCCAAATGTGTTTTATGCATCTTAGTTTATGAAATACCAATAGGATCTCAACCATGTAATTCGATGGACCATGTTGATCACCAACAGGATGCTACCTGTATTCTTTTACCAATAAAAATTTTAGATATGAAAATGAATCTTGTGTATGGTAATAGAATGAATTTTATATTGGTCTATTTAGATTATCCTCATATTCCAAAAGAGAATAGGGAACATGAAATGAAATATTAGAGTAATGGCCCTATCCCTTGATAAAAAATTTCGGCTTCAATATTTCTGATGATTGGAAGACCAATGCTAGTGATAATGTTACACAACCATATTTAGGTAATTTACCCCCATTGTTTGTATTTTTATGGTTTTATAATTATTTGGTTCATTTGTGAGAGTTTTTATATTTTTTTGAAGTGTTTACGATGGTTTTTAAGGGATTCGTGGTTTTAGCATAGTTAGGGGAGACAATACACTATATCCATGAAGTCATGTACGATTTTTTGGGAGTCAGTATGCAGGATCATGGTTAATGTATGATTATCCCAAACCATGTGGGTACCTAGGAGAAACAGTGTGAGTGGAGATAGTGGAGAAACGGTTGGTGCATGGTTCAACAAAACATGAGAGCAACCATGTGAGGAGATGGTCATGAGATAGTAGCCTCGTAAGGTTGTAGAACAATTTTCCAAAACATGTTGTACAACCATGTGGCCACCTGATAGATGTTTAGTATCATGTTTTGAAAATAATTTTATAAAATGTTTAACCCAACCATGCAATATGCAGTTAATGCTCTCAAAATTATGGTTTAATTAAAATTAATCCATTATAAAAACCATTTTCTCATTTTTTTTTTCAGAATCACAAACTCATATCCTATCCTATTATCCATTTTTAATTCCCATTAATTTACAAGAAACATTAAGTGACTAAATGTGTTTTTTAGTACTAAAATTAGTGAAATTCCATGATTCCGATATTTCTCTAAACATTCTCTCATCTTCTCTCACATGGATTATTATATCTATTCTATCATTAATATATATATTCTAGGATGTATATCATTAATATATATTGTTATATATATTTAAGGGAAGAATATTCATTTTAAGATCTGATTTTTTTTCTATTCCCCTATTTTTTAGTTTTTAGTGTTGGGTGGCTTATCTCTCAATATACTCATCTTTGAACTTGATATGTTTTTGATAAAATTAATTTTTTAATTAATTTTTTGAAAAGAACTATTGGTTTTAGTACCTAAATCCTTTCTTTGGATTGATGCTATCAAGTGTTTTTTAAATTCTTCACATAAAGTAGTTTTCAAAGGAATGAATTTTTAGAATAATTAGATATATGAATTTGAAATAAATATAAGTACTATTTCATATGAATTTGTAATTGATATTGGGTTGCAGTACCACTGTAAAATTGGGATGGAGCAATTCCATGATGCACCATTATAAAATTGGTTCTCGTTGCAATACCTTGATGATAAGATGGGTCACCACTCTTTAGTATGTTTATTTCCATGGTTGTGTGAATTATTGGTGTGTGGGCGTGGAAATGGTCTGATTATACAAATAGGTAATAAAAGGATGAAAAATATTATTTTTTTCTTTTCAAAATTTGAACTTGTTTATAGTTTTAATAAAAATTTGTTTAACTATTTCTATTAGGTTTTAAATAAAATAAATGAACTTTTTCTTGTCTTAGTGTCTTATGATGGGAATTATTTTGGGATTACCTACTTATTATATACCCACCACCTACTTCAGAAATTTTTCTTTTATATATATATATATAATAATGATATATGGTTAAAGGAATAGTTCCACATTTATCTAGTGGTAAACCATAAAAATTTACTCACCAATTGGTGTTCAGATATTAGAGATCACTCTTGGTGTTTTTTAGGTAATTCTGCATCACTTTTATGATGTCTGATTTCCTTCAAGACTCTCTGTGTAATTTTATATTTCTTTTCAACTATACTACGATATTTTTATTTATTTATTTTCATACAGTTTTTATTTTTATTAATTGAATACAATATATTTGGTTTTGTTGTTTTTTTCTCTATTTTTTTGGTTCTATAGTGTAAATAATCGAATAACATTCTATTAATCAATTTTAATTTATTTTCGTCCATTGGTGTATTGATAATGTCACCTAAGGTAGGTTTCACTATACCAATTCTTAGTACAATGAGTTGTAGAAGGATATTATAATTCACTAAGATAACCTACATGAATCTTCGTTCATTTGTCATCCTTGGTCCATAAATAGACCCATATGCCTCCAATATCAAGAGGAAGACTTCTATTATATGAAAGGAGGTTTGATTTCTTTTCCCAATAGTAATTCTAGAGCCACTTTATAGGGAATGATGAACCATTATTGTCCTTAGTATCATATACTAGGATTCCACATGTCGTATTTATCCTGAAATATTTATACATGAGTTCCAAATACTTAGGTATTGAATATCAAAAATCCCCCTACTTAGGAACATATACTTGAGAGACTCTCCACCCATGTTCTGCTACATGGGAAAGCCACTACCCAAGTACTCCCTTGGGAAAATTACTCCACGAATCCACATTCCTTGGTTACCACTTCACATGGGAATATATATTGGAGACTAATTATCTTAGCCATGTACATGGGTGACTACATTGGCTGGACTTATACATGGGAAAACACTTTGCCAAACCCTTTACCTAGGATACCACATCAGTCAACCATATACATAGTTTAAAAATTTTCATAACCCTATTCTTTGATGACCACATCACCAAGCCCTAACCCTTGGATCCAATTTTCCCAACCTAATACTTGGGATCCAATTCACCTTAATCCCCTTAATTTCATGATACTTCACCCAAGATTCCTGTACTAGGGATACCCTTAACCTAGACACCTATACCATGTTTTACATTCAACAAATACTAATTCATGGGTTCCCATCCCTAAAATGTAGTTCCATACCATGGGGAGTTTTCCCCATCACCCTAATTTGGAATTACTGATAAGATACAACCTTAATCCATTAGTTTAATGCCTCTACTTCTATCAATAACCCATGTGAAAAATCAAGAGCTCACATCGAAAATTTTTTTTCGGTTCAATCACCATTTTTGTCTAAATACCATATTCCAAAAAAATGAGTCATGATACTCCCTTTGGCTTCCAAAAATACCTTCCATTGAGATACTGATCTAGGAACCTAAAAAAACCAACAACAATTTCACATTACAATATAAACAACCATGGACCTTCTCTAAATTAATAACTATTTTAGTACCTAATCGTGTCCCATTTCATAAGAACCATTCATTACAATGTTTCCATCCCTTTTTAAATGAAATCAGCAAATCCAAATGAGGCTAAAATTCCAAACAAAATTCTTACTACATGATATTAGACTACATGTTATGGCCCTATCACATTAAATTAGACAACAAAAATCATTCTACATGATCTTTGATTCACATTAACAATGATACATAGCATAGGTAACTAAGGATCAAACCCAATATCCATAAACATACCTTATCTCTTATGTAATGACCCTAACATTTCCCAATTTAACAAAATCCCTAGATTCAAGATAGTCCTCTTAGTTTTCATATATTCTAAATGAGCTGAGTAACTCCACTTGTGTTTTTTATATTCCTTGAGTTGAGATACATCTCTTAGTTCCATATTATATAGACCATTTAAAAAGTGTATGACCTAACCATAACATCTATATTTTAGATACTTATAGAACTAAGAATACATTTGGTCATATCATTCATATTCCAATATGAGTCTCATTTTGTCTCCCCTTTCACAACATAGGAATGTTATATGGGTCACCTTCGGTGTGTAATCCACGACTCATGTTTCCTTTACATGAGTGATTAATTGAGTTAGGAACCACAAGGGAGATCTTGTGTATGAAATGATCGGTCTCCTATTTTTTATATTTTATAGAAAATGTATCCAAAATGGACCGCCAACTAATGTAATCCCCAACCATGACTTCTGATCCTACTAATTTACCAATAGATATTGAAACTACCATGGGCCTCCAACTATGTTTATGCCCCAACCATTCCAGTCTTCTTTAATCTTCTATTTACCAATATAAATTTGTTATAAAACTATATATATGACTTCTAATAGGTGTGACCTCCAACCATACCATCTATTATTTAGTCTTTGATAAAAAAATATTAATCAAGATTGGTCAACCATAAGTCCCAAGGCAACCATTTCTATGCACCTGTATCTAAGAATTTCTAGTTGCATGACTCTAAACTATATTGAATGAGTCATTATTATAGGATATTTAACTGTATGGATCAGTCCCATTATAGAATCATTAAATGTCGATCCCAAAATACATATTATTTTATTCTTATCAACCAAAACATTTAGGATTCCTCCTCAAGGTTCAATATTGACATCCCATAGGTCCGGGTCACATGAACATAAGAGCAACTTCACTTGGTCATGGATACATAACCATAAAAGGCCTCGTAATTGTTTTTTTTTTAAATACATGAAAGGGAATGACATATCCCATTATGAGACACTAAACTACATAGTTTATTATTACCTTTATAAGGTTATGTTTCAATACCGTATCAAATTACTAATCTAAAAATTTATCAAATCTTACACTTACCTATATTGTGATAAATACCATGGTGCCTTTATATATGACTTTAAATGGTATAGTATGCCCCAAATAAGTAGATTAAAAGAAATATTGTATAATTCAAATGTTTATTGTATTCTCAAATGTATGGTGTTAGTTACTCAATTACCAATGTTTAATCAATATTTTTATAAATTCTACTAGAAAGAATTCATAGAACATGTTTTAAATCTATAAGGAAGTTTTAGTGGTGGAAAAAATTCCCCCCTAAAGGGTGATATGATCCTGACATCCTATCCTCTCAACAAACACACAATCTTTTTTGTTACTAGTAATTTCTACATGACTACATGACTTTGGATTATAGGTTTTTGCTGGATGAAAATTTCATAGTGTAGAATTCCATTAGAGATAAACTCTACAATGATGAACAACTATATATTCTTTAGAAATATAATCTCTAAATGTCATAAAAAATATAACCTTATTAAAGGATGTTTTATTGTTCTAATGACCTCCCCAACATCATTTATTATAAAATGGTTCACTTTTCATAACAAAATAATTCGTATGGAAATGTTATATACTAGAACATATATAACAGACTTTAAAATGTGTCCAATATGGTTTAAACTATACTATAATTTTATCAATATTCTCTCTTAAGGATGTAAAATTAAAAATAAAGGAATTTAGACGTCAAAATTGAAATTTAATTTTTACAAAGTCATTCTAATCATTTAACTTTTTTTAAACATATATATAGTCTACATTTATATCAGAATTTTGTTTTGAGAAAAAAATAATAGAATTACTAATTTAAAAGCATGACTGATCATAAAGTTTTATCAACTTATTATATATTTTCCATTAGTTAGTAACATATTCAAACAATTTCTAACAAGATAGAATACCTTATTCATATTTTGATGAATAAAAATAATAATATTTTGAATTACTAAACATATTAAAAAATGAATTTGATGTTCCCTAATCTGTAAATCAGGAATCATTCTATATAACTATTGTATAAAAGTTGAATATCATCCAACTATAATTACTCACTAACTAAATATCAGAAAATATATCTTCTATATCACTAAATATTACATAGATTTTAAAATGATTTATTTCCATTACACATGGAAGATCACTTGGAATTCTCTTCATTCCCCTTCAACGACAGAAGATGTTTCATGATATGTCATGGACTCTTAGATTATTAGAAAATAACATCCAATGAATATTATATTCTAAAGAATATTTCACATCTATCTTGTATGATATTGTTGTCCTCATTCTGTAAATTGAAAATCTTAATCATTTGGTTCATACATCCTGATGCCTATATAAAATATCAATCACTATGTTATGCATTAATATCATTATAATGACTCTTAATATATTCATTTATGTTGGATGATTTGATGTTTTAGCCATAACCATTGTTGTAGAAAATGAAACTCAATTATTTTATTTCTATTTATCATTATCCCTTTTAAAAGGTTCTTATGACGTATTATGTTTCTGTTGAGATAATCAAAATATAGATTAGTAAGGTAATTCTTATCATCAATAAATTTTATCTTAATTTCTCAATCCTCCAAAATAACATCAATGATTTTGTTTTCAAATAACTTTTTATCATTAATCTCTTTCACACCATGAAATTATAAACATCTCACCAATTTCGTGAACCAATGATGCATTTGATATACATTCACTCATAGTATAATCTCAAATTTTAGATAATCCACATTCAACATGCCTCTTATAGTCATCAACACTTTAGTGTTTTTCAAACGTTTAATTTCCCACTTCATCACAATTTCTTTATCAGTATGACATAACTATATCTTACTATAAATATTTTGATTCCTATGACACAATAGGGAATTTAAAAAAATAATGTTATCATGATATTTATTTTTTTTATTTTTTATAAATTTTATAATATATTTATATGGAATCAACTAATTACCAACAAACATATGGTAATTGTATAATCTAGAAGTTATTAAAAATATTCATTATGTCTTTCCCATTTTTATAATCTACTCAATAAAAAATGGATTATTGATATGATTCAGGGTTTTTAACTTTTTATGTGTAAATGTTCTATAATAAATCCCTTTATAATTTATATGTTAGTATAATGAAAATAGGGATTTCTTTGATACCAATTCATTCCTCAAAATAAATGTTTCGAGAGGGTTTGAATTGTTTCTTTTAAAAATATGAAAATTTTCCTTCCTAGAAAAGTGCTGTTTTGATTATATAAGATAGAAACTATCTGAGTAACAAGGATTATTAAAAAATTTAAATTTAAAGGTTCTTGAGAATATAATTTATTAAATAATAAAAAACAATAAAATAATCATATAGAGAATAACATAAATGTAAATTATATAATGTGGTGTTAAATAACTATTTATATGCCATTAAATAATATTTTTTAATGATATGGTAGTTTATATCTCTTGAACTATTCATTCTTAATCAAATGTATTTGGAGGATAAATTCCCAGATCCAAAGGATACATGTTGTAAAAATGCCACACCATCATCATTAAAAAATAATAGAGGAAAAAATTATTATCCCTAGACTTGTCTGACATTGGCCACCATAAAGACTCTTATGATTAGTATTCATCTAATTTTGTCAATAGATGAAATTACTTACACCTGATTACACTTCTTCAAGAATATAGAAATCCAACAAGTATTTATCTCCATGTTTTCATCATACCCAATGTTCTGAATATAAATTAATTATTCCACGAACTCATTGATCACATTAGAATAAAGTATTATTGATTATGACAAGAAATATAATTATTTTACAATGAAAATTCTCAAAATCATATGTTCTAATATTGAATTGAAAAATAAAAAATATGTGGATTTACTCAATCATTGATATAGTGAACAACTCTCAAAATTGTATAGTTCAAAATATGAATCGACTATAATGCTTCTAGTCTTCAAATCTTATAGTCCGTATTTATAGATACTGAGCATTAAAATATTTTAATTATAATCCCCTAATAATTGTGGAATTATTATCACTTATATCAAAACCAAGAATCTTCAGAAGGATATTTCATTTTCACATATAATTGAGTTACTTCCCATTATTCTAGAGACATTGTTATTTTAAATCATCTTATTCAGATAATTTTATTTAGAATTTTAGATATCATTCTATGAAAATAGACTTCATTAAATACTATAAAAAAGTATGTATTTTAATTTATAAAAACAATTGAATTAAAAGATACTGATCAATTCACTTCGTATCATTTAGATAAATTAATCAATAATGGAGGACGATCCATTTTTTGGGTTTCAAAAGATTTAGTTGTCTATCATTATTTCAGTTAATATTACGTCAAAATGGTTGGTTGTAATGTAGAAGTTTTTATATATGAATATTCCATAGTTATATATTTTGATATATAGTGGAGGGTAAAATTGGGTGTTTCAAAAATTATGGTGTACTAAAACATGTTTATGGGAACTCTACATCATAGGGGTCATAAAGGGAAAGATGGAATATGTAAGGGATTCCAACATTATTCAATGGTAGTTTTAATTTCAGGTTGACGTAGGATGTTGAAACAGTCATGATCAATGCTACTAAGTCATAGTAATAATCATCCAATTTTTTAATTGTTAAACATATACTTATTACTATGGAGAGATAATTATAATTTAAAGGTAGAGGATCATGAATCTCTTTTAACCCTAACACCACAAAGTGTATTGGTCGTCAAAACTCCTGGGTTTGGTTCCCTAGGTTATTATTATGAGTTAAACCCTCCATTTTGTTTAATTTTTTGATCTATTTGTAGTCTCTCAAACCCTAGAAAATTCATGGATCATTTTGGTGATTCATGATTCAAGTTTTGCATCTAAAACATTTTACTTTAAAATATTTCCACCCATTTATCCAGAATTATTTTTTCTTCTTTAATTATTCATTTATCATGTATTATTTTTTATCATAAGTCATGGAAGATATTTGTATTATTTTTGCATTGTTTTTTAGTAAAATATTGATGAGGAATCATACATCCAATGTTATAGATGGTTCTGTTAGGATCTATTGTAATGTTCAACTTCATCATCTTATTATTCATACACTATTATTTGTAATAATACAATTAAGGTAGTATATTTGGAATTATTCGTTATTAAACGTGAAATTATCCTAATTTAATTTTTCTTTTTAGAAAACATTGAGAATTAACCTAATGAATATAATAACTGAAATGTGCAATTTTTATTTCTAAGGTGACATGAGCATATATTATATTTTTTTCAAAATATTTATTGTATAATTTAATATGGAGATAATGAGGTTGAAATAATTTGGTGATGTTGTTAAAAAAGTAACCACATTAAATTGGTTAAGAATTTAATTATTAATGTGATATGAAGAGTGTAAATATATATATTATTTTTAATATTTTCTAGTATCTGTATTTGAATAAGTGATGAGGCATGGGAAAATAAGTTAGTTTGTTTCATGAATTTAATATATGATTTATTGTAATTGGTACCAAGTTTGAGGATATTCGGTATGATTTTATTGTTGTGTTGAGGAATGTGGAAAGGATATATATTATTTATAGGTATCCTGATATGATAGTTGTATGGTAGTTTTTTTGTTGTTATCAAATTATTCTATGTGATGTTATTCTAATTGAATAGTAATTGATGTGCTGGGATACAGAGGTTGTTATGATTAGACTCTGGTGGTTTCCTAGAAATGTGGAATGATGCTAAAAATAATGTGTAATTTGATAGATATGTTGTAAATAAATTATGAATTAATTAAATTAATATATTGGTGAATGATAAAATATATCAAAATAGGTGTGGTTGATAATTAAATACGATAATAGATAATAATAAAATGTGAAATTGAATGAATATTTTTCTTATATACTGGTAGTGATAACTTGTTTTTTTTCTATTTTATGATAGAGTCAGTACGGGTTCATGTTATGTAATATTGATTTTATAGTTATTAGGTATGATCATAGTGAGTTTTTATAGAATTGAATTATAGGACAGGATTATGTGTATTTTTATATTCATTGCAGTTCTTATTATTCATTATAAATAACTAATTTAATTAAATAAAATGATTGTTATTCATATGAGTTTTTTGTTTCAATATGTTTTTCAACATCATCCATGTATATGATACATATGGCTGACTACACCCCCTTTCATGCTTACACATCTATAAAATGAATAGGTTTTGAGGTCATAAATACATTTTATATGGTGTTATAATGATATAGATATGTGCATATAATTTATTCTCTTTACTCTATGTTTATAGTTTTAGATATTTTTTATTTTTCTTAATTTGGTTATGAGATTTTTTATATTGATATTTAAATGATTTGAGGGATAATACATATGTCATTTGGGAGTAAGGGAGTCTAGTCCAATGGGAAGTGGTTTTATCCAACATAAATTTTTATTATATATATATATATATATATTACTTTTTTGGAAATGTGATCAGACTTTGGGGAGTATTCCCTACTAATATTGGGGGGTTCGTGTCCTAGTTTCATACTGTGTTAATTTCATTATTTACTCACTACTGCAATTTTCTTCTTCATCCAAATTTTATGAGTGTTTTTTATATATTATTATTCATTAATCTTATACAACCGACCCTATATTCTATATATTTGTTAACAATTCAATATGGATTTGGTAATCGGGATCGGAATTACAATCTCATGTTGATCAATAAGTGTTATAGTCACTATAGTATGAGCTTGTTTTATTTTAGTATTTTTTTTCTTCATTTCTGATATGGAATTTATTTCTGGATAATAGTGTTTTATATTATTCATATTTTTTTGAATGGTGGTTTCATGTTTTATTGGTCCTTAAATTATGATGTTAATGCATCCTAGATATGGTTTCTATACCCCTAGTGCTTGTTTCTAACCCATTTCCTTTTGACGAAATGATTCAGTGGTTGTTCTTGTCCTCATTACAACCACAATATGGAATCAAGTGGGACCTATTCAAAATTAAGTGACATTAGAGATCTATTTTATTGTTACTATTAATATTTTTTTTATAATAGATGATGACTACTTTGGGTTGGTAGGTAGAAACTATTTATATGAATTTTTTTATGATGTTTACAAGGGAAATCGATTATAGTATAGAATTTTTAGGCCCATAAGATCCAAAAAAAAGAACCATAACATTACTAAAAAACTAATTGAGATGATTTTATTTATTATGTAGAGACTTTGGTTTAGAAAATGATTCATTTATTCACCTTTTCTAGAATTAGGTTAAATTTTGGGAAATTAAAATTCACTTAACAAAATATGATCGAAAAATTATATATGTATCCTCTTTTTATAAGAAATTTTTATTTTGTAGAGATAACCAAGGGAAGATATCCTATTGTGTTTTAAATGGGTGACTATTAGTACGATTCACTGGTAAACTATATAAGGGTTAAACAAAATTAATATGGTTATCATATGAAGGTAGTGTTGGATTTTTATTGTTAAATCTTATTAGAGTATTTGCAGGCCATCATTGACTAGTAAAAAAACGTTTTTGTAAAGTTTATTTAGATTGGTATTAGATTAATATATTATAGGAATGAGTATTCGACTTTATGGTTCAACATTTTACTGAGGATTCCTATTCATTAGTGGTTAGTTATGTGTATTAGTGACCTTGAGGAAGGAGATGAGTCATGGGTGATGTTATGTGATCAATTTCAAAATAATTTTCTCATTAAAAATAACAGTGGTTCACTAAAAAATGGTTATTTATCTTTTCTTAGGGATCTTTAATATGTATAATCTTGGAGTTAAATTAAGTAAACTTCTAAATTATTCTCCTAATATTATTCCAAAAAATGAGGGTAAAGGATTTCATTTTGGGGAGGCAATTTATCTATAGCCCATGCATCAGGTTACACCTATTATATTTATAATGTTACTCATGGTGTCCAACAAGGTTATAGTTATAAAAAGGATGTTAATAGAAGCCTTTTCACATCAATATGGAATTAAACAAAAAAATCCTAAGGAATAACGTTTTGGTTGGAGGTTATTGTTTTCTATGAAGATAAGTTTTCAATCAGGGGGTAATTCATCATTAGGAAAAATCAACCCATTTATCTAGAGTCAATAGTTATTAGTATTCCACCTAGAGATATAGAATAGTTTACTTTTCTTTTGTAAAATGATGGTCTCTATAGTTCAAGTACTTTTCCATCATTGGTGATCAACATGAGGAATATGGTAATTTTTAACCATCCTCTAAAGTAATTTTCTCTGCATACTCTGTAGTTCGTAGTGCAAAGTGAACCACATATTGTTTGAGAAACCCTTTCTATATCTTATTACCTATTTCATATATTTTTATTCAATATATTTCTATTTTTTTGTTTAACCTACCATGATTTATGTTTTAGGACTCATGGTGGAGAGTCTGGCAATGCCTTTCGTGTTTATTTTTCAATGTAGGGTTTTGTCTAGTTTGGTTGTGGTGTGTCGGGGTTTTCATCTGATAATGGAGAAAAATTAGTTTATTTGGTTGTGGTTTTAATTATATATGCATCCATAAGATACAATTTGTGGAATGGGGTAGTTTTATTGGGTGAATTTTTTTCTGATTTATTTGAGTGGGAAGTTTTTCTTTTAAATAAGATGTGAAAATATAGTTTTAAATAGTGGGAGAGAAAATTTGATATATCATAGATGTATGGATCCACATTCTTTTCATATATTAGATTTGAATTTAGGTGTCTGAATATATTCACACAGTAGTGTTCCAATGGGTTTAAAACTTATACAATTAGTTTAAGGGAGATTTTCAGTTTTGTAATATTGATCTAGGTTTTTTGTATCAAAAAAAGTGGGTAAATGTGGAAATAACTCAACCTTTGGATATAGGAGTAACTATATAAACTTTATTTTTTAAGTGATTATTATTTATTTCATCAGTTTTATAATTTTTTTCATGGGACAGATAAATATCTTGTTTAATGGGTATATGAATCCGTTTATGGTAGATTTTATTGACGAAATTGAAATTTTTTTATGATCATTGTAGAATCATTTTGTGTAGTTAGGTTCTAATAATTATTTCAAAATAATCATCATCATTGGAAATTATCCAACAGAATGTTTTGTGACAAATAATTATATTTCCCTGAGAAATTTTTGTTTCAATAGCTCGTTGAAGTTAAATCATTGACAATTGAGGTTGTTATTTCATAGTTCAAAAGAAAGAATGTTATAATAATTTATTGTTTACTTAATATTAAAATATATTATAGGAGTTCGGTATCTAATTTTTGTCATATTGTAACTCATTTTATATCCTTCATAGAGAATAAATTGGACTTTGAATGAATGGATCACTGTTAAGTGGGGTTTAAGTATCTAATGAAGAATTATATCAGTTTTCTAATTCATTAGATTAAAAAATAAGATATCATGATTACTGTTTTAAAAAAAACATATCTTATTAATCTTGGTTATGTTTTAATATTCCAATGTGTAAAACTATCTTATGGTTATACGAATAAAAGTCATCATGAATGTAACTATGTTACTCACGATTTCAATATTTTGATGGCAGTATCTCATTTAATGATATAATGGAATTATATAATTGTTTACCACCATGTGGAAAACACATATCATAAGATTTGTTTCTATTTTTTCTCTCAGTAATTTCAGAATCCATAGTATTCAAGTTGGAAATATTTGTGATTATATTATGAATTTGAAATTTCCATCACTCTAGGGAATGGAAATAATGGATTCAATGAGTTGGGTATAATGTTATAAGGGTTTGTTATATTATATTCTAAATATACATTTTGAATGTTTGGGAATCTGACACAAATTTGTATAGATATAGAGAATGTCATCATTAGATTTTTATTTTACCAAAAATAGTTCATTCTTCTTTCAAAAACTATTTGACTATTCTCTATTATGATATCCTATGGTGGATATATAGAAATTTTTTTATATTTGGGAATAATTTAAATTGGTGTTCATAGAATGATCCTTAAAATGTGTCATTTTAGGGGAAGATCTTAATTCCATCAGTGCTGTGATAGGTGGTTCTTAATGTGTTTCATAACATTCTTACAGTAGTTCAAGGTTTTTTTTCTAAGATGTATCAATTTTTGAGAAGTTGTTTATTTTTTCATGTGATGAATAGATCAATAATAGATATCATATCTCATAGTATGGTTTGTTAGTTCATAAAGTATAATGTTATTTATCATAGCATTTTTTTACAGTCATTGGATATTCCTTGGTGGAAATAGTAAAAAATTTATAAACAGTGCAAATAGTTTTCCTTAATCAATTGATGACTTTTTTTCCATATATTCATTTATAGATTGGTTTTCAATGTCATATAATTTATTTAAAGTCAAGGAGTAAAATTTGTTGGATTATGTAGTGATGGTTTATGTGTAAGATATTTAACATTAGAACTACTTTTCATCATTACATACATGGTCAAATAGACTAGATTATTGAGATACTTGTTGTTATTTTTTGAGTTTTTCTTCTTGTTATTGGGGTCCTAAGAGAAAAAAAATTCCATTGGATTAGATTTTTTAATATATTATCTACCTCTCATACAAAGGTTTGGATTCATTACATTGAACCAGGATGGGGATTCATTGGTTTCTGGATAATATTTGTTGTATAACATGATAGAAATGGTATATGTTATTCACAATAGGATAAAATTTTCCCAAAACCATAAAAAAGTTTATTCCAATTGTATGAGCATACATTAAGAGTTTGATCTTGGAGATTATATTTGTCTAAATATTTACTTTCATCATAGGATATGTAGGTTCGATCAAATAATTAATACTTCTCTTTGTATTATTGGACATTAAGGGAAATTTCATCATGTTAATGATCTGAAATATCCATTATCACTTCTTATATTAGTGGCTATGATTCATGGTGTATTCTATACATCATGGAGTTATTGTTACCTTCATATGACCCTCATGTAATTGATTATGTAATTTTATATATTGAGGATGATATAATTTTTTAATGAGGAACATTTTTAGATTCCATATAGTTTGTATAAATGTGTTTTGTAGATCTGTCATCCCTTTAGTCCAGTTTTTTTAGAGTCTTAATGGGTTAGAGAAGTTTAGGAGGGGTTGTAACCCTATATTCATTCTTATAATCTTTAGTTATTTTAAATGATTTTTCTATAAATGTGATATTTTTTACAATAACATAGTTTATTTTTTTACTCTGTCTTTTCTATTTCATTCATGTTTTTGTAATAGGGAAATTACTATTTGTGAGTTATCTCACATGGTTTTTCTAAGTTTCTTTATTCTCCTCTAAGGTTTCGATTTGATTCTCAAATAAATGAATTATTCTAGATGTATCTAATTTAGAAGACAAAATATTCATTATTTCCTTCCATTATTTTTTTAGTGTAGGATATTACGTAATGGATAATAATGGTAGACAGGGGGAGCGATGTGTATAAAGTGGAGTTTTTTGACAAAATGGTTAAGGTAGTGAATTATAATATTGTAGTGAGTCTTTGGGATTTCATTACCAACTATATTAATTGTTTCCATAATATTCTTCTAGATTTGAGAATCATGAGTACTTGATGAATGTTTTATTGATGATTCTTATTGAGACCAAGATAATGGATTTTATTAATACCATGTTTTTTAGAGTTCTTTAGAGTTAAAGAATAAGGATCCGTAAGAATTCATGATTTTAATAAAGGGTGAAATTATTAAAGAGAACTGGATGAGATAAGTGTTTTATTTGAATATAAATAAATAGAAACCATATTTTAATGAATAAATTTCATTGAAACTCAAGTAAACCATGTTTAATCAGGTAAGGTTAATCTATTTTTTATTTTTATAATAAAATAGGGGGATTGAAATTGAGAAGATGGAGTTCTAGTGAGGTTATGTTGCTTTAGAGAATATCAAACCAAAAGTATAGTTTCTATTCCACACTTGTAAAAGTGCATGATATAATTTCAGTACACAAAATACACTATCTAATGAAAAACATACTAGGAACAGGGTACCCTACCCAAAATGGGAAACTATATCCTGGGAATTATTTGGTAAAACACATAATCACACATTCCAAAATAATCTCCATTTTGAATACAAATAGACACATATTATCTTATCTCCTCTTGAAACATAATACAAATCCAAAACTATGTAATTTTATCATATGTAAATAGTTATATAAGATCTAAAAATTTTCAAGTATAGATTATTCACCCATGGTAAACTACCATCATGTTGTTATTGTGTTTCATCATATTTCTCTTACTAAAACTATTCTTCATTTTCTTCCTCCCATTACACATTGATTATATGAACATTGAAAATAGAAAGAACTATTTTTTCATCAAATCATTGAAATAAAAATCATGAACTAACATTAAATGATTAAAGTCAACATCAATTGTTCTATATTTTTTTCCAATAATATATTCCTTCTAGGCCTTTTATCTACCCTTCTGTATTTTTGTGTGTTTTGAAGAATAAAATTCAATGATCCATTAAATAACTATGTATAACAGATTAAAAATATGATTTCATATATTTTTTTTCATAAATTAGGTCTTGGACCTATATATTATATAAGGATTTCCAATATTACAGAGGAACTAATCTTATTATGGTGTGACCAACATTATAGGAAAAACCCATTAATATACAGTAAGATTTTAACAAATAGTTGGTAGAACAATGAGTTTTGAATATATATTTAATATCGTATAATAATAATATAGTATATATTCTCACTAGGCCACATCCAATGAATTGATTCCAAAATATAGGGTTGATGCTTGATGTTCAGCCTCAATATATTAGAGTAAATTTTATGCAATTTAAATCCATCATGATGGTTTATTTTTTTTTATGGATTTAAAAAACATAACTCCAAATAATATGTATTTTCTCTATGGAAAATATTATTATAGTGATTTGTTCAGTAATATAATAAAATCTACACGGTGTTTGAGATATTGAAGTTTTTGGGTAGTTCTAATGGAATTTAAGTGCTGGTTAATAGAGAGGCTATAGTTTCAATGTATAGAATACGTAGGGAGAGTGTTTAGAAAATATAATCGTATAAATTTAATAAAATTTAAAAGAAGTGTATATGAATGGTCTAATTGGATGAAATAAGTATTAATGTTCATAGATTATCATTTCTAAATCATGTTCACTCACGATCTTATATAACAATTTAATGATGCTTCCGTACACTTTTTAATGGGAAATTTATGTTTTACGATCAAAATTTTTGAATTAATGGTTAGAAAAAATATTTGAACGGGAGATTTTTTAGAACATTATTAAGACGATTGATGAGAAAATAGTATTTGCAAAAAAAATTCATAGTTGAATAAAAAGGATCCATAAACATTGAATTGTTTTTATATGATAGAGTCTATTAAAGTGAAGTATATATAAAAATTATTTTGTTTTTTTTGTTCAACAAATGGATATAATTATTCAATGAATGAGTCACATTGAAACTCATATAAACCATATTTATTAAGGTCAGGAGAAGATAGTTTGGATATTTGGAAGATAATATAGGATATTATATTTATAAATATGTATTTCTTGTAAATTTATTCTACTATAAAGAATATCATACACAAAATATGGTCCTTATGCAACAACATTCAGAAACATACATATAATAACACTGTATTTTTTGGTGGTCACGCACTGAATAGAGTCTAAATATAATAAAAATTTTGTAACATATTCTTCATGACAAGATATTATGTTATAATCTAGATAACATGATTTTTCCAGTTATCACTATTTGAAAATAAGTATAGTTTATCCTTGATAAACTAAATCAATGATTTAAGGAATATGAATAATGAATATCATGTTACTCGTAAAAATGAATGTTTTCCCTTGAAGAGATATGTTTTGATATAGAGAATTATATTACACTAAAGTTATCAGGATATGAGAATTCTGTGTATATCTATAATTGAAGTTAAAAGATACCATATTTCATATTATATAGTCATGAAGTAGTGGTAGAGTTACTATTGAAATATATATGTGTAAAACTAGTGATTATGCGAAAAAGATCATATTTATGTAGTCATACAGTTAATCAAACTATAATATACTTGATTAAATCATGATTTATTCCAAAATCTATAATTCAATTTGTACTTTTCAGTTTCCCACATAGTGCATAATTTTCAAATCCAAGTATAAGTTGTAATTATATCAATCAAATCAATGGTTGGACAGAAGGCTAGGAAAGATCTAACAATAGCGAAATACGTGTTAATAATTAAAGTGAATGATACTAAAATAAATGTGAGTTTAGAATATGTATTTATAATATGTAAGGATAAATTAGTGCCCAGTGATGTAAAATATTATAAAATCATAGTTTAATTATAGGAATAAAATTAAAATAATGAATAAAAGAAGTATTATATAGAAGAATAAGTACATAAAAAACTTTTTGAGCGCCTATCATGGATAAAAAGAATATTATTATTAAATTTCAGAATCTTTATATTTTTTATATGGGATAACATTATCTAAGATAGTATATTAACTATTTATCATGATTTTATGTATTAAATATTCTCATTGGTATTACACATGGTGATTATTTTTAATGTAAGATAATGGGTTTTATTGAATCATGCTAATGATGTAGCTACTCATTCTGATTAGCGAACCTTAAAAAAAATATTTTGATTTTTATATTTTATTCATAGAGGGTTTATTATTTTTTTAAAGATAATTTAATTATATTTAATAGTTTATAAACATTTATTTTAATAGAAACATAAAATTATGTGATGAACATATTCACACCGCCACCCCATGAATTCTCACAATTCATATAGGTATCATTTCAGTTATGTCATTGTTATTGGTTATTCTATATAGGTGTTAGTGTTGATTTGTGTGGTGTTTTATGTAATCATTAAAATCCCTTGGATTTGTGTAAATGGAATATCAAGGGTCCTAGTTTAGCATGGCATGTTCAAGGGATCATTATATCATTGTAGAGTCATTTGGGAAATATTGAAATACAAAGGGAGTGTAATGATATTTTCTAATAGTTTGAGGTATGTGTTGGAGTTAGAGGATGAAATGATCACGATTGGTTTCCCTAATACATAATGACACTCAATAATATTTTAAATGGTGACAAATATTGTTATTTTAGGGTATTCATAAGTCCATTTCCATGATTTGGGATCTCGTATCTCTATTCACCATACCACTATGATGTGGTCTTATCATAACCATTTTATAATGAGTACTATTTGATCGTTATTAAAAATTAAGGACACCCACCACTAATCATTTTATACTCTTGATTTTTTTCTAACACATTGACCCCAGAGACTCAGTTTTTATTAACATTGATTCTAGTATTATATCATAAGACTTATTTTTCTCTTAATCAATCCCTTATAATTCATGCCACTTTTTTCCTTCTATCATTTCTTTATTCTTCTCTATTTTGATATTCCCATAAGACATGATTTATTTTTTGTTTTGGTTGTTTAGTTTTTAATCATTTATTTTTTACTGATAATATTCCATATTTATTTCATGTTTTTATTAGGATAATTTTATTTTTTGATCACCATTTTCTTCTCCCTATTACGCTCTTCTTTTTTAATATTCAATTTAGGTAGGGAATTAAAAATCACTCTATATCTCTCTCTTATTGTATCTAAAATATAGAATTCTCCAATTTTTATTTTATATACATATACATTTAATTTAGTTAATTAATAAAATATTCAAAAAAATTAATTGGATTTTGGAAATTGACTTGAGAATGTTTTAAATATTTCAATATTATTGATTATTTATTGTTTAATTGATCTTTATTTTGAGAATGATGAAATGATTCTATGATTTTTAACCTATTATAAATAATTTAAATTAGATACATATTTTTAAGAGGGTAATGATAGGATCGATCAAAATATTTACATTTTTATTTATCTTTTCTATTATAGGTTGTTAAATAAGTGATGAAGCCTGGAAACATAACTGGTTGTTTATTTTATATTTTTATTTATTATTTTTCCAACTAATGTTTCTGATGTTTATAATTTGTGGGTTATATTTGATGATAATGGTGTGATGATATATGTTATTATCATGGTAACATAATGTTGTTGGCGTTGGATAGTGTGATTTTTAATGTAGATGTGGTATATGTGATTTTTTCGCTACTAGTATGGCCATTAATAAATAGGTGTGGAGTGTTTTTATAGATAGAGTGAAGTAGTTTTCTAGAAATATATAATAATAATAATAATAAATTAATAAATTAATAATGTGTATGGTGACATATATAAATTAAAAGAGATATAAAATGGTTCAAATGAAATAGTGGTGGTTATACTTAATATATTAAATGAATGTCTTTTGAAATTAAATAAAGTGGATGATACTGATGAAATTAGAAATGGAATGTTGTTTCTAATTACAGATTTGTATTAAAATATCATAATATTGTTGTATTATAATGTTATCCATGTCTAAAAAGTTAATATAATATAGTGTAAATGGTATGGAGATTATTTTTGGTCATAGAGGGGTGTTATATGAGTTAAAATTGGGTTGGGATTCTATGGGTCTATCTATTAATTATAGTTATTATTGTTTTTTTCTGATAAATGAGTTGGATTACATGACCTGTTATCATTTGAGGATTTGGGTTTTAGGGTTTTTCCATAGTATCGAGGATATAAGTTATACATATGGTTGAATACTCCCAATTAATCTCTCTCTCTCTCTCTCTCTCTCTCTCTCTCTGTCTTTGTCTCTTTCGGCATAATATAGGATTTGATGGCTAGATGTTATGGTGTCAAGTGGTATGATAATGTGAATATTCGGTTATATCATACAGGTTTTCATAGGTGGTTGAATCATTGGTTATGTGATATGGACTATGATGTGGTTTTAAGATTTTTTGATATGGTTATATAAGGGATAATAGTGTCAGATAAAATTTTGTTAGGGATTAAAAGAGACTACTTCTATTGGCAAGAGGGTGTGAAGTACATTCATTAATTTTTTATGTTAATTTATCATAAATATTTGTATATTTGGTTTGAAATCCTTCATAATAATGTTTGGCAGGTGGCCAAGTTAGTTAATGAATTAGATTTTTTATTTATACACAATAAAATTAGTAAGCTTCTTCAAAAGATCAATAAGCTTTTTTTGCAGGATTAAATGTAGTATACTTGATTGATAACCCCTCTTTATATATTTATAGATCAAATTTAGATTGTGATATTAAAATTATTATTTTCTGGAGATTTCTTGTAGTTTGAATCGTTTATTTAAAAAAATTATTTTTTATGACATTACTTTTATTTTTCAATATTAATATTTTATTTCATTCTGATGTATTTTATTGTTGGTTTCACATGTTATTGTTCTTGGTGTCACTTAGGAAAAATATCATATGTGTGCATCGGTATATATTCAATGCCAGGCATAAACTTGTGGTCTATTGGAGGTGATATTTAGGTGTCACACTTGTCTTCACTATCGAACCAAGAGGGGTTTTAGTGGGGATTGACTATGCCAGAGTGATTCAAAACTAGGCACAAAATACATTAGAAAGTTTACATGACAAAAAAAGTTTAATTAATATATTTATTTTTTTATAATATGTATGAGATAGAAATCATACTAGTGGATAAATAATTTTTCGACCACCAAACATGGAAATCACTCAGTAATAAAATATGGTAAATTCATAGAAATGGGATCTAAAGGATATTATTTTTTGGTATTTAAAATTTATTACAAAATATAAGAATGTTCTTGAAAGAGTATATTTATTATATGACCTAATAGTGAGACAATCACTCATTAATCATATATGGGTAATTTTTTGAAAGTGTATCTTAACTATTACCTAGGATATGCATTTAATTATAAATAAACTCATTTGATCTATTATAATGTGGTCAAAATTTCAATATATCCCTAAATTACATTTAGAAAACATAGTGATATAGTCACTAATTATTCCATAAGGGGGAATTTTTATTATAGGTTTCATGACAAAGAATATTAGGATCCTAGAATTAAATTTATAAATTTACATGTTCTACTATCAAATTTTTGATTTTATTGTTAATTTAGTAAAATATCCTAATATCCCAATGTTGTACTCACTCTTTATATCCCTAGAGTGATGTAATAATTTTATAACAACTATTAATTAAATTTAATAAATTATTTAAATTCATAATTGGGTAAACATAAATCAATTTAGAATATATATTTTTGTAGTGTGGGATTGATAAATTGATATTTGTGCGCTATCATATGGTCTATGGATTAATTTATTTATAACAATGTAACTTAAAGGTATGTATAATTAATTATTATATGGTTATATTGTTTTTTAGTATAAATATAATATTTGTTTCTTCATATTATTCTACTTTACTGTTATCAATTTCATATGATTTAAATTAAGGTTGTATTTAGAATATTTTTATGATTTATTATGTTCTCATTTTCATGTTGTATTTATTATTAATGTAAAGGATGTATTATCATTACTTCATAGGCCTCTATATGTATTTAATATCTAATATGTTTTCTATATTATATTCTATATATTTGGCACAAGTTTTATTACGCATCATTCATGATATTGGATATTAATATATTACCAATTCATATGGGTGGAAATACCATGTTTGAGGAGTGATATTATAAGAGAAATGATATATTATATTTTTTATTCTTTTCATGGGACTTTAGGAGGCCATCCAAATAAATGAGGAACATTTACCTCATGTTTTTTTCAGAGATGAATCACCTCTTATTTTATTCCCTCTAGGAATGAACCTCGACGAGGATATCCAATACATGGTTCACATATACCCTAATGTAATAGCCAGAGGTGATTTTTCATAGGGTGTATTCACTCTACAAAACACTCAAAATTATTTCTTTTTGAATTGTCATTCCCATGTATGGAAAAAATAATATTTTACTACTATATTGGCTTAGTCAACAAAAATATTGATATGGTAATTTTTTGTTAATTTATTTCAACTTATATTCCATAATGAATGGCAAAATTCAGATGCATTATCACCACACATTCATGACATGACCCATGTATCAACATTATGCTATAGGGTATTTTTAGGTTTAGGTGGTGATAACCTACTAGGTATTAAATTATAAGACACTACATGTGCACCTTAGAGAACATGAAAATTTAATTAGTATAGAATTTCAATGAAATTTTTTTTCTCTTGGTTGTATATTTGTTTTGAGGTTCGGTAAGGATAATGAATGAATTAATGTTTAGTTAATTCCACATTTTTCTATAATTTTTTTCATTATCTAATTTATTAATATTTTAAATTACAATTTTGGAACATTGAAAAAAAATTATATATGATATTTCATGTTTTTTATGATATCGATACATTCTAGTAGAGGAAAACGAGGTATTTTGGTGTTTTTTATTTTATAATGATTATTCTATATTTATGCAGTTAGAAATTAATTTTTTTATCCACCAATGCTTATTGATTAGTTATGGGTACGCCTAAAGAGTAAATAATCCCATAAAAATAATTTGGGTGCCCACAACACTAGTTTTTAGCTACTGGTGAGGAAGGGATGAATCTAAGGTCTTTTGATAACATGTATAGAAAATTTACTAATGTGACCCTAAATGGGTTTCTTCGATATATGTTTTCTATGGTAAATTCATACTTACTTTTGAATAATATAATATAAAAAATAAATATTTCACTTATAAATAAATACAATCCATTTTATTTTTAATACATATTTAATCAATATGAATATAGTTTCGCTATAATTATTTCATTACATAAAAATGAAAAAAAAATTAAATTATTTATATTTAAAAAAATCCTTTTACCAAACACTATTAAAATACATATAACAAATAAACAATATATATTATATTAAAACATTAGAAACTACTCAAATAATTCTAAAATTATAATACTCTTACATATAATTAATATAGACTTTTGGAACCTATTTAGTTATATCATCACATAAATGTAACATTAATCCTTAGTGACATTTTAGTACAGTGTATTTGTTACAAAATAAAGGATAAAATAATTTATATAATATATGCATAAATCAATGATCCATATTATACTAATAAATAAGAAATAATCATTAAAAAATCAAATATTAAGATTATGTGGGTGAACAAATCAAATTTAGAATAATTAAATTAACAACCCATCAATAAATCCCTCAAAAAAAATTAAATTCACTATTTTCAATAAAGCATGCCCCAACAAAAAACTTATAACCTATTTTGTTCAAAACCAATCAACTAGATCCCAATTAATTAATTAAAATTTGGATTGTGATCAATAATTACATCACTAGTTTTAACTTCACTAAAGTAATTACCTTAAATCATTAAAGTAAACATTCTCCAATTGAAATAAAAAAACTCATACCAAAAAATATAATGTATATCAAGGGATAAGGTTTTTAAAAATTTACATAACTTAAAATATCAAATTTCCCAAAACCAGCACATGGAGAACATAAATTCAAAATAAGTGAATTTAATTTTTTAATGTAGAGAAATATATGACATAAAAATTTTGAAGGCATATTTACATAAACAATTTCGTAATTAATTTTTTTTCTAAATTAATAAGACTATTCACAAATACCAATAACCATTATAAAACACATTCATTAAAAATTATGTAGATAGAGATTTTCATTTACCAATTTAACATAATAATTAACATTTGTTCTTAACACATTTATATTGAAATTTTCCCATTAAAAATTCACATAGAATATTTAAAATTTACTTTTGTGTAAAACTCCACATAAAATCCCAAATTAATATTAACTATTAATACAAAAAAAATTCCCAACCTTTATCCCAATAACCAAGATAAATTTATATGAATATATTTTACAATTATAGGAATTGATTTCACGAAATAGATTCTATTTTCAAAATTAAAAAAACATTTTCAATGAAAACTTATTTTTAACCCCTTTTTTAAATCCTTTAGTAGAAAAAAATAACCCATGTAATTTTATAATCATTGAATCTCTAATATTTTTCAATATTTATTCCATGAATATTCTATACCATGAAACTTATTGAGGAATGAAATGAAATTCCCACCTGATTACTTCATGAAAATGACATATTATAAGAAAAAAAAGAAAATAATTGAATTATTTGAGTCTTCCATTATATCAAACATCTCATATATGTTGTGTTTTTTAATAACAAATTTCATAATTAATTATTTTAAATACTAATAAAATAATTATCATATTATCTTCATGACTTAAACTGAATAAATTTCTAAACATATAATATGATCCATTTTGTAAAAAATGTGTAACAAATCTCTAGACCCTGAATCTATCAATTACAATACTCTACCATGATTCCCTAAATCATCAAACATTAATAACTATAAAATATAAAAAATTAAATATCATTAGGTAAATATTTACCTTATGGAACCCTCAATACCCAATCTAATGATATTTCATGAAATATATTATATAGTACTATTATGACAAGAAATCTAATAATTAGTTAGATAAAATATGAATTTTTTCCTAAGTATTATTTGGAAGAACCTGATGAATTTCACATCAAGGTATCCATAAAAGTACATCAACATGTCAGTACTAATTTTATTAATTTCATATAAGTGAACAAAACAATTTTAAACTCTAATTATAATACCAAAAATATCTTCCATTAAAATAATCTAATATAAAATACATATAAATGATTCAATCCATGCGTTAAAATAAAATTTAAAACTAAATTTAAATTTAAATTCAAAATTATTTACAACTGATAAATTAATTTATTATTTACATTTTTTATAATAAAATTTGTATCGAATGATTTTTATTTATAATTCATGCTTGTACACATGATATTTTCCTTATTATTTTCATTACACTAAAAGTTATAATAGATTACCAAGATACATCGAAACCATCATCATATCCACTTAAAAAAGGATTTATATAATGAAAGATGGTTATAGATAACTTATAGTGCATGGAACTGAGGAACCAAGGAAAAATGAGGATTCTGAAGCAAAAAACTGACCTTACACATCGTTTATTTGTTTAACATCTTGAGTTTATCTAATTTATAAAAGGTATAAAAGTTAAATAGTGGATGAAATCATGTTTTTATGAAGTTCACTTGCATGTAGTGTAATCACTACATGTTTTGTAATGATCAAGACGTGAAAAAATTGATAGATTTGATGTATATTGAGGTTTTTCTTGTTTTATGACATAGGACCCATTTATGAGCTTTTTTTGACCCACACAAAATTCCATAGAATGCTACCTAAGTCCAAGGTATTTTAATAATTATGATATTGGGGTACTGCTCCAATATTCATTTGCGTTCTGTTTCCACTTGGATCAAGGACTGCAATTTCCATGATGCGTCAAATAAGAATATCATTTTCCCACCCCAATTATTATAATGAGGGGTAGACATTTTGTAAAGAAATTCTGATTAAAAGGGATTGATATTTAAGGTATTGTTTTAATTCAATTCATTTAGATATTTTATCACAACCCTAATTTCTCATATCTCTTTTTATATTTAATTATGCAAGACTATTGTCTGACCCTTGAGGGAGTGATATTTTCAATGAATTGAATTTAAATGGATTATTACCATGACCATTGGACATGATATATTCTAATATTAAATATAGTTCTAAGTTACCAAGTCATTTAAAACCCAACGTAACATGACCACAGTGAGAAGAGAACATCATTGATTTTACGGTTGTTTACAATGAGCATTGGATTCAACTACATTCAGTTCTAAAAGCTCTGATTTCTTTTCAATATTTCATTCCATAATCAATTATGAAAATGGATTTCAAATTTCCAGGGACATCTTTTTATTTTATTACAATACACTTCAATATTAATCACTACAAGAAAGGCATTTCACAATCCAAAAAATGGTCTTTATCATTTCTAGATAAGAGCTAACAATTGTAAGGATATTAAAATACCCTGTCTCTTATCAGCATTAAAAAATCACTGATAAAGAGAAATATTGCATTGTGTTTTAACAGCACACTGCATCACTTGTATAGTGTGCTATAATAGCACACCACATCCCCAAAAACACCACGAAATCATAAAAGGGAAGTACCAACACCGAATTTAAATGAAATAAAATTTACAACACAAATACAATAAAAACCACTATATTATAGACATTTCAAAATTTGGGTTACAAAATTACATAATTACAAATTATTACATACATTCAAAAATAGTCATCTTTCTTTTTATTTTGATCCTAATCCTTAATTGAGAACAAAAACTTCCTATATAAGATAAAAAATCTGATGTTATTAATAATATATAGAAATAAATAAATATAATGTGTTAATTTTAAACTAAACATTGAGTCATACAAGGAAAAATATGTACCGTATTTAGTTATGGTTGATTCCTACACGTCCCACCATCTCTTGTTCATCTTAAAGAATTATCTATATAAAAATTTACTAAATAAGTATATGATAAAAATTATAATTAAATTAATTAAGTAATAGTATGTAGAATGATGGAAAACAATATAGTCTTGTTTTCAATGTTTTGGTGATGTGATGCGCATTTTAAACCCAAATGATACTTATATACTAAAAATACACAATTATATTCATATACATCATACCATTAATTGAATTGATGTTTGTTTGATTCTAACACGTCTCAAATGACTTATAGGTCATTTCTCTATGGTATCAAAATAATATGAATGTTTTTCTCAGTTTTTGAGTATGCCACTTTTCCTTTTTACTAAAATTTCTTTTCAAACATGAAATATACAATTTGAATAGTATCGGTGACATTAGATGTCTGTTTGACATGATACAAATTTCTACATGTCACAAATAAATTATGAATCGTTTTTCCAAAATTATGAAGGAAATCCGAGCACATTTTATTTTATTTCTGTGAATGACTCTTTTTGAACTAAAATGTCAATTTTAAACTAATAACAAAAACATTGACTCCTATCAGACACATCATGAATTGGATTGATGTTATGATTATTCCTACACATCACAAATAAATTATGTATCATTTTATAATGTATCAAAACAATATAAATGTGTTTTCTTGTTTTGAGTAGGTCAGTGGTCCTTTTTACTAGAATTGATGTCAATTTTAAATAATAATATGCCCTTGAATTCATATAGGTTACACCATCCATTGTCTTGAGTTGCAGATAAGTCCAAAACATCCCAAATATATTGTTAATAGTTTTCATAAAGTATCTGTTTCATAGGTCCTTGAAATGTGTGTTCTAGTTTTAAGAATCACTCCTTCCAGGTGTTTCCATTGGATTTATTTATGGTATCGGTAACTCCCAATAGTTCTTTATTGAAAGTCGACTTTCTTTCTAAAGGTAAGAGTCTGTTAAGTTCAAAATTTATGATACTTAAGAATTTTCATTGGTCTAAAGGATGGGAGGTTAGACTCATCGCACACTTTTTTGGGTAAATTGTTGTCTTCGCTAGGACTCTCATTATAAATTTAAGAAATTTTAATGAATTCTTATTAATTAACCAAGTATAACAGTATTTTCCATTGGAATTTGAAATCACTTAATTATATGTGTAAAATTTAAAATCATGTATATGTATTCGATGTTCTTCATTAATGGAGATATCCATATGTATTCTAGGTTATCCATCAATGGTATCCTCTCATATACTATTTCAAGATTCTTTTAATCATCATTATGATGATACTAGTTTTTACGCCACTCAATGGGGAACTCTGGAATTTACTATCATCCCGAGATATGAATATTTTTTTTGATATTGGGATCGTACCCATAAAATGGGCTACCAATGTATCCTTCTAAAACGAATCAGAACCCTTGTAGTTAGATGCTGCATAATGGGACACATCATACATTTTAAGGTCATGTGATAAGGACCTAACCATACTGTTTTATTTGATTTGGTAATGATCTTTAAGTGAATGGTGCTTAGTAAAAGATTGGCATGGGACATATCCTGAAATAGCCCAATGAACATGCATTGGATATGGGTTTCCAAGTAATATTAGACCATATCAGGAATATTTTCCAAGGAGAACATGATTGATTTTAAATTTTCGTTTTGAACCTCAAATATTCTTCCCACGTATCCGATGTGGATGCGAATCAAAGACCATGAACATCGATGAGTCTCAAAGGAGAGTATAGTCCTCTAAGATAAATTAATTTGGGATTACTTCTTGAAAAGGATGACTTGATGATTTGGAGGGTTTAATTTGGGGATTATTCCTAAGGAGGATGACCAGATTAAGGGAATTAAGGTTGGATTCTAGAAAAGGATATCCAGTGATCCTCGGCCATGAGAGGACTTCTTACATATACCAATTATGGTGGGAATCCGGGATCTCGTAGTTCATTCAACATGGGTGTTTATACAAATGTTGTAGTCATCACAAATATCTAATCCCACTTGATTCATGCTCGGTGTGAGAAATAAGAGGATGAAAAATATTCAAAAAAATCACCAACACTATTCCTCCTCCGCTGGGGGATGAAGGCGCAGCTATGGCGGCCAGGGTGGACAAGGTCGAGTCGACTTGAGAAGAGGGCAAGGCGATGATCCCTCCCTTTGGTCACATTACATTTAGACAATGATCCAATGAAAGGAAGAAGGGATGATGGTTTAGGGATTCTAACTAGATGGATTCCCATGGTGACAAACCTCAACGGGAGAGGTAAGGTGTAACGAAAGACCATGTGCCCATCTCCCCTTTGGTCATTGGAACTGAAGAAGATATGAGGATTAATGATGCAACCTCCTATAAGAAAACATATGGGATTGCGCCAGTATGGTTTCCCTTAAATTGTTCTGGGTTGGGGAGGGATACTTCTTCTATTCTTGCATTGAAATACAAGGGTGAACCGTACCTTCCCTACCAAAGATGTGAGCTTCTGGTTCCTCTCTTTGAGAATGAATAGGTCATGACCCAAACCCTCCTCTAAACCGGGAATATCCCAACACGATTCATGGGAGAAAGGTCCATATTATGGTGGATATACAAAACCCAAGACACTCAATGAATCCTAACCCCATTGTGAAACAAATGTGTTAAACCTCTGACCGTGGATATACAAACCCAAATATGAGACAGACTGATGTTCCTTTCTCAAAGGTTTGATAAGTAATGAGGTTTGGGTGGAGGCCAAAACTTAGTCCCTTTCAGATGAGGGAACCAAGGAAGGAGATTCCCAACTATGAATGGATTTGAAGATGGTACATAAGTTGGAATTCAGTCATTAGGACAAGATCTTCGATGAAGGTTCCCCCGCACAAGTGTGCCGCATAGGTACCCTGTGTTGATGCGTCGCGTAGCTGTACCATGTAGGTGTGTCACGCTGGTGTGCCATGCAGGATTGTATGATGACTGGTTAGTATATTTCACACCGCATAACCAAATCTATGTAAAACTTTTTGAAATGTAACACCCTGATATTTTATGAGAAATATTCTTTTTTTTTGTATTATGTTATACGCAACACCAAATGAATCTTTTACTACACACAACACTGTCTTGTCTTTCTTTACACGCAAGATCAACCTTCCTCGATAGCTTGTGGTGTACGCAATACCGAGTTCCACTAAACAACGATATACTATTAAAATATTATATAAATTATCCATTATGAACATTAATACCCTCTTATTGAAATTTTATAAATTTTATCATTTTAAATGAACTTCATTTTTTGATTTGAAATATCGAAATTATCTTAGGGTGAATTTTTGGTATTTCTCTGAAAACATACAATTTTTGATGAATAGTGAAAAACACTGAGTTATAGTTTAAAACAGAATTTTTATTTAAATAATTATTGATTTTATTTAAATTTATTTTAGGTAAAAATAGATACATAATACCTATATAAGTTCCAGTTAATTCATTGGATTCATTTTATAATAATTTTCTATATATAAAAATTTTATTGAGCTTTTTTACCGTCTTTTACCCACCTCCAAGGAGAATATGCAAATTTACATATAACATAATTTTACTGCTTATGTGAGGTGAATTTCAAAAATTTGAGAGACATAGTTAATATCAAGCAGTAAAATGTGGTTAAATAAGATAAAAATATTTTTTGGTGAATAGTAACTTTTTACTTTTATTTACCATGGTTAAAAGTTAATAGGGTAATTAAGGGTAAAAATGATATTATTATTACCCAAAATCATGTCATATTTCTATTGGATAAGTTTAATTTGACCAAAAACAACTTTAGGAATAAAATATGATCCCATTATGTCTACATGGATTAGATTAGGACACTTATTATTATTTTAGTTAAATAAAAGTTAAAAGAATTAAAATCAAAGTTTAATAAGTAAAAAAATTTAATATAGGGTTATACATAAGATAAATTCGACTATAAATATTTATTATAAATCTAAGAATATTTCTTACATAATGGTATTTTATTTATAATTTTTAGACATTAAATAATTTAATTTATTTATGACACAATGATGATGAAGTAATTACCTTATTAATGAAATGTTAATATAATTGATATTATAAATGCCCAAATAAATGTAATTTGAGACTTTTTTCTTGGTTAAAATAACTTATTAGGGTTGGTTAGATGAATTTTGTTTGAAGTAATAATACTGTTATGAATTTAGAAAAAACAAAATACCAAATAGTGTCAAAATTGACAAAAAAGAGTTTTTAAAATAAATATTAAATTGTTAATTGATAATCTATTCCTAAATATCTAAGGATTTTCCAAAAGACTTATATAATAATATATAAGACATTAATGAACCAATTGGGGTTCTATTATAAGTTTATAGTACGTTTATTTACCATATAGTGTAAGAATACAAAAAGACAAGGTAAAAGTTAAAATTATTTAACTTAGAGTTAGATCAGAATGATAAGGTTAAAATGGTATCCTAAACATGTCTAAATACAATTGGTTGAGAGTATTTAGACCCATCACCCCCCCCCCCCAAGCCTCAAAATAATCAACTTTGGATCCATTATAAACCGAATATAAATTTATTATAAAATAATATTTTATGTTTTTCCTAAGGTGCCCCTCACCCCTCGTATAAAAGGGCACTCCCCATTCTCTCTAATTATCAATTACAAAGACATTTGTCTTAGCCAACTCTTTCCCAAATAACCTCTCAACTATCCTACCCTAATCATAGAGGCATTCCTTTAGTCAGAAATCCAACCTAAGTATCCCTTTTGATCAAATCAAAAGGAAGAGCCCGAAGAAGAGGTAAATATCTCACCACATAATTCAAGTTCCTTTTTTCTTCCACTTCCTATTTTATTGTTTCCATTGTAAAATAATTACTCCAATATCTTCTATATACTATGATGTTATTATAAATGGTACAACCATATTAGTTATTTTATCCATCCTATGAATGAAAAAGTCACCACACATGTGTATGTACGGCTTACCGTCTCCACATCATGGTGTAGTTTGTTATTCAGACATTTCATCATTTGGATGGGTATGATAATGATTATAAATCATATAAATAATAAATATACCAATATTATTATTCTTTATATATGATATATCATCCAATTATATACTATTTTAATATCAAAATAATGATATCATCACTCGTGTGTACGTATGGCCTACCATCTCCACGATGTGATGCGACTCATTCTACATGATATTCATTGAATAATGATTACATAAATTAATTTAATGAATAAAAATTATATATATTATACTAATACCATTCTGTAAATGATGTATCTGTTACCTAAAAATAGGAATAAGAATTTATTCGACAAAACATGCATAAGAACATAAAGAAATGAACACACGAATTACAAGTAACAATGAAATATTACTAATAAGAAGATAATAATATGACCATATATGATATCATAACAAATAATATGATTCTGTAATATGTCAATGACATTATTTAAATCATTATACATGAGTTTTGGATATGTATGAAGCATATCAGACCTAAGGTAAGGGAAAATCTCACAATCTCCTTTTTATCCAAGATTTTTTATACTTCAGAATTTACTGGGGTATATTTTTCACCCACAACCATGTTTCCTCAATATGTAATATTATTTATATCCTCCTACAATTGTTTAAAACTAATTTTACATATTGGTGAATTTCTAGAAAAAGATATGAAAGGAATATTTTGTCGTTTTCAGTCTGAGATACTTTTTGGCTTTTCCAGCCAAAGTATGAGAAGAATGCTTTTTTAAATTATATGGAAAGAATGGATTTTTATGATTTCATAAAACATTATTTCCATGAATCTTCCTTTACAAGTTTTCATGTTTATTTTTAATCAACTTCTTTTAGTTTGAAATTGTATTACATGTTAAGAAAGGAAAAATGTTTTTGAAGTAGAAAGGATATTTTCCTCAAGAATGGTGTTAAAGTGTTTTATCAAAATTATTTTCCATATAAGAAAATATAGGGTTCTATTTATATCCATATTTTTACATTTATTTGATTATTTTATGATGGAATTATTTTTATGAAGTCCTTTTATCTTATATGGTTTATGTTATGATGGCATGATGTTTAAGAATCCCATTTTTATTACATGGGTTATGCTATGATATCTGATTTATGATTTTGTGGCACACATAGGAATGGTTTCATTATTAGATGGGTGGAACTATATCTCCCTCCAATGCATTGGGTAAATATTTATATCTCATGAGATAGTCATGGCTGGAACAACAAGTTAATCTTATTCAGTGATACAGGACTGGAACGAGGAGTGAACTCGGTTTAGAAATTGAATTTTCCATTATGATAGTTTTAGAAATGATTCTTGACTAATAAGAAATGATTTTCTATGATTATGTGTGTATGACACAAAGTTTCATGTTTTATGTTATGATTATTGGGATTACATTTAACTACGATGATTTATCCCATGTAATGATATTATGATCTCTTTTGTAGGTTAATATTTTCAAAATGTTATGTTATTATGAATATGATATGATTGATATTTTCATTGTTTACCCTTACTAAGAATTTGAGCTCACCCATTTGTATGTTTTCTTTTCCCCAGGTCAGGAAGAAGGGTATTAAGTATGATATTACAAAAGGGACTCTAGATATGATGAAACGAACGGGAGACAATGTAGATGCATTATGAACCAGTTGTTTATGTTACCCAATTTAAAAAGACACTATACCTATACGGGCCTATCATGGATTTATTATATGTTGTAATAAGTATGATTCAATTCTAAAGTAATAAAAATTTATGTAAAGTATGGGTCGTTATAGATGGTATCAGAGGAAAGTTATAGTCAACCTTTGGAAACTAGGATGTGAAAGCCTTAGTAAGAACCCTAAGGATATGTCTAAGCCTAGAACGAAATATTAGTGTTTTATGAATGTCCATGAATAACCTATAATAATACCTTAAGAATGGAATTTTATTCATGAGTATATGGTTTTCCTATTATTATTAGTGTTTCTCACACTATGAATATTGGTTTCAGTCAATGGTTGGAACCCGAAGGAACCGTGTTAATGCTGAATGCGACGGGAAATGAAATGATTGTCCCCCTGAGAAACCAAATGTTATGGGAGCTGGAATGAAAAATCCTTTAGCCATGATCACACAACTTTCTCAAGCTATGAATCATTCAGGACTTCCAAACGAGAAAAGGAAGGAGCAACATTTTGTTGAATCCTTTATGAGGCAGCATCCACCCTCATCCAGTGGGTCTACTGATCTGTTAGTGGCTGAACAATGGATCAGTACCACTAAAAAGATATTTTTAGTTATTCAATGTTCTAAACATGATAATGTCATCTTAGAGGTATATTGTTTGGAAGGTGAAGCTAATCAATGGTGGAATATTATCAATAATACAAGGCAAAGAGATGAAATTGAGTCCATGGAATCAGATGATTTCAAGAACATATTTTTCAGTAAGTACATACCTCGTATTCTTCAAACAAAGATAGAGAAGGTGTTTCTTGAACTAAAGAATAAGGATGATGAATCTGTTGG
Source organism: Viscum album (assembly GCA_963277665.1). NCBI lineage: Eukaryota > Viridiplantae > Streptophyta > Magnoliopsida > Santalales > Viscaceae > Viscum > Viscum album. Next base: position 1,204,408,693 of record OY728135.1, read on the forward strand.
TACCTACAATGAAAAATTTACAAGGCTTGCAAGGTATGTTGCTGGTATTATTATCCAACCTGAGAGTAAGATCGATCGATTCTTTAGTGGCTTAAAACCGAGTCTTCGAAGGGTGTTAGCCATAAGGTACTTCAATAGCTACGAGGAAATTTTCGATGTTCTCTCAAGTTTGATATTGATATTGGAGTAACCCATCAGTCATATGGTTTTGATAAGAAGAGGAAAATGGAATTAAAAGGGATTTTAAAGACCACACTAAAATGAAGACGAGTTTTCCCTTATGCCCAATGTGTGGAAATAAACATGGAGGGAATTGTCTTAAAGGGACGTGTAAATGTTTCAAATGTGGAAAAGAATGTCATCAGGAATTTGAATGCTGCAATGATGGGAAAAAGATGTCTACAGATGTGAAAAAAGAAAAGGCTAAACAGAATGCACCTCTTACAGTTCAATGTTACAAGTGCAAGGAAATGATGCATTATGCTAATCAATGCCCTAATCCAAGGATTGTTGATGGTGATCGATGTCAACAAACACTTAAGGCCAAACAAAATGGAAAGTCACATGAAATTTCTATCAGCGATGTGGATTACGATAATGAAGTGGTGAAAGGTACACTTACCATCCACTCTAAAGTAGAAATTTTTTAATTTGATTCTGGATCCACCCACTCTTTTATTTCTAAATAATTTTCCAAGGGAATGTTCGTAATACCTAAACAATTATCTGTTGAGTTAACTGTGACAACTCTTAATGTCACAATGGTTGCATCAAAAGATTATAATTCTTCCCCAATTGACGTTTTCGGGAATGTGCTTCCGGGAAATTTTGTGATCCTCTCTATAGTGATATTTGATGTGATTCTTGGAATGGATTGGATTTCCTTATATAGAGATCATATCGATTACTAAATAAGGGAAGTCACATTTCATATTCTCGATCAATCTATGATCATCTGTCGATGCAAGGATGAATATTACCTTCCCGTGGAAATTTTTTCCATATTATGGGTCTTGATTCCAAAACATTAAGGTTATTTATCTCAAATGGTATGAGAGAAACTAACGATTAAAAATATGCCCATTTTACGGGAGTTTGATGATGTCTTTCTAGAGGAATTTCCAGGTCTTCCACCAAATTGTGAAGTTAAGTTTTCAATAGAACTCATACCCTGTGCTATGCCCTCTTCAGAGACACCTTATAGAATGTCCCCAATTGATTTGCAGGAATTGAAGAAGAAACTCCATGAGAATCATTACAAGGGATTCATTCTCCCTAGTGAATCACCTTGGGGAACACATGTTCCATTTTTTAAGAAGAAAGATGGATCAATGAGACTCTATATTGATTATCGAAAACATAACAGGATCATCATCAAGAACAAATATCCTCTCCCATGCATTGATGATTTATTTGACCAACTACGCAGAGCTCAATACTTTTCCAAGATTGATCTTCATTTAGGGTATCATCAATTAAGGTTCAAAAGGGAGGATATACCAAAGACGGATTTCCGTACAAGGTATGGACATGATGAATTTATAGTTATTCTATTTGGTCTTACTAATTCCCCTTCTATCTTTATGGATATAATGAATAGAGTCCTTAGAGACTATCTTGATCAGTTTGTGGTAGTCTTTACAGATGATATTCTTGTCTATTCAAAGAGAAAGGAAGAACATGAAGATCAATTGAGAATTGTATTAATACCCTAAGAAATGAGAAGCTTTATCAAAAATTTACCAAGTCTGAATTTTGGCTTCAAAAAGTTTCATTTTTTGGTCACATAATATCAAAATAGGGGATATCTGTGGATCCAGTAAAAACCTAGGTTATCGAAATATGGTCGAGACCAACAAATGTAACTGAGATCTGAAGTTTCACAGTTTGGCTAGATATTATTGACATTTTGTGAATGATTTTTCATGATTATCTAATCCACTCACTAGGTTGACACAAAAATGAGTTAAGTTATCTTGGATGGAGGAGTGTGAAGAGAATTTCTAGGAGGTAAAAAGAAGGTTATCTAGTGCACCTGTGCTCACACTGCCTTGTAGTGGAGAAAGGTTTGTGATCTATAGTGAAGAATCCAAGAAGGTATTGTGGTGTTTTCTCATGAAAAATGATATGGTGATAGATTATACCTCATGACAGTTGAAAATATATGAGAAACCTTACCCAACTCATGATTTGGAATTTCTTGCGGTAATCTTTGCATTAAAGATTTGGAGGCATTATCTTTATGGTGAAAGGTGTGATATTTATACTGATCATAAAAGTTTAAAATATATTTTCACACAAAAGGAGATGAATATGCACCAAAGAAGATGGTTGGAGCTGATTAAGGATTATGACTTCTCAATTCATTACCACCATGGGAAAGCAAACAAGGTGGCAGACACATTAACTCGACAAGACCATGCTAGGTTTTCCAGGATGAGGATCAAAAAAGATCCAATATTTATCGATTTACAAAGCATCGATCTTGGAATTATAATGGACAGGGAAAATCTTATCTTTCTCAAATGAATTTTCAACTATATATACATGTGAATAATATAGAGGCACAGAAAAAAGATGTAGAGTAACAAAAGAAGGTGAGAATGGTTCCGGAATTCCACATTGATTGTGATGAAAGAATTAAGTTCAATAGTAAGGTTTGTGTTCCTCTAATCCCAGAATTAAAGAAGGAATTATTGGATGAATCTCAAAGTTATTCAATCTCTATTATCCCTGGAAGCACAAAGATGTATAGGGACCTGAAAGAGTACTTCTGGTGGGATGGCATGAAAAGAGATGTTGCTAAATATGTCTCTCGATTTTTGGTTTGTCATCATGTTAAAGCTGAGAAACAGAAGTCTAAGGGGATGTAACAACCATTACACATACCAGAATGGAAATTGGAAACATCACTATGGACTTTCTCACTGGACTTCCTAAAACATCTAAAGCCAATAATGCTATCTGGGTTATAGTTAATCATCTTATGAAGTCGGCACACTTCATTGTTATTAGATAAGATTTCTCTCTAGATTAGTTTGTTAGGATATATGTGGAGGAAGTGGTAAGATTGCATGGAGTACCACTTTCCATTATATCTTATTGGGATCCGAGGTTTATCTCGAAGTTTTGGCGAAGTTTTCAGCATAATCTAGATAAAGAGTTGAGTTTCAACACTGCTTATCATCCTCAGACAGACGGTCAGTCTGAGAGGACAATTCAAACTCTATAAGACATGTTGAGAGCTTGCTCTATGGATTTCAAAGGTGGTTGGGATAAACACCTACTTTTGGTGGAATTTGATTATAATAATATCTTTCACTAAAGTATTCATATGTCTCTTTTTATAGCTATCTGTGGAAAGAAATGGTGAACTCCAACTTGCTGGGATGAAGTTGGGGAAAGAAACCTATTAAGACCTGATTTTGTTGATGAGATGGAGGAAAAGGTAAGATCTATTCAACAACACATTAGAGAACCTCAGATTCAAAAAAAAGTTATGTCGATAACTGAAAAAAAAGACCTAGAGTTTGAAGTGCGTGAGAATGTGTTCTTACGAATATCTCCTTGGAAAAGAGTAATGAGATGTGGAAGGAAGGGCAAGTTGTGCCCTAGGTATATTGGTCCTTTTGAAATACTGGATTGTGTTGGGAAGGTATCTTACCAATTGGATTTTTCACTGAATCTCTCTCAAGTTCATGATGTGTTCCATGTATCTCTCCTGAGAAAGTATATATTCGATCCTTCACATGTACTAAGCTCCGAATTTGTACCGCTGGAGCAAGATCTTTCTTATAAAGAACAACTAATAGAGATTCTGGATCGTAGAGAAAGATTTCTATGAAACAAGACCACTCGCTTAGTTAAAGTTTTATACAGGAACCACCAATTAGAAGAAGCTACATGGGAACTTTAGGATATGATGAGGGAGAGGTATCCTCATCTGTTTGTTACGATGTGATGAATTTCGAGGGCGAAATTCTTTTTAAGGGGGTAGAATGTAACACCCTGAGATTTTATGAGAAATATTTTGTTTTTATGTATTATGTTATACGCAACACCAAAGTAAAATTTCACTACACACAACATTGTCTTGACTTTCATTACATGCAAGACCCACCTTCCTCGATAGCTTGCGTTGTACATAATACCATGTTTCACTAAACAATGATATGCTATTAAAATATTATATAAACTAGCCGTTATAAATAGTAATACACACTTTATGAAATTTTATAAATTTTATCTTTTAAAATGGACTTAATTTTTGGATTTGGAATATCGAAATTAGCTTAGGGTGAATTTTTGGTATTTTTCTGAAAACTTTCAATTTTAATGAACAGTGAAAACCACTAAGTTATAGTTTAAAACCAAATTTTTATTTAAATATTTATTTATTTTATTTAAATTTAATTTAGGTCAAAATATATACATTATACCTATATAAATTAAAGGTAATTAATTGGAGTCATTTTATAATAATTTTAGATATATAAAAATTTTATTGAACTTTTTTACCGTCTTTTACCCACCTCTTAGGAGAATTTGAAAATTTACGTAAAACATAATTTTACCGCTTCTGTGAGTTGAATTTCGAAAATCCGAGAGACATGGTTAATATGAAGGAGTAACATTTGGTTCAATAAGATAAAATTATTTTTTGGTGAATAGTAACATTTCACTTTTATTTACCACAGTTAAAAGTAAATAGGGTAATTAAGGGTAAAAATGATATTATTATTAACCTAAAACATGTCCTAATTCTATTGGATAAGTGTAATTCGACCAAAAACAACATTATGAATAAAAAATGATCCTCTTTGGTCCAATTGGATTAGATTAGGACACTTATTATTATTTTATTTAAAAAAATGTTAAAAGAATTAAAATCAAAGATTATTAAGTAAAAAAATTTAATATAGGGTTATACATAAGATAAATTCAACTATAAAGATTCATTAAAAATATAAAAATATTTCCTACTTAATGGTATTTTATTTATAATTTTTAGGCATTATCTAATTTAATTTATTTATGACACAATGATGATGTAGTAATTACCATATTAATGAAATATTAAAAAATTGATATTATAAATACCCAAATAAATGTAATTTGAGACTTTTTTTCTAGGTTAATATAACATATTAGGGTTGGTTAGATGAATTTTTTTCATAGTATTAATGCTGATATAAATTTAGCAAAAACAAAATTCCAAATAGTGTCAAAATTGACATAATTGAGTCTTTAAAAAAATTATTAAATTGTTAATTTATATTCTATTTCTAAAAATCTGAGGATCAGAAAAAAAGACATATATAATAATATATATGACATTAATGAACCAATTTGGGTTCTAATGTCAATTTATAGTATGTTTATTAACCATATAGTGTAAGAATTCAAGAAGACACTGTAAAAGTTAATTTATGTAACTTATAGTTAAATAAAAATGATAAGGTTAAAATGGTAACATAAACTTGTCTAAAACCTATTGGTTGAGAGGATTTCGACCCATCCCCAACCTAGCCTCGAAATAAGTCACTTTTGGTCCATTTTAAACCGAATAAGAATTTATTATAAAATAATATTTTAAGATTTTCCTAAGGAGCCCCTCACCCATCTTATAAAAGGGAACTCCCCCTTATTTCTAATTCACACATCCAAATCGATTTGGATTGGCTAACCCCTGCCCAAATACCATCTCAACTGTCCTACCTTAATCATAGAGGCCTTCCTTTAGTCATAAAGATAACCTAAGTATCCCTTTTGAACAAATCAAATGGAAGAACCTGAAGAAGAGTTAAATATCTCACCACCTATTTCAAGTTCCTTTCTTCTTCCACTTCCTCCTTCGTTGTTGTTTCCATTATAAAATAAAAACTCCAGTATCATCTATATACTGTGATGTTATTATAAATGGTACAACCATATTAGTTATTTTATCCATCCTATGAATGAAAAAGTCACCACACGTGTGTACGTACGACTTACCATCTCCACATAATGGTGTAGTTTGTTATTCAAACATTTCATCATTTGGATGGGTATGATAATGAGTATAAATGATATAAATAATTAATATAACATCATTATGATTCTGTATATATGATATTCATCCAATTATATAAGATTTTAATATCAAAATAATGATATCAATGCTCGTGCGTACGTACGGGCTACCGTCTCCATGATGTGATGCGACTCGTTCTACAAGATCATCATTGAATAATGATTATATAAATGAATTTAATGAATAAATATGAAATATATTACACTAATACCATTCTTTAAATGAGGTATCTATAACCTAAAAATAGGAATGAGAATTTATTCGACAAAACATGCATAAGAACATAAAGGAATGAACACCCGAATAACAATAAGAAATGAAATATTACTAATAAGAAGATAAGAATATGACCATATATGATATCATAACAATGAATATGAACCATTGATAATTCAATGAAATTATTTAAATAATTATACATGAGGTTTGGATATGTACAAATCATATCAAACCGGAGGTAAAAGAAAATCTCACAATCTCATTTTTTTCCGAGATTGTTTATACTTCAGGATTTACTGGGGAATATTTATCATCCCCATCCTTGTTTCCTCATATTTTAATATTATTTATATCCTCTTACTATTTTTTAAATCCATTTTTACATATTGGTGAATTTGTAGTAATATATATGAAAGGAATCTTTTTTCATTTTCAGTACGAGATACTTTTTGACATTTCCTGCCAAAGTACGAGAAGAATGTTTTTTAAACTTATATGACATGAATGAATTTTTATGATTTTATAGAAAATTATCTCCATGAAGTTTCATTTACCAGTTTTCAAGTTTATTTTTAATTAGCTTCATTTAGTTTAAAATTGTATAAAATGTTAAGAAAGGAAAACTGTTTTTGAAGTAGAATAGATATTTTCCTCAAGAATGGAGTTCAAGTGTTTTATCAAAATAATTTTCCATATAAGATAATATATGGTTATGTTTCTATCCCTATTTTTACATTTATTTAATTGTGTTATGATGGAATTATTTTTATGAATTCCTTTTATCTTATATAGTTTATGTTATGATGGCATGATGTTTAAGAATCCCATTTTTATTACAAGGGTTATGCTATGATATATGATTTATGATTTTGTGGCACACATATGAATGGTTTCATTATGAGATGTGTGTGACCTATATCTCCCTCAAATTCATTGGGTAACAATTTATATCTCATGAGATAGACATGGCTGGAATAGCATGTTAATCTGGTTCAGTGATACGTGACTGGAACGAGGAGTCTACTCAATTCAAAAATGGACTTGGTCCACTATGATAGTCTTGGAAATGATTCTTTACTAAAAAGAAATGATTTTATATGATTATGTGTGTATACCACAATGTTTCATGTTTTATGTTATGATTATTGGGTTTACATTTCACTAATATGATTTATCACATGTTATGATATTATGATCTCTTTTGCAGGTTAAGATTTTCTAAATGTTATGTTCTTATGAATATGATATGATTGATATTTCCTTTTTTTACCCTTACTGAGCAATTGAGCTCACCCTTTTGTATGTTTTATTTTCCCCAGGTCAGGAATTATGGTATGAAGTAGGATATTCCAAAAGGTACTCTAGACATGATGAAATAAATGGGAGACAATGTAGAAGCTTTATGAACCAGTTGTTTATGTTTCCCATTTTCTAAAGACATTATACATATACAGTCCTATGATGGTTTTGTTATATGTTGTAATAAGTATGCTTCAATTATGTTGTAATAAAAATGTATGTAATGTATGGTTCATTATATGAAAGACTTTCAAAACATGCTTATCACACATAATTATCTCTTATCTCGTACTTTAGAGAGAAACCTGAGACAATTTGAGGGATCTGGGTGAAAGAGCTACGCAATGTGAGCATCAAAGATTCTATTGAATTTTTTAGTTGTAAAATGAGGAGCCCAAGGGTCCAATTTATATACATTTATGGGGCCTGGATGAAGATGCATTTACCACACAGGGCCTTCGCATAGGTACATTGCATAGGGGTACCGAAATTATACTGTCACGTAGCTCAGCCGTGTAGGTTTGTCACATAGCTCTGTTGTGTGGGTCTGTCACGTAGCCTTGTTTGATTATTTGTATTTCCTTTGAATTTTTAAAACCTTTCCGTGGAATTTTTGAAATATATAGGTCTATCTTCATAGTATTTTTGTTTTCTTAAGTGGTGTCAACACAGTCCCCCCTCAGGGTTTGATCTAATTATAAAGAGGGTTGAGTCTGGAGGTAAAATTAACGAGGAAAAATACTATGGGTTAATTGCTGGACAGCACAGGTCTGCTTCTAAGTCACTTCTCATAGGTATGCCACATAGTGTTGTTGTGCAGGTATATCACGTAGGCTCGTAGTTAGTGATAAATAGGTTCTATCCTTTGTGATTTTCTTCACCCGTGCCTCCAAATTCTCCTATATCTCTCATTGTAGATCTTTGGTCTGGCCTCAATGTCTTGTGATGTCACATAGTCTCCATTAAATTTTCATACGGGGAAACTACTTTTGGTGATGGAGTTATGTGGAAGGACTTCACCAAAGGAGTTCCACAATGATCCTTGTCAAAGGACCTATGCGACGGACCGCATCAAAGGACCTATGAAAATATCTTTATTTGAAAATTATATATGATTTCCTTTTCATTTAAGTAGAAATTTATGTAAAAATACCAACATAATAGGTGATGTTTGGTAATTCTTTTTTATGAAAATGGATCATTTGATAACCTCTACTGAAGAAGCTAAATAACATCAAAATAAAATTTTAAAGATCATAGGACCAAACTATTATGACGTTGTTAAAATTATTCTTCATGGGTTATTGAAGGGTTTAATTCTGTATAAACATGAATATCCACAAAGTCCATACATACTCCTATTTGCACATGGGATTTTACAAGATTCCCATGTTCCATCTATCAAGAACTACTTTCCAAAAAATTGGTTTCTTCAATACTCTAACTATATCTGCATAAATATTAGTGCAAGGGGGTTCCATTACAATAAGGAACAATCCCTATTGGTTTTATCCTTCATCACAGTGGTTGTACTCTTGATATTAAGGATCTTGTTGTAGAACCAAGGCCTCATTGCTATGATTCATCTTTTTGGGCTTCTCAAACAGATCAGTCTAATGGTTGGAAGGAAGATTGGAATCTTTGTTCTGGAGGAGGTGTGAAACCAGAATGGATGTTGGAATTTTGGGTTCTCCAGACATGTGAAGAATTAAATAATGAATTATTATAAGTTTATATTTGCGATGTTTCCTGGATAGGACAAACTTATGTTTATAAAAAACGGTTTCATTCCTAAATTATTGAGTCGATGGAGTCCGAAAACGAATTCTATCCACTTGAAGCATGGTGAATTTTACATTATTTTTTTGGATATTTACCCAATAGTTGGGGTTCCCATTCACGAGGAAATGTATGGGGAGTTTGTTCCACCCTCTACAATGTGGGGTATTGTTACCAGAACACCATCATTGGCTTATGAACTATTCAAAATTGAAAATAAATTACCCAATGAAAATAAATATATTCCTTGAAAGGTGTGGATGGAATCCTTTTTAGAGCCAAAAATAATGAATGGTCCCACATGTGGACGTCCTATTATTTTTCCTGCTGTAGATAACCAAGGTAGATCCAGCACATATTATACAAGATTAGAGAAATTTGACTATAAGAACTGGGGCGAAAAAGTCAAATCGGATATTGATGCAATGGTATGCTTATCCGCATTCCTTTCTATGTGGCTAAGAATTTACTTTCTTCCATTCCGCTAGTCTGAAGGTGGTGTATGGTCAGAGACTTTTTTCATTGTGGCTAAATTAGCAGAAGGAAAGTATACGGGTTTCAAAACTTCTTTATTAGAAAGAATTTACCATTGTATGCTGCATCAATCTAATGGGAAGGCTTCATTTAGAATTTTAGGGTGATTCCAAGTGTCGTGGGGCTGGATTGTAGCACACTTTTCATCACACTCAGTTTTGTACTCAGTTAGTGTCCCCAATGGTTGATTCAACCAATTTTTACAGAATGTTTCTTGTATTTAGACTCAAAATTTAAGACCTGATATAGTACTAAAGGCCTAGAATGTCTTAGGAGAATTCATCTTCTTTCCTTTTGGTAACCCACCAACTGGAACATTTATTAATGATGGTAAAGAAAAGAATTATGAGCTGAGTTCTAATATGATGGAATTCATGGATGGTGTACTATCGACCAGGATTGATTTTGAAATTATCGGTGAGGGTTGCGTCCCTTATATGTTTTCTCATCCATTCTAATATCTTCAACAATAAAACACTTTTCCAACCAAATATGTGTGACACAAGAAATGCACAATGGTAGCGAGACAATTATGGATTCTAACGGCTTTAGATGCATCCAAATTATTGATTATGTTACCTCCACTAGATGCATCAATCATATTGGAAGATGGATTTTCCAAAGCTTGGGGTTCTTTTATATCCTCATTGGGATTTAATGAAAGTAATATATCGAGTAGCAGCTACAACAACTGTTGTACATGGCAATCAGGGTATGAAGACCATATCCAAGGATGATGCAGAAGTTTCAGAGGGTTCATAGCCCCCAAAACATGTAATTCACCGACCCTAGTTACCTAGAGTCATTTAATTATTACATAACATTGGAATGATCACAAAAGATCAAGTATCAAAAGACCGATTAGTTTAGTAGCCTTGGAATCACTAGATACATTCCTAATGTTTACATTACATCATAAAGTGAAAACTACAATAACATCTTGTCTCCACAATCATATCCCCTTATATTATCCCTGCAGGACATTCATTATATACTTTTTCACATCCTGGGAAAAATAAAACATAGAAAGGGGTGAGCTCAGATGCCCAGTATGGATAACAATATAGAGGAAAATTTTATAAATATTCATAAACATTTAAGGAAATGTATAACTAAAACAAAAGCCTTTTAGACTTTAACATAAGAATAACATGGAAGAAATAAAATAAAATATTTCCATTAAATTATTCACAAGTATATTCTACTAGTCGAATAATCAAATTCAATATTGATAACCACTTTCATAATGATGGAATGTATAATGCTAGACTATCATTACCACATAGTCAAGGCCTTGTGCCAAGACTAAAAATAAGATTTTGTCAAGGCCTTATGTCAAGACACTAGTTAGTCTCATGAGACCTACCAATACATCGAGGATCTGTAGCGGGCTCCCCCCGTCACTTATTAAGTCTAGTGCATTCCTCATACAAATAGGTTTAAACATAACATAAACATTCGTATTAAATCTAGAATATGAAATGTCGATACTTTCTCCATAAACCATGTATGGTATAAAAATAACACATCCACAGTCAAACATATAACTAAACCTTCAATACAATATGGTAGTTTTGTATCTTAATAAATCAACTTCAAATAAGCTTGAAATCCATCAAAGGATGTTGACATAGATGAAATCAAAACTATTTGATAGAAATATCTCTTTTTTTAATCATTTAAAAGTCACATAATTATAAAGGAAAAAATTTACTTTGATAATATTTTTATAATATTTTAAGGGAAGCTTCGATGATTTTAAAATGGCATAAAATATCCGCACACATCATATAAGTTAAAAAACATTTTTACCTTAATTTTGTCAAAAAAGATAAAAAGGACCTTCTTTGGAAAACGATGGAATGATTCCTTTTTAAACTTCTTATAAAATTCAAACATGGTTATAAATGAAATTAACCCATTGTCTGTAAAATATTAAGAATGATTTGAAATACATTTTTAAGAATCATGGATGTGGATGATAAAGAGGCCACAGTAGATAATTACATATAAACAACCTTGCATAATGAATAGATTGTGAAATAAACCCTTAAATTGTACTTTTCCTTGGTTGAGGGTAGGTTAAACTCCTGTATAGTGTTGAAATAATTGTTATTAAATTATACAAGAATCATATACATTAATATGATATCATAGATGATCTTTTAACATTACATTGTTAATAATATCTTAGTATTATCATCATTTTGGGGGTTAACTTACTCATTTTCTATTAAATGTTTTGTTTCATAAGTCGTGTCTGTTATGGATAGGTTTTATCTTATTCATATACATCATGATATCAAGTCCTTAAACATTATTTTTAATCATTAAATGAGAATTAGACTTTCATGGATACGATGTGGAATGAATCTCATCGTGTTCGTGGAGATGATAGTCCGTACGTACGCACGAGAAACAATATAATTATTTTGAAAATAAAATGTTATATAATAGGATGGTATATCATATATACAGAATAATTATAATTTTATATTTATTATTTACATCAATTAAACATCATTATCATACCCATCCAAACAATAATGTTTTGAATAACAATTACATCATGACGTGGAGACGGTAAGCTGTATGTACACACGTCTGGTGACATGCCATTCAAAGGATGGATAGAATAATGAATATGGTTGTACTATATTTATTATAACATCACAGCATATATAAGATACTGGATTTGTTATTTTAGAATGGAAATAACAAAGAAATAAGAAGTTGAAGAAAAAAGGAACTTGAAAGTGGGTGGTGAAAACATTACCTCTTCTTTGGATTCTTCCTTTGGATTTGATTAAAAGGGTTCCTTAGGATGGGTTTATGATCAAACTAAGGCATCTATGTTGAATTGAGAGAAGTTGAGAGAATATTTAGGCCGGTTTTGGCTGAGCCAAAAGGCTTTGATGGCGTGAATTAGAGGGAAGGGGAGTTCCCTTTTATAAGAGCGGTGAGGGGCACCTTTGGAAAAGCTAGTAATATTATTTTACAATAAATTCATATTCAGTTTCTATTGGCTAAAAATAGGATTATTTAGAGGTTAAGGTGGGTATAGGATGAAAACCACTCAACCAATAGTAATTAGACAGGTTTGGGACACTATATTAACTTTATCTTTTTTATTTAACTCTTAGTTAAATAGTTTGACATTTACCATGTCCCTTTGTATTTTTATATTATATAGTTAATAAACTTACTATAAACTTCCAAAAGACCCCCAAGTGGTCCATTAATAATAAACCTATCATTATATAAGTCCTATAGCCGAACCTTATATTTTTAGGAATATAATATCAATTAATAATATAATATTTTAAAAACTCTCGTATGTCTATTTTGACACTATTTAATAATTGATTTTTGATAAAGTATTAACAACTTTATTAATTCGAACCAATTTCATTTAATCAATCCTAACATGTCATATTGACCAAAAAAATATTTGTATGTCATCAAAACATTCAAATTATATTTATTTTAACATTTATAATACTAATTATTTGATTCATTCATATATAAAGAAAATACTTCATCATTATTGTGTCGTAAATAAATTTAAGTATTCAATGACTAAAAATTATAAATAAAATACCATTATGTAGGAAATATTATTATATTTATAATTAATATTTATAGTTGAAAATATAACATATATAACTATATGTAAAAATTTTTTTGCTAAAAGATATATGCTTATATAATTTTTGTATTTACATTAACTTAATTAATATAAACTATCATTATCACTTACATGTGGACCCATGGGGTCCCAAAATCGACACAAATATGACCATGGTCGTGTTTTTATCAACCCATAGGGTTAGGACACGTTTTAGGGTAATTTATTATTATTATTATTACATTGTTTTGTTACCCTTATTTACCGGATTTACCCTTTAACCATGTTAAATAAAATATTTACCGAAATAATTATTCAAAATGTCTAAAAATAAAAGTTACCTATTTACACAATTTGTACCTCCAGATTATAAATATGGAATCCATTTTTCTAAATTCAAAACACAGAAGTGGAAGAAATTAATTTAAAATTAATTCTCGTTGTTAAAACAAAAAAGTGTGTTTTTAAGAGATAATAACTATCAAAAGATTGGCACTTTCTAATGTCCAGTTTAAATGTGAAATTATGTCCAATGACCAAAATTGGATTAAATGGTAGAAATATAATCTATTTATACTCTAAAATCACTCAAATTCAAAATTTATCACTATTAATTATTTCGATTAAAAATGATGTTTATAATTAAAATTTAGTAATTTTCACTATTCATCAAAATATGAAAGTTATCCAAAAAGTACCAAGAATTCACCCTAAGCCAATTTCAATATTAATAATCCAAAAATGAAGTCCATATTGAATGATAAAATGTATAAAATTTCGAAAAGTGGGTATTTCTATTCATAACGGCTAGTTTGATAGGTTGTGGTGTGTGTTAGAACTCGAAGTTGCGTACAACACACACTACTATATTATTCAAAGAGAAGTGTATTGTGGAAGCTTGGGGTGTTACAAAACATCTCCACATGTGGTATAATATGAATAATAGGGATAATGAAGCAATATCTCTAGTGCCAAGGCGATCCAATCGCCACCATCAAACATAGATTCCTATTACATCAATTGATATTTCTGAAGAAGAAAGGGGACCTGAAGAGGATCACAAGTCAGACAGTGTTGAATGTACTCCATAATAAACCATATCGAGATTTAATTATGTTCAACCTTCAGCCATTCATTATTTGGAGAGTGTGACTCATGATCTTAGTGATGCATGGGGATTCCTCCAGCAGGGCATTCGAAGAGCATATTTGGGTGACATTAAGGAACCTTCTAATTGCAATCCAGCCAATAACCAGGCAGAAGTATAAGAGTAAATTATGGATTTGGAGGCTTTAAAATATGTAATTGATGAATAAATCCCAGCCTCTAAACAAGTATCTCATATTATAGACATAGGAATACGTGAAGGGGTAATTATTTACCCTAAGGATGAATGGGATATTTATGTTAATAATGAGAACATATTTTAATTTTCATTTGTCTCAAATTTTCCTTACCATTAATCATCATTAATCATGATGAAATGTATTCTTGCAGCTTAAATTCAGGAAAAGAATTTCTACACCAGTTCTTGGATCACCAAGGTGTGGGGCTGCAAGTTCTCCCATTGATGCAATGAATGATCCTCCCAGGTCTCCAGAACAATCTCCATGAGAGAGAATTATGATTGGGGTAATGGAGACTGATAATCCTTAGCCATTACCTCAAGATTCTCCCACCAAAATTAGTGTTTCTTTTTCTCCAAATTCTTTTGAAATGAAATGAAAGCGAGAAATGTGATTGATACGAATTGTTCTCCCAAAGAGTAAGTATTTATAAAATCCATAAGGCATTTTATTTTTCTCAATACACTCTGGAAATCACCTTTATCCTCTTGCAGGGTCGGTGTCTCTCTCCTCGCTCAAGGGACTAAGAGTTGATTCTTCTAGACTAGAGAAGGAAACCCTAGGAGATACCCAAGTTCATTTTGATGAATCTGCTATCTTAGCAGATAAATCATCAAAAGATTCATCTCTACCCGTTCACAGCTCCACTGAGAGAGAGAGAGAGAAAAAAGTAATAGTAAAATCAAATACATTTCTCTTGAATATTAAAATCTTTTCTAATATTCTTATTTTCAACATATTTCAAATAATTTTTCTTTTCCAATGGGTCCTGACATAACCAATGTTGATATTCATATTGCTCCAGAAGAATGGAATGAAGACCCAGGTCAAT
Organism: Viscum album; assembly: GCA_963277665.1. NCBI lineage: Eukaryota > Viridiplantae > Streptophyta > Magnoliopsida > Santalales > Viscaceae > Viscum > Viscum album. The sequence continues at coordinate 1,204,424,403 of OY728135.1, forward strand.
CTGACCTAAATACTAATGTTGGCCCAAACCTATAAATATCTGATGATTTTGTAACAATTGAAGATAAAATGGAACAAAATGTCAGTGAAACCATTTTGGTCATCAACCAGCATTTGTTAAATACCTTAAATGGAGAGTATGCTATTACATTCCATGCTACATACACTAAAATGAATGAATCCCTTAATCCAACTATGGATATTCCAGGTTCCATCAAGGAGTTTGGGGATTCTCATGATGAATTTCCCAGATAATTTCCATATTCAGGCATTTTACATACACAATTGTTATTCTTTACATGATTATTTACATCAAAGTTCACCTTATGTAGCATTATCTTTAGAAAATGATTCAAAGGATCTTTAAGAACGGGGAATTACACTCTATCATTATTTTTTAAGAGATCGAGAAACATCTACAGAGGACCCTCCATCAAGAGATTCTCTAGAGCCTTCAATTATGATAATTGGGTAAACTCAGGTGAATACCCCTTCTCAAGAAACATCTACTCAACATGCTGAAGGTGAGAATACTGGGGATGAATTCAATCAAGTAGCCAACTCTATTTTTGGTAAATATCATAGGTTGTCTGTATCATACTTGGTTTCTTCCATTTTACTAAAATTGACAATGACCTTAATTTATCATTTAGGGTTATCAGCTTCCACAGTAAGATCAGAAGGTGAAGCTTCCATGTCGACTCAGACATCAGCAGAAGGCGAAGCTTCTACCGTTCTGAGAGAAGTACAACATGGCATATCCTTAAGTGATCTGTTTCCAGAGTAAATTTTACCTCATGGTAGTGAATCATATTTAGACTGAGACATGCAATATTATATTGGCTTGGAACATAAGTAGACATGGAGAAATGTTTGGATCACATTTCCAGAGAAGCCTTTAGATGAACTATCATCCCATTTTTTCAAACTCCCAACATTTTTTTGGGTATTGGGATTTGGTGGATTTAATTATCGACCAATCTATGATGTAATGAAAGAGACCATTAATTGATGGGAGAAGTATCATAAGCTATGGAATGATTTTTAAAAGGCTAAATGGGTCATCAATTTTGAGAGCTTCTAAGCTACAGTATCTGAGGAAGAAGTATATCATAAAAATAAATCAATTTAAATCTGCAAAAAAATTAAATAATCCACGAGGGAGTCATTATATATTCAACCACAATAGGATTATTTTCATAAAAAACTTTATAAATTAAAATAGACATTGATAGAAACCCAATTATAGGGGATAACTGTCATTTAAACTACTAAGAAACACTTTGCTAGGCCGAGGAGGCTGGAGTTGCTCAGCTATCCCAACTTCAACAGGCAGCTGATAAGGCTTATGATGTTGTTCGTCATTTGAAGAGTCATTTCTAGAGTTTATTTTAAAACATGATAGAGAGGCTCTATTTTGTGGATGTCCCTCTTATTTCATATAAATGGGAGAAATATTTTCTTCAATCATATATATGTTCTCATTATTGTTTATTTGTTTCAATATTAAAGGTAATGATGATGATTACTTTTCTTAATCATCAAACCTTAATGTTAGACAATCATGATTACAATGACAAGAATGGGAGTGCTCAGAATTTTCTTATTAAACCAATGGGTTGGATGAGCATTGTTTTATTTTTGATGTAGTTATATGGACAATCCCACAACCTTCATATTTTTTGACGTTCTATTTCTCAATATTACCTAAATCATACAAAATATATGTTTAGAGACCTAAGACTCGAATTTTGTTCTGAGTTCCCATTCTGAGTTTTCAATCATGTGCGTACTACATGTTTTGTTGTTTTCAGTATAGATTCATGCATGTTGGACTATAAAGGTCTTTAGTTTAAGGTAGAAATATCTTTGATCATAAATTTGAAATTAAATCCCAAGAAAGACTCAGTGACTAAAAATTTCTACAATATTATTTAAATATTTACATGGGGAATCCTGAGCCATGAATTCTTTGGTAACCAAATTTAAAACTTTTATCAATATATGACCCTTCCATGAATGAGTCTATATTATTTGACAAACCTGTTATAGTAGTTTTATCATCTAGGGCTAAATGGGGAATATCATACATTGCCAATTTATTGAATCTTTTTACTGACAGGATCGTTATGTTGGAAACTTATGCAAGGCCACCTAAGGGAATGTGCTTCATAGTTAGGTAAAGAGTTCTTAAGAAGTTAATATTTAACTATTGATAGAAAAGGTAAAATAATATTTGGGTGAATCAAGACCACCGTGGGTGGATTTGCAAAGGAAATTGGATTTTAAGAATAAATGGATATTTTATGCCGACATATGTCATGAATAGGGAAACCACTTATATAAAAAAATTGTATTAAGAATGGTAAAAATTTATCATAAGGGGTAATTTCTGATATAGAACTATGAAATTTTAATTCATGTAGTGATGACATTGTACTATGTAGTTTTATGTCAAGAAGTGAGGAAATTCAGTGTCTTTAATTTATAATCTTTATCGTTGACAAAGGTATGAAACTCTTCCAATTTCTTGATTATTTTTCAGGAAACTTACTATTATATTTATTTATGTAAGGTAAAATTGTAAACTATGATTTGAGATTTTCTATATCTAAAGAATGTTATGGAAAAAGGGATAAATTCATTAGAAGAAATCTTTTCCAAGAACGAAGTTACCATTATATTACAAACCTATTACGGGGGTTGTATTATCCTGGGCTAACTAAGGTATATGTTTCATATCCAAATAGGGGAATCATTTGACTAACATACTTATTATGTTGGAAACTTTTATGCATGGCCACTTAAGGGAACATACTACATAGTCAAGCAAAATAGATCTTAAGAATTTTGACATTCTATTGCTAAAAGATGAAGAAATTTTATTGAGATTTAGATTCCTTGAAGCACATATCATTGTTTATAGAGAAAGGAACCAAAATATAGATATGGTATTTCCATCCTTGATTTCTAAAAAATTGGAGGAATATGACTTTTATAATTGTTTGACCCAAACATAGGAGGTATGATGTATATAGTTTAAGGTCATGCAACTAAGAAAAAAAATTTAAACCATATATGATATGTGCCCAAGTGATTCCAAGGTTATTTCATATTGGTTTTCACACAGGGAGAGGAACATGTGTAAACCGTGGTCTTGAGGACTTTCAGATTAAGTGAAAGATAGTGGGATAAATATTCCTAAAAATGTTTAAAATACAGATTCTTGTATATTTTCCTCAAATATTGAATGGTAAAAAGACACTATAACCAAGAAAAAAATTATCATTACTTAACCAACATGTTATTGGGGTCGTATTATGAAAGGACAACTTTGGAATATTCTGCATAGCCAAATAGTGGCCACTTTTGACTGACTGTCATGTTATGTAGTCAACATATGTAAGGACACCTATGGGTGCATGTTTTATAGTCTGAAAAAAATGATTTTCATGTATTAGAAAATCTATCACCAGAAACCACAAAAAATATTATGAATATCTGGAAATATTCAAGATTAAGAGTGTGAAATATTGAAGATAATTATTCTTAATATAGGTAAGAAATATTTGAATCAATATTGGCCATGAGTTTAAAGTCCTTTACATATATCATACTCATATGTAAAATGGAGACTTTCCTTTTTTTCCTTTTTAATAGACATTGTAATGTGCAGTTTAATGTCTTGCAATGAGGACATTATACGATGTAGTTTTAAGCCATACAGTGAGGAAATTGATAGTCCCATAAGAAATTGAGACACATTATTTGTATAAATATTCCTTTTACCCAATTCCTAGGCCCACGTGAGCTATGGTTGGTGTGAGAATAAAGGAGAAGTAAGGGATTCTTCTATAACACAAAGGTGAGAGAAGTGAAGAATATGGGTGTTAGATTTCCATGCAGTTTAACGTCATGCGGTATGGATGAAAATGAACCAATGTGAAAAGAAAGACATTTTATATCTGGACCAAGGAATAAAACACAAGTGTCGCTACTTGTTTTGTGGAGGGAAAGAATCAATCCATATGTAATCCATTAAATATTCCCTATAAATATTTTTATTTCTACATAAGGAATAAAATGGTTTTTTATCATGGATGGGCCCATGATTTGAGATCTAGACGTCTCTACATATTTCATATAGATGAGAACCAAGCTTTAAATATCTCTTTAAAAATTCATTTCCCACACCATTCGAGTATACATGGGAGATAAGGGCATTAATACATTCTAGAAGAATGGTAAAATTTAATAAACAAGATGGTATGAAAATCAAATCATGTATCTTAAAAGAGAACTATGTATAGATCTAGTTGATATACAAGAGAAGAAAAAGGGAAATAACAAAATTTGTGAATGTGGTAGGCCCTATGATTGTAGATCTAGGTGTCTCTATGTATCTCAAATAGATGAGAATTAATTCACATGTAGTTCTTGAAATAGGGTCTGAATGTGGATCTGACTAAGATATATGGAAGGAAAGGACTCATGTGCCACCGAGGACTAGAAATTATATCATTGATTCTAGCTTATGGAAGCTCCTAGAGTCAAGTAGAGAAGATGTTAACCGTATAAATAGTGTCATACTGTTTAACATCAGGGGACAAGGGAAAAAATTCTATGCATTTTAATATCATGTAGCATGGATTCTTATTGATGTTATGCAGTTTAATGTATTGAAACATGGAATTTTTACTGTGTAGTTTTAAGTATGGAATAAAGTACATGGGGGGTTGTGTAGTTATAAGTATTGCAGTAAGGATGTGGCAGCTGTGTAGTTTTTATTCTTTCTGCGAGGACATGGGGTGTGTAGTTTTTATCATTGTAGTGATGACGTGGCGGTTGTGCAGTTTTTAGTCTGACTGCAAGGATGTGGGGGTAGTGCAATTTTTAGTCTTGAAGCAAGGACGTGGGGGTTGTACAGTTTTTAGTCTTGTAGTGAGGATGTGCGGGATGTATTGTTTTTCGTCTTGTAGTAAGGGAATGGGGGTTATTCAGTTTCTAGTCTTACTACGAGGACGTGGGGGTTGTGCAATTTCTATTCTTGCAGCAAGGACATGGGGGCTCTGTAGTTTTTAGTCTTGCAGCAAGGATGTGTGGGGTTTTGTAGTTTGTAGTCTTGTAGTGAGGAAGTGGGGGTTGTGTAGTTTTTAGTCAGGCAGCAAGGACGTGGAGGTTGTGCAGTTTTTGGTATTGCAGCAAGGATGTAGGGGTTGTGTAGTTTTTTGTATTGCAGTGAGGACATGGGGTGATACTACATGAAGTATTTCTTCAAAAATATTGCATTGGTTGGAGTTTTAATAATCTCTACATCCATTGAGATTATGGAATAATCTCCATTTTTAGTAGACCTTATGTATGGAATAAGGCCCTTCCCACTTTGGCTTATGATTTGGAGGTTTCCTTCCTAGTATCATTCGACTCATGATGGAACATACCAATTCTCCTTAAAGAAAAGAATAGAGGTGACCTTTCTTGTTAAAATCTCACGCTATTCTATTCTGGTATACTTCCAAGTGATGCAAAGTGAGAAATCTTTATTCGTCTAACACCTCCATCTCATCAAACCATTTCTAAAACTTCTCATTTATAGAAAACTAATAACTGGTTGAAACTCTAATTGAAGGTAGTTTAATTTCAATTGAAAAAATTTCTTCTGTTCTCTAAACCAATGAATAAGTTTTTTTCTGTGTGGTAGTACAGGTAGTAGTGTGATAAGCCCATAAATCATGAAAAAGTTTATTAGGCATGATTTCTTATCATTATCCACTATTTTCTGAGGTATATTTGATGGTGTCTTATTTAAGGCCACTATCTATCCATTGGATATTGCACGATAATGATATGAATGGTTGTATTGTATATTATTCCCTTGATATAACTTCTTTACCTCAACAGAACAAAAATTGGAGCCATTTCCATCAAAATCGTATGGCGGACACAAAATCTGGTGATGATGTAAATTTTGACAAAACTAACAATGCATTTGGATCCCAATTCATTGAGAGGTATTTCCTCAGCCCATTTGGTGAAGAAGATAGTTTCAGTAATAATATTCCTGAATTGCTTAGTTTTGGCTAGAGGGTAAGGTCCTACTACATCGATTTCCTATGTGGCAAATGGCCAGGACAATTTGACTGTATGTAGAAACTCTGGGGGTTGATGAATGAAGTTGGAATGCACGTGGTAGGGATGATAATTCTTACAGAAATTTGTACTATCCTGTTTCATTGATGGCCAAAATTATCAAAGCCTTCGTACATGATTTAGAGTTTGTACCCAGACTTATGGGCACCACAAGCTCCTAAATGCACTTCTTTCATTACAACTATAGTCTCTTATCCATCGATACATATGAGGAGGATTCGGTCAAATCCTCGTTTGTAAAGGATCGTCTGGTGGTCTGGACTATCATAAAGAGTAAAATTGGCTACTCATCGTCAAATATATTATTTTTCATCCCTATCTTATGGAAGTACCTCATTTTAAAGGTATTCCACAATGAGTGTTCTCCATCCCAAGGAATGACCATATGGATCAGAAATAGGGCTAATATCATTTTTTGTTCACCACTCTGGGATGACCTAAAGGTGAGACCATATGAAAATGGCCTACGCAAATGATTGTCTCATCCCGATTTGGATCTGCCAGGGCTATATCTGTATTATTCAGTGCATCATCTTAGGTATTTTGTGATCACGGGACATAAGACAATGTCATCTCTAAGGTAAATTCATCCATTCACCATCTGACTTAATCACATAATGGGATTAAATCTTCATTAATGATATAATATTCCTCATTGATTTTTTTTATTACCAGTGTTGAATAACCTTTCACTTTTAAGTGATTCACTTTCACTTGATGTTATAATTCCAAACCTATGATGAGAGCTTGATATTCCACCTCATTGTTGGTATCACCATTCGAAAACAAGAAATAATAATGAAACGTTGCCTTTTCAAGGGAGATAAGTATAATTCCTAACCAAACGTTATTGAGTTTAGGGTTTTCCATTCTCTTTTCTGTTGGAATTATAGAGGCACCATCAATGTACATTTCCCATGTTTGGGATTATCTTGAATAGAGAAGACCTCTTAATTAGGAAGTTTAGTATTCAATGATATATCTTCCATAGAAATAAGTTCATCATCGATGTCATCCAAAGCATGGCCTTTTATTGCCATTGGAGGCACAAACTGGATGTCAAGCTATTGCAGAATAACGGCCCACCATGACAGACCCCATGTAATCATAGGACGACTAATGATAAATTTGAGTGGGTTATTGCGATACTCTAATTTAACCTCATGATGGTGCATGTAGTGCCTCAATTTATGCACTAAAATGATTAATTCTAGCCATCCCTATTCAATACATAAATACCGAGTTTCCACATCAACCATAATTAGATTAAGACAGTAAAGGTTGTTTGCATTCCCCACATCATTCTTTTGGAAAAAAAGGCACCCAGTGATCGCTCTAAATCTTTCACATAAAGAATAAGTGGTCTTCATTCAACAGGTTTCATTAATACTAGTGGAATCAAAAGATTTTAATAGGTATATCAAATGCTTCTTGGCAGTCTTTAGTCCATTGATAAGTGACTTCCTTCTTCAATAATCTAGTGAAGGGAAAATACATTCCTTCCAAATTGGCTATGAAGCACCGTATATAGGCTAAATGTCCTAGGATTCCTCTTAATTAGTTCAAATTTTAATGATGATACAAACCAAGGATTGAATTTGTTTTCTTCGAATCAATATCGATACCACAATGGCGTACAATGAAGCTAAGAAAATTTCTAGATGTTACCTCAAATGAACATTTGAAGGGGTTAATATTCAAATTCTATTTCCCAAGTTTATTTAGTAGGATCTCCAGATCAGTCAAGTGATTGGAACATTTTTGGGATTAGACCACAAAATCATCCACATAACATTCAATAAATTTCCAAAAAATGGCTTTGAAGATATAGTTCATGGAACATTGATACTTTACACCTGCTTTCATTAATCCAAAGGGCATTACCCTATAGTAAAACACACCTTGAGGGGATTTTAAGGTTTTAGATCCTTCATAATCTAGGGCCATATAGATTTGATTATACCTATAGTATTCATCCATAATGGAAAGAGCTTCATTTCTAGCTATTGCATCGATTAAAAGCTCTGTGATCGAAATTGGAAATTCATCTTTAGAACAATTATTGTTAAGATCTATGATATCAATGAAAACTCTTATTTTATCATTCTTATTCTTCACTGGGATTATAATTTCCAGCCATTTGGGATATAGAACCACCCTGAAAAAGTTATACTTTATAATCTTATCAACTTCAGCTTCAATTTTAGAGGCATGAGTTGGGTGTGTTCTTCTTACTGCTTTCTTGAATCCGCAATGTTCTTGTGGAAAACCCAAATGATGGGTGGCTACATCAGGATTATGCCCTCGATTTTCTGTATAATTACCAGAAAATATATCTCTATGTTCATAAAAGAATTAAGTATACACCTCTTTCTCTTTAGAGGTGATGGCCATAGTAATTAGAGTGGGGCATGGATCTTCTTCTGTACCCAGATTTTTTTCTCTAAGCTTATCAATAGTGGTAGAGACACCTTCCTCAAATGTTGGATGAGAATCCATGAGATCTTCCTATTCTTCTTCATTACGTTTTACTTCTTCTGTTTCAACTTGCATATAAAACGATAACGAAAATTTTCTTGAATTAAGGATGAAGTAAATATTTGAACACCCTGAATAAGAGGCCACCATTTCTAACCCTATTGCTGATGAAGGGTATTTTTGAGGTAATAAAGAAGAGATGATGGATTGGGAATCAATATCTCATTATTCCTATAACATTTCTACAACTTATTCTATTTTGACTGATGAAGTAGAGGCTTTTTGTAGTTCAGTGGATGAAATGAAGATATCTCCATTTAAGCATCCATCACTGCCTAGTGGATCAATAATTTCTTTCATGATATCAGGCTCAACTGCCGCAATTGATATTATGAAATTCATTGGACGTATTCTTGGATTTGGTTTTACCTTTTCAATTAGATTAATAGGTAACACATAATCTATACTCAAATGTACAAATGAAATTTTTGGGATCTTTTCTATTCCATTCAGAGAATTAACTCTGGTTATTTTTCTTTGTCGTGGATCTCATTCCCTTTGTGTGATAAAACACTGCCTCAATGTATTGAGAATCAGAAATTTTAAATGGGGCCTTTTCATCATATAATTTCTCTATTTAACCATTGAAATAGTATTTAAAGCATTGGTGGTATGATGATTGTATGGCTACATGCTGGTGTAGCCAAGGCATTCCAAGAAGAATGTTGAAGGCTAGGTCCTAACAAACAACCCTGAAATCTGAATTAGACACAAGAACTCTAAATCTAGTACTATGTATAATATCTCCAAGAGGTTCTCTATAATTCTTGTCATATCCATGCTATAATAATGTGGATGGAGATAATTCATATTTTTTCAGGCCCAATCGATGATGTATACGAACGGGAATGAGGTTGACTCCGAAGCCGTTATCAATGAAGGATTGTTGGATGTCTATCTTATTTTCCTTTCCAGTTAATACAATGGTCTGATATGCCCATGTAAAACATCATTTTCATCTTCATCTGTAAAAGATATGATTTCATTACAGTTTTTAGAATCATTCTCTATACTGTAAACCTCGGCATCAAAAACATTGGTTTCAAACTCTTCAGTACTTGAAAAAGCCTCAATATGTACTTCTCAATATCTTTTGATAGATTCAAGGCATCCAGAATTTACAAATTCATGGGTACATGGGATAGTTGTTTCAAAACATAATATTTTTTTTCCATTGGTTAGCTTTTCCCAACATGAAGATGTGGTTTTTCAGGTGCCTTGGTAGTTGATGCTTCAGATGTAGATGTATCCTATATCGGAGTATAAGTTGAAATTACTCATTTATTTGGTAGATTAGATTGGTTAGGTCTATTTAATTTCTGAGAGGAATATGGTGTGACTTCTAATTTTTCCTCCAAAATATTCCTATCAAAAAAGAGCCTATCTTTATTAGAAGAAACCCCTTGTTTTTGTTGAGCCCGCTGATAGGATCTTCCTCAAATTTCTGCTGCATAAATGGTTTGAGCAGACGTAGAGTTAATATTGCGGTTTCTAAAATTATCATTTATTCACCTGTATCCTCAACCTTGTACTCTTCCTCTAGTTCCCCAATTATTTACAAGGAAATCTAGATCATTATAGTCAGAATCACTATTGGAAAAATGATCCATTAAGTGCATAATGTTGATAGAACCAATGATCAATTCTTCATCTGATGAGGATTCTTCCTGAAAGGTTAGTTCTGGTTGTGCCGTTTGGTGAGGAGGTGCCCATACTTTTGAAGTAGCTGGAATGAAATCTACCAGGGTCATGGATAACATTGCCCTTGACATGATCTTGTCTTCTTCTGAATACTATTTATCCTTCTGATCACCTCGATTCGTTGAGTGTTGACCTTTTTGATTAAAGTGGTTTTAATGTGGCAAGAGATTTGGAAGACACAATTATTTGTTTCGACTATGTTCATAGAATTTCATGATTTCTTTTGATCATTTTTCTGATAATCCAATCATCATATTTATGCACATTTTCACTTGTGATTTTCTGTCATTCACCTTCTTCCTCTAGATCAGTAGCATTAACACATGCTACATGAGATGACAAAATTTTCAGTTTCACTTACCAGAGTCTAACATTTTTTTGAGGATTTCCTTGAAAACATAAAACACTTGAATGGGATTCCCTTACATCTGGTTAAAGGGAAAATAACTCAGAATATCTTCATCTCTTTCTTTTTTAGGTTTATTTGGACCTGGAAAATGAACCAATTTTTTTTCCAGATCTGAGATGAAGTAATATGATACTTTTTTCCGAATGAAATAAACTTTTCCTTTTTATCAGTCAAACTATTTCTGCCTTTGATCTCTATGATCATCTTGATGAGGTGGTCATTTCTCTAGACACTCTACAAGTACATCCCTTCAATATGATGAAGGTTTTGAAGTGGAAGTAGGTAAAAGTGCTTCCTTGAGTGTACCTTTAGAAGCATCTTCTTTACATGTAATCCTTCCCAAAGGTGCTTGAATTACAATAGTTTTATTATTAGTTTCTATAATAGAATATTCCATCTGTTCAGAAACAAAAGTAAGGTCTTGAAGCCCTCTTGTTTATTTTACAGGGATCAGTGGTGTTTCTAACTCATCAAGTATATTTTCCACACAAATTGGAAGAAAATCTTCTTGAGTGAGTGCCAAACTTAAGGAATATGTTGGTCTTTTCCATCACGCAATGAAATATTTTACTCTTTTATTATCCATTTTTGTACAATTGTTAAGATAAAAAACATTTGTCTTTGGTAATGTTGATCTGAATTGAAGACAAAATTTTGGATGAAGATCTTCCCATCCAGTAAATAATCAGGATTGCAAACTTGTGTTCCATACAAAAGTTTGTCCCTATAGTGACTACACAAAACACCCGAGTTTTACTACTTCTTGTAGTTTAAGAGTCCCCATCATAGGGTCATAAAGGGAAATAAAATGTGTCAAGTGTTGTTCAAGTTCTACAGAACCATTAAATATTGGGAATGTGGTATTGACAAAATTTGGTGGGGGAGGAATCTGATCCACCCATTTAGGGTAAGTTTTTTTTTCTGGTTGTGTCACGAACCAGCCCGGGTCGACCCAGAACCGGTCACCCGAGCCGGTCCGCGGAAAGTCCCGAGGGGCGTTCCCGATCCCCCCAGGATGGTAACTAGTACCGGGCATCAAAAGTAAACTACTGGGAAGGATTTGGCCCATAAAAGATAAATAGATAAACAAGAATAAACGGAATAATAAAACGGAACTCGAGTAGTGCAAAAAGAAAAATAAACAGTACGCCACATCAAACCTCTATGTGACCATCCAGGTCACCTCCCAAGAAAAATTTGACCTTGCTCCAACAATGAGCAACTCAACTGAGAGAAACCTAATCAACGAAGAAACTGGAAATTGAAAAGATGAAATATATGCGTGAGTAAAAAAGTACTCAGTAGGTGAGCCCAACAACAAATCCCAAAGCACTGCCAGTAAATAACGAATCTACAAATTCTAGGTTTGAACTAAATTGTATAAAAGTAAGATTTCATAATGTTTCACATGAAAATAAAAACACGAGACATTACCCTTATACTTTTTCAAAAGATGAATTTCTTTCATTGGTGCCAAATTCATTTTAAAAGAGAAATAAGTGCTACATTACCAAATTTTACACAAAGAGAATAACGCATTTTCATTTTAAAACCATTTTCACAACGTAAAAGTATAATCTATAAAGAACAACTGGAAGTAAACATGCATGGAAAAATCAAGTAACCATGTGTGGTCCTAAACATCCTTAGAAAACCCCTAGACGTACTCGGGTTCAGACTACCTGCCGACATGGTACTCCATAGTCAATAACCAACTGGCCGCCCTAACAGCCAACCATTGTCACTCCCCACAAGGCCTTACCTACCAAGGGGGGACTAACCCGCCTAATCGGGTTTATCCAGCAACTGTCACTCGATTCTCTAAAAGACACCCAGGAACCCACGGTAGTTTTAATAATATTGTGTATGTGGGAGGCCCTCGCACGTGTGACTCATCTCACCGCACTTTCCAACCCCTTACACGGACACCGCTACATGACAACCCTCGAAGGGAAGTCCCTCTGTAGAGATGCCCCATAAGTATGTATATATATATGTAGTCAATTCACAATCAATAAAATGCCAAACGGGCCACCACATCAATTACGTTTAGACCATTTAGTACCAAAGTGTTTCCAAAAGATATGACACGCACCATCACGTTGAAAACCAGAAAAACATACTTTGAAATTCATTTAAGGAAAACCAAACCACCACTGAAAAGTTCCAAAAAAATACAATTTAAAGGCCAAATAGGCATTTCTTCTATCCAAGTTTTTCACGAAAATAACCACTTTCCATAAATGATACACCCTCCATTTCACACACACCAATAATCTCAAAACACTATTCAATAAGACTTTCACATTTCATTTATTACTCATTTAGAAACATCAGAAGAAAGTCACACAATTAAATCCATGAAAATATTTTCAGTGTGATGCAGGAAGAAAACAGTTTTTAATTTATAGTCCCGACTCTAGCAATAGCTATCCAGTGCTATTATAATTTATCGAAAAATAATGAAATGACAAGGAATAAATAAATTTGTAAATTTAAAAGCAAGTGCAGTGGGAGACCTACCTCAGCTTGCTATCCAAATGCAACGGTGTGTCGCGCCTCGCACAAACGCACAAACACACGCACGTCGATGACCACCGTATCACGAGGTTATCTTTCCAACGCGCTGCATCAAACGCACAAAAACTGAAATTACACAAACTCAAACTTAAAGCAAAACAAACAAGCAACCCATGTGAAAGAACCACCGAATTATAATAATTTATATAAAAGAACTAATATATATATATATATATACATATATATTTATAAATATATACACACAAATTATAAACGTTGATATAAAATAATTTGAGTAAGAAACAAATAAAAACTCACCTAAAATCGAAAACCGAACTCAACGACGCAAAACACCCCACAGGTCACTATATAAACAATAAAATGTGCAAAACAACATCTAGTGTACAACTAAATAGGCATAGAATATAATTGCTTCAAAACATAGTTTCAAACAAAAACTATAAATTCTGAAACACCAAAATAAGTTACGCAATGATAACATAAACACGCGAATCATAGAATAAAATTTATTTAAAAAAAATCAAGCATCAAAGGAAATGCAATGGAAAGGAAAACCATGGATTCGCCTACCTCAGAAAAGCACAGACACAACAAACTTCGACTGATGGAAGAACAACCTATGCGTAGCAACTAATCTCACCCAACAGCGAGAAAAACACAGAAACACAACACGTAGAAGAATTTCGATTAGCCAAACTGAATAAACCAATAATTAAAATAAAGTAAACACATGAATAAATAACTAATTAATTATACTTAATGGATGGCTGGAGATTCCTGGCCGGTGCGGAAGAAGGCCAGTGTGACAGGGTAAGGTGACTGGTCGGAGGTCCTTCGAGGGGGCTGTTGGCCGTGTCGGGATGGAATATGTAGGGTGAGTGGAGTTGGGCGATGGTGGTCGGGATGCAGCCAGAGGGCAGGGTGGATCGGTGCGTGGCGCGGGTCTGCCGGAAGCCGGAGGTGGGTGTGGCCAAGGGAAGCAAGGTGCGAGGCTGGTGGGAGTGATGTCGAGATAACGGGATGTCGGGTGCTGAGGGGGAACGGGGTCGGACGGTGCGACATAGTCGCGGGAACGAGAGGGCAGCGAGGCGGGGCGCCAGGGGGAGAGGGCAGTGCAGGGTCGAACGGCGCAGTGAAGGGGCAGGGGTGCGGAGGGAGGCCGACGGCCTAAGGGAGCGGCGGAAGTGGGAGAAGGGGCCGGCAGGGTAGCGGCCGGGACAGGGGGAGATGGGGCGGCGCGACACGCAGAAGGGAAGGGGGGGCTCGCGAAAATGGGGAGGAACATGGGTGCCAGGTTAGGGTTGTACTTTTAGGGTTTTTAATTTTTTTTTAATTTTTTGTTAAACCAATAATATCTATAATGATAATAATAATAATAACTATATTAATAATAATAAAATTTATAATAATAATTGTAAAATTTATATTTAAAATAATAATAATGACGATAATAATAAAACCTTATAAAAAATAGTAAAACCTTATAATAATAATAATAATAAAATATATAATAATAATAATAATAAAACTTTATAATAATAATAATAATAATATAAATAACAAAAATACAACACAAAATTCTAAAATTTGAACGCTGGGTGAACACAGTCACCTCGGGCCAAACGCATGGTCACCGCTAATGATGCGATGACCGCGCACTGGCGCGAAACCCTTCAACACAAATAAACATTGAAAATTTCCTACCGAGACCAAGAAAAGAGTAAAATAAGGGCATCTGCAGTCGGGGTGTGACAAGATGAATTGGATGATGTCGTTCTTCCATGGCTTCCAATCGAGTCATTAATTCCTCAATTGTGTTTATAAGCATTTGGGGAATATCCAGATGAGTTGGAACCTATGAAGGTACAAAAACTGGAGCTTGAGCATTTGAAATGACCAGAAAAACCACTAGTCATGGTGTTGGTATTTTCCTTGGATAACCCACAGGAAAAGGCTTATCAAGATGTGTTTGATCCTCCCATGGTTGTGTACCCAATATAGTGAATTCATTATCTGCATCTATAGTTACTAAAAATCCTCTTTGTCGGGGAGTTCCTACATGATGTGCAAGTTTAGGACCTACCTAGGGAGTACATTTAGTTGAAATGCTATTTTGATGTAACTATATATTGTGTCTTTTCAACTCTTTCATTTACTCTTATTGCTGTGAAAATCTCTCTTCAAAGAAAAGATCTTGACCTTCCCTTGTGGAAAACTGATAGGCAATCTTAATTTTACCTTTCCTCTTGTTAGATGCCTTTCGGAGGGGTGTGATATGGTTATTTGAAGTAATATCTAGATTCTGGGTAATCCTCTGATTTCGAGAACGTACACCTTCTTTATTTTCTTCAATGTGTACCGTATTATGGATAAGAACTTCATCTTTTGATTCCCCTGAACTAGACTCTTTTCTTAGAGGATCTTTGTGAATGGTATTAATGAATGTTATTGATGCATAATGCATTGGGGGCATTTTGTCAGTTTCTTTGTAATATTGTCTCCCTCTGTATCATCTATGAGACTATTTTCTCCTATATGCTGAATTCCTGGTAATATTTTGGTGAATAGTAACCCAAAGGGAATCCTTGGATAGTTCGGCTATTCTCTATCTTTGTGGATTCTTCCCTAATCATAAGAAAACCAACTTCTATAGAGGGAAATTTAGATGTGAAAAATTCACCAGCCTTGCAGGTTGGGGTTGTTCATGTTCTTCTTCATCAAATTTTTGAACTTTGTTTAATGAATTTGAAGGTCAAATTAAATGATCACCCAGCCTTGCAAGATGGGATGATTCTGGAATTGACATGAATGAAATTCGTGTAACTACTCTTCTGATTATATGAATTTTTTCAGATATTAGCTGGGTCCATTATTTGAAAACCACTCAAATCACCTGTTTCGGATGATTGATGTGCTATTTTAGAGAATTTTATTCTCTGACGGCTGACATCCCCTAAGAGGGATGCCTACTCAAGATCATCAAATGCTTGATGTAAAAGTAACTCAAAAACTTTTTCCATTTGGACTGACTTTAATGGGATTTGGTTCTGGCCTGTTCTTGAGCATACATTCTATTACATACAAAATCTATTGATTTTGGCTGACCATGGGCAATAAAATTTCATGAGGCCACTTTTGGCAGACATTATTGACTCTAGATTATATTTAAATTCAATTCTCTCTGTGCACCTCATCCTCTGATACAAACACCTGATGAGGTATCATAAATTAACTATCATAGCCTCTTTATAGCATTGATACATGCACGTTGAAGGGTTATATACATCTTTTCAGCCTTTGGATGCTGGTAAACTGAGAGAGATTCCAAGTCAAGTTGGTGTTTCAACACTTCTATTACCTTTACATGATTTTTATATTCATCATTTGGTAATAATTTGGTTTTCAATTGACAAAGAGTCTTCCATAAGTTTAAGTGAATATCATGAATATATTGTTCTATCATCAATTCTGCAACGTTATACTGAGAATTTTCCAATGACTAGAACATGATTGAAATTTCTCAATTAGCCAATTGTTTTCTCATGTTTAACATTTCCTCATCGTATTTTACTAGATATTTCTCCACTTTTTCTGACCAAAGTGGATGCACTATATTAGAAGACAAATAACCCAAGAAAGGATCGATGAATAATCATTCCCTTAAGATGTATTCTGGTTGAGAAAGTGAATCGCCAATTAATGATGATGAATCAAACATGATTGATCTTTATGTTTTCATGTTCCTCGAGATATGAGGGCTTTCCCATCGATACATTATCAATTATAAAATTATATTGAAAATGAAAAATACTATTGTGGAGAGGAATTTCTCCCCAAATACCATCATGGGGAGGATCATCATGGTGGATTACAGTAAGGAATGAATCCTTAGGATCTTTGATCTTTTGGCCACATGGAGGGTTTTCATGGATATAATATAGAGTTTTGTGCTCTCTATTGACATAATTCTCATGAATAAATCCTTCACGATAATGTTTCTAATGTAGAACTTCATAATTACTGCTACCACCCCCATAATTTGGAAATGAGAGGGTAGGAGCTTAAGCTACAATAGAAAAATGTATGGGGGATTTAAGAACTCCAGGATTAAGAGGATCTAGATTACAGAATCAATCTTCATTTTCCTACCATGTTTGTAGAGATTTATTTTTGGATTCACTCTTACACTAAGTTGGGGCCACTTTCTGTGAAAAGTGGTTATCATGGGAAAGTTTATGTTCCTACCTTGGATTGGTTTCCAGAATGGACCGATTACCTCTAATTGGAAAGGGTGTATATTCCTAATCTTGTTATCTGTGTGATATGGGGGAGTATGCCACATGACCCTCCTGGACAGGAATAGAGGTGTGTGCCTACTTAGATATGGAATGCTGATGTGTCCTATCATATGTGGAGACAGATTTATGTGTTCGTTCCCGTAGTACAACAGAAGTAGTTGTTATAATGTTCAGGTATGCTTCCACAATGTAGGTATGGATTTGAATCTTCCCTTTCATCATTGATAAGAAGTGTTTAGTGAAATCAGCGACTGGAACAAGAATATATGTACATTTTTTATTGTGAGTATGTGTATTTTCCATCTTCGGTTCTCCTTTTCTTGTCAATAGGTTTTGATAGTAATCATTTATGGGGGTATAGAGTTGGGTCTTCCACAGATTTCTCATCAGATCTTTCTAAATGACTTCTTCAAGTGCTTCTATACGTGACTATTGGAAAGTTTGACGAACACTGGAAGGTTTATGTGACTGCTAGATGTTTCTCATCATGTATGGTTGATATACTTCCTTCAATATAGGTAGATGAGACTGGTGGAAGAATTGGTGATTGTAAGAAGGCGTATGTTCATGTTTTCCAGTTTCCACCACATTGGATTGGTGGGATTCTGTAAGTGCATTCAGAATAGCCTTCGGATTGGATGATAACATGTAAGAAGGTGTATGTGCCTGTTCACAGTACTCCACCTGGTTTATCTATTGGGATTGGTTGGTTGTTGTTAGACGATTTTGTTGGACAACAAAATTATGATGGACAAGTGTATGTACAATCTCGTTGTTCGCCATCAAGTTAGGTTGATGGAATTATCCGAGGGGGAAGAGGTAAGAACCTACTCCCTATTGAACGTACGTTGTCCTATGTGGTTCATATTTTGGGCCTAGGACTGAGAGACTAGGGATTAATGACCAAGGGAAACACCCCCATCATGTTGAGGGTTCACTACCGCACGATTTTGTTGGTTGTGATTGTTGGTGGGATTTCATAGGAATGACCCATGCATCCTTGAATTGAGGCCCTATGTAAACTCTTGATCTACCTTACTATAGTATGTGAGGGATTGGTAGTTGAATTTCGGGGATAAGGACCTAAAACGGTTGAAGATGGTGGTTGGTACCATCTACTTCTTGATCATCAGTAATTGTTGTCTGCATGATCAGGGATTGTTATTGACCTAGAGGGCATGACGTGCAGCCTCCAAAGTTGGGATTGTACTGTTCTGATGACACTCCTTTACTAACACATTGAAGACCCAGTATTGAACAAATTAGGTGAGTGATAATGTCCTTCCCATGGATGGGGATCTACATTGATCAGCGGTCAGGAAGTTCACAGATATTGTCTTGAAGAAATCCCTTTTGGAATGAAGGGAGTTTTGAGAAAAAACATCGACAACAAAAAACACCATTAAAGTGATATCTTTCAAATGGACACATGCATGATTGATTCCTTTTTCTGTCCTTCCTTTCTCAATTGATAGGGACATAACAGGTGTGTGACAATATTAACTTGGTTAAGGATTCACTTTCGGTTCACCATTTTTGTTTCGTAAGTCCTTGAAGCATGTGTTCTTATTTTAAGAGTCGATAATTCTAGGGGGTTTCTATTGGATTTATTTATGGAACCAAAAACATACAATAGTTCTTTATTTATAGGGGAACTTTTTTCCAAAGGAAGGTATCCGTTAATTTTATACATTATGATACTTATGAACGTGCATTGATCGAGAGGATGGGAGGAAAGACTCCTCACACCATTTTTGTGGGGAATTGTTGTCTACAATGAGACTCTATTTATATATTTAATATGTTTTCATGAATACTTAGTAATTCACCATGTATAACATAAGTTTCCCTTGGAATTTGAAATCACTTATTAACATGTGAAAATTTTATAATCATTTGTATGTATTTGAGGTTCTTCATTAATGGAGATATTCGTTTGTATTTGAGGTTCTCCATCAATGGTATCCTCTCATATACTATTTAAAGATTCTTTTAATCATTTTCATGATGATACTAGTTTTTAAGACACAAAGCGGGGAACTCTGGAATTTACATTCATCTAGGGAGAAGAACATTTGTTTTGATATTGGGATCGTACCCATAAAATGGGCTACCTATGTATACTTATGAATGGAATCAGAACCCTCATAGTTTGGTGCCTCTTAATGGGATACATCATACCATTTAAGGTCATGTGATAAGGACCTAACAATAGAGTTTAATGTCATGTGGTAAGGAAATATTCAAAAAAATTCTTAGTCAATGTTTTGTGTGAGACTTATGCTGAAATATCCCAATGAACATGGAAAGGATATGGGTTTCCAATTAAGATTATTCCCAATTGGGAATATGTTCCAAGGAGAACATGGTTTATTTGAAATGATGGGTTTGAACCTCATGGAGGCATCCTACGTATCCCATGTGGATGGGAATCAAAGCCAATGTAGTTTGATGAGTATCATATGAGAGTATAGTGCTCTGAGAGAAATGAGTTTGGACTTACTTCCTGAAAAGGATTCCTTGATGATTAGTTGGTTTATATTGGTGCTTATTTCTAAGAAGGATACCCATATTAATGGAATTAATGATTGATTCTTGAAAAGGGTATCTTGTGAGCTCGGTCCTAGAGAGGGCTTTATATGTATCCCAATTATATTGGGAATCAAAGTTCTCATTGTTCATTCACCATGGGTGTTTGTACAAATATTATAATCATAACTATTCTCTAAGACCACATGAGTAATGATAGGTGTGAGAAACAAGAGAATGTGAAATATTCAACAAATTCACCCACACTTTTCCTCCTCTATAGGTGGATGAGGTAGCACCTATGGCAGCCAGGGTGGACAATGTCAGGTCAACCCAAGAAGAGGGTGAGGCGATGAGCCCTCCCTCTGTTCACTTAACATTTTGACATGGATCCAATTAATGGAATAAGGGTAAAATGTTAATTGATTATACACATATGGATTCCCATGGTAACAAAGATAAATGGGAGAGGGAAAGGGTAACAAAAGTCCTTGTCCCATCTCCTCTTAGTTCATTGGCACTGAAGAAGAGAGCAGGAGCAACGATGCTACCTCTTACAAGAAATGCTTGGGGCTTACGCCAGGAAGGTGGCATGAAAATTGATCTAGGCATGGTAGTTAGAATTCTTCTATACATTCCATGAAAATTAAGTGTGAACTATTCCTTCCCTAATATAGACCCGAGGTTTCGGGTCATCTATTTGTGAAGGGAGAGGTTAGGACCTAAACCCTCCTCCAAACTGGGAACTTCCCAACACAGTTCCTATGAGAAAGGTCCATTTGACTATTGATATATAAACCCTAAGAGACTCCATGAATCATAATCCCATAGTGAAAAAAAATATTGGAACCCTATATCAGTGGATATACAAACCCAAATAGGAGACACGCTGATGTGCCTTTCCCAAAGGTTTGATAATTCATGAGGTTTTGGTGGAGGCTTCAACTTAGTCCCTTTCAGATGAGGGAACCAAGGAAAGAGGTACCCTAACTTGAATGTCTCTCAAGAGGGTGCATAATTTGGAATGTATGATTTATTCCAAGCTTTGTAACATAGGAACCTCATGCAAGTTTGTCGCGTAGGTACCCTGCGTTGCGGCGCCGCGTAATAGTACTGCGCAGGTGTGTCGCATATGTGTGTCTCACAGGTTTGTATAATGAAAGAAGAATATATTTCTTGTAGGGTAACCAAACCACGAAAAAAATTTGAAAGAAATTAAAAACATTCTTATCTTGATTAATTTTCTCTACTCTTGTACTTTAGAGAGAAAACTGAGATAGTTTGAGGTATCTTGGTGAAAGAGCTACGTAATGGGAGCTTCAGAGAGTCTTTCAACTTTATCAGTTCTGAAATGAGGAGCCCAAGGGACTATTTATAGGCATAGATTGGGCCTGATCTAAATGAAATTTCCCACATGGTTCCTTGATGAATCTCCTCTGTATAGGTGCTCTGTGAAGGGGTACAGAAATTATGTTGTCGCATAACTCTGCCATGCAGGTCTGTCGCGTAGCTCTTCCATGAAAGTATGTCATGTTGCTCTGTTGGAGTATTTGGAATTACATTTAATTCTCCAAACCATAACTTAGGATTTTTTAAAAATAAATTTCTATCCTCATAGTCTTTTTGTTTTCTTAAGTAGTGTCAACAGTAGAAAACAATCCAAATATGTTTTCTCAGTTTTTAATACGTCCCTTGTCTCATTTACAAAAATGGAATTTTAAACTGGAAACAAGAAATTCTACTCATACATATCACATCATGAATTGATTTTATATGAGTCCAATTCCTATAGATCAGAAATTAAATTTGAATCAATTCCATTAATTATCAATAAAATAAGATCATGTTTTCTCGGTTTTTAGTGAATGACATTTTTTTAACTAAACTAACGATTTTAAACAGATAATAGACACATTAAGTCATACCAGGAACATAAGGTATTAGTTTGAGTTGAGTATGACTCCTACAATTCATAAATTACATATGGATAGTTTCCGTAATGTATCAAAATAGTTTGAATTTGTTTTCATAGTTTTCAGTATGTCGGTTTTCCTTTTTACTAAAATTTATGTCAATTTTATATAAAAAGGCGCAATTGGAGTCATACCAGTCACACAGTGCATTGGATTGAGGTGAAGTTGATTCCTAAATGTTACAAATGACTTAATAATTTTTTTTATAAAGTACCAAAACAATATAAATATGTTTTCATGGTTTTGATTTCGTCACTTGTTTTTTTAAATAAAATGTAATTTTAAAACCAGAAACATGCACTTTGACTCCTACTAATCACATCATGGATTGATTTTATGTTATACTAATAACTACTCATAAAAATTATTTATAAATAGATATGATAAATTATAAATAAACTATGATTATGTTTTATCAGTTTTCAGGGAGTTCCATTTTTTGAAATAAATTGTAGGTTTTAAATTCGTAACAGACACATTGAGTCAAAACTGTCACACCATGCATCTAATTTAGGTGCAGCTAATTCCGACACATCTCAAATTATTTGTGGATAATATTTATAATGTATCCAAACAATATGAATGTGTTATTAGTAGTTTTGAGTACATCACATGTATTTATTAATAAAATTTTCTTTTAAACTAGAAACACACACTTTTACTCATACTGATCACATCATGTATTGATTTGATGTGATAATAATTCCTACACATCACAATTAACTTACGAATTGATGTAATAATTTATCAATAAAATATTAGTCGATTTTTTCTATTTTCATTGAGTTTAATTTTTTGAACTAAAGTGTCTATTTTAAACTGATAATGCACACATTGAGCCATAATGATAACCTCGGGCATTTAATTGAGATGTGAATAATTCATGTACATCTTAAATGACTTATGCATCATTTATGTAAAGTAGGAAAACAATAAGAGTATTTTTACTCACTTCTCAGTATGTCAGTTGTCCTTTTAACTAAAAATAATGTTACTTTTAAATAAAATGAAGCACTTGGAGTAATACCAGTCACACTGTGGTTCAGATTTGGGTGAAGATTATTCCTACACATCCCAAAGTCCCAAAAAAATCCTATCTACAAATGTTACCATTTAACCAATTTCTTTATATGTCAATCATCCAATAATACATATTGACTCATTGTTCTTAGCCAAAAAAACATTTCTTGTTGTTTAAAGTCAGATGAAAAGAAGTAGCTCATCTACTAACTATATCATGGGAAGTAGCAATAATGAGAACATAAGCTTCATCTAATCTCATACCGTTCAATACTGAGAAAGGTTTTTTAGTTAAAAACATCAATTAAATATGCATTGTTGGCAGTTCTAAAAAAACACAATGAATATGGAAAATTTGGTAATATTGGAAGAAAGAATCATTTTATCTCTTTTGTGTCTTATTATATATTTTTGAACAAGAAAAATTACATCCCAATGGTTTATGAAAAAATAAGTAATTATTAGATGAAAATGATTAGGAAATTAAATTACAAATAATATATAAAATGGTGACAACATTGATTAAATAAGTAGTAGGAAACACCTTTTCTTGATATTCATATGCAATATTGACACATTCCCTTATTTTTATTACATCAATTGAAGGCCAAAATTCCAATACCTCACAAGGAGAATGAAGAGGTGTTATCAACTACAAGAAATACAAGAAAAGATAAAATCAAGGACTAAAAATATGTTGAAGTAAAATTATCAAAGGAGAATGATTAAGGGTTATTCATAATCATATATGTTAAAGAGGTAGATGTCATGGAATAAATGTATCGGGATCCTATTATACCTTGTAATGACGTGACTAATAAACTAGTGTAAAAATAACAAGATAACCACATAAAGAGATTATTCATTCAAAACACATACATCTACATGAATAATAAAACTACTGTATGCATGTTATGTTAAGAATTAAGATGATAGTCATATTTTATATTACAAATGAAAATCAAGATTTTATATACACTTTTCACACATGAAATGATATTTTTAATTATTTAAAACATACTATAAATAATAAATATCAAATGATAAAAAAATTTTACTATAGTGGTATAAAATAATCACTATTCTTGTTTGAAATATATATTTTGATAAAATCAAATCAACATAACAATAACAAGCCAGACGTTGTTATTTTTTATATTATATTTTAAAATTAGAAATAATTTAATGAGCATAAAACATGATTTAAAAACATGAATAACTTGAAAATAATTTCATATACATATAACTAAATAATATACATAAAAAGACATGATATTTTAATTCTTATTTAAAAGTATAAGTCTTTACATAATGAAAATATAATCACTTCAAATAATGTAATATGATTAAATAATTGAACAATGATAATTACTATAATTCGAATGAAATATGAATTTTATAAGAAAATTTCATAGAATAAAAATATAATATTTGAAAATAAATTCCCATATGAAAAATAATTCATGTTATAATAAATAAACAATTAATATCTTTCAAAGTTAATAATTCTAAAAAATATAATCTTAAAATAAATCATTAGAATAAAAATAAATTCCCTTACTATTAAAATATCATCATAAAAATAAAATTGACAATCTCCCATACTTGATTGGAAAATGTTTCTTCTTCTACTTCTAGGAAGAAAAACTCACTAGAAGAACACACAGGATATCACTGATATTTGTTTATAGCATACTTGTAACATGAAAAAAGTACATGAATCACATAAAAGAATGATAAGGATAATCCAAACCATTGATAAATACTAAAATATATAGCCTAATGTGAAAAAATGGATTCAATTTTATTCATTCATTCATCATGCGGATTGACGAGAAAGTTGTTATCGATTCCACTCATATGAATTTTTATTTTTCATTAACATTTATAGATTAGATAATAATAATAAATGGACATAGAGATAAATATATATATATATTGATTGAAAGTGTGAATATTTTATTATGTTGTTTTAATCCAAATAACACATGATTTTTTCATAATCTCATACATCATTCAGAAGAAAAAAAATATGAATTTTGGGTTGTTTTATTGTATGATAGTGAAACTAGACTTGTTGGGATACACATATGTGTGATTAGAAGGTTTAGTGTAAAACCAATGAAAATTAGAGATATCGAAAAACAATGATTTCATTCATGCCTTGGTTTCATTCAACCCTTGAATCTCTTGAGCCTTGGAATATATTTATCATTGATTCTAGCCTAGATTCGAGCTTAGATTTGGCAATGGGAATCAACGGTAGTAGGTCACTTCTGCAGAGTGATTTTGTAATTACGAACTGGTTTACGATGGTTAGGGTTCTTAATATAGATCATGAATCTTTTATCAGCGCTTCTAAAAAATTGATTATAAAGATACCTTTTATCAGTGATAAGTTAATAAGTTCTTATAAAATAAATCATTATCGATGCAAATGTTTTAACTCTAATAAATATTGATTTTATCAGTGGTTTTTATCACTAATAAATCTATAATTTTATTAGTCCTAAAAAGGATCTGACAAATTATTATAATACATTTTTTAAAAATAAAAAACTATAATTTTTATATATAATTTTAATACAGTTAATAATATATTCTATAAAATAATAATTTTATAATAATTTCAATATATAATTATATATATACATTTTTTAAAAATAATATTTATATCATTATATATATTTATATAATTATATATATACATATATAGTAAATATAAGAATTATTTAAATAAATTTATTATAATTTTATAATTATTTATTTATAATTCTGTATATACTTTTTTTAAAATATTATTTATTTATTTATAATTAAAAATGTACAAAATAGTAAATATACATTAATAAATATATCTCTTTATAAATATTTTTTTAGAAATATATTGTTTATATTATTAGTGAATATTTAATATTAAGTGGATGCATGTTAAAAATGAGTAAAATTGATTATTTAAAATTGAGTAAAATATTTAAAAAATTTATAATTATAATTAATGTAATTAATTTAAAAATGGGTATACATTGAAATAATGATGAATATATATGGAAAATATTAAAACATAGTAAACAAATATAAATAATATAAAATGATTAAATTCCGAGAAAAATATTTTTTGTGGGTGCATATATATATAAAAGTATTAATTGTGTGTATTTGAGATCAATATAATACATTTAATCTATGTTAAATTGAAAATATCAAGCAACATGCAATTATTTCCGTTACTTGATGCAATTAGTCAGTATTTTTAATTCATATTATATTTTAATTATAAACCATTATTCACTAAATATATTACTATTTAATGTAAAGCATAAATAATATTTTTTTATTATATAGATCATATTTATATACATTGATATATATCAATATATTTAATATATACTATTTATTAGCATTATCAATAATTATTTAGTTAATAAAATGTTTAATACTTTTCTAAATTTAATTATTTGTAATTTTTATTTGTTTAATTTTTATTTTACATATATCTATATATTTAATATATATTATTTATAATTTATATATATTATAATAAATTTATTCATTTTTATCAATAATTATTTAGTTAATAAATTTTTTAATATTATATTACCAAAAAAATCTTTTTCACTTTTTATTTAATTAATTATTTCATTTTATTCATACTTTTATTAGTTCTAAAAAAGTTTGGTTAAAGGATTTATTTAAGGGCTCTAAAAAAATGTGTGGATAACGGGTGTCTATTATCAACACTAAATATAAACTGCCGAAAAAGGACACCATTTATCAATGTTTAGAAAATCTCTATTAAATGTCTCTTTTTTAATCATCACTAAAAAATGTGATGATAAAGGGATCCATTTATCAGTGCATGAAAAAAAAGCACTGATAAAATGTACCTTTTATTAGTTCTAGTTTAAGCACTAACAATGAGTTCCTTTATCAGCGTTTTTTTTCTAGCGCTGATAAAGTCCATCACTATAAAAATACCTATTTTGTAGTATTGAATTTTTTCTTTCTGTAATTTAGTTTAGGTTACTTTAAATTAATATTTATAGTTTATTTTATTAAATTAATATTTCCTTCACTCATATCTATGTGGGTTAGACTTTGGTCTTTCGTATCCTATACTACCCTGTTTTTTGGTGGTATTTTTATCATTGTTTTTAGATTCAAAATTTTGTTACCCTGCATTAAATAATAACACCCATGGGGAAATAATATTATTGGAATCGTTGACAAGGATAGGAGTAGAGAATTTATTTTTTGAATAATTTAAGTAAATCCTTTTCTCATTATTTCTATTTTTTGTTTTATCCTAGTATTATTGTTTATTTATTTTTTGTATTAATTTTTACCACACTTGGTATTTATGGTTGTGATGGTAGAGATGTGTGGTATGATGACTACCTAGGATAGGTTCTACTTCCTTCTGGATGATATGGCATAGCTACTAAAAGAAATTAGAACAATGAAAAACTAATCTAGTAAGTACATGAATACATACCCAAGCTTTGAATGCACAATAGTTAGAGACTACATCCATAATT
The DNA here is from genome assembly GCA_963277665.1 of Viscum album. Taxonomy (NCBI): domain Eukaryota; kingdom Viridiplantae; phylum Streptophyta; class Magnoliopsida; order Santalales; family Viscaceae; genus Viscum; species Viscum album. The sequence goes on from OY728135.1 coordinate 1,204,452,099, forward strand.
ATATGAAGATTTTCTGAACAAAGAATCTTATACAACGAAGCATAGGTAAGTACAAATTTCAAAGATGACATTGATCCTAACAACAATACACTCAAATTTATATGTTCAAAGAAAGACATACACCTTTTTGTAGAACCCAAGTGGAATGAAGAATAATTCAAAAAAAACTATCAAGAAGAAGGAGAAGAAGAAATAGAAGTTGAGTTTGAAGATCCATGGTCGGTTGATATGCTACAATGTTTTCTAAAAAAACTAAGACTGGGGAAAAATGAAGAAAATTCTGATGATGTAGCCACACCCGGCGATGACTACACAGAGAAAAATCAGATACAAAAATAATAAACGAAGTTTAAGAGCATGTTGGGGAACCTAATGTTATCATTAAAAAATCTAAACACATGAATCCAACCATTGAAAATGAAGAGTTTTTCTTAGTCTATATATAGTCTAAAATTATATTGGAAATCTCCAATCATTGGTCACTAGCTCTAATTTTCTAGTCAATTTTAATGAATATGGTATTATTTGAGTGGGGTGGATTTCAAAGTTAGAATTGGATAAACATAAGACATTAATCTCTACACCACACTCCAATCATCTAACCTATGTATGGTCATGTTAAATTAATTTAAAAAAATAATAGGTTATGGGAGGAACCCCAATTTTTTTCGCATTATATAAATTTTTATTATTTTCATTTTTATGATATAATTTGAATTCTGCCTTTTAATATTTGACAGTTATTGGATGGGCATGCACTTTAACATTTTTTATTTTTTTTAGTGAGTGGCAGTTTTTAAACTAAAATGTCATTTTTAAACTGATAACATATACCTTGAGTTATACCGGACACATCGTGAAATATATTGAGGTTAGGATTATTCATACATGTCAGAAAATCACATATATATTAGTTTCACAAAGTATCAAAACAATCTGAATGCATTTTCATCGTTTTGAGTAGGTCAGTCATGCTTTTTACTAAAAACAATTGATTTAAAATAAAAAGCCACAATTCAATTAGTATAGTTCACAACATAAATTAGAATGAGTTTAGGATAATTCCTACACGTACGAAGAGTCTTATTGATAATTTCCACAAAGTATCAAAAAATTATGAATGTTTTTTCTCAGTTTTGAGTATGTCCCTTGGCTTTTTTACTAAAATGTTGCTTTAAACTTGAAACACACAAATTGACTCATAATGATCACATCATGTATCAATTTTACATGTGCCCAAATCCTATACATCATAAATTTCTTAATAATCAATTTCCAAAATTATCAAGAAAATCTGAGCATGTTTGCGAGGATTCTAGTGAGTGGAATTTTTGAAACTAAACTATCGATTTAAACTAATAAAAGACACATTGAGCCATACTGGGAACATTGAACTTTGGTTTCAGGTGATAATTATTCTTACATGTCAAAAATTACATATAGATCATTTCCCTGAAGTATCATAACAATATGAATGTGTTTTATTAGTTTTGAGTAGGCTGGTTTTCCTTTTTACTAAAATTTATTTCAATTTTATCTAAACAGATGCACATGAAGTTATACCAGTCCCACTGTGTGATCGATTGATGTGTGGATTATTATACATGTCTCAAATAACTTGTGGGTTCTTTTTTAAATTATCAAAAAAAAATATAAATATTCTTTGTTGGTTTTGATTATGTCACTTATTTGTTTTACTAAAATGTAATTTTAAACACAAAACACAATATTTGACTCATATTGATCACATCATGGATTTATTTGAAGTGAAACTGATTAATAGAAATCAAAAATTATATATGAATTGATTTCCTAAATTATCAAAAACTTCTGATTATTTTTTCTCAGATTTTAGTGAGATCCCTTATTCGAACTCAATTTTATGTTTTAAGCTAATAATAGAAACATTGAGTCATGGCAGTCAAACAATGTGTTGAATTGGGGTGAGACTATTTCTTACACTAATAAAATGACTTTTGATTCATTTTTCCAATGTATTAGAAAAATATGAATTTGTTTTCTTAGTTTTTATTAAGTCTCTTGTCTTTCTTACTAAAATTTCATTTTAAACTAGAAACACAGACTTTGACTCATAACACTCAAATCATGTATCGATTTTATGTGAGACTAATTCCAACATGTCACAAATTATTTGTGATTTGATGTAAAAATTTATCAATTAAATATTAGTTGGTTTGTTAAGTTTTTAGTTAGTGTATTTTTTCAACTAGGTTGTCGATTTTAAATTGATAACGAACACATTGAGTCATAGCAGTCACAACGTGCATCAAATTGAAGTTACACTAATTATTTCACATATAAAATGACTTATAGATCATTTCCATAAAGTATCAAAACAATTCAACTATGCTTTCTTGATTTTTATCATGTTAGTTTTACTTTTAATTAAAGTTAATATCAATTTTAAATAAACAGAAGAACTTGGAGTCATACCTTTCACACAGTGTGTCGGATTGAGGTGTGCATGATTCATACACATCCCAAAGCCCCAAAAAATCTTAACTACAAATGTTACCATGTTTACAGTGTATTTGTTTTTAAAACTACACACACTGCATATTCAAGTGATGTTTTTAGCCAAAAAATATTTATTGTTGTTGAATGTTAGAAGAGAAGAGAAAGTTGATGTTTCCATTATATAGTGAGAAGTCTCCATAATGGTAATATGAGTTTAATCTAATTGCATGAATTTAAATAACAAGAATGTTTTTTATTTTAAAAACATTGAATAAATATATAGTGTTAGAAGTTTGAAAAATAAAGGCAATGAAAATGAAAACTGTGGTAACATTACAAGAAATATTCATTTTATTTCATTTGTGTCTTTTTGGAGATATTTGAATGAAAAATATGAACTGACCAATGATATTTAACAAAAACCTATATAATTATTATTTAAAAATGATAATAAAATTAATTTACTAATTGAAGATAAAATGATGAAAACATTAATTAAATAAATAGTATGAAATCACCTTTTCTTGATGGTTGTATGAATTCTTGACCTATTTTTTGTAATTATCATAGTTGAAGGCTCAAATTCCAATACCACACAAGGAAAATGAATAGTTATTATCAACTGAAAAAAATATAATAAATTCTGAAATCAATGAAAACAAATATATAAAAGGGGAATGAACAATGAAGAATGATAAAAAGATAATGATAAAAGGATTATGGTACGCATATTTGTTGAAGTGGTGGATTTCATGAAATATAGGTATTGGTATCCTATTATACCTCGCAACAACATTAATAATACACTAGTTCTAGAATAATATGCTATTAAATAATTAAAAAATAATATTAAATAATAATTTGATAATTTTTATTGAGTAATAGTCATTTAATAACAATTTGATGACACAAAAATTAAATCGATTAATAAAGGATCTAAGATAAGTTGAATGCATGACATCAACATCAAACGACCATAACATCTAATCTAGGTGTACATTTTTTCTCTACCACATTCAAATCATATTCATCCATATCTTCTACACCCTGGTGATTTGGGAGACCCCCAATCACGTTTATCAATGCCAAAGAAGACCCATAAGTCCTCTAAAACTGGGTTTTTAGTTTGCGTTTCCTAATTTTTTATCATTTTATGGAATTTCCTACATGATTAAGGATGTATTATTGTATTTTTGGTGGAGAATGAATTTATTATTATGGATTACATTCATATTGATGTTATGGTTTTAGTGTTTTATCATTTTTCATAATGTTGTTTTATTTATAATTAAATATATGCATATTTTATTATTTTTAATTATAGTAAACCAATTTTATAAATTAATATTTATAAATATTTAAATAAATATATATTTTTAAATATATAAACAAAATTGAAATAAATATTTATTATTAATTTTATTTCAAATAAAATGTTTTCCATTTTATTTACATTATAAAAATGCATTAATATGTATATATAATGTTTATATATATATGTGTGTGTGTATTAATAAAAATATATATATTCATATTTATAATAAAATATATATAAATAAATATTAATATATAATATATTTAAACAAATATAATTATATATATATCACACATTTATAAATGGATACATATAAATATAAATGTCATAAAATATATAAAAAAATGTACGTAAGAGTGGTAATGAGCATTTATCACATAAGGAAGGTTTGGGGATCTAATCCAGGAATGTGCAGTTATTTAGGGAATCCTCATAGCACTATGTAAGTGGGTGTGTGATGGAAGTTGGGGTGTTAAAATTGATAATAAATGGGGTTTTAAGTGTTGTGAAAGGGGTGTGGGGGTCTATAAAAAGACTAATTGTTTTCAAAATTTTCAATAATGCTAAAAAAGAGCTGATATAGGGTGAAATTATAAACACATATTTTATCTCTATTAAAATAAATATATATCAAGGATTTATTTAATGTTCCTAAATCCACTCTTTATCAGTGCTTTTTTAGCAGTGGTAAATGTCTGATTTTTATATCGCTCGTAATATCAGTGCTTTTGAAGCACTAATAAAACGCTGTTACTAGCTCTATTAAAGGCCCAATTTGTAGTAGTGATTACAAATAAAGTATCTCGGTTTCTTACACTGCATGAACAAAAAATATACGCAACTATGATTGATTTATTACCTATAATCATCCCATACTAAAAAAATTAATATATGTAATATTTTAAACTACATATAATGAATCAAATTGATTTTATGAACTAATCTGAAAATAAATGAAAAACATTTATTACTATGATAACTCAACAACACAAAAAATTAAAAAAATGTGACGAAATAATCTACATAAATAATATCAAACTAATAAGTTCATAATGAGTTGATGTAAAATGAAAATAAAAACTGTACAAATAATGATTAAGGTTCTGGAATGAGTTTCATTTCAATTTTTGAGAACCAATTTATCAAACTCTCTTAACAAATCACCCACTATGTGGTAGGGTTTTACCATTAATTAGATAAATTTTTCTTTTCATTACAATAATTTATTTATTTTTTAAAAATATTTTTAATTAATAATTTTAATAATTTTAATTTTAATATAATCACTAGAAAAATGGAATATTATTTTTGATATTACAAAGGTTCCATAATTGTAAATTTTACCTCTTTTAAACAATCATATAGTGAAATTTTTATCAAAATAAACATAATTTGGGTTATATATTGAACATGGAACTTATAAGATACTAGAATTTCATAAATACTTATTACATGACGCTTATGGAGCTTATGGATCCATAAAAAAAGTAACCTTTATTGCGACCATTATATAGAATCAACTATCAAATTTTCGACTAAAAATCAATAAATGATCAACGTGATAATCATAAAACAAAAAAATGGTTTATAAACGTTGAAATAAATATTATTAAGGATAATAATTATTAATATAAAATATTAATTTTAACTATATAGGACATCATGGGATATTTGGAGTGATCGAATACTTAATGTAAGTGGTTTATTTTCTAAATTTCTATTCTTTTTAAGTATCATTCCTATATTTTCTATCTTATCATCTATATAAAATATCAAATGTATTGAAATTTAACCTTAATGTTTCTATTTTTTCAATGTATTCATTATATTCTTGAATATCATACATATTCAATATTCATAACTTATATTTTTCATATAATTTATTTAACATCCTTTCTAAATCTTATGGTTATTTTATCTATCATCCACTATATATCCCTCATTATCCTTTCAATTTTTTAATATGATTGATTATAATTTATTTCATCCATAATCTTAATTTTTTGGGAAATTAATGAATTCATATTTGTCTTCGATATATTTGATTAATTCAAAACATATAATTTTTTATAAACGAATATTTTCTATTATATGGCAGTATTTCATTTCATGGATACATTATTAAGGAATTTTATTTTTAAAATAATACTGCTTTCCATTTTACCATAATTTTAAAATGATTTTTTAGATTGAATTATTTATATGATTTCACAAAAACATCACAAAACTACATGAAAAATATTTTCACAACATCCCAACTATTTTTTCCCTTTATTTTAATCAAAATTATTTTCTATGTATTTATATATATATATATAATAATATAATAATTTCCCATTTTTTAAAATATAAATTTATAAATCAATAAAATATTTATAAAATTTTAAAATAATGAGTGTTTACTTATTTAATACCATATTGTATAAAAACTCAGCAATAATTTCATTAAATGTTATACAATTTTTTTTCATCCAATAATATATTCTTAAGATTTTTTAATACCATTTTATATTGAAAAATTTAAAATTTATTTATCTGATTTTCATTCTCATTAAACCACTTCATAATGTTTACTATAGAAAGATAACTCATTTATTCATTATCCAAATTCATATGTATCCATTGTACTTTTGAACGTATTCCTTGTGAGTGTATTGATCCACCAAATCCTTTTTCTTACCTTATTATCATTGATTCATAAAGATAAACTTTATGTCAATGTCCTTATTTTATGAATTCCATATACATCCTTCTTCTGATTGATGGGTGTTCATGTATATATCCATAAAATTGACTATTTAGGTGCATTATTAAACAGATTATATACCATGTTTCATATACTATTTAAATACCCTAATCTTAATTCAAATTATTTAAGTGTGTTTAACAATATATCTACATTATCTCTTTTTATTCCCATTATATTTCCAAAGGTTAATAAGGCTATGATTTTTGTATATTTTTTTTCCATATTCAGGTGGCACAAATATGAAAATATATATCATTTTGTGATGGGTAATCCATGAATTATATATCAATTCAATTAATTAGATAAATATTTACATCTTATGAGATAACTACATTTATGAGAATATTTATTAATTCTAACTTGCATGGTTATGAAAATTTTTGTAGAGAATTAACATAGGTTATGATTTTCTATATTTATATATTTTCCACATTCTTAGGTCCCATGGAGGGGGAAGAAAATAGAAATAGTTGTATGAGTCACCCTAGAAGATTTATCTACCAATGGAGTGATTTGATTGGTATATTCTATGTTCTTCAGACCATTATTTTAGGGATTTACGCATGGATATATGATTATATTTTCATAAAACAATTTCACTTCATAGTATTTCCAGACCACATTCTTTTAATAATTACATTTATATCATGAAAAATTTTCTTATTTGTTTATATTCTATTTTTAACTCCTCTATAATTCCTTGGTAATTGTTTACCCCTAACTATGCATTTAAGATCACTTATTTTTTATACTTCCCCATTTCCCGAAATGATTATACGTTCCAAATAGATTGTGATTAGTTTATAATTGGTATGAAATTATATATTTTGTAATTTTATAGGTTTATGATGTATTACATTACTAGTTCCAAATGGAATTTAACATTAAATTGTGGATGTTGGATTAAATTATTCTATTTTATAAAAGTTATATAGTTGAGGCCATGATTTGAAGTTATAGATATGTATTAGTCTCACCCCAAATCAAAAATGGAAATAAAAAACCTATGGACACCCATTTTAGAGTATCTCATGGCCTTATATAATAACACCTCTCCTATGGTTTGAACAATAATAACATGATAGGGTTTATTATGGTGCATAACCCCCACAGTTATAGTGTGACAATATCCTCCTTTGTAAATCCTCATAGTGAATCTATCCAACCTAAGGATTGATCACTATGGACTCTATAACTAATATTATTAATCCCTTTACCATGTTTTATCACACCACTATATTATTGTTATTCTACTATAAAAAAACATACCAGTAATATTTCTAGACCATGACATAGTCCACATCCTCTTGGGGAAACAACTGCTTTCCCCCTCAGGCCACACTAAAAGGCGACATATTTTCATGTGGTTTACCAATTGAAGCCAATAATTCATTCTAAATCTAGTATAATTCTCTCCATCATTAATTTAAAAATATTAAACCCTAAATAAGAACTCAAACACATCTAAAAACTCAATTCAATGGTGTCTCAACTCTTGAAAACCCAATCTGAGTCCTAATTTTCAAAATAAACTTTTTTATTGGACTAAAAATTGAAATTACCCATTAAAATACCAACCAATGACTATTCACATCATTACACTGGTGAAAAATTATCTTCATAGTTTAAACTATGAAATATTCTAGACCCTTCTCTAATAAAAAGACCTTTATGGTTAGAAATCCAACTACCCATTTTCATTTTACTATGTAAAACTAACTAGAAATTTGTTTTTCACGTCTGTTCAAGTCCATCCACCGTCATTCAAACATGTTTATTGTGTATTAATGTATATTATATTTTATAAATACTTAAAATTTCCCAAAATTGGAACTTTAAATAGAATCTCTATAGGTTTTAATATCAAATTATTTAAATAATTCTTCATTATAATCTTCTATAATAAATCCATATCTCTTAAGTGCCTAATGTAACATACATAGATTTTTCTACTGAGTAATGTTTTAATTTCTAATATTTTCATTTTTTAATGAATTATTATTTTATGTGGATGAGTTCTTGTCATTTCTAGTTATTTTTGGATAGTTTTGATTGGATTTTTTTGGGTTTACTATTGGAGCATGGGTAGAGTACACAATGTTGTTCTCCATAGGAAATTTTTTTTCTTTCTTGGAGATGGAAAGTATTTAGAGCATGGTTAGACAAAACTATGAGAAATTCCACAGAAACTATGTGCCTTGAGATAAGGGAAAAATAATGGTTGGCACATGGTTTAGCAAACCATGTGACCAAACCCTGTGGGTTCTTGGAAGAGGTAGGAAGCCACACACAATTGGTTCATTATTTGGAATACCAAGAGACCAAACCTTGTGTGCACAAAATTAATGATCTAAATTTTATCATCCCTACTTTTCTTATATTAATACTAAATAATTTTAATGATAAAAAATATGATAGTGTTACAAATATAGGATCCAATGTTTTAGTGTCTTAAGGAAATTATGAAAAAACATAACATTTAAATAAAAAAACATAAACGTTATTTAATTTTTTATTTTCTAGATTCTTAGTGGACCTTGTGTTTTCCTTAGTATAATTAATTAGCTTAGGATATACATAAAAAAGGTGTTATATTAAATATCAATAAGAGGATAGATTAGAAGATGAATCAATATAACATGGGTGTGCATAATCATCATCATCATAACATAAGAATGTGATCCTCCTCATAGTCAAGAGAGAAAATATTAGATAAAATCAAGAAATGTGGAAATGAATAAAAACAAAACATCTGGTCTTAGTGGTCAACAAAAAGGTTTTTTTTAATTTGAGGCATTTCATCCCCTTTATTAAATCAAAAACACAAGGTACTAGGGAGGAGTATCAGAAGTGAATACAGGACATAGACAAGAAATTAGCTTCCCTTGGATCTTGTACACAAGTTGTGATGAAAGTAGCATCCACCACAACCCCAAATATGTCGTACTCTTATCCAACATTTTTCCTGCATCTAGGGTCCACCACCATTATCAGGTAGGCCATAATCAACAGTATCCATCATCTCAACATCTTTAATTCCATGAAAATTGCTTTGAACATCTTCCTCACTGCTGTGTGAACCATGAAGCTCAATGGAATTATGAGTATTAACTTTTACAGAAGATATATTCATCATATACAAAGAAGATATGCATCCTTCAACATACTAGGGAGTTGTTTCCTTCTACAATGATAGAGCTAAGACTATAATAACAGGGCCACAAGACCACTTGGTATTGATATCCCAGGGAATGTAGGTCTTGATGACCAGTATAATTGTTTAATCCAAGCTGAGAACCTTCCCATGTTTATAAATTACATGATTAGCAGCAGGTTATGCAATGTTCTAAGAAAATTCTTGATTTCCATGCCTAGAATCATAATGAACCAATTTTCCATCTCCTTAATAGCCCCTGTAATAAGTAAGAGTTATCATACTGATGTTATTCTGAGTAACCAGAACATAACTATAGAAAACATTTCGGCACTTAGCTGTCCTAGAATTAGAAGTATTTTCCCCCTTGGTATAGTCGGTAACATATTCATAGATTTCTACATGCTATGAGAACTATAAACTACACATGATGATTCCTATATTCCAATGTATTACTCTCCAACTAACCCACTTCTTGTCTAGAAGTAGTTTATGACTCATTTAAATCTGGTTTTTTGATTACTGAAGAGGTCTTTTTAGGATGAATGGAGACCATATACGTACTCAAAATAGTGACAATATTATAGTACTACAAAAAAGGAGTAGTGATAGCCTTTTCAGAATTGGATGTGCTAGCCTTTGGTTTTTATTTCTCCTTTCCTTTAGAGAATAGAAGTATTTGTTTTTGCCACATGTTGTAATCCACATAATCCTAAGAAAAAGTTTCCCAGTCTGAATGGTTATCTACTAAATCCACATCATCATCATCCCATATAAAATTTATAGTCAATTCATATTTGAAATAAAATCTATGGAATATTCATCCATCTATTATATTAGAACAATAATATCTTGGTCTTATCTTACATGATATTTTTTGAAAGATTATCTCCGGCACTTTTGTGCCATGTGAAGAACCTGCATATTTAGTTTCCTAAATTTCCACTGATAACATTCAGTTTCATTAATTCAAAGGAATTGTCAAAAATTTCCACTAGATACTTACTCAACTAACAATTATTCTTTTTACAATTAGGGGCGGTAACCTCAACCACTATGGGGGGTTAGCAGACTAATTTTTAGAGGTCGGTTTAATAACTATATTATATTTCGTTCAAAAATCATTATATTTATGAAATTTTTCCTAGAAATTGAAATAGAAAAGTTCACTCCAATTTTTTTTCCTTGAGTGACCAATTATTTTACTTAAAACATAGAAGATATGATTATTCTCATAATCAATTATAAGGTTGATTTCATCATGGGGTGTAGAGGGAACAACTATATCAAACAAGGTTGAACATAAATCCACTTCAATTAAAATTATAGAAAAGTTTTAGTATCTTACCAGCTCAGTGCTTGTGTCCATCATAATTGGAATTAATATTGTAGAGTTCAGGTCAAATAATATTTCTGGGTTCCATAACACCAAATTAGGTCCATGTATTTTAATCCATACCTGACCACATGTGTCCTTGAAATCATTAATATTAATGATTAAACTCCACTCATGAGATCTCATAACACCTGAATAAAGGTTGATCGAACCATAACCCCATGCTCAATTCTTTAGGTCCTTGATGGGAAATAGGAAATGAAAAAAACCCATGTCTAGGAAAGACACATTTGATGTTAGAAAATCCCCAAATATTGGATAAATGATAAACTAAGTCAACCAATTTTTAGGGTTTCATTTAATTTAACAACGACATGTGAGAGGTGAAATAATTCTTACAGAGTTTGATTATTTCTAATACGGCACCATCTGAAGCCTTCATATGAGTAGTAAAACCTTTATAAATTATTCATTGTCAAACCCAATTTTTGATGAAGGAAAGAGATCCTCTAGGAAAACATGATAAGTAAGATAGATTCAATTCTTAAAACTCCTTAATCGACTTTGATAAAGTTGATTTCTGCCTAGCAATAATATGATTTGGGACATAACTGAGTAGATTCAGACCTCTAGGTTGATTGAAGAGGTCACAATCATCAAGCTTCAGAAGAGCAGGTTTTTCCTTCACCTCGATCATTTCCAACCCACCAACTACCATGTATAGTTGTGAACAAAGATATTATTGTGATCGTGAAAAACATATATGCATAATCATAAAATCATAATTTTCTAACAATATAGAGTCATGTATATTAATATTTTGCATTATCTCATGAGATACCTCACATTAACCAATTCATTGGAGTGCTATATATTTCCCGATGCACCCGCCACATCATAACATTTTCATAATCATGAAATCCACATAGAACGTATATCAATATTAGAAATAAAATAATACCTGAAATAGAAATTTATATCATGATAACTTCATGAATAATACCTTCATGAAGTTAAATTGTTATTTCGAAAAGAAAAATAGAATAACATACTTACTATAAGAATCATCAATATTGAGTGAAGAAGAAACAATCTCAATATAAGTAAAACATGTGTTTTTAGAAAGATGTACTACATTGGAAAAATCATTGCATGTAACATAATATCATATTGTAAGCATGTATACCCTAGAATAGAAAATTATACGAAAAAAGAAATTATATTTGAGGAGTATTAAAAACATTCACATTGAAAATTGGCATGAAAGTGTATTAACCAAAAGAAAGGAAATTGGGTTTGAGAATCCCCTTACCTTATGTCCCAATGCTTTGATCACTTTAATATCCATGATAACCAAATTAGATTAATTAGTTAACATATTAAGAACTTCTTATAAATACATTTGACTCATTATAAATTTACTATGTTATTTTATAGGAATTTTATGAGTTATTTTGTTTAATTTAATCATTTGGGACTGTTCTTCTTCTTGGTTTTCATGATGGTTCACGTGTATACATGAATTGAAGTTCGTGTAAAATCAGGATAATTGTACAAAATTGATATTTTATGTTATTAATGAACAAAAAAATTAATTTTTATTATATATAATTTGTTTATATGGTATGATGATGAATCCTTAGATAAAATGTTATTGATAATCTTTTAGATTAATTTGGTGATTTTTCAATCATAATGAACTCGTTTTGTTTTATTATTTAATATTTTTTGTATAAATTAGTTCCAGAACATTAAAATGGTGATAACCAAAATTTTAAATGTATTTAATAATAACTATAATGGTTTTATGAACATCCTTTATGGTGTTAGTGAAAAATGAAAAAACATTTTCTATGGTGGTGGTAAACCGTCACACCATGGACGATATTTTCATTTTAAGAATAAAAGGACAAGATTAGATTTGAAGATGAATTATTCCATTATGATAATAAAATTATAGTATATAAAATATTATAGTGTAATCATTCCATTTGGATAATTGGATGTGAGTATAGAATAATAAAATAAGTGAAATTGAAAATAAATTAAAAGAAAAAGAAAAAGGGTTTTATCTCTTGATTTTATCCACCTTGAGAACCTCCTTATGAAAAAGGGTATTTTATTTTTATAATAGAAAGGGACCTGGGAGGTGGGATAAGTACTTGGGAGTAGTATTGGGTAGACCATGGAAAATATTAATGGATTTTAATGTGTGAGTAGAAGAGGTGGTGATGGGTGGTATTTATAGGGGAGGAGAGGGGTGTTTTCTCCTTATAATATTCATTTGTTTATAAATTTTTCCAAATACTATTAATACCTTTAAGCTTAATAATAATTTTATTAAATTAATGAATTATATTTCAATATTTTTTGGTTACATCATCCTTATATCAACAATTAATAAAAAAATCATGTATTTAGCTTTTGCGTAAATTATTGTATTTAACTATTCAAAAAATTTAGGTATTTTAGAAAGTTATAAAAAGTCACACTAACATATTTTCAACATTTTTAATTAAAAAATGTAAGTAATTTTATGCAAATAATTTTAAAAATTTTATAAAGTCAATTTTTTTAATTAAAATATTAATTTTTCTCCGAAAATTAAAATTGCAAAATTATAATTGCTTTTATAACACTTTGAAAAATTAATTAATGTGTCATAAATATATATTATAATGATAAGACACCAAAATGATAATTTATGAATCTATTTTATGATAATTAATTTTATTTTAAATAATTATCTTAATTATAAAATTATAAATATTTATTTATTTTTTATAAAAATACAAACATTTTATTAATAATTGTTAAAATAGGTATTTACTTATACCATGATACAATTATATCATATTATCATTTATAATATGAAAATATATTTTTATACTTTCATAGATGTGGAAACTATAATATTTCATGAATTATTATTCTGAATGGTCATGTTACTATTCCAAGGGACATGTTACTATTCCATTTGGACAGGTTCTTTAATTTCAAGTTTTACCTCTTATTTCATTGATTATTCATTTATAATGATCGTATAATTTTCTCAAACTGATTTTATATGTTTAATCATATATGAAATAATTATATGAAGTAAATTTCAATTGATAAAATTTTAGGTCATTACATTCTTCCCGCTTTATGACATTTCCCACACAAAATTTCATTTAACATACTATGGTAAAAACATGTAAGGGTACTACCCATTCATTTCTTCCTCGAGTTCCCAGGTTGTATCTTCATACTTATTATTTCACCATATTACTTCGACCATGTAACAACCCAATATTTTTTATATTTTTAAATAAATTCGGTTAATTATGTTTTTTAATTAGCAATAGTAAAACTTATAAATAATTATATTGAAAATTTATAGCATTCAAATTAATTATTTTTCTAAAAATAAAAACTATTCTGCAGTATTATTTTGTGTAAAAGAATATTTTACTATATATATTTAATTATTACAAAGTCCATGTTTACCAAGATATTATTTCATTAAATATTACAAATGAATATGAAAAATATATATATATATTGGCTATTATAATTGTTTTATAAATACTAAATAATGATTTGAATATATTCACTATTAATATGACACACCAAGGATTTACAAATTAATTTAATATAAAATTTATGAAACACTAACTCCCTGCGAAAAAACACTTTGTTATAACATAGCTAGTAATCATAATTTTTTTACTTTTGTGTTTTGAATTTGAAAAAATAGACATACATCGTTGCATTCAGTATGATATTTGGAATCTAATAGAATCAACCTAATTTTTGGTGAGTAGTAACTTGCCCATATGAATAGTGACATACCCTTATTAATAGTAACATTACATATATAAATAGTAATTCACTTTTATGAATAGTAACCACACCCATGTAAGTAGAAATAACATTTAGCTACCTTATCAATGAAATATAAAATTTTATAAATAAATAATTAAGTTTTGGTATTTTCTTGAGTAATAAATATTTAATTACAATTTAAAATTCAAATATTTGTTTAAAATAAATTTAATATTCATAAAATGTGTTCTTAAATATAATTTTTGTGGTACTATGATTTTAAGATAATTTACTATGACCATAGATAATTTTTCAAGGTATTATAAAATTAGTTATGGATTTAAAACTGTACTTTTCAAGTAAATATTTATTTTAATTTATTGTTTAATTTATCATATTTTTAAAATTATTTTTTAAAAATGGAGTTCATTTCTTGGATTCAAAACATCAAATATGGTTTGGGTTAATTTTTGAGATTTTTCTGTAATACTTGGATTTTTTGTGAATAGTGAGATTTGATAAATTATAAAATATGCTAGAAAAATAAATTTCTACATCATGCTTGAGTCATGGATGATATAAATGGACATTTTTTTGAACACACATGCACTTATTACTATTTTTTCAATTAATCATCACAATTTCTTATCTTATGGAAAAATAATATCCTAATTATTAAAATATTAAGAAAACCCTCCTCTCCTGCACTATAAACCCACCTCACTCCCTCTTCTCATCACTCCACTCAAGCATTGGGCCTTGCCTAAATTCTGACAAAATCTCCTCTCAAGCTTATCCCACATGTCCAAGATCCCTTGGTCTCATAAAATACCAAAACCACTCCCCTAAAGAGGCTCTCAATAAAGATTACTTCAAGAAGTAAATTCCTATTTTCATTTGTTTTATTTCAATTGACTTTATTTAATTTTTCCTTCCTCACCTACTTTCATACAAATGTTATGATTACTCCAGTACCTTAAATTTATTAGAATTTTATTATTATAAAGGAATAATTAATCATCATATCTTTTCCCCCTACTTTCATACTTGAAATGACAACACCATATTAGATTTGTTAATTTTTCACATTCAAGGACGATGGGTTTTCATTTTCTATTACTATCTTCAATTATGGTCATGAAACAATTTAAATAGTTGAACCACATATAATATATGGATTTTAACTTATTTAATGTATTTTAATACTTTTTTACATGTGATATTAATTTTTAAATAAAATTGAGTCCATTGTGATAAAAACCACCAATTAACCTAAACAATTGTCATTAAAGTTTTATATAATTATTCATATTCACTTAAAATACCCAAACGAATTTTATAACCATGTAATATCATGGGTTATTTATAATAACATTAAAACTCTATTCTAGACAACCGTCCTCATTAAACATGATTATTTGTACATGAGTATAAATAAATCGATCATGAAAACCAAGGAAGAAAACGCTCCCAAACAATGAAATTGAATCTATTAACCCATAAAAATGCCATGATTGAACTTAATATGGTTATAAAAAATCAACTAAATGTATATGAGGTTCTTTAATAATTAATTTATGAACTTAAATTTGATTATTTGGGTCATTAAGATCAAGTGAGGAAGACCTTCGAATTTAAGGTAAAGGTTTCTTCGTCTCTCTTCCATATTTTGTGAGATATTCTGTATTCACTACTATTACATATGTATGGTGTGTTTGTAATTACCATTGATATATCAAATCATGAATATCTTTATTTTCATAAAATTTAATTTTTGATTTTATTATTATTACTTTTGGTGCATACAATCCAATTGGTTAAAATGTGGTAAGTATTTTCTACCCGAACCTCTATTTTCAATCGGGTCGCTCTTATTCTCAAATAACCTCAAAGAAGTTATTATTTATTCTTATGTCATCATCATAAATTCATTTTTAATGTTCTATATATTTTTACACATTAGAATACTTCTTTATTTTACGTGTATTTAAATGTTTTAAAATGATCATTCAAAAATCATTCCGAATTGCAAGTCTGACTCAAGGAACATCTCGAATTCATACCTATATTGAAGTTCACCCTATAAAATGTTTTATTACTTATTTATATTTCTAAAATAAAAATTTATTACATGAATGATCTATTTTGGTTCATTTATGGTTTTATTAATGCAAACATGCCTTTTCACTTTAAAATCTCTTTAATGAATTCCTTAAATCGCACTACATTGTTTTAATTCTAACACTTCTTTGAAAATTATTGTTTCATGATTTCAATTTAGTGGGACATCATTTATTACTCAAATAGAATTTCAATTTCCTTCACGTTTCTTTTAAGGGATAAAAATGTTTAAAACTATCTATATGACAAATATAAATGATTTTCCAAAAGATCTCTTCTTCCCAAAGTAAAATGGTTTTTTCTCACCTCACATTATCTTTTATGATATATATGCCTTTCAACACTTATTTCATACAAGTTGTGTATGTATATACCTTTTTTGTTTCATATCAAAATTTTCCTTGTTATCATGATATTCTAATGGATTAGTACTTGAATGGTTCAAGGTGGTATGGGACACATTGTAATGTTTATGGATTATTTCCTGAACAATTTTTCAATGTTCTCATTTAAAATTATCTTTATTTATGTGAACATCCTTTATTTAATATTATATTTCATAGAGGTTTATAACCTATTATGTCATCTATAATATGTTTTTAATGGTTTTTAATTAGTTTTATTGTGGATGTAGTATTTTTATATCATTCCCCATATTACTCTGAATGGTTAGTGCATATATTTAATGATCAGGGAAAGTTATTTACATTTCATATGTTAGTCTCAATATGAATGTATATGTTGTCTATATTTATCCCCATTCATATGAGGAATTAATTAGACTTAGTATATTATGGTTGGGGCCCTTTATATCCCCTTGATGCATTGTTATGTCACATGAGACGAATAGATATGGACTTTGTTGAAGCCTTTCCCATTTTTAGATATGATATTGGTCGAGGCCTTAATAATTTTTTGATTTCTTGGCTAAGGCCATGATGGTATGTTTTAGAGTTTTTGACATATATATTCCACTCATTTTAATGCAATAAATTCATATTTTATGTTGTTATTCAACTCGATGAATACCCATGATTCTCTTTTATTATGGTAATAATTTCTCAGTACATATTCCTTATTATGTTCAAGTTTATTTCGTTGAATGCATGTGTTTTAAGTTATTTACCATGAATGATGTTTTTGTTTTTGATATCTTTAAATATATTGAATAACCTTACTAATCATATGAGCTCACCCCTTTCTTATGTTTCATTTTCAAAGGACATGAAGAATTTTATTACAAATGACTAGAAGGGATAAACATAGAGTTGTCGATGTTCCCCAAAAAAACTTTTTTGTTGTACTTCATTTCAGGTTGTAATGTTAAACCAATGTTTGTATCTATTTTTTCAAACTACTAAACTACCCGGTCTTTTGTGATATGAATTTCTTATAAGCATGAAAATGTAATAAAATAAAGCACCAACTCCAGGAAACTAGGTTTGGGCCATTATAGTCTGGGTGAGTAGTCTTATTGTTAATAACATTATCTCTATTGTATAATATCTTCACTAGATGATCCTTATAAGAGAAATCATTTTACAACATTACCTCCTCTATATTTAGTACATGTGTGGGATCTCATACATACTTCCTCAAGAGGGATAAATGGAAAAAATGGTATACTTGATATATGTAGGTGGATGTTCCAATAGATAGGCAACAACTCTGACATGATCAAGAATATCAAAGGGTTTGGTCTACCTAGGACATAGATTTTATTTCTTCCTAAATCTCATAATCCCATTCCATGGAGATATGTAGAGTATTTTCATTTCATTGACCTTAAACACTATGTTTCATCAATGATTGTTTATATGGATCTTATGTCAAATTTGGGATGCATTGATGGGATTCTAAATGGTGTTTAGAGTTTCCACCATTTATTCAACTATTTTAGTTCCTAACAGCTTATGTTCACTGACTTCATCCTAACATGCCAGTTTTTGGAATCTTTTCCCATAATGGTCTCCATATGGAGCCATTTGTATGCTTGAGTGGAAACTATTTTTGTAAGAGTACTCAGCCAGAGAATGATGTTGGTCCTGCCTTACGTTGAAGTCCATAGAACATTCTCTCAACATTTCTTCTTATGCCTGAATAGTCAACTCATATTAGACATCAGTTTGAGGATGATAAGTTGTAATGATGTTTAGTTTATGGTTTATAACCTATTGGATACTTTTCCAGAACATGGAGTTGAATATTACATCTTGATACTATACAATTGATAGTGGTACTCTATACTGCATAACCACTTCTCTAATTCATATTCGTGAATGTTGATCCAGTGAGAAGTTATCTCAAGTAGTGAAAACATGAGATATATTTATTTGATGATCCCCAACAACCCATATAGAATTGTCTCGTCTAGATGTCTTTGAATGTCCAGTGAAAAATTATATGGTGATGTTTTACCTTTTTCATTTTGGAATGTGTAATGGTTGCATCATCTCTTTATAGTTTTTTCATTCATCCTTCACTTTCTGATGTACTAGGAACTTTGGTTTATATTCAGTGATCTCCTTTTTTTATATTGTACCACCAATAGCTCTCTTAGATATCTTGATACTTATTTGTGCTCCATAGGTGAATAGAGAATGTTGATCTATGTGCATCATTCAAAATATCATTCTTAATATCTAGGTTGGATGGTACTCATAATCGTGAACCAAATATTATGACTCCTTCCTCATCAATTTTGAACTCTACGGATTTCCCATTTCTGACTGCTTCCACCTTTTTTTTTTGAATTTCTACATCATTCCATTGAGAATACGTTACTTTATTTAAATTGGATTATGTTCATTAATTAGTGATCCCTGTGTCCATATTTTTCAGTGCTAAAAATTTTGTATCCTTCTCAATTCACATCATTGTTAATATTACAGGATCCTTTCAACATAGAATGTCTTCCACTTTATCTTCTTTTAAATGATGGCAGTGGATTCAAAAATTATAATACTTGATGATATATAACCATATTAACTAGAAAATATTAAGATACATCCTTGTTAATATATTTCTTAAGATCTTATGATTAGTATATATTTCACACTTCTCCCCATAGAGATAATGCTATTTTATTTTCAATATGAAGTTCACATTTTCCAATAATAGATCCTGTGTGGGATAACTTTTCGCATGAAATTTAATCTACCTTGAGGTGTAGAAGATAAATTTATCATTTTACCTCAGTATATAGCCCAATACATTTTTATAATCATAATTATATTCCACAAATAGTTCCCCACTTTTCAAAATTTTGAGTATGTTCGTGGTGATAAGTCCTTTTTTTACACTTTGAAGCATTCTTCATGTTCACTAGTCTAGAAAAAAATTATTCCGTTCATGTTATATTGGTTAGTGGGTTTTACAGTCATGATAAGTTCTTTAAAAATTCTACGTAATACCCATCTAGACCAATGTAACTATGAATCTCCATGAAACATTTTATCATGGTCTGCTCTACGATTTGTTTTCTCTTAGATGGGTCCACAGATATTCTTTTATAGGTGATACCATGATCCAAGACTAATAATTCCTCCATCTAGAACTCACATTTAATTTATGTTGCAAAAATTTTCTCCCTTCACAAATTCTTTAGAATAGTATTTAAATTCTCCTCATGCTGACCATTTCTATTGGAATATATCATAATATCATCAATAAAGACAAAAAAAATTGTTGAGGTAATCTCTAAAGACTTTATTCATTAAATTAATGAATATTTATAGAGAATTAGTGATTCTGAATGACATCACAATGAACTCATAGTGTCCATACCTCATTAAAAAGGGAGTCTTGGTAATATCTTCTTTCCCCACCTTTAATTAGTGATACCCCAACCGAAGATCCACATTAGATAAATACATGTCCATACGTTGTTGATTGAACCAATCATCTATCCGTGGAGGGTGTTATTTTAATTTATCATGAATATTTTGAGCTCATGATAATCAATTAATAGGTGCATTGATCCATCCTTCTTCTAGACAAATATAACTATTAAACCCCATGGTGAATAACTGAGCCCCAAAATCCCTTGCCAGATTCTTTTGTAACTACTTCTTGAGTTCATCAGACTCAATGGTGGTCGTTCTATAAGGTTTCTTTGATATAGGTAGAGATCCAGGAATAAGTTAAATTGATTACTCAACCTCCCAATCAAGAGTGAGACTAGGTAATTCTTTAGGAAACACCTCCATGTATTCCCTCACAATGGACATGTATTTTTATTATGATTATATCTTTTGTCTCAATCATTTGAGCTAGATATGATTTCTCATAACATAATAATATCTGCACTTGAGATGGAGATTCGGAATTACATTCATCCTCCTCATCACAGTTTTACAGAATCATAGAATGCCTTGGGATTTGAAGATTAATTTCCCTTTCCTAGTATTTGATGGTATATTTGTATAAAGATACCCAATACATTACTAATATAGATTCAAAATCAACCAAAAGAAGTAAAACAATATTTTTTTGAAGATTCAACCCACAAAAATTAACTAGGGAGTATTTATATACATAGGATGCAATAATTTCAATATTTTATATTCTCATAGACAACTCAATCACAATATTTTGAGTTGGTTTTGGAATAGTTATAATAAACATTCATGATATGAAAGAATTCAAAGAACCAGAATCAAATATTACATTATCTATAATTGAAATAATAATCAGTATATTTATCACCACATCATTTTTGAGTTCCACCTCACATGTAGTGATGGAATAATATTTCCCTTTCTCCTTTGGATTTTGTGGATATTGATGTTGATTAACCTCAAGGACTCTAGGTTTAGTGCACTAGTGACAGAGATAATATTTTCATAATAATTAATATTTTTTTAAATGATTTAATCCCAACCAATTAATTAATTTTAGCTAATTTATATCATTTTTTGATTTTTGGTATGTTTTGAGCTAAAATGTCAAAATTGGTCAAATCTAGAAATTTAGAGTTTTCAGAAAATTTTGTATTTCGGGCATAACTTTTACTCTTTTGAACCAAATTGAGTGGTTATTTTTTTACGGTTTTATAAGTATTTTTATATATAATTTTATGATGTTAAAAGATCCAATTATAATTTCTACCTGCCCAAAAATTTCTCTCAATGTGAAACTTTTTTTTGGATGGCGGAATGGACCATGACTCGTTCAAAGTATCATATCTCGGCCAACCGACCTCCAACTGCAGTGATTCCCATTGGGTTCGAAAACTTGCTACAAGAGTCAAAGGATATAAACATATTAGGAATAAATTCATTCATTAAGGCCTCCAATTCAACCGGTCCAAGTAGGGTTGGTGGAATAGAGATTGGCGGCCAGAATAAGTCATGTCTACTAAATCGGCCATAACCCCTTCCACATGGCTCCAAATTCTCTGATATTTAGTGGGTTGATTTTAAAATCCATTTTCAACCTCCCATTAAAAGGGACCTCATAATGATTCGGCAATATTGTGGAAGAACCGAAGGAAAACTTCTGGTAGACAGATTCTGGAGGAAATGTTCATGTTCTTCTTTTTCCCTATTTTCTTTTTTAAGTTTTGTGATGTATTCTTCTTCCCTATTCTTCTAAATTACCCTTATAATGGTGCGGTTAATAATATTATTTATTGGGGGAGGTTAGGTGTTCTATTTTTTAATGTTTGAGTTCATGCACTTAATGTTATAAAATGATTTCTTTATTATGAAGTTCGTTTCAATTGTAATAATAGCTTATATTGTCTTCTGCGATTGTATTTGGTTTTATATTCTATTGTTATTATTGATTTTATTAATGAAAATTGTATCCCCCACTAGGTTATGTTCTATATACGATGGAATAAATTAGAATATAGTGGCGAATACTTGGCGATCGTCAGTACGTGTGAGATTTGTTTTGAATATTCAAGATTCTTTGGGATAAACAAGACCTGATTGGGAATTTCCTTAATCAATTGAGTGTATTTACTACACCTCTTTCACAAAAGGATGAAGATTAGAAAAAACTAAGATATTAGTAAAGTTTAATATCCCCATCATTATTAAACAAATAAGTGAGAGGAATCAATTGTGAACTCTCATTTTAATCGATTTAATAAAAGTGGAATGAATAAATAAGAACTATGATAACATTGTAAATGGAAACCCAATCCAAACCAGATCACCCAAAACTTAACACTATTTTTAATCACAATCATTTTCAATATGATTAAAATATTACACTTGATTACATTATTTAGTTTTGTTTCATTGTTTTCGAAATAAAAAAAATCAAATACAATGTGACAAACATGATGGTTGTGTGCTCCTCTCTGGAGAAAACTTAGGTTAACCACTAAACTATATTTTAACATAGTAAATAATTGTTTTTGACACACCCCATGAAAGGAACGTGTCAAAACATGGCGCTGTTTCTGGGGAGGTAATGCCACAATCGAATAAAAAATATTTAACACTTTTCAAAAAAAAACATAAAAAAATCTTCTTCCATGATGTTTTCTAATGATCATATCTTTAATTAATGGAACAATTACCCACAAGTGTAACAAGGAGACGAGTTTGGGTATAATATAGTTCAGATGCAAGAACTTAGAAGTGACATAGAACAAATAGAGAGAAAATTATAACTTTCTTTTGAATATGTCGGTGCATTTATGGAAAAACCAGAACATAACGAAGAACTTGAGGAGGCCAAGATAGAATAATTAACTACTGAGATATATGTGGATGATCAACAAGATAATGATGGATTATACACTGAGTGTAAATAACTACTTGATCCACATATTCCATATAAATTATAAGAACTAGAACCATTGAAGGAAGAAAAACCCAAAGTGGTGGAATTAGAAGAAAAGATGGAGGAGCCTGACTACCTACCTCTATCTTGTGAAATTCAACTACAAGTGGCACCTCCAATTAAAGAAGAAATTGAAGCTGATCAAACTCAGGGAGATAATATTTTCTTAGAATGTTTTCATTCTGATTTGATTAAATATTAATTGAGTATTACATCCTCCTGTTATAAATGTTCAGATTTGTCCAACACATCTATTGACTTGGTGGATGAGGAAAAAGAAGAAGATACACCTGAAGAGGAACACCTAGATCTCCCGAAACATGTTGATCATTTATTTGAAGGAGTTCAAGATGATATCCATGTGGACTTAGATGAGGAAAACGAGTCACAAGATGCTTAATTTGAAAGGTAATAGTTCCATATTAATTCATCATGATTTAATTTTATTTAAATTGAATTACTCTCTGATTTTCCCATTGACTATTCTTTTGATGCAGCACGCCTTGAGGAACCACTGTAGAATGAAGAAGAAGTTGTGAAAGTAGAAACTAATAATGATGAGGAATCATTATTTATCCTAACCCCAACATAAAATTTGCATATCATTTTCATTATAGTGGACTTGGTTTACAGTATCCATATAGTCCAAAACAAAAAAGGAAGAAGTTCTAACTGGAAGGAAAATGTTTTGGTGGTTCATCTCAAAGAAACTCAACCCATCGTCAGATTGGGGATAACCAAATAAAACTACACATCTAGAGGCATTCCAAACACAAGGCCCACTTGGGGGATTAAACCAAGATATATCCTTCTATTCTCATTCAATTTATATTTTCTTTAATTTCAATAAATTTATTGTGTTTTTATCAGCAACCTTTTTGTAGGTTTTTATGTGTGTAACACTTAGGAGCTTAACTCAACATTGAACTGCCAATAAGTCTGGTTGTACCTTTCCTTTACACTATATTGATTTATATGATTCAATTTAAAAATATTCTTACATGTTAAATCAATTTTAATACCTTGAAGACACTGCATCATTTAAGTGTGGGGGAGGGAACCTTTGTAGTTTAGGAATTTCAATTGGTTGTTTTTTCCTATTTTAAAAAAAAATCTGTGTTTCTCAAATTTTTTGGTGTTTTTATAACTTTTGAGCTAAAATTAATATCATATGTGTTTTTGAAACCCATTTCAATGTTTGAAACAGTTTATCCCCTGAAACTGAGCTTAAATGAATTCTGAAAATGCCTTTGTTTCAAGTTCCATTCTTTATGAATTTCATGAAAAGTACTCAGATTTTTGAATCTCATACCACATCTCACTGTCCTTATATTTGAAATCACTTTTTTTGAGGCTTCTAAATATAATTTTCATATTCTTTTCATTCACCTCACTTCTTGAGAGAACCATACCATGCTTGATTTAACCAGAATTTGATTTATTCCTATTAAAACATGAGCGTTTGAGGTGCATATGTTTTAAATGATTGATAAATTTCTTTGATTTTAAAGCCCCCTTTTCAAGATAATCCTTTCTAAATTTCCACACCTTATACATTTAATCATTTTAGAAAATAGAATCCATGAACAACCTATTAGGTTAGCCACATTACAAACCAATTTTCTCTGTCCAGCCTACTCTTAAAGTGAAATTGCATGATCTAGATGAAGTTACGTGTGGGAGGAGGTTGACTTGTGTTGTGCTACATGATTTTGAGATAATTTTGGGGGAAAATAAAATTTTTAAGAGATGGTCTTGTTGCTGAAAAAAATATATCATTTTGTATGAGAATTTGTGCCTATCTAGAGCTTCCAATGAAAAAACATTTGTGCCTATCTAGAACTTTCAAGAAAATCTTGGTTGAGATTATTCAATCTTTTCCTTCTGAAATGATGAATTATGTAAAATTTCCTTGATTTTTCACGTGGATGGAGATGACTTACTACTAAGGGGAGTAATGAGGAGACCATATTTAAGTAAAAATTTTATTAATGCAATTTTTCTTCAAAAAGAGCCAAGCCCTCCTTATTTAGCCACAGAATTTTTCACATTTTAATCCTACCAACCTAAAGTCACAGAAAAACCTTAAAAAGTCCTCATAATAAGAATATTTCCTTGACTCATATCCGGTGGAGATTTAAGGATTTATCAAACCTATGGTGACCCTGGCATGAGTATTGGATGAGAAAGACATTGCTGAAAAATTAAAATTTATGTGATGAGAGAAAATGAAAGTGAGGTAAGTGTTTTATGTGCATGGGATGAGAAATATAGAGGAAATATATTGAATAATATAAAATTAAGAAAATGAAATAATGGTTTTTTATGAGGAATGATATCTTTTTTTAATGGTTTTAAATTGGGGGATCACATGGATATGTGTTTTAAATTTACTATGATTTTATTTTGAATTTTACTTATCTAGGATTCCAAGTGATAAGTGTAGTGGAATTGATAGAGATAATATTTTCATAATAATTAATATGTTTTTAAATTATTTAAACGCTATCAATTAATTAATTTCATCTTATTTATATCATTTTCTGATTTTTGGTATGTTTTGAGCTTAAAGGTCAAAATTGGTCAAATCTGGAAATTTACAATTTTCTGAAACTTCTGTATTTCGTTCATAACTTATAATCTTTTGAACCAAATTGAGTGATTATATTTTTTATCTTTTATATGTCTGTTTTCTACATAATTTTCTTATGTGACAAGATCCAATTTGAATGTCTACATGCCCAAAAAGTTCTATCAATGTGAAACGTTTTTCTGGATGACAGAATGGACCATGACTCATTCAAAGAATCATATATCGGGAGGAAGCGATTGTCAAATATCATTTTAATCGATTTAATAAAAGAGTAATGAATAAATAAGAACTATGATAACATTGAAATTCGAAAACCAATCCCAAACTGATCACCCAACACTTATCACTATTTTTAATCGCATTACATTTCAATTTGTTTGAAATATTATAATTTATTACTTTCTTTAGTTTTGTTTCATTTTTTCAAAATCAAACAAATTCAAATAAAAAGTGAAAAACATGATTGTTGTACACTTCTCTCTGGAGACAACATAGGTTAACCACTATACTATATTTTAGCTTTGTAAATAATTTTTTTTACACCCCACGACATGCACGTGTTAAATAGCTTGCGTAGTTCACTTGATCCCTGTAGATTATGCGTGGGACCAAGGGTGATTAGCTTCTTTCTTCTACCAAATTGTCTTATTTCCTCATGTATCTTCAATATTCATGAGCCTAGTGGCCTTCCCTCCAACCCTTGGGTCATTTCCATATCCCTTTGAGGCAACTCCCATTATGTTTCTTCTCACATTTTTGACATGTGAGTGGTTGAGTTTTACTTAAACCTTTTTTATTAGATCCTCCATCATGAAACTCGATATTTTATTTCTTATCTCTATATCCATGGGTCCATTCTACAAATTCTATATGAAATTTTAGTGCACATCAAAAAACTTATTCATAACTCCCAGAGTCTCTAATTTCTAGATCCTTTCAATGGTAAAACACTAAACAATCTATCATTTTTTATATTCATGTTAAAATAACTGAGGTGTACCACGTAATCCCTATGAAATATTTTTCACATGTCATGATAGATTCACATTCCTTTTTCTTCAACTCATTGAAAACTCTCTTTAAATTTTCCTAAAGAGTTAGAGTAATATACTTCGTAATAAGTTTTTTATTAGAGTCTACCCACTCCATATCTTCACATTCATCCTTTTACATTGTGTTATTAATCAATTACCACCATTTATCAGTCTCTACATCTAAATAATAAACATCCAAAGTCACCTTCTCTATCTTAGAACAATGAATCATGAAAAAATATGTTCTCCATTGAGTTGATCTACTATTCCACAATAAGTGGATTATATGATCCACTAAATATCAGTGGTCATTGATTCATAATAGAGTAAATATATAGGGGATCCTTTTTGGTGAAGGAGGACATTGCACATTATTCAAGTTATTGTTCATGGCTTGAGATGGCTATTTAATCATCACCATGAAATTTTGAACTCCACCTCCCAAGGCACTGAGGATGTTATTCGAGAAATCACTGAATTTACCCTCATATGGGGTTTTGGACTATATTATTCTATTATACACCATTTTATATAATATAAAAGGTTTGAAATAAACATTATTATTGAAATCATGAAATAATAATTTTTTCTTTTGTGCTATTAACTTGAAAGGATTATCTTCTAGGATCTCTTTGTTTATAACTATTTGAAAAAAAAAGATTCTTGAGTGCTAATGTAGTGTCATACTAATGGTTTTCACTAAACTTTTCTAATCCAAATTCTCAAATTAATAAAACGATGCGCTGACACCAACTATAGAAACCCTACATTTATTACATTACTACAGCATCATTTTAAAGATAAACAATATAATAGTGTTAAAAACTAAGATCTAGAGGTTTAATGTCTTGGGTAAATTGGAACAAACATAATATTTACATACTAAAACAAAAAATATATTTTTTTTCTTTCTCCTCTAGATTCTTAGTTCCCCTTGTGTTCTTCGTATTACAAGTAATCACCTGAGAATATACATCAAAAAAATGGGTGAGCTAAAAGCCTAGTAATAGGATAGATACAAACATGATTCAATATTACAAGGGTGTTCATAATCATCCTTATCATAAAATAACCCTGGGATAATAATAATAATAATGGGTGGAAGAAATATATAAAATAATTGAATGTTTTAATGAATAAAACTGAAACATCCTGTCTTAGCGGTGAACTTCCTCGCATATATGAGAACAAATCTAGAATTATTTTCATAAATAACAAGTGTAAATAATCATAACATCATCTTTGTGAAAAAAATATTGTATAATGTTAATGAATATTTCACATAATCTCATGATATATATCACATTACCAAATTCATTTGAGTGCTATATATTTTTGGGTGCACCCATTACATTATAACATTTACATAATCATGTATACCACAGAGAACATATATCAATATTATACATAAAATAACCCATGGAATGGAAATGGGTCTCATTATCGTTTTATAGAGAATAAATTCATCAATATACCTTTTTTAAATAAAAATGGAATAACTTACTTGGAATAAGAATCATCAATCTTGAGTGAAGAAGAAACAATTTCAAGATAAGTAAAACAGGTTATTTTAAAAATTAGTGTTCTTTTGGAAAAGTTATTTTACTTACATATAATCATATTGGAAGTATGTATATAATAGAATAGAAATGGAATGGTAAAATAATTTATATTTTATAAGTATTAAATAAATCCACACTGAATTTTTTTATTAAAGATGAATAACCCAAAGAAATGAAATAGGGTTCGAGAATCCCATAACATTATGTCTAAATGATCTCTCAACATTAATATACTAGATTATCAAATTAGATTCATTAATTAAAAAATAATTAAAATATTATACAAGTATTTGATTCATTATAATTTTATTAAGTTCTTTTATGTCCATTTTGATGAGTTATAGTCTTCAATTTCATCATTTGGGAGTGTTCGTTTTATTGGTTTTTACGATCGGTTCACCTATATAGATGATTCAAAGATCATGTAAAATGGGTACAATTTTCCAGAATTGATATTATCTATTTTTGGTGAACTTGTAGAGGAATAATTGGTATTTTATATCAATTTTTTAAATGGTATTATTATGAATCATTAGATAAAATATCAATGATAATCATTTAGATTTATTTGCTGGTTTTTTTTCACAATGAACTCATTTTGTTTTATTATTTAATATTATTTATATAATTTAGTTATAGAAGATAAAAAAGGATATAAAACACCTTTTAAAATATTTTGAAACCATTATAATGGTTTTATGACCAACCTTGAATGTGGTAGTTAAAAATGAAAATGCACCCACCCAGTGGTAGTAAATTGACACACCGGGTACGATATTTTCATTATTTGAATAAAAGGAAATTAATAGATATTTTAATACTTATTACATTAAAATAATAAAATTAAATTATATAAAATATACCATAGATATCATTCCACGTGGAAAATTGTAGGTGATTAGAGGAAAATAAAGGAAATTTAATTGAAAAGAAATTAAGAGAACAAGAAATAAGAATTTACCTCTGGATTTTCCCCTCCTTGAGAACCACCTTAGGGAAAAGGGTTTGGTATTTTGATGAAATAAAGGGATACATGATGTAGAGGATAATCTAGGGAAAATTATTAGTTAGATCTTAGAAAATCTTAAATTCATGTAATGTGTGGGGATAATAAGTGGTGAGGGGTGGTATCTAAAAGGAATGAGAGGGGTGTTTTCTCATTATTCTATTCATTAGTTTATTATTTTGTCTCAAGAATATGAGTCGTTTGAACCTTTTCACGAAATATATTAAAATAATTATGTATAGTTCACTATTGTGGGCTAACATCATCCTTTCATTAAAAATGACTCAATAATCATGTATTTGACTTTTATAGTGAATTATCATATTTTACAATTCACCAAAATTCCATGTATTTTAAAAATATATCAATAATTCCCACTAACAAATTTCTAATATGTAGAATTCAAAAATAAACTCTAATTTATGAAATTAATTTTGTAAATATAATATATTTAATTTTTTTATTGAAATCATCATTTATATGGGAAATTCTAATTTCAAACTTATATCTCATTTTATAACACTTCGAAAAATTAATTAGTCACTTATAAAATTACCATATAATAATAATAAAATGAATTTTTAATTTATGAATATATTTTATGAAATTATTTTTCTTTTGAATAATTATTTTAATTAAAAAAAATTTAAATGAACATTTATTTTTAATAAAAATACCAATACTTAATAAAAAAAATTTATATTATTTATTTAGTTATACCATGATATAATTATATAATATTATTATTTATAATGTGCATAAATTTTATTTATACATTCATAGATGAGGTAGCTATTCTATTGGCCAAATTACTATTCCTAATGGCCATGTTACTATTCCAAGGGTTGGGTTATTATTCCATCGTGATAAGTTATTTAATTTCTATAAAAAGCTACAATTTAATTAATTATTAATTTTTAAACTATTTATTTTGTTCTCAAAGTAGTTTTATGTGGCTTATACTATATAGCATACTTATTAGAAGGGGATTTTCATTGATACAATTTTGGGTCATTGAAGGAATCACACCCTTATAATAAAAAAACTATACTTTTATCTCATTATTCTTCTTATCATTATCACTTTGGATCTTAAATACACACCATTATCTCCCCATAAAATTAAATCCCTTCCTAGTTCGGTTCAAGTGGATATATTAGTATTGGCTCAACGTAAATCAAGATGTGAGATCTTCCTTCCCCCATTCTGGGTTTTTCTTCTAGATCTACACTTCTACCCTTGAAATGAATTTTATATCTAATATTTCATGGATAGATCTATGGATTATGATATGATATAATGAAAAAGTATATGAGTTTTTATTTATTGATAAAGGATCTACTATATTGGTGGTATTCCTTTAATCAATATCATATTTGGAATCATTAGTTGATCTTGATATTTTTATTAGTGTAAATTAAATTATCATTGATTATAAACTTCTCAAATATAATAATTGAATATATATGTTGTTTATTTTGAATAATTTATATGGAAATTTTTTTTGAGATCATGATTCAGTTAGATATATACCATGAATCGGGTATTGGATCATGACGAACATCAACATTGAGTTTGATATCATTCAAGTAAGAAATCATTACCATCTTCGACCTCAATATTGTATTTTTTTCATGTTTGGATTGTGAATTGTCAATGTGTAGAGACTAATATTTTATAATTATCACATGTGTGTGCATGTGTATCATGGGATACCATGTTTTTTGTTTGATTACATGTGTCTGTGTTTCACTCGTGAGACCATATTTGATTTTTGATCACATTGGTTTGTATATGGAAATCAATGATAATATTTATTATGATATATTATTCCATTGTATGTCGTACCTTATTTATGGTTTTATGAATAGGTGTTGGAATATATGTTTTTAGTTATCAGGTTTATAGGTATCCCTGACATACATAGCCAACTCCTTAGATGGGGAGCATAGATGACATGACTCATTGGTGTTTCCATTGCATTGGATGGTTACTGCCTTTGCTTCAAATGAAATAAGGAATTACTATCAACTTTGGAAGAGTTTCAATTATGTATAGTATGATATAATGATGGGTAACATCCATAAATATTATATATTGTTTATTATACGGGTATTCCATGTGTGCATAACACCACATGTAAAAAGGTAACCAGGAGTCATGGGACCACTTTCCCATAATGGCATTCATTGAGTTGTTCTTTATAGGTATAACAAGCTTATCCTTAATGGTATATGGAGTTACTTTATTTTTTCCTTAAATGTGGAATTTTCTTATCCTTAAATAATAAAAAAGGTACATGGATTGATTTAAGTCACATGATATGTTATATATGATGTTAATTTGGAATGGACCTTGAGTTGGTATAACTGAGGTTCATGGAGGCATGGTTAGCACATTTTCTCTTGGGATATGAATTTTTGAATTCTTGGGTATAAATATAAATTTATATCATGTCATAAAATTCAATATAAATGTTAACTTATGTTAAGGATGAATTAGTGGTGTCTTTTTTGGTTTAAAAACACACCCTACATGGGTATCATAGTTTATATGCGTTACATTGGGATCAAGGATGCCGAGAAGGTAAAGGGACCTACAATAAGTTAATGAAGAATATGAGAGACATGAGATGGATACAGCACTAGGATAGACTCGAAATGGTTGTTTCAAAATGTTATTTATTTATTTATTTCTCCCCATTTTACTTTTTTTAATCTATATTGGGGGGGTCCTTTTACTATGATATTGTTACTTTTCATGAAAGATATTATAGAACCTATTTATATTATCATATTTTTTGTTTCTTATTTTGATTAAATTTATGTCTTATTGTCCTATGATGGTTTTGATTTCTGGGAGTAACTCCTCCCCGAGTTACCTTAGACCCTAACCTCTTGTCTGTATCTTCATTTATTTAGGGATTTGTGCATGAAGATATGTTTTACTCTATATTGTGATTGGTGATTTGGGTTACTCTATTATAAAATGATATAAAATTACAATGGTTTCATTTAATTTATCTTTTGGATATGTTAGAAATGATATAGGTCATGTAGAACTCAGGTAGGGGAGTTTTCATCTTCCAAGATATCTCATGTATAACAGTACTCTGAGTTACTGAAAATGTGATTATTGTTATAGTTTTATGAAATTATGGTGCATTCAGGAATACTAAGTAGGAATATATGATCACATGTAATATATAAAATTATTTACAAATTAATGATAGTTATTTAATGAAATTACTTAATTTGATATAAATTTTTTGAAGTATATATATTCTATACGAATATAATAAAAATATTTAGAAATATATAGTTGAACATGAGCATGTTGTTATATTATATATATGATTATGAATAACGTGAATGTTTAGAGGACTAGGATTGGGCCATGGATAGAGCTGGGAGGGTTATACCTTGTGTGTGGGTATCTCCTAGTAAAGTTTATCTGATAGAAATTCTATGTGATTTCCATATAAATTCTTAGTTTCTATTAGGTAAGATGTCATAGGATTTCTAAATGATAATTTTTTATTTTAGAAAATTGACACCTCAGTGATGCGTGAATTCCACTAATCATGATTAAATTATTTTTCTTCTATAGTTTATACATGATGATACACCTGAGTGTGATCTCATACCTTATGTAGTTGTTTAGGTGGTAAATTGAATGACCCCAACATTCGTTAATGAAAATTCCTCTTCATCTGATTAAATATCTCATTATGTAAAATGTTTATATAAATGTGAACTTCATAGGTTTTATGATTTTGGATTTTAAAATACCATTAGGAATTTTGACCATTAATAATATATTCGTTTATTAGGGACCACATGATTAGTATAAATATAGGGAGTTAATAAATACAATTTACTCAGACAAAGGAAGTGATGGCCTCATCCAGTAGACTTACCCCATACGAATCCAATTTTTCGGAGCTTTGAAAGGAGTTGGCATCATTGGGCTTCACTATTTACCAATACCAAGCCGATCTTGAATATGTTAAGCTCGAGCGGAACTGCTTAAGATAGAAGTGGAAGTTGATGGAGATTACCACCTGAGAAATGTTTTCCCATACACCCCAGAGTCTATCACCATTGCACACCTTACCCTTCGGTCTCAAGCAGGTGCTATATGGGGTTATGTGACAAAACCTTAGGACTATTATTATGTGCATTATTTTATTATATAATATTGAATATATATTCATTTTATTATTGTTACATTGTACATAGTTTTTAATGCGCAAATAGTATTTTTAGTTAATATTCAACTAAGAAATATATTTTGATGAATTAATTTTATTTAATTAAATAATATTTTAAAAAAATATTATTATTAAATTACTTTTTATTAAATATAAATGGTCGTATATTTTTTATGAATGCAATTGTAATTTTTATTACGGTTTGAATGTTTTTTTTATCAAAAACCATGATTTTTTTATAAATGTTGGTTTTTATTTTTAAATTAAAAAATCACATATATTGAATATTATTTAGATAAAATGAATATTATTTTTGGGATCAGGATGTCGAAATTATCCAACGATGAATTTTTCAAAATTTCTTGAGACAGTCAAATTTTTGGGTAAAGATTATATAGCGTTTAAGTATATAATTTGTTTTATGAACTAATAATGACCCAATAGTGATGTAATAAAATAATATAAATTATATGTTCAACCAATTTATATTTTACCATTAAAATAATATGATTTTAGGTTTTTTTATTTATTTTATAAAACATTAGTGGACCCACCAAGAGTTGTAAAACATTTTCTCTTTTTAATTTTTTTTCCATGAGAGTGTGACTCACCTCCATATAATCATCACTATTATTTTAAGAATTTATTCCATTGGCCTCATAAAATATTGTTTTCCACTTCCCTTTGGAAAAAACCATGGGCAAAAACCATGGTCTGGTTTTTGGAATTGATTAGTTTAATGTGTGGTGAACCAAACCTTAATAATAAATAATTCCCTCTCATTTCCTTTATAAACCCACCAAAGCTCCCACTTCCTATTAACTCAAATCCTTTGGAGTTATTCCAGCCTCTACCCTCCTAACTCTATAATCCTCCAAAGGTGACCCAAGCTCCCAAGAATCCTCTCTCAAGACTCTCCTAATCCACTAGGATCACACTTCCAAGTAAAGGATTTCCTCTTTTCTGTTCTTTGTCTCAAATTCATTATGTTGTTATATCCTTTTAATTTCAATTAAAAATGTTTGGGTATGATTTCACACCTCCCCCATACATCCCTCTCTATGTGTTAATAATGATATACCAATTTCTCTCTCATTAATTCCTCCCATGTACACCCATTACTATGCTAAAATTCCTTAAGGAATTTATCTCTCCTCATTTACATTCAAGACATTCATTTGTATTGTGAATATAAAATTCAATTAAACTTTTTGGTACATGTATCTACATAGCCCCCATAATTTCCATTTAATTTACATATGATGATAGACCCCATTCTCTCTCATAATCTATTTTAATTAATTATTATTTCATGCTATTATGCTGCCGAAATTGCACCACGTTTTTCCTAGACAAAGTCATTGTGAAGTGAATACCCTGTCCATTTCTCTATCAAGGGTATTCAACGTTATGCTCATTTACTTAATGATTTTCTAGTTTCATGTATGAATTACACTTTATTTTATTGGGTAATAAATGATAATGTTTAACAAATCAATGTTTTATGATCTATGTGTCACACTTTTGCATGAAATGAAATGTTTAAAATGGGTGCACCCTGATAGCGCTCCAATGCATTGGGTAAAGATTAGTTTCATGATAAGACAACTGCAATGAGGATTTACTCATTCTAATTCAAGTGAAATGAGGTTTTACTCGTTCTCCATGTGAAAAGAGCCTTACCTCGTTCTAAAATCATGTTAAATATTGTTGCCACATTTCCATGTTATGTTAATCAGGTTATATCATGAATTTATGATCACTTTTCTATTATGCTCCATTGATATTCCTATTGCATAACAGGTATTGTATCTTTCATGTTATTCATTGTTCTCTCCATTAATAGGCATTATATCTCACAATTTTCTTATGCATGTCATCGGGTTATACCATTAAATGCTAAGTATGATGGAATGTAGTTGTCATATAAAGTATGTTTTCAATAAGATATTGTGTCCTATGTTTTATGTTTTTATCTAATGTTCATAATCCCCAAAGAGCAGGGATTTCATAGTTGGTATCAAAAGATAGGTTAAGTTATTTTTAGGATAATGATCAGAAAACCCTAGTAAAGACATAAAGATAAAACTTTGTATAATAGAAACATACCTACATTTTTTGGAGTATTGATTAAGTGGTTTATCAAGTAAATGCATCCATGTCAGGATACGTGCAGGTAGAGGCGGCTCTAGAACAGATGTAACTTGGGGTAAAAAAACCTAACAAGGAGTTTCAGGTTTGTCCTGGGGTATCCTGTTACTTGACAATGGGCCTTGTTGTACTCTTGGTTACAACACTCCCAGGGGATATGTTTTGGTAAATTGACAATCATTGTATGAACACTTATTAAGGGAATTAAAAAAATTCCCCTAAGAATATATGTTAAAATTTAGATCATAAATATCATAAATTAAAGCCTATGGATTCATAAGTTATGGAAATAAATGTTATTTATATGACATCTATTTTTTGGATGATCCTTTATGTGTTACCCCTAACATTCCTTTTATTCCATCAAATAGCCGGTAATAGGAGGGCTCAGGCTGACAACCGATTTGAAGATCAATGTGATGACTATGCTAATGAGATGCCCAATCAAATGGGAGTGGGTGTCACGGACTTTGTTATGCTTCTCTCTTAGTTAACTCATGCTTTGAATAGAAACATGGGTCAAGATGAATGTTCAACCCCCCGCCCCCCCCCCCCAAGAAAGAACAAGTCTCTATCGAGAGCTTCATGAGACAAAGGCCTCCTAATTTTAATGTATCATCTTATCCCTCAATCTCTGAATGATGGATCAACTCCATTGAAAAGATATTCTCTATACATCAATGTTCTAAACAATAGAAGGTTCTCATGGCTTCTTATCATATGGTGGGTGATGTTGATCAATGGTGGATGTTGATAAAAAATAAAAATACTGGGGAGGAGATCAATAATTTGGAATGGAAGGATTTCCGAAAGATGTTTTTCGATAAATATTTTCCATACACCCTTCGAATTAAGATGGAAAGGGAATTCCTTTACCTCAAGAAGAATGATGACGAACCCATTGGAGCATACGAGGAAAACATCACAAGGCTTGCATGATATGCATCCGGCTTTTTCATTACCCCCAAATACAAGTTTGACCACTTCTTTGGTGGGATGAAACCTATTCTTTGGAAAGCGCTGGTGATCCGTGACTTCGACAGCTATGAGGTAATTGTTCGATGATCCCTTAAGGTCAAAACGGATATCATATAATCTCACGCGAATCATGGGGATAAAAATCGTACGGTGGACTTTTATTTGGGTGGTCCGATGGATAAATCCAATGGTGCTAGGAAAACCCAGCACCCCACTTGACAAAGGTGTGGAAAGAAGCACCCTGAAAATTTCCTAAAGGGAATAAGGATATGCTTTATGTGTGGAAGATAAGGGAACTTGAGTATTAACTATCGGCAAGAAATCCCTGCAGCTGCGACAGAGGAGAGGAATTCTTTGCTCAACCTTCAACACGTTATTCATTGCTTCAATGGTAAATAACTGAGGCACATTGTAAATTAGTTCCCTCCAAGGGTTTTGGAGGCAACCAACAACCTCCAAGGTATAATGGGTGAGATTTTTTCATAACTACTACCGAAGTGAACCCCGATAACGAAGTGGTGACAGGTGCGCTAGATATTCATTCAATAGTAGAGAATGTACTTTTTGATTCTGGTTCTACACATTCTTTTATATCATAAAAGGATAGTTTAACAATCCCAACACCACCACAAATCATGGTAGCAAAGATTTCGGTGAGTACGGAAAATGGGGACATCATTGCATCCCATGAATATAACTCATCCCCAATCATAATTTGTAGACTGAACATCTATGAAAACCTTGTCATTATTCCTCTATTGGAATTTGATGCAATTATCAGTATGGATTGGATTTCCTTATATAGAGCCAAGATAGATTTTTGTTAGAGGGAAATCACTCTCTATATGTAGAATCATCCCCCGATTCTATACAAGTACTAGGAGGGAGATGGATCTTCTTTAGCTCCATCATTTTAAGCATGGATATTACTTCCATATTAGAATGTGTTTCTGGAATAGATGATTGAGTCCAAGGAAACAACCATCCTTGAAGACATGACTACAGTTAATGAATTAACTGAAGTGTTTCTCGTGTAATTTCCTGGTCTTCCTCCTGGAAGAGCTATTGAATTCTCAATTTCCCTTATACATAGGGAGTTTCTAATATCCAATAATTTGTATAGAATGGTTGTTGTAGAACATGAGGAACTGAAGAACCAATTATAGGAGAATCTAGATAAATGATTTATATGCCCAAGTGATTCACCATGTGGTGATCAGTCCTCTTCAACAAGAAGAAAGATGGGTCAATGTTCTTTTTCATTGATTATCATGAGCTTAAAAAATCACAATAAAGAACAAGTATCCTCTCCCACGAATTGATGACTTGTTCGATCAGCTGCGTGGAACAAAATAATTATCCAAGGTGGATTTTCTGTCAGGATATTAACAAGTATGGTTAAAGAAAAAAGATATCCCCAAGACTTCTTTTTGTACAAGATACGGGCACTATGAATTCATAGTAATGCCTTTCAGACTAACCAATGCTCCATCAATCTTCACGAACTTGATGAATAGAGTCTTTATAGATTACCTTGAAAATTTTGTGGTTGTATTTGTAGATGATATTCTAATAAACCCCAAAGCCCAGTAGGATCATGCGGAGCATTTATGAATGGTATTAGATATCTTGTATAAGGAAAATAACTATGAAAAGTACATCAAGTGTGAGTTCTGGTTGAAGGAGGTCTCATTCTTGGGCCATATGATCATAAGCAACGGGATATCTATGGATCCCTTCAAGATAGCTGCAATATAGGGATGGTCGAGGCCAACGTTGTTAATGGATATCCATAGATTATTGGGGTTAGCTGGATATTATCGACGACTTGTGAGAAATATCTCACGATTATCCAACCATATTACCAAGCTTACTTGGAAGGGAGTAAAGTTTTATTGGTGTGATGAATTCAAATAAGGATTCAAGGAGTTGAAAAGGAGGCTTATCACTGTGCATGTGCTCACTCTACCCACAAGTGGAGAAATTTTTATGGTATTCATTGATGCTTCAAAGAATGGTATGGGATGTGTGTTGATGAAAAATGACAAATTCATTGCCTATGTTTCATGGTAATTGAAGTTTCATGAGCATAATTATCCAACACATGATCTGGATTTGGCTACGGTGATCTTCTATTTAAAAATATGGTGGAATTATCTATTTAGGGAGAAGTGTGACATATATATAGACCACAAAATCTTCAACTATATATACACACAGAAGGAGTTGAACATGAACCAATGATGTTGGTAGTTATGATCAATGACTATGATTTCATAATCTGTTAACACCCTAGGAATGCGAACAAGGTGGAAAATTCTCTATGTAGAAAGGATCCTGAATATCTATCATTGAAGAGAATTGAAAAGGATTCAATATTCATAGAGTTTCAAAGGATGGATGTAACCTCTCGAGCCCAGGTGCCACTCAAATGGTGCCTTGAACCCAATTCTCCATGTGACCTCACGCGCATCTCCTCAAATTCCCGAGTCTTCCGACTAGAAATGAGGTCTCGGGTCTGATAGTGGGGAAACTATGCCCTCATTTGTCAAAGTGTAGTGCAATGAAATATAGTATAAACATACAACAACAGCAGAAGCAGTAACAGTACATATAACTGAAATGAATAACTGATAACAAAAAGGAATCCAACAGTCATATATATATATATATATGTGAAGATGTAGCATGTATCTATTCTATATAACATCCAGAACATGTTACACTGCAATACAATACATTTAAACTGATGTACAAGTACAGAAAAACAAACAGAACAGCCAGAGGCATCGCGAGACTAGGCTCAGTCCCATGCCCTCCTACTACTCAGCAACAATCAGGTACCTATATAGGGACACTTTCCCTTATCTACACAAAAAGAAACGTAATATGTTTGGGCCAAAAATTATGACCCATACAGGTTGTGAGAAATAAATCCTAGTATGTACCATCCAAAAGCTCGTGCCCAACTATGTGAAAGTATGAAACAACAGTGTGCAGTAGTAAAATTAAATAATGTAAGAAGTACTGATAGTAACTAAATTAACCGGTTATATTGCCATTTTAATATCCATTTAATTATTTGTTTAAAATATCACTACATTGAATATTCTAAGTAAACAGCCAATGTCCTAAGACACGTAAACTCTTTCCCTCAGGTAAAGAGAAACCAAACACATGAATCTGCACACAGGCATACGGATATTTCCCTCGGGCATAAGAAGTGTCTCCCTTAGTCAAAGAATAAGCTGCCCACAAGCACGGAAGAAGTTGCCCTCGGGCTAAATAGTACAGTGCCCACAGGATAATCATAACTCTACCCTCATGCTATACAGGTAACCGAGCCAAGCCCAACATGTCAAAAAGAAGTAAACAAGTAATTCATCTAAACGAAATTCTACAATCATTACATTAATGGCTTTCATGCAGGTATCCTGGTCAAATAGCTAAAATGAGGAACTCACACCTAGGGTGGTCCTGGATCCAAGCAATGATCCCAAACAACAGTTTATTTTCACAATTAATTACCTATTAAATTCTAGGTCTTTAAAATAGCCACGACCTCAGCCACACGTCACCCCAACATTGGTTCATGGCACAACAATACAAAAAACGCACAATAGTTGGAAATTAAACACCAAGCCACCTACATTAAATGCCCCTGATCAGTAAACTCAAACGACGTTCCACGAATCATCCTAGAACGAGGTAGATATAAGGTGAAATAAATCTCAATTAAAGGAAAATAACTTACCTTAGAGGATGAATTGTCAAGAACTACACAAGGAGATGGGAGGGCATACTCGTGTGGTTCCAGGGAGATCGATGGTGTAGAAAACGGATTCCCAACATGCGCTCGGTGTATCTCTAAAGCTATGGACTCCTCCTTCCTCTAGTTCTAAGTCTTCCCTGTGATCAGGGGAGGCTACTACCCATTTTACGTGAAACAAAACAAAGTACACATCGTGTATTTCCAAGTACACAGCGTGTATTTCAAAGTACATGGCGTGTATTTCAATGTACATGGCATGTATTTCCCATTTTTTAACTGTTCCTCTGGTGGTTTCCCACCAGCGTGGCACTGTTCATCTACCAACATGACTACACGGCGTGTCTTCTTGAGTACACGGCGTGTTCTGTTTCACAGTTGGCCACCGCCTTACTATTCACCCGCCGACTGACTACACAGTGTGTAAAGGACCACTACACGGCATGTAGTCGGTTTCTACACCCTTCATCACCAACATCACAACACACCCTATATAATCCTCACACGCAGCCAAAGTACATGGCATGTACTTTCCAAAATTTGTGATTTTTCTCCATTTTACCTATTTTCTCAAAAACACTTAAGGAAAAGAGAAAAAAAGAAACCAGTACCTCAAAAATAAGAACCCGGTTCTTAAAAACTTCCCCCCTTAAAACAATTCATCCCCGAATTTCCCTTCCACTGGTGGCAAAGAGAAAGCTCAGAACATCTCTGGCCACATAGTAAATACATCGGTCTCCCGCTCCCAGGTTTCGTCCTGCACTGGGCCATGCTGGCATAGCACCCATAAGAGAGGAACTGACCATCCTCAGATAACCATTGTGCTCCGATCAATGATACGAATAAGATTCTCCTTAAAGGACGCGTCAATTTGCAGCTCAACCTCCTCAGGCTGAAAAATGTGAGATGGGTCTGAATGATAGCGGTGCAACCGAGATACATGGAAGACGTCCTCTATGTCACGGTACCTCTTTGGTAACTGTAACAGGTAGGAAATCGGCCCGACACTCTCTACAATATAAAATGTCCCAACATTCCTCAGTGAAAGTTTACCCTGTCTCCTGATCTGTCTGTGCCCCAACCTCAGTGAAACATGTAAGAAAACCTGATCCCCGAACATGAACTCTAAAGGTCATCTACGGCGATCAGCATAATATTTCTGATGGGACTATGTGGTAGCCATCCACTTCTGAATCAACTGGACCTGCTCAAGAGTCTCTTGCACTAGATGTGGTCCCAGTAAAGCTACCTCACTTGCCTCTAACCATCACAAAGGTGATCGGCATGGCCTACCATATAAATCATCATAAGGTTTCATCTCAATAGTTTCCTGAAAACTATTATTATAGGCAAACTCGACCTGGGGTATGTTCTTCCCCCATGATCCCCCAAAGTCTAGGACGCATGCGCGCAACATGTCCTCAAGCACCTGTATCATATGCTTTGACTGGCCATCGGTCTGAGGGTGGTAAGCTGTGCTCAGAAGCACCTGTGTACCCAGTTCCCTTTGAAAACACTGCCAAAAACGAGACATAAAATGGGTGTCCCTATCTGAAAGGATATAATGAAGGATCCCATGAAGACGTACGACCTCTCAGATATACAAATTTTTGATCTCGTCAACTCCGAAGGTCTCTTTGATCACCAAAAAGTGAGCTACTTTTGTGAGTATGTCCACAACAACCCACACTGCATCATTTCCTCAACGTGACCTCGACAACACATTCACGAAATCCATCGCGACATCATCCCATTTCCACTCCGAGATGGGTCACTATTGTAACAGTCCAGCTGGACTCTGATTCTCCGCCTTCACCTGCTGACAGGTGGAATATCGCATAACAAAACCAGCTACTTCACTCTTTATACCCGGCCTCCAATAATGACGTCTCAAGTCATGGTACATCTTGGTCACCCCGGGATGAACTTCCCAAGATGGACCATGAAACTCCCGCATAATCTCCTCGCGTATATCCCCTGTAACCCATACTCGTCCATGGAAACGCAGAATTTCATCGTCGCCTGTCATCCATCTCGGAGAAGGGTCCTCACTAGCCACTGAATCCTATAGAACTAGGCCTTCTGAATTAGATACATGTCTCATCCTCACTCAATCCAAGAGGGTAGATTTCATAGCTAAAAAATAAAGATAGATCTGCCCCTGACTATCGTGCACCTCCA
This sequence comes from Viscum album, assembly GCA_963277665.1. Taxonomy (NCBI): domain Eukaryota; kingdom Viridiplantae; phylum Streptophyta; class Magnoliopsida; order Santalales; family Viscaceae; genus Viscum; species Viscum album. The sequence goes on from OY728135.1 coordinate 1,204,495,347, forward strand.
AATGCATCTCAGAGAGAAAATCCATAAGCTTTCATTCATCACTGGCCTCCTGCACAGCTTGTATCCGAGTCTTCATGTTCAGTGAATCAGCTACTGCATTACCTTTATCAGGTGTATAGGAAAGATCAAAATCAAAGGACTGAAGGTATTCGACCCACCTTCGCTGCCTCAAATTCAAGCCACACTGAGTAAAGATATACATGAGACTTTTTTGGTTGTTGAAAACCACAAAGTGATATCCCAAGAGATAATGTCTCCAACAGCGCAATGCATGAACAACTGCAGCCAACTCGAGATCATGTGTTAGGTAACTCTTCTCATGTGGCCTCAACTACCGAGAACCGTACGCAACAACTCAATCTCCCTACATCAACACTGCTCCCAGCCCAATACATGATGCATCACAGTAAACTGTATATCCCTTCCCTTACTCTGGGAGTATCAGGATTAGTGCGGATGTAATCTTTCCCTTCAGATCCTGGAAGGTTGTCTCATAAGCTTCTGACCAAACAAACTTCACACCCTTATTATTCAAACCCATCAATGGCGCTGCTAAGCAGGAGAAGTCCTGTATGAAGCGTCTATAGTAACCATCCATCCCCAAGAAACTCTGTTTCTTAATGATGTTCTTAGGATTATCCTAGGAAACTACTTTTCTCACCTTCTCTAGGTCAACTGTAATTCCAAACTCTGAGATGATATGACCTAGGAAGTGAATCTGGTTCATCCAAAAGTGTCTCTTTGAGAGCTTAGCATATAGTCGATGCTCTCTCAGTGTACTCAATACGATCTCAAGATTGGTTGCATGGTTTTGTCAAGTGTGAGAGTACCCCAAGATGTCTTCCATGAATACTACCACAAAAGAATCCAGATAAGGATGGAACGCACGATTCATCAGAGCCATGAAAACCGTTGGCGCGTTCGTGTGTCTGAACGGCATCACCAAGTACTCGTATAGACTATATCTGCTCCGAAAAGTTGTATGTGGTATGTATGATGATCTCACGCGTAGCTGATGATATCATGACCTCAAATCAATCTTCGAGAACACTCGTGCCCCACAAAGTTGATCAAATAGATCATCAATCCCTTGCAAGGGATATTGGTTATTAATCGTCAGCTGTTTTAGCTTCCGATAATCCACACAGAGTCTGAGGGTACCGTCCACCTTCTTTGCAAAAAGGAACGGAGAACCCCGAGGAGAAGTACTGGGTCAGATAAAACCCTTTTCATGTAACTCCTCCAACTACCTCTTTAGCTCCTACAACTCTGGTGTTGCCATCCTATATGGAGGAATGAACACTAGTGCTACTCCTGGCACAAAGTGACTAGATAAATCCACTTCTCATTCCGTAGGTAGACCTGAAAAGTCATCCGGGAAGACATCCCAGAAACAATCAACCACTAGGGGGAAATCTGTCTGACAAGTCCCCTGATCATCCAAATATACGCTCACAATCTAGGCTATGATATCACCTCGCCTGTGATGCTCTGGTCCATTTTGACTCACCTAAACATCCCACACTCCCTTGTATAGAAACTCTCTACCCTCTGGTGACATGAAATGCACCATGTGACGATAGTAGTCTACAAAGGCTTGAAAGGGAACCAACCATTCCATCCTAAGAATGACGTCATAAGCTATCACCTTTAAGACATAGAGGTCCCACAGAAAGTGACACCTTCCAAACTCATGGGGGAACTCCTTGCACTAATGCACACCTGTCGTTCTAGTCCCCAACAGAGTGTCTAGCGTCAAAATATTAGTAGCATAAGAAGAAGAAACACAGATCCCAAGGCTCTCCACAATGGGTACAGATATGAAACTATGTGTCGCCCGTATCAAAAAGTACTGAAGATGTGATAGAATCTACTAGAATAGTACCTCTGGCAGTAGAAGGTCCAGGATCCTGCTCTTGTTGGGTCTGTTGCACTGTATATGCATGCCCAGTGTGGCAGCCCTATGACACAACCTCGCAACCCTGCTCTATCCTGCCCTACTGCCTCTGAGATCCTAGTGTCTTGCTACCATGGCCACAACCACCATCTCTGACTACATGCCCTGATGTATTCCAGTTCCCTGACTGGTAATAAGCGTTTGGTCCTACTCCCGCACGCGGAGTTGCCATAGAACCCCTCTCACTATCCACTGGTGGAAACGTCCTACATAAGTGCTACAGATGACCCATCTTGCCACATGCTCGGCACTCCACTAGGTCTCGTGGACACTATGGACTCTTGTGCCCCTCTCTACCACGCCGGTAGCACATGACCTGGCCACCTGAAGCATTCTTCTGGCTGGTACTGCCACCCTAAGAGAAGTCCATCTGTCTCTTCCTCTTACCAGTAGAAATAGCACTAGAAACTGGTGCTGAACCGCCCGGTCCCACACCACTAGCTTCCAGTAGGTTCCTCTATGTAATAAGCACCTGGTTCACAATAGAATGTACTGAAGGAAACCTAAAAACATTCACCAGTGCTCGGATGTCATACCGAAGACCATCCTCGAGGTACCTGGCCCTCAACGTCTCATCACCCACCAGAACGGGTGAAAAATGATGAAGCTCGGTAAAGCGACCAGAATAGTCCATCACTAACATAGAGCCCTACTGTGGATTCATGAAATCTCGAGCTCTATCTTCCCTCAGTGTCTCTGGAAATAAGAAGTCATAGAATACAACCCAAAAATCTTCACATACCATGTCCATGTGATGCTCTTCCTGGGTGGTAACATCCCACCACCTCTTGGCAGAATCACGAATCATATACATCACGAGCATGACCCTCCGCCCTGGGGGCGTCTCAAGGTGCTCGAAAATAGTCTGTATCGATCCTAGCCCGAACTTGGTAGCCTGTGGTCCGCCATCCCCTGAAAACATAGGCGGATGCTGCTGCTGGAAGGTATGTTTCAGCTCAGCCATAGATTTGGCAGTCGGCGGTGCTCCCGGAAAGGTCTACATGAACCGTATGAAGCATTCATGGAACTGTGCATCTGCGCCTGTGTCTAGTATAATAGCTAGAGCAGCATCTGTCTCTGCTAGTGGATCCACTGTTATCCCATGGCCCACCATCTATGGAGTATAGTCAATGCCACTCTCCGGGCAAACAATGCATGAACGTCTAGGCGGGATGACACTACAAGGTCAAAAACACACCTCAGATTTATGATTATCAAATACTAAAAAAGAAGAGACCAAAAAGGGAACAGGAGGAAGAAGGCATTCAAAATTTTCAAAACAAGACTACACGGCGTGTATAATGACTACACGACATGTACCTGACTTCTCTTCCCCTACCCGGGTCCTTCTACACTTCTAAGCCTCCTGGCTCCCGTTGAACAAATCTACAAGGTGTGTATAATATCTACACGGCGTGTATGGTGTAATTTCCAACTTCCAGTGTCGTTTGTGACATGGCCGACTACTCGGCTTGAGACTACACGGCATGTTACACCCGCACACGGCATGTACACCACCGTGTTTCCCCAGCCACACAGCTAAAACAACACAGACCATCCTCAGACAAGACTACACGGCATGTCCCACATGTACACGACGTGTACTAGATGTGCTCCACTGACCTGTTTTGTTAGTTACACGGTCGGACACTCATCTCACACTACACGGTGTGTTTTATATACACACGGCGTGTACTCGAAAGGATTACACCAACCCGTGTTGTTAGTTACATGGTTGGGTCCCCATGTCAGACTACACGGAGTGTACTAGAAAATATTCCACCCACCCATGTTTGTTAGTTACACGGTCGGACTCCAGGTCAACACTACACGGCATGTTCTCCCCAAACATTCCCTACCCTGTGTCGCCACCCACACGGTTTGTGACACGGGAAGAGACTATACGGCATGTACTTAGGGTACACGGCGTGTAGTTAAAAAGTTTATTTTTCTTCACAAATAAGAGACCATACACGGCGTGTTTGAAGGTACTATACGGCGTTTATTCTAGGTTTTCTAGATAGTATGCCTCAGAAACTTCCCCGGAACCCATAAAATACTGAAAAACAACACCTAAGTGTCAAATTCTGACCCGTGGGGGCCAATACTCCTCACGAATCAAAGTTTGACATCTTATCTATGTTATAACATAATAATCAGTCAATGATCCACCAAATTCCGGTCAATGGGGGTCCATACTCCCCATAAACCAAAGTTTGGCATTCATTCTTTAAACCAGCTCATAAAAAATACCCTATCACAAAGAAGGTATTTATGAAGAAGCTATCACAATAGAATTCTTTTCTAGCACAACAACTATCACAACAACATGCACTTCCTAATGCACCTACATGGCATGGAAACTATGCATGGAATGTGATTTCTAGCATGTGCTTGAATGATGCATGAGATGGCTCACCCTCATCTCATCGGGTTGCAACTAAATAGGACCCATAGATAAAATATAAATTGCACAATCTCAAGTGTTTCGCCCAATGGTGAAATAAAATCAACTGTAAAATTTGAAAAATCAAAAGAATTGAAAAAATACAAGGTAGACTGCCTTTTCCCTGTACGCGGGTTATCTATGCCGAGACACAACTTATTACCAACTATCGTTCTCGTCCTATCCCTGGCTAAGGCCCCAAATAGTAAGTCAAAGAAAAGAACACCTCTGATACCACATTGTAACATCCCGAGCCCAGGTGCCACTCAACAGGTGCCTCGATCCTGATTCACCACATGACCTCAAGCGCATCTCCCCAAACACCAGAGGCTGCCGACTAGCCGTGAGGGTCGAGGTCTGATAGTGGGGGAACTATTCCCTCATTTGTCAAAGTGTAGTGTAGGGGAATATAGTTCAAGCATACAACAACAGCGGAAGCAGTAACAGTACATATAACTAAAATGAATAACTGATAACAAAAAAGGAACCAGCAGACATATATATATATATATATGTGTGTGAAGATGCAACATGTCTATGTTCTATAAAATACCCATAACATGTTACTCTACAATACAATACATTACAACTAAAGTACAAGTAAAGAAAAGAAAACAGAACAGCCAGCGCCATCGCGAGCCTAGGCTCGGTCCCATGCCCTCCTACTCCTCAGCAACAATCAGGTACTTTTATAGGGACTCTTTCCCTTCTCTACACCTACAGAAACGTAATCTCTTTGGTTCGAAAAGCATGACCCAAATAGGGTGTGAGAAATAAATCCCAGTAGGCACCCACCAAAGGCTCGTGCCCGACTGTGTGAAAGCATGAAACAACAGTGTGTAGTAGTAAAATGCAATAAAGTAAGCAGTACTGAAATTAACTAACGTAACCAGCTATCTTTCCATTTTAATATCCATTTAATTATTTCTTTAAAATATCACCATAGTGAATATTCTATGTAAATTGCAAATGTCCTCTGACATGTAAACTACTACACTTGAGTAAAGAGAAACCAAACACAAGAATCTTCCCATAGGAATACGAATATTTCTCTCGGGTGTAATAAGTGTCGCCCTCAGGAACAGAATCAACTACCCACAGGCACGGAAGAAGTTTCCCTAAGGATAAATAGTACAGTGCCCACAGGCTAATAACAACTCTGCCCTCAAGCTATACAGGTAACCAGGCCAAGCCCAACATGTAAACAAGCAGTAAACAAGAAATTCCTCTCAAGGAAATTCTACAATAATTACATTAAAGGCTTACTCGCGGGAATCCTGGCCAAACGGCTAAATAGAGGAACGCACCCTTGGGTGGCCTTGGATCCAAGAAATGATCCCAAACAGCAGTTTATTATCACAATTAATTACCTATTCAATTATAGGTCTTTAAAATAGCCAAGACCTCAGTCACGTGACACCCCAACATGGGTTTGTGGCATAACAATACACAAAAACGCACAATTGTTGGAAATTAAACACCAAGCCACCGACCTTAAATGCCCCTGATCAGTATAAGTGAACGACGTTCCACGAATCATCCTAGAACCAGGTAGATCTGAGGTGAAATAAATCTCACTTAAACGCAAATAACTTCCCTTAGAGGAAGAATTGGAAATAACTACACAAGGAGATGGGAGGGTTTATACGTGCGGTTCCAGGGAGATCGATGGTGCAGAAAACAGATTCCTGACGTGCGCTCGGCAGATCTCCAAAGCTTCGGAATCCTCCTGTAACACCCCAAGATTTTATGAAAAATATTCTTTTTAATTTCATGTCTTTTGTTGTACGCTACACAAAAAGGGGCTTGCACAACACGCATCCTTGACTTGCCTTACATTACACGCAATAGAGACCTTCCTCGATAGTGTGTGTAGTACGCAATACCGAGTTTCACCAAACAACGATATGCTTTTAAAATATTATAAAAAACTAGCCATTATGAATAGTAATAACCACTTTTTAAAATTTTGTAAATTTTATATTTCAAAATGGACTTCATTTTTGGATTCAGAATATCGAAATTATCTTAGGGTAAAATTTTGGTACTTTTCGGATAAATTTCATTTTCTTATGAATAGTGAAAATTACTAAATTTTAATTAAAAACAACTTTTTTAATAAAAATAATTAATAGTGATAAATTGTTAATTTGAGTGGTTTTAAATTATATTTAGAATATATTTTTACAATTTAATACAATTTTGGTCATTGGATGTAATTTCACATTTAAACCAGACATAAACAAGTGTCAATCTTTTGATAGTTATTATCTCTTAAAAACACGCTATTTGTTTTGACAACGGAAATTAATTTTTAAATTAATTAATGTAACTGATATGTTTTGAATTTGGTAAAATAGACATCATTTTTGAATTCATAATATCAAATATATCTTAGGCCTAATTTTTTGTATTTTTCTGGAAAAGTTCATTTTTTGATGAATAGTGAAACCACTAAGTGGTAGTTAAAAAACTGAATTTTTCATAAAACATAATTTTACCGCTTCTGTGAGTGTAATTTTGAAAATTTGAGAGACGCGGATAATATCAAGGACTAAAATGTGGTTCAATGAGATGAAAATAATTTTTGGTGAATAGTAACTTTTGACTTTTTTTACAACGGTTAAAAGAAAATAGGGTAATTAAGGGTAAAAATGATATTATTATTACCCAAAAACATGTCCTAATTCTATTGTATAAGTGTAATTCGACCAAAAACAACCTTAGTAATAAAATATGACTATTTAAGCCCACTTGGATTAGATTAAGACATTTATTATTTATTTATTTAAAGAAGGGTTAAAATAGTTAAAATCAAATTTTAATAAGTAAATCATTTTTAATATATGGTTATACATAATATAAATTCTAGTATAAATATTCATTATAAATCTAAATATATTTCCTACATAATGGTATTTTATTTGTAATTTTTAAACATTAAATAATTTAATTTATTTATGACACAACGATGATGCAGTAATTATCTTAATAATGAAATATTGACATAATTGATGTTATAAATACCCAAATAAATTTAAATTTAATATTTTTATGAATTCCAATAATTTTCTAGGTTAATATGATATGTTAGTATCGATTTTATTAACTTTATTCGAACTAATCATTCTGTTATGATTTTTACAAAAATCAATTACCAAATAGTGTCAAAATTGACATAAAATAGTTTTTAAAACAAATATTATATTATTAATTGTTATTTTATTGATAAAAATCTAAGGTTAGGCCAAATGACTTAAATAAGTTTATATATATTAATAATAAACAACTTGGGGTTCTTTTGGATTGTTATAGTAAGTTTATTAACCTTATAGTGTAATAACACAAGAAGACACAGTAAGAGTAAAATTATTTAACTTAATGTTAAATCTAAATGATAAGGTTAAAATAGGAACCTAAACTTTTCTAAATTCTATTGGATGAGAGGATTTAGAACCATCACCACCTTAGCTTTTAAATAAATCAATTTGGATCTATTTAAAACCGAATATGACTATATAATAAAATAATAGTTTTAGTTTTCCAAAGGAGCCCCTCTCCTCCCTTATAAAAGGGAACCTCCTCCCTCTCTTCCTCACACAACTTTGAGCCTTCAATCTCGGCCAAACCCTTCCAATTTCTTCTCTCCACTTACCTAGAGACATCCTAGAGGTCCTGGTCTTCTTCAAAGACCAATTTTAGTGCCCTAAAAGGAGGTCTCAAAGAAGCGCTTCAAAGAAGAGGTAATGCCCGTTACCGATTCTTTCATCTTTATTTCTTCTTCCAGTTCTTCTTCTTTAGTTTTTTCATCATGAAGTAATAACATCAGTATCACTCATATACTGATATATTATTATAAGTATGAAAAAACCCTATTTCACCATCTATCCATCCTATGGAAAATGAAATCACCGCGCGTGCGTACGTACGGAATACCGTCTCCACGACGTGGTGTAATCTATTTTCCACCACCACCTTACTTGGATGGGTATAATGGTGTAAATAATAACTATATATGAATATTTTAAAGTGATATTGATTCTGATATAGTATACATACACTCCAATACAGTCCCACAATCATGAGAACGATATCATCGCTCGTGCGTACATACGGACTACCGTCTCCACGACGCGATGAGATTCATTCTCCTCGTTAACCATTCTTGAATGATTATAAAGTATATATAATACGTAATAATGAAATATATGACATAATAATACTGTATTTATGTGTATATATATGTATGTCAACTACTTAATTCCATTCAACTCAATAAGGAAACGAAAACAACGTTCATGCGTACGTACAGCCTACCGTCTCCATGAACGGTGTATTTCTTTCCATTTAATTATCTATTTTATATATGTATATTATGAATATATATTATATATAAATCATGTTTTACATTATGGATTTAAGTAATCATGATCTATGTAATCATATGAATAATTACAAGTTAAAACACGAATGACAAATGAGTCGATTTTACCCAAAACACTCTTTAACATGGAATTTACAAAAGAACGGGTAATATAAAGTCATAAGTGAACCATATATGATATCATAACAATGAGTATGATTCTGGAATAAGTCAATGACATTATTTAAATCATTATATAGGAGGTTCGGACACTTACGAATCAAATTGGAACTATGGTAAGGGAAATATCACAATCTCATTTTTATCCGAGATTGTTTATACTTTGGTATTTACTAGGGTGTATTTTATCATCCAAATCCATGTTTCAGAAATATTTAATATTTATATCCTTCTACAATATTTTATATCCAATTTTACCCTTCAGATAGTTTTTAGTAAAAGATATGAAAGGAATCTTTTGTCGTTTTTCGTACGAGGTACTTTTTGACTTTTCGGACAAAAGTACGAGAAAAATGTTTTTTTTAACTTATACGGCATGAATGGATTTTTAAAACAATATTTCCAAGAAGCTTCCTTAAAAAGTTTTCAAGTTTATTTTTAATCAACTTCTTTTAGTTTAGAATTGTATGACATGTTAAGAAAGGAAAAGTTTTTTTGAAGTAGAAAGGATATTTTCCTCAAGAATGGAGTTCAAGTGTTTTATCAAAATTATTTTCCATCTAAGATAATAAAGGGTTCTGTTTCTATCCCTATTATTACATAGATTTGATTATGTTGTGATTGAAATATTTTTATGAATTCCTTTATCTTATATGAATTGTTTTATGATTTCACGATGTTTAAGATTCCCATTTTTATTACATGGGTTATGCTATGATGTATGTGTTATGATTTTGTGGCACACATAAGAATGGTATCATTATGAGATGGGTGGGACCTATATCTCCCTCCAATGCATTGGGTAAAGATTTTATATCTCATGAGATAGACATGGCTGGAATGGTAGGTTATACCGGTTCAGTGAAACAGGACTGAAATGAGGAATGAACTCGGTTCAGAAAGGGACTTTGTCCACTAAGATAGTCTTGGCAATGAGTCTTGACTAATAAGAAATGATTCTCTATGATTATGTGTGTATGCCACAAAGTTTTAGGTTTTATGTTATGATTATTGGGATTACATTTCACTACTATGATTTATCCCATGTTATGAAATTATGATCTCTTTTTTAGGTTAAGATTTCCAAAATATATGTTCTTATGAATATGATGTGATTGATATTTCTTTTTTTTACCCTTACTGAGCATTTGACCTCACCCTTTTATGTTTTCTTTTCCCCAGGATATAAATAAAGGTTTTAGGTAAGAAATAAAATGGAAGATCTTTATGGGAGATGTTGAAGATCTTTCACCGTGATTAGAAGATTACGTTCCGAGTTTCCAACGACACTAAACTATTATGGTCCTTGTGTGTGTTTTTGTTATTTACTATGTATTCCGCAAAAGTAATGTAATTTCCATGTACGTCTAGCTTCAGGTCTCTACAGTTGGTATCAGAGGAAAGTTTTAGTCATCCTTTGGATACTAGGATGCGAAAACGTTAGTGAGATCCCTAGAGATATTTCTAAGGTATGTCTAGGGATGTACCTAAGGATAAGAATACGTATAGGATATAGTCCTAGAACTACAGTAACGATCGTAGAATTTAACCTATGATGTTAGATATTGAGGGTTCTCTCCCTTTACTATGTTGTTTTCCCTATCGTGATTTTTTCCTCTCACACTATTCTTTTTGGGTTTTAGAAAATGGCTGGAAACAGGAAGATGCATGATAATGGAGGATATGATGGACAATGGATTGATTTTCATCATGAGAAACCAAATGAAACGGGATCTGGAAGTCCAAACATCATTATTATGCCTAATCAGAAATCTCATAATACGATCAGTAATCTCAACTTTGGTAAGTTTCCCGACTCAGATAATAAGAGAAAGATGGAGTTTCATGATGATCATAGAGGAAAGAAAGTTCAATTTCCCTCATGTAAATCATGTGGGAAGAGGCATTAGGGAGATTGTTTCAAAGGAACTGGAAGATGCTTTCGGTGTGGAAAAGAAGGACACAAAGCCAGTAAGTGCAAAGGAAAAGGTTCAATTAACACCATGGATGAGGATAATGGTATTGCTACGACATCAACAATGGTTAAATGTTTTAAATGTGGAATGTACGAGCATTATTCCAACCAATTCCCTAAGGGAAAGTTTCATGAAGAGAATCAGTATAGTCGTATGGGTAGTATTTATGTTGATGATGATGAAGAGACTACAAATGATATGTGAGATAAAATAATTGTTGAAGATCTGTCAATGGTTTAAGAAGGTAGTGGAATGATTACATGTTTATCAAATGTAATGTTGTATAAGTAATCTCATGGTACTATGGAATAAAGATACATCTAAGGATTGTTATGCTGTTGTCTTTCCATTTGTTTTGAAAGTGTATGATGAATGGTACCAGTAACCTTGAAAGTTTATTCAGATATTTTGGGAAAGTAGATGATATGCGCATAATGAAGGGATGAGGAGAAAATTAAATGTTTGATAGTATTCATGAGCTCATGACTAATATAAGGAGAAGGTTATATCATGGTTTGAGTATATCGAATTTTTGGATTTTGGTATGTGGAAAGACTCAACTTTTGACAGCACTCATGTTTTCACTAAGATTCAATGGGTATTCATTTTTCAAGAGAATACATGATTAAGGCCTTCTAATGTTTGGAATATGACCAACAAGACATATCTCATGATATATGGGGATCAATGATGGTATTAACATTCTTGTTATATGAACTCTTTGGTAGTCATTTTCACGGTAATATTAGACAATAGTATTTTGGATAAACCTAAAGATTGGAATGGATTATGTTGGACATAAGTTAGTATTGTCTAAGTATAGAACCTTTTTTCGATATTATTGATGGGATGATATAGTAATATAGTTTTAGAAAATGGACAACCTGCAGGATGGGCGACAACCCATCGCGTTGGACAAGGCTGTGGGAATGGAACCCACAACCGAAGTGTGACTGGCCTTTATCGCCTACCACTGGCCTACAGGAAGTCCCTGGTTAGTAGAAACTAGTTTTATTTTATTAAGCGGTATGATATATGAAGTATAAGTTCATTTTTGGAACCATATATGATTATTCTAACCATAAGATGGACTTATAACTTTTACTAACCTTTTGTTTGAAACAGATGGAATGACCCATCATTCTATCACATGATCTTCTAACACATCACGAGTAATAAATTCAACTTCATTTCTTTAAGGGATGAAGTGGAAATTGTCTAATTCACGAACAACAGTGAGATTGTACCAAAATCATGTAAGTATTTCTTTTAATTCATCATCTTTAGGAAAATGATCTTGAAAACCAAAAATGTTGTTCTAGTGCCCTTATATACGATAAATAAGATGGTACCCTAGATCATCACAAATTTATGGCTTTGTGATTGTTGGATTTTTCATATCCATGATCTCTACCACTATCCATCAGAATATGACGGTTATATTTCTCTTTCATATCCATATTTTCACCTATATTCTCCTATGTGGAAACCCAGTGAATAGTTTATTTGGGTAACCATTAAGTTTCATACTTTTGTTTTTAAATATTGGTTTTGGTATTCCTTTTTACAATGTGGGTTTCTATTAAAGAAACTTTCGAGTAGTAAACCATTTATAACCCCGACGAATTTCAAGGGCGAAATTCATTTTAAGGGGGGTAGAATGTAACACCCCAAGATTTTATGAAAAATATTCTTTTTAATTTCATGTCTTGTGTTGTACGCTACACCAAAAGGGGATTGCACAACACACATCCTTTACTTGCCTTACATTACACGCAATCGCGACCTTCCTCGATAGCGTGTGTAGTACGCAATACCGAGTTTCACCAAACAACGATATGCTATCAAAATATTATTAAAAACTAGCTGTTATGAATTGTAATAACCACTTTTTGAAATTTGGTAAATTTTATTTTTCAAAATGGACTTCATTTTTGGATTCGGAATATCAAAATTAGCTTAGGGTGAAATTTTTGTACTTTTCGGAAAACTTTCATTTTCTGATGAATAGTTAAAATTACTAAATTTTAATTAAAAACAACTTTTTTAATAAAAATAATTAATAGTGATAAATTTTTAATTTTAGTGGTTTTAATGTACATTTAGAATATATTTTTACAATTTAATACAATTTTGGTCATTGGATGTAATTTCACTTTTAACCCAGACATAAACAAGTGTCAATCTTTTGATAGTTATTATCTCTTAAAAACAAGCTATTAGTTTTGACGACGGGAATTAATTTTTAAATTAATTAATGTAACTGATATGTTTTGAATTTGGTAAAATAGACATCATTTTTTAATTCATAATTTCAAATATATCTTAGGCCTAATTTTTTGTATTTTTCTGGAAACGTTCAGTTTTTGATGAATAGTGAAGCCACTAAGTGGTAGTTAAAAAACTAAATTTTTCATAAAACATAATTTTACCGCTTCTGTGAGTGGAATTTCGAAAATCCGAGAGACACGGTTAATATCAAGGACTAAAATGTGGTTCAAAAGATGAAAATAATTTTTGGTGAATAGTAACTTTTGACTTTTTTTACCACAGTTAAAAGTAAATAGGGTAATTAAGGGAAAAATGATATTATTATTACCCTAACACATGTCTTAATTCTATTGGATAAGTGTAATTCGACCAAAAACAACCTTAGGAATAAAATATGACCATTTAAGCCCACTTGGATTAGATTAGGACATTTATTATTAATTTATTTAAAGAAGGGTTAAAATAGTTAAAATCAACGTTTAATAAGTAAATCATTTTTAATATTGGGGTATACATAAGATAAATTAGAATATAAATATTCATTATAAAGATAAAAATATTTCCTACATAATTGTATTTTATTTGTAATTTTTAGACATTAATTATGTTAATTTATTTATGACACAACGATGATGCAGTAATTATCTTATTAATTAAATATTGACATAATTGATGTTATAAATACGCAAATAAATGTAATTTGAGACTTTTTATGAATTCAACTAATTTTATAGGTTACTATGACATGTTAGTATTGATTTTATTAACTTTTTTAGAACTAATCATTCTGTTAGAAGTTTTACAAAAATCAATTACCAAATAGTGTCAAAATTGTCATAAAATAGTTTTTAAAACAAATATTATATTATTAATTGTTATTTTCTTCCTAAAAAACTACGGGTTTTACCAAATGACTTAGATAAGGTTATATATGTTAATAATAAACAACTTGGGGTTCGTTTGTCTTGTTATAGTAAGTTTATTAACCTTATATTGTAATAACACAAGAAGACACGGTAAAAGTAAAATTATTTATCTTAATGTTAAATCTAAATGATAAGGTTAAAATAGGAACCTAAACTTGTCTAAATTCTATTGGATGATAGTATTTCGACCCATCCCCACCTTATCTTCGAAATAAATCAATTTGGAGCTATTTAAAACCGAATATGACTATATAATAAAATAATAGTTTTAGTTTTCCAAAGGAGCCCCTCTCCTCCCTTATAAAAGGGCACCTCCTCCCTCTCTTACTCACACCACTTTGAGCCTTCTATATCGGCCAAACCCTGCCAATTTCTTCTCTCCAATTCTCTAGAGACATCCTAGAGGTCCTGGTCTTCTTCAAAGACCAATTTTAGTGCCCTAAAAGGAGGTCTCAAAGAAGTGCTTCAAAGAAGAGGTAATGCCCGTTACCGATTCTTTCATCTTTATTTCTTCTTCCACTTATTCTTCTTTAGTTTTTTCATCATGATGTAATAACATCAGTATCACTCATATATTGATATGTTATTATAAGTATGAAACAACCCTATTTCACCATCTATTCATCCTACGGAAAATGAAATCACCGCGCGTGCGTACGTACGGAATACCATCTCCACGCCGTGGTGTAATCTATTTTCCACCACCACCTTAATTGGATGGGTATAATGGTGTAAATAATAACTACATATGATTATTTTAAAGTGATATTGATTCTGAGATATTATACATACACTCCAATATAGTCCCACGATCATGAGAACGATATCATCGCTCGTGCGTACGTACGGACTACCGTCTCCACGACGCGATGAGATTCATTGTCCCCTTTAACCATTCATGAATGATTATAAAGTTTATATAATAAGTAATCATGAAATATATGACATAATAATACTTCATTTATGTGTATATATATGTATTTCATCTACTTAATTCCATTCAACTCAATAAGGAAACGAAAACATCGTTCATGCGTACGTACGGCCTACCGTCTCCATGAACGGTATATTTCTTTCCATTTACTGATCTATTATATATATGTATATTCTGAATATATATTATACATAAATCATGTTTTACATTCTTGATTTAAGTAATCCTGATCTAAGTAATCATATGAATAATTACAAGTTAAAACACGAACGACAAATGAGACGATTTTTCCCAAAACGCTCTTTAACATGGAATTTACAAAACAACGGGTAATATAAAGTCATAAGTGAACCATATATGATATCATAACAATGATTATGATTCTATAATAAGTCAATGACATTATTTAAATCATTATACAGGAGGTTCTGACACTTACGAAGTAAATGGACCTAAGGTAATGGAAATATCACAATCTCATTTTTATCCGAGAATGTTTATACATTGCTATTTACTGGGGTGTATTTTATCATCCACATCCATGTTTCATAAAATATGTAATATTTATATCCTTCTACAATAGTTTATATCCAATTTTACCCTTCGGAGAGTTGTTAGTAAAAGATATGAAAGAATTCTTTTGTCGTTGTTCGTACGAGGTACTTTTTGACTTTTCCGACAAAAGTACGAGAAGAATGTTTTTTTAACTTATACGGCATGAATGGATTTTTAAAACAATATTTCCAAGAAGATTCCTTTACAAGTTTTCATGTTTATTTTTAATCAACTTATTTTAGTTTATAATTTTATGACATGTTATGAAAGGAAAAGTGTTTTTGAAGTAGAAAAGATATTTTCCTCAAGAATGGAGTTCAAGTGTTTTATCAAAATTATTTTCATCTAAGATAATAAAGGTTTCTGTTTATATCCCTATTATTATATGGATTTGATTATGTTGTGATGGAAATATTTTTATGAATTCCATTATCTTATATGAATTGTTTTATGATGTCACGATGTTTATGATTCCCATTTTTATTACATGGGTTATGCTATGATGTATGGTTTATGATTTTGTGGCACACATAAGAATGGTATCATTATGAGATGGGTGGGACCTATATATCCCTGAAATGCATTGGGTAAAGATTTTATATCGCATGAGATAGACATGGCTGGAATGGTAGGTTATACTGGTTCAGTGAAATTGGACTGAAACGAGGATTGTACTCGGTTCAGAAAGGGACTTTGTCCACTAAGATAGTCTTGGAAATGAGTCTTGACTAATAAGAAATGATTCTCTATGATTATGTGTGTATGCCACAAAGTTTCATGTTTTATGTTATGATTATTGGGATTACATTTCACTACTATGATTTATCCCATGTTATGAAATTATGATCTCTTTTGCAGGTTAAGATTTCCAAAAGATATGTTCTTATGAATATGATGTGATTTATATTTCTTTTGTTTACCCTTACTGAGCATTTAAACTCACCATTTTATGTTTTCTTTTCCCCAGGATATAAAGAAGGGTTTTAGGTAAGAAAGAAAAGGTAATATCTTTATGGGAGATTTTGAAGATCTTTCACCATGATTAGAAGATTACGTTTCGAGTTTCCAAAGACACTAAACTATTACAGTCCTTGTGTGTGTTTTTGTTATGTACTAAGTATTCCGCAAAAGTAATGTAATGTCCATGTACGTCAAGCTTCGGGTCTCTACTCCTCCTTCTTCTAGTTCTAAGGCTTCCCTGTGAACAGGGGAGGCTACTTCCCATTTTATGCGAAAAAAAGTACATGGTGTGTATTTCCAAGTGCATGGCGTGTACTTCCAATTTTTTAACTGTTCCTCTGGCGGTCTCCCGCCAGCATGGCACTGTTCATCTGCCGACATGACTACCCAACATTTCTTCCTGAGTACACAGCTTGTTCTGTCGCACAGCTGGCCACCACCTTACTATTCGCCTACCGACTGACTACACGGCGTGTAAAGGACCACTGCACAGTGTGTAGTCGGTTTCTACACCCTTCATCACCGACATGGCTACACACCTTGTGTGATCATCCCACACGGCCAAAGTACGCGGCGTGTGGACAGGTACACGGGTTTTACTTTCCAAAATTCGATATTTTTCCCCATTTTTCTTATTTTCTCAAAAACACTTAAGGAAAAGAGAAAAGAAGAAACTCGTACCTCAAAAAAAATAACCAGGTTCTTATAATGGACATGGGAATCATTAAGGGAGGAACATCATCAATCCTTTCTCAAATGATTTCTTAACATTACCTCATGGATAAAATAAAGGATCCTCAAATAAAGGATTTGAAAATTATGAAAAGGGTGGAAGGTATCAGAAATGGGAAATCCCCAGAGTTCATTGTAGACAAGGGTGGAATCATGATATTTGGGTTACAGTTATGTGTACCATCTGATCCATATATAAAGATGGAGCTTATGGATGACTCACATAGCCCAACCTTCTCTATTCACCTAGGGAGCACAAAGATGTATAGATATCTCCGAGAGAACATTTGGTGGGACAATATGAAAAGAGAGATTGCTTAATATAATCAAAATTCCTAGTATGGAAACAAGTGAAGGCTGAGAGGAAAATTTCTAAGGGGATGATGCAACCACTACCCATACCAACATGGAAGTGGGACAAAATTACCATGGACATTGTCACTGGAAATCCAAGGATGTCCAGAGGAAACAATTATATATGGGTCATTGTGGATCGTCTTTCGAAGATACCTCACTTTATTGCGATTTGGGAGGACTTATCACAAGATCATCTTGCAAGGATTTACATCAAAGAAGTGTTAAGGCTGCATGGAATACCACTATGTATTTTATCCAACCGTGAAACAAGATTTACCTCGATGCTCTGCAAAATTCTCCAAAATGCTCTAAGAACTGAAGGGAACTTCAGTATATCCTATCATCCTCAAATGGATGGCCAATTTGAGCGAACTCTTCAGACACTTGATGATATGTTAGGAGCATGTTCTATGGACTTCAAAGGAGGATAGAACGAACATCTTCCACTAGTTGAATTCTCCAACAATAATACTTTCCACTTGAGAATCCAAATGGCACTATATGGAGCCCTTTATGGCAAAAGGTGTAAAAAACTGGCGTGTTAGGATGAATTCAGTGATCGTAAGCTGCTAGGACAAGAAATTGTCTATTAAATGGGAGATAAGGTGAAAACCATTCAGCAGCATATCAAGGAAGCCCAGAGTCGACAAAAGAGTTGTGAAGATAACCGTTGATGAGACCTTGAGTTAAAAGTCCGTGACATGGTGTTTCTATGCATATATTTGTGGAATAAGTTCCTAATGTTTGGAAACAAAGTGAAGTTATGTCCCAGGTATATGGGCCCCTTTGATATTATTGATCGTGTTGGGGTTGTTGCCTATCAACTAGCACATCCACCTACGATGGACAATGTACATAATATCGTTCATGTATCCCTCTTATAGAAGTACATACTAGAACCTTCACATGTACTCTCTTCAGAGGTGGTACAGTTAGAGGATGATCTTTCTTATGAGGAGAAACTAGTGAATATCTAAGATCATTGATAATGAGTTCTATGAAATAAGACAATTCCCCTCATCAAGTTTTTGTGGAAAAAACACATGTTTTAAGAAGTGACATAGGAATCATAGGAAATAATGAACCAGATTTACCCACATCTGTTTTAGTGTGGGAAAAGAAAATTTTGAGGGTGAAATTTTTTAAGGGGGGAAGATTGTAACAACCCAAACATTCATTAAGGAAAATTCCTCTTGAGCTGATTAAATGTCTTGTTATGTAAAATGTTTATATAAATGTGAACTTCAATAGTTTTATGTTTTTTGACTCTAAAAACCCATTAAGAATTGTGAACATTGATAATATAGTTGTTGAACGTTGATCACATGATTAGTATAAATATAGGGCTTTAACAAATACAATTTACTTAGACAAAGAAAGTGATGGCCTCATCCAGTATACTTGCCCCATATGAATCCCATTTTTTAGAGCTTGAAAAGTAGGTTGCGTCATTGGGATTCACTCATGACCAAGCCCAAGCTGAGGTTTAATACATTATGCTCAAGCAGAACCACCTACAGGAGAAGTGGAAGTTGATATAGATTACCACCTGAGCAATGTTGTCTAAGCCAACCCAAAATTTTTTCAACATTGCACACCTTACCCTTCAGTCTTATGCGTGTGTTATAAGGGTTTATGTAACAAGTCCTTATCACTATGATTATTTTCATTAGTTTTTTATATAATAATGAACGTACATTCCTTTATTACTATTACCTCTTAAATATTTTTTAATGTGAAAAAATTATTTTTAGTTAATATTCAACTAAGAAATCTATTATGATGAATTATTGGATTTTTAAATTAAATAATATTTTAATTAATTTTTATTATTAATAAATTAGTTTTTATTAAATATAAATTGTTGTATAATTTTTTTGAATGCAATTTTACTTTCTATTTAGTTTTGAATGCTATTTTTATCAAAACCCATGATTATTCGATAAGTGTCTATTTTGTAAAGTAAAAAATCACATATTTATAAAAAAATGTAGATAAAATAAATATTATTTTTGGAATTAGGATATCGAAATTATAAAATGGGTAATTTTTCATAATTTTCTGAGTGAGTCAAATTTTTGGGTAAAAATTAAATACCGTTTAAATAAATTATGTGTCTTATGACATCATAATGGCCCAATAGTTATGTAATAAAATGTTATAAATTATATGTTCGGTTAATATATTTTTTACAATTAAAATAATGTGATTTTAGGTTTGTTTGATTTATTTTAAAAAACATTAGCAGACCCTACAAGATTTATAAATCATTTTGTCTTTTTAAATTGTTTTCCTTGAGAGTGTGACTCACGTCCACAGAAGAAACCCTATTATTTTAAGAATTTCTTCCATTGGACTCATAAAATATTTTTTACCAATACCCTTTGGCCGAAACCATTGACAAAAACCATGGGATGGATTTTGGTATTGATTAGTTTAATGTGTGGTGACCTAAATCAAAATATTAAAGAATTCCCTCTCATTTTCTATATAAACTCACACATGCTCCCACTCCCTCTTCACTAAAAGCCTTTGGATTTCGTCCTACCTCCACCCTCCTCTCTCTATAATCCTACAATGGTGCCCCATTACCTCAAAAAGCCTCTCTAAAGCCTATCCCAAGCCTTTGGTATCACATTTCCAAGTAAAGGATTTCTTCTTTTCTCTTTTTTGTCTAAATTTCATTATGTTGTTATATCCTTTTAATTTAAATTAAAAATTTTTGAGTATGATTTCAAAGATCACCCATACTTACCTCTTTATGTTTTAATTATTAGATACCCCTTTCTCTCTCATTAATTCCTCCAATGTACACATGTTACTATGTTGAAATTCAGTAAGGAATTTCTCTCTCCACATTTATAGTCAAACCATTCATTTTTTTATGAATCTAAAATTTCATTACTCTTGTAAGGACATGTAACTATATGAAACCCTTACATTACATTTAATTTAAATATGATGAGACACCTCATTATTTCTCATCAAATATTTTTATGAATTCTTATGTCAAGTCGTTATGCTGCCAAAATTGCACCACGATTTTCCAAGCCAAAGTCATTGTGATTTGAATACCATTCCCATTTATTTATAAAGGGTATTCACCTTTATTAAAATTTACTTATTAATTATATGGTTTCATTTACTAATTCCAAATTTTATTATCATGTAATAAAGGATGTTTTTTAATGAATCCATGTTTTACGATCCATGTGGCACACTTACGCATGAAATGAAATGTTTAAGAAGGGTGTGACTGGATTGTGCTCCAATGCATTGGGTAAAGATTAGTATCATGATAAGACAAGTTCAGAAAGGTTTTACTCATTATATTTCAATTTCAATGAGGTTTTACTAATGATCCATGTGAAATGAGCCTTGGCTCATGCTAAAATCCTGTTAAATGTTGTTTCCACATTTCCATGTTATGTTAATCATGTTATATCATACGTTTATGTAAACAATTCTCTTATTGTCCATAGATATGTGTATTTCCTAACATGTATTGTATCATTCATTTTATGCCTTTTTGACTCCCTTGCTAGGCTTTATAGCTCACCCTTTTCTTATGCATGTCCTCGGGTTATCCCATACAATGCTAAGTACAAGGGAATGTTGTGGTCATGTAAAGGAAGTTTTTAGTATGATATTTTGTCCTATGTTTTAAGTTGTTATGTAATGTTCCTAATCCCCAAAGACACTAGACCTCTCTATCTTCTATGTTTTATCATGTAATGTTTTCAATAAAATAAATCATGTTTATGTGTGTAATAAAGAGTTGGGTTTCTATAGTAAAACCTCCCCAAGCTAGAGTCTCACTAATTTCACAAGCTCTAGGTAGAGCATCATACAAGATGATTTTAAATTATACTTGAGACTTTCAATTCCAAAATCTACTGGAATTAAAGGGTAATAGTGGTTTATAGGATGATAATGAATTTATTAGCATCATGGTGGTAATTCTTGAACTTTTGTATAGTATTTTGGATAATATAGTTAATCTTGAAGGAATAATGGTCTCGAGATGAAATTGGTAGTAGGGTATCATGGATCAAGTAGGAAGGAATGATGATATTACAAGGGAGGAATTCTAGGGGAAATTATTTATGGTTTTATCCCTGACATGAAAATTATGGACCGAGATTAGGATCCTAGGGAGCTTTAACATCGGGCAATGTCAGTTTCTTCTTACTTAGCTCATTAAATGCAGTTTCCATGCTTTTCTCTTCTATTATCTATGAATAAGGTCTAGAAGGAAATAATGTTCATGATTTTCCTTCATATATTCATTAGATGTTATGTTAGGGTATTTTACCGGGTGATTACTTCTCATGTTCCTCATATGTAGTTGAAACTCGTTAAGTGGATATAAGAGGACGGTCTTACAAGTTTTCTTCCGTCTTACAATGCGATGTCAATTGGACTTCCCAATACTGTAGTGACTACCTATTTTAGTTGAAGGAATACGAAGACTGTGGGGGTAAAGATAGGTGAATGAAACTAAGAGAAGGGTAGGGAAACTTCTAATCCATCTATGGTAAAAGGATTGACTACGTACTATAATTGTGTATTGAAAGGGAATTTCGGCACATTGTGTATGATTTCACCTATGAAATTTAACTCATTTTTTCAATATCAACCATATTCAATGGTATTTATATAATACATCACATACATATTTGAGTATCATAGGTAATGGTGTAGAAATAGGTCCCCAGAATCAAACCATGTAACCATAGGTATTTCTAGTGTAATGTAATCGTATAATTTATCTTCTGCTATTCTCTCTCTTGACATGCCTTTGAGTATAAAAGTAGACCGTCATCAACAATACATCAAGTGTGCCTTGTTTTTTGTAGGATAATAACATCAATTATACTTCATGATATTATAGATAGATAGTTTTGATATGATATTTTTAATGGACTCAAAAACTAGTTACTGAGATCATATTGACCATTATGAGACACATATATCTTTTACCACTTCTAAGGGAGAGTGGTTTGATTTGATTGGTGAGTGATATTTCTGATATGGTTAGATGGGACATTACCTAAGCTAGGATCGAGATATCATGGAATGATTATGTTTCTTGGCTCCTAGAATGGAATAAAAAGTGACTCCCCCTATCTTTACTCAATTGGTGGATCATTATCAGCATGTCTTCCCAAATGATTAGATCATCCTCTAAACTAAGTAAATGTGTTTGATATTGAGCTTATGAATGGGGTGTAACCAATATTGATCCCTCTTAATCAAATAGAACCAATTGAGCTAAAATATTTAATGGTTTAGATAAGGGAATTGAATCATAAGAGATTTATTTTGACCAATCAAACCCCCTCAAGTTGCTCAAGTATTGTTTTCAAATAATGTAGATGGTAGTTCAAGGCAATTGTGTAGACAAAAGGAAGTTGAATTAGGTGATAGTGAAGAATAAGAACCCCTTACTAAAGATTGATGATCTCTTTGATCAATTATGGGGTAACCAGTGGTTCTAAATTATTTACATTAATTCTGTCACGTAACAGAAAAAAATTCTAATATATTATTCAATTTAAATAATTCAATTTGTTCAAGAACATTCTCCACACACGATACTAAACTGAAAAAAAAAACTGTGATATATTTACACAAAAGAAAAAAAATTATTATGAATTTTAAAACCTATCCATTTAGTTATTGGTAATTAAAATGAGTA
The DNA here is from genome assembly GCA_963277665.1 of Viscum album. Lineage (NCBI taxonomy): Eukaryota > Viridiplantae > Streptophyta > Magnoliopsida > Santalales > Viscaceae > Viscum > Viscum album. Next base: position 1,204,518,705 of record OY728135.1, read on the forward strand.
ATTTATTTATGAATTAAAATTGTATATAAAATTAAGTATATTATCAATTTGAATAAAATTCAATTATTTTTAATAAAACGACAAAAATGATCATTTCTTGTTTTGAAAAGTATTTTTTAAAAAAGTTCCTTTTATGTTGAACACAATTCTCTTTCAAGAAATGAAAAATTATGGTTTGTATAAATAATATTATAACACCAATTTATTTGATAAATAAAAAAATTATAATATTAATGTTTTGTATATTCAAATGTCATTTTCCAAAAAAAATATTTCTGATTTTATTTTAGGATTTTATTCAAAAATAATTTTTATAAATATGGGAATTTGATATAAATAAAGGGTATTAATTTTTTAATTCCTTCAAAAAATGAATTACTATTATTTTTTTATCTTTTTCTTGTATTTAGACAAAAGATATAGTTTTCATGAAACATGAAATTTGTATCACTTTACCAAAATATAAGAATGACCATGAAATTTGTAAAACCATCTAAGTAATCAAATATTAATTATAAGACTAAATTTATTCATTTAAAAGTATTATTTGAACTAAGAAAACCTATTGAGGTAATTTTTGATAACTTATTAAAAAGTTAATTTAATATAAAAAACTGATTTGTACATTTCTTTCAATAAAGTATTTTCAAGGGAGATTTACTACTAGATTGAATTTTAATCCTCATAAAATTTATAGATTTTTTAATAAATAAATTTTTGTCAATAAAATCAGGATCCAAAACTAAGGTTTTAGTATATATAAATTTTAATCATAAAAAAAGTAATTTCCCTAAATACATGTTTTAATACAACTACGAATATTTATTTTAAAATTCAATATTAATAAATTTATAAATTTTATTTGAAAAATTATTTTAAAATTTTAGAATTATTATTTTATAATTGGATAAATTTTTTAATCATAATCCATTTCATTAAAATTAATAAATAAGATAATAATTTAATTACCAAGGTGATATTAAAATAGGGTAAAAGTTAAAAGTTTATAAAAATCCTAAATCATTTAAAGTTGTCTTTAAAGAGAAATAGTACTCTCCCATGCATTCAAATAGTGATATTATCCCATGATCTAATAATTGATTCACTACTCAATTAAATTTCATGATCCACTCATAAACTAAAATACATGTTCTAATGCTCTAAAACAATATCCACTACTCAAATTAAATACACCATCAACTACTAAAATAAAGTAAATCAAATAATAATAAGAAAAAAATATTATCATTGTAATGTAGATTAGTGCCATGTTAATTAGTATTGTGAAACAACAATAAAAAAATAACTAACACTAAAATTATCTTATGAAAAAAAGATGAACCAAAAAAACAATGGTGTTTTTTAAGAATCCTGTAGGATCCAACATAATATAGAATATGGAGCCAAAAAAATCTATTTCAGTATCTCTAATACATAAATGGGAACATTTATGACAATGGAGAGGGAAAGGGATGACTTTCATCAACAAGATACCATTAAATTATCCAATGGTGAAGGTGGAATTCACCACCACCTCAGGTTTTTCCAATGTGATCTCCCCTTCATGATTTGACAATACAGCAAGCTACTTGTGTTGAATGGCATTGATGTTTACTTCTATTTCAACAAAAAACCATAATTCAATGTTGACATGCCATGAAGTAACATAGTGAAATAACATGAAATGCAATGGGAATTAATAATAAAAACAAGAAAAATAAAACAATATATATATTTATCCACATATAATTTTTTGTATCATGAATTAATAAAGTCAACCAATGTCAATAAACATCATACAACATCACAAATGGATGCTAATAAAATTTAAAAACTAAATATAAAATCCAAATAAAGTCAAAAAACTAAAGTAATCATCAAAAATTTTATTTTAAAAAAATAAATCAACTGAGCATGGTCCTAAAATAACATTAGGTTCATAGACACAACCTTAATGCAATGAAGAAATATCATATAATATGTTTAGAGATACAAATAATAAATGTAAATTTGAAACTTATAGATTAGACAACATGTTCCCAGTACCTTGGAAATTCATGAAAGACCTTCAGTCAATATTCTCTGTTATTTTCTTCTTTTTATCCTTTATATAGAGATAAGGATCATTCGCTTGAGTTGATGTTAGTGTGGATTCTTAGGATATTGAATCATTATGTTTGACTACATCTTCATCATCGAAGTCAATCAACAAATTTTTCGATATGAAGATATCATTGTAATGAATGACCAGTTGTCAATACTGAAAAGTCACACCATTGATGTAGTAATGTTATAATTAACTATTTTGTAACTCAGAAGAAAAAATGTAGTGGTTATATAATTAAAGGAAAAAATGTAATGAAATGATGAAATACCCAGTACTGTCTATGACAAGTACACAATGATAGTAATATACAATTAAGATAGAGAACATATACCGGAGCTGAAGAAATAGTTGTACTTATTCTAATGAATCAAACATCAGTGTTGTAGCTGACTCTTAATGATTCATCATAGTGATGTTCATAAAATAAATGGGTTAATTGAATATTACAGTTACATGTGGTGACTATTTTTTTTAAATAATAGTAATGGTAAAGAACCATAAAAAGTAATACCTAGTAATAATGTCGACTCTTTTTTATAAAAATTTATACATATTTTGAGAAGTTAAAAATTAAAAATAATGACAAATATGTTAAAATTAAATTTTAGTTATAGATAATAATGCAAGGGTTGTAAAACCTTCAATGAGATCATCATTATAGTAGAGAACAAATATGATGTATTAAAATTAATGAAAAAATATTTTCATAACGGAGAAATAATATACATGAATTAACAAATATTTCAAATAACTATAGTAATGAATATTAGAATTTGATAATTTAAATTGTGGCTGTCAATATTAAATAGATTTTTTGAACTAATAAAGAATAAAAAAATATTTACAAAGAAGTATTTCAATATTAGAAAAAGTTGAGTTATGTAAAAGCATCTAATAATTATAAAAAATTTTATTGTGTCATTCAGATTTATTCTTTTCATGGATGTCATTGTTAGTAATATTACACCAATATTGATGTGAGTTATTGGTATAGTGGATCCAATATTATGGATGTTTGGTTCTTATTGATTTTTATCATTGCAAAAGTTAATATATATGAGGAAAAAGAAACTGGAAAATATGTTAATTTTAAATTGGATAGTCATTAGAATCACAAAAACTGTGAAAAAATGCATTAAAAGAATAGATTTTTATTGTTAAGAAAATGTAAAAAAAATGTTTATAATGTTTTTAAACATTAATAATATTATAGCTTATTGAAAAAAAATTAGAAACTAATGTGAATATGACAAAATCATTCAATTTTTTTCATTACATTGCAATTTCATGATGAATTATCAGTCAATTTTAACAGTCATTTAGTTTATATTTTCATTCATATTGGTTGCAGTTCATTATCTAAAACTACATCCTTGTGAAGGATTGGGAAAATTTATTAATAACATATTATTCATTAAAATTTAACACACTAAACAAAAATAACATTAAATTCATATAAATGTGCAAAGAACATTTAAAAAATAAAACCTCACATGAAACTATTAATAATGAAAGAGAAAATGTATAGATCATAATTCAGAACATAATTTCTCATCAAATTAATAATTAGGAATGAAATAGAACATAAATTCTCATAAAAATATTTAAGGGGGAAGATACTATGTAACAAAACTTCATGAAAATTATGACATTCACCTAACCAAGACAAACCACAATAAAAATATAAGTAATAACAATTGGTTGAAATGTCAAATGATATCAACAAGTATTTAAATTTTTCCTTCTACTCAAATTCACTCAAGACACAAAATATTTAAGGATTTATCATCACATTTCATGTAATGTTATTTTAGTATTATAAAATTAAAATTGGGATATATATTTTCTGTAAAATAACCTTTCTGTGTTTAGAATGTGAAACATTGTTTAAATTTTATTGAAAGTAAAAATAACGTCAGTAATATATTAACTTTACTGCAAAGGTTATGTCAAAATTTCAAAATATCATTAAATATGATAGGTAAATTTATATTGTTTCTATTGACTTTACAACACATAAATACATTGAAATTAGAGCTTTTATAGTTGAAAATATGAAAGGGAGAGGGAGAGGGAAGGTAGAAAATGATACAAATAAAATATAAAGAAATCATTTTTCACTTATCATTCAATTTACTCATAGTGATTTCTCTTTAAAATATACTCATATAAAAGTAACTTAATTTTTAACTTCTCATTCCATTTACTCATAATGATTTCTCTTTCAAATATTAAAATTTTATATATATAAATGGAATTTTAAAAAAAATTATTATATTTTATGATTTTATTCAAAAAATATATTTACAATTATACTAATTTCAAATAAATAAATGATATTAATTTTTTAATTCCTCCTATAAAAGTTTATTTACTATGAATTTTTTAGAATTTTCGGGTATTTAGCTAAAATATACAGTTTTCACAAAACATGAAATTTGTATCACTATTCCATTATATAAGAATGACCTTGGAATTTATAAAACCAACTATGTAATAAATATTAATTCAATGAATGAAATAATTCATTTTAAATTATTATTTTAACTAATAAAACCTATTGAAATAATTTATTATACATTATTAAAATGTTAATTTAATATAAAAACTGTTTTGGTCTTTCCGTAAGTCAAGTATTTTGAAGGGAGATTCCATATTGGATTCAATTTTAAGCCCCAAAACATTTTTTTTAATAAATAAAATTATGTCAATAAAATTAGTATCGAAAAGTAATTTTATCTTATGTATAAATTTAAATCATAAAAAAGTTATTTCTCTAAAGACCTATTTTTATACAACTAAGTATATTAATTTTCAAATTTGATTTTCATAAATTTATAAATTTTATTTGAAAATTTATTATACAAATTTATAATTATAATTTTATAATTTGGTCAAAATTTAAATAATAGACCATTTCATTAAAATTAATAAATAAGTTAAGAAGTTCATTACCATAGTAATATTATAATAAGGTATAAGTTAAAAGTTTATAGAAAACCTAAATCACTCAATTTTTTCATTAAATATAATGTTTAAGATGAGTTTCAACCAACAATCATTTCCCACTCCTCTTTTTTCCATCCTTTCCTAATGACACTTTTATTATAACATCACAATATTCTGATGTAGGGCTCACTCCCAAAACTATCCTTTATTTCAATTATAAATGGTGTATATATTTTCCACTTCCTGAAAAAACTATCATATCAATTTATCATTGAATATCAACCATTTTACTCTCCCCAAATCCATCTACCATAAATATAATCCCTTATTCACTCATAATCAGCTTAATATTTACAAATTTAAGGAGACTTTCATGGAAAATTCATTTCCCCGATGTGAAAATTATCAAATAATTAGTTTATTATTTAATATTTTTTTTAAATTAATTATACTCACAAAAATATAATTCTATTTTTATCATTTATATATTTTAATTTTAATATATTATTGTTTTGATAATTATTTTTTCATATACCATGTTAATTAATAAAAAAAACTCTAATTTGTGCATTGTGCAGACTATAACCTCCACGAGGTAACATGTTTTGTTTTCCTTCACTTCCTTAAATGATGTATTTAAGGATGGTATTACAGGATAAATATTATTTTTTTGATATTATTAAGGTTATATTTTTAAAAATTATAGAACACTGTAATGATATGATCATTAATCGATCATTGTTAATTTCATCATCCGAGAAAACCATACTATGTGGAAACATTTTTATTCAAATTGTGTTATATATTAATATAAATTATATATTCTTTCAAATACTTCAAATTATAACATATAAAACTGATAAAAATAATAATATTAATATTCTTCTATTATAGTTATATTACAACTAAACCACATTATAATTATTCATTAAATTTAGATATTTTCGTATTTAGGTGGGTTTAACCACCCAATTGGGAGATAATATAAATTTATATCATGAATGACTATTGGAACAGAATTTATGGTATAAAAATTTATAAATGTGTAAATAATGATTGTTTTCTCATGTAAATTGTATAAATATTTAAAAAATTAATTATGAAAACACCTTTTGTTCATTAAGAATCATCAAAACATGATCATCATCAATTTCACCTTCAGGTTTCATAGCAAAAACTGAAATGAAATGATACTATAGATCTATAAAATATATTTTAATATATATTCAAGTATCTTATATGATCTAATAGTAATGTAATTTTTAAAAATTATATACATAAAAACATTTTTTTAAAAACTTGTTCCAAGGGATAAAAGATTACATACATGCAGTGTTGGAAAAAGGTAATGACTATAAAATATTTATATGTAGTGAATTATTGTAAATAAGGAGTACATAAGGTCATAGTTAAAAATAGGTTTCATTAGTATGTATTTAATGAACTTAATTTTATTATTTTTGATGTTTGGTTCAAGCACAAATTTACATGACAATACTTGGGTTTTATCTCAATTTCCCTTCATTGAGACAAGTATTGTATTTATGAACCTAATAAAATTTTTATGGTGAATATATTTCCTATTTCAGAAATAATATCCTGAATTTTACTTTTTTTTATTTTATTTTAATATTAATCTCTTTCCCTCTCTTTCTAGATGTTTTGATTTGAATTTTTTTATATTGTAATCATGTTTGAGGTCTAAATTCAAATTCTTTCATAGCTAAAACATTTTTTGAACTATTTATTATTTTTATGGTATATTAACCACACATGGATATATTTTTATCATACTATATTTATTTCAATGGATTTATGATAAAATTATTATTCCCTTATTCAATTGGATATCGATTCATTTATTTCCAGAGTCCTAATAATTTTTTGTAACTCATTTTTAATTCAATGAGTTATAATTATTATTTGATCCTATTTCCTATAAGTTGGGTACATTCAACAACTTGATTATATTGTGTGGTATTTTGTCATTGTTTTCAAGGGATATATATTCCTATCACGTAAACCATGTGACAAATATTTCTCACTTCTCAGGATATAATGAAGTTGTCCACTTTCATTATCTAAATGGATTATCATCACATTATTATAGTATTGTCTTATTCATATGATTGTTTATCTATATGGTGTGTATAAGGCCCCGGCCTTAAACCTTACTTAATATTGAATTAAATGAATAATTCACATTAAGGATCTTTTCAGGTTTAGAGTTTTAGAGAATTAGGACATAACTATTACATCTCACAATATTACAAAGTAGACACTTCTACTAAGTTTCCATAAATAAAAAAAACTCTTAAAATAAATATGTCTAGTTCCATGTTTTAGATAGCATGTCTTTCCTTGATCCCATCCTTGACCCTATTTATATTTATGTCCTGTGTAAAACATTTCAAAAACTTGGGATGAGCATAAAAAGATCAGTAAGGGATATAAAAATATGGAGAGGAAACCTGAGTACATGTATACATAAGAATCAATGAAATCACACTTTACTCATAAAACATAATAACTTTAACATACCTCATAAAATCATGAATAAAACATAGAAATCATAAGTCATAAAGGTAACTTGAGGCATTCATAACATTCTTACGTAGGGAGTAACTTTCTTAGTTACGTTTGGAATACCCATCACAGTATATTCCCTAAATCTCATCAGACAAACCTTAACGTTTAACCCCTTGGAATTACCCAATGCATTGGAGAACTATAACAGGCTCACCCGCCCTTAGTTTATCACGAAACCACCCATCTTCATAATAATGCCCAAGAACCATAACATAATCGTATCACATAAAATATGCATAAAGGAAACATAATATTTCCACTTTTCAATCACAAGATATCAATACAACACATTGATATAAAAACATTATGAAAACCATTTTCAATACCAAAATAAAAGAAAAGTAAAACATGTTATTTTTTTTCATTTAAAAAAAGTATGGCTTGTAGAGGAAGCTGAAACTCAAATAATGGTCACAGCGGCGGAGAAGTCGTTGTCGCCGTATACGTACGACAAAAACATTCCCTTTTGTCATTTAGTAAAACGCTTCTTATAAAAAAGATTCCTTTTGGATAAACATAAAATTTAAATGGGTTTATACACCGTATAAAATAAGGTTGTGTATAAAACAAAATATTCCTCAATGAACGGAGATTGAGACGAAGTCCCATACAAAGACGGTATCCTTGGATTAAGGATAAATCAATTACATAATTATGTGTGAAAAACGAATACACAAAATATAAGTGGATTTTAAGTGTAAAAAATCAGAGGTTATTCACACATATTCAAGTAGTACAGGTTTATCCCAAATAATCAAAATTGAGTTAAGAAGTTCCCTTGCAAAAATTCAACAGCCTAATGGCGTCACTTCAAAATTCAGAAAATGAGTCAATGAGAGATAAAAAGGGTATCTCATCAATTGGACATAAAATTTACATCAATAAGGATATATAATAACATATCCCAACATAATAGTATCTGAATTAAAATATATAACAAAAGAAGTCTTTCAAAAAGAGGAGGGTGAAAGGTTCCCTTGCCGACTTGGGTAACTTTCGAAACGTACACCCCATTGAAGAAGGGTCATACAATGAATATGTAAATACCCATAAATGAAATTATATTACACAAAGAATATAATAATGGGCATTAAATATATAACTCAAATGAAATGGTGGAAAATGTACCATAAATCTCACAGGAATAAAAGTGAGATGAAAAATCCCTTATGAAAACTCGGCAGCCTAACGACGCCACATAAAACTTCCAAAAATGGATTGATGAGATAAAATAGGGTATCTCATCATATTTAAATAAAAATTACAGAAAGAGGAATATAAAATAACATCCCCCAAGATAACAAATAGGAGCTTAAAAGATGTGACATAAAGGATAGTACTTAAAAAGAAAGAGAGAGGTTGGATCTCTTACAAATATTTGGCAGCCTAACGGCGCCACTCAAACCTTTCAAAATCGATTGATGAGAGAAAATATGGTCTCTAATCATATGGACATAAAAACGTACAGTAGGAGTAATATAAAATCACATCCCAATCATAAGAAATATGAGCTTAAAAGGAATGACATAAAAGAGTGTACTTAAAAAGAAAGAGAGGGGTAGGATCCCTTACCTAGTGTCCGACATGACTCGATCATTCATTAATCTCCTGAATAATAAAATTTGTTCATTTTATAATTTACTAAGGACCTCCTTTAAAGATTATTATTTAGTTCATATCACATATTATAATGTTATAATAATTGGTTAATAAATCGAGTTCATATCAGACGTTTTTGTTGATGTTCGGTACATGAGTAAAAATTGAACTTGTTGGAAAAGAATTTTCCATGTAGTTATAGGTACATCATATCCAGAATATTATTTATGTTTTAAATATAATATATATCCATTATATATTCATTTTATACTATTCCATAACATTTGGAGATAAAAAATTAAAAGCACCGTTCATGGAGACGGTAGGCTGTACGTACGCATGAACGCTACATTCATTTCTTGTCATATTAATGGAATTAAAACAAAATGAGAGAGATATATATTATAATCCCATAATGATATCAATCATTTAGATGAAATATATTACATATATATCCATTATAAATATGTACTTATAATAGTACATAACATTTGGAGATAAGAAATGAAATGTACTGTTCACGGAGACGGTAAGTCGTACGTACGCATGAACGCTACATTCATTTCTTTTTTTTGTATTCAATGGAATAAAATAATAATGATATAAAGGTATATTATAATTACAGTATGATATAATATGTAATAACATTAATTCCATCCATTATACGTCCCACAAATGGCAGTAACGAATCAAATCACTTTGAGGGGGCGGTAGTCCGCACTTCCTAAAATGAAGATATCACGTTTACCCATAATGGGAACCATAAAGGTATTCCATAAATGAAAAATACAGAAGTTTAAGGAAAAAATTAACATATTATATATCATATATAAATATAGTGACATCTTACTGGCCACGTTTGAAGGTGTTAAAAGAATATCGAACAATCATCATTTCGTGAGGCTGTAATTCTCCATCCATAGAGACAGTATGTTCTTTAACCATTAGACGGAGGTGTGTGAAAGTGTAGCTCGAATCCTTCTTATAAAAAACATCCTAGTTTATTTATGATACTGGTTTTGATACCAAGAAAAAGTAATAAAAAGAGTTTACGGGGTTGCAGAATCAAAATAAAACAAAAGAACACAAGGGAAGACATTACCTTTAAATCGGGTAACTCTTTTTGATTTGAGATCAAAGGCTTCCTTGGAAAAGATTATGCCCAAAGGTGAGGCTTTAATGATGAAGATAGGGATGTGGAGAGATGAAATGGGCAGGGTTTGGCCTAGTCAACGGCTTGAGAGGTGTGTGTAAGGTGGTAGGGGTGGGGGCCTTTTATAAGAGGAGAGGAGGGGCACTCTTGGAATGTTATAAAATATTACTTTATTATATAATGCTTTTCGAATTTTAAAGTTCCCAAAAAGATATATTTCGAGGATAAGGTGATAAGGTTTCTAAATCCACCCATCCAATAAGTTTTTGACAAGTTTAGGTCTTATATATTACATTATCTTTTCATTTTATTTAAATCGTTAAATAATGAGGTAATCGCTCCGTGATCATGGTGTCAAAAATAATTTAATTTATTTAGTGTCTAAAAATTATAAAAAAAATATCATGATGTAGGAAATAATTTTATCTTTATAATTAATATTTATAGTAAAAAATATGACCTGTATAAGCCCATTTAAATTTTTTTTAGTAAAACAACACATGTATGTGACATTTTATTTTTAACTTTAAATAAAAAAGTTTTTTTGTCATTTTCCTACCAAAGTGGCTCCATGGGGTCCCCAAGTTGACCCATGGATTTTATTGGTCGGCCATGACACATCCAATAAGGGTAGGGCATGTGTCAAGGTCATTTCATATTATTAAAACCTTATTTTTAACTTAAATTATACTAATTACCTTTAATCGCGATTAATATAACTTAAAAGTTACTATTCACCAAAAATTATTTTAATCTCATTGAACCACATTTTACTTCTTAATGAAAACCATGTATGTCGGATTTTGGAAAATCAAATCACCGATGTGGAAAAATTTCATTTAAATGAAAAATCAGTTTCTCTAACTACCACTTAGTGGTTTCACTATTCATCAAAAATTTATGTTTTTCAGAAATATACCAAAAATTCACCTTAAGCTATATTTGATATTCCGAATTCAAAAATTATGTCTATTTTAGAAAATTAAAAACATGTAAGTTGCATTAATTAATTTAATAATTAATTCCCGCTATCAAATCAAATAGCATGTTTTTAAGAAACAATATCTATTAAAAATTGACACTAGTTTAAGTCCAAATTCAAAGTGAAATTAATTCCAATGACCAACATTGGATTAAATGGTAAAAATATATTATAATTGGAATTTAAATCCAATTCAGAATATATTCTAATCATATAAATAAATTAGACTAAAAAGAGGTTATGAATTAAAATACCACATTTTTCACTATTCAATAAAAAATGAACTTTATTGGAAAAATACCAAAAATTTACACAATGTATATTTCGATGTCCAGATTCTAAAGAAGAATTTTATTTGGTCCAATATAACATATGAAATTGTCAAAAATTGTATTTAAAAAGCGTTCTCCATCAAAAGGTCGTTAATCGACCTTTTAAAGAATATTAGAATATTTATGCTTAAAATTGGATTCATTCACATTTTAAGCCACTAGAATTTATTGGATAAAAGTAAAAATATTTGACAAACATATTTAATCATTTTGTAGTTAGTTCCATTCATTCCCACCATTACAATGGCTATGCGTTAACTAAAATTTAAAATAATATTATTTTATTATTAGAGTGCAATGTAAGATTCCCAAGAAACTTGTTGTTGTCTATTGGGTACGCCATCGAGGATAGCGTCCCATTTAAATTAATATAAATATTTTATTCACAAATATGGATAAATATGAAAATGTCATATTCTTTATTTACCAAGGGTGTTACATCCTTCCCCCCTTTTGGGAATTGCGTCCTCGCAATTTTAAAATTGGGCTTGGAAAATTCATTGAAAATCCCACATCGGAATAAGAGTCAGTAAAACTATCACTTTAAAATATAGAAAGAGAAGTAAAAATGTCACCTGAGTTAACCCATACTAGAATACTATGTAGGAAAAAATGGACATGGAGGAAAAATCAAAGGGTCATGTTCTGAGGGAGAGTGTTAGAAAACATGTTTAAGAGAAAGTTAACCACAAGAAAATCTAAAACTTGTGGTGTGTTAAACGGTATTCGATTCCTCAGTAGGAAAAGTCAACAGAAAACATTTTTGTATTTAAGTTACTTTTCATTGAGGAATTTATTTTTGATCTTAAGGAAACATACTTACTTGTCATGTTGACTTTCAACTTTTACTAGATTTCTTACACAAACTCATACTTTCTCCAAAAGATGAGTATTAAGGATGACTTGTTTACATTAAGAGAGTTATAATAAACTTCTAGAGAATCACCTAATCCACAAAAGAGAACAATACACTTCCCATGTCTGTAGAAATTAACCAACACCAAAACCAAAAAAGTTAGTACAAGATCAGGTAATCCACAAAAGGATAATCCTTTATAAAAAGAAAATATATTCTTAATCTCCAAAATTTGTCCAACAAAACCCAAACTTCAACGAATACCATTCAATAAACAATTTGTCCATAAAATTCTTCAAATTAAACCAAACTTAGATTGAAACCCAAATATTTTAAGGATTTAATCACTTAGTCTTCCAAGGTAAAAATTAACACTTATCTCCAAATAACATCAGTTTCTCTTCAAGTCTCACATTGAAAAGTAATTAACCTAATCACATATCCTCCATGATAGGTTAATAATTTCCATAGATAACCCAAAATCAACTTACTGTTAATTCATAAAATCATCTTACTAAAAAGAAAAGTTCATACTAACCAGGGAATTCACGTAGTCCAGTGGTATGTGATAAATACCAGTCGCACATTGGTTGTGGGTTCGATTCCTACAGCATTGTCCGACGCGATGGGTTGTCACACAGTCTTCATGTTTTCCTTTTTATAAAACTCCAAAAATAACCCTAACATGTTTTAAACTCAAGTTTATCCCAAGTCGTTCATATTCCATCATAACATATAGTAACCCATAATTACGTTAAAAGTAAGGATCATATAAACCGTAATGGTTACCTTTATAATTATTACCTGAACTTCCACATCGATTGGTCATCTCATACATGATGCATTACAGAACATACCACGTTTCAAGTGGTTTATCATAACTCCTTGATAGTTGGTTTATAACAACCACGAGTTTCCTCATTGAATACCCCATTTCATCCAGTATCTTAATCAGAGAACCACCACAGTTTCCTTCAAACCCATTGTCACTTTGGTGCCTTCTAGATCCATCCATTTACTAAAACCAAAAAGGTCAGTGTGAGTATATCAACAAAACCAGAATGTACTAATGATGAAGATAAACACTAATATATACTTACTCATTAACTTTATCTAAAACTAGGACTCTTTTTGAAATCCTAACCATTATGGTAATGTCACTTATGCTTAGAGAATACACTAACCTCTAAAGTTATCTAAACCGACCTCTGATACCAACTATAAGGCCCCGGCCTTAAACCTTACTTAATATTGAATTAAATGAATAATTCACATTGAGGATCATTTCAGGTTTAGAGTTATATAGAATTAGGACATAACTATTACATCTCACAAGATTACAAAGTAGACACTTCTACTAAGATTCCATAAAAAAACTCTTAAAAGAAACATGTCTAGTTCCATGTTTTAGATAGCATGTCTTTCCTTGATCCCATCCTTGACCCTATTCATCTTTATGTCCTGTGTAAAACATTTCAAAAACTTGGGATGAGCATAAAAAGCTCAGTAAGGGATATAAAAATATAGAAAGGAAACATGAGTACATTTATACATAAGAATCAGTGAAGTCATACTTCACTCATACAACATAATCACTTTAGCATACCTAATCAAATCATGAATAAAACATCGAAATCATAAGGCATAAAGGTAACTTGATGCATTAATAAAATTCTTACGTAGGGAGTAACCCTCTTGGTTACGTTTGGAATACCCATCACAGTATATTCCCTAAATCTCTTCGGAGAAACCTTAACGTTTAACCCCTTCTCTTTACCCAATGCATTGAAGAGCTATAACAGGTTCACCTGCCCTTAGTTTATCATGGAACCACCCGTCTTCATAATAATTCCCAATAACCATAACATAATTGTATCACATAAAATATGCAGAAAGGAAACATAACATTTCCACTTTTCAGTCACATGATATCAATACAACACATTGATATAAAAAAATTATGAAAATCATTTTCAATACAAAAATAGAAGAAAAGTAAAACATGGTATATATTTTTCATTTAAAAAATTATGGCTTTTAGAGGAAGTATAAACTCAAATAATGGTCACGGCAGCGGAGAAGCCATTGTCGCAGCATACGTACGACAAAAACATTCCCTTTTGTCGTTTAGTAAAATGATTCTTATAAAAAAGATTTCTTTTGGATAAACATAAAAGATAAAGGGGTTTGTACACTGTATAAAAGAAGGCTTTGTATAAAACAAAATATGCCTCAATGAAAGGAGATTGAGACGAAGTCCCATACAAAGACGATATCCTTGGATTAAGGATAAATCTATTACATAATTATGTGTGACAAATGAATACACAAAATATAAGTGGATATTAAGTGTAAACAAAATCAGAGGTTATTCACACATATTCATAGAACGACATATTCAAGGAGTACAAGTTTATCCCAAAGAATCAAAATTGGGTTAAGAAGTTCCCTTGCAAAAATTCGATAGCCTAACGACGTCACTTCAAAATTCAGAAAATGAGTCGATGAGAGATAAAAAGGGTATCTCATCACATGGACATAAAATTTAAATCAATAAGGATATAGAAGAACATATCCCAACATAATAGTATGTGAATTAAAAGACATAACAAAAGACGTCTTTTAAAAAGAGGAGGGTGAAAGGTTCTCTTATCGAATTGGGTAACTTTCGAAACGTACACCCCATTGAAGAACAGTCATACAATGAATATGTAAATACACATAAATGAAATTGTATTACACAAAGAGTATAATAATGGGATGTACATACACAACTCCAAGGAAATTGTGGAAAATGTAGCATAAATCTCACAGGAATAAAAGTGAGATGAAAAATCCCTTACGAAAACTCGGCAGCCTTACGACGCCACATAAAACATCCAAAAATGGATTGATGAGATCAAATAGGGTAACTCATCATATTTAAATAAAATTTACAGAAAGAGGAATATAAAATAACCTCCCCCAACATAACAAATAGGTGCTTAAAATAAGTGACATAAAGGATAGTACTTAAAAAGAAAGAGAGAGGTTGGATCTCTTACGAAAATTTGGCAGCCTAACTGCGCCACTGAAAACATCAAAAATGGATTGATGAGAGAAAATAGGGTCTCTCATCATATGGAAATAAAAAATTATAGTAGTATTAATGTAAAATAACATCCCAATCAGAAGAAATATTAGCTAAAAAGAAATGACATAAAATAGTGTACTTAAAAAGAAAGAGAGGGGTAGGATCCCTTACCTCGTGTCCGACATGACTCGATCGTTCTTTAATCTCGTGAATAATAAAATTTGGTCAATTTATAATTTCATTAGGACCTTATTTAAAAATTATTATTCAGTTCATATCACATATTATAATGTTATAATAATATGTAAATAAATCAAGTTCATATCAGACGTTTTTGTCGATGTTCGGTACATGAGTAAAAATTGAACTTGTTGGAAAAGCATTTTCCATGTAGTTATAGGTACATCATATCCAGAATAGTATTAAGGTTTTAAATATCATATATATCCAGTATATATTCATTTTATACTATTCCATAACATTTGGAGATAAAAAATTAAAAGCACCGTTCATGGAGACGGTAGGCTGTACGTACGCATGAACGCTACTTTCATTTTTTATCATATTAATGGAATTAAAACAAAATGAAAGATATATAAATATTATAATTCCCGAATGATATCCATCATTTAGATGTAATATATTACATATATATCCATTATATATATGTACTTATAATAGTACAAAACATTTAGAGATAAGAAATGAAATGTACCGTTCATGGAGACGGTAAGCTGTACGTACGCATGAACGCAACATTAATTTCATTATTTTTTGTATTCAATGGAATGAAATAATAATGATATAATGGTATATTATAATTCCAGTATTATATCATATGTAATACCATTTATTACATCCTTTATATGTCCCACATATGGCATTAACGAATCAAATCACTTTGAGGGGGTGGTAGTCCGCACTTCCTAAAATGAAGATATCGCGTTTAACCATAATAGAAACCATAAAGGTATGGAATAAATGAAAAATACAGAAGCTTAAGGAAAAAATAAAAATATCAAATATCATATATAAATATAGTGACATCTTAATGGCCACCTTTGATGGTGTTAAAAGAATATCGAACAATCATCGTTTCGTGAGGTCGTAATTCGCCATCCATAGAAACAGTATGTTCTTTAACCATTAGACGGAGGTGTGTGAAAGTGTAGCTAGAACCCTTCTTATAAAAACATCCTAGTATATTTAAGATACTGGTTTTGTTACCAAAAAAATGTAATAAAACGATTTTATGGGGTTGGAGAAGCAAAATAAAACAAAAGAACACAAGGGAAGACATTACCTTTAAATCGGGTAACTCATTTTGATTTGAGCTCAAAGGCTTCCTTGGAAAGTATTATTCCAAAAGGTGAAGATTCAATGATTAATATAGGTATGTGGAGAGATGAAATGGTCAGGGTTTGGCCGAGCCAAAGGCTTGAGAGGTGTGTGTAAGGTGGTAGAGGTGGGAGCCTTTTATAAGAGGAGAGGAGGGGTACTCTTGGAAAGTAATAACATATTACCTTATTATATAATTATTTTCGGATTTTAAAGGCCCCAAAAGGATAAATTTCAAGGATAAGGTGATAAGGTTTATAACTCCACCCATAAAATAAGCTTTTTACAAGTGTGGGTCTTAGATATTACATTATAGTTTCATTTTATTTGAATCGTTAAATAATGAGGTAATCGTTCCATCATCATGGTGTCATAAATAATTTACTTTATTTAGTGTCTAAAAATTATAAACAAACATTCATCATGTAGGAAATGTTTTTATCTTTCTAATGAATATTTATAGTAAAAAATATGGCTTTCATAACCCCATTTAAAAATTGTTTTAGTAAAACAACACATGTTTGTGACATTTAAATTTTAACTTTAAATAAAAAGGTATTTATGTCCTTTTCCTACCAAAGTGGCTCCATGGGGTCCCCAAGTTTACCCATGGATTTTCTTGGTCGTCCATGACACATACAATATGCTTATGACATGTTTAAAGGTCACATCATATTATTAAAACATTATTTTTACCTTAAATTACACTAATTACCTTTAATCGCGATTACTAATACTTAAAAGTTACTATTCTCCAAAAATTATTTTAATCTCATTTAACCAAATTTTACTTCTTAATGTCAACCATGTATGTCGGATTTTTGAAAATAAAATCATATAAGTGGAAAAGTTTCATTTAATCGAAAAATCAGTTTCATTAACTACCACTTAGTGGTTTCACTATTCATCAAAAATGGAAGTTTTTTCAGAAATAGACCAAAAATTCACCCTAAGCTATATTTGATATTCCGAATTAAAAAATGACGTCTATTTTACAAAATTCATAACATATAGGTTGCATTAATTAATTTAATAATTAATTCCCGCTGTCAAAACAAATAGCATGTTTTTAAGAAACAGTATCTATTAAAAAATTGACACTAGTTTATGTCCAAATTCAAAGTGAAATTAATTACAATGACCACCATTAGATTAAATGGTAAAATTTATTATAATTGGACTTTAAAAGAAATCAATAGATAATCTAATTATATAAATAAATTAGATTAAAAAGAGGTTTTGAATTAAAATACCACATTTTTCACTATTCATTAAAAAATGAACATTATCGGAAAAATACCAGAAATTTACACAATGTATATTTAGATGTCCCAATTCTAAAGAAGAATTATATTTGGTCCAATATAACATATGAAATTTTCCAAAAGTTTATTTAAAAAGCATTCTCTATCAAAAGGTGGTTAATCGACCATTTAAAGAATATTAGAATATTTACGCTTAAAAATGGATTCATTCACATTTTAAGCATCTAGCATTTATTAGATAAAAGTAAAAATATTTGACAAACATATATAATCATTTTTTAGTTTTTTTCATTCATTCCCACCATTACAATGGCTGGGTGTTAACTTCCATTTAAAATAATATTATTTTATTATTAGAGTGCAATGTAAAATTCTCAAGAAACTCATTGTTGCGTATTGGGTACGCCATCGAGCATAGTGTCCCATTTAAAGTAATATTAATATTTTATAAACAAATATGGATAAACATGAAAAGGTAATATTCTTTATTTACCTTGGATGTTACAGTGTGACTATCACATTTTTCATAACTCATATTGGATATTTTTTTCCTCAAAATTATGTTATTCTATTGAAATAGGGAAAGTATTGGTATTCCAATACATATGATTATTTAAATGATGACAAGGTATTGTTTGGGCATCATTCTTCTTTATCTATATGGTTTATGATCATGTTATCCATGTTATTGACATACATAAAAGTTTAAACATTTTTTATTTTTCATTATTAGAATAGACATTTTATTATTTGGTAAGAAGTTCCATAGGGAATTGTGAGAAATGTCTTAATGACTCTTATGGTGAATGCATTAGACTTAAAAAATTGAAATGTGGGTCTTAGATTTATAAATCCCATCGATGCATCGAAAGGACCCATGATACATACCATCATTGTGTGCTTTGTATATACAAATCCAATACAGTAAGATGTATTGAATATTGTCTTCAATACAAGTAAAGTGTCTTGTCACATGTCTTTTACAATAGGTTTTTGATGTAAAACATCATACATTACATCAGTATGATGGTAGTATTATGGATATCCAGGTATTCATTTACTACAAGGGATATTTCATGCGCTTAGTATCTAGTTTTTTATGTATAAATGTTTTTATTTATTTGCTTTATAGTACTAATTTTATGTTTATGCCATTAGACATTCAATTATATGCTTCCCTTATTATTAATTTGAGCTCTAAACTTTCTTACGTTTCTATTACCAAGGTTATAATTAAAAATAGTACACATGACATGTTTAGAATGATACAATGTGAGTAATAATTTAGGGATTTTTTTGAAGACTATAATGAATTAAGTGGTTTCTTATATATATATATATATGATGGAAAAATCCTTCTTATTATAAAGAACATGAGATTTATTAGTTTATGATGTGTTATAATTCTAAAAATATCTAAAACTGAAAAGATAATTGGTATTTAGGATATTGAAAAATAATTATTTATTGTCTAATTATGGATATCTATATTCATGTTTTAAAATCCAATATCAAAGATATTATGTAAAGTATTTTTTTATGTAAAAGGGTCTTGGAGTGAATGTTCGTGGCACTGAAGTTGATATTAAATTAAATATTTGGATAAACTAAATAATTAGGATGATTTTCATGGGTGATTTATGGGTTGATAAGTTAAGGTTTATAATAATTTCAAAGGTATATATATCCTTTTTAGATATGTATATAATTTAATTTTATGGAAATAATTAAAATTTCATTTTAAGAATTGGATAAGAATAAAGAATATGGGGCATGTATCGAAAGATTATGGGATAGGGAATTAAAATTTATCATTGTTTGGAATATGATACTTGTCTTCCCGGTCGATCTGAGCCCCAGTACTGTCTGAGGATATCGTGTAAATTAAATAGAGCACATAAAAATAAATTTCTACCTTGTTCTGAATCAAATTATGCATGACTCCAGCTTGTCGTTGATGGTCATTGCTTAAAGGGTCTGAATTTGAACCCCTCAAAATTTCCACACATGATTCAAGAATCTATACGATCACCTTTCATGGAATTCTAGTTCCTAACATGGATCTTTAATGAATCCTTCGATGTCACAATGATCACCTCGATCCATTGACTTCAATTCGTTGAAGGTGTACTTTCATACATTCTCATAGATAGACATTATCTCTCTATAAAAGTTGTAAATAGATATATTCTCTCATTTCATTATAATAAATAGAATCACAAATGATATACCAACTCATTATTAAATAGTTCATTGAGAAAATACCCAGAAAGGGTTCTCGACCCCAAAAATGAAATGTCCACTAAATAAGAAATAAATAAATAATTAAGATGGACTAAAATTCATCATGGATTTTATTTATATTTTATCACATCCCTATAATATATATTAAATATATTGTGTGATAAAACTATGTCATTTAACTCGACTCTTAATTTTTTATAACAATAAATGAACCGGCAAAATTTTAAATAATATCCGTTCATATAATATTTCTCCTCGAATTTACTTAAACTGTTATAATTAAATTTATAAAATAAATTCAACCTAATTATTTTTTAATTGTGTAATAATTAATTAATTTATTTATCGATGATCAATGAAAATGGAAAAATCATAGACCACATGGTTGGGCCCACTATATCTTATATACCTATTCACCTAAATAGGTTCGATTCTTGAATACTCTATAATGTGTAACCCTCTAGTACCATATCTCGAGTACAATGAACAGTATTCAAAAACCAAGAGTGGAGTCCAGAAACCCATCAAGGCCCCTAAATAGATAAGGAATAGTCAAAGAAATGAAAACCAACCTATGAATACACACTATATAATATAATCTATTGTTATTTCATTTTTTCAGAATGCAATTAACATGTGCGGCCTTTTCAAACCCTCCATACATGGTTACCCCCTCCCCCATGAAAAGGTCATTGCCTAGAGGTAGATCCCCAACTGAGGAAGGAGTCATTTCTAGCTAAGATGGCAGAGCATCCGGGAGGGTAACGGCCCGGTCAGTGGTGTTTCATCAATAAAATTTGTCATCACAGTGTGTCACACCTCATTCTTCATCCCAATTAAGATTAGGAGACCCGGAAAGATGGGTGGATCCTGGGGTGAGGCTTATCCTGAAAGTGGACACCTAGGATTCGAACCCTAAAGCTCCCAAAGAACAAAAATTTTCGCCACTCATATAAAGTTGTGAAAAGTAGGAGACACACTTGTGTCATTATAAAGTAGAAAACACACTTGTGTCATTACCACTTTTTCTTTCTTATATATTGACCTAACTGGATAGATTTACCTTGAACTACCTTGGACAATGACTTATAAAGGCACTACCATCCAAATCATCCAAGCCCGACATATTCCTTTCGCAAATCGAAATATAAAAATCTTATCTACATTATTAAATCAATTCTATGAAACCAATGATGAATCCATCCCAAGATACCTTTCTAGGGTTTTATTATCATTTTATTCCTTCCATAAAATTATGAGATCAGAAGAAACACATTCATAATGATCATATGTTAGGACACCAATACATATATCTGTATATATGAAATAATAATGAAACTTGAAAATATGTGGTGTTCCTATTGGTAGGTCTGTCCTCATGTTCTCACCTACCAGATATCACCAAGTTGGAAATTCCAAAAAAGAAGTTTCAAGGGTTATGATCCCCCCAGCACTTGATAATTAGAAATCATTTTTTTCTAGTGATTATAATGTATCTAAATCATAGTACATAAAATTAAGATTAATTTCATAGTATAGGTTCTTATTTTATCCTGGTATATGATATGACCATTTTATACAACTGTTAATCTATGGATATTACCATTTAAATAGAGCGATCATAAATTTATATAGTATAACTGTAAGAGTATATCATGAATATCACACTGTATACATGAAATTGTTCTCAAAATTACTAATAAAGTTGTGTTTATTGAACCCACTTTTATAACACTCTAACTTGTACTATATCTAACATTCTAACCATCCATGTTAGCTGTAACATGATTAAGATCATGTTTCTATAGAGTTGCGGCTTTAGATGTTGGGTCTGATATGTTTCTTCAATGTGGATTGTTGTTATGTGATACCTCACCTCTTTGAGTAAAATTTCTCTAGAGACCTCATCCCCTTGTATATCCTTTTTTTGTTCACTATACATTCTTTAAATCTTGGCTAGTACCAGTAATAAAATTATCATAATGATAAATCATTACATACTAGGTGTTATTATAAGAACTAGAACAAGTTGTTTTATTTAATAACTAGTTCTTAGCTATCTGAGAAGCTAAAATGTAATCAGTAATTATTGGTATGGATACCATTGGGTGGTTTGATATTTTCTTGATCACTCCCTTAGCATGACTGTGACATAAGATCACATTTATCTAAGGAAGACTAGTTTGTGTCCCCCTAAAACACATATCATAACTTCTCCACATAATAAGTATATAAATTTTTCATATTCTCTAGTATTATTGGATATTTCTAACTTCTTCACATACAGTTATCCTGGTTATAACTGATATTTTCCTACTATAAGGAATATATTGGCAATATCAATTCTTGTACATATCATTTCTTACATTATTTATCCATCATAGAATAGTATGGTATTTCAAATCACTACTTTAAACTCCTTTTATACAAATACATAACTTCTTAGAGATATTTATTCCATGTGAAATTGAATGAATTATCATAAGAATTGTTCCAACTCTTATTTTTTTCAATACAATGTTAGTATATATATAAAGGACAAGGTCTAAGAAACCATTATATCTACCTTACTAGCTCATTTTCCCTAGAAAATATTTTTCTACATAACTTAAATTACAGGATTATATATTATATTATTTTTTAGACTAATTTTAATATCGATAGCTATTTTCTAAATTTTATCAAACATATTTAACATGTAAAACAATGGAGCTCTGATTAACCCTTGGTATACACATGTAAAATATTAATTCAAAATGAATTCTCTATGATAACATTTCTTATATAAACCATAAACTGTATGTTAGTAACATTAACTCCTTATTAGTATTCTATGAGGTCACCATCCCATTCTAGTTTTATCATATAGACACCCTCCATGATTGGTGGTCTTGACATCTAATGATCAATAAATTGTTTATAGGAACTAACTATGAAAATTAAAATTATAATTTATATAGGAAGAATGTATACTATAAACAATCGAGCACTATCAGTACTCTAATTATTGAATCCTTGTATCATCTCACTTTAACACTCATTACAGTGTTAAAAATAATAATCCCCATGTACATTGATACATAGAATCCAATAATGATTTTTAATTGGTATTTTAAATCATAAATGATTTCCATGTACAACCTTAGTATAGTATTTATTATTCCCAATGAATAATTCATCACAAGATTCGCTGAATATAAAACCATCACTATGGTTTTAACCTTTCTATGTAGTATGTGTCTCTAGAATATTCTTATTCCACGTGCACTACTGTAACTAGTTCATATTCCAACTACTTGTGAATATTTGAAATTGACTAATCCCAATCCAATATTTATCCAACTATCTCAGATAGATATGAGTGACCTTTTATAGAAATGTAGTCTATCAATTGACTACATTATTTCTATTACTGTGATTTCTGTACAATCCTTATAAGACATTGTAATTATTACTATAGATGTCCATTTTATTTCTTTTTATATGTTTTTGTTTATATCCTAATGAAATATTTTCATTTAAAGCATATTTTTATGAAATTATGTATTAACATCATACTATAATTTATATGATATAAATTTTTCATGATTAATGGAATATGGTTATGAGATGTCGCCATTATTTGAGGATCACATCATGAAATCGATGTTTCTGTAATGGATATAAGTTGTAGCATTGATACAAATTTTACGTACATCATGGCACTGATGTGTATGGTGAAATGTATATTTACGAATTACACCATGATACATTTTAATAATCAATGTTTACATGTAAGACTCATAATTGATTATCATTATTAGAATCATAGATCTGATGTGGATAAGATAATGTGTGATTATGAATTACTCCACACAACATTATAATAATCGAGGAATGCTTGGTCAAGATATTATTCATGAGACAATCCAGATGAAACTTAGATCTTATCAAACTGTAGATACGATCCTTCACTATAAAATTACTTAATAAATGATTTAATAAATCTAATTAATTGTATTTACCACTAGATTACACTTGGAATAGATCACTATCTCTTTTTGAACTAATTCATAAATCCCAGTGGATTACCTTTATTTCAAAATGTTTCTTTATCAAAAATAAATAAGTATATTCATTTATAATACCAAAGGTATTGATATCCACTTAGTATAAATACCACACTAGATATTTCCTTGAAGACTAATTTTAGTTTTTCTTGAAAAATTATTATCCTACCGCAACTGGGTATATAACTCACACATTTTATAAGCATCCACTATTTCTAATGATTCATGTTTTACTTGATTATTTGAGTATTAGAAACCATAAAAACAATTAATTCATAAATTTATATAATTTCTCCATATCCCCTAGGGAAACTTGAGATCAATGATCTGGTAATACTCAATGAATGTTAAACCAAAATCATTAACTTGATAATATAAAAGACATGTACTTATCACTATTGACATAAGAACCATCTTTTCTTATCCAATTGGATAATATAACGTACTTATTGTAACGTTTCAATACTTACATGGTTACTATATGTAGTTACACATTTTTAATTGGAAATGTGTATTTAACACCCATAATTATAATATAAATTTATATATAATTGATGAATATACCTAAAGTAGAGGAGGAAAATTTCTTCTTCAATTTAGTTAATTTCATTTAAACTTCTATAAATATTATTTCATGGTTTGAGAATAATAAAACACTAATAATACACCACTCTATTGGAATGATGTTGTAAAGGTGACTTTGGTGTCACTCTTTCCATTGTTCTTACCACCTTATATTTCAACTTGATCAAGATAATTACTAAATATTAATCTTACTTTAATGTTCTTAATACTTATTGAAACTTTCCCAAAAGTTAACGAAGAATTTTCTCAATGTTACTCATTTTATAACCTTAAATGAGTCTAGAGTAGTGGGTTAATATGATATGAGAATGTGATCCATTAAATGATTGTGATCCATATTTCAATGTACACATATCCAGTGTAATCATCACCCATTAATATTTTTCTCCACTTTCTATTCAAAAGATTCCTCAAAATGATACTGGATGCAATATTATCTACATACTAATAAAATATCCACAACTCAAATCGGACATTGATGACATAATTATAAAATAACCATCATATTATTCGTGCATGAGTTTATTGTAATCATTTTTTTACCCAAAATATCAGGAGTGTATTAATAGTGATTGGGGACTCTATAATCTTAAATTTCTGATATCATAGTATTGTTCAAAAGTACATATAATACACTTGAAAATTCATGCTAGTTTGAATATTTACTTTGTCCAATATTTCTCATAGTGTATTTGGTGTCACATTACATCTTCTATAAAAAATAAAAACTAATAGATTGTACTTTTTATCTTTATTTCTAATTTAGACATTACCGACTATTTAAATCATTAAATTTATCGCACTATTTTATTAAAGTCTAGGAACTCCTTGAAATTATATTAATATTAACTAAATATATAAACCTAAAAACCCCATTGTAAGGCCTGTGTAGGTGGTTCTGTACCCGTGCATGCCTCTTTCTATCCATTCAAATCCAATGAAGGGATTATTTGGGCAAGGTGGTCCCGCCAAGATATGTTGCAGGTCGGGTAGACTTGCCCCGACCCACTATGCGGTGGTTTGAGTCTCGCAATATATGATGAAGTCATAGAAAGAGAGTATCCTCACTTTTGTGAGAATGTCACGGTGGTCATATTCATATGGGAGGTGTCACTAGTATGAGATGGTGGGGATCAGGAGCCCATGACCAAATTTGGCCACCATGGGGGGCCTAAGCACGATATTTTTATGAGGGGTTTGTTTAGTGGATGTGTGGGGTGATGTAAAATGGTTGGGTTAATGAATGGTGGATGGGAGGTGGCACACCAAGAAGGGGACCCTGCAAAGAACAGAGGCAGCGACCACGTTGATGACTATTGGTGGCGCTCGGGCCCAGATTTGGGTCAACGGATGGGGGCAGACCATAACGGATCACAGTTCATAGGAGGTGGTCTTGGGGATTTTTTGGTGATGGTTAGTATGGTACATCCTGTGAGCGTGATCTAACCGGTGTGGTGGAAAGCTCGAGCAGGCAGTCAGGAGGAACCTATAGTGGGGCTCGGGTGCGGGATGTCATGACTCATCACTAGTGTACGTCAAAGAACTTGCTAAAGGAGGAGCGGTTCTAGAGGGTGTTATGGTAGAGTTCCTTCACAAGAAGAGGATGATTCGAAGCATTATAGGTGTGGCAGATCTATTTACTCTTGCATCATTGATTCCATCCGGTGAGAAGGGTGGCTAGAGGAGGGAACCTCGCATAGGAAGAGCTCAAAAGTGGCTAATAGAATGGGGCCTTCTTCTTTGGCATGTAACCAATTTTAAAAAATATAACACCTTTCTTTTATCTTAAAAATATTTTTTGAATAAGTTTCTTCCCCATTGAAAATTGTTTCCAATTATGGTAAAATTTATTCCCATGGGTTGATTGTGGAATTTCCAGAATGGATTTTGTTTTATTAGCAGATTCTCAAGAATATTAGTATATCCTTTCAATAAAAATAAAATTATTATTATTATTATTATTATTTTATTATAATAATAATAACTCTCCACATTTTTTGGAGAACATTTCTCAGCTGGAAGTCACTATTCTATCCATGGTGTCTCGATAGAATAGATTGAGTTAACTGGAATCTATCAAAATCATATCTGTCTAGCAAAACCAATTGTAAAAACATATATAAAATATATGTTTAAAAATTTTCATACCAAAAATGAAACCACAAATGATCCATATTTTTTTTCAAATGACCATAAGACGTTCAACTGATATTGGATCCTGGTGCGATTGAATCTGTTGAAACCGATTTAGTATCATCTACTTAATTTTAATGTAACTTAATATTTTCTTAACTTAGATAATTTACGTGATTGATCTAATACCAATTAATGTAATTGAGGCCCATATTAAAATATAGTGAGATGGGGATTTTGAATTTTTCATTATTTGGATTCCAGGACTTGTCGTGACAAGTGATCTGATCACTAAAATGGTCTGAGGTTCTCTTTTAAATTAAACAGATCACATAAAAAAATTGCTAATATTTACCTTGTTCAGAATTGAAGCGTGCATGACTACATCTCATCACTGGTGACCGTTGATTGAAGGATCAGAAATTGAACTCTTCTATATCATTGACAGAAGATCTAATAATCTCTATTATGGTTTATCATCCAATTATGGGTGCTAGAGAAAAGCTCCAATGAATCCTTTGGTATTGTGATGATTAACTCAATTTCTTACCATCAATATGTCTAAAGTGTGCTAGGATTAGAGATTGGAGAGAGAGAGATAGAGAGATTTTCTCTCTCTAGATGGTTCGAAGAGAGGGAGGCTACCATTCTATTTTAATGGACAGTGCAATTAATGTACTCCTCACTTCTGTTTGATAGTGGGTTAAGAAAATACCCGGAAAGGGTTCCCTGGCCCCTAAAAATAAAACACCCACTAAATAAGAAATAAATAAATAACTATGATGAATTAACTATGTAATAAATTTAATTTTTATTTTATCACATCCCTATAATATATATTTTATATATTTTGTGATAAAACTAATTCCTTTAACTCAACTCATAATTCCCAATAATTTTAAACAAACCTTGAATATTTAAAATAATATTCATTTGTATAACATTATTTCTCATATTTAATTAATCAATTGTAAAAACTTTTAATAAATAAATACAATCAAATTATTCGTTACATTTATAATAATTAAATAATTTATTTATCAGTGATCAATAAAACCAGAAATAACTCGGACCTCATGGTGGATCCCACCATGTCCTATATACCTATTCAATAGAATATGGAAGATTATTGAATATGAAATTGTTTGTAACCCTCTAGGAACTTATCCAAACAGTAATAAATAGTATTCACTGATCAAGAGTGGAGTCTAGAAACCCATCAAGACCCATAAATTTATAATGAATAATTATAGAAATGACAACTAACCAATGAATACACACTGTTTAATATAATATCATTTCCTTTATATAAATTATAAATTATGATGCATACTTATGTCATCATCTTTTCTTGTTTTATTATTTTTCAACATAACTAGAAAAATTTATCCTCGACCATGTTGTACAATGACATATGATGGCACTATAATCCAAGTAAACAATGCCGGAGATATTACTTCCTCAACATAGAAGTTACAAATCCAATCTTTATCACTCAAAAAATGTCATACTACCAATGATGCACCCAACAAAAGCTACCTCTCCATGATTTTATTATCATGGATTTTTCTACACATAAAAGTACCCAATCAAATGGAACATAATGATAATTATCTTAGGTCTGAAGACCAATACACATGTATGTACATATGAAAAAAATATGATAGCTAAAAATATGTGGGGTTCCTATTGGAGGGTTTGTCCTCATGATCTCATATATCGGAGATCACCAAGTGTTAAATTCATTAGAAGAAGCCTCAATGATTATGATACCCTGATAACTAGTAGACATACGTTAGCTATGTCCCATCAATATTATGTATCTGAACCATAGGACATAAATTTAAGATTAATGTCATTTTATCTTGGGGTTCTCATTATATCCTTGGATCTATTATGCCCTTTTGATATGATTGTCAATCTGAAGACATTACTATTTAAATAGAGGGAATAACTATTTATATAAAGTAATAGTATGATTAAATCATGCATTTCCCACTGTATACATAAAATGGTAATAAAAATTACTGATAAATTTGGGTCTAGGGAACCCTCTTTTACAATAATGAAAACTTTAGTGAAAACCCTCGGAATAAGTATATGTATTTGATAACATTGTAATATTTTTGGAAATATGTAGATTTTGTTGAGTTTTCAAGAAATACATCCATATATATATACTATAAAGTGGATGCATCTGTGGGATAGATTCGCATAGGGGTAATCGCCCCGAAAAAGGTTGGTTGGAAATTGTTGTAATCATTTACCTAATGCATTCAGAGTGGGATTGAGACTTCACACATGGTTAGGAAATAACAATTGATATACTTTGATTAATCGCATTATTTTTATCAACTATTATGAAGGATTTAAGAATACTTTTAGGTTATTAGTTTATAGAACCAAATAGAGAAATTACCATGGATAACCAATGATTCAACAAGGAGAGTCACTGGTTGATATGAAAGTATCATATGTTGAAAATAGGTTTTACAAGGGAAGAAATAATCGGATTGATGTTTTCATATTTATATTTTTGATATTATTATAACTATTTTCGTTTTATTATTTTTTTGAAAACGGATCATTAAAATGAAGTTGGTAATGTCAGGTTCCTAGAAACCATTATGTCTTATATTTAACAACTCTATTTTTGATGGGTTTTTCCTTTGAATATTTATATACATGTATCTTTATTTATCATTGGATTCTGCATGGTATTTGGGTTCATCTAGAAACAAAAATAAATATATTTAATTTATTAATATATCTTAATCCATGTGTACAAATAGTATTCATGATTTTGGTTTAATTTGATGTTCACGACCTTCAATGAAAAATATACGGTTGTTGTTGATTCTAGTTTGTGGGTTTTAACTTAGCCACAACCTAAGGTTGGTCATCAGAGGATGTTCGTGGAAGTCATCCACTAGAGGGAATGTTTGATTAATATAAAAAAATAAATTATTTATATTTATTTTAAGTTACCAAAATTAATAAGTAATATAAGTATGTCATCATAAAATTTATCCACAGTTATATACATAACCATGAGCTATTTTGAGAGGATATGTGGACATTCATTACTGGAAGATCAAGAATGGATGACTAATGATGAACAAATCAAGGTGGATCATGAGGAAATGAACCTAGTGGACCTTCCATATAACTTGATAACATGTTATTCACTAATTATTGATCCAAATTGACATAGGGATCATCAATTTTTGTCTCCACCGTTTTTATTTAAATACAGATCTAGCATTCCTACCTACTATTATTGCTCTGTGATTTATCGGATCTTATCATGAGTCAGTCAGAACAGATTAATTTGTTAAATGAATTTATAATTTTTATTCCATTTTATCACCATGAATATCCAATTCATGTGATCGTTGGACAATATTTTCTATTAAATGATGGTTTCACCTATATTCTTGTAATTTCCCCCATCTATTCTTTGTGTTCTTCATCATTCGACTATAGGTTTAGGAGTCGACAATGTCATGGTAGGAACAATCATGATAAAACCTATAAATTTATGTGGTTTATGTTCACTATGAATGGATTTGTTATTTTCATGTGGATACAAATTATTTGTTGGTGATTCTTTATGTATCAGAGATCTAGAGAACTAATGGAAATGGGTGGAACTACGGGACGCATGACAAGCTTCATGTGGATAGATGACTTCTAATTTCTATCCATTGGAGGGATGTATTTTATGGATTGAGATTACCTCCATTGTTTTTGGTTGGATGATCGATGATGAATGTATCATTGAACGGAGGTATGAGTATATATGTGAATGATCTATGGATTCATTGAAACATACGACTACATACTGTGTCGTTCAAAAGAAAGCATGTATTTTAAATCATTTTCCATTGTGACTATGGTTTTAAGAAATGTCACAAAAAAACATTCCATGTGGGTAGATCCAAAGAGCATGTTAACATACCTGGGTACCGATCCATGTGTCAGTTGTACATGCCCAGGACATCAGGTGGTTATATATGTTGTTTACCATGACTACATGTCCTATGACTATATGAAGTGAGCTGATCTATGTGTCTGGAGTAGATGCCTAGGTCTCCATATTGATATAACACATTATACCACCTATACATTCCTTGTTGTATGACATGTCTTCCCAATACATGACTATAAGGGAACACAACTAGGCAACAAGGTGGGATAATATGTCATGTGGGCCCCCATATATATCTATTCCTTCTCCAAGAAACTTCTACCTCTCATATTTCTTTATTGGGGAATCATATTTTCACCTTGAAAAGCATATCATTAGTTTTTTAAAATATATAACATTATGGTTTCCTTTATTGTGGATTTCAAGATAATATGTGTGGGGTTTCGATCATGATGATTTTCTAGGAAATGCTTGATGATCGTAGTGATCAGGGAAGGATCTTCATAGTGATATAGGGGTCGAAACTCCCTTATCACACCATGGAATGAGTATCCCATACTATTTATATAGATAGATATGGTAATATCATACATTAGGTGAGGTTACTCCATACCTGGAGTCCCCCTGATCATTAATCTACATTGGTGTTTGGTTCCTCTACTTTAGTTGTGGTTCCCTAGACTCTAGACTACAGTTGCGGGGAGCACACCCCTCCCCATAGATTTTGGAATAGATTATTATGATTTTGGGAATCAGAGTTAAACATTTGGAGCTATAGAAAGACTCATTAAATTTTTATGGGTTGTGATATAGATATCCATTTTTCTCTCTATTGGGTTTCATTTTGAGAATATTAGTGTATGGTGTTTTTTCCCTATTGATTTGGGTTGAGCTGAATATTCTTTTATTTCTCTATAACTCTGTTTTGGTTTTTAGGGAATCCTACTAGGAATTTATATACTCAACCTTACGTGGTATTTCATTTCAATTTTCATGTCTTATGCAGTTGAAGGACAATTATCCAGTAATATTGATGGAGTATAATAATACTTCAGTTCATTGAATGTGTGCGATGGTCCGATTGGGACATAATGAGTCAAGATCTATCATTTTTATTTTATTTTGGTTTTTTTAGGTAGGGACTTCATTTCTCTTTGGGAATATACTTACCCTTGTAAGAACCTAGTTCTTATTCTTGAGGTACAAGTTTCTCCTTTTCCAATTTCATTTATGGTTTTTTAGAAAATAAGGAAAATGGGCGAAAACCCCAAAATTTTGTGGGTACAAGCCGTGTAATTTTCCACACACCGTGTACTTTGGCAGTGTGGGATGAGTACACAGGGTGTGTTGGCTTGTCAGTGATGAAGGGTGTAAAAACTTACTACACGTCATGTACATGGTATTTACACGTCGTGTAATCAGTCGGCAGGTGAACAGTAATGCGGCGGGAGTAGCCGCCAGCAGAGTGACAATACACGTCATGTATTCTGAAATACACGCTGTGTATTCATGTCGACATATGAATAGTTATTCGGGGAAAAGTAGTCGCCAGAGTAATAGTACATTTATGAAAAGTACACACTGTTTACTATAGAGTACACAGCGTGTAGTTTTTTTCTCATAGAACCGGCAGTGGCCTCCTCATTTGGAAGAGGAGGTAGCAGATGCATTTGGAGGACCAGGAGAGAAGACCAGAGCATGGAGGAGCACCCGATCGCACATAGGGAATCAGATTCTTCTGTTTTTTATCACGTTTGGACTGTGTGGGTGAGTTCTTCCCTCTCAGGGAGTCTTTCATTCAAATGCTTTCCCGAGGGAAATTTATTTGAGTTTGAACGTGTAGTTTTTTATCCCAGATCTAAGTCGTTCTCGGACGTTTCTGAAGGTGACATTCATGGATATTGATCAGAGGACATCAAGGTAGGTGGTCTGATGTTTAATTCCATCTATCATGTGGTTTTTGTGTACCATTGTGCTACACACCCATGTTTGGGGTGTCGTACAGCTGAGGCCTTGAAAAATTAAATACCTATAATTTCATAGGTAATTTAATGAATATGTATAACTGCTATCTGGGATCATTGCTTGGATCCAGGGCCACCCCGTGGGTGCATTCCCTTGTTTAGCCGTTTGGCCAGAATACCTGAGGGTGTGTCATGATTATAGCATGATTTGAGTTTTCTTGAGATAAAGTTTATGTATAATTGTCTTGCTTATGTGTTGGGATCATCCCGATTACTTTCTTAGCCTGAGGGAAAGGTATTATTCAGCCTGAGGGCAAGGTACTATTCATCCTGAGGGTAAGGTTCTATTCCGCCTGAGGGAAAGTGTTTGTTAGCTTGAGGGAAACATTTCATATGCCTGAGGGCTGTATCCTCCATGCTTGAGGGAAATCACCTGAGGGTTTCATTTCTATTTCCCTTGAGGGAAAAGCCTGAGTGCAAGGTTCTGATTATCCTAAGGGAGTGATTCAGTTTTGCTTCAGGGCAAGATTTTATTTAGCCCAAGGGCAGAGGTTCTTATATCTGAGGACATAGTTTACTTCTTATATTCACTGTGGTGATTTTACATGTTATTTCTACTAAGATAAAGCATAGGCTTGGTATTATTTTACCTTGTACTTGATAGATAGCTTGTTGTGGTTTTTACTATGGCACTATATAGGAGACTGTCGATTGAGGCTGAGTCTCAGGAACTTATAATTCAATTTTATTGAATTGTTAAATAATAATTAAATGGAAATTGAACTAGTAGGAGTAGCCTCTTTTGAGTACTTCCTAGTTTACTGCATTTTTATTACTGCACACTGCTGTTGTATATTCTACCTGACAGTCAAGCACGGGCCTTTGGTGGTTGCCTACAGAGATTTATTTCTCACACCCTGTTTGGGTCATGTCTTGGGCCCAAAAAAATTATATTGTTGTAGTTTTATATAATGGAATGAGTCCCTATACAGATACTTGATTGTTGTATAGAAGTAGGATAGCATGGGACCGATCTTAGACATGTGATGCTACTGAGTTCCTACTGTACTATTTTACTTTTTCTTGCTGTATTTTTTCCTTGTATTATATTGATTCAGATTTATTTGTATCTTGTTATGGATACTTTCTTAGACATAGGGACATATTGAATCATTATATTTTACTATTGATCTTTTCTTTACTTCATTACCGTGTCCATTTCAGCATTGGTGTTGTTACAGCTTCCAGATTTTTTTTGTTTGTATTTTGTTCCTTTGTGTTACACATTGAGAAATGAGGGAATAGTTTCCCAACTATCAGACATAGGCCCTCACAACTAGTCGGAAGCCTCTGGCATTTTGAGAAATGCATTTGAGGTCATGTGACCAACCAGGTTTGGGGCACCCCTTTAGTGGAACCCAGATCTGGGATGTTACAAAGTGGTACCAGAGGAGTTCTTTTCTTTGACATGTTGTTTGGATCCTATAGTCTAGGATAGAACATAATTGGTATTTGGTAATAAGCTGTGCCTGGGAGTAGCTAACTCGTGTATAGGGAAAATCCAATCTGCCTCTTTTAATTTCAATTTATCTAGTTTTTCAATTTTATTGTTGCTTTGATTTCCACCGTTGCGTGACACACTTGTGGTGTGCTATTATATTTTTATACATGGGTTATATTTAGTTGCAACCCAATGAGATGAGGGTATGCCAACTCATTCATCATTTAGGCACAAGTTAGAATCACATGGCATGCATAGTTTCCATGCCATGTATGTGCATTAGAAATTTCATGTTGTTGTGATAGATGATGTGCTAGTAAATGAATGTTGTTGTGATATATGCCTTGATAAAATACCTACTATTTGATAGGATATTTTTATGTAAGGTTTTGTATAATGAATTCAAAACGTTATTTCTTTAGGAGTATGGGCCCTCATTGACCTAAATTTGGTGGATCATTGACTTTTTATCATGTTTATAACATGTGAAAGATGACAAGATTTGATTCATAGGGAGTATGGGCCCTCACGGACCAGAATTTGGCACTTAGGTGTTGGTTTCAGTGTTTTTATGGGCCCCGGAGTAGTTTCTAAGGCTTACTGTCTAGAAAAACCCATAATTCATGCCGTGTAATTAAGAATACACGCCGTTTACTCTTGTGTTTGGGAAGAAATGAGAATAAATTAATTACACGCCTTGTACCATATGTATACACCGTGTAGTCTCCAACCGTGTCATAGGTCGTGTGGGCAGAGACACAGGATGGGAAAGTACTAGAGGGAACACATCATGTACTAATTGTACAAGCCATGTTGTGCTGACCATGTGTCTGCTGTGTAACTAAAAAACATGAGCGGTGAAAATTATGAGCTTAAACACGCCATGTCAATCATGACCACGCTGTGTAGTTTAACTTGGAGATCGGGCCAAGTATCAAACAAACACGGGTCGATGTTACCTCTTCTAGGACACGCCGTGTACCTTTGGGACATGTCGTGTAGTCTTGATCAGTGAGAGACCGTGTAGACTTGGTCATGTGTCTGGGGAAATGATGTGGTGTACACACCATGTGCGGGTGTAACACACCGTGTAGTGTCATCTGAGTAGCAGGTTATTTCACTAACAACACAGGCAGTTTGAATCTAAGTCGTACCCACCGTTTAGATATTATACACACTGCGTAGTCTCTTTTAAAGGAGAGCCATGTGGCTAAGCCATGTAGAAGGACTCTGTCAAGGGAAGAAAATTCGTGTACACACCGTGTGTGTGGACAGCACGCCATGTGTTTGGGGTGTTATAGGACATGTTTTGGAAGAAGTACACGCCCATGTGGAAGAATAAACAGAACATGTTGTGTATTTATTATACAAATTGTGTAGTCTTGTCTTGTAAAACATGAATGTTTTATTTCTCCAGTTCCCTTTATACAATCCTTGTTTTCAGTCCTTGATGATCTTAATCTAAGGTGTCTGTTTGACCTTGTAGAGTCAGGCCGCCGAGACGACCATGCGTAGTTCTCTAGGATAGAAGAAATGAATATACTCCAGAGATGGTAGGCAATGAAATACCAATGGATCCTCCAACAGATCCAGATGTGACACCAGCTGTTATAACGGACACAGGTGCAGAGGCACAAGTCTGTAAAGGCTTCATGTGGTTTATGCAGACCTTCCAGGCAGCACTGTTGGGTACCACATCTATGGCAGAGCTGACATGTATATTCTAGAAGTAGCATCCGCCTATGTTTTCAAAGGATTGAGGACCAGAGGCTGTGGAGTCTTGGTTGGGTTCTATGTAGAAAATTTTCAAGAATCTGGAGACACCTTCTGGGCAGAGGGTCATGCTTGCTTCATACATGTTGTGTGATTCCGCCAAGAGATGGTGGGATGTTACCACCCAGACAGAGCATCACCAATAAATGGCGTGAGAATATTTTCATAATTTTTTCTATGATTTATTCTTTCCGGATATGCAGAGGGAAGATAGATCTCGAGAGTTCATGAATCTGCAGCAGGGCACCTTGTTAGTGATGGATTATTCTACACGCTTCACTGAGCTACAATGCTTTGCACCTGTTCTGGTGGGTGATGAGATGTTGAGGGCCCGACATTTTGAGGATGGTCTTCAATATGACATCAGAGCATTGGGGAACATTTTTAGGTTGCCTACAGGTCATGCAATTGTGAACCATGAACTGATTATTGAGCGGAACCTGTAGAAAGCTAGTAGTTCAGGCCAGGGCGGTTCGACACCAGTTTCTGGTACTATTTCTACCAGTAAGAGGAAGAGGTAGATGGATTTCTCTCACGGTGGTAGTACTATCCGGAATATTTCTTCAGGTGTCCTGATAATGTTGCTACCAGTGTGGTAAAAAGGGTCACAAGAGACCTCAGTGTCCCCGTGACCCAGTAGAGTACCGAAATTGCAGAAAGAAGGGTCATCTCCAACATTTTTGAACGGTGTTTCCACCAATGGCTAGTGAGAGGGGTTATGTGAAAACTCCATGTGTAGGATCAGGGCCAAAAGCTTCTTACCAGTTAGGGATTTGGGATACATTGGGAAGTTCAGGCTGAGGTGGTGGTTGTGGCCGGGGGAGCTAGACACGAGGATCTCAGAGACAACATGGTGGGTCAGCTTAAGGTAGCCATGTTTTGTCGTAGGGCCAAGACACAGGGTAGACATATGTGGGGCAATAGACCCAATAGGATCAGGATCTCAGACCTTCTACTGTTGGAGGTCCTATTCTTGTTGCTTCTTTTGTGTCTTCAGTACTTTTTGATACTGGTGCTACACAGAGCTTTATATATTTTCCCATTGTGGAGAGACTTGGGCTCTATGTTTCTTATTCTTATGATATCATGGAACTAGACACTTCGTTGGGGACTATTACGGTAGGTGTGCGTCATTGCAGGGAGTTCCCCCTGGAGTTTGGTGGGTGTCACTTTCTATGGGACCCCTATGTCTTAGAGATTATGAGCTATGATGTCATTCTCGGGGTGTACTGGTTGGTACCCTTTCGAGCCTTTGTAGATTGCTATCGTCATAGGGTGAGTTTCATGTCACCAGAGGGCGGAAAGTTTCGATACAAGGGTGAATGGAGTGTCCAGGAGAGCCATGCTGGACCCGAGCAGTGTGGGCGAGGTGGAGTGACATCCTAGATTGTGAGTTTAAATCTGGATGACCAGGGACCTTGTCAAAAGTATTTCTCTCCAGTGGTCTATTGTTTCAGGGATGTCTTCCCAGATGACCTTTTAGGTCTACCTTCGCTGTGATAGGTGGATTTCTCTATTGATCTTATTCCAGGAGCAGCACTGGTGTCCATTCCTCCTTATAGGATGGATACAACACAGTTGAAGGATCTCAATAGGTAGTTGGAGGAGTTGCAGGAAAAGGGTTTCATCAGAACCAGCACTTCTCCTTGGGGTTCGCCTATCCTGTTAGCTAAGAAGGCAGATGGTACCCTCAAACTTTGTGTGGATTATCGGAAGATTAACCAGTAGATGGTCAAGAACCAATATCCCTAGCCAAGTATTGATGATATTTTTGATCATCTTCTAGGAGAACGAGTGTTCTCGGAGATTGAATTGAGATCCGGATATCATCCGTTATGCTTTAGACCATCAGATATACTGCATTCAGATTTTTGGAGCAGATATGCTCTATACGAGTACTTGGTCATGCCGTTTGGACTCACGAATGCTCCAGAAGATTTTATGGCTCTGATGAATCGTGTGTTCCATCCATACCGATATTCTTTTGTGGTATTCTTCGTGGATGATATCTTGGTGTACTCTCACCCTCAAAACAACCATGCTACCCATCTTGAGATCGTTTTGAGTACATAGAGAGAGCATCATATATATGATAAACTCTCAATGTGAAACTTTTTGATGGGCCAGATACACTTCCTGGGTAATATTATCTCAGAGGTAGGAGTTGCACTAGACCTAGAGAAAATGAGAGCAGTAGTTTCTTGGAAGCATCCTAGGAACGTGTTTGAAATATGGAGTTTCTTGGGGCTGGCTGGTTACTACAGGTGATTTATACAGGGCTTGTCCCACTTAGCAGCATCGTTGATGGGTTTTACTAAGAAGGGTGTGTAGTTCATTTGGTCAGAGGCTTGCGAGATAACCTTTCAGGAGCTGAAGGGAAGTTTGACATCAGCACCAGTACAGATACTTCCAGATAAAGGGAAGAGATATAGAGTTTACAATGATGCATCACGTATTGGGCTGGGAGTAGTTTTGATGCATGTCGATTGAGTAGTTTCATACAGGTCTCAACAGTTGAGGCCACATGAGAGGAATTACCCAAAACATGATCTTGAGTTGGCCGCAGTTGTTAATGTGTTACGATGTTGGAGACATTATCTTTTGGGAGAGAATTTTGTGGTGTTTACAGACCAAAAAAGTCTGAAATATATTTTTACCCAGCATAAATTGAATTTGAGACAGCAAAGGTGGGTTGAATACCTTCATTTCTTCGACTTTGAGCTTGCCTATACACCTGGTAAAGGTAACGCAGTTGCTGATGCACTGAGCAGGAGGACTTAGATACAGTCATTTCCGGAGGCTAGTGGTGAGTGGCAGCTCATGGATTTGTTCACTGATATGCATTTTGAGGTGCACAATAGTTAGGGTAAAACCTATCTTTCTTCCTTAGCTGTGACTTCTACCCTCTTGGATAGAGTGAGGATGAGAAAGCTATCATATTTTGAAGGCCTGGTTCTATGGGAGTTGGTGGACAGTGATGACCCTCCTCTTAGTTGGACGATTGGTGATGATGAGGCACTACGTGTCCATGGAGAAGTGTGGGTTTCTGGGGATATACATGAGGAGTTGATGTGGGAGTTTATGCTTCAGCTTCGGAAGTGCATCCCGTAGTTACCAAGATGTACCGTGACTTGAGACTTCAGTATTGGTGGCCGGGTATGAAACAGGAAGTAGCTAGTTTTGTTTCAAGATGTTCCACCTATCAGTAGATGAAGTCGGAGCATCAGAGGTCAGTCAGAATGTTACAACAGTAACCCATTCCGAAGTGGAAATGGGATGATGTCATGATGGATTTCGTGAAAGGGTTTCCAAGGTCACCTCGTGGCAGTGATTTCATATGGGTTGTTGTAGACATACATACAAAGGTAGCTCACTTTTTTCTGATCAAGGAGACCTTTGATGTTGACGAGCTCAGGATGTTATATATCCAATAGGTAGTACGCCTTCATGGGGTCCCTTGTTCTATCGTTTTAGATAGGGATGCCTCTTTTACATCTCATTTTTTTAGAGTTTTTAGAGGTCACTTGGTACACTGGTGCTTCTGAGCATAGCTTACCACCCTTAGACCGATGGCCAATAAGAGTGTACGATACAGGTGCTTGAAGACATGTTTTGTGCATGCATCCTGGACTTTGGAGGCTCTTGGTAGAAGCACATACCCTTGGTCAAGTTTTCCTACAATAATAGTTTTTAGGAAACTAGTGAGATGAAACCTTACGATGCTTTATATGGTAGGCCATGCCGATCACCCTTGTGCTAGTTGGAGGTAGGTGAGGCAGCTTTACTGGGACCTCATCTCATATAGGAGACTTTATAGCAGGTCCAGTTGATTCAGAAGCGTATGGATACAACATAATCTCATTAGAAATCATATGGTGATCGCCACAGATGACCCTTGGATTTCGTGGTCAGTGATCAGGTTTTCTTGCGTGTTTTGCTGAGGTTGGGAGACAGGCAGATCACGAGTTAGGGTAAACATTCACTGAGGTATGTAGGGCTATTTGAGATTCTAGAGAGAGTCAGGCTGGTTGCCTATCGGTTGCAGTTACCATAGAGGTATTTGACCATGAATGATGTCTTCCATGTATCTCAGCTGTGCCGTTATCATTCAGACATGTCTCACATTTTTTCAGGCCGAGGAGGTTGAGCTTCAGGTCGACGTGTCCTTTGAGGAGAATCTGATTCATATTGTTGATAGGACCACAAAGGTTCTTCGAGGTCAGTCAGTTCCTCTCGTACAGGTTCTATGGTAGCATGGTAGAGTGCAGGGTGAAACCTTGGAGTGGGAGACCGACGTACGTGCTCAGTGGCCAGAGTTGTTCTGATCTTTATCTTCACCACACATGGAAGTGAAATTCTGGGAAGAAT
This sequence comes from Viscum album, assembly GCA_963277665.1. Classification (NCBI taxonomy): domain Eukaryota; kingdom Viridiplantae; phylum Streptophyta; class Magnoliopsida; order Santalales; family Viscaceae; genus Viscum; species Viscum album. The sequence continues at coordinate 1,204,559,496 of OY728135.1, forward strand.
GGCTTTAGGGGGGACGTTTGTAAGAACCTAGTTCTTATTCATGAGTTACGAGTTTCTCCTTTCCCCTTATCCTTTAAGGATTTTGAAAAATAAGGAAAATTGGGGAAAATCCAAAATTTTGTGGCTACACGCCATGTACTTTTCCATGCTCCATTTACTTTGTCCTTGTGGGATGAGTACACAGGGCGTGTAGGCCTATCGGCGATGAAGGGTGTAAAAACTGACTACACGTTATGTACTTGGTATTTACAAGTTATGTAATCAGCTGGTAGGAGAATATTAAGGTAGTGGGAGTAGCCGCCTGTGGGGCGACAATACATGCCGTGTATTCAGAAATACACATCATGTATTCATGTCGACAGATGAACAGTGTGGCAGTGAAAAGTATCTGCCAGAGGAGCAGTTAAATGATGAAAAGTACACACTATGTACTTGAGATTACACGCCGTGTTGTCTATTTTTTCACTTGAAATGGGTAGTAGCCTTATTATTCAATAGAGGAGGTAGCAGACGCTTCTGGAGCACCGGGAGAGAAGGTCGTCGCTTGGAGGAGATCCCGACCTCACACAAGGAATCGGATTCTTCTGCTGTTGATCATGTTTGGACCGCGCTAGTGACTTTTTCCCTCTCCTTGTGTCTTTCCTTCCAATTCTTTCCAGAGGGAAAGTTATTTGAGATTTAACGTGTAGTTTTTTATCCCTGATCTATGCCATTCTCGGATGTTTCAGAAGGCGACGTTAATGTATATTGATCCGAGGAGATCATGGTCGGTGGTATGATGTTTAATTCCAATTGTCATGTGGTTTTTGTGTACCATGGTGGTATGCGCCCATATTTGTGGTGTCGTATTGATGAGGCCTTGAAGAATTAAATACCTATAATTTTATAGGTTATTTAATGAATATGTATAACTTCGGTATGGGATCATTGCTTGGATCCAGGGCCACCCCATGGGTGGGTTCCATTGTTTAGCTGTTTGGTCAGGATACCCGAGGTTATGCCATTATTATAGCATGATTTGAGTTTTCTTGAGAGAAAATGTATGTATAATTTCATTATTATGTGTTGGGCTCAATCCGGTTACTTTCTTAGCCTGAGGGAAAGGTACTATTCAGCATGAGGGAAAGGTACTATTTAGCCCGATGGAACGATTCTATTCAGCCAGAGGGAATGTGTTTGTTAGCCTGAGGGAAACATTTCATATTCTTGTGGTCTTTAGCTTCCATCCTCGAGGGCAATCACCTGAGTGTTTTGTTTCGGTTTCAACTGAGGGAGAGGTTATTATTTGCTTGAGGGTGTGATTCTTTTTGGCCTGAGGGAAATATTCTATTTATCCCAATGGAAAAGGTTCTTATGTATGAGGACATTGTTTACTTTTTATATTCACTGTGGTGATTTAACATGTTATACCTACCAAGATAAATCACATGCTTTGTATTATTTTACCTTGTACGTGTTAGATAGCTTATTGTGGTTTTTGCTGTGGCACTGTATAAGAGACTGTCAACTGAGGCTGAGTCTCGGGAACTTCTAATTTAATTATATCGAATTTTTAAATAATAATTAAATTGAAATGGAACTGGTAGGAGTTGCTGAATTTGAGTACTTCCATGTTTACTACATTTTCATTTCTACAATTTATTGTTGCACTTTCTCACTGAAATTCGGGCACAATCCATTGGTGGTTGCCTACTGGGGTTCATTTCCCACACCATGTATGGGTCATTTCATGGGAACAAATAGATTATATTATTGTAGGTGTAGATACGGGAAAGAGTCCCTATACAGGTACTTTATTTTTGCAGAGGAGTAGGAGAGCATGGGACCGAGCTTAGGCTTGTGATGCTACTAAGTTACTGCTGTGCTATTTTACGTTGCTTTGTTGTATTTTTCCCTTATACTATATTGATTCAGATTACAGTGTATCCTATTTTGGCTGCTTTCTTAGACTTAGAGACATATTACATCATTATATATGACTATCAGTCTTTTCTTTACTTCATTACTCTGTCCATTTTAGCATTTGTTTTGCTACTACTTCTGCTTTTTTATGCTTGTATTTTGTTCCACTGCATTGCACTTTAACGAATGATGGCGTAGTTTCCCCACTATCAGACCTAGGCCATCACTTCTAGTCAGAAGCCTCTATCATTTAGGGAAATGTTCTTGAGGCCATGTGACCAACCGGGTTCAGGGAACCCGTTGAGTGGCACCCGGATCTGGTACATTACAACCCCATTCATTTTGTTCTATATTTTCACACTCTATTATATATTCCAAGATGAAATTTCATGAATTTTTTCACTCTACATGTTATTTTCATTAATATTCCTCTATACTATTGCACATATATTTTCGGGTGTCTTCATATATGTGCATTTAGATAACACCATAAAATTTATATTATACCTTCTTTGGGATTTCCTTCATCCCCTAGTATATTGGAAGCAAGCTTGGGATTTTGGAGGATTATATTTCGATAATCCAGGTAGGCCCTAGTTGGTCAGATCATTATATAGTGGTATCAAATAAGTTCATTCCTTGAGATAGTGTTGGGAGTATTCCCATTATAAGTAGTGCTATGGGACATTGGAAAATATTGTTGAAGTGTTTCGAGTTCAAAATTTAGGATAGGGAACCGAGTGTTCATGTCGTGGTAAGAATATATGTACACAAGGACTCTAGATACCTGATTTTTGACTTGGAATATTGATACATCATTTGTAATGATCAATAATAAATGAATCATATTGGATTGAGTATTTCAACTAACCTTTCTGAGTCATCTCCCTATATATATTCTCAAATAACCATGATATATCTTGATCACTTTTTAATGAATCCTCAAAGATTGACATATAGGTTACAAATTCAATATTTTGATGACAATATATTGAGTTATGAGGTCTCAGTTTATGCATCATCACTTGAGGAGTTTCCTCCAGGTGGCTAGAGAGTAGCACCCACCTATTAAGTAGCATATAATACCAGTAGTTCATGATGATAATGTTCATAGTATTATCATTCTCATCAAGCTCTGGCATCATAGACCACTATGGTTAAATGAAAATCAATATCCATATGTAGTGGATAATTTTCTTGAGTTGGTGGTTCATGTCATCAGGGTAGTTCAGACCCCAACTAATCAAATGGTTGTGTTTGAAGAATGTATTTTCCAAGGATAAGTAGGGTACTGGTGGATTAAATTCATTTAGACACATGATGATATGGTACTCGCATGTTCTAAATTCCAATAGTCATTTAATGATATTTATTTCCTCTCATGTCTTTTCTCAGTTCAGATACATGATATTCTTGAGCTACAACAGTGTATGATGAATATGGTTAAGTATGCTGTAAGTTTAATTAACATTATCCACTACTCCAGAGATATGGTGTGAGATGGCTTCTTCTAGGAATGGAATTTTATAAATGGTCTCTATAGAGATATGAATTCTAGTGTTGCCTCATTATGCATACCCAATTATGTTGGAGTGCAATAGAGGCCTTTAATTATTGTAATCTTCCTAGTAGAGGGATGTTGTGTGGTTGGAGTGAGGGGTTGGAATCATGTGGATGAGGCATATGAATAAGGCATATGTTATTAGACATCAATGTAATAGAATAGGATGAATACACATTTCTAGACATTGAAATAAGGACCTACAACTCCAATATCACGTAGATGATCCATCCAACCATCTTGGGGATGATGTTATGCTTGTGATGATAGGGTTCACATGACCTTTGATTTCTCATTCTATCATTCTGTGAAGAATAAGAATATGATTTATATACCATCTTTATAGGGGCTATTCTAATTATCGGGATCTCCCATACATGGTTATAGTGTCCCCGAGGAGGAACTGAAAATATATAACCATTTGGACATCTATATGGAGAATTTTTTGGTTGATTCTAATGCCAAGGAATTCTCCCACCATGACCCCCTAGTGGACCATGCTAGGCTCATAGATCTAGTGGTCAAGGACATGGGAAACTGAAGGATATAAAGATATTTGACCAGGTTGCGCAATAGATGATATGTGGTATGAATTTTTCATTTATACCCTTGACTCATTACTAGAAGAAATAGGTGAGAATCATTCATTCACCTCCTTATAGCTGGTGTGGGAGTTGGACCTACCAGTTTAGGGTTTATCCTACTATCTATAACTAAGGGTTCCAACAAGGATCTATTCTTCCATATTTTCTATCTATAGGTAGTGAGATCTAGTGCTTGATGGTGAGAGATTCTCATGTGACCTCCTAGTCATCACAATGAAACCTTATTACATCATCATGGGTAAATATTGGTTATCTATATTTTGTGCCCATATTTTCTATCACTATATATTATTTTGATCCCTTTGGATATGTGGGATGAGATTGTCCTTTTTGGGTCAAAGAGATCTCATAGCGGAGAAAGCGGTTACAGGTAGAAAAATGCAACACATCACCCATTAGTTGGTGAGTTTATACCTTGGAATAATAGATTATTCACACATATAGATTATATTGGTATTCGAGAACATTATGGATGTCTTCCTCGAGTATATTCTTTGACTACCTCCAAGGTGGGAGATGGACTTTGGCATTTACTAATAACCAAAGACTGCACTGATGTATTTTATGGAATATTAGATTTATTCTATTGGGATCTAGGAACTATGGGAGAAGTCGGAGGACCTTCAAAAGAAGGGTTTTATCACAACTAGTGAGTCCCATTAGGATGTTCCAATTTTGATCATTAAAAATAAAGATGGTAGTTTCATGATTTTTGTTGACTATCATCACCTAAAAAAGGTAATGACAAAGAAAAAGTAATCATTTCATATAATTGATGACCACTTTGACATGTTTTGAGGAATGACTTGGTTCTTGAATATTGATCTCAGTTTCAGCTACCACTAGTAGAGGGTTTGTGAGGAAGTTATTGTAAAGATGTAATTCGTATGTTTCTGTGCACAATTTGATTTCTTGGTGACGCATATTACTGTGATGAATTACCCCATAGTGTTTATTTATGTTATGAATCATAATTTTCATCCATGTATGAACTTATTTGTGTTTGTATTCATATATGACATATTATTTATCTCTAGCTCAGAGGAGGATCATGAAGTGTATTTTAAGATGGTTATAGACTTACTTTAGGATCCCCATCTTTATGATAATCCCTTAAAGTTCCAATTTTGGATCTGTGAGTTTCACATTCTAGGGAATGTAATTTTTTAGCACTATTTATATATAGACCCAGAAAATATTGATGTAGTAACTTATTGGGAGCCACCAATGAAAATATATGAGCTGTGGAGTTTTACTATTTTGTTAAGTTAATACATGATGTTCATGGTAGATTTATCTTTGGATTCATCCCCTTTAACCTAGATGACATAGAAAGGGTATATGTTTACCTGGAATAATCAGCATCAAATGGACTTCCAGAAGTTTAGGCCGAGGCCTACCATTGCTCATGTGCTAAGAATACCATATCTGGTCAAAGAGTATATAGTGTTTTTTGATTCCTCTAAATTTCACCCCAATTGTGTGTTGATATCGATTCATGTGGTGATTGTATATGGTTCTAGGTTGCTAAGACCCCAAATGGTGTACTAAGGAACTCACATCCCATATTTGGTAAAGTTAGTCTTCAATCCAAAGATGTAGAAAAACTATCTATTGGGATAGAAAGTGGTTGTTTTCCCAGAACACAAGAGTCTCTGTTATATATTTACTCAGAGATATATATAAACCCATGACTGATTTTTTTGTTAGAGTTTCTACATTTCTATGACTTTGAGATATTCAGTACTAATGGGAAGGTAAAATTAGTGGTATATAACCTCATAAAAATTTTCATTCTTGGTTGTAGAAGAGGCCTTTAAGGATTTGGAATCATTGTAGTTGACCCAGATGGAGGGGAGGGGTGAAGTTATTCTATAGTAGACGGTGTAAAATCTTCTACTTCTTCAGTCTATGAGAGAAGATCAATAGGGGGAATCGAGTATGAGCTTATATGTTACTAGATATCCTCAACATATTCACTAGATGGATTCACTAAAGGAGTGAAGCATGTCATCCTTTTCTAGGCATATACAGTGGTTCTATTCATGATAGGAAAGGATTTGATAAGGCAGTTTCACACTTTCCCCTCAGTTGTATATCTCGTTTTGGAAGAGATGTACATGTACATTCAGTGGTAGTTTTGGTGGTATGGCATGAGGTACATTTTTTCTGAGTTCATCTGTCATTGTATCACGCATTACTAGTTAATGGTTGAGCACCATGTTTCAGAAGGCTTGACACAGCCTCCTGAGATCTTGGAATTGAAATGGGATGGAATATTCAAGTACATTTTGATGGGGATTCCACAAATAGTGAAATTTCACAATACTATATAAGTTATTATTGAATCATTATTGAAGTCGAAAAACATCCTTACCATTATGGTTTAGAGTTCATTGGAGTGTTCTGTGTAGATGAATGTGCAGGATATAATTTTGATTCATGAGGTAACCTCGATTGTTGTCTCCGAACATGATGCTCGGTTCACATCACAATTTTTGAGAGGCATTTTGGATGCATTTAGGACCCATTTGAGGATGAGTGAATCATTTCTCCCCCATGTTGATGGGAAACATGGAGATAAATATCTTGGTATTGGTTGATATCAGGGGGGAATAAGCTCTGAAATTTGGTTTAAATTGGGTGGATCACTTGTCATTGGTGGAGATTTCTTATATAAATATTTATCACTCTATTATTAGAATGGAACCCTTTGAGGGCCTATATGGGAGATCCTTTTGGTCACACTTCTGTTATAATGAGTGAAGATGTACATATCAGGTTGGGATAGATATGGTGGAGTAGACAACATATAAAGTCCTAGTGATTGTGAGCATATGAGGACAACCCAAAGCAGATAAAAATCTTAAACATATCGATATTGTACACACTTAGAGTCTGATCAATGAGACCATGTCTTCCTAAGAGTCTCCCCATTATGATTATTTTGGAGTTCTTTTATATAGGTAGGTCTCCATGAGGTTTATTAGGCTGTTTGAGATCCTACATAGTGTAGGAAATGTCTCTTACCACTTTTCCCTTCCCCCACAATTGGATCAAGTGAATGACAACATCCATGTGTCACAGTTGAGAAGATATGTTCACAATCCTATACAAATTATTGAATGGTGTGATTTGGACCAAAAGGAATAAGATACCTTCATGAAGTACCCAATCATGATCAATGATCATTTAGAGAAGATCTTGTGAGGAGGGAATATTCCTAATATTTGTGAGCATTTGCAGTACAAGAGTTTTTAAAATAGCTATTAAGAGAAAGAGAGTTAGATGCAGTTTTAGTATCGCCAAATTTTTTTTACTCTTCTTGTTGTGGTGAAAATCCTTGAAGGAGGTTTGAATGTAATGAATCTAATTTTAAAGGATTTTTCCTTTTAATATTATATTCATATATATATATATATATCATCAAAGTCGACACTATTTGGGGATGTCTCATAACCCCAGTATGAATATATTAAAAATATTCATATATTTTAATTCACAGGTATACATAATTTTTTTGTTTTTGGATTTATCCATTGTTTGGGACCTTGGATGGGAAATTTGTGGCCATGGATGATTCCAGGTCATGGGGTTTTCCCAAGGTGTGACCTAATGTTGTTCAAAGTTAGATGTTCTAATGAAATTAATAGTTTTTTGATATGTTTAATTAAAAAATAACTTATAGTGATTATTTTATTTTAAATAACATAAATTAAAACAAATGTAAGTATGTAATTATGGAATATCTCTAGGGATATCTTCATAACATTGGTAACTTTTGAGAGGGCATACATATTTTCTTCAATAGAGAATCCAGATAGAATGACGAACAATGACCAAATAAAGGTGGCTCAAGAGGAAGAATATTTAGTGGATCATTAATTCGTTGTTGAATACATTCTTTCCCAATGATTTATCCATATCAATGTAGGGCCAATCTATTTTGGTCTCCACTATTTTCATTAAAATATTGAGCATAGATTCTCAGCTACTAGTTTTTATTTGTAATTTAGCTTTTTTTTGCATGAGCTTGTCCAGCTAGATTAAATTATTAAATCGGTTTTATAATTAATATTACATGTTATCACCTTATATTTCTAGTTCATAATAGTTTTGGTTGAGATTATCTATAAAATTATGGTTTCACCTTTTTTATTATGCTTTTCCCCACATGTTCTTCGTGTTCTTCATAATTGGATGATAGGGTCATGATTCAACATTTCTACGGCGAGTTGGGGCTCAATCAGACCCCTAGATTCATAGTGGTTATACAACTCCTAAAATTATTTGTGATTGTTTATGGATTGAGATGATTTGTGGGTGATTCTCTATTAATTTGGTATCCGGAATGGCAATGAAGATGGTTGGAACTACAGAACATGCAGTGGGCTTCTTGAGGATAATCGAAATAAAATTTCCTCATAACAGATGGCCTGAATAAATATCCATATATGACCCCTATTATTTTTGGGTGTTAAAATAGTGAGTAAAGTAATAGAAAAGTCAGATCTAGAGATCCACATGGAGGATATGTTGGCTCTGTGAAAAAAGTTATTGCACATTGTGTAATTTATAATAACACATGAAGTGGGCTTATTTTTTCAATAGTTTATAGGTCATTCAACAATGTTAAGGATTTGAAACCTTATTTCTATCAACACACACAATTTGACCCTAACCGAGTAGCGATTTGTGTTCTATATTAACATGCTGGGAATATTGGGTCGTCAACGATGTTATCTACCATGACAACACATTGTGTGGTTATACTTTTCTAGATGATTCATGTTCCATGAGTACCAGCCCCGGTCCCTAGGTAGAAATACACATCCTGTACAACATGTACACATTGTTTAGTATTACATGACTTCACAATCTATTTCCGTAGTAGAACATGTCAAGAAAAAAATTTAATGTAACATAACTTATGGACCCCCATAATCATCATGTATTTTTTCCAAAAACATCTACCTATTGTATCTCCGTCTTCAGGCTTTTTATTTTTTCTAATGACTAGTATTATGTATTTTTTCCCACATATAAGGTGATGGTTTCTTTTTTTGTGAAATTTGAGATATGATTTGAGGTCATTTGAGCCTGAAACATCTTAAGGAGATATTTAATGAATGCAGTGATCGGGGAAGGATCATCAGCACAATTTTGGGGGTAGAACTCCATTCTTTCTCCATGGTGTGAATCCCCCAAACTATATATATATATATATATATATATATATATATATATATATAAATGGTCTCCCTTATATATGATTCAGTTCAACTATCTGTTGAGTTTTACTCCCTTATCATTGAGCTCTGGTGTCATGTGAGTCCTCTAAGGGAGTTATGGATCCCTTAGGTGTGGATCACATTAGCATGGAGATTGCCCACCCACACAAAATCTAGTAAGGTTTCATATGATTTTTGTCATTAAAGAAGTACGTTTCAATATATAGGCAAAATTATTGACTTTTTCTGGACTTTGAGATGGATATCCCCTTTCTCGCTCTACCGGGTTTCCTTATTATCATATATGTTTATTGGGTGTTTTCCATTTTTCCTTTGGTTTAGCTGACTAATACTATATTTACCTATCTTTACCATTCATTCTTTGTGGAATCCTTTTTGTTATGTATATACTCACCCCTTCATTATCTTCTCTCATACATGTATTTTTATTGGCTGATGATTGATAGTTCAGCAGAGATATCGGTGGAGCATAGTGATACTTGGGGTTATTGACCACATAAAATGATCAAATATGGTGAACATGTGTGGGGAACTCTTATTTTTCTTCTATAATAGTTTCTTTCAATTGGGACATCATTTCTAGTTGGGAATATATTTTATCATTTCATTTTAGTTTATATTTTTAGAATCTATTGTATTTTATTATAGGCTATTTCATGCATGTTTTCACTCTAAATGTTACTCTCTTTTATAATATTTTTAATCATTCTATATTGATGATTGGATGCATGCATTCTTTTACATTAGGATATGGAATACCATTTTATAATAGTCATTCTCAGTTCTTGTCATTTTCCCCTAGCCTATTGGAGGCTGTCTTGGATTTGTAGCCTCTAATCCTTCCTCCATCCAGTAGGACCATGTTGGGTCAAGTCGTTACATTATAACTAAATAAAGAATCATATATAAATGTTTTGAAGTTTTAAATATATTACATGTGTGATTTAATAGAGGAACTTACTTTTGTTATCCATGGAATTTATGTTAATGTTTTAATAAAAATTAAATCTTCAAACTATTTTTTATTATCAATAGTGTGTGATACTTACCAATGATAATACGGTATATTCTAAATTTTATGGGGATTATGTGAAACATCTCAGGATTAATATTTATTAGTTTTATATTAACGTATGGAGACATATATTAAATGATACTAATAACCTTAAAACCCAGTTTTATAATAATGTTATATTTGGGATAAATTTTATAGAACATATGATTGAAATATTGATAACTGTTATGTTTAATATACCCATGATATTTAGATAATATAGGGAGGGATTATTTTGAAGAATTAATAGAGATAATAATTGGTATCTTAGGATTCAAAATTGATTTAAGATATTTTTGGATAATTTGATCTCAATTTTTGGATGAAGATATATATTGACAAGTATGTGACCCTATTAGTTAGTGGTCAATAGCATTTGAGGGTAAAATATTAAGTTATTTTTTAAAAGAATATATAATATCATTATGATTTAATTTCTTGGATAAAAAATAAGTTTTAAAAAGTTATGTCATTGAGATTGTATAATTAGGTTATTTATATATATTTTTTATATAATTATAGGAATGAATAATGTTATATGAGTGAGGATAAGTTAAATTTAATGAGTATAGATTTCAATGGTTATACAGTTTAGAATATTTAAATAAATTTTATAGTATTTCAGGATCTCTATTTTAAGGATTATGATAATAATTAAGATATAACCAAGATCATTGTAACCTAGGTTCAATCTAGAATGATATATGTTAAACTTAGAGTGGTACATCTTGACCTAAATCCGATTCAAGTTGATTTATGACAACTATAGGCAAACATCAAAGTGATATAATGTGGTACATATTGAGGTTAATATTTTTGGTGGTTCTTTATGATATTTCTCTTATAATAACTCTAACTAATGTTAATTATTTTGGTTTTCTTACTGGATGAAGTTAAATGTAACCAAGTTAATAATGGATGACATGAATAATGATGTGACTATCCCAATGAACAACCTAATGGGTTAAAGGTATAGAGTGAAAAAAAAATTATTTATGCTAAAATGGATTTCAAGAATTATTATTAACAACATGAAAAATGTTCAAGTCACAGACACACTATACGATAGAATGATAGAATCACCTAAAAGTTCATTTTTTCTATAAGAAAAATGAAATAAGATTGAATTTACTAAATATAAAAAAATATGCGAAGAACCATAGGGTAATTAATTTAATGATATGGTTAAATTCTATAATTATGTGTGTTATGGTCATTGGAATCACAAGTGTAAGGGGTTGATAGAAGTTATAAAATAAATATTACTTCTATTGAAAAATCACTAAGAATTATGTAACTCAATGTCCCAATCCATGGGACAATAAGAAAAAGTGTCACCAATAACCATTCAAACAAGTAAAACTCTATGAAAATACTATTAAATAACTTGATAGTTATTTTTTAGTCAATTTATCTATTATCACATTTCATACATGTTTTCACCAACTAGTAATTTCTTTAGTTATAATTAAAAACGCATAGTAATATGACTATCAAATAAACCATTTTCAGGCGTTTGGAGAAGTTATTCCTTATTTATAAAGATCTAAATGACTTAATAGAAGTATAAATAAACTAGGAATTGTTTATATCTCCTTATAAATAAATTATAATGATTTTTGATATAGATAAATATCATTCAACATCCTAAATAAAAACATGATCATATAGGGGTATTATAAATTTTGAGTTTCCTATATAAATTACTCTAAATGTATGAATAAAATTTAAAGGATTAAAGTTATTTGTGGAAGGATTATATAATAGAAATAAATTTTAATTTATGATTACATTTATGTAATAATAATTATCTGATAGCTTGTCTCTCAAGTGACACTGATCATAAATAGAAATCGTACTATATTTAGATAAAATATAAATGTTTAAGTATGACTATTAGAACCAAGCCATTTAATTTGTGGAAATTAATATGAATAACCAGTTTATCAATTATATTAATATATATATAATAAATTCTACTTTTAGTAAGAACTAAATTCAATTTGTTTACCTAAAATGGCTAATATGTTAATTTATTTTACAGAAAAGTATTTTTATAAAAAAAATCCTTCTTGTAATTCAATTTTATTTTTCACGAAATAGAAAATTAATGATAAATTATGTATAATATTCATTATTCATTAATATAAATTTAGTTTTTAAATGATATGAAACTAGAATAATAATAGTCAATATTTAAAATTTTCATTTTCCAATAAAAAAGTTTCCATTGTACTTTAGGATTTTATTAAAAAATTGAATTTATAAAATTTTTAATTTATAAAATTTTGAATTTTAAATTAATAAAAAAATATAGTATTTTTTAATTCCTCGTAGAAAAGTTGACTTATAATGAATTTTTGTTATTTTCTTAAAAACTCAGTTTTTAATTGAAAATTATGATTTTCATAAAACATGTATTTTGAATGCATTTACCATTATATGATAATGAACTAGATATTTATGAAACCTTCTATGAAATTAAATATTAATTTTAGGAATAAAAATATTCATTTCAAAATAGTATTTAAACTTATAAAACCCATGGAAAATATAATTTAAAACTAATTAAAATGTTACATTAATATAAAAACTGTCTTATATCATTTATTTTGATAAAGTATTTTCAAGGGAGAGTCAGTATTATGTTTCATTTAACTAATTATATCCCTTATTTAAATTATAAAAAATATATTCATTTCCTTATAATAATTATCCCAAACAATTTTTCTTATATATAAATTTATATATTAATACTTTATTTCTATAAAACTATTATTATGTGATTTTTTTTATTTATTTAAAAATAAAATTTTCACAAAATTGAAAATTTTATTTGATAAAATTAGTTTCAAATTTAAAATTATAAGTAATATATTACGTTAAAATTTTAATATTTATTTTTTTTGTTGAAAAAAATTACTATGGTTTCAAATTAATTACAATGGAAAGTTTAAATTAGGAAAAAATCTAAAATATTAAAACAAAAAAGCCCTCAAACACTCAATATTTTCCAAAAAGGTATTTTTGAGGTGAGTATTGACCAAAAATAATTTTAATATCATATTTTTTCAATTTATGGCCTTCAAAAGTTGCATAAGAAGATTATATTAATGAAAATGTTATGGTTACTCCCAAAACTACCATTTTATTCCCTTTAAAAAGGGTAACATCATCACCACATCAAGACACGCCAATAATTGTAATTTCTCTATTAGACACATCCATTTTATACTCCCTATAAACCTATCTCATGAACAAAATCCCCTGATTGATCATAATTGGCCTATTCCCATAAAATTCAAGGAGACTTATTAGGAAAACTTATGTCCTCTACATGATTATTTTCAACTACATTTATTTTTTAAAAATTATATTCTTTTAAATTTATTCTACTCACACAAGTATAATTTTATTATTATTACTTATATGTAGTAATATTACTATATTATATTTATTATCATTATTTAACATATTCCACAATCATCAAGGAAAAAAAATTATATTTCATTCGTTGTGTGCACTACTTCATCTATGATATAACATTTTTTTATCATTAACCACCTTACAAGGATGGATATAATTATTAAATAAACGATAAATATAATTTTTATGATATAATTACAGTTATATTACATCAAATTATGAAATCTATTAATGATATTATCAACAAACAACCATCATTAATTTAACCATTTAAAAAAACAAACTACAAGGTAAAAAATTTCTTAAAATTGATTAATACTTTAAAGACCCGTAAATTTCAAGGAAATTTTTTGTCATAAATTCTTTGCGATTTTACGAGTACGCAGTTTCTAACGGCACCTAATTCTGAGACCCGGTGTGCCCGGAATAGTTTCTTGAATTTTAGATCAGGTATGTTCAGTGAACGAACCAGCATGTTTTCTTATCTTTTAAACCGGTGCTCGGAATTGAAATCTGAGGGCACTGATGAAACCGCACCGCCGATAATTTCTTAAGAGGACCTTTACCGCAGTTGTGTTTTCACGGGAGGAGGAGTTAAAAATTATGGATTAATAGAGAATTGAATAAAAATTGTGGAACAATTTTTATTCTTCATCCAAGTTGTTATATCCTTCATGGGATAGTTGGGGTGGGACCCACAAGCCCCTAACTATCTATGTGATGATATTTGTGAGGTGGGGCCCACACAAGCCCCACCCATTCACATTACTTAAAACTCCTCTAACCCCCTCTTAAAAATTTTATCTCATCTTAATTTGTGAAACCTATCCTCTTCCTCTCCTCTCTCTCTCTTCCTCATTAAACTTGCCAAAATATCACTTAATTAATTAGACACCTCATGGTTTAATTAATTAAGTGAATTTGATTTTGAATTTATTTAATTTTAAATGCATGGAATGGATTAATAAAATAAGTATAAGGCTTATTTTTTTTTTGTGGGATTGTTGTGTTGAGAGAAAGGGAAGAGAGCTCTTGAGACTTGAAGAACTACATCTCCTTTTTTGAAGAACTCCAAGACTCCGACGAAGAACATTGACTCGGCGACCCCTGATTCTTTTTCCTTTTACTCCTCTGTAGCAAGGAAGGAAACAACAATGCAGGAACTCCCCAATGACATCACGCTTTGTTTTCTTCTCTCCACGATAAAAAGAGGAGACGTCGCTTCCTCCTCGGATTCTCTCCGACGACATCTATGAAACCTCACCATGTGACGCCTTCAACCGTGACACCGATGTTCGTCATCATTTGCTGAGGTAGGGGTTAAGTTCAATTTTAATGAATTAAAATTGTGCTTTGTTTTGTCGTTGAGTATCTCGTATAGTTGGGCCGAAGGTTATCGTCGCAACAGGAGGAGATCGGACCGCACAAACATGGCCGATTTCGCCTCCCCTTTTTCTTGTGGATCTTCGTTGATTATTATGGAGAAGGTGGCGCGGTGTCGTTGCACCGCGCGGGGAAGAAGAGGACCTCGGTCTGAGCGGGCTGCGACGTTGGTGCGCGACAGCTTCGCGCCACCCCGGTGAGGCTGAAGGTGGCCGCGGCCAGGAGCGGGCCACGGTGGAGGGGAGCGGCGCCGTCGCACTGCACCGGAGCTTCAAGGGGGCCACGGCCGGGGCGTGCCATGGAGGAGGGGCGTGGCTCCGTTGTGCTATGCCGGTCAAATAGGAGATGCGGCCTAAGGCCACATCTATCTTCAAAGGGATGGCCGGATGAGCCGGTTGTAGGCGCCACCTAGAGGTGGGACCCAAGGGGGTCTCGCGGTTACAACAAGGTAGGCCATTACGGCAGTCCGTTTCAGAAACAATGGGGTGGTCCCCCCCCCCCATTTGTGCCACTCTTGGCCAGCGCCGAGCCATGACCGGCTTCCGAGCCGGGCCGCGCCAGCCGGGCCGGGCCTCTCCCAGTCGGGTCGGGCCACGCCAGTTGTAGGCTGGGCCGCGCCAGCCGGGACACGCCGCGCCCAATCGGTCCGGATTCGAACTCGGACCGGGGTCGGTTCGACCCGTTTTGGGCCGACCCAGGGGGTATTGGGCCGGGTCGGACCCGGCCAAGACACCCTATTTTCGGACCAGGTTCGTTCAAACACCCATATTTTGGGCTATGGACCTCCGATTGATGCACTGTCTGTTGTGTATGGATCCTTGGAATGAGATGGTCGTTTTGGTATATTACACTTGAGATTTCGTCAAATTTTGGGTACGGTCGGGCTAGTCCGAACCAAAAACCAACCGGGCCCTTGGAGAGGAAAAACTTATAACTTAATGATCGGACGTCCCAATGACGTGCCGTCAATTGTGTTGAATTATTCTTAGTGAGACGATTCTTTTGACATACCCCACTTGTGTTTTTGATGGGTCTGGAGTACGGTCAGGTTGGTTTTATCTTAAAAACCAACCCGGCCCCTGGGACGGAAAAGCCAATATCTCTCAGACCGGGCGTCTGATTGACATGTCGTTTGTCTCGTTGAATTCATATTGATGAGACAGAACATTGTGATACATCAACTCTGGACTTCGTGAAATTCGATGTATTGACCCCTTGGATCGTGGACTGGACCATCCCGGAATCGAGCATGCTGTGTTTGGGAACCCTAGAGCTGGCTACAACTACGACGACGATGATGACTATACTTGGATCCTACCTGGGTTCGGCAACGAGGATGGCTGTACTTGGATCCAACGTGGGTTCGGAAGTGAGGAAGACTATACTTGGATCCTCCTTGGGTTCTTTAGTTATGACGATTGTACATGGATCCTACGTGGGTTCGACAACGATGGTTACTGTACTAGGATCCTACGTGGGTTCGACAGCGACGACTTCTGTACTTGAATCCTACATGGGTTCGGTAGGGAAGATGTTTCAGAGGGTACTTCTATAATCTCCACCCCTCTTTTTGAGTAGTATACTTCTTTGAGGTGAGTCTTGACTTTCAATCATTATCTTAGATATGATTGTCTAGGTTTCCTGTGTGGACTGAGTTGTACTTTCCTGTGTGGACTGAGTTGTACATTCCTGTGTGGACTGGGTTGAACTTGGGCTCTGGAGTTGGAGCCAAACTGGAATTGATGACTTAGGTATATGTATGGACATATACCTATGTAGAGTTGGTTGATACTTCATGTTTGTATCTTTCCTTTGTGGTATATCCTTTGTGGATTCTGGGAGGCCTTCGGGGGTCTTGGGGTCCCTACTAAGTATCATTTACTCACCCCTATACGGGCTATGCTCGTACTACGTTTTGTTGGATGTAGACGATGGAGAGCGCTATTCGAGGCAGAGTCTTGTGGAGCGGGACGACACCTGGAGGTGGAAAACATGGCGGGATGTACCCAGAGCGGACGACAGGACCCGAGGAGCTGATGAGACTGTTTATACCCACCCTTCAGGTGGGGTTTCCGAAGGACGACTTGGTGGTCGTTGCTTTACTTTTCACCTGTTGTACTACCCTTTCTCAGTTGTACTGTACTTTCAGTTGGGATTCTGTACTGGACCATTTACTTTCTAGAACTTAGTTTGGTACTCAGTTTACATAGTGTTTACCTCATCTTGCGTACTCTATAGTGTTTTTTTTCTTATATAATGGCAATGCCTTCCTTTTTTCAGGATTTATGCCTTTGGTGCTAGTCTCCAGCCCCTGGCCTATGGAAGGCGGGCTTGGGGTTGTCACGGCACGGGCCCCGAGGATGGGTCATGAAAAACTGGTATCAGAGGAGTCAGTTTTACCATAGAACTTAGGACTCTGATCATTCTTTCTGTGAAGCAGTACTGTTAAGAGTATTGGGTATGGTTTTCAGTCCAGGGGGTCCAGTGTTGGTGCGGCGACCGACGTATCCATACACCAGGACCTTGATCTCTGAATTCCGACTCCGTGCACGAAAAAACTAATTTCGTGTGTGTTTCAAGAATTTTTCATTGTGATTACTTATGTCATCTCACAAGGTAATCTGTATTAACCGTGGCACACCTGTTTCTTTCAGGATGGCCCCACGATGGCAGCCATCTAGGGTTTCGAGCTTTGTGTGAGATGACATCCCATCGAGTGACGAGGCCTCGGTGCAGGGCCCCATTACAGCGGAGGCACCGACGGTACCTCTCCCCGCCGAGCCACTGATGCCACTAGCCTTAGAAGCTGAGAGTGCATGTTGCCTGAGTGCACCGCACGAGTTTCAATGTCACAGGCTGCCCATGTTCCGTGGAGAGACGGACCCTCAGGCAGCTGAGGATTGGAAGGAGGCTATCGTTCGGGTCTTCAGATTCGTAGGGAAACCAGCTGACCTCATGGTGATCCTTACGGCAAGTCTCCTGCACGCATCAGCAGGTAGATGGTGGAGTGTGATTCTCCAGGTGCACGATAAGAAATCTTTACTTTGGACGGACTTCGAGAGACTCTTCCACTCGGAGTTCGTTCCATCCACCCTCGGTGCGGTGTGCATCCAAGAGTTACTACAACTACGGTAGGGCAGCATCACAATAGCCCGGTACTCGGGGAGATTTACCGACCTCTCGCGCTATTCTACGGACATGGTACGAGACCCATTCTTCCGGGCTCGGACCTTCGAGCAAGGACTGAGGCATGATATCAGGGCTTCGATGATCTTCCTCAGCATTCTGACGCAGAAAGGAGTACTGCAGTGAGCCATAATTGTGGAGAGCTTCCTTGCTGAGCCTACGTTAGCAGCGAGGCCTACCACAGGGCGACACATGGCGGAGTCTTCTGCAGCCGGCAGTAGACAGATGTCGCAATGGTCCAAGTGGACTAGGCCATCAGTTGGTCTACCACAGGATAATGGTTTGGATGTGCGGGGCACAGGCAGTAGAGCCAGTCATACGAGTGGCAGGAAGTGCTATGCATGCGGTGGGAAGATCCACATAGCTCATGACGGCCCAAACTGCCATGCAGAGGAGCAGTAGACGGTGGAGGGGCCACCCATGTAGAGGCAGAGGTTTTACCGTGGCAGTCCACAGGGAGCAGGTGGGCGAGGTAGAGGAGTTGGACGAGAAGCGGGTGGTGGTCGACGCTTTGAGGCTCTACCACCACAACCACCAGGAGGACCACCCCGACCCCAAGAAATGGGTGGACAGGGTAGAGATCATCTTCAAGTAGTTGAGGCCTATGACCATAGTGCTGTAGGAGCAGGTGGACAGGAGTGAGACTAGCTCCAGTCATAGAGACCTTTATTCTTGATGTTGTTGTTTATTGTTCCTTTGTGTCATTGTACTTTCAACTGTAGTGATAAAAGAAACTTTTCCTTGTGACATTTAGTCTCCTGCCTTTTTGTATGGTTGATACTGAGAGGTTCCAAATTAAACTGTTGACTTGACCCTCACTTTTGAGATACCTACTGGAGGAGACCCAGTGACCACCCACTGCTACCGACAATGTGACTCGACCCTTAGAGACGAGCGTAACGGTTGGATCTCTTGGTAGTAGTGTCGAGGCCTTACGACGTCGTCTATGGCATGAAATAGTACCATTCATGTCAGGATTTACTATATTAGGAAAAGAACGTGGTTCATCCAGGGGATGAGATTGGATTTATCTTCTCGGAAAATGAGAAATCTTTGCCTCTCTTGAAGGACGTATGCGAGAAAAGGGTGCTGTTGAGTTCTTTTCAAATGGTTAGTCACACCCATAGTTTGTTGAGCGAACAGTTTATGGTTTAGACTAATCTCAAAAGTCACAGGGATGTATTCTCATGAAAGGACCTGAACCAAAGACAGCGGCGATGGCTCGAGTTCCTCCAGGACTATGAATTTGAGGTATTCTATACTCTTGGGAATGGGAACATAGTAGCTGATGCTCTCAGCAGGAGGTCAGGCATTCAGCTACTTGGAGAGGTGAAAGAGAAGTTAGCTACTTTGTAGATATCCTTCGTGGACAGAGATGGGGCAGCCTTTCTATAGTCTCTCACATTTACTCCTCCACTACTTTAGTGGGTCAGGGAGGCACAGCGTGGGGACGTTGACTGTGAGATGCGACGTGCTCAGATATCCTTAGGGATGCCACCCGATGGATTTTATGAAGGTAGGGAGCACTTCATCCTCTTCCGGGGATGTACCATGGTACCAGTTGCATTACAGGAGGAGGTGTTGAGGGAGTTTCACACATCCCCATTGGCAGTACATCAAGGTGTAGCGAAGATGTACCAGGATCTCAGACGACAACACTGGTGGTTGGGTATTAAGAAGGATATGGAAGAGTTCGTTTCTCGATGCCTCACCTATCAGTAGGTGAAGCCAGAGCACCAGGTACCAGCCGGTTTGGTACAACCATTATAGGTCTCAGAGTGGATGTGGGGTGAGCTATCTATGGATTTCGTGATGGGACTTCCACGTACTTCCAGAGGACATGACTCCATCTGGGTGATCATGGACCAACTCACCATGTTGGCCCACTTCTTACCTATCAGATAGCAGGGCTCAGTGGAGAGCTTGGGACGCCTCTATGTTCAGGAGATCGTACGGCTTCATGGTGTTCCATCGTCTATCATCTCTAATTGAGACGCTCTCATTACTTCCCGGCTTTGGAAGGGGTTGTAGGAGGCATTTGGGATGCAGCTACGCCTAAGCATCGCCTTTCATCCTCAGAAGGATGGCCACATAGAGAGGACCATTCAGACTCTCGAGGACATGCTCCGTGCATGTGTCCTCGACTTTGGTCGCAGCTGGGAGGATCACCTACCTTTGGTGGAGTTTGCGTACAACAATATCTACCACTCCGCCATTGGGATGGAACCATATGAGGCATTGTATGGTGGACCTTGAAGATCACCACTGTTCTGGATAGACCCTATGGAGTCAGCACTTGTAAGACCAAAGATGGTCCAGGCCACGATGGAGAAGGTACAGATCATCTAGGAGTGGATGAGGACTACTAAGAGCCAACATAAGTCTTATGCTGATAGGAGGCAGATACAACTAGAGTTCGAGGATGGCGACCACGTTTTCTTACGGGTCTCACTTTGACGTGGATTATAGAGATTTGGCCGAGGTGGCAAGTTATCTCTACGCTTCATTGGACCATTCCAGGTTCTCAATAGGATAGGAGAGGTGGATTACCGCCTAGCTCTTCCACCTCAGTTGCACAGGGTGCACGACGTCTTCCACATATCTCAGTTGAGGAGATACATACACGACCAGATTCATATCATCGATCACGGGGAGATGGATATCGATGACGGGGCTACATTCTCAGAGGTCCCGGTGGAGATCGAGGATTTACAAGAGAGGGTCCTACGTGGTTGGTCGATTCCTCTAGTGCACATTAGTTTGTAGCACAAGAACCTCCAAGTGAGCACAAGGGAGTGGGAGGCTCAGATTCTTGCACAGTACCCTCATTTGATTCCTTAGTTTATGATGTAGCTTTACAGGGACGTAAAGCCCTGAGGTGGGAGTAATGTAAAGACCTATAAATTTCAAGGAAATATTTTTCCCTAAATTCTTTTGGATTTTATGAGTACGCAGTTTCTGGCGGCACCTGATTCTGAGGCCCAGTGTGCTTGGAATAGTTTTCTGAAGTTTAGCTCGGGTACGTTCAATGAACGAACGACCGGGTTTTTCTATCTTTTGAACTGGTGCTCGGAATTGAAATCTGAGGGCACCGATGATACCACAGTGCCAGTAATAACTTAAGGGGATTTTTACCATTGTTGCGTTATCACGGGAGGAAGAGTTAAAAATTATGGATTAATAAATAATTGAATAAAATTTGTGGAACAATTTTTATTCTTTATCCAAGTGGTTATATCCTACATGGGGTAGTTGGGGTGGGACCCACTAGCCCCTAACTACTTATGTGAGGATATTTGTGAGGAGGGGCCCAAACGAGCCCCACCCCTTCACATTCCTAAAAACTCCACTAAGCCCTCTTAAAATTTGTAACTCATCTTGATTTGGGAAACCTATCCTCTTACTCTCCTCTCACTCTTCCTCATTAAACATGCCACCATATCACTTAATTAATTAGACAACTCATGGTTTAATTAATTAAGTGGATTAGATTATGAATTTTTGTAATTTGAAATGCATTGCATGGATTAATAAAATAAGGAGAATCCTTATTTTATTTTTTTGTTGGGCTTGTTGTGTTGAGAGAATGGGAAGAGAGCTCTTGAAACTTGAAGAACTTCATCTACTTTGTTGAAGAACGCCAAGACTCCGATGAAGAACATCGACTTGGTGAACTCGGATTCTTCTTCCTTTTCCTCCTCGACGGCAAGGAAGGAAACAAAGACGCGGGAATTCCCCAAGGACATCAAGCTTTGTTTTCTTCTCTCCATGATAAAAAGAGGAGATGCTGCTTCCTCCTCAGACACTCTCGGACGACGTATACGAAACCTCACCATGTGACGCCATCAACCGTGATGTCGAGGTTCATCATCATTTTCTGAGTTAGGGGTTACGGTCAATTTTATTTAATTAAAATTGTGCTTTGTTTTGTCGTTGAGTATCTGGTATACTTGGTCTGAATGTTATCATCGTAACGGGAGGAGATCAGACCGCACAAACACGGCCGATTTCTTCTCCCCTTTTTCTTGTTGATCTTCATTGATGATTGTGGTGATGGTGGTGCGATGTCGTTGCACCGCGCAGGGATGAAGAGGACCACGGCTAGAGCGGGTTGTGGCAGGGGTGTGCAGCTCCATCGCGCCACACCGGTGAGGCTGAAGGAGGCCATGTCCAGGAGCAGGCCACAGCGGAGGGTCGCGGCACCGTCGTGCCTCGCTGGTCGGACAGGAGTCGTGGCCAAAGGTTGCGGCGGTCATCAAAGGGGAGGTCGGCTGAGCCGGCCGCCGGCGCCACCGGGAGGCGGGACCTGAGGGGGTCCCGTGGTTACACCAAAGCTGGCCATTATGGCCGGCCATTTCGGAAACAAGGGGGCGCCCCCCCCCCCCCACCCTTGTGCCCCGCTCGTCCAGCGCTGAGTCGCGGTCGGCTTCTAAGCCAGGCCGCAGACCGCATGGGCTAGGCCAGGCCGCGCCTTTCCAGGCCAGGCCGCGCCCCACTGGTCCTGACCCGGACCCAGTTCGGGCCGACCCAGGGGTATTGGGCCGGGTCGGACCGGGCCCAGACCCCATATTTTCGGACCAGGATCGTTCAAATGCCCAGATCATGGGCTATGGACCTCCTATCGATGAATCGTCAGTTTCTTAGGGATCCTTGGATCGAGACGGTCATTTTGGTATGTTGCACTCGTGGTTTTGGTGATGTTTCGGTATGGCTGGGTTGGTTCGAAGCTGAAACCAACCGGGCCCTCAGAGCAGAAACGCTTATAACATAAGGATATGATGTCTGGATGACGTGCCATCAATTGAGTTCAATTCCACTTAGTGAGAAAGTTCTTTTGGCTTACTCCACATGAGGTTTGGTTGCTGCTGGAGTATGGTTGGGTTGGTTTTAGCTTAAAAACCAACCTAGCCCCTGGGACGGAAAAGCCAATATCTCTCAGACCGGGCATCCGATTGACGCGCCGTCTATCGCGTTGAGTTACTATTGACGAGATGTAACTTTGTGAAACATCAAATCTAGAATTAGTGATAGTTAATGTATCAACCCATTGGCTTGTGGAGTGGACCCTCCCGAAATAGAGAGTGTTATGTGCGGGAACCCTAGAGCTAGCTGCGACTGCAACAACGATGATTACTGTACTTGGATCCTACATGGGTTCGGTAGTGAATACGACTTTACTTGGATCCTATGTGGATTCGGCATCGAGGATGACTGTACTTGGATCCTCCATGGGTTCGGCAGCGATGACGAATGTACTTTGATCCTGCGTGGGTTCGGCAGTGATGGTTACTGTACTAGAATCCTACATGGGTTCGACAGTGACGACTTCTGTACATGGATCCTACGTGGGTTCGGCAGGGAAGATGATTCAGAGGCTAAAACTATCACCTCGACCCCTCT
Source organism: Viscum album (assembly GCA_963277665.1). Classification (NCBI taxonomy): domain Eukaryota; kingdom Viridiplantae; phylum Streptophyta; class Magnoliopsida; order Santalales; family Viscaceae; genus Viscum; species Viscum album. Next base: position 1,204,583,265 of record OY728135.1, read on the forward strand.
TCGTGAGTATTATACCTGTGTGAGGTGAGTCTTGACTTTCAATCATTATCTTCGATATGATTGTCTTGCTTCACTGTGTGGACTGAGTTGTACTTTCCTATGTGGACTAAGTTGTACTTTCTTGTTTATACTGGGTTGAGCTTGGGCTCGGGAGTTGGAGCCGAACTGGAATTGATGACTTAGGTATATGTATGGGCATATACCTAAGTAGAGTTGTTTGATACTTCGTGGCTGTATCTTTCCTTTGTGGTATATCCTTTTGTGGATTCTGGGAGGCCTTTGGGGTTCTCGGGATCCCTACTGAGTATCCTATACTCACCCCTACATGGGTTATGCACGCACTACATTGTGTTGGATGCAGATGACGGACATCGCTGATTGAGGTGGAGTCTTGTGGAGCGGGACGGTACCTAGAGGTGGACCACTTGGCGGGACGTACCCAGAGTGGATGGCCGGACCGAGAAGATGATCAGACTATCTGTACCCACCCTTTGGGTGGGGTTTTTGGAGGATGACTTGGTGGTCGCTGATTTACTTTTCAGCTGTTGTAATACCTTTTCTCAGTTGTACTGTACGTTCAGTTGGGTTTGTATACTGGCCCATTTACTTTCTAGCACTTACTTTTATACTCATTTTACTTAGTGTTTACATTAGCTTGCATACTCTATGGTGTTTGTTTTCTTATATAAAGGCAGTGCCATCCTTTTTTCGGGATTTACACCTTTGGTGCTAGTCACCAGCCCCTGGCCTATGGAAGGAGGGCTTGGGGTAGTCACGGCATGGGCCCCGAGGATGGGTCGTGACAAATACATTAATATCAATTACATCATCCTCTAATTACTTAAAATTTTAATATATCACAATAATAAACACTAAATAATGTCATTAATCTTATATTTTAGTGATATTATAATTAAATCACTTTATAATCATTCATTAAATAATGTTTTTTTTCTTGTTTGGGTTAGTTTAACCACCTAATTGAATGATATTATGAATTTATATCAAAAATGTTTATGGGGACATAATTACTTGTATAATAAGATACTAATGTATGAATTATTATTATTATTATTATTATTATTATTATCCTAGATATTTTTAAATAAATAATTAATTCATTAATTTATAAAATCACATTTTCTTGATTAAAAATAACTGAAAGATTATCATCATAGAATTCACCTTTATAGGTTATTACCAAAAATGACATGAAATTAAATTCTGCCATTATAAAATATCATGGAATATCAATTAAAATATTTTTATATGATATAATAATAATTATATTTTTACCAATAATAGAAACCAACACCTCTTCCATGGTACTTTTCAATGTGAGAAAATATTTCATACAACCGGTGTTGAAAATTAGTAAAGACTTCCTAATATGTGTATATATAATGATTATAAATGAAGAGTATAATTGGTTATAGTTACGAAAATGTTTTTTTGGTATTTATTTAATGAGCATAATTTAGTTATTCTTGATGTTTGGTGATTTATTGTACTATAATTCTAGGTAATTTTTTTTAAATTATATGTGATTATTTTGAGGCCACCCGGTCAAACGAAACTTGATTATGAGGCCCAATGAAATAGGAATAAATGTTTGAACTTTTATTTATATTTATTTAAAATAGATCACATGCACAGGTTTTGGAAATTCAAAATGGGTACTTGGATTAAAAATATGAGGGAACCATTGCATCTAGAATGAAGACTTTACCAAATAAATGGCTTAAAATTGACTGATGTGAGTCGAGGAAAAAACTAGTTACTGGACATTTTAAGAAAAATAAAATAAAATATTTTTCTTAAGGGAAAAAAATAAACCCTAATGTTTATTTTGTTTGGAATTCAAATTCTGTAGCAACGTAGTAGTGTTGAAACATGAGCATAACTGAAATGTTGTTTCCTAAATGAAATAGTGTAACAAAACTGCAACGCAACATATAAGAAACACTGAAATGCATTTTATGCTTCTGATAGTTTAGTTGCAGATGGATTGTTGGAACAATCAGGGACCGCTCTAAACCCTTGGAGATTAGGTTTTAGTGATCAATGATCGATGAATGTCCACCAATGATGGATTTTGGGGAGACAAATTTTGTGGTGTGATCTTTAACAATGAACGATCCAATGTCGAGGTGGGGGTTTATGCTTCATGAAATTGTTTCTCTATTGTTTCTTCTTATTCATAGAACGTGAGTCAACCCACTAACAGTGTGATCTTCTGGTCGTTTTTTCATCCGGGGGGGGTTACTAGATCTTGAGGTTTTTTATTCTGGGTTATACTTGATAGAAGCCGAAAACAACCCCCAACTATCTCTAAACTCTAATTTGGAGACATCGAGCCCAAATGAACAAGGCCCAGAACCCTCCTTTGTGGGCGCTCTTTTGTTTTTTTGACCGAATATTAGAATGATGTAAAGACAAATTTGAACCAGTATGAGCGACAACAAATATCTGAGGATTCTAATTATGCTTTCCAATTAGAAATATACCCATGGAGTGGACCTACTGGCTTGTATAAGACATCACTGGAAATAATGGTAATGGTCGGTGGCAACACACGATGGTGACCACGTGCGAGAGGAGGCGTGCGTCGATGGTGTGCCATAGTGGAGGACAAATCCCATGGAATGGGGCTGCAGGAATCACATAGGGGTCAAAAATTAGTGATCATAGTTGTTCGGCAATGTGGCACACCACAATGACAAGCTGTCCTACGACATCAGCGGAGGTGGTGAGGTGGCCCACGACATCATATGCGGGTAGTGGATTGGACCACTAGTGAAGGTCAGTGGAAGTGGCATGAGTAGACACAGCGAGTGGCACCACTTCACACTGATAGAAGGCTTCTTTCAACTTGGACTGAGGTAGTGGACCCCATGGGGTTGCAGGATAGGTGGCGCACCCGTTGTGTCTCAGCTAGAGTAGGCTGGCTCGCTTACAGCGGGTCAGGCAGGAGGTGGTGGGCCTCATCGGGTAGTCCCGGTCAGTCTAGACCATGTCCAGTTGGACAGATCGCACACAAACCAGCTTAGATCTAGTTTGAGTCAGCCCCATGTCGGGGCAGGTCGGGTTGGTCCACTCGGGTTGGCCTGGACCCAGACCAAACTGACCCCTTTTTAGTAATGAAGACATAACTTCCACACCATACATCCGGTTGATGATCCTATTGTGGCATTGGGACCTTCATGATGAGGTGGTTCTTTTTCTATACTCCATGTGTGTTTCTATTGAAGTTTAGTTGCGATTGACGGTTTAAGTTGTAGATTCCTTGAAAATCAAGCATGATATGAGCAGAAATCATGTGGCTGGCTATGATGAGAATAAAGTGATGTGTGGACCTCAGTGGCTTGGTAGCTGAGAAGACCACAGTGTCCATCCAGGCAAGGGACTTCAGTGGCTCGAAAGACCATAGTGACTCATCAGGGATGAGTCCCTAAATAGTACAAGATGCTCAGCCTTACAACTGATAATACTAATTTTTTATAATTTAGGTTATACCTGTGTGAGCTTAAAATTCATTGTGTGTAATTTTCCTTTGTGTTTTTTGGTCCCTCTTGAGTATTTTTTTACTCAATTCTGCATGGGCATCGCCCGCACGTCTTGTGTCTTGTGCAGAAGACCAATGCTTTGAATGATACCTTGGTGTTCTAGGACCAGACTATTCACAGTGAGATCAAACTTGCATGGTGTACTCCTACAGCTTCTGGAATCTACACTATACATATGCTTCTGGTAGGGTTTTCTATGGGTATATTATCAAAGACCTTGTACTCCCTTGTCTACATCTTGTCTTTGGTTGGGTTTCTATTCTGGCACAATATACTTACATCATGTAATTATACATTTAGTGGTTGTCTAGGTGGCATGAATATATTCATTTTTATCATTTTGGGATAGGATTGTGAATGTTCATGTGTATAGGTACTCATTAAGTACCTCTCCCTTGCAGGAAAAATCCTTTGGCGCTAGTCTCTAGCCTCTAGCCATTGAGAAGCGGGCTTGGGGTAGTCTCATCATGGTCCCTAGGGGACGGGTCGTGAAAAAATGTTATCATAGGTGGTCAATCATACCTTAATGACTGAGAGTCTTCAATTTTGTTTTGGGGAAATAGTGTTTCATGTTTCGAGTTCAACTTTCAGGCTCGAGAAGTCCAGTGTTGGTGTAGTGGATGATGTATCCACACACCAGGACCCTAAATACTTCTTTTCAATTAGGTACATGAAACCATTGGTTTCTTGCATCATTAAATATTTTGAGTTTTTTCTCATGTCCTTTTTGAGTCATCTAACCAAGTATAACCTATTGACTGTGGTTCATATTGATCAATATCAGGATGCTTCCATGTAAAAAAGATAGTGAGGACTCTAGTACGTGAATGCAGAATGGTATTCCTAGCAATGAGGCATCCGTATAGGGACCAGTACTAGAGATAGCTCCACCGAGAGGTGCACCAATGTTGCCACCACTCCTTGGTCAGTAGTTGATACTGACACTACCAGTAGAGGATGTATGTAGGATTAGTTCCACACATGAGTTCCAGAGGTAGAGATCTCCTAAGTTTAGGGGTGAGACTGACCCCCAGGTGGAAGAGGATTGGCTCGAGACCGTTACACGAGTCTTCCGTCTGGAGAGGATGCCTCTCAACCAAATGGAGCTTTTAGCCGCATTCCTTCTTCGGGGAACTTATGGGAGATAGTGGATCATGAAGATTCCGAAATACGATCATATGACCCTCACCTATTTGGACTTTGATCACCTCTTCAAATATTAGTTCTTTCTAGCGATGTTGCGCTCAGTGTGCATACAATAGGTACTACACCTACAATAGGGTGGTGTGATAGTATTTTATTACTTAGTGAGATTCACTGAGCTTTATCGTTACTCCACATACATGGTGTGCCACATGTTCTTCAAATCTAGAAATTTTGGTAACGAGCTATGTTGGGAGATTAGGGAGTCCATGATATCACTTAACATCCCAACTCAAGCTGCCATGATAGAGCGAGCCCTACTCCAGGAGAGAATCCTGGCTGAGCAGGTACCAGTAGTAGGGGCTACCAATTTACCCTGGGTGGTGTATTATTCAGCTATAGGTATATTGAAATAGACAAAGGGGTCCAATCAGGCCATACATGTTGAGGGACGACCCCATGATGAAGGATCAGTGGTACAAGACCCCAAGGGCTGAATGAGTTGTCAAATGGGAAGGTTGTGCTAATCATGTGGTGGGCAGGGGAACATGGTTCATGGTTGCCTGATTCACCACGTAAATGATTGGAATATGGTTGAGGAAACACCGAGGCTGGGGGAAAGGTTCGAGCGGGGTGGTCCCAAGGGCAGTATAAGTGGTAGGGGAGCTGTCAGAGTAGCAGTTGGTGGGTGAAGGATTGATGTAAGACCACCACCACCCCAAAGTGGAAAACCAAGGGCTCCGAGAGCATGTGGATAGGGGAAAGGATAGATATAGGTGATGGAGGCCTACAAACACGGTTCTCTAGAGTTGATTAGAGGTATGATCTATTCCTTCTCTACCTTAGCTACAGTTATTATAGACACATGTTTCAATTTCTCTTTCCTTGCCACAGACCTTTTTTGGAGCTCGGAGATTCCAGTCGAGCTATTTTCTTGATAATTATGATTAGAGACTCATAAAAGTTGTGAATTGAAGATTACACACTGATATTGGTCGTGTGAGATTACTCCAGGATGCAAGATCTTCAGATGGGATCTACTAGTACTGGCATCGAGGCCTAATGAGGCAATCTTTGGTAAGGAATAGTGATCCACATTCCATGCTCAGATCGACTGTATTATGTGCAGAGTGTGGTGTGTCCACAAGAATGTGACCAGGTTTTCCTTTACTAGTGAGAAGGGATACCTTTCAGCACATGAAAAAATTTCTCAGAGGAGGGTGCAGATGATAACTCACCAATCGGCTAGCCTCACCCTTAATTGTGGTGGATGATAAGAGTCCTCAATTTCTCATAGTAGTGGATGAGTAGGAATACATCTTTATCAAGGATGTTCGGGGATTACCCACTCATAGGGAGGTTGACTTATACATTGTTCTATACCCTAGTAAGACACCGATATCCACACCAATATATCGGATGGCTCCCATACAGCTTCATGAGTTGAGGGTACAACTATAGTATTTGTAGAGTAAGGGCATCATGAGGCCAGTGTTTTATCGTGCGCATCCCCAATATTATTTTCCAAAAAAATGTGAGTTTGGTGTTGTGTGTGGACTTTTGGATCTTGAACCATTTGACCATGAAGAATAAGTATCTACCACTGAGGATTTATGACCTACTTTATCATCTGAAGGGAGAGAGATGGTCCTCAAAGATTGACCTTAGATCATGTTGTCATAGTCTTTGTTTGCGGGATGCTGATGTACCAAATACAGCCTTCAGATGTTTGTATGGTCGCTATGAGTTCTTTATGATTATTTTCAGAATAACCAATTCCCTAGAATACTTTATGGGACTCATGAATATGTTCTTCCAGCATTACCTTGACCATTTTTTCATGGTATTCATTGATGAAATTCTGGTTTACTCGGCGTCTGAGGAGGAGCACATCATAGACCGACAGATTGTCCTTGATAGACTTAGAGAGATCCAACTTTATTGGAAGCTCTTAAATTGTTAGTTCTAGATTTAACATGTACACATTCTAGGACACATCATTTTGAAGTCTAAAGTTGTAGTGGATCCAACAAAGCTAGAGGTGGTTCTTTCTCAGGAGCCACCCAGGAGTGTGACTGAGGTACATAGTTTCATAGGATTGGTTCGAAACTACATGAGGTTCATTCCTAACATTTCTAAGGTAGAAGAACCCATATAATCAATGAAATGAGATGGAAAACCATTCATGTGGATGGAGACATTAGAATTGAGTTTCCAAGAGCTAAGGAAGATACTAACGAGTGCCCCCATCTGGAGACTACTAGAGGAGGGTGTTGGGTATATAGTATTCTACGATGCATCAAGGACCAGACTAGGTTGTGTCCTGATGCATGGGAAAGTAGTGATCACATTTGGTTCATGATATTTTAGGCAACATGAGTAGAACTACGTGACCCATGAGCTAGATCTAGAAGTAGTGGTCTCTTATTTGAAAATGTGGTGACACTACTTCATGGGTGAGTTGTTTACTGTCTAATCTGACCACAAAAGACTTAGGTATATGTTATCCTAGTAGAACCTAAACATGAGGCATTGGTGGTGGATATAGTTTCTCTTGGAATATAACTTCAATATAGTCTACAATCCTCGAAGGGGATTGTGTTAGTATATTCTCTCAGCAGGAGATATGGTTTGCAGTTGCTGATTGAGGCGTTGGAGTAGTTATCCACGATGCAGATATCCTTGGTGGATGGGGATAGAGAAGCTCATATTCAGTTAGTGGTTGTCACTTCGACACTCTTATAGAAATTTAGGGAGTCCAAGCATGTTGATATTGAATTTGTGGCTGGACGTGCTCAGTTATCCTTTGAAAAATCATCAGATGGATATTTCATAGATGGGGAGCACGTCATCCTTTTCAGAGGGTGCAGCATTCCGCTAATGGAATTTTGTGAGAAGGTTCTGAGGGAGTTTCAAACCTCCAATTTGGGGGTACATCTAGGAGTGAAAAATATGGTCTAGGACCTCTAATGTCAATACTGGTGGCTGGGGATGATGAAGGAAGTGGAAAAGTTTTGTATTTTGGTGCCTCGCTTGTGAGCAAGTGAAGGAAAATCATCATATTCCAGCAGGCCTGACATAGACACTTGAGGTGCCGAAGTGGAAGTGGGATGGTAAATAAATGGATTTGTTTATGGGTTTACCATGCACATCTAGGGGCCGGATTCCATCTGGTTGATTGTTGACTGACTCACCGAGTCTTCCAGCTTCTTACCCATCTGAGAGTAGGGTTCAGTAGAGATATTGGGACGCCTCTACATGCATGAGATAGTTATACATCATGGGGCCCCATTGATGATAGTATCAGTTCAAGACAAATGCTATACATCCCAATTGTTGAAGAGATTGTAGGAGTCATTCAAGACTCATCTTTTCTTGATCATATATTTCCACCCTTAGACAGATGGTCAGATGGAGAGGACTACCCAGGTTTTAGAGGACATGCTTCGTGCATGATTCTATGAGTTTGGTCGCAGTTGGGAGGATCACCTATGATTGGTGGAGTTCACATAGAAAGAAATATACCAATCCACCATTAGTATGACACCATTCGATGTTCTATATGGGTGACCATGAAATCGCCAATATGTTGGACAGAACCAGGGGAGTCAGAACTCAAGGGTCCTGAGTTGTTATGTGCTACCACCGAGAAGGTGTTGTTCATCTAGGAGTGGATGGGGACTGCACAAAGTATATATAAATCTCATACCAATCAGAGATGATGGCCCTAGGATTTCGAGGAGGGAGACCATGTGTTTCTTCAGGTCTCCCCCAATAGTGTTTCTAGATATTTGGTTGGGGCGGTAAGTTGTATCCATGATTCATCATCCCTTTCCAGATTATAATTGGAGTTCATGAGGTGGTGTACCGCCATGATCTTCCCCCATAGATTCATTTAGTTCTTAATTTCATCCTTGTATCGCAGCAGAGAAGATACAAGCATGATCCAACACGTGGTATCTACTGGGGAGACTTTGGAATTGACGATGCGGTGACATTTTTGGAGTGTATGATAGAGATTGAGGATAAAAAGGAGTGGATCCTTCATGGATGGGTGATTCCTATGGTGTGCGTTCGGTGGCAGCACTGGAATATCCAGGATATAACTTTGGAACAGGAGGATCATATTCATGCTTAGTACCACCATTTGTTTGTGTAGGCCTTCTTTTAGCTTACGAGGACATAAATACCTAAAGGTGGGGGTAATGTAATGTCCTAGAATTCCATGATTTTTTTAAATTATATGGGATTATTTCAAAGCCATTCACTCAAAAGTCACTTGATTCTAAGGATCAGTGAGTCCGAAAAAAGTGTTTGAACTTTTCTTTTAGTTTATTTAAAATAGAACATGTGCGTGGTTTTTGACACATCTAAATGGGTGTCTAGTTTAAAAATATGAGGGAACCATTACGTCCAGAATGACAACTTTACCTATGATATGACTTGAACCCGAGAGATTAGGGTCAAGGGAAAAAGTTAGTTTTTGGACTTTTTAAGAAAAATAAAATAAAATATTTTTCTTCAGGGAAATAAAATTACCTTAATGTTTATTTTATTTGAAATTTGAATTCCATTTCAATGTAATGGATTTGAAATCATATTGTAACTAAAATATGGTTTCATAAATGAAACAATGTAACGGCACTACAATGAAGCATAACAGAAATATAGAAACTTGTTTTCTACATTTAATGCTTTAGCCAAGACAGATCATTGGCATAATCTGGGACTGATCTAAACCCTTGAGGATTTGGCATTTGTGAGAGAAGATTGACGAAGGGCTTCCAACAATGGATTGTGGATAAAAAACATAGTGGTTTGATCTTCACCAAAGAATGATCCAACATCGAGGAAGAGTTTTTTTTCATGATGAAATTGTTTCCCCGTCCATTATTTATTAACATGGAATGTGGATCAGTCCACTAACCGGTTGATCTACAGGTCATTTTTTCTTGTGAGAGGGTTACTTTATCTTTGGGTTTTTTATTCACGGTTATACTTGATATAATCCTAAAACCTCCCCCAACTTGTTTTTAACTTTAACACAGAGGGATCGGGCCACCACGAACAAGGATTGAATCCCTCTGTTATGGGAATTCTTTAATTCTTTGTGACTAAACCACTATATTGACGGTAAGACATGATTGAGCTCATAGAAGTGACAGTGATGATATGAGAATCGTGTATAAACTATTGGATCAGAAAACGGACCCCTGGAGAAGACTTGATAGCCCAGGTAAGGGGTCCCACAGCATCGGCCACCACCGACGGCCGACGACTGCATGAGAGGAAATAGAAAGTCATGCGGCATCAAGTGTTTAGAGGGTTTCAGTCCACCTGGACCATAGTGGTGGAACCTGCAGTGAACTATGGGGTGGAGGGAGATGTGGTGCAATGGATTCATCTTGACTATAGCAGGTCATCCCGATCATAGCATGCTGGGTAGCTAGAGGTGGGCCTAACCAGCGACCTATCCTATTCAGGTTAGGCCCAGCGGGTCAGGTTGGACCTGAAACATGTTGGATTTGGGTCAGTTCAGACTCAGGATGGCTCAAAAACAGGTGGGGTCGGACCTAGGTCAGGTCAGTTGACCCCGAACCAGGGCAGTTCGGGTCAGTTTGAGTGGTTTAGATCGGGCTCAGACCCCACCATCCCATATTCTATAAAATGAACATAACATCCCAATCGTACATCTGAATGATGAGAGGTTTGTGGAATTGGGACCCTAGTGAATAGTTGGTTATTTTTACATACTGCAAGTGTGTTTCTATGGAGGTTGAGTAAAAACTGATCGCATGAGTAGATTCTCCTAGAATCAAGCACGCTACGATCAGAAATCCTGTCGGTGGCTCTGAGGAGATATATGTGACAAGGGTACCTTAGTGTCCTGGTAGTCGGGGGGTCTACAATTGCCCAACGAACGAGAAAACCTCGGTGCACTGGTATCCAAGAAAACCTCAACGGACCAACATATGATTGAACCTAAGTGTATTGACAGACTTTAGTGACTCATTGAAGATTAGTACATCAGTAATACAAGATATTCATCTTTACAGCTGATAATCATTGTTTCAATACTTTAGGTTATACATGTGTTTGTAGAAAATTCATAGTGTGTACTTTCTCATTGTGGTATTTCATTGTGGTTTTAGGTCCCTACTAAGTATTGTGTTACTCACTCCTACACAGGGTTCACTCGCATGTGTTATGTCTTATGCATATGAGTGACGCTTTGACAGAGACCTTGGTAGTCCAGAACCTGGCAGTTCCCAGTGTGATTAGATAGGCGAGGACACTCCTACAGCTTTTTACAGCTACTATACACCTGCACTTTTGGTAGGGTTTTATACTGATGAATTATTAATGACCTTTTACTTCCTTGTTTACATCTTGCCTTCTTTTGGGTTTTTATTCTGTCTCATTATAATTACATCTTGTACTTCTATATTTAGTTGTTATCTTAGTGGAATTCATGTTTTTCTTTTCACAATATCTGGTTAGGGTTGTGAGTGTGTGGGTGTATAGGTACTTGAAAAATGCCTCCCACTTCCAGGATATAGTCTTCTGCTCTAGTCTTCATCCTCTATCCTTTAGGAGGGAGCTTGGGGTTATCATGATAAGGGCCCTGGGTGACGGGATGTTACAAGTGATAATAAAGAACAGATAACAATAAGGTAAGGTTTTCCATCTCAGTTTCCCATCATTTAGACATGTTTTGTATTTATGATCCCGATTTTATTTTTGATGTGTTTATATTACTTATTTACTATATTATATCATGAATTATCTTTCAATCATTATATTTCAACTTCAATTGAAATATCTATCTTTTAAGGTTTTTTTAGTTTAGAGGTATCTATGTCGTAAGGATCCTTATGGTCTCAATTGTCATTCTTTGATACATAATATATTATTCCCCAATTTTTATTTGTATGGTGTATTAAAAACATATGGATACATTCTTATTTTACTTTTTTCCATGGGATTTACAATCCAATTCATGATTCTTTATTCAATTAGCTACAAATTCATATTTTTTGACAATATTGAGAAGTTTGGGTAACTCAATTTTCATTAATTGAGTTATGGTTGTTCTTTGATATTTTTACATATAATATGGGTACATTATACCCTTTTATTGTATTATTTATTATTCTTTCATTTTTTTTCTAATGATATACATTCCTACCACATAAACCCTTCGAAAAATAGTTCCCACTTCATTGGATATGTTGAATTTTTCCACTTTCTTTCTATGGATTTCTTACTATCTTTTTTATCCAATATTTTCTTACACGTATAACCATTTCTCTATATTATGTGCACATAAAATTTTCCATAAGTCATATTGGATCATTATCTCCTTGAAAGTATGATATACATGTGTAAAAGTGTTAGAATTCAAATATTGATTATTATTAGCTATTGGAATGTATTTTTTTACTATCCACCTTTTTTCTTTGGATTGGTTGCGATTAGGTTATTCCTTCTTTTGAAATTGGGAAATGTAAAAAAATTCAATAATTTTCAATAAATGGATGGCCTTGTTTTTATTCAGAATCATTTTCATTAGGTAATTGTATGAAATTTTTTGTGTGGATATTATACGGAATGAATTTGAAATAATCATGTGACGGGTGGAGCCAGATATTATATAGACCCTCAATTAATAAATGGGTCTCATAAGACAAAAAAGGTTTAGGTATTTAGAGTATGCCTACCCAATGTAGTAAAATTTATTGATTATGGTCTCTATGAGGAGTAAAGTGTCTTGTCACAAAGCCTTGATAATATGTTTTTTGATTATTGGGATTATACATTCTATTAGCATGATATCAATATTATTGATATCAATGTTTTAATTTATTTTCATTGATATAGTAAGATGTTAGTTTTATGTTGATTATAGATTCATGTTGTTGATCTATTCATTCCATAATATTTATTCCATTTATATTCCTTGATATCTTCAATTATATGTTCCCTCACTAAATTTTTTATCTCATCCCTTTCTTAGGATTTCATTCCTTGGGTTGTGGAGAAAATTAGTAGACCTGAAATGTGAAGGGTGGTAAAATATAATGAATAATTTATCAAATTTGTTGAATAATTATCATTAAAGAAGTTGTTTATTATATATAAGGAGAATAAATTATTCTTTATACAAAGAACATGGGATTTATTATTTTATGATTTTTAATAATTCTCTAGTAATTTTAACCAGAAAGGATCCATCAGATGTAAGATATTAAATAATCATTATTGATTTTGTAAATACGGATGTTTATATCCATGATTTTATAGCTGGTATCAAAGATGGTATATAAAGTGTGTTTTTATAGAACCAGATACGAGAGTACAAATTTGGGGAATCATAGTGCTACCATCATCTATGGGTCATAGGGGAGGATATTTCCAAGTCAGTGTTTAGTAGTAGATATAGCCTGTATAAGCATATTTTCATGAATTTTGGGTTTAAAAGTACACTATATGGGTTCATAGATCTCATTAGTAGAGATATCCATCCATATATTCACTCATTTATTGTTTTATTCATTGAAAATATCCAGATATATTCCATAAAAACTAATATGGATGCCATGATGATTGATACTATACAAAGATCACATTTAGAACATTGACTCTAAAAATTTGTCAAAGTGTTACTTTTGGATTCAAGATGTGAATTTCCATGGGAATGTTATTTCAAAGGTACTCCTTTTTGTTTACCTAATGGTGGTATATGTATTGACATATTTTGAATGTACTGGATATAAATTTTAGATCAAGAGTTTCCTTGGGATTGTAAGATATTATCGATGCTTTATCTAATAATTTTCTAGTTTTGTACAACCAATGATTTGACTAATCTTTAAGTATTAGAAACATGAGTTGTTTAATCCTTGTGATTAAGAATTCCTAGATCATAAGTGGATATTGAATACTACCATATTTTTTAACCATCCACAGCATAGGTAGCAATATTTGGTTTTTTTCAATGCATCATGTTTTGGATTGGGATTTGTGATGATGAAGATAGATTAGGTAGTTTCCTTTGTGTCACATCAGTTGTGACCCCATGAGAGGATATACCAAATCAATGACTTGGTGTTTGTAGTTGTTGTCTATTCTATTAAGTGTTTTATATATTATCTTTTTTGTGAGAGATGTTTTTTATATATATAGTAATATCATTTAATATATCTTCTCATAGTGGGACCTAAATATGAGGTAGAGTCATTGGGTGGAGTATCAAAATACATTCTATGATTAAATAGATTTTACTTTAGGGAACATTTTTCTCATTATAGATGCATTTAGTACGAATATTTTAGAAATGTACGGGGCCAAAAAATGTACATTACATGAGGGATGAATTTTGATGATTCCATTGGTTGAGTGGTGAGGGGATGCATGTAAGGATTTGGAGTTATGAAATGTGCACATTTGGCTTTCACATATTCATCATTGGATATATTTTATAATGACCCTAGATTCTCATGCATAGATATTAAATTTTAATATATGAATATTCTGTACATTTCATATATATATGTTTAAGGGTCGTAAGGTTTTAGCATCTTTGGAGACTAGTTACAAAATATTCTTAATTCATGAAAATATATTTAAAATCCCACATAAAGATCCTCTCATTTATTAAAATTCATAGATATGCCATATTTAAACCAATCATCATAACTGAGGGAAAGGAAACATAACAAAAGGTGATCTCAGATGTTCAGTAAAGATAAACATGGAAGATATCATTCAATGATCATACAAAATCATTAGATACTCTTAAGGTTATAAAATCATAAATGTAATGTAAAATGTTCATACCCAATATAGTATGGATCTTAAACTTATACAACCAATAAAAATTTATAATTTCAAAATACATAAACCATAAGAGTGATAAATCATCATAACTCAGTCCTGAACCATTTGTTCATGTTATATAAGTGTGGATCCATCATAAATATATAAACCATTTCATATGTAAAGGTTAATATATGAGACCATAAAATACAATTGTATCATTCATAAATACATATATCCCATTTCATAATGGATCAAGAAACATCACTTATTTCCCATATTAGATCTAAATTGTTGACCTATTACCCCTAATGGATCCAACACATTTAACTTATTTCCAAAATTATCTTATGTGATATAATACTTTACGAAATGAATTTGAGGGGGATATAGGTACCACCCAACAATTAATACATGGATTTGTGTCCATAGGAATATAACACGTTCAACATATCATAACTCATAGAAAGTAAACAATTTTCATAAACATTTCATCACTGTATAACTCATGGGAAATAAATAGGGTTCATAAATATCTCAAAATCATAATAAAAAAGTAAACAATCCATAAAATAATAATTATTCTAAATTGGATCATATTCCTATTAAAACATAAACAACACCAAAGTTTGTAGTTTTTAATGGACATAAATTCCATATAAATAACATTAAAACATTTGTGGGGGAAATATGCTTTCAATTTTTAAATAACTTCTTTATAATCTAATAATTTACCATATATTATAGAAAATATTTTCTTTGAAAATAATCATAAAGAAAATATATTTGAATATTAAAATAATTTAGTGGTCATGATAGTTGGAAATTACATTCTTTCAATGCACATTAAAACAATTATTCCTTTCACAATTTTTGTAATAAGGAAAAATTACCACATTTGAAAAATAACTAGAAGATTCCTTTTAAACTATATTGAAAAATTATCAAAGAAGGATAAACATTTCCTCAAATAATCATTTATAATATTAAAAACAATATTTAAAATATTTTTATAAATGATGGACATGGAAGAAAAAGGTTTTTTGATCTCAGAGTGAAAATTTTCATCTTTTCCTTAAATACATTCTTTGATGATTTTTGAGTACATAAAAAGAATAAAATGAATGGAAAAATTTATTCTCTAGAAATAAATATAGGATAGAAAACAATATAATTTTCTTGAGGGTTGGATCGTAAGATCTCGTCATTGGAATCATATCATAAAAAATATTGATAAATAATATGGCGGTAATATTAAAAAATTACCACTTTGTTATCTTTTAAATTAAAATCCCCATGAAATAAAGAATATAGTATGGAAATTTATGTCCAATAATTATCATTATAAATTATTGTAAAATAAATTCTTGTTCAGTAATACAATATAAAAAATAAATTATTTTTTTAATGCATGTTCTCCACAAAAATAAAAGTGACGTGAAAATTCATTGCCTGAAGTCTTTATTTGCTTTGTACATGTTTGAAGCTCCATTATAATAAAATTAATTTAATTATAAATCTATTACATAACCATAAATTTATATATATATATAATACTATATATTTTTTAATTATGACCTTTTTTACCTATTTATAATCAATTCATTGTTGAAGGCCTTGGTAGAATATAATAGTCTTTTATATGTGACTAGAAGAGTATATGGGTTGGCCTTTTATAAGTGGGGGAGAGGACACACTTGGAATATTTGAATAGAAAAAGGAGTACCCTCATTTTACACTTGAAACAAAGATAAAAATTGTTCATTATCAAACCTTATATGAGATAAATTCCAAATAAGGCTATTAAAATATATTTGGAAAAAAATTTAATTCCATTTTACCCCTTATTTTTTAGTTTATCCCTCAGTAAACATTTTTTATCCTTAACTGCTGTAATTAATTTTTATTGGTTTTACAATTCATTATTACCAAAATTAATGTTTAACATTCAATATAATATTAATTATGATTATTAAAGATATTTAATCCATTTTTATGAATTCATTTCACAGAATTTGAAAATATTAATTTAATATTCAACATGAAAATTCGATGAATAATTGGTTTTCAAAAGAGAAAATATCCATAATTATACAAAGTTTTAATTTGAAAATTAAATATGAAATATATTCCAATGAACTAAATTGGATTATTAAATATAAAATTGAGCTAATTTTACTTCTAAAATAATGGTAAAATAAAACATAACATAAAATTATTTAAAACTAAAATGTAGTTTATAAAAGATATCTACTTTTTTAATTATTCAACCAAAAATTATTCTTTTCAAAAAATTATTCAAAATTAACTCAATGATAATTTATATATTGAGATGTGAAAATTGGTGTCTTTTTAAAAAAAATTATATTATAAAATTAGTAAAGTTAATATAATTTTGTTTCATAAAATTCAATATTTTTTGGAGAAAATATAATTTTTGAAACATATAACGACTTTACTAAAAATTAAGTAAATTATATCAACGTGTTATATTTTTATAAATCCATTATAATTAATATTTAAGAATATTATTATTTCTATTCTTACCTCTATGATTAATTTCTATGACATAACAGTCAGGTTTAAAATATAATATTAATATGATATCAAAGTTCGTTAAAACTCGTTGTTGTGTGTAACGAAAGCTATCAAAGGAATTAAATTTATTTTATAAAATATATTTCAAAAAATATTTGGGTGTTACATAATACCTAACATAAAATGATTTTACCCAAAAAATTATATCACTTTTATTGAAATGACTGAGGATACTTCTTCGTCATTGCATCCTCAGGTCCACATGTAGCTTCCTCATACTGGTGGTTGCAGTACAAAACTCTTACTTGGTGAGTGTTCTTATTTAATAGAAAATTATTTATATGATCTATAATATACATTGTTTTTCATCTTATGAAAGATCATTATTTAAAAATGTGACATCATATTTTTGTACAAGTTAAGGATTAGGTATGTATTTTTTTAGTAGTGATACATGGAACACGTCATGGACTTGATAGAGATTTAGTAAAAGCCAAAAATCAATAATCTACCTTACTGATACAATTACTAATTTCAAAGGGAATAATATACCTAGGGCATAGTTTAACATTCTATTCAAATATCATTACCTCATTTATTATATAAATTCAAATAACCAACTTTTCACCAAATTCAAATTCCATATCATGTTTATGATTGGCAACATAACTTTTCTGCTGACATTGTGATTCCCTTATCTGTTACAAAAAGGCTTTAATCTTCACTACCATTTCATCAACTATCATAATTTCCAATAGAATTATTTATCCAATTTTATACTTGTATGTTGGATTTATACACTTCTTTTGATAGAAATATTTATATAGATCCCTCTAAATGCTAGAGTGGAAGTTATTATCGTATAAAAACTCATCTAGGAGAAGGTGTTGCTCCCAAACACTTTGAAATATATAGAACAAGTTCTCAATATATTTTCTTGGACATGAATATTTTTTTCAGAATAAACCTCTATAAAATAATGTTATGAAGTTCTAAAACTCAACTATATATCCAAAGATGCTGAAAACATCCTTAGAATTTTGAGTTAAACCACATATCTCGATCAGATACAATAGAATGTGGTATTATCGGAAACCAAAACACTTCATTGATGTGTATTATGGAAATTTTATCGATGGATAATTATTCTCTGATAGTTAATAGGGTTTATGCCTTTTTAAGTTGATCGACTACAAGACATATTACATTTTTCCTTTAGATATTTTCTGTAGTCTGACAACAAAATCCATGTTGATGCTTTCCCATTTTTGATTCGGAATAGATAATGTTTGTAACAACCCCATTAGCTTCTATCCCTCTAACTTAACTTTCTAATATAATATGTACTAAGAAAAAAACTCTATAATATATCTCTTTATGTCATCCCACTAGAAATAAACTGTCAAATCCTTATACACCTTTGAATTTATAGGTTGCATATAGGATGATAAACAACGAGATGCTTCTAATAGATCCTTCTACGAAAATTGTATGGATATAACAAAAAATAATTTCCAAAACAATATATTTCCACCACAATAATGTTTTAACTCAATAAAATCTCTCAACTTATTTTTCAAATCCATGTCATCATTTTTCACCTCTCTTGTCCACAAATAAATGGATGGGTGAACACTTATTTTCAAAAGATAATATTTCTACCCTTCATTCAAGATTTCAAGATCTATCCTTTTCAAATCAAAAAATATTTTATCTTTTTTTATCCTCATCATATATAAGATAGCATGATCCTTTCTAATTAAATCAGCATACCCCTTTTTCACTTTTTATGGGTGGTAATGTATTAAGGATCATAATCATTGATCTAGTACATCCATCTTCTCTGGTGAATGTTCAACTCCTTCTACATGAATATATACTTTAAATTTTTTTATCAATATATATATAACAAGTTTATCAATAAATATAATGAATCTCTATCTTCTATGAAAAAATTACCATAGCTAACTCCAAATCATGAGTTGGGTAACTTTTCTCATGAACCTGTAATTTTTATGAGTCATAAGTTATAACCATGTCATTTTTCATGAGAACACATCCTAATCCAATTTTGAATGCGTCATTATATATTACAAACCCTTATCCATTGTACAATAATGTACTCAAAAGTTTAATAACTAATCTTCTCTTTAGTTGCTGGAAATTTTCTTTGCATACATCCGTCTTGAGGAACTTGTATCACTTTTCAGTTAACTTAGAGAGCGGATCAAAGATTTGTGAGAAATTATTCACAAACCATGAATAATATCTAACTAAACTAATATAACATTAGATCTTAGTCACCAAGTTATTATTGGGAAAAATTCAATAGGCTTTTATTTTGATGGATCCACCGATATACCCACATAAGAAAATATTTGACCCAAAAATAGAACCTTTTTATCCAAAATTAACACTTTTAAAATATTACATACATTTTATCCATACTTTAAATATTCATCACAATTCTCATTTCTTCTTAATAATCATCCTTTCACTTTGAATAGATAATAATATATTCTACAAATACTACTAAAAATGATCAAGGTAATATTTAAGTACTTTATTCTTAAAAATCCCTGAATATAGCATAGGAATCAATAAAAATGAAATGGAATTACTGTATATTCATATTTTATATATGTTTTGTGGAATTGTTTCTTCGATATAACCTTATTCATTGCCTTAAATTGATGATATATGGAATGAAGTTAAATATTTGATAAATATTGAGCTCTACACAATTGATCAAACAAGTCATCAATATGGGGCATAGGATACTTTTTGTTCATCATGATCTTATTCTGCTTCTGATAATCAGTGTTGAGTCAGAGAAATCCATATTACTTCTGAAATAAAAACTGACGCACCCCAAGGTGACACACTTTCCTAGTTTAATCATTTTTCACAGTTCTCATAGTGTTTCTACTTAAATTCCTACAACTATAACACCCCAATCTTCCACAGTATGTTTCCCTTTGAATAATGCAATAGCTTTCATTTTACGCAACTTCGAGATTCTAATACACCGTAACCAATTAAAATAATAGTTATGAATAGTAATACCCACTTTTTTAAATTTTATAAATTTTATCTCTCAAAATGGACTTCATTTTTGGATTTGGAATATCGAAATTATCCTTGGGTGAAATTTTGGTACTTTTCAGATAACTTTTATATTTTGATGAATTGTTAAAATTGTTAAATTTTAATAAAAAAAAATTTTAATCAAAATAATTAATAGTGATAAATTATGAATTTTAGTGGTTTTAATGTATATTTATAATATAGTTTTATTATTTAATACAATTTTGGTCATTGGACATAATTTCACATTTTAACCGGACATAAATGAGTGTCAATCTTTTGATAGTTATTATTTCTTAAAAATAATCTTTTTGTTTTGACTGCGGGAATTAATATTAAATTAATTTCTGCCACTTCTGTGTTTTGAATTTGGAAAAATGGATTTCATATTTGGATTCAGTATGTTCAAATTGTGTAAATAGGTAACTTTTATGTTTATATATTTTGAATAATTTATTCGGTAAATATTTATTTTACCATGGTTAAAGGGTAAATCCGGTAAATATGGATAAAAAAAAATATTATAATAATAGTAAATTACCATAAAACGTGTCCCAACCCTATTGTTTGATACATGTAAGACCATGGGAATCTTTGGGTCAATTTCGGGACCCCATGGATCCACTTGTATGTGATAACGACACTTTATATTAATTAAGTTAAAGTAAATACAAAAATGACATAAGCATATATCCTTTTGTAAGACAATTTTTACATAGGGTTGTATATGTTATATTTTAGAATATAAATATTCATTATAAAGATAAAAATCTTTCCTAAGTTATGGTATTTTATTTATAATTTTTATACATTTAATAATTAAATTTATTTATGACACAATAATGATGCAGTATTTTCCTTATTAATGAAAGAATCAAATAATTAGTATTATAAATGTTAAAATAAATATAATTTGAAAGTTTTGATGCCATAAACGAAAGTAATTGGTTAATATGACAGGTTATTATTTCTTAAATGAATTTGGTTCGAATTAATAATGTTGGTAAGACTTAAAAAATCAATTATTAATTATTGTCAAAATTGACATAAATGAGTTTTTAAAACAAATATTATATTATTAATTGATATTCTATTCCTAAAAATATAAGGTTTAGCCAATAGACTTATATCATTATAGTTTTGTCATTAATGGACCACATTGGGGTCTCTTGGATGTATATAGTATGTGTATTAACTATATAATATAAAAATACAAAGTGACATAGTAAATGTGAAACTAATTAACTGAGAGTTAAAACTAAAGGATAAGGTTAATATAATAACCCAAACCTGTCTAAAATATATTGGTTTAAAGGATTTATACCCCTAACCACCTAATAAGTTTAATAATCCACTTTGAATCCATTATAAACGGAAGATGAATTTATTATAAATTAATACTTTAAGTTTTTTCTAAAGAGCCCCTCCTCCCCCTTATAAAAGGACACCACTTCTAACCAATTCTTCATACCTTCAAAGCCTTTTTGATCAGCCAAAATCTTCCCATAAACCCTTTCAACTATCATAACTTAATATTATATGCCTTCCTTTAGTGGTAAAGCTAACATAATGATCCATTTTGATTAATTCAAAAGGATGAACCCGAAGAAGAGGTAATGTTTTCACCACCCTCTTTCAAGTTCCTCTCTTCTTCAACTTCTTATTTCATTGTTATTTCCATTATAAAATAATAAATATAGTATCTTATATATAATTTTATGTAATTATAAATATGTTAAAACAATATTTAGTATTTTATCCATCCTTTGAATGACATGTCACCATACGTGCGTACGTACGGCCTACCGTCTCCACGTCGTGGTGTAATTGTTATTCAATACATTATTATTTGGATGGGTATAATAATGATGTATATTTGATGTAAATAATAAATATAACATGATAATTATTATGTATACATGATATAACATCCAATTATATATTATTTTAATATCAAAAGAATCATATTTTTGCTCGTGCGTACGTACGGATTACCGTCTCCACGACGCGATGAGATTCATTCCCAAGCTCACCATTAATAGACGATTATAAAAATAAATATTACTAATAAGTATGTAATATATGACATAATAATAATACTGGAGATATATATATATATATATATATAAGTATTTATGTACTTACATATATCTTATTCACTTACTTTCGTTCAATACTATATGAAAACGGATACAGCGTTTATGCGTACGTACGTACTACCATCTCCATAAACGATGTTTTCCATTTCATATATACGTCTATTATACATATTTATATTCTAAATATATATGATATATAAATCATGTTTTATATTCTGGAATTATTTAAATCAGGATCTAAGTGATACAATCAATAGTAACAAGTTAAAACACGAAAGGTAAATATAGCGATTATTACCCAAAATATTAATATAACATGGAAATTATTAATAAATGGGTAGTATAAATTAATAAATTAATAGTTTATGATATCATAAATATTAATATGATTATGGTATAATTAAATGACATACTATAGTCTTCATACAAAATGTTAAACTTACCCTCGACTGAAGGAAAGTGCAAGGTAAGGAGTTTTCATCTCACTCCTTATTCTCGTGAGATTCACACCATATTGCCACTATTACCTTTTTTGTGGTGTATGTACTGCCCATAATTATATTATTTTTGTAATAAACTTTAATTTGTGTGTATTTACATATTCAGTGTATGAAACTTCTTTGATGGGGCGTATGTATCGTAAGTTACCAAACTGGTAAGGGTTAATTCCTCAATCTCATTGTTATCCGAGGTTGTTTTGTGTAAGTATCTACTGGGACATATTTACTATCCATGCCCATGTTTCATAAATTCGTTTTAAATGGGATTATTTTAATGGGACTTTTCACTAAAACGTCATTTTAAATGTTTTAATATTTATTATTCTAAATCATTCTCATTAATGTCCATGTTTTGAAAATGGGTTTTAAGGATTTATTTATATTCACATGAATGTTTTAAAAATGTTCTTTCCATTCAAAAGTTTCTAAGTGGTAAGGGACACTTTGATTCAAAAATTTAATTAAATGTCTTCCTTTCTAAATTGTGTAACTTTTAAATGTTTTCATGAAAAATGGATATTTCTCTTAAAGAGTATTACAAATCATTTTCACCTATGTCAACATCATTTGATGGATTTTAAACATGTTTGAAATTGATTTATTATGATACAAATATTCTATATTGTATTTAAGGTTTTGTGATATGTTTGAATATGCATGTTTTATTTTTATACCATTCATGGTTTCTGGTTAAAGTATTGACATTTCATGTGCATGTTTTAATACAAATGCTTATGTTATGTTTCAACCTTTTCATATGAGGAATGTATTGGACATAGTAAGTGACTGGTGGAGCCTGCTATAGCTCCTCGATTCATGGGTAGGTCTCATTAGACAACTTGACATGGAATTGGTCGAGGCCCTTTCCCAATTTGATTTATGGTTTTGGCCTAGGCCTTAATCATTCTTAGCCGTCTTGGTCGATGCCTTGACAAAATGTTTCAGAATATCTGGAATTATACATTACATCATTATGGAAATAATATTGATGGTTCAGGTGGTCATTATATTAGTAGAATACCCATGATTATGTTTTATTATGGAATTATTTACTCAGCTCATATTCTTTCGATAAAAGTATTCATGTTTATTATTGGTAAAGGCAAGTGGTTTCAATTATTTACCATATTTAATATTTATGTCATCGTTCGCTGTATTGCTTAACCTTACTGAGCATTTCAGCTCACCCATTTATATTTTTTATTTTTCCCAGGATTCCAAGAAGTGTATTATGATTGATATGTGGGGTTAAGTTAAAGGGAATAATGGTGTTCTCAAAGAACTATTTACACTGTGTTTTATGTTTGAAATTCTAATGTAATGTTAATGTATGTAATCTATTTTACAAGACTGCTAAACAGAGCGATCCTTCGGGACGTGATTCCTTGTAATCATTCCAATGTATTAAAATAATGCACCGACTCTGGGTAACTCGGGTCGGGGCATTACAACAACTCAATTGGGTCCATTCTATAGAGTGTATTTGAAATAAATGTGACACTAGGTATGTGATATATTGAAACATAACATCACATTTTGGTGGAATACTATGAAACTATTTTCAAAATACATCCAAAAACTCCCACATAGTAGGCATATCATATATGTTGAGTTTATCCCCAACCATGTAAGATAATAATCCCTTTTTAATGGGAATCAAGACCCATAAAATGGATGTGATCCTTATCAGATGTTCATATTATTCATCACATTAAAATATGATCATGGAATGGTTTCGAATATAAAATCCGACTTACCATCCTAATCAATTATTGTGGTATTTTAATAGAAAACCCCCAATCCATTCCTAAGATAACATCAAATTTGACTAGGAGATAATAAATTTTTTTCGTGAAGTATAAATGGCAAAGAATCATAGGCTTGACATTTAATCATCATGCCCTTAGGGGTTTTACCTTCTAAATTTACATCTAATTAGTGTTATTATTATTTAACATTCCTAAATAACATTATTGATATAATGGAACTTATATAAGTAATCCCAAATAAGATATTTTAATATTTTATCATACCCTTTTCTACCACAACTTCAACATTTTATATTTAATCCCTTATTAAAAAAATAGGGTTAGAATAACCATAAATAATCATTAATCAGATTGATTAATCCAAATAAACCATCATAATATGTCTAAATCATTATACTTTCTTTCCAGTGTATTACACCTTATATTCAACTAGGTCATTAATGGTAATTAGTAAAATCGTTCATGGTTTTATGTAAAGAGTTTATAAATTTCAAAAGTACATCACCCCTCGAGTTTCTAGCCAGTTGTAAAGCAAGGCCCATTTTCATGTACCATGTGATGATTGAGTCTATATCAATGCACTATTTTCAGATTTATCATCCTAAGGTACAACTATGTATCAGCCACATCCACTTTTAGTATCTATATAGGAATTTTATTTATCAAAATCCAATCACTATATACTTCACTATTTTTTTGATATTTTGACTATAAGTTGACTTATCCTTACACTTATACTCAAACTTATACTTAATCCAATCCTTAGACTTATCTCTATGGATTTCACTAATTTTTTCCCATCCCTGTTTCAAAAGGTTAACAAAACCTTTCCTCTCATACCAATTATAATCACCTTGGAACTTTCATACATAGATATTACATCTTAATAGATTAATATTCAATAAATTTAAAAAATATTAAACCATGAATCATAATGGTTTAGATACTAGTTATTAAATCTTCCTTATTCCATGAAAATATATTCTACATATCCCGTAAACATCCTCCCAATTATTACTCTTCATAGACATATCCATCCTAAGATATTCTTCCAAACTAGGGAAAATGAAACATAAGAAAAGGATATATCATATTCATAGTAAGGGTAAATATGGAAGATATAAATCGATGAGAATATGGAATAATTAGATAATAATAAGGTTATGAGATTATGAAAATAACATAAAAAGTTCATACCCAATCTATCATGGATTAAAAAAGTTATAAATGGCATAAAACATTATCATTTACAAATAAATAAACCATCAGTGTGAAAAATCATCATAAATTAATCATGAACCTCATGTTCATGTTATATATATGTGGCACCATCATAAGAATAGAAACCATTTCATATGATAATTTTAACATCTGATCCCATAAAATCATAATGTATTTGGAATAAACACATATTTCCCATTTCATATTGGATCAATCATCATCACCTATTTCTATAGTGGATCAATCCCATTAACATGTTTCCCATAGTGGATCAAAAACATTAACCTGTTTCATATAGTCATATAATGAGAAAAAATACTTTATCCAACGAATTGGATGTAGATATAGGTATTATCTATCACATAATCTATACATATTTGTTCTATAATATCATAAAAAATTCCTCATATCATAAACCATGGAAAGGAAATGGGTTTCACAAACATTTCATCATAGTATAACCCATGGGAAAGAAACAGGTTTTATAAACATCTTTTAATCATAAAAATAAACAAAAATCATCCATATAAAGTATAAATATGGTACCATTAGAAGCTATCCCCAGTAAAACATATGAAATAAAAAAGTTTATTATCGTTTATGGGTAAAAATTCCATAAAATATTTAATAAATCACTCATGAGGAAAATATCATTTCCCTTTTGAAAGAAATTATTTAAAACAAAAAAAATTAAAAAAAATATTAAGTAATAGTATTTATTTGAATATATCCTTAAAAACATGTAATGTAAGATTGAAATAATTCTGTGTTCATGATAGCGGAAAATTTGGTTCATGCCATAAATGAATAAAAAAATATTTCTTTCACATTTTTGGTAAAAAGCCAAAAATACCTATTTTGATAAATGTAAAAAATACTACATTTAAACCATTTTGGAATAAACTCAAAAAAAGTAAAAATTTATTTAAACAATAAATGATTAATAGGTCAAATATTGATAATTTTGTTTAAAAACATGTACATTTAAGATACCGGATTTTCAAAGGAAGAGAGAAATAAATTACGTTTTTCATTAAAAAATTTATTTTGTTATATTGAGTACAAAAAAGAAGAAAATTAAAAAAAAATATTATATAGAAATAAATATATTATAATAAAATTCAAGATTTTCTTGAGAGGTTCATCAGAATATATCATCATTAGAATCATACCGTAAACAATCCTAATAAACAGTGATATTATAACATCCAAACATTACCAGTTTCATATCTTTTGAATGATAGGTCCCATTAAATGAATAAAATTATATGAATATGTATTTATCATAATTATAGTTATAAGTAATATTAAATATATTCATTGGAAGTATATATACCACATAATAGAAAAATGTTGTGTATAAGGCATTCATCTCATAGAAATAAAAGTGAGATAAAAATCTTATACCTAAAGTCCCAACATCATTTTTACTCATTAGAAACTCTTTTATAATAAATATAATTTTACTATACATCTATTCAATAACCATACTTATATATATATATATCGTGTGATATATTATTTACTTACGACCTTTTATTACAAATTTATTTACAATTCTTTGTTAAAGTTGTGTTTCAGGTAAATAATATATTACCATTATAGAATCATTGGTATCTCATATATATCACATATGTTCATTAAATATATTGTTATTATCTTCCATGAAAATCATTGGTCAAGAACAGATCACATCACATCACAAGGTGGCAGTCCTCCGTACACATGAGCGAAGTTGTTATATTCCCGTGGAATGGAAAGGAAGAAGTTATATGTGATATAATACATAAAAAAGTAAAAATATGTCATAAATGACATATGAAAATGTTAAATCAATCATTATATGAAGATTTGAAAGTTTTTGATGTAAAATTAATTACATCGATGCAAGAGACGATAGTCCATCGTACACATGATCAACGGGTTCATTTCACACTTGGAGGAAGAGGAGGTAGATGTAGGTCGTAAAATTTTAATAATAACATATCATTATATGGTATATACATATTTCACTATATAATCATGTTTTAAGGATATTTTATGGATTTAGAGAAGAAATAAAATGAAAATTCATAGTTAAGGATTGAACCTCTTCTTTGGAGACCCCCTTTAGTTTTATAACTAAATCCTTCGTATGGGTTTTTATTAATAAAACCAACGCCTATAGTAAGTGTATAGGGATGTAATTAATAGATTTGGGTGGTTATTTTCCAATGAAAATTTATTTTTTAACTTTGATGATGATTGGATAGGGGTGGCCTTTTATAAGTTGGGGAGAGGACAAAATTGGAATTTTTAAAAAGAAAATGGTTTGCCCATGTTTTAAACATGAACAAATATTCCAAAATTTCTAATTCTAGAACCTTATATGATATAAGGTTAACATATGGCCATAAAATGGGTTTTATAGAATTTTAGAGGTCTTTTTAACACCATATATGTTTTGTTTAATCCTTAATAGACAAGTTTTAACATTAACTCTATTAATAAATTTTTAGTGTTTTTACTATTCATTTTGACAAAAAATTATGTTGACATTTTTATATAATATTAATTTTTATGATTAAAAATATGTAATATATTTTTAAAAATTCCATTCATATAACTGGAAAAAATAATATAGAAATAAACCAACAAATGTGATTAAAAAACAAATTTCTAAAGTGGATATTCTCTCTAGTATAGAACTATTTTATACCAAAATAAATAATAAATTGATTCCAATTAGAAAAATTGAATCAATAAACATATAATTTTACTAATTATACCTTTTAAACTATATTAAAATAAAAGGGATCTTGTAATTTGTTTAAATGAAAAAGGATGTTTTTAATAAAAATCAGAATTCTTAATATTCATCATAAACTTATTATTTTCTAGAAAGTATATAAAAACTAAAAAAAATATAATATTGACATATTAATTTCAAAAATTAAGATTATTTTTTAAAATACCATTTCTTAAATTGGAAAAAACACAAAATTGCAATAAAAACCATTTTTGAGAAAATAATATTTTCAGAACATGTAAAGAAAACTAAAAAATAAGTACTTTTTTATCAATATGGTTTATCTATATAAAACAAGTATTCTTATTCATTAAAATATGTTTATTACTATTCATATCACCATGTTTTATTTCTAGGTTATGTTTTTTATTTTTAGATAATAATATTGATCATATATGATGGTTCATTAAAATTTGGTGATGCGTGTAATGCCTGTTATCAAAGAAATTAAATTTATTTGACAAAATATATTTCATAAACTCATTGGATGTTACTCATTGAAGCCCATCTAAGAGATAGATCTGGATTTTGGGTTGATACATGATTGGTAGGAACAATATGATTAAGGCATGGTTTGGTCATTAGATGATGATTACTTGATCCATGTTCATGGGAGGCTAATAGTGCCTCCTTTCATGAGGGAGGAGCTAATAAGAAACTATCATGCCACAAAATGGGTAGTGCATCCAGGGTTAATAAAGATATATCCTGATATTTGATTTCTGTTTTAGTGTAGAGGTTTTAATAGAGACATTTTTTTGTTTTTCTCATGATACCTTACCATCTAGAGATTAAAGTTCTTGCATTAGAATCTCGATGGTTTTATTTAGACAAATCTAGTGCCTCAATGGAGGGGGGATGACATGAAAATGTAATTTATGATGTGTTTACATAGGACCCAATATATTCATGATTCTTTTGGGGGTATTCAATCGTCTAATTAAATTTAATCATTTTTTACTGATTCGAGTGAACCTTTCACTAGATGAGTTATGAAATTTGTATGTATATGAGTTTTATACTTTAATGGATCACTTTTTAGAAACATATCTGATTGAAAAAAGATCAATCAAACCATGTTTACAAGAAATTAGTGATATAAATTAAAACATCATTTCCAAAAACAAATATATTTTCTCCCATTCAACTTCATATCTATCTCCCTCTATAACCAAGAGACCCAAAAGGCTCTCCATAGTGAATTACATCCCCTCCCAGTCAGGTTTTAGTGGATCTTGTGATGTTCAGTCCTCGAAAATCAAGGTTTGAGATATATATTTTCTCATTGTTCATGTTTCTCTTTGATATATCACTATTTATTTTAAATAAATTATATAACTATCATTTCAGGGCCATTAATATAGATTTTGGATATGATATAATGAGGAAAATTTGGATTTTTGTTGGATTAGTGATGGATATAGTGCATTGGAAGCCTTCCGTTAATTAACCTCATATCTAGCATTGTTGGGTGATAACGAGAGGTATTTTGGTGTATAATATTTTATATTGGACTATAACCATCATTAATCTAATTATATAACCTTGATGTCGTTGAGTTGGAATCAGTTTAAGGGGTTCTTGGTGTGTGGGATC
Organism: Viscum album; assembly: GCA_963277665.1. NCBI lineage: Eukaryota > Viridiplantae > Streptophyta > Magnoliopsida > Santalales > Viscaceae > Viscum > Viscum album. The sequence goes on from OY728135.1 coordinate 1,204,613,391, forward strand.
AATCAGATTAGAGCTTAGGTGTGACTTAGGTATTGGCTCTTGATGAACATCAAAGTTAATTTCAACACAATTAATTTAGGATTTTCTCACCATATTAATCCCTTTTAAATAAATTGTCATATATTTTTATTATTTATATTCCTTGTGTATACATGTAAGAACCCGGTTTTTATTTTTGAGGTACGGACTTCTTCTTTTTCCTTTTCCTTAAGTGTTTTTGAGAAAATATGGAAAATGGGGAAAAATCCTGAATTTTGGAACAACACGCCGTGTAATTTTTCCACATGTCGTGTACTTCTGGCCATGTGGGGATGAGTACACAGGACGTGTAGCCATGCCGGCGACAAAGGGTGTAGGAACCGACTACACGCCATGTAGTGGTACCTTACACGCCGTGTAGTCAGTCAGCAGGCCTAAACAGTAAGGCGGTGGAGCAGCCGACAGCTGAGGGACAGTACACGCCGTGTACATTAGAGTACATGCCGTGTACTCATGTCGACGGTTGAACAGTTTGGCGGTGCCACTAAATGAACTATTAAATGAAAGAAGTTCACACCGTGTACTCAGAAGTACATGCAGTGTACTTTTTTTCAGATTAAAACAGGCATTGGCTTCCTCATTTGGTATAGGAGACACTTGAGCCAATTTTCAGCCAAAGGAGGAGGGCGGACCTTTGAAGCTCCACCAGGTGTTCGTCTAGAATCTTTTTCCGCCTCGGATGATCCCATTGGAACCACAAGGGTAAGGGCTTCCACCTCCTTGGCTGGTTCTTACAAATTCTTCTCCTAAAAGGAGTTATTTACGTTTGTTTGGTTTTTGTTCTTCGTCAGATCTATTCCGTTCTTGGGCGTTTATGGAGTCGGCGTTCGTGTATAACGCTCTTTGACATATAAGGTAGGTGTCTTTGTGTTTATTTTCCAACTATCGTGCGTTTTTGTGCCACGAACCCATGTCGGGGTGCCGTGTGGCTGAGGCCGCTGCTATATTTGATTCCTATAATTGCATAGGTGATTAAATTTGTGATAATAAAATGCTGGTTGGGATCATTACTTGGATTCAGAACCACCCCGGGGGGTGTGTTTCACTGTTTAGCTATTTGGCCAGGATACCTGAGGGTATTCCTTCAATGTAGTAATAGTATAATTGCCTTGAGATGAATTGCTTGTTTACTGCATTCTGATATGTTGGGAATTGCCCGGTTACCTATTTAGCCTGAGGGCGTTGTTGTGATTAGCCTGTGGGCACTACACTGTTTAGCCCGAGGGATGTAGTTATTTCGGCCTGAGGGAAACTTCTTCTGTGCCTGAGGGCCATAGACTTTATGCCTGAGGGCGACACTACCTATGCCTGAGGGAAAAATTCTGTTTCGCCTGAGGGAAATTACCTACCGGTTGGGTTCTGCTTACCTGAGGGTAAGGTTTTCCTTGTCTGAGGACGTAGACTGTTTACGTAGAAATTCACTGTGGTTATTTCTAATATTTAATGGATTAAATGAATAATAAGATGGAAATATAACTGGTAATTAGCGACTTTTGATTACTTCTTACTTTATTTCATTCAACTACTTCACACTATTGTTGCAAGCTTACACACAGTTGGGCACGAGCCTTTTGCGGGTGCCTACTGAGATATATTTCTCACACCTTGTTTGGGTCATGCTTTTCGGCCAAAATATATTAATTTTCTGCAGGTGTAGATAGGGGAAAGATTCCCTATACACGTACTTGACTTTTGCTGAGGAGTAGGAGGGCATGGGACCGAGCCTAGGCCCGCGATGCCACTGCCAGCTGTTTTGCTTGTTTTGTTGTACTCTGTATTTTGTTGTAATGTATTGACGTATAACATGTTCTGGATGTTTTTTTAGAACATGAAACATGTATCATCATCACTTCTATATTGTTGGTTATATCCACTGTTGTAGTTTATTTCAGTTCTGTATGTATACTGCTTCCGCTGTCGTTGTATGTTTATTCTGTATTCCACTACGCTACACTTTGAAAAATGAGGGAATAGTTTCCCCACTATCAGACCTGGGCCCTTGCTACTAGTCGGCAGACTCTGGAGTTTGGGGAAATTCGCTTGAGGTCACGTGGCGAACCGGGTTCGGGGCACCCGTTGCATGGCACCCGGGTCCGGGACGTTACGAAGTGGTATCAGAGGAGTTCTTTTATTTGACTTACCATTTGGAGCAGTAGTCAGGGATAGGATGAACGGTAGTTGGTAATAAGTTGTGCCCAGATGTAGCTAACCCGTGTACAAGGAAAAGCCAGTCTACCTTGTATTTCAATTTTACTGATTTTGAAATTTTTACAGTTGATATGTTTTCACTGTTGGGTGACACATTGAGATTGTGCAGTTTATATTTTATCTATGGCTTATATTTAGTTGAAACCCAATGAGATGAGGGTAAAACGTCTCATGCATCATATAGGCACATGCTTGATATCACATTCCATGCATAGTTTCCATGCCATGTAGGTGCATTAGAAATTCGCATGTTGTTGTGATAGTTGTTGTGCTAGAAAAGCAAGTTGTTGTGATAGCAGCTTGATAAATACCTGCCTTGTGATATGGTATTTTTTTTGTTTGATATTGTTTATAGAATGGATGCCAACCTTTGTTTTTTGGGGAGTATGGGCCCCCATTGATCGGAATTTGGTGGATCATTGACTGTTTATTGGTTATAACACATATAAGATGTCAAACATTGATTCGTGGGGAGTATGGGCCCACAAGGGTCGGAATTTGACACTTAGGTGTTGGTTTCAGTATTTTATGGGTTCTGGAGAAATATCTGAGGCATACTGTCTGAAAACACAGTATACACACCGTGTAGTATTTTTATACATGTCGTGTATTCTCTTCTATTCGGGAAGAAATTAATGAACTTTTTGAGTACACGCTGTGTACCCTGAGTACACACCGTTTAGTCTCTTCCCGTGTCACAAACTGTGTGGGCGGTGACACGGGGTAGGGAAGGGCTTGGGTAAAAAACTCTGTGTAGTTTTTGTGCACGCCGTGTAGTGTTGACCCGGAGTCCGGCCACGTAACTAACAACACGGGTCAGTGAACTCCTTGACAGAACACGTCGTGTTAGTTATAGACACATCGTGTAGAGTAAACAAGGGACTCGGCGGTGTAACTAACAACACGGGTCATTGTCACCTTTCCCTGAACACGCCGTGTACCTGTGGGACACGCCGTGTAGTCTTGTCCAAGGATAGACCGTGTGGAGTTAGTTGTGTGGCTTGGAAACGGGGTGTTGTACACGCCGTGTATGGGTGTAACACGCCATGTATTGTTAAGATGAGTAGTTGGTCGTGTCACAGACGACACGGGCAGTTGGAAAATAACATCGTAAATGATGTGTAGCTATTATACACGCTATGTAGTTTTGTTCGACAGAAGCCGTGTGGCTTAGCCGTGTAGAAGGACCCGGGCAGGGGATGGGAAGTCAAGTACACGTCGTGTAGTCATCGTGCACACCGTGTAGTCTTGTTTTGAAAATTTTGAAATTCCTTCTTCCTCTTGTTTCCTTGTGGTTCCTTCGTTTCAGTCTTAATAATCATGAATCTGAGGCGTGCTTTTGACCTTGTAGTGTCATGCCACCTAGACGACTGCGAGTTGTTTTCCAGGAGAGAGGTGACGATTATACTTCGGAGATGGTGGGCCATGGGCTACCAGTAGATCCTCCAGCAGAGCCAGATGCGGCCCCAGCTGCTATACTAGACACAGGCGCATAGGCGCAGTTCCGTGAAGGCTTATTGTGATTCATGCAGACCTTTTAGAAAGCACCGCAGGCTGCCACAACTATGGCCGAGCTGACACGTATCTTTTAGCAGTAGCATCCGCCTACGTTTTCAGGGGATGGCGGACCACAGGCTGTGAAGTCTTGGCTAGGGTCGATGCAGACTATTTTCGAGCATCTTGATATGCCTCCAGGGTAGAGGGTCAAGCTCTCGACTTACATGCTGTGTGATTACGCCGAGAGGTGGTGGGATGTTACCACCTAGTCAGAGTATCACAGGGACATTAGATGGGAATATTTTCAGGCAGTATTCTATGACTTCTTCTTTCCCGAGACGCTCAGGGCAGATAGACCTCAAGAGTTCATGAATCTGCAGCAGGGCGCTATGTCGGTGATGGACTATTCTACTCGTTTTACGAAGCTTTAGTGTTTTTCACCTCTGCTAGTGGGTGACGAGACGTTGAGAGTCAAACGTTTTGAGGATGGTCTTCAGTATGACATCCGAGCATTGGTGAATGTTTTTAGGGTGCTGACTGTACACGCGATTGTGAACCAGGTGTTGATTACAGAGAGGAACATGCGGGAATCGAGTGGTGTGGGCCAGGGCGGTTCAGCACTAGTTACCGGTGTTATTTCTACTGGCAAGAGGAAGAGACAGATGGAATTCTCTCAGGGCAGCAGTACAAGCCAGGCATCTTCTTTAGGTGGCTCGGTCAGGTGCTACCAGTGTGGCAGAGAGGGGCACAAGAGACCGTAGTGTCTACGAGACCCAGTGGAGCGCCAAGCTTAGGGAAAGATGGGTCATCTACAACACTTTTGTAGGAAGTTTCCACAAGTGGCTAGGGAGAGGGGTTCTGTGCAGACTCCACATGTGGGAGCAGGACCAGTGGCTTCTTACTAGTCAGGGAACTAGAATACGTTAGGGCGTGTAGGAAGAGATTGGTGTCGTGGCCGTGGTATCCAGACACCAGGATCTTAGAGGTAGCAGGGCGGGACAGCTCAGGGTAGCCAGGCTGTGTCGTAGGGCCGCGACACTGGGCAGGCATATTTAGTGCAACACCCCCAGCAGGAGCAGGATCACGGACCTTCTACAGTCAGAGGTACTATTCTAGTAGATTCTTTCCTGCCTTTAGTACTTTTTGATATGGGTGCTATACATAGTTTCATATTTTTACCCATAGTGGAGAGCCTTGGGCTCGGTGTTTCTTCTTCTTCTGATATCATGACGCTAGACACTCCGTTGGGGACTAGGACGGCTGGTGTTCGTCAGTGCAAGGAGTGCCCCCTTGAGGTTGGTGGGTGTCACTTCCTTTGGGACTTCTATGTCTTGGAGATGACAACCTATGACGTCAATCTCGGGATGGACTGGTTGGTTCCCTTCCGAGCCTTTGTAGACTGCAACTGTCGCAGGGTGTGTTTCACAACACTAGAGGGTGGGGAGTTTCTATACAAGGGAGAATGGGATGTTCAGGCGAGTCGAGCTAGACCAGAGCATCATGGGTGAAGTGGAGTCACAGCCCAGATTGCGATCTTATATCTGGATGATCAGGGGACTTGTCAGATGTATTTCCCTCCAGTTGTCGATCGTTTCAGGGATGTCATCCCGGACTAATTTCCAGGTCTACCACTGGTGTGTGAGGTGGATTTCTCTATTGATCTAGTGCCAAGAGCAGCACTGGTGTCCATTCCTCCTTATAGGATAGCCACGCCTGAGTTGCAGGAGATCAAGAGGTAGTTAGAGGAGTTACAGGCAAAGGGTTTTATCCGACCCAGTACTTCTCCTTGGGGTTCTCCGGTCCTTTTTGCAGAGAAGGCAGGCGGTAGCCTCAGACTTTACGTGGATTATCGGAAGCTGAACCAGTTGATAGTTAAGAACCGATATCCCTTACCGAGGATAGATGATCTGTTTGATCAGCTTCGTAGAGCACGAGTGTTCTCGAAGATTGACTTGAGATCAGGATATCATCATCTATGCGTGAGACCATTAGATATACCGCTTACAGCTTTTTGGAGAAGATATGGTATTTACGAGTACTTGGTTATGCCGTTCAAACTCACGAACCCGCCAGCAGTTTTCATGGCTCTGATGAATCGCGTGTTTCATCTGTATCTTGATTCATTTGTGGCAGTATTCGTGGACAACATCTTGGTGTACTCTCACACTCAACCTAACCATGCCACCCATCTTAGGATCATATTGAGTACACTAAGAGAGCATCGGCTATATGCTAAGCTCTCAAAGTGCAACTTTTGGATGGACCAGATTCACTTCCTGGGTGATATCATCTCAGAGCCAGGAGTTGCAGTAGACCCAGAGATGGGGAGAGCAGTATTTTCCTTGGAGCATCCTAAGAATATGTTTGAGATACAGAGTTTCTTAGGGTTGGCTGGTTACTACAGACGCTTCATACAGGACTTCTCCCACTTAGCAGCACCTTTTACAGGTCTGATTAAGAAGGGTGTGAAGTTCGTTTGGTCAGAAGCTTGTGAGACAGCTTTTCAGGACCTGAATGGAAGGTTGACATCAGCACTGATCCTGATACTCCAGGAGCAGGGAAAGAGCTATACAGTTTACTCTGATGCATTAAGGATTAGGCTGGGAGCCGTTTTGATGTAGAGTGACCGAGTTGTTACGTATGACTCTCGGCAGTTGAGGCCACATGAGAGGTATTACCTAACGCATGATCTCGAGTTGGCTGCAGTTGTTCATGTGTTGCGCTGTTGGAGACACTATCTGTTGGGAGAGCATTTCATGGTTTTCACCAACCAAAAAAACCTCAAGTATATCTTTACTCAGCGTGGCCTGAATCTGAGGTAGTGAAGGTGGGTCGAGTACCTATAGTCCTTCGATTACAAGCTTTCCTATACACCTGGTAAAGGTAATGCAGTACCTGATGCACTGAGCAGGAAGACTCAGATACAAGAAGTGCAAGAGGCCAGTGGTGAGTGGGAGATCATGGATTTGTTCTTTGATATGCATCTGGAGGTTCACGATAGTCAGGGGAAGGCTTATCTTTCTTCTTTGGTTGTGACATCTACCCTCCTGGAAAGAGTGAGGATGAGACAACTATCTGATTCCGAAGGCCTAGTATTACGGGAGTCGGTGGCAAGTGAGGACCCTCCTCCCGGTTGGACGATAGGAAATGATGAGGTATTGCATTTCCATGGATGTGTATGGGTTCCTGGGGATATACGCGAGGATCTGATGCGGGATTTTCATGCTTCAGCTTGGGATATTCATCCCGGGGTTACCAAGATGTACCGAGACTTGAGATGTCAGTACTGGTGGCTGGGTATGAAGAGGGAGATAGTTGGTTTTGTTACGAGGTGTTCCACCTGTCAGCAGGTGAAGGCGAAGCACCAGAGGCCATCTGGGCTGTTATAGCAGTTTCCCATTCTAGAGTGGAAATGGGATAATGTCGCGATGGATTTAGTAATAGGATTTACGAAGACACCTTGAGGAAATGACGCCATGTGGGTTGTTGTGGACAGACTCACGAAGGTAGCTCACTTCTTTCCAATCAAGGAGTCCTTCGGTGTGGACGAGCTCGGAAGGCTGTATATCTGAGAGATCGTACGTCTTCATGGGGTCCCTCATTCTATCATTTTAGATAGGGACTCCCGCTTTATTTCTCATTTCTGGTAGAGTTTTTAGAGGGCGCTCGGTACACAGGTGCTTCTAAGAACAGTATACCACCCTCAGACAGATGGCTAGTCAGAGCGGATGATACAGGTGCTAGAAGACATGTTGTGCGCATGCATCCTAGACTTTGGGGGATCGTGGGAGAAACATATATCCATAGTTGAGTTTTCCTATAACAATAGTTTTTAGGCGACTATTGAGATGGTACCATACGAGGATTTATATGGTAGGCCATGCTGATTACCTTTGTGCTGGTTAGAGGCAGGTGAGGTAGCTTCACTAGGGCCACAGCTCGTGCAGGAGACATCTGAGCACGTCCAGTTGATTCAGAAGCGGATGGCTACTGCGCAGTCTCATCAGAAGTCTTATGTTGATCGCCACAGATGACCTTTGGAGTTCATGGTCAGGGATCAGGTTTTCTTGCGTGTTTCTCCGAGGCTAGGACACAAGCGGATCAAGAGATATGGTAAGCTTTCACCGAAGTATGTGAGACCATTTGAGATTCGGAAGAGAGTCGGGTTGGTTGCCTATCGGTTGCAGTTACCGCAGTGGTACTGAGCCATGCATGACGTCTTCCACGTGTCTCACTTGCGTCGCTACCATTCAAACCCATCTCACACCTTTTAGCCAGAGGAGGTTGAGCTTCAGCATGATATATCCTTTGAGGAGCATCTGATCCATATCGTTGACAAGAGCACGAAGTATCTATGAGGCCAGTCAGTTCCTCTCGTACAGGTGTTATGGCAGCATGGCCGAGTGTAGGACGAGACCTGGGAGCGGGAGGCCGACATACGTGCTCAATGGCCAGAGCTGTTCTGAGCTTTATCTTCACCACCCTTGGAAGGGAAATTCGACGACAAAATGCTATAAGGGGGGAAGTTTGTAAGAACCCGATTCTTATTTTTGAGGTACGGGCTTCTTCTTTTTCCTTTTCCTTAAGTGTTTTTGAGAAAATATGGAAAATGGGGAAAAATCCTGAATTTTGGAACTACACGCCGTGTACTTTTTTCACACGCCGTGTACTTCTGGCCGTGTGGGGATGAGTACATGGGGCGTGTAGCCATGTTGGCGACGAAGGGTGTAGGAACCGACTACAAGCCATGTAGTGGTACCTTACACACCGTGTAGTCAGTCGGAAGGCCTAAACAGTAAGGCGGGGGAGCATCCGATAGCTGGGCGATAGTACACATTGTGTACTTTAGAGTACATGCTGTGTACTCATGTCGACGGTTGAACAGTGTGGCGGTGCCTCCAAATGAACAGTTAAATGAAAAAAGTACACGTCGTGTACTCAGAAGTACACGCCCTGAACTTTGTTTTTTCGGCTTAAAACAGTATGTAGCCTCCTCATTTGGCAGAGGAGACAATTGAGCCAATTTGGAGCCAAAGGAGGAGGCTGGACCTTTGAAGCACCACTGGGTGGTCGTCTGGAATCAGTTTCCGCCTCGGATGATCCCATTGGAACCACACGGGAAAGGGATTCCACCTCCATGGCTGGTTCTTACCAATTCTTCTCCTAATAGGAGTTATTTACATTTTTTTGGTTTTTTTTCTTCGTCAGATCTACGTCGTTCATCAGTGTTCGTGTATAACGCTCGTTGACGTATAAGGTAGGTGGCTTTGTGTTTATTTTCCAACTGTCGTGCGTTTTTGTGCGTTTTTGTGCCACGGACCCATGTTGGGGTGTTGTGTGGCTGAGGCTATTGCTATATTCAATGCCTAGAATTTCATAGGTGATTAAATTTGTGATAATAAAATGCTGGTTGGGATCGTTTCTTGGATCTGGAACCACCCGGGGGGTGTGTTTCACTATTTAGTCGTTTGGCCAGGATACCCATGGGTATACCTTTAATGTATTAATTCTAGAATTTCCATGAGAGGAATTTCTTGTTTACTGCATTCTAATATGTTGGGCATGGCCCGGTAACCTGTTTAGCCTCAGGGCGTTGTTGTGATAAGCATGTGGGAACTGCACTGTTTAGCCCAAGGGTTGTAGTTATTTCATCCTGAGGGAACTTCTTCTGTGCCTGAGGGCCATAGACTATGTGCCTGAGGGTGACACTACCTATGCCTGAGGGAAAAATTCTGTTACGCTTGAGGGAAATTACCTGCGGGTTGGGTTCTGCTTACCTGAGGGTAAGGTTTTTCTTGTCTGAGGATGTGGACTGTTTACGTAGAAATGCACTGTGGTGTTTTCTAATATTTAGTGGATTAAATGAATAATAATATGGCAATATAACTAGTAATTAGTGACTTTTGAGTACTGCTTACTTTATTGCATTTTACTACTACACACTATTGTTGCATGCTTACACGCAGTTGGGCACAGGCCTTTGGTGGGTGCCTACTGAGATATATTTCTCACACCCTGTTTGGGTCATGCTTTTCAGCCCAAAAAGATTACATTTCTGCAGGTGTAGATAGGGGAAAGAGTCCCTATACATGTAATTGACTATTTCTGAGGAGTAGGAGGGCATGGGATGGAGCCTATGCTAGCGATGCCGCTGCCAGCTATTTTTCTTGTTTTCTTGTACTCTGTATTTTGTTGTACTGTATTGATATATACCATGTTCTGGATGTTTTATTCAAACTTGAAACATGTAGCATCATCACTTCTATACTTTTGGTTATATCCACTGCTGTAGTTTATTTTAGTTGTGTATGTTTACTACTTCCGCTGTCGTTGTATGTTTATTCTGTATTCTGCTGCGCTACACTTTGACAAATGAGGGCAGAGTTTCCCCACTATCAGACATAGGCCCTCGCTGCTAGTCGGCAGCCTCTGGCATTTGGGGAAATGTGATTTAGGTCACGTGGTGAACTGGGTTCGGGGCACCCGTTGCGTAGCACCCTGGTCCGATACCTTTCAATACATATATTAATGATTAAGGTCACCTATGGGTGTGTGTCCTATGAGATGATGTTTGTTTTTTGATCACATGTGTGTGCATTTTTAGAACATGAGACCATGTTTTATGTTTGATAAAATTTGTTTTTATATGACTACTGATAATCATGATTCTTATCTTATATCATTAATTTATATGTTATTCATTATATATGATTTTTTTATAGTAAGTGGAAGCTTTTTTATTAGTATTCTGGTTGTTAAGTGTCCCTTCGAGACTTAGCTGACTCCTTATAGGGGAAGCATGGATGACATGACTAATTGGAAATGTAATTTCATAGGATGGATAGCGCTGTAACTTGACATGAACTGGAGAATTCTATTTCACCCATTTAAGAGTGTCTATTTATGTCGGTGTGATTTAAAATTAGGGAACATCCTTACCTACGAATGATAGAGAGAGAGAGAGAGTTCATTATATGGGTGTTCCAAGAATGTGTACCATCACAAGAAAGCATGAAACCGTGAGTCATGGGAATAATTTCCCGTTATGTAAGTCTTCATGTTACTCCTTAAAGGTGGAACATTCATGTCCTTAAAAGATATTGGATTTTCTTGAGTTGATCCTTAAATTCAATATCTTTCCCATTCTCATTGTATAGATAAAGATGTGGAATGTTACTTGGATTCAAGAGACTTCCCCAAGGCAAAAAATTATGGAAATAAATATTGAAGGGATTCAATACAAATGTGGGTGATTTTTCAATTTTGAATAAATCAAATAACAAAAAAATCCAGAACCAAAAAATCCACTATATGATGCAAGATCGCAATGAAAGACAACACAATGTTTTTATTTATAAAACTAAAACTAAAACTACATACCATAGTGGAAGGCTATAATATAAAAGTACACTGTGGAGGACTATAAAACTCCAAGACTCCAACAAAAACTCCATTATTCAAACATACTCTATTCTCCAACTCCACAACAGACAAAGTATCAATAAGTACTTCTAAATATGTGTGATACTTTACCTTATCCCATATCTCAATAAACAACATCATCAAAAGGAAAAATGTTCCAATGTTGGGGTGAGTACTAAAACATAGTAGGTTTTCCCCAAATGACTTCCCCACTCAAACTACCAGGATAGAAAAAGTTATCACATTTATATAAAAAAATTATACAAAACAATTTCTAAAATATTTTAGATCAAAATATAATAACGTTCCAAAAACAATTTCTTAAAATTACATCAATATCCAAGGAAACCAACCAAACACTATTCTAAAACCATATCACAAGTTCTATTAGGTCATAACACATTTTTTTCCACACATCTAACCATCAATGCAACCAAAACCTCCCTATACTCATCAATGGATAGTCATCCTTTCATTAATCCTTCACTTAGTGAACCACTATGATGGGTTTATGTCATGCCCATTTTTGTTCCAACCTTTTGATGGGGTACTTCATGCACTGATCCATACCAATGCATACAAACACACACTAAACAACCATGCCAAACCCATGAAAAACCCAAGTGTTCTCAAACCCATTTAAATAAACAATATTTTTATAGAAAACCATTTTTCCCAATGAAGAAAAACTAACTGAATATTTTAAAATCATTATTTTAAAATCAAGTAAACAAATATACTTTCCAACCAAAAAACCCCATTTCCCAAGTTTAGAAACCATCACTCAAAAGGGTTTTCAACAATAAAATAGTATCAATTTCACCAATAATTTCATGAAAAAATAAATTTGAAATCAAACCATGATTTGTTAAATAGAAGTGTCAAGAGTGAATCCACATACCTCGAGAAATTGTTGAAAATGATAAACGACACAAAAATCGCCAATTAAACTGGGTTAAATATCTATAAAAAATAATTATATCTCTTACCATATCAAAAACCCAGCCTAATATAATCATATTTGGTATAAAATATCATAGATATAACCACATTTTTTGTAGAAATAAAAAACAGATTGAGATAGAGAAGTAGATATAATAAATCCCATTAAGAACTACCAAGATGAAAGCCTTACCACAAGAATCCATATTTAAATCACCAAGAGAAGCCTCTAGATTACTTAAAAATGATGGGGATAGTTTCTCAAACATTTTAGTTGTAAAAAGCCTGATTTGGGGGTATTTTTGTGGAAATGTGGTATTACAACACAATGGTGACCTAGATCCACTTTTTATGATATATTATTTTATCCGCACTTGGTTTTGTGGCACGATTATCAAAATTGAATGTATGCCATTACCTCAAGGATGGACCCTGCATGGATACCTCACATAGTTAAAAAGATGTGCACCAACTTTGAAAAATCACATTGTCCCAAGATTCATGGTTTATCCTAGGTTTTAACATGGTTTACACAAAATGTGTGCCTCTTGTGCACCATCCCATTAGCCCCTATCTCATTGTGATGGTTTTCTTGTAGGTTTTTACAAGGTTTCTCCAAACCATACACCAACTGTGAACCTATATAAAATCCCTAAAACAATCTAAATTTTTTCCAAACTCAGCTTAAATTCACCCATATACTTTATATGCATAAAAATCATAAATAATGTGTTCTTTACTTGAAAATAGGGGTCCTACATTCTACCAACTATTGGTATTTCCTACCCTAGAAAGTAAAAACCCCACCTCTTGCTAAAATATTTATGGTCATTACTCTTTTATTTATTTATACAATTCCTAACTCTCTTTATGAATTTGACCATGTTTCCACAAAACCGTCACTACACTGATGTTTTTCCCATGAAGGACTTTCTCTAGCCTATCCACTATTGGAACCAGGATATGTATCAATGAAGCATATGACTCTAGTTTCAAATTATCCCATTGAATTACATGGTAAAGATCATGCTGATATTTTTTAAACTGATATACATTAAAGACATTATGAACGACACTAAATTGTGGTAGAAATTCCAAGTGGTATTCCACCTTGAAAACCCATTCATGTATCTCAAAAGGGATTATGTGTCACAGATATAACTTATCATTATTCCCATAATGATGATGTCCAAGACTTAGATAGATCCTAAAAAACACATGATCAGTCACTATGAATGAAAATGACTATATATAATGATACAAATATGACTTTTGAGGATTCTGAGCTGTCTCCATTTATTTCTTAATCAAATAAATCATCTCCATTGTTTCTTGGACATGGATCGAGCCAACTTGTGAAGTATCACCTATTTCCACCCAATAAAGTATAGAATGACACTGATGCCCATACAATGCTTCAAATGGATCATTTTTTTTTCAAGTCCTGATAAAAATTGAAATATGAGAACTCCAATAATGGTACATGGTCTTACCATGAGCCACCATAATCCATTACATAGGCCCAAAACATTTCATCCAAAGTTTGTATCATCCTTTCATATTTCCCATCCATCACTAGATGATATGCCATACTCATACTCAAATATGTCATAATGGATTTCTGTAAGTATTTATAGAAACTTCATGTAAATCACAAATATCTATTTGATTCTATTGAAAGATGTATTGAATGTCTTTATACCACTTATCAGATATAGATTCTTGATAATTACTCTACTATAAGAGTTTCACAAATAGGGATTAAATGAGCCAACATTGTGAGCCGATCCACTATCACCCTTATAGATTTGAGTTTCCAAACCATTCTTCGGAGACCTATAACAAAATCCATAGTTATCGTATCCCACTTCCAACATGAATAGGTAAGTACTGCAACATACCTTATGGTCACTATTGCTCTGCCTAAACTTGTTTACAAGTTAATAATTTCAAAAAAACACATCCTCCTTCATTTTCATTCCAACCCACCAAAATTGTTCTTTCAACACCATATCAATATTCTGTATTCTAGAATAAAAATACCATATTGAATTATGGTAATCATGAATAATTTGTTCCTAAAAATCCCTAGGTATGACCATGTGATTTTAAAACATCAAAACAAAATCCTCATCCATCATCCAGGCCTCAATGGTATCCCCACCATTGAGTTTTACAACATCAAAAAAAATTATGAATCAGATGATTGTGTATCTTTAACCATATCCAAAAAATTAGGAACCAAGGAAACATGAAAGAAAATCTCAACATCACAAAATTATTCACATTCCAAGTTCATTCCTGTTATTAAACATATCAATTACCACTAATTTAAAGCCTCTTTTTTTAACTAAGCATTTAAATTTATACTTAATTCATCTTCCATAAAATTTATTTTACCTAGTGTATTTATTAAGTCAATGTAATAAATTTTTATGTACTACATCCATATTCTTTTTCTAAAGTTCAAATATCATTCTGAGAAAATATAATTCAAGATGTTATGATCCCAAAATCTAGTAAATTTCTGACTGAATAGATACTGATTGCATGTTGTCAAAGAACAGACTACATATCATGTGTTAGGTAGTTCTTCTCAGGAAATAATAACTAACATGATCTATAAGAATAAATATGATATCTATGCATTAGAATACATCCCAACCCTAACCCCAAAGCATCATAATACAGTACATATCCTTGTTCAGATTCTAGTAAAATAAATATTGGTGCTAATGTATGTGGAAATTTTTTCTCTTTGAGAGACATCTAACATTCCTTGTTCCATTATAATTTAAAAAATATTTCTCAAAGATTTCATATGAAAATATACTAATGAAAATTCACAAAAAATGTGTCGATAATTATAACCCAATCCATGAAAATTATATATCTTGATGATGTTCTTCGGAAGATTCCATGAAATCACAAAATCGATTATTTATAGACCCATAGAAACACCTCTTTTAGAAATTACATGTCCAAAAAAATGTACCCCTTGTATCCAAAAATAAAACTTTGATAATTTGGAATACCGATGTGATTCCTTATCATTCCCAACAGTATCTCCAATTTTTTTTCATGATCGGTCTTTATCCCTGAATACACTATTATGTCTTCTAAAAACACAACCAGAAAAGAGTCCAGATATCTCTGAAATATCTGATTCATCAATTTCATTAATATTATTGTTAAATTTGTATGTCCAAAATTTAATACCACATATTCATAATGGTCATATATACTTTTGAATGTTGTCTTTCAAAAATCCTCCCCCTAATCCCGTAATTTGTGATATCTTGATCACAAGTCAATCTTAGAGAGCAACTGAGATTTTATTAATTGATTCAATAGATCATCAATTCATGGTCATGGATACCAATTCTTTATCATAACCTGTTTAATCTTAAGATAACCCACACACAACCTTAGAGTTCCAACCTCCTTTTTCACAACAAAGATCGGTGCCTCCCATGGTGACATGCTTGGCCGAATAAAATATTTTATTTATAGAGCTTCTAACTAAAATTTTGGCTCCCAATATTCTATTGCTTACATTTTATAAGATTGAAGGGAAATATGACTAGTCCCTATAAGTATATCTATCATAAAATCCACTTCTATCATCGGTTTCAAACCTGTGAAATTGTTTGGAAACACATCTTGAATAGAACCCACCACTACTAGAATACTATTATTATTGATATCGTTTATCAATTCTAGATACAATGATGCCAACTGGTATGATATTGTTTGACTTCTAGCAGAAACAAGCCCGTTTTACTCACCTTTACTTTCCAATCACATTAAGAGAGATTTACAACTCCAACTTTAGTTGTAAAATTGACCTCTAAGGTATAAGAGTCAATGTGATATCATAAAATTTTCAACCAATCTATAACCAGGATTATATAATAGAGTTCAATATCAATCATAGAGAAGTCCCTTTTAATCTTACCACCATCAATAGTTATATAACATTATCTACACAGAACAAAGGGTTGACATTCTCTTTTCCCAATCGGAGTTTGATGTTTTATCACAGAATGAATCATCACAACTTTTAAACTCAAAAAATCAACTGCATGAGAAGAAATAAATCAATGAGATTCATTCATATCAAAAAATATATTCAAAATGGTGTGATTCAATATAATCATACCTCACACTGTATATTGTACTGACTAATAATCTATGATAACCGGATCGGCTCTAAATAGTCTATTCATCACAACACTTTGTTCCTTGTTTCCCTATTGGGATTGCACTTCCTGAGGTGTCCTGGTATTTATTGAATCTCCACTCATAGGTCATTTTTACTGACGAGAGTCATTTTACTTCTATCTCACTATTGAATCATACAAAATATTTGACACCTAATAAGTGTCCCTAGAATCGAATCTCAAAGAACTACATCAATAGAGACGAAGATTCCCCATAAGATTGCATTGCTGGAATGATCTTGGTTGTGTCGTACACTCTTGCATTATGTGGTCAAATGAACAACATTGGAAACATCCCTAATTAATCATGGGTAGTGGATGAAGGTTTTCTGATCTAGCCATCTAATTTTGATTCATGATCCCGCCCTTCAAATAGGTTTCCCTCTTCCGCTTTCTCAAATAATTAGAGTTGCCACAATTTCTCATAGGTATCGACATAATTCCCCATCCCATATCTCATAATATGTTCCTTTAAGCTATTGTCTCTCTATTTAAAGTCTTTATATAATCCATAATACAAAGAATAATATTCTTTGAGATAATTTCATGGCTCGGTCTTGATTCTAATATGTGTTCCATCAAGGATCCACTCACAACAATATCAGGTGAAAAGAATGCCAAATCCCGGAATTTAACTACATACTCTATGGAAAAAATATTCTCATCCTTCAAGATGAAGAAGTACACCATAATTTTAATTTTGAATGTAAGAGGATATAAGTGCTGGATAAAAATCCTTCAAAATACTCCCATGCAAGTTTGTGTTCTAATTTATCAAGAACATATAAATCCCACCACTGGAGTGAAAGATATTTCAGTATATAAGTCACCATATTGAATTTAAGCTTTATTGGTGTGTCTGGGAAATCAAATATATGATTCATTCTATTCAGACACACCTTTGAATTATCTGGTAAAAAATTACCCTAAATTATGGGTGGATTTTATTTCAAGAATTGGATGGAATGATCCACTTGCCTTGGCTCATCCCTCCTGTTCCTACGATCCACATCTTGAAAATCATGGACTATACTTTGAACCAACTATTGGTTCACCTATGGACTAGGTGCAACTAAATTCTCAACAGCTTTCTTCATTCAGTCAATATGATGCCTACCAACTACCATTTTCTAAAAAAATAAAAAACTATATAATTATCACTCTCTATTAACTTATGGTTTAGTATATGAAATTCTACCACATCATGCTATCACAACAATGCATTCCAAAATCAACATTTTCCATTTTCAATAATTTTTGTAAAATTTACCATGGTTTTTAATATCAAACCATTTTCAAAATACCACAACCACTATCTTTCTCAAAATATTTCATTTAAAAACAATTGAAACATTTTTCAAAAATAAATACATTAAATCAAAACAGTACTCAAAAATAGATATGAAATCCTTGTAGGAATTAATTTATCTAATGCCTGTCATGCTCGTATCATTGGATAAACCCAAGACATTTATATTAAAAATTATTTAAGTTTCTATAAATAACTTATCTAACCAAATCCTTGGTATCTTTAAGTTCATTATAAAAAGGTTAGATGCGTCTTTTATGCTCAAAATTTCAAGTCCCGAAAATACTACTCATTTCAGCGATCCTAATTCAAGGAATGGACCAAAATTAATTCAGCACCAAAATTGAAAAATGATTCCTTGTCAAAGAACACTTGTTCTAGAAATATTTAATGAGAAATATGATTCCACTTTTAATGTCCCTCCCCTTCTCATTGTCTTGAGAAGTCAGTGGAAGGTTACTTAACTTTAATCAACATCCCCACAACACCAAATAGTAGAAATAAATGCCAAAGGGATTCAATACATGTACATGGATGATTTTCATTTTTTGAATAAAAAAACTAACCAAACAAGACATCACCAAGAAAACCACTATATGATTCATTTTAACAATGAAAGAAAACTCAACATTTAATATATTAAAATCAAACTAAATCCAAGTACAAAATTGGAAGACTAAAATATCAAAGTACATGTTGGAAGACTATAAAACATGAAGACTCAAAAAACAACTCCATGTTCCATGATACAACTCTAGAATATCCCAATTACTAATAATAACATTTAAAGATCTGTGATACTTTACCATTTTCAATGTCATGATTAAAAACCTCTACAAAAGAACCAAAGTGCCAAAAAGGGTGTTTACTGAAACTCTCTAGTTTATTTCAAAAATTAATTCTCTAATAATTCCACTAGTATTAAACAATTTAACACATTTATATCTAAAATTTTAGAAAAAAATATAAAACAGTTTAGATCAAAACATAAACAACTTCTTATAAAATAGTTTTCTAAAGATAACCACAATTTCCAAGGAAAGAAACAAAAAAATGTTATAAAACCATATCACAAGTTCTATTTTGGCATAACCATCCCAATACACAAAACCACACATTCTACCATGTATGGATCCTGGACCTCCCTATACTCATAATCCATGATTCATCATTTCAATAAGTCGTCAATTAGTGAAATACACTGACGGGGGTACTTCATGCCCATATTCATCCCAACCTTTTGATGGGGGTACTCCACGCATCCCAATGCATATGAACATATTCCAAAAAATCATTAAAAACCCATAAAACCCCCAATTTTCCTCAAACCCATATCAATAAACAATATATTTATTGATAACCATTTTGTACGATGAAACAAAACCAACCAAACATTTTAAAATCGTCATTTTAAAATTGAGGTACCAAATATACTTTCCAACCAAAACAACCCATTTCTTTATTTCCAAAATTATCACTCAATAGGGTTTTAAGTAAGAAATTATTCCCTATTTTACCACAAATTTGATGAAAAATAAACACTTTTAAATCAATCCATGATGTTCTATGTAGAGGAGTCGAGAGTGAAGCCACCTAACTTGAGAAATTGGTGAAAAGGATAATAAGTACTAAAAATGCCAATAAAATCGGGTTAAATATATTTTACCAGCATAATATATCTTAACCTATCAAGAAAACATGAAAAATGTAATCATATTTGGCAGAAAATATGTTATATCTAACCATATGGGAAATAGATCTAAAAACTAAGACTGATAAGAAGTGTATCTAAGAAAACCAGTCTAGAACTACCAATAACAAGGATTACCAAAGGAATATGACTTCAAATCACCAAGAGAAGACTTTATATTAATTTCCAGGTGATGGGTAGAGGTTCTACAACCTTTTAGAGGTAAAAATATGGAGTCAGGTCTATTTTGGGGGAAAACAGAGCATTAAAACACAATTTCAATCAAGATCCACTTTTTTTGGATCTATTTTTTTAAAGCGCATAGATTTTACACATGGTTAAGAGAAACATGAATAAAGTGTGTACCAAACACTACCTTTAGGATGAAACTCACATGGTTTCATGCATAATTATCAAACCATTAACTCGTCATGACAAAGACTGGTATATCAAGATGCATGATTTCTCCTTGTCTTTCGTGTGGTTTATAAAAATTGTGTTATGCCCATGTGCCTTCCCTTTAGCCCCTTTATCATTGTGAAATTTCTCTAATAAGTTTTTTCATATTTATTAAAAACCTTTCCCCAAACATGAACCTATAGAAGAACCCAAAAAACAAACTATGATTTCTCTAAACTTTCCCAAACATCACCAATTTACTTTACACACTTAAAAATAATAAAGAAAGTGTTGCATACATGAAACTGTGTGGTGATACATTAAAAGTGAAACATAAGTGATCTTAAAGTAATACAGAGAGCCATGGAATGATCAAAGTCATTACATTGATTATATATGATTTTATTAAATAATTTTACCAGAGCAAGTATGACCAGGGTTCGTGTTGGCTTGGTTAGTGCACATTCACTGTCGATATGATAAGTTATATTATTTGGTGAGAATTTACATTTTTATCATTCCATGAACTTATAAATACATGTGTACTTGTTTCAAAGAATAATTTGTGGTTTCATGTAGGTTTTATTCTCATATCCTGCACGAGCATTTTGGTTCCAATGCAGACTTTGTGATCAGGGATCCAAGGAAGAGAAAGGGCCCTGTAACAGGTGTCTGAGGAGGTTGGGGGATTGGATATAGATGCAACCATGGGGTAGAATTTGGATAACTATCATGACAAATTTATTAAATTATATATTCATTATCCTTTTTCATATTGTACTTCTACATTGGGGGGGTCCTTTGGATTATTCTACTATGAGTTGTCATGAAAATTGTTATATAAATTATTTGTATTATATTTCATTTTTTTGTTTATTTTTATAAAATTTATGTTGTATTATATTATGATGTATATGATTTCCATGGGTATAGTCTCCCTGAATTACATTAAATCGTTTTTACTAGTCAACATACTCTTGTATATGGGATGGCACGGATGAGGTTATGTGGATCTCTGAATCAAACTATGTGATTTTGGATTGGGGTGTTACATTGAATGTATCCTACTAGTCCTTTAGTGTTCTTAAATATCCTATTTTGGTCCAAATTATATAACTTCTTAATGAATCAAATAACCTAATAAATGTTTATAACACTTTTACTAATTAATCTTATTTTCATTTAACAAATTCCATGAGCTTTTTAAAGGATTTAAATTTTTCATCAATTAGAAAACCAAAATTATACCAGTTAAATTCATAATTTATGATTTTGGAGTAACCTTACTAGTAACAAAATTTTATAATAATTTATCCACATAAATTACTTTTTTTCTCAAATAGTCTTTTAAACCACTAAAACATTCACTAAAATATTATTTCTCAATCAAAATTTGTAAAAATGGTTCACATTTATACAATTATTTATAATCGAAGGACTCCAAAAATCTATCTCTATGCATTATTAGAATGTGTTTCTCATTTACATGCTATAATAAAACAATGGAAAAGGTATTTCATGTTACATTGAAATAAATTATCCTTATTATTAGGAATATTAAGGATTATATTATCTATATCCAAAATTTATAAATCATTAAATAATTTTATAAATCCATAAAACATTTCATTCACTTATTTAAAAACATTACATGTTTTTAATACATAAAACAATCTAATCAATTAAAAACTATACATATAAATCAAAATTAAATTTATGTATGTAAAATTGTAAAGGTTTTAAACTTCCAAATTTAATACATTTAGAATTTATAGATCATGTGTGCGAACTTACAATGAAATAAATCTTGTCTAGTTTCCAACACATTTATATTATTTTTATTCCCTAAATTCAATCCTATTTTTGAATATGTTTATAGTGGTACAAATTTTTGATTCACACCTAGTTTAAAATACCAATGATTCCAAACTGTTTAAGTTTATTTCTATAACATTTTCATACTTACTAGATGAATAATTCTTATTAAAAACACTTCTCAAAACAATATACTAATAAACTAAAATGTTGGTCAAATCATGATACCCCCAGTACAGAATGACTCGATATTGTCCATATTGATTGTGTTACAAGGCCTTAAGAAACCCTCAGCTTATACGAGATGGTTCCAACTAATAATGAGGGTATAAGGTGTTTCCATGGGGAGACTATACACTTATATTAGAGTAATAAAAATAAAAAATTAACCTAAAAACATCCATGATAATAATATAATAATAGTACGATGATGAAATAAACAAAAACTATATAATATCAAAATGTAAATATTGAAGAATATAATCTTACATCCCTACTTGTATCCCAATTTCATAATCTCATATTTAAATAATCAAAATAATAAAAATATAAGGAATCTTTACTACAATCCATGATCCTCAACACATCCCAGACTCCTAATTCTTCCCCGATATCTTAGTCAATAATGAAGCAATGTGTATATTACCAACACTAACCTACAAAATGTGATGGTTTCTTGTGTATTGAAGTTCTAGGGATGCCCGATTAGGGTGTGAGTACAACATAGTGGGGGAACCACTAATAGGGTCCCTAACATAACCATTCAAGTAGTATATCTACATGCGACAATTGAAAAATGAAATATTTAATACATAATAATAATAATAAAATAATTATCCTCAATCCTCATGTTCTATGGTCACACTCATGATCAACTATACCTTATTTGGAATGTTCCAAATGTATTATAACATGATACATATCCCTGAGGGGATATATGTCTTACCCCATGACCTTATGAACATTCCTACACCACGTGTAACACTATATCCTAAAAAGTATCCTAGGGATCCTAGATAGGGGCATGTTAAATCCCAGATCATAGGTAGTATCCTAGGTCACTCTTCATATCATTATCAAAAGTCAAATTTTATGGAGTACCCCATTATTATAATCATATTAAGATAAGAAGCTCGACCATAGGTATTATCCTTCGCATCTCATCATATCAAGATCTGAATCCAAATCCTAGATAGTATCGTAAGAATCTTATAATATCATGTGCATGAACTACATTCAAGGACATGACCTAGGAATACTTATAATCATGTGTAATAGTCAGATCCTAGGGGTACTATTAATCAATGGTTACCAAGAATAACTATTCAATCCTTGGTATATTAAGAATCTATAGTGATATTTCATATCATTGAGATTTTTTGCGTACTACGAATACATATTCATCCTCTGTAAAAGACAATTAATAGGTGTCTAAGGCATCTCACAATATCAGGAGTGAAACCAAAATCTAAATCATTCGCTGAATATTTTATTTTCATGTGTAAAACCCATATTCTAGGAATATTATAATAATAGGATCAGTTCTAGATCTAAAATATAATCCTAGGCATCCATTATCACAAAGAGTAACAACCAAATCCTATGGAGTATCCTTGGAATCCATGGCATCATGTGTAAATTCCAGATCTCAAAAAAACTACTAGATATCTCATTTTTTAAAACTCGATGTAAATACATCCCTATACTAATATCTCATACAATCATATGTAACCAATGTCCAACATCCTTCCCTTTTCACCTCTACAATAATAACATGGGTTGGAGGCCAAAGCTAACAATCAAACAGGGTTACTATATCTACATTGTCACACACCTTGTATCATTAGGATATAAGGTGACACTTGAAGTTGACCATATGTACCTCCTATCACTAACCCTCACCATGATAAATATGAAATAATGGAACCCACAAAATACATTTAGGAAAAACCATCACTAGAACCCCCAACATGGGCTCCAATATCACATTGTAATATCTTAGGACAAACTCATAACATAAAGATCATAATATCATGCAACACTATCAAAATAATGTTACATCCCCATATAAGTCATTAAAAATCCTTATGAACATTACTCAAAAGAGAAAGTTAAATGTGAATCTCACTTATAGAGTCATCCTATGTAAGTCCACTGACCCAACATATCTATAAATATAGTAAGTGTGTAACCACATAGATACTCATTTTCTAGTGGTTGAAGATACTTTCCCACTCTTTGTTCATTTATCCCAACATTTATAAGTTATCTCTAGGTCCCATTATGTCTTACTGGAAAAAAAAATCAGTCCAACACACTCCCCTATAAAGAGGTTTCTAATGGAACCTACATTGGGACTAGAATAATATTTTATTTTATTTCCTAATACCCCTAACGGTTTAGTCATATTAGGGGATACACTATTAAAATCAATCATATGGTTATTAGTGGCTGAAAAATCATAAAACTACAATGGGTAAAGCTTTACCCAAGACACATTCATCTATCTGTATTCATTTTATTTTGAATAAAACCTTTATTTAAATATAAGGTTGATCTCATATAGTGTAGAGGCCACATGTCATATTCACATAAAAAATCAATTTAGCAATTTTAGAAGTTTAGGTACTACCTATCATATTTTAATCTAATTCCTTTAAAATTAAGAATAGAAAATATCACTATATAGAATAACATTGTTATAACCAAAAGGGATAGGGTTTGGTCCATTTTAGACCTAAACCAGAACCTAATCTATACAAAATACCTAACACCTAACATTAATTCATATATAAATTTCATAAATTTTAATTTAAAACGCTATAAAATCCATAATGTGATATACCTTAATCAAAATATCTTACCACTACATGTGTTTTTAACCATTGGATGTCCACTATCCATGTTGATTAAAAGACCCATCGTATCAGAAATATTCCACCTTTCGTAGGTAGAATCAGAAATAAATCTATAGGCACATGCAACCAAAATTAGAGGAAACAAAAAATAATTGTAGGGAAAAGAGAAGAGGTTAGAGAACAATATTCAGTCACAAAAATATTTCCATCAAAATCACCCCATTCAATGAGGTTTCATGGAACAATGATGGAAGAGTCCCTACATAGTTCGATGTGCATGAGGGAGAAGAAAGGTGGGGTAAGGGATAAAAAAATATGGGAAAATGGAGTTTTTTTTAAATTTTAATGTAACTTGGGAGGATATAGTGTTTGGATATAAGGTTAGAAAAACTTTGTAGCTTGAATTTCCTAATAGCCACTATCTCACTTGGTTTTTCCACATTGTTCACCATTTGTGTAACCCTCAAAAACAAAGTCTATACCCTCAAATGGTTTGGCGACATAATTTACCAAACAATAATCCTACCCTGAAACTCTATCTACATAACATATTTGATTTATTGTATGGTATCTATAAAATGTTTCACTACTCCTATAGCTAGGACCACCTTATACGGTTCACTCACATTGTTTCCCCTAACAATGAGGTAATTGTGAAATAGGGTAAAACCGTTTTAAAAAAAATAAAATTATACTTGATTTCACAATATTTACATGACCAACAGAAAATCTTATTGGTAATTCATTGAGGTTTACAAACTTTTCATTGAGATGTTACAACTCATGGAATTTTAATAAAAATCTCATTTCTCAAAATAACTCACAATGCCAAAACATTCAAATTTCCCCTAATCTTCACAACATATAAAACCATGTGTCAAATCAAACTCCACACCCTAGAAATTATCATCAATGATAAAACTCAGTGTTAGTTCAATAATAAATATTGACCAACATCAATAATTAATTGGTAGTAGAATAATTATGTTTTGATGTAGAACATCAAACAAACATCATTTTCACAACTCAAACATCAATGAACATTATTTATCAAAACCTAAGTTACCCTCTTTCTCTATCCCTAATTTATCCTGATCCATGGTTCTCTTGTCATCTAAATCACCTTCTTAAAATGAATTCCTAATATATCAATGACACTCTTAGTGTATTTTGCCTCTCATTTCACTCATTATCATATAAAAACACTATGTTGTCCTCTTTTGGTTTATTTTTTCCAAAAACACTCCTTCACACCTGCTAATTTGTTATCAAAAATTTTGATCATTTTTATTAACTCCCAAGTCCATCCAATAATTATCAAAACACCCATACCAAAGTTCATATTGGATACATAGTGTAATTATATGGTAGGACCACCAACCAAATAAATCAGTCCATATACTCTCACCTCAGGCATCGATATATCTCTAATATCACACACACATAGATCACAACAAATCCCATCCTGATTCTAATATATACATAATCTTCATCCAATATAACATCTAACCCTCAAACCTTTCAGTCATTAATGAATTAGAAAAATTTATATTTATTTATAGACTAGTAACTTAATTCCATTTGGGAAGTCTAATGATTGGTCACATCACACAAATGAACCAACCCAAACTATAGTTATTCCTCCATTACCGATTAATTATCAATAATTTCAAGTAATTACTAGACATTGAAATCCTACTCATACTTGAGGGTTAATTAGGAACATCAATATCCACTATTTTCTATATCAATAAAAATTTATTACTCTTTATCTATTGAAATTCCCTAAAAAACAATGGACACGCCCTCTAACCTCTTTTGGTGGACTCCCCGAAGTTAAATTTTCTTTACGACACTCTTAAAGCAGAACCTTAATAGGTTCCTTTATCACATGTGTGTTGCTCCTCTTGTTATATTCACATTTATCATTATAACCACAAATAAAATCCACCCACGGTTTCAAGATCATACATTATAGAGGAAACACCTCCCTTACTCATCCAATATGACCCCCTGAGATTTTAGTGTGTATTAATTTTTGTAAATATATTTTTGAATTGTGTGTTATATATGAAACACTAAACTGAAGTGCAGAAATCATAATTATAAATCAATTTAAACCTTAATACATTATGAATATACAATGTTCAATAAAATAAATTGATACTCATTGGTAAATGATATAAGGTTCAAAACACTAAAGCTTTAAATGGTTCATTTTTCAATAAAAGAAATTATTTATATTTTTTATTTTCATTTAAAAGTAAATATTTGGATATTATAATCTTAATTTGATGAATTTAAATTCATTTTTTATTTCATTATATCAAAATTATATTAGGGTAAAAGTTTTTATTTATATAAATGATTAATTTTTGGTTGAATAATGAAAAAAAAATAGTTTTTACAACTACTATCACTTTTATGACATCATCGTGATATAATAATGAAATGAAAGTATGTGGAGCCTTCATGGTTGAAACAATATATATTTATTTAGTAAAATAGTAAATTTAAAAATTATTCTATTTAATTTACAAATACATATAGGACATTTTATAAAAAAGTGTCATTTTATTCTAATAAAAAAAACTATTTTTGATTATTTACATAAATTTATTGTTTAAAATGTTATATTAGGTTTTGGAATTGTTTTGATGTAAAATTACTATATATTTTTCTCATAAAATAAAAAATTTCATTAGGATAATTTCTATACATTTTTTTGTAAAATGATTTTTTATGCATAAAATAATATTTTTTGTAAACTTCTTTTTAATTACTTCTTTCATACTTATATTTAAATTAACTTTTACCCCTCTGGAAATTAAATCATAAAAAATTATTTCAATATTAGAAATCAATATATTAAAATTATTTAGTAAGTTATAATTTTTTTCTATTCATAAATACTTGTTACCATGGAAAATATTATTCATTATTGTAAAAATTAAAATGGCTAATTAAGGGGTTAAACTAAGATAAAAGACCAAAAGTATCTCTAAATTATGTTTAAATAAAACGGGATCAGTATATTTAGAAACACCATTTTCAAATAATGAAAATTATGTCCATTTCTATCAAAATTCCCATGAAAATTAAATTATAATTTTTTAATGTTAAGAACACATACAATATTTCTACTCCCCTCACTAATAAAAGGACCCCTTATATCCTAAATTCTTCGCACAATTTGAGAGAATTAACTCTAAAACTATCTAGAAAATAATTTTTTAAATATCAAAAACATGTATTACAGGTTAGAATCACAATAAAATACAATCTAATAAAGACTTAATTGTAGATCTAAAGTAGGATACCAAAGGAAGAGGTAATCATATTAACTGAGTCTATTCAACTTTATCTCTTCTTTTACCATGTCTAAATCATATATAAACATCTCATAATAAAAGAATAAATATATTTTTTATACATAAATTTTATCATATTTATGTAACAACCATTATTATCTACTTTAAATCTAAAAGAAAATGAAAACATCTCCCATTGTACATGTGGACAACTACCTCTATGAATTGATGTATTACATCTTTATTCACAACCTAATATTTATGTTTATAAAATGTTAATCGTGTTTTTTATAATTTAATTATATTATTTAAAAATTAATTATTTTAATTACTCTATACATCTAAATTATATAAAAAATTCCTAATATTTTAAGTTATTTGTATATTATGATAATGTTATAAAAGTTACATATTTAGAAACAATTTGTATTTTTCACTCTTCGCCTAAAATAAGTTACATCAGAAAAATAAAAAGAAAATTATACTACAATGATGCTAAAACATTAAATTTAAAATTATTTTCATTTTATAATTTTTCAATTCTTAAAATTATATATTTATCTTTTAAATTAAAAAAAAATATGAAGATTATATGCTTTTATTGAAAAATGTCAATTTATAACATTATTTTTTTTAATATTACTTCTTAACAATATCTAATTTAATAAATGATAATTATTTTAGTTCATATATTTAAACATACTATATTGTTATAATTATATTTTAGAATCAGTGTACATAATATATTTGAGTGTATTACACAATTATATAAAATTCTTATTTGAAAAAAAAATACACTTTTTAAAATCATTTATTTTCCTTCTAAATATATGCATTTTATATTGATTAATATTATTTTATATAATTGTGGTTTTATTATTAATATTTTTTTTATAATAATCATCTAATATTTCGCGGATCATTTTAATTCAATGTTGTGTGTAAAACGAGTTGTCAAAAATTATATTAATTTAAGGAAAAATATATTCTGAATCCTCTAGATGTTACACTCTCCTCCTAAAATAAATTTCATCTTCTAAATTTTAATTATCATTTAATAATAGGAATATCTAGAAATAAATAAAACATATACCTGTATGGAGATTTAATATATAAGGATATAAGAACCTTAATATCATAGGAAACAAATGGAATTTCACCTTTCAGTCATAATAAGAATAGACTAATATTCTCACTTCATTTATTAAATATGCTTACTTATATATGTCTTAAAAAAATTTATGGATATACCTTTCATAGATTCATCATTATGATCAACTTTTATAATATATAATAATTCTTAAATGGTTATTATTATATCAAAAATCACTTTAAATGATCATATGAATATGTACACTTAATCAAAAGTGTCTAAATTAAGCTTATAACTCTTTGTTTTAATCTAGGTTTTCCATGGTAATTTTTCATTTAGGTTTTCTGACATGACTAGTTCATATTATATTCAAATTATTTATAATTTTTTTGTAAATAAAAATGAATTAACCGATGTGTATCCCTTGAAGTATATAACTATGCAACATCCACGACCCGGATGCCACATAATAGGTTCCCCGAGCCCATTAGGTCGCATGGACTAAAGTGAATCTCCCTAAATTCTAGTGGCTTCTGACTAGAAGAAAGGGTATAGGGTTTGTTTGTGGGTAGACTATACCCTATTTACCAGAGTATAGCATAATAGATAAATATAAACATAGGTAAATATAGGAAGCAGTATAAGTAAATATAAGGTACAGTAGAAATAGGCAAGGATAACAATGACTAAAATAACATGAATGACATACAAGAATTCAACAACTGATAATGCTATGTCTTGTATATAGTAAGATTGAAAACATGGATACATGGTATTAATAATACATGAAAAACCCAATGTACAAAAAGGAAATACATAAAATATCTCTAACATCATGAGCCTCATCTCTGTAATCATTTACCAGCTCCGTCCTACCACAGTATAGAAAACAAGTGTCTAATGAATTATAATTCACTTCATCAACACCTACATACATGTAATCTTACCCAGGTACCATACAGTGCCTGGAGAGGGTGTGAGATAAATCTCAGTGGTCTATCACCAGCTGTGTCTATAACTTTTTTCCTATCTAATTTAAATGTAACAATGTGCAAGCATGCATATATAAAGTAAAGAAGTCAAATATAACTAAATACCTAAGTACCTTCTTCATCCATCAGCTAGTGTCTAAACATGTAACCAGTTCATTATTTGGTTTTTATCAGTTTATAAATAACTCACATGTTAAAAATAGTCGAGGTTCCAATATTTAATAAGGAAAGCTGTAATGATATTTAATAATGAATATCCAAGGTAAAAACCCAGGAAATGTAGACATCAAGATTCACCAACTTAGTAATTATTATATCCTGGATATTGTTAAGAGTGCAAAATAATGAGCACATCCTACTGCATTCCACAATAACATGCCTACCAAGTCCAATTATTTCATCCATGGTAAAATGGGGCTATGAAATGACTGGGCTTGATGGGAATTAACCATGGCACTTGCTTTGTCAATGTTAGATCCAAGGAGTGTATCTGATGCATATTGTAATATTATTGATGGGATCTTATGGTGTCATACTAGGAATCAAATAATAGTGAAGGATCAGGTTCCATGTGGGTCTCAACCAAAGCAAGCCGCATCCATGAATTGGAATGGGGTTCCCGATTTTTCAAGGTATTCCCGATAGAATCCAAGGAGATATTGAGTTAGAAAAATACTACTTTGATAATTAAGTCATATACAATTAATTAGGTTCAATCCATTACCTTTCATTAGTGTGAAAAAGATATTAAGCAGGAAACCATTTAATCAAGTCTTGATTAATAAATAAATCCATTTTGTTAAAGCCTTGTCTTTCATTAGTCTGACAAGTCCAAGTAGAATGAAACCATTCCTTTAATCAATTTAAGGAATTTTAAAAAATCAAGGCTAACTTCTCTACCTTCCAGTAACATGGTAAGTGTTTCGAAAGACATGAAACCTATTATTCAATTACATTTAAAGAGGCAAATTCATATAATTAGTATACTTTCCAATTTCAATTTAAAATTAATTATCAAATTGAACACATATATAAGGTGGGTCAAGTAGTGAGAATACATGGTACTTTACATTGTGAAATTCTAAATGTAAATCAATCCATATAATATATAAAAGATTACCCTTAAAAAGGTCAAGCCGAGACACACCAGAACAGCAGCTCAAACTTTTCAAAACACAAAAATGACAATAATGAGAAAATATAATACAAGGTATGGATGGATTTGTGGGTATAACCACTAAAAACTAATCACATATTTGTAATGATCATAATCATATGGTTCTAATTCTTGAAATAATTCCACGTAAATTCCATAAATGTCACTCGCTTATGTTGGTGGGCCCTGCATGACAATTCCAAAATCAACGAACTTGGGGGATAAGGTATAGACCACCCATCATAGGATTTTACAACTCTACTCATCTATTGTTAGCCTATAATAGATCTTTGAATAGACTAGATATGATAAAAAGGTACAAATGCATATATGTTGATAAATATTTCAAGAGTGAGAGAGATGAAGAATGGCAAAGAAGGACTCGAGTACTTATCGTTGAGCATCCAACCTGATTAAAATAAGATCCAAAGGATCCAAGATTAAGAATAGCTCTTAATCCATAGGATAGGCCTTTAAAATATCAAATGTGGGATAAAATTGAGGTTCTACCTATAGAAAATAATATTAGGAAATAAGGGGGGATTAAATAGATCATTAAGTGTAAAAATATAAAATTGCCAAAAAATATATCTTATACACAGTTTGACAACACAATTTTCCAAAAAGTGCACTAACCATTAAATGGTACATAGAGAAAGGGACATATTTCATGGTTAGCCTGCACAATTAAGACAATTGTGCACCAACCATGTAAGATGGCTCAGCCTGAAAATGTAACCTATCCACATGGTTAGATCTATTTGTCCCCCAAACCCATATGGTTTCCTCTGACCATGGTACATTCCTAGTTTTCCCCAAAAGAAGGGTTCTAGGCTCAGAATAATCCCTATACACCTTTTGGACCTTTTCTAGCTCATTAGAAATCCATATTACGTCCAAAAGAAATAATTAGACTGAAATTTAAAGGATCCACAACTGAGTTAAAAATCATGTTCTTACCATCTAGGTGTGAGCTCTTTGGTCCGCCCATCATATTCTAGAATAAATATTGATTTGTTACTAACCATCCATTTGAGGTTGATTACCCTTGTACATATTTACCCTTGTCATATCCACTATCCACTATCCAAATCAGGTCTTTAGAAGAACCAAAACATATCAAATTTATCAAAACATATAGATATTATCATATACTTAGATTTTTCAATTAAACTTATCCCTAGGGATTTTACTATGTTTATATTATCCCAATAACTAAAATATTAATTATTACATCAAATATCCTAAATGGTACATTATTCTATTGAAATTATGATTGACCCTAACATATAACCCTTTAATAACATGTATAACTATAATTTTATATGCAACCACTAATAACATATTGTACAAAGTTATTTAAATCCTAATCTAATACCAACTACGATGCCCCATATATGTGAATGTCTCATTATTACATGACTTAAATAAAATATATCAATATAATATATTCCCATTATATTTTAGGTATAGAGTTGTAGATAATTGGGAGAAAAAAATAACCAACAAAACCCATTCATTTTTAATAAGAAATCATTTTCACACTATATAACGAACCACTTAATCTATTACAAGATTTCAATATCTACCACCTTTTATCCACACTAGATAATCTTCAATACCATCATATATATTTATTTTCTTTATAACCTAGAGAAATTTAATCATAGTAAAGGGGAAATATCATATACTCATCAAGGGTAAATAAGAGAGAAAGAAATTAATGATCCTAATATAAAACAAGATGGGAATATGGTTTTAATTAGGATACATATGAAAATCATACCCAATAAAGAATAAATCATAAATCTTGGAATAAGTCATGGAATAACATGGAACTATTTTATATCAATTAGGAACAATAATAATTAAACATTTTAGGATCATAAAACAATAATATCTAATCATGGGAGTATGATATAAGAGTGCATCATATCTTTGAAAATAGGTATAAAAATTTAATGTAACATATCATGAAATTAAAAGGATCTTATAAAGGTGAAAGAATCATAATTATAGGTTCCATGTGAGCATATGCATTATTCTCTTTCCTTTGTAAAAAAACTCATTATTTCTTTCATTAATATGTGGGAAAATCCATTATGCCCACACAACTGTGAAAAAAACT
This sequence comes from Viscum album, assembly GCA_963277665.1. Taxonomy (NCBI): domain Eukaryota; kingdom Viridiplantae; phylum Streptophyta; class Magnoliopsida; order Santalales; family Viscaceae; genus Viscum; species Viscum album. The sequence goes on from OY728135.1 coordinate 1,204,646,473, forward strand.
CATTATATATAGGCTTTACTACATCATGAAGTATTGGTAATAATCAATGTATTATAGGGTGACATAGGAACCCCCAATGACCATCCATAAATATGTGTTCCATATAAAGTCAGTTGTCATCATATTGTATAAAACCTAGGGAAATAAAATGGTTTACATTTCCTTTTACAAATAGATTATTTTATGAAAACATTCATATTTCCCGCAATAAAAATGATAAACTTGTGGAATATAAATCTGTAGCCAGTGATAACAAATTACGTTATAGGTATACACCATTAAAATAAGTATATGGTATTTACACAAAATAGATAAAAGGTATATGGTTTAGTCAATAATTTCCCAAATCAATTAATTTATAGAATCTATTTGAACACTTGTAATTAAATGTAATGGAAAATAGGGTATTCCAAAAGGGAATTTATTAGATGAAATGTTATTCTAATTCACCGCGGTCAGCTAGGATAGAAAATTCTAGTGATGGATTTTAAATAGTCGAATCCTTCAAAACTGTAAAATATAATTTTCTGGGTAATTTTTTAAATATAATTTCGGAAAAAATAAAACCCTTTTTTTGATAAATTAGGAAAATGGAAGTGAAACCTTATAATAGTTTTTTGGAAATATTTTATACTTTTTCCAAAAATAAGCAGTTATAGGTCAAATTCAAAATAAATGTTTTAATAGAATTTAAAACTATTTACAATATTTAGTTTTTAAAATAATTCATCATAATGAAGTCCTAAAATATAGTATAAATATTGTCCAAAGTGAATTTGTAGTGGGAGATAAATCAAATAGTCAGTAATGGAAAACCATTTTAATATTCTAAAATATATTCATCAAAAGACGCATTATAAAGAGGGATAAAATCATAATTATTAATGGATGAAAATATAAATGTAAAAGGTTACATGAGATAACACATAAATGGGTATTAAAAATTAAAAGATAAACTTTTTTGGAATGGAAAATATGGAAAAGGATGGTAAACATTCATTACTGAATATGAGAATTACTCTCAATAAGGATATTCTTCTTGGGAAGAGAATTTTATCAGGGTAAAATATTTGAATTTAATGGTAATTTTACACTAGATAGTAAGATAATGTGACATGAAATAAACTATTAGGTTGGAATAAACTATTCTTGTAAGAAATAAGTTCAAAAGGATGCATTATAACACAACTAAGGGAGTTTATTTATCAAAAACCCTCAAAACATTAGTATCTTTTGAATTGAAATGCATATAAAGATAGAACATGGTATGGATCTCAAACCCCATTGAATTAAATTATTATGGTGAGATAAATTAATTGGGATGTAATCACACCATATTAAAAATATCATAGTCTATAATAATAAATAATTCTTTTTAAATTGAATTTGAGACAAAAATCCCTTTTCTTGTTTCCCTAATTAATCGAATGAACTCAAAGCCCCTGTATAAAAGTCATAAATATCATAATATTATATTTTATATCCTTTTTCAAATAAATTTCTCTTTATATAATTCATTTATGATAATTTATTTTGAATATATTTTTTGTTATAGTGTATTTGTTACAATTTGGTGTAGGTAACTTGAAGGGTTTGTTAATTTCTTTATGATGTCGATTATAGTACCCGTTCCTTGATAAAAATTATATAAATAATATAAAATTTAATGTATTGAATAAATAACATATATTTATTTATAAATCTATTATATAATTCAAAAATTATTGTAGCCATGTTGTGTGAAACTGGATTTGGTGTCGGTGGATTTCTATAATTTTAGTGATCGTAGATGATATATTAATAATAAGTTGAATAATTAATATAAAAATTTAAAAAATATAAACAAATATTTATGTTTTTATTAACTTATAATAATATAATTATTTAATTTACATTATTTATCAATGATAAGGTTTTATAGAATCATTCATATAGCTGGCTAAACCGACCAAAATAAAAACAAGCTATGTACTCACGGGTGAATATGGTTAAGGTAGTTTATAATATCCCTATAACAAAATAATATTTATTTTATTTAAATTTATAATGTTGGTGAGTCTTGTTAGAATAGTTCTCTTATGAATAATGGATATCCTGATGTAAAACAAAAAATGTTACTTCGTAGAGGCAGTAGTCCCCCCTTATGCATGATTAATGTCATCATTTCTCAATTAATGAGAGGGGATGAGGGTAGATAATAAATTTTATTTTCATAATAATAAATAAGTTATATAAATAATATTTATACATCAATATAATTATTAAAACTTTCCATGATAAGAAGTGGTGAAAAAATGATGATGTCTCTTCATGGAGGCGGCAGTCTGTACGTACACATGATCGACATTTGTTTGTTTTTAAAAGTTAATGGGAAGGAATAAATATTATTTCTTCCATTAATATAATAAAAATTGTACTATTTTTATTATATTACTATTTTTATTATAGGTATGTAAAGTAAATATTAAGAAGAAATAGTTAAGGATTATGTAATACTAATGTTGGGACTTTGAACTTTCTCTTGAATGTCTCCTTGAAAATGAAGGGCTTAGGCATGACCATGGGATTTAATATATTCAATGTAATTATTCTTGTGTAATATTATGTATTTTTTCATGGAAATGTCTAAGTGATATTAGATATATTAAATGTTGGAAGTGATCCCCTTTTATAAGTAAATAATGGAGAACTTTTATGAGTACCCATTATTATTCAATAAGGGAATGACATTATTCAAGTGTAAATGGATCAAAAAGTGAGAAATAATGGTGTGAGAGGTGATATTGGGTAAATAAATCATCATAGGATAATTTAAGAACATGTTTTATATATTATTTTATTTCATTTGTTCATATATTTTTTCTTTTACCTTTTTTTTATATCATGGTAAGTATATTTCACTCACGTAACTGATGTTTTTTTTAAAATATAAAATTAAACATCCTAAAAAATTATTTTTGAATAAAATATTTTCCCCATTTACTATGATTCAATTTCTAAATATTAAAAATTTAACATTTAAATTAAAATTGACAATGTACAGGAAAATAGTTTCGAAAAATGAATTCTTGTTCATTAAGTTATCCTAACATTATTTACTATTGATTACCAATTATATATGTGTTAATATATTTATATATTTGTTTAAAAATAATACTAGAGTAATTATTAAAGATATATTAATTTAATTTTCTAGATAATATTTACATAATGTTAATAAAAAAATTAATTAAAAAAATAACAGTTTCACAATTATCGTGATAATTAAATCTATTCTTAGTAATCTCATGTTTATTATAAAAAGGAAATTAAACTAATAAAATAATATTAACATGTTGATTTAAAATATTAAATACATTTTATTATATTTAATTTCTAAAATTTATTTATTGAAACATTAGTGTAATCACATAAGAATAGTTTTTAATGGGAAATATTAATTGAGTTTCCAAATTTCTTATAATACTAAGATAATTTACATATTATAAATTTAAAATATTTGTAAGTTTTATATAATAATAATTTTTACATTTTTATATGTGGTGAATTTAATTTATAATGTTAAATTAGACAATAATTTAAAAATAATTATTTCAAGAAATAAAACATATTTAATATTAATACTTTTTTTTAATTATAATCATTTAAAAAATATTAGTATCATTTTATTTACAAGTGGAATAATTTTTATTCTATTTTTATTAATAATAATCATCTAATATGTCAAAACTGATTTTAGTTCAGTTTTACATCTAAAAAATGTTATCAAGCATAGTGTTAATTAAGAGAAAAATGTATACTAGAATCTCATATTACTAAACAAATCCTGAGCAATGTGGTTGGAAAATACCCACTAAATTAAAACATGCCTAAAACATATTTCTTTCCACAAAAATTCTAATTTTAAGAAATAACTATAACTCAAAGGGGAATAATGAATTATACTTGAGTATTATATTTCATGATAAATATAAGAACGTTCTTTATATAAAATAATAATAAAACTAAATTTGTTATTCATGGTCATAGAGTGTGTCATATAAAGTATAATTCTAAGGTAAAGGGATTCATAACTAAATTTCATTTCATTAGGATATATCGCCTCTCTATTTATTATTTTATTACAATATTATGTGTTTTATGACCAATAATTGGTTTCGGATATACATCAACTTGTTTTATTTGTATTAAAATTTGTTTCAAATAATCACATCACTACTTTTTTCTTACATTAAATGTTATGATATTTAAAAGTGTTTTTTTGTCTCAATTATAATGTAATGTTACAATTCCCATGTTTTGAAAAGATATTTATTTTAAATGGTCTAATTATTTCTCCGTGAAAATATTTTGACAGAATTATTGATGTAATTAAATGGATTTACATAACAATAGCATATTCTTTATTTCAATGAGTATTGATACAAGTTTTATAAAAACAATTAACGGTTCTTTATCTTAATATTCTTCCCTTGATAAATATACAATGTTATTCACCTATTTTATTTTATGGGTTGTATATTATTCATATTTTACATATTATTTAAGGAATTTATTTATAATCATGTTATTTAAAGTTCCTTCTCAAGTCCATTCTTTCAAAGTTTTTATTGACTTTAAAAGTTAGGAGGCATTCTATTTTAAATCATTACTAAAAAAAGTATCATGTTCACTTACCAAAATCATTTTCTTCCATTCCCATTTTATTTATTATGAATAAGAACTATTTTATTTTCTAAACTAAATATTTTTTAAAGCTATCTTTTGTGGTCTTTGACATTTCATTAAATTCATTTGAAAATAAATTTTATTAATTTTTTTCCTTGGAAAACTTTTGACTATCTTTACATAAATGTTAAAATATATTTTTTAATGTATATCACTTCAATTAAGTATACCGTAAAGATGCCCTTTTTTAATTATCATGCTTTAGTTCATTGTTTTCATTTTTTCAAATTCTATTTCTTGTTATTTTATTAAACAAATTCATAAATTTCAATATCCTTTATAATTTATTATTCTACACTAGGGATATGTTAGTGTTATATCATCCACCTTATTTATATGGATATATTATAATGATAACATAAAGAAGTTTTCTTTATTTCATTTATTTCACATGGGTTTATTGATCTATAAAAGAATTAGAAATTTTTCAAGAGTTTCATAGTGAAAAATAGCATGCTTCTAATTTATTTCAAAATTATAGTGCATGGTAATTTTATGTAATGAAGGTTTTGTTTTATATATACCCCCAACACATTGGGTAATTATATGTTCTGAAGGGGATATGTGTTGGAATTAACTAGGTATGTTATGACATTGTAAGTGTTCTTATGAGGGTGATTATATGTGATTTTTCCAAAGATAACTACATGGTTTTTATATAATTTCTAGGAATTTTATTGGTTTTATTGAAAAAAAAGATGGTTTAATGTGGCTCATTATTATTGACTCATATTACATTTTTCTTATGTTATAACAAATATTTATTCCATTATTTGTGATTTAAAAACATATTTTTTGGGTATAAACCACTTAGTGTTTTCACATCAATTATATTCTTGTAGCCTGATTCTCATTGGATGCTCACTTATAATCTTCATTTGTTAAAGAATATTTTTATCCATACTAAGAATTTGATATCACCCTTCAAATGCTTCAATAAATCCATGTTATAACTAATAGTACAATATACATAATGTTTAAAAATGTATTAGGTGGGTATAATTTTATGGGAGAGCTTAAATACATATTTTTGAATAAACATGTATGCGTATAATGGGAAAAATTCATGTTTGGATGGAAAGACAAGGGTCTTGTTACATAAATGGTTTGTTACTGGTTCCCAAAAACACTATACCTAAAATGTTCTTGGCTATATAAGTGACACAATCATATATTTTGATAATGAATTTATTAATGGTTAAAATTTATTCCCATCTATTGATATCAAAACATGTATACAAATAATTTCTTTTAACCACTCGATCTGGGTGTACGAGTCTCGGGTGTCACAGTAGGTATCAGATCAAGGGTTTAAATAACTTTAGTAGTAATGAAGTTATCAGATGGGTATATTTTAAGAGTTTTTATACCATTATGGGTAAATAATCCTATATTTTATCATGAATTTAAATGTATAAAATCCCTTTTAAGGTTTTATGGGATGGTATTTTAAGGTGAATAATGATATTATGGGTGATTTTTATTAGTTTTTAATATAATATTGAGTTATAAGTAACAATTATATCAAACATGTGATTTAGTTATTTAGGAAAATTATTATTTGGTAAATAATATTAAATACTCAAATGATCTTGATGGGTAATATGTTTTCTTATATAATAGTGCATATGGTTAATTGGGGTAAAATATTTTTTTGAAACATGTAAAGACTCGGTAATTCCATGTAATTTTTTAAATTATATGGGAATATTACGAGTCCATAAAAATTTATAGCACATGACTATTAGGCTCGATGATCTCGAAATGAATTTCTGAACATTTCTTCAGGTATGTTCAGTAAACATGCGAGAGAGTTTTTTTTAACTTTTGAACCAGTTATTGAAATTGAAAACAAAGTACACTTTTGAACTCGCAACACCAGTTTTCACTTAAGGATAATTTCACCACGGCTACAGTTATATTAGGGTGAAAGTTAGTTTTTGTGTTTTTCGTGAAAGAATAAAATTAAATAATTATGTTTAACATTTTTTTGTTGGACCCCCCCCCCCAATGAAGATTTTATGGAGGTGGGGACCACCTAAACTAAAAACCTCCAACTTCTTGTTATGGTGGTGGGGACGAACTGAGCCTAAACCCCCATTTTGAATTACTAAAGGTGGGGACCACCAGAATCCTCATAAAGAGAGAAACCCTTAAACTTCCTCTTTAGTGTGGGTAAGTCTCTTGAAGTTCCTTCAAATTAATTTTTCCACACCAATTTAATTTAATGTGTCTACAATTTAATTTGAAAACATAATTTAATTGGGGTTGTCTCCTCACTTGTTTTTTGTTGGGAGAAATCATTGGAGAAATGGAGGATGTTGGAGGATCATTCTCTCCCAAAAAAGAATGCACCTTTATTCTCTAATGAAGGACTTCTCCTCCAAACAAAAAATTTTATCTTCATAATAAATGTTCTTAGGAGCCAAGAGAGAGGATGACACGCAAGATGGGATCAGAGGCATGTGGTGGGCATGACGAACATTGATATCTTCAACTTATTTCTCATGATATCATTAATGAACCTCTGAGGTAGGGATTGTTGTTTGAATTTCCCCATTACAAATTTTTGGAAATTGTTTCTGATTTAAGAAACAGTTGTGAACCGCTTTCTACAGCTCTAACGTGAAGGGTACGGTCCAAACAAACATGGACTGATTGCTCTGCAAACCCTTGTGTTTTTATGAAATCTCTACAATAGAGTAAGACAGAAACCAGAGGTCGGCCACATGATGAGGGCGGCGACGTGCATCCGCGCCGCTCGGTGAACAAGGAGCCGCGGCTTGTGTCGCGGTAACGAATGGAGGCCGGCCAGCCGAGCCGGACATCGGAGAAAGCGTGGTGCACGGCCACACTGCATGTAGAATGGGTTGGCCATTCGACCAGCCGTAGTGGCCCACCACTAAAACACAGCCCCCGCGCCACCCCATAGCCCCTCCCCCGACTCGCGGCCCCCAAACCACGTCGCGGCCCTTGCTCCCCTCGACGTCCCCCGCGCCGCACCGTGGCCCAAACGCAGCCCCGTAGCCTCCTCACCACCCCACGACCATCGCACCGCCCCACATGCCTCAACCCACCCCACAACACCTATGCCATACCGCGGCCCTCGCCCCGCCCCACGGCCTCCGCACTGCCCCGTAGCCACCGCGGCTTCCCTGTCTCCAAGCCGGGTCGCCCAGCACTTGTCAAGCCTGAACCAGCGGGTCAGGCCACCCAGTGCGCTGGACCGTACCCAACGGGTCAGTCCGTGTCAATCCAAACTGGGTCGTCCCATTCCAGGTCAGGCCGGGTCAGTCCAACCGGGCCAGACCGGACCCTGACCAGTTTCAACCCTTCACACTCTTTTGGCCAGAATATTGGCATCAGGTGTCAGTTTGACGAACTGTCTGTGATCCTAGAAACCATGAAGGGATACCATCCTTTTAGTATACCCCAGATGATTTATGGATATAGTTGATGTAAGGTCGGGTTGGATCGTGCATGAATCCAACCAGGACCTCAGGACTAAAAGGCTAATAACTTACAGACCAGGTGTCTGATTGATGCAATGTATGTTACGTTGAGACCCCTTTGATGTGGAGGACCATTAGGATACTTCTTAATTGGAGTTTGTGGATGTTTTAGTATTTAATATTGGCTTGAGGAGACGATCCTACTGGATATGAGAAAGCTTAGTGCGGGAACCCTAAAGCTGGGTATGACGATGTACTAGGATCATGTGTGGGTCTGACGACGTACTAATGATGTATTGTGATCCTGTGTGGGTCTGACGACGTACTGACGATGTTCTAGCATCATGTGTGGGCCTGACGATGTACCATAACATGTATTAGGTTCCTGTGTGGGTCTGACAATGTACCAGAGCATGTACTAGGATCTTGTGTGGGGATAACGATGTACTAGAGCATGTTCTAGGATCCTATGTGTGTATGACGTACCAGATCATGTCCTTGGATCCTGTTTTGGTTAAACAATGTACCAGAGCATCTACTAGGATCTTGTGTGGGTCTGACGATGTACCAGAGCATGTACTAGGATTTTGTTTGGGTCTGAAGAAGTACCGAAAATGTACTAGGATCTGGTGTGGGTCTCACGACGTACTGGTGATGACTATGATCTTTTGTGGGACTGATGATGTTCTACGATCCTATGTGGGTCTAATGATGATTTAGGATCCTTCGTGGTTCTGCCTCTTAATAGAGTAAGATGAATTAGTAGTTACATCTAATCATCTCTACTAATGTACCTGTGTTATACCCAGTATGAGCGAAGTACTTACCTTCATGGTATTATTTTCTTTATTGAAAAGTTGAGCTTTGGGATAATGAGTTGGTCCTTGTGTTTCCTCGTGATTTAGATGGGTTTACTTGATAACTTATGTATATGTATGGGCATATACCTATGTAGGGATATCGGTTGATTCTTTCATTGTGTTTTAACCTTTGTAGAATTTGTGAGACCTTTAGGGTCTTGAGGTCCCTAATGAGTATCGTTATACTCACTCCTGCATGGGACATGCCCGCACCTTGTTTTGCTTGATGCAGATGACGGATAGCTATGACTGAGGACAAGTGTACTAGGACTGGATGTAGCTCGGAGGTGGAATTAGACGAGGCGTACTGCAGATACGATCGTTCGAGATCTATACCTACCATTCAATTAAGATCCTTGGAGGGTGTTCACAGAAGTTGTTTGGTTTACTTGTACCTCCCAGTTTATGTGTACCTCCCATTTTACTTGTACTTTTCAGTTTTCTTGTACTTTATAGTGGGGCTTGTATTCGGGCCACTTTTTCTTTCAATACACACTATTTTAAATTTACAGTTAACTTGTGTTCGAATCTTGTTTTGTGCTTGGTTTTCTGTGTTTACATGTTATAAAGGCAATGTCTTCCATGTTTTAGGTAATACTCATTTCGGTGTTAGTCTCCAGCCCCTGGCCTTTGGAAGGCAAGCTTGTGGTAGTCACAGGACGGGCCCTGGGGGATGGGTCATGACAGATTGGTATCAGAGGAGTTTGTTCTACCATAGAACATTGGAACTTGATCTTTTAACAGAAATAGTGTTAAGTGTATTGAGTGTGGTTATCAGTTTAGGGAATCTAGTGTTGGTGCGGTAGCCGACGTATCCATACACCAAGACCCTGACATCTGATTTCAGACTCAATGCATGAAAACACTGATTGCATGTGTGTTTTTAAGAGTTTTCTTTGTGATCTATTTGAGAGATCCCATCAGGTATAACTTATTGACCATGGAACACCTGTTTCTTTTTAGGATTCCTCTATGCAGACAACTAGCTAGGGTTCCGAATATAGTATGCACTAATACCCACCAAGCGACGAGGCCTCGGTGTAGGGACCTCTTCTAGTAGAGGAACTAGTGGAGGCCCCAGCGGTACCATTACATGTTGGGCCACCAATGCCACCATCCTCAGCAGTATAGGGTGCACGCCTCTTGAGTGTGTTGCACGAGTTCCAGTGCTAGAGGCCACCCATGCTCAGGGAAGAGACAGACCCACATGCGGCTGAGGATTGGATGGAGGCCGTAGTGAGAGTCTTCTGACTGATAGGGACACCAGCTGATCTCATGGTGATCCTTGCTTCCAATATTCTACAGGAAGCAATAGGCAGATATTGTAGGTTGATGCTCCATGTTCCTGATGAGGTGACCCTTCTCTGGGCAGACTTCGAGCGCCTATTTCAGGCATAGTTTGTCCCATCGACTCTTCATGCAGTGCACATACTGGAGCTTCTTCATGTACATGAGGGTAGCATAACTATGGATCAATACTCAGCGAGGTTCACTGCCCTCTCATTCTACTCCAATGATATGGTATAAGACTAATTCTTCAGGGCTCGGACCTTTGAGCATGGACTCAGGCGGGAGATTAGGGAAACTATGAACTCATTCAGAATCCCGACGCAGGAAGGGGTGTTAGAGAGAGCCCTCTTAGTAGAGAGTTTCCTTGCTGAGTAGTCACTAGCAGCAAGACCCACCACTGAACGACATGTAGTAGAGTCTTCTACAGCTGGCAGCAGTCAGATGTCACAGAGGTATAAAAGGACAAAACATATAGGTGGACGACTGCTTGAATTAGGATTAGTTGTGTGGGGCACCAGATATAGAGCCAATCATGTGAGTGGAAGGAAGTGTTTCACATGCGGCAACCAAGGTCACATGGCTCATGACTATCTGACACCCCATATGTATTATCAGAAGATGGTCGAGGGACCACCCAGACAGAGACAGAGGTTCGACCGAAGAGGTCCGCAGGGAGCAGGCAGACGAGGTAGAGGAGATGGTCATGCAACTGGCGGTGGATGATGATGCAATATGTTACCTCCACCACCACTAGGTGATCCACCCCAACCATAGGGAGTAGGAGGACAGGGGTGAGCTCAGCTCCAAGTAGCTGACACCTTTGATCACGGTGTGTCGGAGATGATACAAGTTATGATCTATGTCTACTTCACCTTAGCTGCAATTCTTATAGACATAGGTGTTAGTAATTATTTTATTTCCACTACCCTCTTTCAGAGCTCATAGATTCCGAAGGAGCTGTTGGATCAATCCTTATGGATAGATACTTCTCTGGGATTGGATTCGACGATTACCCACTGGTTCAGGTAGTGTGAGCTTACTCAAGGAGGCGAGAGCTTCGGCTAGGATCTCCTAGTAGTGGTGTCGAGGCCTTACGACATCATCTTTGGTATGGACTGGTTATCTAGATTCCATGCTCAAATTTACTATATTAGGCACAGAGTGTGTGTGTCTTCATGGATGGGACCATTTTTACCTTCATCGGAGAGAAGGGAGCCTTTGCTGCGCAGGATGGACTTACCCGGAAGAGAGTGTTGCCAATCACTCATCAGTTGGCTAGCCTTACCCTCAGAGCAGTTGATGTGGTGAGTCCGATTTATCCTGTAGTGGTGGATCAGTACATGGATGTCTTCCCTGATGATGTTCTAGGTCTACCACCTCACAGAGAGGTATACTTTTACATTTACTTGTACCCCGAGATGACACTGATATCTACACCAGCGTATCGAACGGCTCCCGCAGAGCTTCATGGGCAACGGGTAAGTTGGAGGACTTACAAGGGAAAGGTTTCAACTAGCCCAGTGTTTCCCCTAGGGAAGCCCTGATTCTGTTTACCAAGAAGGAAAATGGGAGCTTGAGACTTTTTTTCGACTATCGGCACCTGAACCAAGTGACCGTGAAGAACAAGTACCCACTCCCGATAATTGACTACCTCTTAGATCAGCTGAAGGGAGCACGGTGGTTCTCGAAGATAGACCTTAGGTGAGGCTATCACCAGCTCAGGGTGTAAGATGAGGATGTGCAGAAGCCATATTTTAGATGTTAGTATGGCCATTATTAGTTCTTGGTTATTCCATTTGGTATGACCAATGCTCCAGCAGTGTCCATGGGACTCATGAACAGGATCTTCCAGCTATACCTTGATCACTTTTTCGTGGTCTTAATCAACGGTAGTCTGATCTACTCGGCTACTGAGGAGGAGCATGCCTATCATTTGTAGATAGTTCTGGACACACTCTGAGAGCACTAGATTTATGTTAAGCTCTAGAAGTATCAATTCTAGATCTGAGAGGTTCACTTTCCAGGACCTGTCATCTCGGAGGGAGGATTTGCGGTGGATCCAGCGAATATTGAGGCGGTACTTTCTTGGGAGCCACCCAGGAGTGTAATGGAGGTACAGAGATTCTTGGGTTTGGCTGGATACTACCATAGGTTTGTGGCATATTTATCCATAGTTGCAGCACCTCTATCAGCATTGATGAATAATGGGAAACCCTTCGTTTGGTCAGAGAGATGCCAGTAGATTTTCCAGCAGCTGAGGCAGAGGCTGACTAGTGCCGCCATCTTGAGGCTGTCGGAGGAGGGCGTAGGTACGTAGTCTACTGCGACGTATCAGGGACCGGGCTCGAATGTTTCCTGGTGTTGGAGTGAGCAGTGTTCACATATGGTTCTCGACATCTAAGAGAACATGACCAGAACTACGCTTCCCATGACCTAGAGTTAGCAGTAGTGGTCTTCGCCTTGAAGATGTGGTTACCTTACTTGATGGGTGAATGTTTTACAGTCTACTCTGCTTACAAGAGTATCATGTATATCATCTCTACGAAGGACCTGAACCTGAGATTGAGACGTTGGATTGAGTTCCTCCAGGACTATGACTTCAAGATAGTTTATACTCCTGGGAAAGGAAACGTAGTAGTAGATGCACTCAACAAGAGATCTAGTATATAGCTGTTGGGTGAGGTAACGGAGCAGCTAGCCGCTTTGTGGATATCCTTTGTGGAATGAGATGGAGCATCTTTCCTTCAGTCTCTTACTATCACTCCCACACTTCTTCAGTGATTCAGGGAGGCATAGCATGAGGACAATGACTGTGAGGCTCAATGTGCTCAGATATCCACAAGACGAGCACTTGATGGATTTTCTAACAGTGGGGATCATGTCATCCTCTTCAGAGGACGTACCCTGGTACCAGTTTCACTTTAAGAAGAAGTGTTGAGGGAGTTCCACAAAACCCCTCTAGCAGTACATCTAGGAGTGGTGATTATGTACCAGGATCTCCGAGGACAGCACTGGTTGCTAGGAATGAAGAAAGCAGTTACAGAGTTTATCATGCTTTTGAAGCCTTATCTCCATGTTCAGAGTAATGAAATTTTGGCTTGTACAGCTTCTCCTTTGAGGACTGGACTACCTTCTACTACATATCCTTCTTCATACACCTCTTTTAATCCAGTGACTATGTTTCTTTCTCAGAATCTATGTCAGATCTGAATTATCATTATTGAGAAACCTTTTCCTTGGTCTTCCACAAGAGCTACGCTTGCACCTTCTATCATTGAAGGAGTAACACTACCTTCCTTAACCACTTCTTCTTCCACTTCCACTTCTACACCTATTGCTTCCCCAATTGATAAAGGACATGTGAAGTTAGTAGACTCTACCATGAAGTGAATGTTTATTTTTTAGTGATATCTTTGATTTTATTTCTTTCTTGTAAGGGACTTTATCTTTTTATTCAATGGAACATGGCCTGCTGTTGTTTCATCACTTATTATTTTAATTTTCTCATTAATGTTTTCTCTTTCTCCCACTTCTCTTTTTGATAATCCCAAAAGTGGTTGAAATATTACAAAGGTGTTTAAATAGGATTACATATCAACATTCATACTCTATGGGGGATAAATAACAAGGACTCCTCATAAGGAAATGTAATTACCCTTAATTCTATTTATTACATATCTTCTTTAATATATTGATATGATAAGTAATCTGTTTATTTATTTCTAAAATATTTGACTTATAAATGACATGATTTTTTATCATCATAAATGGGGATATTTTTAGACTCCTCGTGTTTTAATGTTCCCAAGTATTGTTTGGAGATCTTTGGAATCATCATGTTTTAATGCTTACAAATAATGTTTTGAGATTATTGGGATCATGATGTTTTAATTCTTAAGAATAATGTTTGAATCTTTTATACTATGAATAATCATTCTCTGTCATGTTTTAGTCTTATTACGATTAATCTTAATCCATTCTCTGAGTATTTATTCTTAATATTACTTATAAATATTTGGCTAACTCTGTGTAACCATAAACATGCTACCGGTTCTAGATTTTCATAAATTCTATGAAACCAAAAGCATACTATCAGTTCTATATTTTCAAAAAGGACCTGACACTGCTACTAGTTCCAAGACACTGTAACAAGACACCATTCCGAATTTCAACAATATAAAAGTCACCATTTCCCTGATACTGTAATCATGCTACCAGTTCTATAATTCAAAAAGGATAAGACACTATAAATTTTCTACTAATTCCAGATCTCACCATGACAGTATCACCGTTAATGTCTCACAGTGACTGTCTCACAAAAACTATGACAATGTTCCAGACGTAACCATCTTTTCAGACATTCTTAATTAAATTGAAATTTTGTTTCTAACGGTCATATTTGAGTCAATTAATGAAATTGATATAATTATTGATCTTTTGAGGTTCTGTTAGAAAATTGTACGTGGTACAAGGTTTGGAGATTGTGTATTTTTTGGCTCCAACTCTAGAAACTGAAAAAAATAAATGTGTGGAACTGGATAAAATACACACAGTAGTGGAATTAATGCAAAAAAGAAAAGAAAAACCACACACGCTAGAAGACAACAAAGGTGGAAATTTAAATTATTATCAACTGTAAACATAGAATGACCTACAGTGATCCATCCTTAAATAATCCTTGTAGCAAGTCAAACAAGAAGAAGAACACCTCACTTCACTGAAAACTAGAACACTTATGTAACGAAAATCTGTTTTCAGAAGAGGACTGGAATGCTGCATCTACTGCATCCAAAGAGTCTAGAACTACTTTCCACATAACATAGAGCATTCCAAACTCTATCTTATTAAACCATGCTCTTTCTTTGTACTACTGTATTATTATTCAAGCAGTTTGTGGATTTGTATTAAAAACACACATTGTCTTCTACATCATACTGGAAGACACAAGATATCCACCTTCAAATATATTTTACACCTTGTTTCACCCATCTATAACTGTGGAAGAGTTCTTGTGTGACATGGCTGTTAGTTTTTCAATGTAGAACAATATAAGTGTTCTTGTAACCGGGAGAGTCTTATGCAATATTGTTAACACCGATCTAGGGTGTGGATCAAAGATTTATATATATATTTCTTGGGGGATGGTGATCACCAAGTTGATTGAATTAGGTCTCGGCCTGAGACCAAAAAACTTTTTTTACTTATTGTGTCTTTTAATTTAGTCTCTCTCAGTTACTCATTTTTTAGAAAACTAAATTTTACTTTGATACTTAGTCATGGATAGTAGTTATAACTGTATTTTTCTTATTATAGTAGTTTTATAAGTTATAGCAATATTGAATATTTTTATAACTGATAATGAATCAATATTCTGAGAAAAAATTTCAATAGTCATCCTATTATAATTTTACCACCTTAGATAACTGGTTGGTTTTATATTTAATTGGGGAAAATATTTTAAATAAACTTTGTGAAAAAAATTTTTATAGGAAATCAATTCACCGCCCTCTTCAGTGTCCTACTCCGACCAACACAATTTATCAAAAAATTTTTATATAGAGTATATACTTCATATTTAAAATATTATATCTTAAAAATATTTATATTGAATGAATTTTACTTTCCTTCCCATTTTAATTATTTCAAATTATTTTTTCATTTTAAAACTCATATGGGTTTTATTATAAAACATTGTTCTAGAAGTGTTTAAATATTTAAACCAATACACTGACATATTATTTATATTATATCAAAAATGATATTTTATGATATTAAAATATTTCTAAATATATTTTCCTGGTCTTTTAGTTTTTTACAAATTTTTAAATGTAATTTTCTCAATGTTTTTTTTTCACTAATCACTTTTAATTATCTGTATAAAAGTGTAAAACACATGTTTTTTAAATGTTTAACACTTGAATTAATTTTCATGAATCTATGTGTTTTAAAAATTATTGAGATTTCTTTTTTATCTTTACATTATTAAAAAATACCAATTTTCCCATTATTCTGTTATTTTTGTTTTTTTTGAGAGTTTACCAAAATAAAAGTTTGTTTCTTCTTGTTTTTTAGAGAATATTTTTAATGATTTTATAAAATTTTATTTCATCAATGTAATCTGAATTTATTGTTTCTTATTGACAACTAATGATAGTATCTTCTTTATTCCTATATATGTTTGTTGATAATATTTTATGGAAGTTTCCATGATACTTGTTTCATTACCATGGTTTAATTATGCTATTATGAAATTATGAGTATTCTAAGGGTTTTAATTTTAAAAGTGGAAGATTTTTAGTGTTTTCAAAATTATGTTACTTAGAAATTATATACACTTATTGGAGGGTCTGATATAGCCCTCCACTTAATTAGGTAATGGTATAATTTCTAGATAAGGCATGTTGGAATTAACTTGGTAGGTTATTCTATTATATGGATTCTTATGAGTGTGATTGTAAGGTTTATTTTAACGATAATTTTCCAAGATGCCTATATGTATTTTATATTATTTCTATAAGTTCTAATAGACTTTTTGATCAAAGGTTGGTTTCACATGGCTTATTCTTTTTTTACTTATATGAGTCTTATGTTATGTTAATGTTTTATACCATGAATCTTGATATATGAATCATGTACTATTGGGTATAAATATTATATTATATGTACATTAATTATGTTATCATTCCTTTTTTAATCATATTATTCTCAATTATGGTCTTTTTTTCTTATCACCTGTTTTTATCCTTAATAATAATTTGATTTCACCCATCTTAAGATTCCATTTCCCCGGGATTTGTTGAAGAGTATTACCTAAGTTAGGTCTAGAAGGTTAACATGTGAAATATTTTTATGAGATATGTCAAATAAATCTTGTGGAATAAGAAAATCTATGTATAATGGGATAAATTCCCATTTAGATAGAAAGAAATGGGTCTTGTTGCCTGAATATTTTTTCCCTGATTCTCTATAACTTTAAACCTAAAAGAACTTGGGTATGTAAATGAATCAATATTATTTTTTGGTAATGAAATTATGGAATATTAAAATTGTTTATCATATAGTTATATCATTGTATATATGTATAGAGTACACAGTTATCACCAGATCTGGGTGTACGAGTCATGAGTGTCACATCAAATACCTTGAGCCTCTAATTTTATGTGTATATCATCAAATCCATCTATCTCCATCCCATAAGTGGCCTATATCTAATATATATACCTACTTACACTATGTTTAACTATAAAATTTTAAATGTAAAAGAAAATAATTATATGATTTATAATAAGAGTTCTACGTTCTTATATTTCAATGACAATTTAGGTCTAGAGTTTTATAGAATTGGGAAAACCATTACATAAAAAAGAGGACACTTCCTCACATTATATATTTTTTACTAAAAATAAGTTCTTATGTTTACACCATATTTCATTAATAAAAGTATTTATTCATTCAATAAATTCCACTACTGAACATACTATAGTTTTAATATATTATTAGGAAATTTGAAAAAAAATTGAAAAAATTGAATGAGAAAACAATGTTCTATGAAGGATATAAAATTAAAATTATGATTCATTTAAGAAAAATAAAAATCCATAATAATGTTTTAATTTTTAAAAAATAAACATTAATTTAAAATATTCATTTAATTATTCCATAAAAAAATCATTTTGTAATGTTTTTTTAACAAATATTTTAGTAATTATAAAGATACAATCAAAACCATGTTAGTTTCTTGAGAAACAATGAGGACATCTAAAAAAATTCCCTTTAAAAAACCATTTCACATTTTAAATTTGAAAAACAATTCCATTATTCATAAAATCATGTCCTGAGATCATGAAATCAATTTATTTTAATGAAAACTAGTAGAAATAATAGAAATCTCGTGTAGGAATTTGGGGATATTATCCTTACAATCACCCATACAAGAATCCTTATAATGGAGTAATTTGCCACGTTAATTCCAACATGTATATGATAGATAACATATAATTATATAGTACATTGGAGAGTTATATTGGGTCCGAACAACATCATATGTAATTTCTAAGCACTATAACATGAATAAAATAATGAAAATATTTTATTTGCATCCTAAAATCCATGAGAATAAAAATATAATCCCATAAGTAAAAGAACATTTATATATCTACTAAAATTGACAAGAAAATTTATTTTTTATTGAAAACATGTTAAAATTATATATTCCTTGAAATATGAGAATATTATGACAACCATTATCTTTAATTAAATTTATTAAATGATTTATTAAATAAAATCAAACCTAATATAACCTAAAAGATAAAAAATAATATTATGCTTGGGAATTAGGTACATATAACATCAACTAGATATATGGTTTAAAAAAAATATTGAAAACATCCTTAACATGATTCTAATATTCCATTGTTTTTAAGACTGTATAGGATAACCAGGGGATATACATGACAAAGTTGTGAGCTATAAATCCAAATAAGGGTAAAAACCATAACCTAAATAAATTCTTCCATGTTAGTAAATAGTTATTTAAATGGGACATAAAATGGTTGAGAATAATAAACAAGAACATCAAATCAAGATATACATTAATAACATAAAGGAAACAAGGGAATATGGAAAAAAAATTAAACATGACATCGTAAACATAGGTCAAGGAAAAACACCAAAACATTATAACATGGTGGAAGAATAACCATAGTGGATTAGGTTTAACCCCTAATACCATACAAGACATATCATGAGACTAAAACATTTCCCAATGCATTGGAGTTCTATATAATTATGGGTTCACCCATCAATTTCATATCATAAACATTCATAAGTGTTCCACATATATCATTCAACATAGGATCATATTTTATCAAATTTAATTCAATGATTATGTAGTTAGTAATTAATAAATATATGTACCTATAAAAATAAGGATAGGTATGTCTTGGTCAATACTGTTGGTTGGAAATGGAAATGGTATTCACAATATAATGGTTTGTCAGGGAAATATTTTGGGATAATTTCGATGGTATAATGGGGGTACATAATGAATCATGGGAAGGATAAACGAGGGTGAAATGGGTATCTAATAACTTAAAAATATTAAGATATGTAACATGGATTTTTAATAACATAATCAAACCTAAAAAATCGGTAATTAAAAGGCATAATAAAAAGGGTTCTTGAATAAACTTTGGGCATGAAAATTGAAAGATAATTTCAACAGTATAATAGGGGTAATAATGATTCATGGGAGGTTCTAATGAGAGTTAAATCGTTCTATCATGACTTTTAAATCATAATGTAAGTATGTATTAAGTGTGATAGCATACGCCAATATGAAAAAATTCAAACCATAAGTAATAACACAAAGGAGGTACTTGAACAAAGGGGATAAGGAGAGGATCCCTTACTTAGGCATAGTAATGGACTAGGTAAAAGTTGAAATGAGATGGGATAAATGATCTCTAAATATATTAACATCAATTTTATAGTAAAATTATATTTATAAATGTATTATAATATAACCAATTTAGATTCCAAAGGCTAAATACAAAAAAGGTGCTTGAATTTAAAAGAAGATAGAGAGGTCCCTTACCTTGAGAGGGTGATTCCAAAAGAATGGGAGGAGCTTCTTGAGAGCTTGGGGGACATTAAGAGGTATATAGAGTGTAATTGGAATATTACTGTAGTGATCCAATGTTTTTTAGTGAAGATAAATTGGATATTGGGGGGGTTTATATAGGAAAATAAAAGAAGTTCATTATTATTTTCCAACTTTTTTGGAATCTATACAATAATGTAAACACCAAAAAACATTCCCCTTTTTTCAATTTTTAGGTCAAAAGGGTTTATTTAAATATTTTATAAGGACATGAACCTATATAATTAAAATAATAGCCATCATCAAGTGGTAGTGAGTCATGTTTACAAAGAATTTATTTCAAAACATTAAAACATAATATAGGTTTTGGAGGATTCATAGAGGGATTAAACAATTAATAATATAACTTTATAAAAAAACTATTTTAAATTTCAAATATATATTTGATCATATACACCAATTATTGTATATATTTCATCACTTATGGTTCATTATTATATAATAATACATACTTTATATTTATACTGTATTTAATTTTTACCCGAAAATTCAACTATCTTAGAAAATTACAAAAAGTAAAACAATAGATAATTTTAACATGATAAACCCAAAATTTATATATATTTTATTTATCCAAATATTATAAATTAAAATTTCAAAATTAGAACTGTATTTATGAAAATATACTTGTCTTTTCGAGAATAACTATTTTCAGACCCTTATAAAAATTACATTTTCACTTCATAAAATTATATTATAATTTTATTTAATATATAATATATAATAATAACATTTTATTAAAATATTAATTTATTTAAAAAAATTCACGAATTCATCAAATGGAATGTCTTAATTAAAATTGCATATTACCCAACAATATAATTTATATTTTATCTTATCAAAATATAATTTGTATCAACATTGTCAATTTATCTAATTATAAAGTAAAAAAAATATAATAAATATTTTAATTATTATATTGATAATAAAATACATATATTTATAATATTATATTTGAGATATATATCCCTTTATTACATCAGCTAACACTATAAGGGTAATGTATACGACAATGAGATTTTCATAGGGTAGTTTGGCGAACATGGTTTTGGTCATGTTCTTTGTGAGCTTAAACTTCTCCCAGAAATAGTTTCACTCATGATTTACTAGTTGGATATTTCAATGGGATTTTCAAGTGTATATCCTAGATACGTAATCTCTCATGTAATATTTGATAAATGGGATTCATAGGGTATGATCCTATTGGTCAAGGTCATCATTTATTTTGTCTGTTTGAAATGGACATTATCATAACACTTAACATATACTAATCATATGATTACTGTTAAATATCTATATTATTAAAAGTCATGATGCTTAATGGACATTTGAATCCAATATGATATAACTTATAACTATCCAATATAATCGTGGTATTTCATGTTTTTCTATAACCAAATTAAATAATATATAATTTAAATAATCTATAATGTTAATTTCATTTGTAAATGATAGAGTCATTACATTAATCCCACTTATGAAAATATCCAATAAAAATTATCATTTTTTTTAAACTAAAATAGATGTTGATACTTTTTTTTTGTCACCTCTTCTAGTTCCCAAGTGGCTTCCCCAAACATTTAGTTTCATCATAACACTTTATCTAGGTGATTTTTCTTGTTTCATAGAACGTTGTCTCTACCATTAAAGATCTTCAGCAACTAATTTTCATATGAAAGTTCATTTTCCAATGGTACACACATTGGATTTAGTACATGTGCGGGTCCTGTATATTGTTTCTCAAGATATCTATAGAGATAATGTCTTGTACTTGAGATAGGATATGTGAGTGTTTTAGTCGATAGGCCACCATTTTGATGTGATGATGTATCTAGTGCTATGATTTCCATTATTTCTAAACCTTAAATCATTCTTCTATGGTGATATATAAAGGAACAATTTATCACCAACCTAAAACATCAGGACTCATCGAATACTATCTATATATATTTTCTAACAACTGTTTTCAGATTTCTTGTGATGCTAAATTGATTAAACCTTTTCTATCATCCCTTAGAAAGGATAACGTTCCATCCACTTACTCTCTCCAACTTCATCCCAGTGTGTTGGAGTCTAACACCTTTTCCTATATAGATCCTTAAAATTTTTCATTTTAATGACAGAATAAAATTTTTCGTTATATAATAACTCCATTAGGGGAAGGTGTTAATCCCAACATACTTTGAAATCCATTAACCATTATCTCAGCGTACCTTCTGGATTTTGAATGGTCAGTATTGACTGGCCTTCCAAATGAGGATGAAACGAATTGTTGAAGGTTAGTTTTTTATTCAACTATTGCTGAAGGATTCTCTAAAAACATAGGGTAAACCTTAGATAACCATCAAATACAATAAATATTGGAACATTATGAATTCTTAAAACTATTATTATGTATATCTTTGTGAGTTGTTCAATATAAAAACATTCATTTATAGAAATGAAATACATATAATTGGTAAGGTGATTGAATACCACCCATATGGAATTATTACCATTAGGTGTCCAAGGGAGTCCTATGAATAAATTCATGGATATGTTTTCCCATTTCTATACATGTATTAGATATGCTCTCATCATATCCTTAGAAATATATCATTCCTCTTCGGATTTTTTTAATACCATGCATAGAGATATAAACTCCACAATCTATCTCTTTATGTTATCCTGTAAGAAATTTTTCTTAAAATATCTTTACATTTTGTTGCATCCTAAATAAATAGAGAAGGATGAGCTATGGACATTATATAGAAGTTACCTATTTCATTATATTTTTTATGGGATGAATATAAAAGTTCCAAACTATATAACTCCATCTTCAAAATATGTTAACTTTGAAATATCTTTTACATTCTTTTGTAAAAACTTGTCGTCTTTCTAAGCCTCCTTGATTATCTAAATAATGGATGATTTAGTAGTTAATTTATAAATCTATGATGAAGATCCTTTTATTATTTCAATTTCAATCATTTTCACATCCTTTAATATTATGTCCTATTTAATCCACATTATTGATAGTATTGTGGGATCCTTTCTAATCAGAGTATCTGCCACATTGTTTGATTTCCATATATGGTAATGGACTAAACAATAATAATACTTAATAATCTGTAATCACATTAATTTTTTTATATTAATATCCTTTTTTTGAATATATACTTGAGGAATTTATGGTATATATATAACACACTTGTCCCTATAGATATAATTTCGTAAAATATTCAGTGCAAATATCACTATAGCCAACTCTAACTCATGAGTTGGGAATTTCTTCTCATGGATATTTAGTTGTATGGTGGCATATGATATCAGTTTTTCATTTATCATAAGTACAATACCCAATATATTTTTATATTCATTGGTATAGAATGCAAATAATTCCACGCTGATGGGTAATGTGAGTATGAGTGTAGTAATTATCTTCTTCTCCATCTCTCTAAAACATTCCCCACATTCTTCATTCTATATTAAATTAACTCTTTTCATATTTATCTTAGTTAAGGGGCTTGAAAATAGTGAGAATTTTCTCACAAATTGATGATAATACCTATATTATCCAAGGAAACTATATATTTCCATCATAGGAGCTAGCATAAGCTACTGTTCAATCATATTCATTTTTAAAGGATCCACAGATATCCCATTGCTAGGGCTGAAATTCCCTAGGACGGTTTCTTGTTCCAACCAAAACTCGTATTTCATAAGCCTAGAAAACATATTTTCTTTCCTCAAGGTCCTCAATTTAGTATTCAAATTGTTCTAATGTTGCTCTTTTATTTTGGATTATATAAGAATATCATCAATAATGACCACCAGAAATTTTGTTAAGGTTATCAATAATAACTCTATTCATAAAATCCATAAATATAACCTAAGGATTAGTGAGTCCAAATGTAATCACTATGAACTCATAGTTCTAATACCTTGTATGAAAATCAATCTTCGTGGTATCATCCTTCTTCACCTTTACTAGAAAAT
Source organism: Viscum album (assembly GCA_963277665.1). Classification (NCBI taxonomy): domain Eukaryota; kingdom Viridiplantae; phylum Streptophyta; class Magnoliopsida; order Santalales; family Viscaceae; genus Viscum; species Viscum album. The sequence goes on from OY728135.1 coordinate 1,204,670,442, forward strand.
ATCCCAACTGAAGATTTATATTTGAGAAATAATGGGCTCTACATAGTTGACCAAATAATTCATCATTCTATGGTAAATTATACTAGATCTTTATCATGACCTTTTGGAGATCTTGTTAATTGATGATAAGGCACATTGGCCCATACTTTTTCTTGATAAAGTGGACCAGTTCACCCCACTATGAAGCTCTTTGGTAGATAAACCCTTTATCGGTATTCTTATATAGTTGTTTTTTCAGCTACAATAGTTAAAAATAGTGATTATATAAAAATTCTTGGATACTGTAAGATAACCAAGTATAATCATGATTTAAAATTGTACCTCTAGGATATAAATAAGTCTATGAAATTCTTTGGGAAACATATCAGTGAATTGCCTCACAGTGGGAATTTTTAAAAGGATTATATTATCCTTAGTCTTAATAATTTGAGATAGATTCACTTGTATAAAATAAAATAATATAAGTTCTTGAGATATTGGTAATAAATAACATTCATCCTCTTCCTTTCACTTTTACAAAATCGTTGGGTGATTTTCAATATGAAGGGGGATTTCCTTCCTTCCAAAATTTATGTTTGATCTATATATTGAAATCCAATCCACACATTGAATTTCCTTGAATTCCAATAAAGGGGGTATAACAAGTTTATTTGGTAACTTTATCTTATAAATTATTATAGGTAAGGAGTTATATACTTGGGATATAGTAATTTAACCATTTTCTATTTTCACTGACAGTTTTACTTCTATGCTTTGAAGTGGTGTTTTTATTAATTTACTAAACTCGTGAGATATAATTGAGTGTATAGAAATAGAATAAAATAGAATTTTCTGTATTCCTGAATGAATAATTATCATAAATGTATCTGCTTCATTTTTAGGATCCACCTCAGCAGTTGTTGGAGCATAATACCTCCCTTTCTCTCTAAGCCTTAGGGGGCACTATCGTCAATTGTCATTGAAAACCCTTGCCTTAGTGCATTCACATCCATTGATCACTTATACCTTATTATTGAAACATTGGACAATGTGTTGACTGTTGACCAGAAAATTACTTTCTTCTATCAAGTTAGTGATTTCACCTCGTTGAAAACTAATAGTTTTTTTCCCTTCCTTCTCATACCTAAAGTATTTTCTCATCACCTTTAGGAAATTCTCAATATGAATCTTCTCATTCCATTCACAAGAGGGATGTTGAAAATTCTTATCACAATTATATTTCCCCATCAAACCACAAAAATTAAACTCCTCTTTGCAATTCTTATTCCCACGAAACCATTTATTTTCATTGATATTCATATTTAATTTGAGGTCACATCAAAAAATTTCCTAATAAATTTCAAAGTCTCAAATATGAGAGTATTTTTGTAGACTCGTCTTCATTCCACCAAATAAGTGGTCAAATTTACATTTTTTTGTAACAACAAATCTTGAGGTTTATCATGCAAGTATTTTGAGTTTTTCATCATAGTTTCCAATTGATTTATCTTCCTATTTTTTAAGGCTAAGTATGTATCTATACATTTTCATTCATAGAGTGTAATGATAATAGTTTTTAAAAAAATACATAAACACTCATATTCCATCACTTTGATCTCCTCCACAGGCTTTGTATTATTGACTAACATCTATTATTGATCATCTTATCCTTCTGTACAATAAACTACTATTATGAATTTATGTTTCTCATATAAAAGAATTATGGATCGGTTTTTTTCAATGGAGATGATCCATTGTTCCTAAATTAAGGAATGGGAATATCCACAAAAATTTTGAGGCCTTTATTTCATAAAGGATTCAACTGAAACTATTTTTTTCCTACAAATATTAGGTTTTCTGTATTAATTTATTTTTTAGTTAAAAACATGATTTAATTGAGAAAGAATAGTAATGATTTTTATGATCCTACTCCCATAAAATTGGTAATCTCATTTGGTAAGTCATCACATTACACCTCACCTTATGTTTTGACATGATTCCTCCAATTTTCAATCATTAAATATAATAAAGGGAAATTTTGGGATTATATTTTTTAAATTATTAAACACATAAAAAGGAAAATATGAACATTAAATAGATAACTCATAAATAAAACATATTCCTAAAAATTTTAATATATATGCTTTAATCTAAGTTATACCTAATCTTTTTACTACCATACAATCTTATGGGGATTTTTTCCCTTAATAATGGTTCAAAATGAGATTTTGAATTTACCAAATTATATCACCTAGAAGTTTCAAACAAGGTGTGTAGAAATTCCCATTTACATTAACCTCTTTCTGATAAATTCTAGCTCAATATAGTGTTTCTGTTGTTTTCACCCCTGGGTATATCTGTGCTAGATCCACATCCAATTATAGTATCCTGACAAGGATTTATTTTCATAGAAACCACTTACTCTATACATTACCAATATTTGTGGATATTTAATTATGCTTATTATTATCTATAATACTTACAATATAGTTTTCAAATCTCAATACAAAAAAAAATTATTATACCTTCCTCTAATATCAACTATAACAACCCTTTAATTAATTTCACTTTATTTGATGATTTATTACATTTAAATTACATTTAATACAACCTAGAAGATTGATAAGAGTTGTGTATATGAGAATTAGCTACATAAAACATAAAATAGATTCATGAGTACAACAATAGTATTTAAAACATTAATAACATGTTTCTAATGTTCCATATGTTTTAAAAACTGCATGGGATTACCCGGGGTTGTACAAAAGAAAGGGGTGAGCTATAAAGACCAATAAGGGAATAAAAAAAGAATAGCATCGTGAATGCGTTACATGTTAGTAAATATGAATTTAAATGGGAAATAAAATTGGTGATAATAATAAACATGAACATTGAATCATGGTATATAATGAAATCAAAAAACACAACATGGGAATATAGAAACAACGTCAAACTTAATATCATAGACATAGGTGAAGGATAACTAAAATGAAATCATAACATAGTTTAATAAGTACCATAATTTATTATGTTTAATCATTAATAATTCACATGATGTATCGTTAGACTAAAAAATTACCCAATTCATTGGAGCACTATATAAATTTGGGTGCACCCATTATTTTCATATCATGGACATGCATAAGTGTACCACCTTGATCATTAAACATATGATCATATTTTATCACATTTGATTACACTATTAAGGAGTGTGGAATAAATACATGTAATTTCCCATTTAATTAATAAAATTATTTTCTAGGTAGATACCCTTTAGTGTAAATGGGGATGGTATTCACAATACAATAGATTGGTGTGGAAAAATCACGAGATAATTTCGGTAGCATAACAGGGGTAAATAATGAATCGTGGGAGGGATTAATAAGAGTGATGATCATATATTTTAACTTTTAAATATTAATTTAATTTATTGGGATATATAAAAACACAAAACTATGTAAAAAAATTGGAATAAAATGGTTTCAGAGAAAAAGGGTTCTTGAATAAAAGTTTGGTATGGAAAAATCAGAGGATAATTTGGCAGTATAATGGGGGTACATAATGAATCGTGGGAGGTCCTAATGATATTTATAGAGGTGTCTATTCACTTGGAAATAATATGGGTATAAATTGGTATTTTTTATAACATACCCCAACATAAAAAAATGTAAAATCAAAGGGATAACACAATGGAGTTTCGTGAATAAATAGGAGAAAAAGGGGATCCCCTACTTAGGCATAGTAACAACTTTGATAATGGTTATAACAATAGGGGATAAATGATATATCTATATAATAAGGGATATTTTGTGGAAAAATTACATTTGTAATGTTAGGAAAATACAAACAATTGTTAATCAAATGGATAAATACATATAAAGTTCTTTCATGGGAAAAGAGAGAGAGATCCCTTATATTGATAGGGTGATTCCAAAAGCTTGGTAGTAGATTCATGGGAGACTGGGGCCCACTTTTGATGGATCTAGAGAATAATTGTAAGAATAATTTCATGACCCTGGTTTTTAGTGAATAAAAATGGGATCTTGGGTGGGTTTATATTGGAAAAGATAGGACAATTATTTAATATTTTCCAAACATATGTTTTGGACTATATAAAATTCTCTCATAAAAACACAAACCTTACCGTGGTTATTTTCCATTTTCTCATACCAAGAGGAGTGGTTTTAATTATTTTATAATTATATGAACCTATCACATTAAAATAATACTCTTGGTGATGTGGAAGTTATTCATGTTTACAATGAATTGATTTTAAAACCATAAAATATAGTATGTGTTTTGAAGGATTCATAAAGGGTTTATAACATTAATAAAATAACCTAAAGAAGAACATTATTTTAAAGGATCAATATATACTTGGTCTTGGATACATTTTATGGAACATATTAAATCACATTAAGGTCATTATGATGTAATATTTCATATAGTATATTTGAACTCTATTTAATTTTTACCAAGAAATTTGATTGTCTTTGAAAATTATTAGAAATTCACTATAAAATAATTTATAAAATATGATTCCAAAAATAATATTTTTTTATCAAAATAATTCTCTATGTATGATGAATTAAATATATAAATTAAAATCCCAGTTTATTGGAGAAAATAGTAATTTTATACCCATATAAAAAATTTATTTTCACTTCAAAAAATTATATTATCATTTTTATCTAATATATTAAACATAACGAAAATAATTAGTTAAAAAATAAATTATTTCAAAAAAAATTAATTAAATTAAATTTTTAATTCAAATTTTCTATTACCCAAAAATATAATTTTAACTTTATCATATTAAAATATAATTATTATCAAAATAATTAATTTATATTTTATAAAGAAAAATAATAATTATTATATTTATTTTATTGAAAATAGATTATTTATATTGATACTATCATTTTTTAGATTCATGTCCCTTTATTACAATATCAAACTCTCTAATGGTAAGGTATATGACATGGAGATTTTCATGGGGTGGTTTAGTGAACATGGTTTGGGTCATGATCTTGATGAGCATGAACTTATCTCATAAATAATTTCAAACATGTTTTATATATTGGATATCTAATTAGGATTGGTCAAGGGAAAACCTTATAGATAATATCTTCCTTAGAAGCTCTAGTAAATGGGCTTCCTTTGGTATGATCATATTGGTTGAGGTCGTCACTACTTTTTTCTATATCAAAAGGACATTATCATAACCCTTAATATATACTAATAAAATTTACAATTTTAAATGGATATTATATCAAAGTTAATGATGATTAATGGTATTTTTAATCTTATAGGATAAAACTTGTAATAGTCCAATATAACCAAGGCGGTCTATATGTTTTTTAAAACCACATTACATAATAAAGAATTTAATTCAATCATAAATGGAATTTTATTTATAAAATTATAGGTTATTAAAAATAGGATATTATTTATAAAAAATAAAAACATATATAGGAATAATGATATTGAATATTTCCTATGATGATAGGAAATTATGGTCATCAAATAAATGTTAAAATAAAATATTCTTTTTTAACTTTTATAAAGAAAGTCAAAATGATAAATAAATAAAATTCATTTTGAAACATTTGTAAATAAATTCATGTTCAATATAATATGGAAATATTCATTGATTTGAGTATAAATAATAAAAATATTGAAACTATTTAAAGAACAGGGATATGGAGAAACAATAGTTCAAAGTAAAACATTACAACTTTTAAAACAATGTTTTCAATAAAACTATATTACCTTGAGTCCTAGCTCACCATTTAAATTATCTAACCTCTTAGTTAATAAAATTATATTTACTACTTACTTACTCAAGAACCATTTTCATGTTAATTCCATTATCATTATTTATCATATTTCTTTTATTATCATGTTTTACTTAGTTAATAATCAATTTAGTTCATGTAGGTCATTTTATGGTTCTTTGGTCAAAAATAGTTTGGTGTGTTTTTTTTAAAGAAAATGGTGGCATGAATTGGTTTCCCAATTCATTCCCACAATGGAATTTATTAAAAATAAGAGTACCGTTACAGACTCGAGGTGTAAATGGCAAACACCAGCAGGGAATAAAAGAGACAACATATATAGAATTCAAGAAAAACCAGCACCAATATGCAGCAAGCCAAGGTCCAATCCATCCTTTGTCATCAACAATTATGGAACATAATGAGGATGGAGAGAAAATTTAGAGAGGTAGAAATGCATCTGGACTCCTCACAAGTCAGCAAGAGAATAAAACAGAGAAAAATAACCAGATCAAAAGCACACTCAATCCAGAAAAATAGTGAACAAAAACAGAATCAACTCCGGTTTAAAGAGGGGCCAAACTGTAAACCAAGAGCATGAAAAATGTGTCAATATGAGCAGCATATATCGCAAAAGAATCTCCACTGAAATCCACAAATCCATTCTGCTAAACAGTCTCATAACAAGAATAAAAAACTATATCTGATGCAGCAAAATCCTCCAAATCAATTAGGGACCATAAAATGGAAATAGCTGCATTAATACACTCATTTACCTTTATCCATTTATGGTAACAGCATTACAAACAACTGGATAGATTCTAGGAACTAATCCAGAGGCATAAAAATACTATGAAAATGATTTTATAAGCTCCAAAGTCACATTTTCAAAACCAGAATAAGAAAAGTGAAGGAGACTGAAGATAAAGTACAAGATTTTGAAAGAGAGGTCCAAGAGTAATCAAGTTTCTAGAGAAGGAGGTCAAAATAGTTTTGGTGTGTTGACTAGGGTAAAAGTTACCGTAAACTGGTTCCACTATATTAAAAAAATCAATAATTTCCTAAAAAATACTCATTAAATTCACCTTTTTAACTAGCCATGTAAGGTGGAAATGAAAAATAAAATATGTCACTTCTTGGAGGTGGTAGTCGACATATACACATCAGCAATGTTTGCATTACAGTTTATATTCCCAGAAAAATAATTATGATTTTAATTTAAATATTTTTCTATTAAATACATATTTATAACAATCCATTAGAGTATTTAATGAAAAATGAAATACATCTTTTTATAGAGGTGGTAGTCTACCCATAATCACAAGAAAAATTTACATTTTCTATGGGATTATAGGGAAACAAAGTATATATTATTTTATTTTTATAAAATATTATTTAAATTAAAAATATCATAATCATACCTCTAGTCCATAATTATAAAAATCCAACTAATGAAGTGAAAAAAAACGACCATTCATTGAGATCTAGTCTGCAGGTACGCACAAAAAAAAATTCATTTTTCTATAGATATAATGAATGTAGAGAATGGGTTTTTGGTAAAAATAAAAATATATAATAATATTAATGAACAAAATTTAATTTGGTTATGGTATTAATTTTGTATTTGGAGAAAGATTATGAAAAATAAAACATGAAAAAACATAGCAAATATTCTTATCTTTTCTTTTGTTATCCTCCTTTTAATTGAAATTCAGGCCTTCGTTGGGGTGGTTTATGCATTATCATTTCCCATTATATTTACAAAAGATATGATTTTTATGATTTTTTTAATCAATTAATATGATATTTTTATCATTAATTACCACCTTAAATCCAATTTTATTACTATTTACATAATTTTACTTTAAAAACATCCACATTAAAATTTATTTTTTATATAAACACTTATAAAATCACTTATCCATCATAATTATCTATTAAATTCGTCAAACACCATAATTCATCAAAATTTTATAAATTTTAATGTTTTTAAAATAATTTACTTGATATTTTATAGTTTTTACAAGTGTTTTGTTGTCTGTGCGTAATCATTTTAAATAATTCCGATATTATTGAAAATTATAAAAATTTCAAAAAAAATTAATTTATTATAAATAAATATTTATATATTGACCACTTCATATTGTTTTTTATCATCATGATTACCATGAAAAAATATTATGTGAGTGAGGGTGACATTTTTTTATATAAATTATAGAATATAAAAGCAATTTCATAATTAAATAAAGTGGCATCAAATTGCCAAATTTTAAAATATAAGACAATTTAATGTCTAAATAAAATAATATAATTAAATTTATAAACATTTTAGTTATATATTTTGTCTATATCCCTTAGTCTTACCCCCTTATTAACCATTTCAACCCTTAATTTATTGATTAAGTTTTACCATGGAAATTATTCATTATGGTAAGAAATGAATTTGAACTTATTAAATAATATTAATATGATTATTCAAAATATGGAATATATTTTTTAATATTAAATTTATATAGTTGTTAAAAATTAATTTTATGTACACAAAATGGAATGAAAAAACACTTTTATATTTATTGGATTTTAAGGATACAAAAAAATTACACAAAAATCATGTGCAGAATTTATCCTAATTAAATTTATTAGCATATGAATAATAAAAGCATGTTTATTTGACATTAAAATAAATATAAAACTGAACTTGACCTTTTAAATACATAATTAATGTAAATTTTAATAAAAAAATCCATTTATTAGAATAAAATATCACCTAGGATCTAAAATGTTTATCATGTGTTTCTAAATTCAACAAAATATGTTTAAATGATTTATTTTAATTATTAAATATATATTTTTATATTAAACAGTTTTCATAAAATTTAAATTCATTTTTTATATAATTTAATTTTTTAAAAGTGATAGTATTTGATAAATTGGTATTTTTAATTAACCACCAAAAAATAAACCCCTCCAAAAAATCTCCAATTCTAATTTTCAAATAATAAATTAAAAATTGAAGTTTGTTTTAGAAAATTTAAATCATAAATTTCATAAATTTAGATTATAAATGAAAGTATAAATAAAAACTACTTTTATAGAAAAATTTCTTATTAAAATTTAACTATTCGAAATCTTCTTTCATATTAACTACCAATTACTATTAAATTGTTTGCATACTATATATTTATAATGTATTTTTTTACCTTGAATTTTAATAAATTGTTATTTAATTTAGTCTGATGTGGCATTTAAAATAATCTATTGAAAATATTTTTATTTAATAGATAATTTCATATTGAAATCTCAGGGTGTTACATCTTCCCCCACCCTTAAAGAATTGCATCCACACAATTTTAATTTTTTATTAACAAAATAAATCTATCGTAAAATAATCATACTCTCTTATGTATGTTTTACTATGATTAGTTGTTTATAAGTATATTAAATATTTCAAAACTGATACTTGTCAATAATTTTCCAAAAACATAACTTTATTTCTATGGGGTATGATTCGATAGATTCATCTTCCTTCTTCTCGATGACTTCTTTCACCACTAAGATAGAGAATATTATAAAATATACGTACTATATTTATTTACACTGTCTTGTGTAGAATATAATCCCAAATTTGTGTGATTCAATCAGTTCCCACTTCAATTTCATATCACTTTCCAAATGATGAATATATAAGATGAATTATTCATTCCTAATGCATGAAAATCATCTTATAATGGATCATGAGATCTATAAAATCATGTAATGTTATTATTCTTATTTATATTCATTTATCAAAACAAAAAAAAAGGTTATCATAAGTTAGGATAATAACAAATATGAATTAACCATTATATTAATAGATAATAAATTAATATCCAAAACCTCTACAATAACACACAATGATTGATATAATGAATTCCATAAATAACTCTCCGTTAATCTATTCAAACAATTCATAATGAAATTCAAAACCCAAATATCAGAAATATTTGATCATAGATTCTTCTAATATCAACTTAATATTTATCCCCAAACAAAACTAACCACTCATAAAGTCACATACCAACAAATTATATACCATAACCATATATTCTACCAATTATACTAATCATTTCCTTAAAAAACCTGAATCATCATGACATAAATCCTTAAAAAATAATATATTATTCTAAACCATAACTCGATATTTATTTCTGAATAAATATCAATAACTATGATATATAATCCTAAAAAAATAAATAATTCCCCATTCACCTTTATCATATAAGTTTCAAAAATAATATTTTATCCCCATTGAACATAATTACCTCAACATTAATGAATATATAACCCAAAATTTTATGTGTACCTTTTAAATTATTTCTACAATAAAATTATTCCCAAAAAAATAAATCACATGAGAAAACTAAGGGTTATATATACCTTAGTAATCTATTAAAACCTAGTAATAAAATCTCATAATATCAATAATCAACTTAAAATCCATGCACATGAAACCTAAAAAGGGTATTTATACCATTAAAATTATGATCAACCATAAAATTAATAATTAGTCATGGTATCTAAAACTATTCAAATATTCTAATCATATACCTTTTTAACCAATAAAGATATCTAAACCATTGCTCTCATACAATCTTTGACACCTGGGAATGTACTCCCTAATCTGATGCTAAAATAATACTCTTTACATTCATGATTTAATACCAATAAATGTGACCCAATTTTAACCATCCATAATTTCATTATCAGTAACAACCATTTTTTTATTTACATACCTAAGACTCCTTAGGTTTATTGTATTAAGGAATTTATAAAACAACTTTTCGTAAAAAACTTATATCTTTCTAACTAAATGGATATTTTTTTCAAAATTCCAATATTTTATTATTCTGGGATATGACTTCAACATCTCCCAAAAAATTATACACACATCATATCCTCCTAATGATATCACATGTAATACTCTTCTTCATAACCTAGGAAAATGGAAACATATTAAGGGTGATTACAAATGCTTAGTGAGGTTAAAAATACTCATTAATATTCAAAGACCATAAGTGATAATAAGATGAGAATAAGGTTATGATATCATTATCAATGAACATAACATAATACATTCATAAAAAATGATTCATGAATATTGAGTCATGGGATAACCATTGGAATATCCTAAAAAGATTCATATTATTCAACAATCTTGAGCCATTTCAAACCATCATTTACTAAAGAAAACCTTTAACAAACATAGAATGAACATAAACACAATGTTGGAATATTGGGACATTATCCTTACAATCATCCATATAAGAACACTAATAATGGAATAACCTACCTGGTTGATTCCAACATGTCTCCTATGGAGGAAATTTCATTACCAACTATATTTTAGGGCTTTATCATACATACCTTTCTCTATATGTAACATCCAACTAACATAACATGAATAAAACAAATAAAATCATGAATTTTCGTCATAAAACTTAATAGTGGTGGCATTTTAACCCATAGAAAAAATATCTTTCAGTTATCTCATAAAAAATGTGAAATAATTTACTTTTCTCATTACAATATTTTAAAAATAAAAATTCCAAGAACAATTGGATATTAATATTATATTATATAACAAAAAAACCCTAGGGAGGAATATTGATAATGGATATTTTCTATGAGGGTGGGAAAAAGAATCCATGTGATAAACAATAAAATAAAACATTATTTTTTCACATTTGAAAAAGAATATCAAAATGAGTCGTAAGAAGATTCTGTTTAAAAATAATAATTAAATTTAAGGAAAATTTAAATGAACTTAATGATTGATTTATTATAAATAAGAAAATTCTTTAAATAATTTCTAGGACTTTAATATATATGGTAGAAGGTTAAAAGTAAAACATTAAAAGTTCTAAAACATGTTTTTAATTAAAAAACCTACCATGAGTCACAGGTCACCACATACGGTCTCAAGCATCATGAATAATAAATATATATTAATTATATAAATTATTAATAAATTATTTCATGTTTATTCCATTCTCATTATTCTTAGATTTCGTTTTTATAACATTTGATTTATTTACTAAAATAATTTAGTTCACATAAGTTTTTTTGAGGCTGTTTGGTCCGAAATAGTTTCAGTGTCACAGACCAAACTAGATACCCTCATACACCAGTACCTCAACTAGAACTGTCATATATCAAAGGATGTTCTTGATCCCTATAACATGGATAGTATCACCTATAACAAAATATTAAAATGAAGGGAAATGTTTTTTCCACAATAACAACCCATTGACAAAGAACATATAAAAGTAGAAGATATATAAAAAATAGTTATCATTACAAAAACAATTCATGGAATAAAGTCACCTAAGAAGATAAATATCTCAAAATGATAAGTCAAAAAAATACAAAAAAACAATCATCAAGAAAATGTCTCAAAAACCATATGTAATACGTGGACCATAGCTCCACCAATCACCGCCATCACATTATGATCATGGGACCAAGAACACCGACAACCTCTAAGTTATTCTTTCCATTTTCATAAACCTATAATTATAAATTCTACAAATTCCTAAAAGAAAAGGTAGTGTATTGGATAAAAATATCAACAGGATCTCTTCTAGTGATCCATATGTAGTTCTAATACAATGAAATAATAATTCATTAATTAAAAAATATTTCATGATAGAGAATTCCATATTTTCAAGAAAAATAAGCTTTCAAATAAAGTAGATGATGGATATATAAAAAAATTATTAAAGGAACATTTTCATAAATTTAATGGTTTATGAATAAAATATTTATATAAAAATGACATTTAATAAGAAAATAAAAACCAAATATATTGTTCATAAACTATATAGTTCATTAGTTTTAGGTTATAGTATCCTCACACTTCTCATTCAATCGCCATGGTTTAGTTTGCGTGTAGACTTCCCTTGGCTCTATCCATCATGATATAGTCACTCAACACCACATCTGGGAAAATCATGATGAAATAGGATTAGTTATAGTTTCATTATCAATCTATTGCTATGCAATTAGAGTCCTAGAATTCTTCTCAAATCACACACTGACTAACTAGAATCACATGTTATTAAATCAATCAATCATGGAATAAAAATCCATTTTAATAAAACTCATAATTCATAAATCAAATTCCCAATTTTCATTTTAGTATTCCATTTAAATTTCAAAACCAAAATAGATTTTTCATCAAGTTTATTCTTTTAAAACCCATTTTTTATTTTAAACTATTTTCTAGAATAAAAATCATGTCATTTCAAAAAAAATCATTGATCACAATGTCTTTTAAAATACATTGAAAAAGTTTTCATTTTAAAAATCCCATTCCTTTGAGATAAATCATTAAATCATCACCATTAATTGTTTAGAAAATAATTAAAAATACATTTCACATCAAAAAATCAAATCAGGTTTTCAAATTTTGGTGAAATCCCTATCAAATCACCAACCTTTAAACACAATATCAGTAAAACAACTATATCAGAAATAGCCAACATAAATTCAAAGTTAAAGGAAATCAAGGAGATTTACATAGGTTCACAATATATAACAACATGGATCAAATTCCTCATTATCAGGGCGATTTAGCAACCTCACATAATAAGATAATAGGAGAATATTGGAATTATTTAAGGATACAATTTTAACTTACTAGAGAGGAATCAAATATATCTACTAGAACTTCAATTTTAGAATAGGAAGTGTTATAGGTTCCAAAACTCCTATAAAGATCCTCAAAATCCATAAGGTCTACTTTTAGTTGAATGGAATATAGTTGGGAGTTAAAATAGGTGTTTGGAATTTAATTCTGAAAAATAACACCCCACAACATAACCTAATACACCACGACACAGAGATGCTTAAAAAATTACAAACTAAAATAAACTATTGGAGACTATGCGACAGTCACACAAGAGAATACGGTATAAACAAGTATGAATCACCATAGTCACCAATGATCCATGGGCCCCTGAAAACCATGCAATAGACCTTTCTAGATCTATTTTACCTGAGGTAATTACATGGTTCAACCCACACACGATGTTATAGTTACCCCTAATATGGAAGAGGTTTCAAAAAAACATCACATGTGCCTCTATTCCAGAACCCTCTCACCATAATGCATCTTAAATAACTGAGGATCCAAATGTCGTAATAAAATTATCCATATTGAATCTTTACCATGTTTGGAAGAACTACCAAAATTGGCTACACCAAGGTCATCAAGCACCTATTCCTTAGTCACATGCTTCATGTCATGACCTCCTTCATCCATAACACAACTCCCTATAGAATCTCTACAATATTTTCAAAATTTCCAAAAAAAAAATAGAACAACGCCCAAATAAGGGGGATAAAATTCAAGGTATGATAAATACCTAAAAGGAGGCAACATTATGTTACAAGTTCCCACCCGTAATATTTTTCTAATCCTAGAGTTACTTTTATGAAGACTCCATATCAAAGAGATGTGGAAACTTCTCTCACATAAGTACCTAACACTCCCATGTTTCAAAATAATTATAACCATGATTTATTATCTCATGAACTAGATGTGTGGAATTTCTATAAAGAGCCTTTATATCATAATAAATAATCTGAGTTGGTTGCTCAGTCATGGAAAAATCAGGTTCCACTTCAAGTTCCTCCCAACTCAAAACATGAGATGGGTCATATGGATAAAATCGGATTTTTCATTCATTTAATGTGTAATCAATCAATGTAAACTAAGGTGAAAAATTAAAGTGCTATTACCCTTTCCTTATGTTCTCTACAACTTCAAATGGTCCCTCGTATCTTGACACATGTTTTCTCTATTTCTGCAGTCCTTGGTGACCTAACTGATTTGAAAATCTCAAAAACACATGGTATCTAATTGGGAAATCTAAATGGAATCTATGATGATCATCATAATATTAATACTTGATATAATCCTTAAACATTCTCTAAAAAATCAAAAAAAAAATTATCATCATCTCTTGGATCATACTATGTCAAATCAAGGGAGTTAGACCAATACTTGACTAAAAAATGGATATTTACATGGGTGTATAGGTAAGTCCTCAAAGGGTTCCATACAGATGGATGAATCTAAAATGTTTTTATAGGAAAAATCAACCAGTATGAAGTGGTTATCCTAATCTTCGCCAAAGTTGAGAAAAAAATAACTTTGAATTTATTTAATATTATGTATATATAATTGTATCTAGACAACAATATATGGATCATAATTCATGTTAAGACACAACAAGGATCCCAATTACTCATTGAGGCCAATCTAAAAACTAGAATTTTACATCTGATACCTATAAGAATCTGTGACAAATAAAAATCCAAACAATCTCACAATCCCTTTAATGTATAGTTTTTCCAAGTACTCAACATTGGTTGTGTCATGAATGGGTATAAAGTGAGATAATTTAGTTCTATTATCAATCACTTCCCATATTTCATTATTCCCTTATGGGGTGCAATGAAATCCAACCAAAACTTCCATAGAGATCTCATCCCACTTCCCAGTCTGTGCAAGAAATGGATAAAGAAAACCGGAAGGTTTCTAGAGCCCGACTATGACCTATTAGAAATTATATTAATGTGAAACATAGTCAGTGATGTCTTCTCTCATAAATGGAAAACAAATCATCACCCCATATCGTATAACATCATCATGAATATAGGTTTCAATACCCCCTGAGAATTATGGAAATCCCCATTAGATCTATTATCATGGAAAAAGTTATGACATACAAGTTCTAAAAGCACAAAATACCCTCATAAGAGAACCACCTCTCCACAATGGTGTGCCAACTATAAATAGTGTCCCTAAATCCATAGAATTAATTTTCACGTTTTTTCTCCTAAATAATTTTCCCAATAATAAAGGAAGTCAATTGAACTCATTCCAAAATAATCACAGCCCCTCCTCTCAAAATCCCAAGTGCAAGTGAGAAAACAAAGGCATCAAATTTCTATATTCTGACAAATATTTCATGTTTTAGGTTAGATATTTCATAATCAAGGAATTAGTGATGACATTCCCCTCTCTAGGGGTATAAGAAATGTTGAAAACAAATGGCTTCAGGTACTCCACCCTACATCTCTATCATAGATTCACTAATTTTGTAATAATATATAAATCAGAATTTTGTTTACAAAATAGATGGAAAGAAATTCCAGAAAAAGGTAATTCCGCAAACTCTTGAGATCATGCATCGTGGTTTCAATTTTGAGATAATGGTTTGGATAATTATTATCATGTGGTATAATATGTCAAGACTATAAACCTCCAAGTGAACTCCTTGAATAAGAACACATCCCAACCCTGAACCTTTTGTGTCAAAAAAAGACTGCCTAGCCTTGACCAACATCTGTAAGAGTCAACAATGGTGCAGAAATCAATAGACATTTCTAGTCATTAAAAAAATTGTGACATTTTCACATCCCACAAAAACTTCACTCCTTTCAGAGTGATATATTTCATCATAGGATATAACTTTGAGAAATAATTAAAGAATCTGCAGTAATATCACACTAAACCCAAAAGCTTAAATTCTAAAAAACACATTGTGGATGTTCTCATATAATAACTTCCTTAAAATTAATATGATCAACGTGAATACCATGTTCTGAGACCACATGACCCAAGAACATCACTTCCCATATACAGATATTAAAATTTTAAAGCATTGCATAAAGTCGGTGGATTACAAAAATTTATAGAATAACTCTCAAATGACACATATAGCACTCCTCAGGCCTAGATTAAGAAAAAATGTCATATAAAAATAATAATATGAATGACTCAAGGTACTCATGGAATATATTGTCCATTAAAACTATAAAAACTTTAGTAGAATTGGTTAGACAAAAAGGCATAACAAAGTACTCATAATGGCCATACATACTCCGAAAGGTGGTTTTCAGTATATCAGATTTTTTAATTCTAATATGGTGATAATAAGATAGATGATAAGTCTTTGTAAACCACTTAACCCCTTTCATATAGTCATATAGGTCACAAATTCATGTAAATGAATATATTTTTTACCATTCCTCAATTGAGTTTTCAGAAATCAATAAAATGGTGAAGTGTTGAATTAACTTTATTTGATAAAAGAATAGGCTCTACCCAAGGTGACACACACAGATATCTAAATACTTAATATAATAAGGCATACAAGTAAGTCTTAAAATCTTTTATTTTAGATAGTTATATATAATAAAATGGAATAGAGATATATGGGATACCTTGTACTAAATCAATAGAGAAATCTGCTTCCCTTATGGGGTTAAAATATATAAGTCAAATGAAAACACATTGGTAAAGCCAACAAAAACTAGAGGAATATTACCACTCAAAGATTATTACAATAGACGAAAACTAATTGAGCTACTACCTTATCCTAATCTAGAAAAGGTGGGTTCACACTACTCGATCACTGGACCCATTCTCACTAAAAAAAGAACACACCCTATGGGGGTAGTAAAAGAGGCTCATCGAAGGTAAAAATCAATCTAAAATTTATGGGAAATCGTCTAATCTGTCCTAAAAATGGAATAAATTGGTTTCAGGTCCTAAAATAGAATATACTATGTGAGATCAGTCTATGATAAAGAAAAGAGGAAAGAAGGGAATTGAACCCTACTCTCTCTTTATTCTAAGGCTCGTACAAATATCTAACATATAAAATATGAGATCCATAAGATGGTTTTGAAAATAAAAAATTCATGTCGATATGAACTAATGAAATTCACCAGTATCAAATAAATTAGTCACCATATATTAAGTAATAGTTATTGTACCACTCACTATCATTAGACCCTTATCAGCTTCCTCTGAAGACTCTTTCACTGTATGAAGAAGCTTTATTACAAAATCCTATGGATATGAGCCCTTAGTTATTGAAGCATCTAATTGAAACGTATTAAATTTTTGGGTTTATTAGACATTCCACTTTGTAGGAAACAAAACACTTGATATAAATTCTATAGGTGTCTTAAGAGAATTCCTGAACCACAAAAATCCAGTTCCTCAGTACAAACCCTCTTTGAGTTCCCATCCTTTCCTCACTAGAATCAATTCAAAGGTAAATTTTCAAATTCATAATAAGGTATTGAAAATTATTTTAATCAAGACATTCCACAATACTCATCTTCATTCCTCCTTCCTTTAATATAACTAATATAACTTCTAATGTGAGAAAAAATAACTTCTATCAATCCATACTTTCTAACCATGGCAAGATTATCCATCAATGCTTTGTCCAATACGTCAGTATAATATATGATATTCCTCATTAAAATCTGATATTAAATATTAGTTCAAATACCCATTATGAATCTTTGTGCCTTTAGTTTCTCATTTTTCACCAATTGGGACATCCTAGACTGCATACTAATATTAAGGGAAGATACACAACCTAGTTAGATATTACTTTTTTAGGAACCAACCCTAATAACCAACTACACTAGTACCTCAACTATCTTCAACAAATCCAGAAGGGTTTTCTTGATCCCTATTAGAAGGAAACTAGAACCTAGAATCAAATATGAAAACAAGTGTAATGGTATTCCCACAATAAAAAATCATTAACTAAGAGAATATAATAGTGGATTATTAATCAACCTGAAGTTATTATTCCAAACACTTCACATGGAGTATTGTACCACATGATAAAATATTTCCCATGGTGATACATCAACCAAAAAATGATAACACAACCATTGGGAAAAGGTCTCACAATACACATGTAACAGGTGTACCATATCTCTATCATTCACCACCAACATACTAATATCTCATACTCAATAACACCTACCACTTCCAAGTGGAACTTTCTATTTTCCTGGACCTAGAAAACACACAATCTATTAACTTCTTATGATAAAGGTAGGTTTTGTGATAAAAAACCATTATGATCTCACCATGTGTTCTATAAGTAGTTCCAATGTAAGAAAACATTAAATAATTAAATAAAATAAAATAATTCAGTGTATATAATTTCATATTTTAAATAAAAATATGATTTCTAATAATATAGATTGTTGATGTATCAAAATTGGATTAAATGTATATGTTTTTAAGTGAAATGTATATGAAAAAAATAGTTCTACAACCATTATCATGTAATAATAAAATAAAAATCAAGAAATATTTTTATAAGTGATGTTGTTAGTAAGTTTCGTGATATAGGATATACACACTACTCGGTCAATCATCACAACTGTGTGTGTGTGCACATCCCTAGGGTTAGGCTATTTTTAAAGAATTAATCCACACCTAATGGGTGTAAATAATGAAAAATTAGGTTTAGTTATATTTTTATCATCAATCTATTTTTAGGGAGTCCGAGTCCAAGTGTGAATGTTCTAATTTCCCAAAAACTACCCATTCTCACATGTTCTTAAATCAATAAAAAATCATTGTAAAGTCATTCAAATTAATTAAATTAATCATTATCAATTCAAATTCCAAATTTCATGTTCAACATACCATTTCTATTTCAAAACCTAAATAGTAGATTTCATTAAGTTCATTCCTTTAAAAATGTTCTATCATTTTAAGACATTTCCCCCAAGAATAAACATTAATTCATTTTAGGCCATCTTTTCTAAAATGAAAAAATATTTTTGAAACCTTTAAAAATAAGTTTTATTTCAAAAATTTCATTCCTTTGAAATAATTAATAAAATCACAACAATTAAGGTGTTATAAAAAAAATAATTCATTAAAATTAAAAATTAAAATCATAGTTTTAATTTTTTGTAAAGGACTTGTGAAACCACCCACCTTTAATCACAAGATTAATCAAACACCAATATTGGAAACCACCAGTTTATAATCGAACATGACATAGGTCAAGGAGAATTCAGAATAATTTTAATCCACAAAAATAAAGATCAAATATATTATCATAATGAGGATTTAACACTCATAAATAATGAGATAAGTGAATAAAAGGAGAAAAATATAATGCAAGGATTTTAAATTACCAGATAGGAATTAAACACATCAAATTGAACATTAATATGAGTAAAGGATGGATTGGGGAACCTAAAATTCTTATTTACTTCATACAAATATACAGGGTCATTTTTTGGGATGAATAAGTGATTCTTAGGATTTAAAATTGGGGTTCTTGAATTTATGATTGGAAGATAAAAACCCAAGCAAGAGACTAAGGAGCCACACCATAGAGGTGAGGAAAAAAATCCATACCAAAACTTAGTTGATGAGAATATAGTACATTAAAACATTAGGCTATGGTGTCACCCAATTTTATATTCCATAGTATCACCCATTCAATAGGCCATTAGAATACATGCTTCAAACCTCACTAGACCTACTTTAACAAGGATAAAGCTACGATGCATCCTACACACCATGCTCCAAATACCCCTAAAATGCAATAAAAATGAAAACAATATACCCATTACACTATGTTTTATCCCTCAAATCCATATTTCACCCTGAAGCACCATGTATCCATACATCAGAGCTTGATCATCCATGCCATAACTCTACCCGAATTGGAAAAACTGTCAAAGTTGGCTCTGTCGTAGTTATCAAGATCTTATGTTATAGCCACACACAACTAACCATATCCTCATTGATCTATTAGTAATATCCCTATAAAAACTCCACATTTGTTTTAAAATTTCACAAAAAATATAAAATAATTCCCAACTAAGGTAGATCATAGTCAATATTTGAGAAATTCCTAAAAGCAAGTAATTTGATGTTACATTTAGTGTGTTGAACTATGTAAAAAGGGTAATAATTTTTTTTTTAACATTAAAATGAAATAAATAATTTTACAAAAATAATATTTATTCATTAAATAATCTTTTAGAACCATAAATGTAAGGTGGAAATGAAAAATAAATATGCCACTTCATGGATGGGAAGTACACATGTACATATGGGTGACATTCTCATTTTTCAATGGATGGAAACAAATTAAGATTCATTTTTGTTTATCATTCAAGGAAATTAATTATGTTATAAATAACATTATTATCCATTAAATTCTCCTTTATATACATCTATTAAAGGCTATATAGAAAAATAAAACAACTCACTTCATGGGGATGATAGTTTCCTCTTTCGTACGAGTGATGTTTCCATTTTCCAATTCATGGGAGAGAAACAAATTAGATAATATTTCATATATAAAAAAATTAGGTTATTAATATAATAACTATTAATTTAATATATAATTATTACCAACCACATGAGGTGGGATAAAAAAATGAAATGCATCATCCCTATAGGCGGTAGTCAACACGTACGCAAGTTCAAAGTTTTAATTTTTATATGGATGGAAAAAAGTATAGAATGGTTTATCCATTAATATTATAATAATTTATTATATTAATGATACATTTTTCATTAGTATATTGGGATAATTGATGATTTGGATAAGGTTTAAGACGAATAATACTTGAAATAATTCAGTAAATATGATTACCTCTTCTTTTGATATCCTACTTTTGATTGAAACAAATTCTTTTAGAGGAGAGGTTTATGGTCACACAATGGGATTTGGAAACTAGTTTGGGATGTTTTATGTGGTATTTGGGTATAATTTTGAGAGAACTATTTACTCATATGTGTATTTGGAAAGGTTTCAGTGAGTCCCTTTTTATAGGAAACATTACTAGTATTTTTAATAAATATTATATCATAAAGGATCAAAAATGTAATTCTTAAAACACCAATTGTATCATAAACTAAAAATTTGTGGTATTATATCCAATTCACATAAACCTAACTAATGATAATATATTTATTATTTTTAAATCCATTAATAAAATATTTTTTAACATTAAATACCATTTACAGTTTATTCATATAATTTTACTTTAAAAATATCCAGATAAAAATGTATTATGAATATTAAGACATATATCCTCACTTAAATGTTATAATTTGGTATAAACTAATTGAAAAACATGAAGTCATCAAAAACCCGTCACATTTAGTATTTTCAAATTCATTTACATGATTTCTCTACTAATTGCACAATCGTTGCCTCAATGATTCGTAAGCAATTAGGATAATTATAAAATTTTTTCAAATTACAAATAAAATATAAAAAAATTAATTTATTAATAATTTAAATTATGAACATAAATAATTTTAATTTTTTATCCTTATCATTATCAATAAAACTATTAAATGAGTAAGAGTGATATTTTTTAATTAACTTAATTATATAAAAGAATTTTTATATTCAAAGTGGCGGAAAATGGAAAATTTTAGAATATATGATAATTTATGGTAAAAATAATACCATTAAATCAAATTTATATAATATTTATTATTATTATCATTTTTTGTTTTCTCTTATTTTAACAACCTCATTAACCCTTTAAACTCTTATTGTGGTTACTAATTTTTACCATGTAAACTATTATTTACCGCCAAAAATTAAATGGGATATATTATTTAATTATAATATTATGATTACAAATATATAATCCAATTTATTTTTTCAACTTCTATATGTGGTAAAAATTAAATTTAATATAAATACACAATCTACAATGAAAAATCGTTTTTAGAAGAACGAAATCATTTTATGTTTAAAAAAAATTTCACACCAAAATCATGTGTATAATTTAACCTCATTACATTTATAGGTTTATAAAAAACAATGGAAATTTATATGACTCTAAAACTAATTAAAAACTTAATGTAACCTTGTAAATACTTAATATAAGTGTATGAACAAAATAGTTATTTTATAAAAAAAACATCACTTAGGTTCTAAAATGTCAAACACAGGTTTCTAAATTCTACAATATATTTTTAAATGATTTTTATACGTCTAAAATATATATTTTGATATAAAAAAATTTCAAAAACATTCAATTCATTCTTATATCATGATAATTTCATTAATGTTTCATTAATTTCAAAAATTTATATTTTCACTATTAACCAAAAACATGACCTTTGCAAAAATATCGCAAAAATTCACCCTAAGATAATTTTGACATGATGAATTAAAAAATGAATTCAATTTAATCTAACTAAAATTATAATATTCATAAATATAGCTTTATAAAAAATATAAAACAATATTTCATAGAAAAATGAATTTTTTATACTATAAGTGTTCTTAATCTTATTGCATATAAATTACCAATGAGTATTTATTTGTTTAAAAATTCTTGATTTATAATGTATTAATTATTACCTTCAATTTTAATAAAAAAAAAAATATTTAGTGATTTTTTTTATAACATAATTTATTTAACATGTTATTAATTAAAAAATAATTACTTATTGAAATCATAGGGCATTTCGGTAACCTTGTGTGCACTACCTCAATGTCATCCAAACCTAGATGATGTATGATCTCTTACCACATGATTTCAGAACCCAAATCAGAGTAACATGAGTCGGAAATCATTAATACAAGGATAAAGATCATAGTCAATGTCCCATTTTCCAATCACCTGTCACTCTCATTTAATCATAATCACCTCGATGCTTACTTCACAAAAATCCATAAATATTACTCATGCCAATTCCAATCACATGATCTTATACAAGATGGGAATATTATATAAATTGGAAGAATCTAACCACTCTTATTGCAATGTGAAAAGTTCATGAGGAATAAATAGTGCTTATAATCCTACTAATCTTTAACTTATAACCTAACCTCAATATAAAGGCAACTTAGTGATTTACATCTCGAAGAATGAAGGTTTAACTATGAATATTCTACATAACCAGTAGGACCTACCATGCACTGATATCATAACACAAATTATATACATATACTTCTCATCTCTAAGTAATTCACAATCCTTGGATAATCTACCTCTCGTGTTTCACTAAAATATCACAATTTATCTCAATAATTGATGGAAGAATTCTTCTACTCAACCATAACACTCTGCTAATCAAAATCCTAAGTGTATCTTAATTTCACTAGCCTCTCCCATCTAGATATAAATTATATATCTCATTTGACACATCTCTAGAGAAATATATCTACTCATATCTCAAATATTACAATGAAACACGTATGCCAAAACACAAACTCTAGTGTTATCATATACATATATATCAATCATCACATGAAAATTCATCATCCCACTCTATCTTTCTAAAACTATAATGAATTGAGATAATAGTTTAATTTGATTCATGGTGGATTTTAATAAATACTACTAATTTACAATTATAAAATATGTGTCGACTTAATAGGGGTTCTTTTCTTAACCAACCATTTTAATATTTTTAGAAATATTTTTCTAGAAAAAATATATTGTTAATAAATTATGATTGTTGTATAATTAAATCTCCCACCAATAAAGATGTAAATTAACCAAATGATCCATTACTCCTCTCCTTGAATGATCCTTTTCTGCGCATAGCACAGTTGCATGCCACATTTTATAAGGACCCAACTATAAACAGTAAATATTCCAATTTCTTTAGACTATAAATCACTTTATTATATTCCAAAAGAACTTTTAGTTTTATATTTTTAGATAATTAGGTCATAAATCATATATAACATGCCAATATTTTACAAGGTGGACACTTTAACAAAATATCCATTTTTATAAAATATAATTTTTTTAAATTATAACACATTTTTTTCATGATAAATATTCATGACTTTTAACATTACTTATTATTTGTTCCGAATCACCCTTAAACCATGAAAAATCATTTAAAAATGTAAAATGATCATAAAAATCATTGTAAGGAAGATAAAAATGAAGAAATCAATTAGTCGAGTAAAAGACATGAAAACCAATAATTTGTATAAAATTTTAATTATATTAATTGATAATATAAATTAAATCATATCCTTGTGAAAGAAAAAAAAATTTCTCTATGAAAAACATTAAGGCTTGTAGCATGTAAATAAAATTCCTAATTGGAGCCTTATAACATTATATTCATAACACCTATCAGAAAAAACTAGAACCCAATTAAATCTATATGAGGAACCTCCCTGATTAAATCCCTCCTACTTTTCATGGAATAAAAAATCATTACCCAAAGAATTATACAGAAACATCAGGCTCAAAAATTATATAATTTATATCTTTCTCACTCTTCATCTAATTTATATCAGTCTCACTCATCATATAAGCGATATTGAGATCACTCATTATATAATATATATCAGGTTCAACCATAATTCATGATTTATTGGGCTCAATCGTCATCATATAAAAAGGGAAATTAATGTATTGAATATAACACATTTTATGCATGAAGATTTTCATCATAAAACGCTTTATTTTTTTTGAACCCATATGAAAAATTATTTTTAAAATCCAAATATCCTTTCCTTTTAAAAACACATTTTAAAACTAGAATACCCAGAATAAAGGGAAATTGGTTATTTCTTTGAGGAAAACCTGAAATAGTTTAAAGGAAGTTAAACATCAAATGATGGCTACAACATAGAAAACCCCCATTTATGCCATATGTGTTAAAATAGAATATTTTATTTTATTTTATGTTAAAATGTTCAATAAAATGGTTTCGTTTGAAAAACATTGAAAATTGTAAAAAATAGAATAAAAATCCATTTATAATTTATATATTTAAATATAAATATATCTATAATATAATTTAAGGAATATTTACTTTGATTAAAATGATTCAGATAATAAATCTTAAAAACATTTAAAATGTTGTTTTTAAGGTAAAGTATCCCTTGACATGAGCTTAAATAAACATGTATGTTCTTTATCTTATTGAATAATAAAATTATGCTAATTATTTAATTTCTTAAGA
The DNA here is from genome assembly GCA_963277665.1 of Viscum album. Taxonomy (NCBI): domain Eukaryota; kingdom Viridiplantae; phylum Streptophyta; class Magnoliopsida; order Santalales; family Viscaceae; genus Viscum; species Viscum album. The sequence continues at coordinate 1,204,696,005 of OY728135.1, forward strand.
AATTTATTCTAGTTCATTATTCAATTAATTTTATTTAATACCATGTTATTTAGAATTATATAATCAATTAAGTTCATGTTGGATTGTTTTATGACATTTGACTCATATATACAAAATGAATTTGTTAAGTTGAATATGGTAAAAGGGTTAATTATTACACCATGTATAGAATAATAATAATGAAATAATTATTATATTTATAAAATTACTCTACTTTTAAATGAAAAGATTAAATATTTTTATGAAAAATTAATTATGTTACAACATGAAGATGATAGTCTGTACGTATATATGAGTAATGTTTCCATTTTTAAATAAACATGAGGGATAGAAGGTGAGAACTAAATTATATTTCTAGAATTATTATTAAATCATTTATATTATATAATATTTTTAAATAAACTATGAAATATTATCCATGTGATGTAGTGATGATAAATGAATCACATCGCTTTGTTGAGGTGATAATCAACATGTATGCACGAATGATACTATCATATTTCAATGAATTAAAAATGTAATAAAATAGATGATATTATATTGGAAAATGATAATTAATTAATTAATTTCATATATATATATATATATATAATTCATCATTATAACCATTCGTGAGAGGTAATGATAGATGAAGAATTACATTGGATCACGAGGTAGAAGTCCTCCATACACACATACAAAAGTTCATTTACCATTTGATGGAAAAAGAGATCGATATGGATTATTATATTAACATAATAACATATAAATATATGGAGATTATAATTTTTAAATTTCAAAATGGTTGAATAATATTATAATGGGGTAGAAGAAGAAATAAAATGAAAATACTTGGTTAAGAACTATGTCTCCTCTTTGGAAAACCTCTTTAGGTTTGCACCAAAATCCTTCCATGTACGGTTATATAATAAAACTAGTTCCTTTCACAAATGTAGAGTGAATTTGTGAATAGATTTTTCTAGTTTTGTTTGAAACTAATGTTTTCAAAAGGTGTGATAAAGAGAGGATAGAAGGTTCCCTTTTATATTAGAGTGGAGGGAACACATGGAATTACATGAAGTATAAAATTAATAAATGAAATTCTATTGAAAATATATAAAAATTTAAATAATTATAGTATAGGATTATTATTTTTTCAGATAATCTCATAAAGTAATATTTTTACATGTTTTGGTGATTTTTTTACCTTATCTCTCTTTCTTACACCCCCTTTGTTAATTCTTTTGATGATTACAATAATATCAATTTTTTACACTTTAAGGGTTAATAATGTTACTATAAATGTAATAGTGTCCCATAAATGGAACATAGTTGATATTAACAACCATATCCCATTCACTTTGATGAAGACATCATTTTCATGAATTTTAGATCATTTAATAAAATAGTGTTTATTATAAAATATCATCAATATAATTTTAGGAACAATTCATTAAATTTTAACTTAATATAATCAAGTGAGTAAGTTAATTTGAACATAAACCTTTCATGCATCTATAATATGTTATATTGTCCAATAAATCTCATTGAATAGTGAAAATCACTCAAAAAAATTTGCATTTATATTTTATAAAATAACATATTATATTTTTTTACTACTATACAAATAAATCTTTCAGTGTTGTGTAACAATTTTAGGTTATTATTTTATCCCTCAAATTATAAACAAATTACAATAATAAAAATAATTTCATTTTTTGAAACACGCCAAATGATAATGGAAAAATCTAAAAGGAATGAAATACATGAAGCACGTGTACTATTTTCTCCATAAAGAAAATGAACAATATAGTGGAAAAACTCATGGATCATATAATCCTCAAAGAACAGGTGATCACATCACCTTGGGGATGTCATGTGAATAGGTAATCCACAAAACATTACCCATTTCAACTCTCATGGATCCCCTTATACAATTCTTTTCTCCTTGCGAAGGAATATAAAAAATTTTATGATCATGTGGTGGGTATCAAATGAACTCCACCACATCACATGACTTTTCAAATGGGGGGTTCTTGATAATCATGAAAAACCCATAAATAAAAGGGTAAAAATATGTCGAAGGTAGAGGCCTTATGTGGTAATAGATCTTTATTCTATGCACCCATGTAGTTCACAATACACTATGGAATCCCTGGAGACATGTCCACCTTGTCCCACAAGAGCCCACTAGCATGTCCCCTTAATCATATAAATGGTTTCGTACATGTCCATTTGAATCTGTTTTGACAATACTTGCTTCGAATACCAATAGAAGGGTTTTCCATTACAATGGTCACACATCACCATAAGACCCTTTATTGGTCACGTGATATATCATGAATGAGGAGAGTGATAGTTTTTTACAACACTCATATAAATTCACAATACCCTTAGACTTTGGGAAATAAATAATTAAATAAAAAGGAAAAGGATAAAATATTCTTTAGAAAGTAGTTACATTTTCCTTTAAATGAATAGGGTTTACGCCCCTGTCGATCACCAATGATCATGAAAGGCCCCCTAAAAAAGATAGCAAAGTACCACAAGCCATGTTTTCATGTTAGATTGATCTTTCTGATCCCCCTACCCCATATAAAGTTACCCAATCAATATCCAATTATCAATTATAGGGAGAGGGTTGAATTAGTGATATCTTTTTCTTTTATTTTTCCATTATTATTGAAAAAACTTTTCCTTCTATTTATGAGTTTTTTCCCTACTGAACGCACACAACCACGGGAACACAAGATTTACAAGGTTCACTACTCAACAAGAGTAGCTACCTCCTTGGTATGGTACATAAATAATACATTACCACAAAATCCACTAGAAGACAATAATTTGATATAGAGTACAATGAGTATGATATATCCTTACACTCATGTATCACTTGGAAGAAAACATTCAAGCACGTGTGCACCCTCTTAGCACAAATAGGAAAAAATAATGTTTTAGTGCTTCTTTACAATTAAAAATGTGTATTCTATAAAGAACAAATCTTCACATTCATAACCAAAAGATGGTAAGAACTCCCTTACAGACAACTAAATACATGTGAAGAACCCAAATGTTTCACATGGAATTTACAGTATCTTACTCACAATTCAAATTCCATGCACGTAAAAATCCACCATTGTCGCACAAAATGCCCTAGATAAGTCATCTAATATCATGAAAAAGTCTTTCAATATGGGTCCTGATCTCGTGAAGGCCCCTATAAATATCAACCTAACCTCGTAAAATCTTTTGGATTGTACAAAAAGTTAGGTTAGACCCCTTTATTGGCCATTATATAATAAACTAGGTGCTAAAGGGGTGGTCTTATAGTCATTGATTATCATGTCACGCTCCCTGAAAAACTTGTGGTTGGATCATGTGAAATTCATAATTCCATAGAACTCCACAGAATCTAGACTGAATCAATGAGATACGCTCCACACAAGTTGGTGTATAACTAATGTGGGGAGGCTTAAAATAAACCCACTTATTAAAAAAGCATTTATGCATTGGAACATTCATTCATCCTTGATTAATCACATAGAGAGAAGATTTCTCAAAGTTTCCAATCTCAAGATCATAATGTTTTTTCCACCCAGTAAAATGGAACAACCTTTGGGATCAAAATCCTTGTATAGGAACTTTGTGTGTTCACTTGAACTCTTATGAACGACTTCTAGCATGTCAACCTGGTTACATGAAGGAGGTCCCACATATTTTATGAAGTACATGATACCTAAAAAATAAATAACTGGGAAATTTTAAGGCACGTATTTAATAAAAATATGGAATAAAGAATAAAAAATGGTAGACTAATGCGAAGACATATTCATTGAACTTAAATCTCTTTGCATGAAACATCCAGTTCCTGTGACAACACTGAGACAGTTCTCTCATATCATGTGCTTCCCCCTGGATATATCATTTAGATCATGTGATGTCCTTCGAACATGTCAATAATGTCCCATGATGCCCTCCAAATATTCCTCCTGAGTCTCAAAAATCCATCAGGGCTTACCATCTATATTTTACAATGTCCTCAAATACCACCCCCAAATTATACAACCACATTAGTGTGTGTAAGCTAGGTCTGGTAAAGTCTTCTGGGCATAGCGGATAGATCACAAGACATCATCCAAGCATGTCAGGTAGGTTTCACAATGACACTAGGAAAATTGATCCAAATTATTAAATAATTCCCAGGCATGTCATCCAAATCAAGTGAAACCCTCCTGAAATGTCATTGAATATCTTTCAATGGACTCCAGAACAAGTCATCTAGGACTTACGATGTCTCTATACATGTCATCCTTGATCATGTGATGGCCTTCAGACATTCCCTTTAGATTATCTAATGTCTAGAATATGAGTCAAATGGATCATGTTATTTTGTTTGGCATTTATATGATACTACGAAACATGTCCATACGTTCTCTAACAGGTCATGAAGATAATCAAGACATTCAGTCATACAATCATTCAGGCCAGGAAGATAACCATTCCATGTTAATCACACATCCCGGTACATGGTAAACTTATCCATGTCCATAGTGGAATCCTAAATTTGTAATCCATGATCAGTGGCATGATATGAATACCTCTATTATAAAAAACTCATTGTGTAAGCCTTGATCAGTGGTATGATATGACTTCACCCATATTTGGGAATCTTCAGTGTGTAAGCCCTTATCAATAGAATGATATGACCTCCCATTTATTAGGTAACCCTCAGTGTGTATGCCTTTATTAGTTAAACTATGATAACTCTGGTTCCTAAAATAACCAGGATAAGTTGGATCCCTTCCTACATATTGAGCTCAATTTGGCATCCACATGGGTGTAACCCCCCTCATGTATCTAACATTTCAACCATCCAGACCCAATCATTACCATGGTTTGATCATTATAAATCATCTATCATATCAATAATAAGTCAACTAAAATATAAGAACTGTGATTCGTCTTATACCTATGATACGCAGGATGTCCACTTATGGCCTGAGCTCCATATAAAAAATCTGAATGGTTATCTCATAACATGAGTCTCACATCCATATATAGTGAACGTAATTACTTTCAATCCTGGGTTTCTACACTGATCATGGATTATGTGGGTTGGAGACTTAAAATTCCCATATCATTCACACCATGATACTCCAATATCTATGGAAACCATAGTGTTTAATCCTTGAAAAGTGGAATGATATGAATTCCCCCATACATGTTCATCCACCTTGGGGACCATCCCAATGGCATGATCAAACTATAGAGACTCTAATTCCTTCTATAAATAGGATACATAGGTTTCCTCCCTGAGGAACACGTTCAATACCTGGCGCCTAATTTCCCTCATATATGTATTTTCTATATGATGTTAAAGGCAATGGTTTTAACGAACTACCTGGGTTTTATTTTTGTTATAAAAAGTATATATAAGAAACCATATATATTTTTAATACCATAATCAACATATTAATAACCTCCTCAGATAAAAAAAGCTTCAGCTTTTCTAGTTATATGAATTCAATATATAATAATCCACCCATTAGTGGGAAATGGATGATGAACCTCAGATACATGCAGATGGACTCACTGAAAGATTCACCTTCACATATGAAAGGATTTAACCAATGATTATATTATTATGCTTATCGGTATCACATTGGGATTATGAACATATTCAAGAACATATCATAATTTTATAAGAGTTTCCCTGAGTTGGAAACAATTCCCCCAAAATGGTGTTATGAGTCTGACCTCCCATCTCCTTGACCAATGTGAGTTCCTAAGTGTCATTGGATCTAAAACCCCAACTAACCACCTAGCTTTGAAAAGAGAGTATATACCTATTTATAGATATGGGAACCATTTTATGATTCCATTAAGAATAATAATGGTGAACTGAACATAAATTATTGTGAAATACATTGAACCCCCCCCCACCCCACAATCAATTGTTGGGTCGAACTAAATACACCTTAGTTGTATCTCTTCTGATGAAAAAGAAAATGGTGAACCCAATTTGAGTATCTCAAATGATAGAATGATTGGTTTACCATGTTTCAAGACATTTTGTTTCTTTATAATACAAAAAAATTAGAAAACCTAAAATGAATAATATTGATTATCCTCTATAGTTGGGGTTCACATTGAATAATTCTATCCCCTCTTTGACAAGTCCACGTGAGTAGAATGGTCATAGTGATAATAAGAAAAAACAATTGTGTTACACATGCATATCACATTGAGATAATATCATGAATATGATGTTTCACTAATATGTTTCCATTTTAATTGTTTTCTTCATAACTATATATACTTCTCTTTCAAAGAACACCTCTACTGAAGATAATGTCTTCATATAGTGGACACTTTGGGAAATCAATTGTTACAGCAACCCCTATGGTTCATTGAATGACCTCAACCTCCTGAAATATTAAGCATATGGTGGTGAATTCAATAGAAAAGGAATAACATATTCATGTTACAAACCCAAGCCTTTAGGATATATATGAGGGTCTCCATGTGTTGAGACTAACGATTTTTTATAATCCAAATAAAGATGTAGTAATTCTAGTGGTACTCGTCACCACCGCCAACTACTTCGGGAGCATAACCATAGAGCCCAAAAATGACCACCTTAATTATTTAATAAAGTTGGAGAAAGGATTAAATTACAAATCCCTTCACATTTAGGGCCCTCCAAGGAGGGATCCTCTCAACTGTCAACACCAGCACCTTCCCATTGGTTCCCTTCAGTCACCCGTTGAGGGTACCACTCAACACTCTACCACCTATGATAATCATGCACATGAAACAATAAAGACACATGAAACCTGTAATTCTATATATAATCATGAGAGTTCTCATATCCCAACTAATTTTTTTTGATGTCTACCAGTATATTTCAGTGGTAACCATCAAGCATGATTGTATTCCTCCTCACTCTGAAGAAGGGTATTGGCATATTCCTGTAGTGAGCATGGGGGGAACATATTCCTAACCATCTATAGGAATCCCATTGGCATAAAACAATGGAAAAATAAGGATAGATGTTGGATCATATTCCTACATAAATTAAAGATATATGTCATTATATAGTAGAGGTAGAAAATGTGTAGGTTTTGTAACACCTAGATGCCTTTATGAAATATTTTTTTCAATTAATTTTAATTTTTCAATAGCTTTCATTGCATGAAATCATGAGTTTAAAAGAACCATGAGATGCCCTTAGTATAAAATGACCATTTAAACCTAGACATTAGGTTAGTAGGAATAAATATAACTAACTTATGAAAAATTATGGTGAATTCATTGGCTACCAATTATTTATGAGTAAAATATAAATCAATTATAAATTTGTATATTTTTATTAATAAATTGAGTGAATTCCTATTACTATAAGAAATTAATGAAATATATATGATATCTACATAATAAAATATTTTTTACATTAATCCCATAGATATTTCCTTTATAGGGTATGAATAAACCTTATATTATGTATAAAAACATTTTTTTATAAGGGTAATTTTACCAACTTATAATGGAGAACCCTTTTTTAAAAAAAATTGACACCTTAATTATTTTTATATGAAAAAATAGAACTCTTCTTTGAAAGTGGGATATTAAATTTACATTGGGTGATTTTTTATTATTTTTCTAATCACTTTCAAGTTTTAATTAATAGTAAAAATATACTACATTTTAATTGAAAATAACTCTTTCGTCAAAATAATTTATATGGTTAAATTATAATACTCAATGGTTTAAAATTATAAATATAATATATTTTTATCATTCAATATAGTTTATTTCATTTGAATTAATTTTACATCCAATTCTTGTGTAAAAACATTTCGATCTTTTGCAATCTTTTAACTTTTAAAACTCATTCTCTCTTTCTGAAAATGAGATTAATTTTAAATTAATTACTAAAATTCCTATTTTTTTAATTTGGAAAAATTGATTTCATATTTGTAGTTAGTAATTTAAAATTATTTAAATAGATTTTTTTTTATTTTTTGGAAGTTTGAATTGTAACTTTGGTAATTTTTATTAATACGGTAAAAGGTTGAATCGAGTTGTTAAGGGTAAAAATAATATTATGAAATAAACCTAACACTTGTCCTAATATAATTGGATGGGTTTTTTTTATCAAAAAAGACCTTGGGTATAATTGGAGTCCCTTAGAAGACACTTGGATGAGATTAGGATTTTTAAGTATATTTTATTTAAAAAAAGTTAAATATGTCTTAATCAAATTTTAATAACTATATAATTTTTAATATAATCTTATACAAAGTATTAATTAAATTATAAATACTAATTTTAAAGATAAAATGTTTTTATTTATCATGATAATTTATTTTTAATTTTAATTAAATAAGTAATTATTTTAAAGACATATACTTTAATGATGCAGAAATTATTTAATTGATGAGAAATCAATGAAATTAATATTATTAAAGTGATAATAACCATTAAAAGACCCAAGAACATAAAAAAATACTATTATTTGAGTATATATTAACCATAACCATCCATGGTCTGTGATATTGACCATTTGGATCCTTATAGAAGAGATTATGACACTTATATTATTTTCTTTAAAGTTATGAAAAACTTTCCACATTCAGGTTTTAATAAGTATATCATTCTTAATGAGGGATTATATAGAATATGTATTCTATTATAAGTATATTTAGTGAAAAAATAGGATTTATATTTTTCATAGTATTTTATTTTCAATTTTTATTCAAAAAATAATCATAATAAATAATTACACAAAACAGTTGTAGGGATTATTTTAATAAGGAAAATATCAAATAAATATTGTTAAAAATATTAAAAAAAATATAATTTAGGATAATTAATATGTTTGATTACATTTATAGATTACATTGACCTATTTTGAATATAATAAAAAAATAATAATTTAAATTTTTATCTTAATATTTTAAAAATTCAATTAACTGAATATTGTCAAAATTGAAATTATTCATAGTTTATGAAAATAATGATTTATTAAATTATAAAAACAACATAAAACTGTTCTAAAATTATATAATAATTAATATATGGTCTAAAATATTATATGTTATTTATTTATGAACTAATTTACATCAAATAAGTATATATATCACCCTTTCAATTTTGAAATATTTGTTACCTTAGCTAAAAATTAAATAGAATAACTAAGAGTAAATTAAATTATAAAGTTTAAATTGATTGAAAAAGTTGTCTATAATTTATTAGTTAATGATATTATAACCTGATATCATCTAATATTTTAAATTGGAAAATGTTTCTGGTTTTTTATGGGGTTTTATTTCATTATAAATTAACATTTTTGGAGATCCCAAAAGTACCCCTCACCTCAATTATAAAATGGAACCTCATCCCTCACCTCTCCACTTCACTTTGACAATTAAATCTAAGACATACCCTAAAATGTTACTTTATAAACATCTCTAGTTACATTATATAAGTTATGGTTTTCTTAAAATACCAACTCCAGTGATTTAAGGGGAGATTTAGAGGGAGCACATCGAAGAAAACGTAATCTCTTCTACAGATCCTTTCAAACTTTATTATTTTCAACTTCCTATTAATAATTTGTTTCATTATAAATTTATAAATCCATTATCACATATATACTATGATTTTATTGGTATTATGAAATGACCATATTCCATCTTTTATCCCCCCTATGAAAAACAAAATCATCACGTGTGTGTCTATATGGCTTACCGTCTCCACATCATTGTGTAATATGTTTTTCACCACCACCATACTTAGATGGGTATAATGATGTAAATAATAACTATATATGATTATTTATAAAATTAAATTTATTCTTAAATATTTTATTCAATCAAATTTAATACCATTCAACAATTGTAGGAATGATATTGTCGCACGTGCGTACGTACGACCTGCCGTTTCTACAATGTGATACAATGCATTCTACATGATCTTCATTAAAGAAGGATTATATAAATAAAATAATAAATAAATATGATATATATTATACTAATATAATTATATATATGGTATATCTATAACATGTGAAGAGGAATAATAACTTCTCTGATAAAACATGCATAAGAAAATATAGAAGTTAACAACCGATGGATGAGTAATAATGTTAAAAACAAAATAATGATAATATGATCAAATATGATATCATAAAAATTACTATTATTCTAAAATAATTCAATGGAAATATTTAAATCGTTATACTAGAGTTTCAAATACAGAAAAAGGAAATTGGCTCTAAGGTGAAGGATAATTTTGCAATCTCATTATTATCTGAGAGTGTTTATAAATTAGTATTTACTAGGGTATATTTATCATCTATGACCGTGTTTCCTAATTTTGTGTTAAAAAATTTTCTTTCGATTATTCTAAAAAAACATAGAGTCAATTCTACCCATTAGGGATATTTTATTAATTGGTATTAATGGAATATTTTGTCATTTTTGATATAAGTTACTTTTATACTTTTCATAAAAAGTATGAGGAGAATGTTTTTTAATATATATGAAATGGACATATTTTTAGGTTTTCATAATACCTAATTTCCTTAAATATTACTTTAAAAAATTTCCAGTTTATTTTCAAATAAATTATTTTCTTTTAAAATTGTGCAGAATTTGGATAAAAGAAAAAAATTGATGAAGAATGTATCTATTCCACAATAATTAATTTCAGCTGTTATATCAAAATTATTTTCGACATAATATAGAATTCATTTTTTGGGTTATGTTTCAAGAATAATATAATTATTTTTCCTATAGTTTTACTGTGTTTATGATGGAATTATATTTATGAAAACCATTTTTTACATGGATTCTGTTACGATGGAATGATAACTAAAAAAACCTTTTTATTAATTGGGTAATGATGAATGATTTGGGTTATTGTGGAACAAATAAGAATTATTTCATTTTGAGAAGGGTGGGACCAATATCTCCCTCCAATTCATTGTGTAATGATTTATATATCATGAGATATACATGGATGGAATGGGAAATGATCTTGGTTCCGTAGTATAGGAGTTGAATGAGGACTGAACTAGGTTCAGTAGTGGAATTTTTCCACTATAGTGGTCTTGGAAATGAGTCGTGACTAATATGAAATGATTTTCTATGATTACGTGTATTCTACAAAATCACATGTCTTATGATATTACTTTTTGGATTATATTAGTTTATTTTTTATGAGATTTTATGATTTTTTCCCATGGTATGATATAAATATATTTCATATGTGGGATAGTATTTTCAAATGTTATGTTATTATGTCTTATGATTATGATATTATTGGTAACTCCCTCATTTACCATTATTGAGCATATAAGCTCACCCTTTTCATATATTTATTTTCCCCATGATATGAATAATGGTATTAAGTAATATATGTCAAAAGGGTTCTAGTTATGATTATATAAGTGGTAGAACATGAAGAGGACTTATGAACCGGTTGTTTATGTTTCCATGTTTCTAAAGACACTATACCAATATAGTTCAATCATTTCTATATTATGTTTTTTAATGAATATTATTCAATTTTTAGGTTATATCAATGTTTGTAAAGTATGGGTCTTTATATTTTGTATCATAGGAAAGGTATACTTAACCTTTGGAAACTAGGATGAGAAAATCTTAGTAAGCACCCAAAAGATTTCTCTAAGTATAGGTTAAAATATGAGGGTTTTATATATGTTTATTAATAACGTAGGATAGAACATAATGTTTCATAAATTGAAATTTTATTCTTGATTATGGGATTTTACTATTATTATTAGTGTTTCTCACACTACACTTCTTGGTTTTAGTCAATTGTTGGAACCCGAAGGAACTGTATTAATGCTGAATGTGATGGCCAATGCAATGATTGTCCTCCTGAGAAAGAAAATGTTATGAGATATGGAATGAAAAATATTGTATCTATTCTTACACAACTTTCTCAATGTATGAATCATATAGGACTTACAAACAATCATAGGATGGAACATCATTTTGTTGTGTCCTTCTTGATGTACCATCCGCCTACTTTTAGCGGGTCTTGTGATCCATTAGCGAATGAACAATGGATCAGTACAACTCAAAAGATATTTTCAGTTCTCTAATGTTAAGAACATGATAAATTCATCTTAAAAGACTATTGTATGAAAGGTGTAGCTGATAAATGGTGAAACCTAATAAACAATACAATGTGAAGAGATGAAATTGAATCCATAGAATGGGATGATCTCAAGATTTTTTTAATAAGTACTTTCCTCATATTCATCAAATAAAGAGGGAGAAGGAGTTACTTGAGCTTAAGAAAAATGATGATGAATCTATTGGTACCTATGATGAAAATTTTACAATACTTTCAAGGTATGCTTTTAGAAGTATTATCCAACCTGAGATAAGAATTTATCGATTATTTAGTATCTTAATACCATGTCTTCAAAGTGCATTAGCCATAAGGTACTTCAATAGCAATAAGGAAATAATTCGACGTTCTATAAAAGTTGAAATAGAGAATAGAGTAACCCATCCTTCCAATTGGTTTTATAGGAAGAGAAAAATGGAATTCAACAGAAAATATAAAGACCACATTAAAAAGAAGATGATTTTTCTCTTGTACTCAAATGGTGGAATGAAACATGGATTAAATTGTCTTAAAGGGACTAGAAAATTTTTTTAAGTGTAGAAGAGAAGGTCATCAGGTAGTTTAATGTTGAATTGGTGGGAAAAAGTTTTCTAATGATATTAATAGATAAAAGGCTACACAAAATACACCTCCTACACTTTAATATTATAATTTCAAGGAAATGAGGAATTATACCAATAAATGACCGAACCTAGGGGTTATTGATGATAATCAACATCAGAAAAATCTTAAGACTAAAGACATATGAATTTCACATGATGTCACTATAGGAGATATGGATTTTAATAATGAAGTGTGGGAAGGTACAATTACCATCCACTCTAATTTAGAAAATATTTTATTTGATTTTGGATCCACCAAATCTTTTATTTCTAAATAATTTTCAAAGGGTATCATTTTATTACCTCAACAACAAGATGTTGAGTTATCTTTGACAACTCCTAATTACACAACGGTGGCATAAAAAGTTTATAATTATTCTATATTTGAATTTTGAGGGAAAGTGATTCATGTAAATATTTTAATCCTTCCTATAGTAGAATTTTATTTGATTCACGGCATGGATTGGATTTATCTATATAGATATCATATCAATTTCTAGGGAAGTTATGTAATATTTCATATCCCAGATCAATCTATGATCATCTAGAAATGTAAGGATGAGTATTTAATTCCAGTGAAAATTTATTCCATCCTATGGGTATTTATTCCTATAAATTAAGGTGATCTATATCAAAATTTTGGGGATAAACTCACAATTTTGAATCCACCAATTGTAAGGGATTTTTATGATATCTTTTTAGAATAATTTCTAGGTCTTCTTCTGAATCATGAGGTTGAGTTTTCAATATAACTCATACTGGGTGCTATCACTATTTCAAAGACACATTATATAATGGAATTATATAATTTGTAGGAAATAAATAAGAAAGTCCAATAGATTATTGACTAGGGATTCATACACCTTAGTGCATCACCTAGGGGCCCACATGTTTTTTTTGTTAAGAAGAATCATTGATCAATGAGACTCGACATTGACTATCAAGAACATAACAAGATCACTCTCAATAACAAATATCCTCTTCCCCACATTGATGACTTATTCAACCAAAAATATGGATCTCAATACTTTTCCAAGATTGATCTTCATTCAGGATATTATCAATTAAGGGTCAAGAAGGAGGATATACCAAAGACGACATTTTATACAAGGTATAGACAATATGAATTTATAGTGATTCCTTTTGTTCATAATAATGTCCCATATATCTTCCTAGGTCTAATTAATAGCATCTTTAAAGACTATATTGATCAATTTGTGGTAGTCTTTATAGATGATATTCTTGTCTATTCAAAGAGTAAGAATGAACATGAAGATCACTTGAGATTTGTAATGAAGTCCCTAAGAATTGAGAATATTTATGAAAAATTTATCAAGTGTGAATTTTGGATTTGTAACACCCAGCCCCTACCTCTTTGGATTGAGGAGGCGGTGAGGGCTACTTGGCCTTAAGTGACGTTCCCAAGGCACCAAAGGCTGGAAATGAATGTCGAGGGCTTCAAGATCAAGTTGGGGAATGATTTTCCCTTAAGACAAAACCAACCAAAGCATCCACTAACAGCGACTATATGATGCATATCAATTCCATTACCCAACCATAAATTCTCAAAAGACAACCAAGTTGTTCCACAGCACAAATCAAAGCAAATGCGATGAGACATGTCCATACAACATCAGAGTACTCTTCAGAAACCAAACAATCAAACACAACAAGCCATGACACCACCACAGCTCCAACCCAAGATCCAAGCTCCAAGCTCCACCAAGGGGTAACAATACTCCACTATAGGAGGGTGATGCTTTACCTTTTCCGAAATCATGGTACACGACATCTCCAAAGACACCACAGTGCCAAAGTAGGGGGTGAGTACTAAAACTCAGTAGGATTTCCCCAAATGACTTCCCTACACACGTCGCTGGGATAAAACCATTAGAAAAGTTATATAAAACCGTTTATATAAGATAATCAAAAGTGCATCCATTACCATAATCCAACCATTCTCTTACCAATCCATCACACCCAAACCAACCAACTAAGGGAAAGCCAACCAAAAAAACCACAATCATCCCAAAATTTACACATTAGCACAACAATTCCATCTTGCAATGCAATGCACAACAAGCAACAAAAAATGTGGGACTTCCACCCAACCTATTCACCCATTCACACCAAAACAATTAAAATGGTGGGACTTCCGGCCAACCTGTTCACCCATTCACAACTAGTGGTACTTCCCGACCACTACTCATATGGTGGTTCCTCTGACCACAATCCATCCCCTTTTTATAGTGAGACTTCCCGCCCACTTCCATACAACATTTCAATCAAACCAGACCAATAATAAACCCACCAATGTCACAACAACATGAAATATGTTACAACCCAAGCTTCCATGGTACACTTCCCTTTGAATAATACAGTAGCGTGTGTTGTATGCAACTTTGAGTTCTAACACACACCACAACCAATCAAACTAGCCATTATGAATAGTAATACCCAATTTTTAAAATTTTATAAATTTTATCTTTCAAAATGGACTTCATTTTTGGATTCTCAATATCGAAATTAGATTAGGGTGAATTTTTGGTATTTTTATGAAAACATTCAATTTTTGATGAACAGTGAAAAAACACTCAGTTATAGTTTAAAACCGAATTTTTATTTAAATAATTATTTATTTAAATTTTATTAAGGTCAAAATAGAAACATAATATCTATATAAGTTAAATTTAATTCATTGGAGTTAGTTTAGAATAATTTTAGATATATAAAAATTTTATGGAACTTTTCACCATCTTTTACCCACCTCCTAGGAGAATTTGGAAATTCTCATAAAACATAATTTTACCTCGTCTGTGAGTGGAATTTCAAAAATCTGAGAGACATAGTTAATATCAAGGAGGAAAATTATATTCAATAAGATAAAAATAATTTTTGGTTAATAGTAACTTTTTTATTTTATTTACGGCGGTTAAAAGTAAATAGGGTAATTATGGGTAACAATGATATTAATATTACCCTAAAACAAGTCCTAATTTTATTGGAAAAGTTTATATCGACAAGAAACAACCATAGGAATAAAATATTATCATTTTGGTCCTCTTGGATTAGATTAGGACATTTATTATTATTTAATTCAAAGAAGAGTTAAAAGAGTTAAAATCAAAGTTTATTAACTAAAACATTATTAATATACAGTTTTACATAAGATAAATTCGATTATAAATATTCATTAAAAAAGTTAAAAAGATTTCCTTCATAATGGTATTTTATTTATAATTTTTAGACATTAAATAATTTAATTTATTTATGACACAATTGTTATGCAGTAATTACCCAAATAATGAAATATTAAAATGATTGATAATATAAATACCCAAATAAATGTAATTTGAGACTTTTTAAGAATTTAACTAATATTATAGGTTAATATGACATTTTATTATTTATTTAATTATGTTTGTTCGAAGTAATCATGTTTTTATGATTTTCACAAAAATAAAATACCAAATAGTGTCAAAATTGACATAAAAGAGTTTTTAAATCAAATATTATATTATTAATTGATATTCAATTCCTAAAAATCTAAGGATCATCCAAGAGACTTATATAATTATAGGTGTATAATTAATGGACCACTTGATGGACTCTTGGATGTATATAGAAATTTTATTAACTAAATAATATAAAAATACATAGTGACATAGTAAATGTCAAACTAATTAACTAAGAGATAAAACTAAAAGATAAGGTTAATATAGTTCCCCAAACATGTCTAAAACCTATTGGTTGATTGGTTTCCAACCCATACCCACCTTAAAATTTAAATAATCCACTTTTTATCCATTAGAAACCGAATATGAATTTATTATAAAATAATATTTCTAGCTTTTCCAAAGGTCCACCTCACCCCTCTTATAAAAGGGAACTCCCCCTTCTCTCAATTTCACAACCTCAATGCCTTTTGGTTCAGTCAACCTCTGCCCAAATATCCTCCCAACTTCCCTCACAACAACCTAGAGGCATTAATTTGATCATAATGCCATCTTAAAGATCCCTTTTGATCAAATCAAAAGGAAGAACCCAAAAAAGAGGTAATGATTTCACCACCCTCTTTCAAGTTCCTTTCTTCTTCAAATTCTTCTTTCTTTGTTATTTAAATTATAAAATAATAACATTATTATATTATATATACTATGATGTTATTATAAATATGGAACAACCAAATTCATTATTCTATCCATCACTTGAATGACATGTCCCCATACGTGCGTACGTACGACCTACCGTCTCCACATCATGGTGTAATTGTTATTCAATATATTATTATTTAGATGGGTATAATAATGATGTATAATTCATGTAAATAATAAATATAACATGATTATGATTCTATATATATGATATAACATCCAATTATATATTATTTTAATATCAAAAGAATGATATTGTCGCTCCTGCGTACGTACAGACTACCGTCTCTAGGAACGTGATGAGATTCACTCCCCATCATATCCATTCATGTATAATTCTAATTTGATGATTAAAAATAATGTTTAAGGACTTGATACCATTATGGATATGAATAATATACAACCTATCCATAACAAACAAGGCTTATGTAACAAAACATGTAAAATAAAATGAGTAAGTTAACACCTGAAACGACGATAATACAATGGTATTATTAACAAAGCAGTGTTAAATGATAATATAATATATCATATTAATATATATGATTATATTATAAATTAATACCAATTATTTTACCATTATACAGGAGGTTAACCTACCCTCAACTAAGGAAAAGTACAAGGTAAGGGTTTATTTCACAATCTCTTCATTATCCGAGGTTATTTATACGTAATTATCTACTAGGACCTCTTTGTCATCCACATCCATGTTTCTAAAAAATGTATTTAAAGACATTATTTATATTTTACACAATATGGGTTAAATTAATTTGTACCCTTGTTTGAATTTTTATAAGAATTTTATAAAGGAATCTTTCCGTCGTTTTCCAACCAAGGTCTTTTTTACCCTTTTTGACAGAATTAAGGTAAGAATGTTTTTTAACTTATACGGAGGGTGCGGCTATTTTACACCGTTATAAAATCATAGAAGATTCCCTTACAAGATTATAAGAATATTTTCAAAGTAAATGTTTTATTTTATAATTATGAGAATTTTAAATTATTTCAAAAAAAGAGATATTTCTCTCAAATAGTTTTGATTTCATCTATGTCAGCATCATTTGATGGATTTTAAGCTTATTTGAAGTTTATTATTATGATAAAAAACTTCCATATTGTATTGAAGGTTTTATGATATGTTTGACTGTTGATGTTTTATTTTTATACCATTCACGGTTTATAGAAAAAGTGTTGACATTTCGTATGTTATTTTTAATATGAATGTTTATGTTATGTTTAAACCTGTTCATATGAGGAATGAATTAGACATAATATGTGACAGGTGGATCATTATATAGATCCTCGATGAATCGGTAGGTCTCATGAGACAAACTAGTGTCTTGGCACAAGGAATTGACAAAATATTATTTGTAGTCTTGGCACGATGCCTTGACTATGTGGTTATGATAGTCTGTCATTATGCATTCCATCATTATGAAAGTGGTTATTGATATTGCATGTGATTATTAGACTAGTAGAATATCCATGTGAATAAGTAAATGGAATTTTTTCATTTTATCTTTTCCATATTATGCTGAAGTTCAAGTTTAAAAGTCTTTTTTTAGTTATACATTGCCTTAAATGTTGATGCTTATTTATGAATGTTTCAGCTATATTGTTATCCTTACTGAACATATGAGGTCACCCCTTTCAATTTTTTATTTTTTCCACGATGTGAAGAAGTAATTTATGAATGACCTGTATGGATGGTATGAGAGGATATGAAGAAAAGATGTTGTTGTAGTAGTTTTCAATTTATGGGGCAATGTAAACTTTATGAATTTATCTAGTTATTCCAAGGCTACTAAACTAATCGGTTTTTAGAGACTTTATCTTTTTTCATCATGCCAATATTATGTAATAATACACCAACTCAGGGTAACTGGGGTTGGGGAATTACATTTGGTATCATAGGAAGTTTAGTACAAACCTTGAAAGCTAGATTTAAATAAACTCTGATTATATCACATATCCCTAAGATATACTTTGAGGGTAAGTATAGAAGAACTTCCAAGAATTTTGGTATTGTATAGATTTTGTGAGTTTTCCGAGCAATACATCCCTACCTGAATACGAGTAGGTAGAGGCGGCTCTGGCACAGATGTAACTAGGGGTAAAACCTGAAAGCACCACTTTGAGCTAGACTTGAACGGGGCCTGGTGCACAACAAAGGGCCTTGCTGCACTCTTGGTTATGAAACTCCCTGGGGATATGCTTAGGATAATTCTAATTTTCTTTACAAACCATAATGCATGGTTTATGATTATATACTTCCTCAAAGTAATTTTTTTATGATTATGGATTACATCCATAAATAGTTCAATTTATGTTAAGTGTTTTACAAGTATGAAATTATGTATTTTGATTTATAAAATGATCTAGTTTATGCCATTATTTAGAAATGGATCCTAGTGGAAGAAATGGAAACTGTATCAATGCACGCACTTCATGTAGGGATTGCCCGCCTACTCAAGATAATTATAGTGGAGCTGGTGATGCAATTGGTGCGGATCAGCTTATCACCATACTGGGAAAACTCACTCAGGTTATGAATAATAACCTTACCTGTATAGAGCACCCTGATCCACAGCGTGGAAGATCAATGTTAGATCGCTTAATGAGAGAAAAACCACCAACATTCAATGGTAGTACAAATACATTGGTAGCTGAGAAATGGATAAGTTCCGTAGAGAAAATATTTCTGGCTTTGGGGAGTAGTGAAAGGGAAAAAGTTATCATGGCAGTTTACCACCTCACTGAAGATGCTGATCAATGGTGATCATCGATTCAAAACATGAAGGAAGATTATGAAGTATCAAATATGGAATGGAGGGAGTTCAAGGATCTGTTTTTAGAAAAATACTTTCCCCGTGACCATCGAGCAGATATGGAAAGTCAATTTCTGAGTCTGAGACAAAAGGAGGATGAGAATATTGCAAAGTATGAGGCTAACATTATATGGTTAGCAAGGTATGTTGCAGATTATATACATAACCCAAGAAGTAAGATTGATCGTTTCTTTGATGGGTTAAAACCATTTCTTCATCGAGCATTAGTCTCACAGTCCTTCTTATCTTACGAAGACATTGTCTCATGTGCTATCAAAACATAAAAGGAATTCTCTAAGTCTTATGACTTTAAATAAAAGCAAGAGAAGAAGAGATCTACTGATTAGTCTGGGAATGGAAATAAGGGGAAGAAGGGAAAAGTTAAATATCCATCCTGTAGTAAAAGTGGGAAGAAACACCATGTTACTTGCTTTAAGGGAATGGAAGTTTGTTACAAGTGTGGTGAAAAAGGCCACCAGGCTCGTGATTGAAATGGGAAGAAAGAAGCTACCGATATTCAATGCTAAAACTGCAGGGAGATGGGAAATTATGCAAATGAATGTCCGAAGAGTCAGGGGAACTTACCTCAGAAAAGGAAAAGGGATCAAGTACAATCTTATGCTATCACTACTACTGAATTAGAAGCTCCGAAAGATATGGTGGCAGGTAATTTAATGGTTTCCTAAAGTTTGGAAAATTCATTATTTGATTCTGGATCATCGCATTGTTTCATATCTTCCCAGTTTTCTAAGAAAATTAGATATTTTCAATTTGATTTAATAAGGGAGTTGTGAGTTAAAACTCCTAAGGGAAGTATCATTGCAACAATGTTTTGTGAATCAGTCCCCATTAGAGCACATAAATGTTCTTTATCTATGGATCTCATCATCATTCCTGTGATTGAATTTGATATAATCCTAGATATGGATTGTCTTTCAAACCATGATGCGAAGATTTATTGTAAGAAGAATGAGGTTATAATTTTTGATGATGATGATAAAGAACACCTTATCTTTAGAGCAGAATCGTCTCCACTTGATTATTAACTAGATCCACCCCCAGTAGCTCAACTAAATTCATTTATTGGAAAGGAAGTGAATTAAACGACGGTGGGTGAGGAATGGAATGTTCAAATATAAGATGTACCTATTGTGAGAGAATATGTTGATGTGTTTCCCGAAGATTTACCTGGACATCCTCTAGAACGAGAAATTGAGTTTTCCATTGATTTAATTCCTGGATCAAGGCCTATATCAAAGACCCTTTATAGGATGGCCACTGTGGAATTAGTAGAACTAAAAAACAACTAGAGGAATTGAGTAATAAGGGATTTATTCTCCCTAGTGTTTCTCCATGGGGAGCCACTGTTCTTTTTGTTAAAAAGAAAGATGGATCTATGAGGTTATGTATCGACTACATGGAGATCAATGCTATAACAATAAAGAACAATAATCCCCTACCTCGCATTGATGATTTATTTGACCAACTTCATGGAGCTCAATACTTTTGTAAGATTGACCTTTGATATGGATACCATCAGTTGTGTGTGAAGAAGGAAGACATTCCAAAGACATCATTTCGAACCAGGTACGGGCATTACGAGTTTAGAATAATGCCTTTTGGGCTGACTAATGCACCCTCTATATTCATGGATCTAATGAATAGAGTTTTTAAGGAATTTCTCGATGATTTTGCGGTGGTATTTATTGATGATATCTTGGTATACTCTAAAAGCTACAATGATCATGAAAATCACTTCCGCATTATCCTGAAGACATGAATTATATGGGAAGTTTAGGAAGTGTGAATTCTGGCTTCAGGATATTTCTTTTCTTGGACATATTGTCTCTAAAGATGGAATATTTGTTGATCCTTCTATGACCAAGGCAATCCAATAATGGCCTGCACAGACGATTATAACTGAGGTACGCAGTTTTATTGGTTTAGAAGGTTATTATCGAAGTTTCGTCCAGAATTTTTCCTGGTTGGCTAACACATTAACAAAGCTCACACGTAAATGGGTTAAATTTTTTTGGACATGAGAGTGTGAAGAATGTTTTGAAGAAATGAATAGAATATTATTCAATGCCTATATATTGACTCTACCATCGGGTAATGATGGGTTCGTTATTTATAGTGACGCATCGAAAAAAAGACTTGGTTGTGTCCTTATGCAGAATGATAGGGTTATTGCCTATGCATCACGATAGCTAAAAAATAATGAGAAAAACTATCCTACTCATGATCTGGAGTTAGCAGTTGTAATCTTTGATTTGAAGATATGGAGACATTATCTCTATGAAAAAAAATGTGAGATATATAATTATCATAAGAGTTTAAAGTACATTTTATCACAGAAAGAACTCAACATGAGGCAAAGGAGATGGCTTGAAATACTCAAGGATTATGATTGCACGATACACTACCACCCTGGGAAGGAAAATAAGGTGGAATATGCTTTGAGCATAAAGGATCATGGAGTTTTGAACAAGATGAGAGTTGAAAGGGATCTTATCTTCATTGATTTAGTAAAGATGGATATGGGAATCATCATGAAAGGTGAAACATTAATGCTTTTTAAAATGGTTGCCAAACAATCTTTACTAGAAAGGATAAAGATTTCTCAAACCGATGATGAAGAATTTCAAAAGAAGGTTAAAGCTGTGAAAGATGGGAGATTGAGTAACTTTGTGTATCAAGATGGAATTTTGAAATTTGGGAAGAGAAATTGTGTTCCCAATATACCTGAACTAAAAAGGGAATTATTGGAGGATGCTCATAGTTCCAATTTCTTTATACACCCTGGGAGCACCAAATTTTATAGAGATTTGAAGGAACATTTTTTGTGGGACAACATGAAGAGGGAGATTGCTGATTTTGTGCCAAGATGTATGGTTCGTCAACAAGTGAAAGCTATAAGGCAACAGCCTGGAGGAGTCTTGCAACCTTTTACCATACCTGAGTGGAAATGGGATAATATTACGATGAACTTTATCATGGGACTACCAAAGACTCCTAAAAAGAACGATGCAATATGTGTTATTGTTGATCGTCTTAACAAGTTAGAACATTTTCTTGCTATAAGAGAATATCTACCACTGGAACCTCTAGCAAGACTATATATTAATGAAAATGTGAGACTTCATGGAGTACCCCTATCGATTGTTTCTGATTGTGATACCTATTTTACTTCAAGATTCTGTAAAAGTATTCAGAAATCCCTAGATACTGAACTTCATTTGAGTATTTACTACCACCCTCAAACAGATGGACAATCAGAACGGACTATTCAAACATTTGAAGACATGTTGAGATCATGCTCACTTGACTTTCAGGGTATGTGGGATCAATATTTACCTCTAGTGGAATTTTCCCATAATAATATCTTTCATTCATGTATTCGGATGGCACCATATGAAGCGTTGTACGGAAAGAGATGTCGCACACCAACCTGTTGAGATGACGTTGGTGAAAGAAAACTGGTGGGACCAAAACTTGTAGAGGAAATGATAAAAAAAGGTGAAATTAATTCAAAACCACATCCAAGCATCTCAAAGTAGACAGAAGAGCTATACTGATAATCGGAGAAAGGATTTGGAATTTCAGGTAGAAGATCATGTTTTCTTGATGGTATCTCCATGGAATAGAGTTATAAGTTTTGGTAAGAAAGGTAAATTGAGTCCCAGGTACATCGGATCTTTCAAAATTCTAGAACAAATTGGGGTTGTGGATTACCATTTAGCAATTCCACCAAGTCTCTCCAAAGTTCACGATGTGTTCCACGTATCATTGTTAGGAAAGTACATGCCTGACCCAATGCATGTACTCAACTATGAGGAATTAGAACTGGAACTCGATCCATCTTATTGCGAAGGGCTCGTTGGGATTCTTTAAACTAGAGAACAAGTGCTGAGAAACCGGACGACTCGTCTGGTAAAAGTTCTATGGAGAAACCATAAGATGGAAGAGGTAACGTGGGAACCCGAGAGACTTATGATGAAGAAAAACCCATGTATTTTCATGCGGTAGTATTCTAGAGATTTATAGGATAAAATTATTTTAATGAGGGGAGAATGTAACACCCCAAGATTCCACGGTACGCTTCCCATTGAATAATACAGTAGCGTGTGTTGTATTCAACTTTTTGTTCTAACACACACCACAAACAATCAAACTAGCCATTAGGAATAGTAATACCCACTTTTTTAAATTTTATAAATTTTATCTTTCAAAATGGACTTCATTTTTGGATTCGGAATATCGAAATTAGCTTAGGGTGAATTTTTGGTATTTTTCTGAAAACATTCAATTTTTGTTGAATCATGAAAAAACACTGACTTATAGTTTAAAATCAAATTTTTATTTAAATAACTATTTATTTAAATTTTATTAAGGTAAAAATAGATACAAAATACATATATAAGTTCAATTTAATTCATTGGAGTTGTTTTAGAATAATATTAGATATATAAAAATTTTATGGAACTTTTCACCGTCTTTTACCCACCTCCTAGGAGAATTTGGAAATTCTCATAAAACATAATTTTACCGCTTTTGTGAGTGGAATTTATAAAATCCAAGAGACACAATTAATATCAAGTAGTAAAATGTGGTTCAATAAGAGAAAAATAATTTTTGTGAATAGTAACGTTTTACTTTTATTTACCACAGTTAAAAGTAAATAGTGTAATTAAGGGTAAAAATGATATTAATATTACCCTAAAACATTTCTTAATTCTATTAGAAAAGTTTATCTCGACCGAATCAACCTTAGGAATAAAATAATATCATTTAGGTCCACTTGGATTATATTAAGACATTTATTACTATTTAATTCAAAGAAGAGTTAAAAGAGTTAAAATCAAAGTTTATTAACTAAAACATTTTTAATATATGGTTTTACAAAGGATAAATTAGATTATAAATATTAATTAGAAAGCTTAAAATATTTCCTACATAGTGATATTTTATTTATAATTTTTATACATTAAATAATTTAATTGATTTATGACACAATGGTGATGTAGTAATTACCTAATTAATGAAATATTAAAATAATTGATAATATAAATACCCAAATAAATGTAATTTGAGACTATTTATGAATTCCAAAAATCTTATAGGTAAATATGACATGTTAGTATTCATTGTATTATGTTCTTTAGAAGTAATCACACTGTTATGATTTTCACAAAAAATCAAATACCAAATAGTGTCAAAATTGACATAAAAGATTTTTTAAAACAAATATTATATTATTAATTGATATTCAATTCTTAAAAATCTACGGATCGTCCAAGAGACTTATATAATTATTGGTGTATCATTAATGGACCACTTGGGGGTTGCATGGATGTATATATTAAGTTTATTAACTATATAATATAAAAATACATAGTGACATGGTAAATGTCAAACTAATTAAGTAAGAGATAAACTAAAAGATAAGGTTAATATAGTGACCCAAACCTATCTAAAACCTATTGGTTAAGTGTATTTAGACCCATAAACACCCTAAAAGTTAAATAATCCACTTTGGATCCATTAGAAACCGAATATGAATATATTATAAAATAATATTTCTAGCTTTTCCAAAGGTGCCCCTCACCCCTCTTATAAAACGGCACTCCCACTTCTCTCAATTTCACACCTTCAAAGCCTTTTTTATTGGCCACCCTCTACCCAAATATCCTCCCAAATTACCTCAATACAACCTAAAGGACTTAGTTTGATCAGAAAGCCAACCTAAGGAGACCTTTTGATCAAATCAAAAGGAAGAACCCGAAGAAGATGTAATGATTTCACCACCCTCTTTCAAGTTCCTTTCTTCTTCAAATTATTCTTTCCTTGATATTTGCATTCTAAAATAATAACTCCAGTATATTCTATAAAATTTTATTTTATTATAAATATGTAACAACCAAATTCATTATTCTATCCATCCCTTGAATGACATGTCACCATACGTGCGTACGTATAGCCTACCGTCTCCACGTCATGGTGTAATTGTTATTCAATATATTATTATTTAGATGGGAATAATAATGATGTATAATTCATGTAAATAATAAATATAACATGATAATGATTTTTTATAAATGATATACCATCCAATTATATATTATTTTAATATCAAAAGAATGATATTGTCGCTCGTGTGTACGTACGGACTACCCTCTCCACGAATGCTATGAGATTCATTCCTCATCGTATCCATTCAAGTATAATTCTCATTTGATGATTAAAAATAATGTTTAAGGACTTGATATCATTCTGGATATAGATAATATAAAACCTATTCATAAAAAACATGGCTTATGTAACAAAACTTATAAAAGAAAATGAGTAAGTTAACACCTGTAAAGACGATAATACAGAGATATTATTAACAAAGTAGTGTTAAAAGATAATATATGATATCATATTAATGTATATGATTCCTGAATAACTTAATAAAAATTATTTAACCATTATACAGGAGTTTATCCTACCCTCAACCCAGGAAAAGTACAAGTTAAGGGTTTATTTCACAATCTCTTCATTATCCGAGGTTGTTTATACGTAATCATCTACTTGGACCTCTTTATCATCCACATCCATGTTTCTTAAAAATGTATTTCAAAACATTATTACTATTTTATAGAATATGGGTTAAATTCATTTACACCCTTGTTTTACTTTTTATAATAAGTTTATAATGGAATTTTTCAGCCATTTTCCAAACAAGGTCCTTTTTAACCTTTTCGGAAGAATTAAGGTAAGAGTGTTCTTTTAACTTATACGGCGGGAGCGGCTATTTTCCGCCATTATAAAATCATCAAAGCTTCCTTTACATGATTATAAGAATATTTTCAAAGTAAATGTTTTATTTTATAATTATGTGACTTTTAAATGATTTCAATAAAAGATATATTTCTCTCAAATAGTTTTGATTTTATCTATGTCAACATCCTTTGATGGATTTTAAGCTTATTTGAAGTTTATTATTATGATACAAAACTTCCATATTGTATTGAAGTTATTTTGATATGTTTTACTGTGGATATGTTATTTTTATACCATTCATGGTTTATGGAGAAATTATTTACATTTCATATGTTATTTTTAATATGAATGTTTATGTTATGTTTAAACCTGTTCATATGAGGAATGCATTGGAAATAATATGTGATGGGTGGAGCCCGCTATTGCTCCTCGATACATCGGTAGGTCTCATGAGACAAACTAGTTTCTTGGAAAAAAGCCTTGACAAAATCATATTTTTAGTTTTGGCACGAGGCCTTGACTATGTGGTTATGATAGTCCGACATTATGCATTCCATCATTATGAAAGTGGTTAATGATATTACATGTGATTATTCGACTAGTAGAATGTCCATGTGAATATGTAAATGGAATTATTTCATTTTACATTTTCCATATTATGTTGAATTTCAAGTTTAAAATTCTTTTGTTTTCGTTATACATTCCCATAAATGTTTTTTCTTATTTATGAAAGTTTCAGCTATATTTTTATCCTTAATGAGCATCTGATATCACCCCTTTCAATGTTTTATTTTTCCCATGATGTAAAGAAGTAATTTATAAATGACATGTAGGGATAGTATGAGGGGATATGAAGACAATATGTTGTTGTAGTAGTTTTCAGTTTATGATGTAATGTAAACTTTATGAATATATCTAGTTATTCCAAGGCTACTAAATTAATCGGACTTCCGAAACTTGATTTTTTGTGATCATGTAAATATAATGTAATAATGCACTAACTCTGGGTAACTGGGGTCAGGGCATTACACAATCAACCAATTCCATTGCATATCAATCCACTTCAATAAATCACCCATTTATTGAAAACCATTTTCCATGCTAAACAAAATTTTAATAAAACAACCCTTTTATTGAAAACCCTTTCCATCAATCATTTTCAAAAATCAACCATATCATCCCGTTTTAAAATCATAATTTTAAAATCCACAAGAATAGCATTTCACCATAAGACACCCTTTTTTACAAAAATCCCCAAAACATCACCCAAGGGATTTCCAACCAATTTGACATTACTATTCACAATTAATTTTCAGCACAACAATTAATTGTAACAAGGAACCACTAGTTCAAACCAAGTGGAGTCGAGAGAGAAGCCACATACCTTTAGGGTTCCTGAAAAATCGACCCACAAGCCACCGCACCTCAAATCCGGCGAACGCACCACCGAACCTATCTAGATCTTCTTTCCCTAACATCTACAAGCCTTAATATTAACATCCAAGGAAACCACAACCATAGATATACACACAACAAGTGTATATCTAGAAAACCATGAAAGATAGGGATGTAGATCTAGAGGAAAACACAAGAGAAACAAGAGGAGAGACTTACCCGGGAGAAACCCCCTTTAAACCTCCTTGAAGCCCCTTTGAAACACTTCCAAATCAAGTGGGAGAGCACCCTTTCCCCTGAGAATCCAAAATCCCGAGTGAGGATTGAGTGGGAGGAGGATTGGAGTGTTTTGAGTTAAGCCTAAGGGAGCCCAGAACTTATAACCCTATTTTTAAGTGGATGCACAGTTAGCCCGCACGGTTTGGAAAACCGTGTGCTAACCGTGTGCACGCTACTGCCTCGGGAGTAAGGGTTTATACAGTTTCCTCACACGGTTTGGAAAACTGTACGAAGCCTATTGTCTACCCTGCACAGTTTCCTGGAGAACCCACACGGTTTCCACTAATCGTTCTCAAACCGTGCATCCTTTTAAAAGCCTCCAAACTCATCCAAACCCACTCCATACTCTCCCAACCTCTTACCAACTCATCCCATGCAATTTAAACACATAAAAATGAATAAACAAAGGCCAAATACCTCAAACCGGTGGTACTAAAGGATTCATAAAGATTCATTTTTTGGTTACATTGTCTCAAGAGAGGGGATATTTGTGGATCTAGAAAAAGCAAAAGTTTTTGAATGTTGGTTAAGACCAACAACGGGAACTGATATCGGATGTTTTCATGGATTGGCTAGATATTATCATTTTTTGTGAAATATTTTTCATGATTGTCTAATGCACTCACCATGTTGACTCGGAACAGAGTTATGTTTGTGTATATAGAGGAATGTTAAGACAATTTAAAAGATCTAAAAATAAGGTTATCTGATGCACTTGTGATCACACTGCCTTGTAGTGGAGAAAGTTTTTTGAGATGTAGTTAAGCATCCAAGATGGGGTTGGGTCTTTTTCTCTTGAAAAATGATGCGGTGATAGCTTATGCCTCAAGAAAATTGAAAATACATGAAAAAAATAACTCCACTCAGGATTTAGAGTTGGATGTGGTAATCATTTCACTAAAGATATGGAGGAATTATCTTTATGGGGAAAAGTGTGATATTTATAACGATCATAAAAGTTTAAAGTATGTTTTCACACACAAAGAGCTAAATATGTGTCCATGAAGATGGATAGATTTGATTAAAAATTTTGACAACTCAATACATTACCACCCTGTGAAAGTAAACAAGGTGGGAGATGCTTTAAGTTGAAAGGACCATGCTAGAATATCCATGATGAGAATCACAAAGGATCCAATATTTGTGGATTTTAGAAGGGTGGATATTGAAATTTTAAAGGAAGGGGAGAAATATTATCTTTCTAAAATCAATGTTCAACCATATTTATATGTAAATATTAAGGAGGTGTTAAAGGAAGATGAAGTGCTTAAAAATATGGTGATAAATGTTCCTCAATTCAACATTGTTTGTGTTGGAATATTAAGGTTAACAAACCTTATATGTATTCCTTCCACACCAAAATTAAAGAAATAGATATTGGATGAGGCTCATAGTTCTTCATTATTTATTTCTACTAGGAGCACAATGATGTACAGGTACCCACATGGTTTTTTTTATGGTGGGATGGCATGAAAAGAGATGTTGTCAAATATTTCTATCGGTGCTTGGTTTGTCATCAAGTTATGGTTGAGAGATAAAAGTCTAATATAATGTTACAAATATTACCAATACCAAAATGAAAATGGGAAAACAACACTATGGACTTTGTCATAGAACATACAAAACATATAAATTGCATAATGTCATATGGGATATAGTTGATCACCTTACGAATTCATCGGACTTCATTACTATTAGAGAGGATTTCTATCTTGATCAGCTTTCAAAGATATATGTAAAGGAGGTGTTAGGATTTAATGGAGTACCACATTCCATTATATCTGATCGGGATTTCAGGGTTACCTTGATGTTTTGGAAAATTATTCCAGGGGATCTGTATATAGAGTTATGTTTCATCACTTCTTTTCATCCTCAGATAGACAGTCATTCTAAGAGGATGATTTAAAGTCTAGAAGACATGTTGAGAGCCTTCTCTATGGATTCCAAAGGTGTTTGGGATCAACACCTACCTTTGGTGGATTTTTAATAAAATAATAAATTTCACTCTAGTAATAAGATGGATAATTATGAAGCCCTCTATAGAAAGAAGGGCAGAACTCTAACTTTTTGGGTTGAAGTTGAGGAAAGAAAGCTATTGTGACCTGATATTGTTGAAGAAATTCCATAAATGTTTAGATCTATTCAACAACATATAAGAGAAACTCAGAGTTGAAAAACAAAGTTGTGCTGAAAACTAATAAAGAAACCTAGAGTATGAAATGGTTGATAAGGTCTTCATATGAATATCTCCCTGTTAAAGGGTAATTAGATTTTAAAATAAGGTAAATCTAATCCCTATGTATATTGTTCCTTTTGAAATTTTGGATTGTGTTGGGAATGTAGCTTAATGATTGGTGATTCCACTGAATCTCTATCAAGTTCATGATGTGTTCCATGTATCTCTCTTGAGAAAGTATATACCTGACCTTTCACATATACTACACTTATAAGTTGTACCACTGGAGCAAGATCCTTCTTATGAAGAACAACCGATGTAGATTCTGAATCATATCGAAAAAGTTCTATGAAACAAGACCACTTTTCTGGTTAAAGTTTTATTGAATAACCACCAATTATAGGAAGCTATATGGTAACTTGAGGATGTGATGAGGTAAAATTATCCTCATATATGTTTTTTCCAAATTATGAATTTCGAAAGAAAAAATCAGTTTAAGGGGGGTAGAATGTAACACTCATATGTTTTTAGGAAATATTTTCTTCAAATAATTCTAATTCCACAATATCATGAATTGCATGAAATTGTGAGTTTAAACAAACCATGAGATTCCAATAGTATAAAATGACCATTTTAACCAATCCATTAGGTTATCAAAAATAAATATAACTGACAAATGAAAATGAATGGTGAATTCATTGGCTACCAATTATTTATGATAAAATATAAATAAATTATATTTTTTTATTTTTTTATTCATAAATTGAGTAAATTATTATTATTAAATGAAATTAATGAAATATAAATTATATATAATTAATAAAATATTTTTTATATCCATTTGATAGATATTTTTTTCATACGTTATGAATAAACCCTATTTGATGTATAAAAAAATATTTTTCAAAAGGGTAATTTTATGGCCCTTTAACAGAGAACCCTTTTTAACGTAGAATTTTGAAATATTAATAATTTCTTTATCAAAAAATAAAACTATTATTTGGAAGCAAGATATAAAATTTTACTTTCGATGAATTTTTGATATTTTTCTGATAACTTTCATGTTTTTATGAATAGTAAAAATAAACTAAATTTTAATTGAAAACAACATATTTCTCAAAATAATTTATATGGTTAAATTATAATTTTTAATGTTTTTAAAGTATAAATATAATATATTTTTATCATTCAATATAATTTACATCATTTTTATTAATTTTACTCTAAATTAATATGTAAAAACATTTCAATCCTTTGTAATGTTTTATCTTTTCTAAATCATTCTCTCTTTCAGAAAATGGTATTAATTTTGAATTACTTATTGAAAATTTTGTAATTTGAATTTTTAAAAATGTATTTCAAATTTGGAATCATTTATTCCAAATTATTTAAATCACTCCATTTTATTTTTAGGCATTATGAATAGAAACTTCATTAATTTTTATTAATACGATAAAAGGGTAAATCAGGTAATTTAGGATAAAAATAATATTATAAAATTACCCTAAAAATTTCTAATATAATTTTATCAGGTTTTTAATAAATAATCCTTATTTTGAAATGACTTATTTTGAAAGACACCTAGATGAGATTAGATCATTAATTTATTTATTTATGAAAAGTGAAATATGTCTTATTCAAATTATAATAACTATATATTTTTAATATGAGGTTATAATTAATATAATTTTTATTATAAATAATAATTTTAAAGATAATATTTTTATTTACCATGATAATTTATTTTTAATTTTTAGGAAAAATAATAATTATCTTAAGACATATACTTTAATGATGCAGAAGTTATTTAATTGATCACAAATAAATAAAATAATTATTATTAAAGTGATAATGACCATTAAAAGACCAAAAAACTTGTACAAATATTATTTTTCGAGCATATATAAACCATAACCATCTGACGGTCGAGTTATTTACCATTTTAAGCCTTATAGAAGAGATTATGACACTTATATTATTTTATTTAAAGGGATGATAAACTTGTCACATTCATGCTTTAATAAGTATATAATTTTTATGATAGATTATACATGATAATATATTTTATTATAAGTATTCTTCTGAAATACAGATGATTTATCTTTTTCATAGAATTTTATTTTTAATCTTTATTTAAAAACATAATCATATTAATTAATTACACAAAACTGTTGTAGTAATTATTTTATTAAGAGAAATAACAAATAAATATTAATAAAAATATTTAAATAAATATAAATTTTGCTAATTAATATGTCCAATGAATTTTATATATTACCTTTAAATCTTATAATGATAATAAAATAATTTATTATAAGTTAAATTATTATCTAAATATTTTTAAAAAATCAATGAATTGAATCATGCCAAAATTTACACTATTGACAGTTTATCAAAATAATGTTTTATTAAAAAATTTAAAAATAATAAAACATTTTTAGAAATATATAATAAATATTATATGATCTAAAATGTTATAAGGTATTTATTTATAATCTATTTTACATCAAATAAGTAAATATTTTACCATTTTAATATTCAAATATTTGTTACCTTAGATAAATATTAAATAGAATAACTAAGTGTTAATTAAAATGATAAGGTTTAAAATGATAGAAAAAAATTTCTAAAATTTATTGGTAGATGATATTACAACCATATATAATCCCATTTTATAAATTTGTACATTTATTGGTTTTTTTAATGGGTTTTGATTTTATTATAAATTAATATTTTTAGAGATCTCAAAAGTACCCCTCGCCACAATTATAAAAGGGAACCTCCTCTATCACCTATTCCCCTCACATTGAGCCTTAACTCTTAGAAATACTCTTCCTATTTACTTTTAAAACATACCTAGTTACATTTTATAGGTTTCGGTCTTCTTCAAAGACCAACTCTAGTGATTTAAGAGGAGATTTAGAGGGAGCACATCGAAGAATAGGTAATCTCCTCTAGAAATCCTTTCAAAATTCTATCTTATTCTACTTTCTATTCATGATTTTTTTCTTTATAAAGTAATAAATATATTATATATTATATATTGATATGTTATTATGATTATGAAACCACCATGATCTCTATTTTATCAGTTCTACAAAAAACAAAATCACCATGCGTGTGTACGTACGGCTTACCATCTCCACGTTGTAGTGTAATATGTTTTTCACCACCACATTACATGGATGAGAATAATGATGGAAATAATAACTATATATGATTATTATAACATTAAATTTATTCATAAATATTATACACTATCAAATTTAATATCATTTATTTATTATGGTATTGATATTATCGCTCATGAATACGTATGACCTACTGTCTCTAGGATGTCATGTGATTCATTATACACGAGCTTCATTAAAATGACTATATAAATGAATAGAATGAATAAGTATGATATATATTATACTTATATAACTCTTTAGATTATATAAGTATAACCTAATAATAGGAACAATAAGTTATCCGAAAAAACATGCATAAGAAAATAAAGAAGTTAACACATGATGGATGAGTAATAATGTTACCAAAAAACACATGTTAATATGCTCATATAAGATATCAAAAAAATTAATATGATTATTAAATAATTAAATGCCATTATTTAAATCATTATATAGGTGTTTTTTATACATAGAAAGGAAATTCTACCTAAGGTGAGAGATAATTTTACAATAACATTATTATCCAAGATTGATTATACATAAGTATTTACTATGATATATTTTTCATCCTTGAACATGTTTCCTAATTATGTATCTCAAAATATTCTTTCTATTCTTCTATTTTTTTAGATTAAATTTTACCCATTGACAAAATTTTATTAAACAGTATGAATGGAATCTTTTTTCTTTTTTGATACGAGTTACTTTTTGAATCTTTCTACAAAAGATCAAGGAGAATGTTTTTTTAACTTATACAACATGAATGGTTTTTTAGGTTTACGTAACTACTTATTTCCATGAAAATTAATCTACATGATTTAAATCTTATTTTCAATTGAATTATTTTATTTTAAAATTGTGTGGCATTTTTGAGAAAAAATGTTGTTGAAGAAGATAGGGAATTTTCCTCAATAATTAATTTCAACTTTATTATCAAAATTATTTTCCATCTAAGATGGAATTCATTAATAGGGTTACGTTTCAATTACAATATACTTATTGTTCATGTGTTTTTATTATGTTTATTATGAAATTATATTTATGAAATCCATATGTTTTACATGGATTATGTTATGGTGGAATGATGTTTAAATAAACCCATTTTATTCCTTGGGGTATGATGAATGATTTATATTATTATGAAACACATAAGAAATATTTCATTACGAGATGGGTTAGGACCTATATCTACCTCCAATGAATTTTTTAAATATTTATATCTCATGAGATAAACATGGATGGAATGGGAAATGATCTTGGTTTATTAGTACAGGGCTAGAATGAGGTGTGAACTCGGTTCAGTAATGGACTTTGTCAACTATGGTGGTCTTAGAAATGAGCCTTGACTAATATGAAATGATTTTATATTATTATGTATATTAAAAAAAATTCTTATGTTATGAAATTTTGGATTATGTTAACTGCTTTTTTATTGACTTTTATGACTTATCCCATGGTATGATATCAAGATATTTCATATACAGGATTAGATTTTCAAATGTTATTTTATTATGTCTTCTGATAATGATATGATTCATATATCTCTTGTTTACCCTTAATGAGAATCTGTCCTCATCCATTTGATATGTTTTTTTCCTCAGGTCATAAAGAAGGGTATTAGGTAAGATATGTCAAAATGGGTACTTTTATGATGAAATAAGTGGGAGACAATGAAGAGGACTTATGAACTAGTTGTTTATGCTTCCCAATTTGTAAAGACACTATACTTCTATGGTCCTATCATAGATCTATTATATTTTGTAATTTAATATTCTTCAATTTTGATGTAATATAAATGTATGGAAATTATGGATCATTATAGGTTTAAATTATTATTCACACTTTTCTAAAGTACCATTACATCTTAGAAATAGCTGAAGAACTCTACGGGCATATTCTGTCACTGGTATAGATATAGGGGCAGGAGCATATTATTATCCCAACAGATAGTGTAACACACCACTCTGATCAGTATAAACAAGTTTTTTCTCTGAATAAAGTGAACATTCTCTCCCTCATATAGGATAATTATAAACATATTCTAGTAAATGATAATGAACCAGACCGAGCTAATATTCCCATTCCAATATGGTATCACCAAATGTGAGTAGTACATTCTTTTGGATAGGGGCACATTCCAGTCCAAAAAATATGAGTGGAATATTCCATAGGGAAAGGATTAGACTTACATTCATATTTTGGTTAGGGCTCAACAAGTTAGAGCACCGCATTATTGGGGGAATTTTCATCATCATCATCACCATAGAGGGAATCGGTCTTCTCTAGGATTTGAGATAGCTATTGATGGTTGGAATCCCTTACATTCCTCCAACTACAAGATGAAACCTTTCTTATTTAGGGCCCATTCGGAAAACATGATCAGAAATTATCTCAAGTTCACTATTCATAGACTGGGAAGAGAGGAATGTGTGAAGAAGGAAATCAAACCCTACCAGTGTCGCAAGAAAATGGGACCAAATATGGCCAGGGTTCAAGAAATGACCCTAATATAGGCAGTGCAGAATCATCTTGTTCGTTAATAGAAATGGGACAACTACCATTTTCTGATATACCTCTATGAATATCATTATCATTAACACAACAGATAATTTGGATCAAGATGGAGATACATAGGGACATAACACGGAAAATGTACCTTGAGAGGAGGATCTGGATTCACCCACTAAGGATGCATGTACCTAGAACAAGAGGAGACTCTAGAACCTAGAGACTCTAAATCTCGATTATCCACCTCCACAAAGGAACACTACTAAATAGAAAGAGAAAGGTGTTTCTATATCCTAATCACCACCCAGAAGAACCAAAAAACCATCCATGAAGGAACTGTTGTCATGATATGAGAATGAGATGAAAAATCTCAAACAACTCAAAGTGGATCCACGCAGGGGAAACATTCCCACTAGGTATTATCATCAGGAAGATATGAATAATATCTATCTTAAAGCTTATCAACCTATAATAGAGTTGTAAAATCATCATATCGACTCTAGATCCATGAATCTAATCTATCTAAATAAATAAATTCAAAAATATTGTGACTTCCATCCACTACGGTGACAAACACTCCCTCGCAAGGGAGATCATTCAGTCTTAGAACAAATTGAAAATAGACTGGAAATAAAAATGGAGAAAACTAATCAAACCCCACCCACTCCCTATTGAATGGAGGTGGTTAAGGAAATAGTAACTTCATAATTTCTTAACACCATCAAATCCCTGGATACTCGAATGGAAGCTATGGAAGGGTGATGCAGACTCGTGTAGCCTAATACAAATCCATAACCCAAATTGGTGGAATAAACAATTCCACCACCAAATTTCATAAATCCTACCTTCTCTACATTCTATGGTGTGGGAGACCCAAAACAGTATCTCATACACTTCATATCCTGATGTGGTCCAAGGATGCAACCTCAATATCATTAAGAGGAAACCAGGCTGTGTTCTTTTATACATACTCTGATAGGCCAAGGATTTTTTTGGTACAATAGTCTTCTAGTAGGATCTGTAATGGGATATGAATACCTCCAACTTCAATTAATTTACCTATTCATATCCACATTGTTGAAGTGGAAGATTTTCAAACTGAAAAACCATAAGAAATGAAAAAATTAGAGGGTTTCTAACATCATATAATGATGGAAATTTCTAACTTATTCTCTCAACATCCCTCTCTTGAAGGAGAAATTGTTGGAGATTTGTGATGATAATATTCAAGACTATTTTAATGAACCTATGCTCACAATGAAATATTTAAGAGAATTATTTGAGTTTGAAAAAAATGACACAGTGTCTAGAAGAGGACATTCAATGTACCTGGGCTAAGTATCAACTCATTCCCATTATATAGAGTAAAAGTCACTACAAGGGAAAAACTGTTGTTGTTACCCTAAAACAAGTAGTCATTCCCATTCAATCACCTAGGTAGGTTCAGAAGTACCTAGTTACTCTTATTGGGTAGAAGCAACAAAAATATCCCTTAACTAGAAGAAAAAAGTCAATTTTTCTTGAGATTTTAGGAATTATTTAATAAAGAATATTATTTCTGAAATAGAAAATCCCCCAATCATTTACTTGAAGTTGTGGAAAACAACAAAATCAAGCTGCCACAACCCAGGAATCTCAATGAGGTTAACTTCACCAATCATCAGGACTACTTCCCTTTTCATAGAAGGTTGGGTCACAATATCCATAATTTATTCATCTTCAAGTATTTTATCCAAATCATGGTCAATATCGGATAGGTGATGTTAGATGACACGCCAAAATAGTTTTTCTACATAAAAGTTCTTATCCATAATTAGAAGGTAATTGGAAAAATGTTTCAGCCAGGCAGGGGAAGAAGTTTGACGATTAGATGACTTGATAGTTGACTGAGCTCTTTCCACTCTAAAAGAACAACATTTTAGACCCATAATGGTCATATATATTACGGAGGAGAAATAAAATATTCTTCAAAAAAATTAACATGAACATCAAACATAGGAATAAAAAGAAGATGAAGAGTCATTTTTAGCACCAACACAACTCATGACTTTCAGATTTATTCCCTACATCATCTGAAGCACCGGTACCAACGTACCAAATCAAACCCCCATCAGATGAAGAGTTCATATTTGGTTTTTTAACATGATACACTTGGAAGAACACTTCTTGGATGATGAATGTAACACTACGTATGAGTTTCACATACCTAACAAGGGGGACAAGGGCTACCAGAGAAGGATCCAAGGGTAAAGATGACAGTAAGGGTGTGGTCAGACACAATATCCCGATCACATTCCCCCAATTAACATATATTTAGATGGTAGTTATGGAAATATATCTAAAATTTAAAAGGAATTGAAAATGTTTCAAAGAACCCTCTAGCATCCATCCGATTTTAGTTATCTTATATGACCTCCTAACAGGGATTCGATTGTCTGGTCAACAAGGAAAATGGGGAAGGCCTATGTGACCTACACCACATAAAGTATATTCTCCATTAACCTATGCACAAGAACCAAGACTATCTACCTCAAATTCCTCATCTTTTGAACTACATAATAAGGAGAAACCCCAACACAGGAACCTTCAATCATGGGCACAACAGTATAGATTTATAAAATAGTTGTTGTTTTCCAAGTCAAACACTCAATCCTAGATGCACTCGATATTTCAAAAGAACTCAGAGATCCACTAATCGAAGACCTCCAGATCCCACACTATTTTGAGACATAAATAACTATAGTTTAGGTTTTTTGAGTGATGATTATGCCTTGAGAATGAAATATCACCATCTTGTTTACAGAATAGGGTCAGAAAAGTCATTTAGGGACACATCAGGCCCTTATATGTTTTAGGAAAACTCAATAATTTTTATATCCAAATTCCTATGATTGAAAATGGTTTTGGGATAAAACTCACCTTGACTCAAAATATATTATGTTTGGGATACAAAGAAGTGGAATTATCTCCCACAAGTCTGACCATTTAAGGGTATGACAAAAGTAAGAAAATACCTATTGGTAAAATCAATATCAATGATTTGTTTGGGGATATCATAGCTAACATTGTGTTTATGGTTATCCAATAAGACTCCACATTCAATTTCATGCTCATAAGGCCCTGCTTTCACAATCACATGATAATACCTTCAATAATCATTTAATGTTTGAAATACCCCATCGATGGAAAGGTTTTCTATTTATAATGCTTTCTTCAGGGTGAGCCCATGTGCCAGGACATGGTTTCATGCACTAGATTCTTCAGTTCCCTATATTCCCACCATCTAAAGGTAGGTTCCTTTCATCAATTTTAATAGTGATATCTTCTCCTTGATCAAAATGGGGTGATGGGATGTTAGTTTCTCCTTCCATGGATTCATCCTTGGGGATCATTTCCTAGTATAGGTATCTCTTGTAGAGTTTAGTCATGTTCATGGAACTCATTCCTGATTCCATATCTCTGTGGAAATTTGTAAATTACACTACTTCTGGCCATGCCTTCTTGATTCTATATTGACAAGGAAACAACATTCAATCAGGAGAGTAATCATGTCGGTAATTTCTCGCATGTCTTGATGTTGGGTGCCTTGGTCACATATATTCTTCTTATTGGGAGGGAATCTCATATGAGGCATAATAAAGAATAAATCCCAAGTTATCCCATAAAGATCTTGAGGTAATGGACAAAATGGAACTATATCTTCTAATGGTTTCACAATAGGCATTCCATGTTTCACATGGGGTATGTGTTTCAATCCGGGGGTGAGTTTAACATATTAGAGAGATAGATAAGATAATATAGTTAAGAAGTATTGGGGAATGATTTTAACATCATGTGGAGATGGGATGGATGGATCAGAACACAGATTTATATGGATCTAGGGTTTTTGGATCTGATTCCCCCTGGAGGTGGAACGAAAATGGTTAGATCTAACACCCCATGGAGGTATAACTAGGAGAGTTAGATCAAATTCCCCATGGAATCAGATCTGGGAGGTGTGTCCCTAGGATGGAGCCACATTTGTTTATCATTGGTCAGTATTGAGCCTTAAGAAGGTTCCTAACATAACCTATTTAGAATAATAGGATCAAAACCCACATAGTTTGATGTCACAGTATAAGTTCATGTGAAAGTAATAACCCATAATGTTTGACATCATATGGTAAGGATGCTTGTGTTGTAAATGGTGTGTCAACAAGGGATGATGCATGCCTTATTCATAGAATATTCCCTTTAATATATAACTTCTCTTGATATAACAAACTAAAATTCCCTAGGGACATGGAAGATATGTGATCTCCAGGTGGGGAATGATCATGGTAGGGTTATGGTTAAAAGAACATTAGGGTGAATTGAGTGTTGTGTTTAGACATCATTGAAACTTCCAATGTATCCCAATTAGTACACAATCAAAGCCCTAGTAGTTTGGAAATATATTGGGGTTACACCTATTTTGGAGGCCTATTTAAGGTAGAGGTTGGGCCTTATTCTAAATAATAGGCCCATTAGTTGGTTGGTCCCGACACTTGGAATGATTCCCATGCAACATTTGGGATATTGTAAATGCCATTATCACCTCTAAACTCTAATCACATGGGATTCATTCTCAGCATGAGAAACAATAGAATTATTGTATCTAAAGATCACATGATCCATATTGTCCGCTAGTGGATGGATGATGAAGCCCAAAGGAAAAGGGAGAAGGTGATCTCAGGTGCCTATGTCCACTTTTATTTTGGTAACTAGGATTGTCACATTTTATGATCAATCCAACTAAAACCCGTTATCGTGAACAGAATAACGAGTGTTTACTCCCATAGGAAAAAGTAGGGTTTGCACTATGTGGGATTCCTTGATGATCTAAATCCATGTGAGTCATACATAGAGCATCGAGTTCTTATCAAACAGGGTAAGTAGGCCTTACACATGGAAGTAACCTTGTATGTAAGGTCTTTGTACTCTAGTGGGAAGATGTGGCATCATGTGATTAGAGTACATGGAAAATCATATTTTTATCACATTGGGTATGGATACAGTTTTATGTCATGTGATGAGTACATTCTCCTATAGTTTAAAATCATACAATTATGATGTGAAACTAGGTAGTTTTACATCGTGTAGCTTAGATGTTGGTGGAATTACTCAATACCCCTATAGAATATCGGCTAATAATCATCTGCCTCTGAGAGTGTAATGGCCTTGGGATATCCATAGTACAATGATGCGAGGATTAGTCTCTCATGAGGTCTACTTTAGAGTCCATGTGATGAAAATCAACTAGGATTACAGTACACATGCTAAAAAGTAGGAGATCTAAAGTCTTTTGAGACATCATATAGGGGACTCAAATGTTTTGGTGCATGATTTTGGAGGGTTTCAATAAAGAGTTTTTCAATCCATGGGATCTAGCACAAGGGCAGGTCATGGAGTCTCAAAGAGAATGCACACACAAGATTGGGGAATCATATAAGATCACCATTGCACACAATATTAGGGTTGCATGAAAGATTAGGGTTTCATGCAATTAAAACTTTTGTGTGCACTAAATGTTTTCTAATAGAAGTTGGGTGGGGATTACTCAACTTAGGCCCAAGTTAATTTTGGACTCATCGGTAACCTGCCACCCAAAATCATCTACCTTGTGCGATCTATGTTGTCTGATGTCATGGAAGATTGAGTTTGTGTGTAGTATAGCGACACCTCATCTTCTAAAGAGCCTCCTGAGTGGGGGTGTTCTTATATTTATATATTAAATGTTCAAAGATGGTGATGGACGATTTTAAATTCATAATAACTTTGTACACATTTGGTTACATTTCTATTGGAGATCGGGCATGCAAGATGTTTCCCTTGACATCGCCTTTGGAGTTCAAGGAGGGGTGTTGCGCACAACCTTCATTTATTGAAAGGAAAAAAATTATTTCTTGTTTATACCTTTTCCATACATTGATACTTGGTAGAATAAGAGTAAAATTCCATCACCTTTATCATGAAAGAACCTTACACATGAATTGGGGTCTTATACGTAGGTGTAAGATCTTGCTTGCACCACCCTTATCATCCCCACAATGGTCCTTCAGGGTGGGATGTGTGTTTGGTTTTCCAAAAACTAAAATTTTGGGTATTAATATGGAGTTTAAGTTTAATAAAATTCCACACCCCCTCATAATCTCAGCTTAAATGGGAATAGATTGTTGAGTTCCAAGGTAAATGTCGAAGAGGTTTTCATTCCCATAGGTGTGTTCCACGCTTGTGCTTGGGAATGAAGGAATGTTATGTTTTCACTCAATGTTATGTTCTTGTACCTATAAATAGGTTTATGAGACCCTATATATGGTATTTATACTTTCCACATAATAGTTTTTCTCTATCATTCATTTATGTCATCATTTTGAGATAGAAATTAAGTTTTAATAACTTCTTTAACATGGTCTCTCTCTTTCTCTCACCTTTTTCCATGACTAGAACCTAATTTTGCGTGAATTGTTCTTGACATTGGTTGAAAATAACCAGTTCTCCATGGAACCCCTATTTTTACATACACATTCCATAATCATTTCATAATCAATTGAAATGGCCCGCCAATAGAACTAAGTTGATACTGGAGTCATGGGTGAAATTAGGATAGTCAAACTGTCTTAAAATGCTTAGATATCTCGACCTAATGTGGTATTTTTGGAAAATAATGTTCTTTTGTCCACACTGACTCAAGAAAAGAAGAACTATCCACTGATAAACTACCTCCCATTATAGAAGTTTGGGCTGGAGGATGATGTCAACATCCCATCTTTCGAGGTTAACATTATGCGATCATGGTTCACATGCGAGGATGATCTTAATCATTGTAAAATCACTATACATGGCAATCCTTATAGGGATCATGAGGACATGGACATCTACATGATGAATTTGTGGACCAGGATTGTCATAAGAGAGGATCTAGATGATGAATAATTCCCGAAAAACTACGCAACCAATTTATACAGAAGTATGTGGGACAACAACTTGGGCAGAAACAATGACTGGTATCTGCAGTCTGGTAGAAAATTTAGCAATTATTAGGATTTGGAATACTAGGTAAACTAAAAATTCATGAAGTATGGTGATGATTTATTCCATTTTAGACTATACTGAGTAGTATGGATCTCAAAGTTCCACTTTTACTATTAGTAGCAGCTAGTTCCATAGCTCCTTAACAGATGATCCCCATATACAAATAGCTTATATCTTAATCATGGGGAGATCAACATCAGTTTTTCGGATATCCAAATCCTTGGTAGCATTACAATAGATGTTTTCTAGTATGATGTGTTCCATCCATTAGATAACACATGTAATGAAATCCAGTAGAATCCTCTCCCATCACGACAAATTTAGGATGTATTAATGAAAAAGGTGAAACATACTCCCATATTCCATATGGAAATCCTATTTAAGGCATGGTGTGACATGTTTTTGAAGAATGATATAGTCGTAAGAAAGTTAGGGAAGGGGAAACAGTTCCCAAAATCACCGCATAGAGGAGGCCATGATTGTATTTGTTGATCATCTAGGAATTGTGATTTGGGAAACGGTGGTATAGCATGGTGGAAGAATAGGATTCAATAGTACTGTACCCCATGTTTTATGAAACATTAAATAGTTTTTTGTTATTTTAGGAAAGGGACACATGAATGGGCCTACACTTAAGGATTCTGGTGAAGGTCTAAATTCTGGAAGCTGACAATAGAGTCAACTAAGGATGTAACAACCCGAGATTTTTTAAGATACATTCTTTTTAATTTCATTCATATCTTCTGTTGTACGATACACCAATATTACCTTGCGCTATATGCAACATCGTATTAGCTTGCAGTATATGAAACACTATTCTTGGATCGTGTTACACACAATTTTGATAATAGTTATTCTACGCAACATTGAGTATATATATATATATTCATTGTATAAATGAAATATGGTTCGATTCTATTAAATGAAACAACGAAGAATTCTTTCACAGCACGCAACCCTGACTTGGCTTGCATTACACGCAATCGCGACCTTCCTCGATAGCGTGTGTTGTACGCAATACCAGGTTTTACTAAACAACTATATATTATTATAATATTATTGTGAACTAGAAGTTATGAATAGTATTAACTAAATTTTGAATTTTATAACATTATTATTCAACTTACAAATTTTCAATAACATGGTATAAGAATAAAATAAATTTTTCGGGTAAAATTAGTATTTTTCAAACAATGCAGTTTTGCAGCCTTTTGATGGCGCACCCACATTAAATCTAGTTTTTGACATGTTTATAAGTTACATTTGACAAAATAAAATTATTCTTTGTAATCAAGAAATAAAAATTTACTTTGATAAATTTTTCATTTTATTCTGACGACA
The DNA here is from genome assembly GCA_963277665.1 of Viscum album. Lineage (NCBI taxonomy): Eukaryota > Viridiplantae > Streptophyta > Magnoliopsida > Santalales > Viscaceae > Viscum > Viscum album. The sequence continues at coordinate 1,204,740,426 of OY728135.1, forward strand.
TTCATATTTTAATGAATAGTAAAAACACGATATATTTTAATTAAAAACAACTTTTTTCATCGTAATACCTTATGTGGTTAAATTATAATAATGAATTGTTTTAAAGTATAAATAAAATACATTTTTTACCATTTAATATAATGTATGTCATTAGTATTGATTTTACCTTGATTTCGTAGGTTAAATCAATTCAATCTTTTGCAATGTTTAAAAGAAAAACCCATTTTCTTTTGACAACGGGATTAATTTTAATTTAATTTCTCAAACTTTTATGTATTGAATTTGGAAAAATGGATTCCATATTTGGAATCAGTGGGTCCAAATTATGTTAATAAGCTACTTTTTATTTTTGGGCATTGTGAATAGTAACTACGGTAAATTTTATTTACTATACTTAAATGTAAATCGGGTAACTAAGGGTAAATATAAGATTATAAAATTACCCTAACACTTGGAAAAATCCTATTGGATGACTAAAAGTCTATCCATATCACCTAAGGGTCGGATTAGATTCATTTAATGGACTTTTTTCATGAAAATAATTTAATTATAATTAAAACCAAAGAAAGTGACAACATGTCACTCTCTCAAATACTATAAGTATAATAATTTTAAGTTAGTGATAATCATAATGAAACTTAGAAAATTAATAGTCTACAGAAACCTAACAAAATTATATACATCATGAGAATTTATTTACAATTTTTTGGGATTAAATAATTATCATTAATTGTGACAAAATAGTGATGCAGAAATTATTTATCTAGTGAAAAATAAAGAATATAGTTTTTATTAAACTAATAGTGACCATAAAAGGCCCAAAACCCTGACCAAAACTTATTGGTAATGTAAGTTTAAACTATAATAATACAATGGTCTAATATTTGACCATTTTGAGTCTTATACAATCAATTATGACACTTAAATTATTTTATTTTAAATGATTCCAAAGTTGTCACCTTCATAATTTAATAAATATAACAATTTAACTATTGTTATTTTAAGATGATAAATTTGAGTAAAAGTATTGTTATGAAATTTAATATATTTATCTTCATCATAGGACTTTATTTTTAATTTTTATGAAACATATAAGTATATTAAATAATTATACAGAAATGTTGTAGTAATTATTTTATTACGAGATAAACCAAATAAATGGTTTTAAAAATAATAAAATAAATATTATATGAACTATTTAATGTGATCCACTAATTTTATAGATACATATGACCTTTTATGAATCTATTAAAGCTTTTTGTTCGAACATATATTCTGTATATATTTTATTTAAATTCAATTGAATGAATACTATCAAAATTGACACTATTGTTATTTTATAAAAATAACATATTATAAAATTGTTTAAAAATCACAAAAATATTTAAAAATTATAAATTTAAATTTATATGGTCTATAATGTTATAAAGTAAACTATTATGGAAAATTCACAACAAATAAGTAATTATTTTTTATAATTTAAAATTTAGAATTTTATTACCACAAATAAACTTAAATAGATTAAATAAGGATAAATCAAAATGATAAGGTCCAAACATGTCTAAATTTGATTGGTTGATGATATTACAACCCTATATCATCTAATATTTGAATATGAGTCATTTTTTGAGGTTTTTATGTGGGGTTATATTTATTATAAATTAATATTTTTGAAAATTCCAAAGGTGCCCCACTCCTCCCTTATAAAAGGGCACCTCCTCCCTCTTCTCCTCACACAAATTTGAGCCTTCAAGATCGGCCAACCCCTAAAATATTATCTTCTACACTTCCCTAGAAACATCCTAGAGGTTCTGTTCTACTTTAAAGACCAATATTAGTGCCCTAAGAGGAGGTTTCAAAGAGGCGTATCGAAGAAGAGGTAATTTCTTCTCCCGATTCTTTCAAGCTTCTTTCTTCTTCAACTTATTCTTATTTAGTTGTTTCATTATAAGGTAATAAAATAAGTATCACTAATATACTGATTTGTTATTATAAATACTAAACAACCCCATTTCACCTTCTATCCGTCCTACGGAAAACAAAATCACCGCGTGTGCGTACGTACGGAATACCGTCTCCACGCCGTGGTGTAATCTGTTTTTCCACCAACACCTTACATGGATGGGTATAATGGTGTAAAGAATAACTATACATAGTTATTATAACATCATACTGATCCTGATATATTGTATCATCCACTCCAATTCTATTCAATAATTATGGAAACGATAACATCGCTCGTGTGTACGTACGGACTACCGTCTCCACGACGCGATGAGATTCATTCTCCATGTTAACCATTTAAGAAAGATTATAAAGTATATATAATAAATAATAATGAAATATATGACATTATAAAGCTACTGTATTTATGTATATATGTATGTCATCTACTTAATTCCATTCAACTCAACAAGGAAATGAAAACAACGTTCATGCGTACGTACGGCCTACCGTCTCCATGAACGGTGTATTTCTTTCCATTTATCGATCTATTATATATATATATATTCTGAATATATATTATATATGAATCATATTTTACATTATGGATGTAAGTAATCATGATCTAATTAATCATATGAGTAATTACAAGTCAAAACATGGATGACAAATGAAATGATTTTACCCAAAACGCTCTTTAACATGGAATTTACAAAAGAACGGGTAATATAAAGTCATAAGTGAACCATATATGATATCATAAAAATGAATATGATTTTATAATAAGTCAATAACATTATTTAAATCATTATTCAGGAGGTTCGGACACTTACAAAGAAAATCGAACCTAAGGTAAGGGATAATTTTGCAAATCTCATTTTTATCCGAGATTGCTTCTTCGTAAGTATTTACTGGGGTTATTTCTATCATCCATGTCCATGTATTATAAAAGTTTTTTGATGTATGTTTAAAGTCCTTTTTACCCATTTTGACTTTTACTACATGGTATGTCAGGAATATTACTATTACGAGGTACTTTTTGACTTTTCTGGCAAAAGTACGAGAAGAATGTTTTTTAACTAATATGGCACGAACAGATTTTTACGGTTTTATAAAGCCTTATTTGCATGAATCATCCTTCAAAAGATTCCATGAATATTTTCAACAAAATCTATTTCATTTAAAATAGCATGACATTTTGTGAAAAGAAATTGATTTTGAAGAAGAAAGGATGTTTTCCTCAAGAATTCATTTCAAATATTTTACCAAAACCATTTTTCCCTCTAAGATGAAATTATTTCACATGTGTATGTTTCTAGTTTAATGTTTTTATAATTTACATGGTTCACTTTTCTTATGATGAAATGTTTGTTTGTTTTATATGGATTATGAAATGATGGGACGATGTTTATGAAACCCATTTTATTCTTTGGGTTATGATGAATGTTTTAAGTTTATTTTGTAGAACAAGTAAGAATGATTTCACTATAAGATGGGTGGGACCTATATCTCCCTACAATGCATTGGGTAAAGATTTATATCTCATGAGATAGACATGGATGGAACGGCAGGTTAAACCGGTTCAGTAAAACAGGACTGAAACGAGGAGTGAACTCGATTCAGAAAGGGACTTTGTCCACTAAGATGGTATTGGCAGCAATGTCTTGGCTACTATTGAAATCATATCATGTGCTTAATGGTTTCCATAATTACATGTTTTATTCCCATGCTATTTTATCATGATTTATCTTCCATTATGATCTATGCCTTATGTACTTCCATGTTTTATGTCGTTGCTCAAGATTTTTAATGTTCATGTTTTTTTAGTTCAAATATTTATAGTATGGTTTATTTTATCCATGCTTACCCTTACTGAGCATTTGAGCTCACCCTTTTTATGTTTTCTTTTCCCCCAGGATTAAAAGAAAGATTTTAGGTAAGGAAACAAAAATGGGAAGATCTTTATGGGATATGTTGAAGATCTTTCACCACGATTAGAAGATTACGTTCCAAGTTTCCAAAGACACTAAACTATTACGGTCCTTGTGTGTCTGTTTTTGTTATGTACTAAGTATTCCGAAAAAGTAATGTAATGTCTATGTATGCCAAGATTTGGGTCTCTACAGTTGGTATCAGAGGAAAGGTTTGGTCAACCTTTGGAAACTAGGATGCGAACACGTTGGTGAGATCCCTATAGATAATTCTAAGGTATGTCTAGGTATGTACCTAAGGATAAAAATACGTATAGGATATAGTACTAGAACTACGGTAACGATCTTAGAATTTAACCTAATATGTTAGATATTGAGGGTGCTCCCCCTTTACTATGTTTTTTTCCCTAGCATAATTTTTTCCCCTCACACTATTCTTTTTGGGTTTTTGAAAATGGCTAGAAATAGGAAGATTCATGATAATGGAGGATATGACGGACAATGGAATGATTTTCTTGATGAGAAACCAAATGAAACGGGATCCGGAAGTCCAAACATCGTTATTATGCCTAATCAGAAATCTCATAATATGATCAATAATCTCAACTTTGGTAAGTTTCCCGACTTAGATAATAAGTGAAAGATGGAGTTTCATGATGATCATAGAGGAAAGAAAGTTCAATTTCCATCATGTCAATCATGTGGGAAGAGGCATAAGGGAGATTGTTTCAAAGGAACTGGAAGATGCTTTGGGTGTGGAAAAGAAGGACACAAAGCCAGTAAGTGGAAAGGAAAAGGTTCAGTTAACACCATGGACAAGGATAATGGTATTGCTACGACATCAACAATTTTTAGATGTTTTAAATGTCGAATGTACGGGAATTATTCAAACCAATGCCCTAATGGAAAATCTCATGAAGAGAATCAGCATGGTCATATGGGTAGTATTTATGTTGATGATGATGAGGAGACTACAAATGATATATGAGCTGAAAGAAGTGTTGAAGCTCAGTCAGTTGTTTTAGAAGGTAGTGGAATGATTGTATGTTTATCAAGAGTTATGTTGTATAGTTAATGGTACTATGTAATAAAGAATCATCTAAGGATTGTTACACTATTGTTTTTCCTAAAAGTATTTGAAAGTATATGATGAATGGTACCAGTTACCATGGAATGTTATTCAGATATTTTTGTAAAGAAGATGATATGTGCATAATGAAGGAATAAAAAGATAATGAGATGTTTGATTGTATTCATGAGCTCATGATTGATATAAAGACTAAGTGATATCATGGTTGGAGTATATAGAATTTTGAGGATTTTTCTATGTGGAAAGTGTTAACTTTTAACTGCATTCATGTTTTCACTAAGGTTCAATGGGTATTCATTTTTCAAGAGAATACATGATTAAGGCCTTCGAACATTTGTAATGTGACCAACAAGACATGTCTTATGATATATGGGGATCAACGATGGTATTAACATGCTTATCATATGAAATCTCTGGTAATAATTTTCACTATAATATGACAATGGACTGCAATATTATGGATAAGCCTAAAGATTGGAATGGATTGGGTTGAAAATAAGTTAGTATTAAGGATAGAACATTTTTCAATATTATTGATGGGATGATATAGTAATGTAGTTTTAGAAAAAGGACAACCTACAGGACGGGTGACAGCCCATCACGTCGGACAAGGTTGTCGGAATAGAACCCACAACCGAAGTGCGACTGGTCTTTATCGCCTACCACTGGCCTACAGGAAGTCCCTGCTTAGTAGAAACTAGTTTTATTTTATTAATCGGTTTGATATATGAATTATAAGTTCATTTTTGGAACCATATACGATTAATCTAACCATAATATGGACTTATAACTTTTGCTAACCTTTTTTTTGAAAGTGATGGAATGACCCATCATTCTATCACATGATCTGCTAACACATCACGAATAACAAATTAAACTTCATTTCTTTAAGGGATGAAGTGGAAATTGTTCAATTCACGAAAAATAGTAAGATTGTACCAAAATCATGCAAATATTTATTTTAATTCATCAAATTTAGGGAAATGATCTTGAAAACCAAAAATGTTGTCCTAGTTCCCTTATATCTGATGAATCAGATGGTACCCTAGATCATCACAAATTTATGGCTTTGTGATTGTTGGCTTTTTCATAGCCATGTTCTCTACCACTCTCTATCAGAACATGATGATTAGATTTATCTTACATATCCATATTTTCACCAATGTTATCCTATATGGAAACCTAGTGATGAGTTAATTTGGGTAACCGTTATATTTCATACTTTAGTTTTTAATGTTCAGTTTTGTTATTTCTTTTTACGATGTGGGTTTCTATGAATAGTAAACGATTTATAACCCAGACGAATTTCGAGGGAGAAATTCATTTTAAGGGGGGTAGAATGTAACAACCCGAGATTTTATAAGATGCATTATTTTTAATTTCATTCATATCTTCTGTTGTACGATACACCAAGATTACCTTGCGCTATATGCAACACCGTATTAGCTTGCAGTATACGCAACACTATTCTTGGATCGTGTTACACACAATTTTGATAATAGTTATTCTACGCAACATTGAGTATATATATATATATATATATTCAATGTATAAATGAAATATGGTTGGATTCTGTTATACGAAACGATGAAGAATTCTTTCACAACATGCAACCCTGACTTGGCTTGCATTACACGCAATCGCGACCTTCCTCGATAGCGTGTGTTGTTCGCAATACCGGGTTTTACTAAACAACGATATATTATTATAATATTATTATGAACTAGCCTTTATGAATAGTATTAACTAAATTCTGAATTTTATAACATTATTATTCATCTTACACATTTTCTAGAACATGGTATAAGAACAAAATAAATTTTTCTGGTAAAATTAGTATTTTTAAAAAAATGCAGTTTTGCAGTCTTTTGATGGCGCACCCACTTTAAATCCAGATTTTGACATGTTTATAAGTTCCATTTGACAAAATAAAATTATTCTTTGGAATAAATAAATAAAAATTTACTTTGGATAAATTTTTCATTTTATTCTGACGACTTTCATATTTTAATGAATAGTAAAAACAGGCTATATTTTAATTCAAAACAACTTTTTTCATCGTAATATATTATGTGGTTAAATTATAATATTGAATGGTTTTAAAGTATAAATAGAATATATTTTTACCATTTAATATAATTTATGTCATTATCATTGATTTTACCTTGAATTCGTAGGTTAAATCAATTCAATCTTTTGCAATGTTTAAAAGAAAAACCCGTTTTCTTTCGAGAACGGGATTAATTTTAATTTAATTTCTGAAACTTTTATGTATTGAATTTGGAAAAATGGATTCCATATTTGGAATCAGTGGGTCCAAATTATTTTAATAAGCTACTTTTTATTTTTGTGCATTGTGAATAGTAACTATGATAAATTTTATTTACTATAGTTAAAGGTAAATCGGGTAATTAAGGGTAACTATAAGATTATAAAATTACCCTAACACTTGTAAAAATACTATTGGATGACTAAAAGTCGACCCATATCACCTAAGGGTCGGATTAGATTCATTTAATGGACTTTTTTCATGAAAATAATTTAATTATTATTAAAACCAAAGAAAGTGACAACATGTCACTCTCTTAAATACTATAAGTATAATAATTTTAAGTTAGTGATAAACTTTATGGAACATCAAACATTAATAGTCTACAGAAAGATAACAAAATTATCTACATCATTATAATTAATTTCTAATTTTTTGGGATTAAATAATTATCATTAATTGTGACACAATAGTGATGCAGAAATTATTTATCTAGTGAAAAATCAAGAATATAGTTTTTATTAAACTAATAGTGACCATAAAAGGCACAAAACCCTGAAAAAAACTTATTTTTCATGTATATTTAAACTATAATCATGAAATGGTCGAATAGTTGACCATTTGAAGTCTTATACAAGCAATTATGACACTTATATTATTTTATTTTAAATGATTACAAATTGTCACTTTCATAATTTAATAAATATAACAATTTAACTGTTGTGATTTTAAGATGATAAATTCTAGTAAAAGTATTATTATGAAATTTAATATATTTATCTTCATCATAGGATTTTATTTTAAATTTTTATGAGACATATAAGTATATTAAATAATTATACAAAAATGTTGTAGTAATTATTTTATTTAGAGATAAACCAAGTAAATGGTTTTAAAAATAATAAAATAAATATTATATGAACTATTTAATGTGATCCAATAATTTTATAGATACATATGACCTTTTTTAAATCTACTAAATCTTTTAGTTGGATCATATATTCTGTATATATTTTATTTAAATTCAATTAAATGAATAGTGTCAAAATTGACACTATTGTTATTTTATAAAAATAACATATTATTAAATTGTTTAAAAATCACATAAATATTTAAAAATTATAAATTTAAATTTATATGGTATATAATGTTATAATTTAAACAATTATGGAAAATTCACAACAAATAAGTAATTATTTGTTATAATTTAAAATTTAGAATTTTATTACCACAAATAAACTTAAATAGATTAAATAAGGATAAATCAACATGATAAGGTCCAAACATGTCTAAATTTGATTGGTTGATTAGATTACAACCCTATCTCATCTAAAAGTTGAATATGAGTCATTTTTTGGAGGTTTTTAAGTGGGGTTAGATTTATTATAAATTAATATTTTTTAGAATTCCAATGGTGCCCCTCTCCTCCCTTATAAAAGGGCACATCCTCCCTCTTCTCCTCACACCACTTTGAGCCTTCAAGCTCGGACAACCCCTGCCAAATTATCTTCTCCACTTCCCTAGAAACATCCTAGAGGTTCTGGTCTACTTTAAAGACCAATCTTAGTGCCCTAAGAGGAGGTTTCAAATAGGCGTATCAAAGAAGAGGTAATTTCTTCTCCTGATTATTTCAAGATTATTTCTTCTTCAACTTATTCTTATTTAGTTGTTTCATTATAAAGTAATAACATCAGTATCACTAATATACTGATTTTTTATTATAAATATGAAACAACCCCATTTCACCTTCTATCCATCCTACGGAAAACAAAATCCCCACGCGTGCGTACGTACGGAATACCGTCTCCACACCGTGGTGTAATCTGTTTTTCCACCAACACCTTACATGGATGGGTATAATGGTGCAAAGAATAACTATACATAGTTATTATAACATCATACTGATCCTGATATATTGTATCATCCACTCCAATTCAATTCAATAATTATGGAAATGATATCATCGCTCGTGCGTACGTATAGACTACCGTTTCCATGACACGATGAGATTAATTCTCCATGTTAACCATTTAAGAATGATTATAAAGTATATATAAGCAATAATAATGAAATATATGACATTATAAAGCTACTGGATTTATTTATATATGTATTTCATCTACTTAATTCCATTCAACTCAATAAGGAAACGAAAATAACGTTCATGCGTACGTACGGCCTATCGTCTCCATGAACGGTGTATTTCATTCCATTTATCTATCTATTATATATATGTATATTCTAAATATATATTATATATGAATCATTTTTTACATTCTGGATGTAATTAATCATGATCTATGTAATCATATGAATAATTACAAGTCAAAACACGAACGACAAATGAAATGATTTTACCCAAAACGCTCTTTAACATGGAATTTACAAAAGAACTGGTAATATAAAGTCATAAGTGAACCATATATGATATCATAACAATGAATATAATTCTGTAATAAGTCAATAACATTATTTAAATAATTATACAGGAGGTCAGGACACTTACAAAGCAAATCGGACCTAAGGTAAGTGATAATTTTTCAAATCTCATTTTTATCTGAGATTGCTTATTCGTAAGTATTTACTGGGGTTATTTCTATCATCCATGTCCATGATTTATAAAAGTGTTTTCAAGTATGTTTAAAGTCCTTTTTACCCATTTTTGACTTTTACTACATGGTATGTCTGGAATATTACTATTACGAGGTACTTTTTGACTTTTTCGGCAAAAGTGCGAGAAGAATGTTTTTTTAACTTATACAGCACGAATGGATTTTTACGGTTTTATAAAGCCTTATTTGCATGAATCCTCCTTCAAAATATTTCATGACTATTTTCAAAAAAAATCTCTTTCTTTTAAAATAGCATGACATTTTGTGAAAAGAAATTGATTTTGAAGAAGAAAGGATATTTTCCTCAAGAATTCATTTCAAATATTTTATCAAAACCATTTTCCATCTAAGATGAAATTATTTCATATGTGTATGTTTCAAGTTTAATGTCTTTATAATTTACATGGTTCACTTTTCTTATGATGAAATGTTTGTTTTTTTTATATGGATTATGAAATGATGAGACGATGTTTATGAAACCCATTTTATTATTTGGGTTATGATGAATGTTTTAGGTTTATTTTGCGGCACAAGTAAGAATGATTTCACTATGAGATGGGTGGGACCTATATCTCCCACCAATGAATTGGGTAAAGATTTATATCTCATGAGATAGACATGGCTGGAACGTAAGGTTAAACTGGTTCAGTAAAACAGGACTGAAACGAGGAGTGAACTCGATTCAGAAAGGGACTTTTTCCAATAAGATGGTCTTGGAAGCAATGCGTTGGCTACTATGGAAATCATATCATGTGCTTAGTGGTTGCCACAATTACATGTTTTATTCCCATGCTATTTTATCATGATTTATGTTTCATTATGATCTATGCCTTATGTACTTCCATGTTTTATGTCGTTGCTCAAGATTTTTAATGTTCATGTTTTTTTTAGTTCAAATATATATAGTATGTTTTATTTTATCCATGCTTACCCTTACTGAGCATTTGAGCTCACCCTTTTTATGTTTTCTTTCCCCCCATGATTAAAAGAAATATTTTAGGTAAGGAAACAAAAATGGGAAGATCTTTATGGGAGATGTTGAAGATCTTTCACCATGATTAGAAGATTATGTTCCAAGTTTCCAAAGACACTAAACTATTACGGTCCTTGTGTGTCTGTTTTTGTTATGTAATAAGTATTCCGCAAAAGTAATGTAATGTCTATGTACGTCAAGATTTGGGTCTCTACAAGGGAGTACCTATGTTGGTCATGCTCTACAGGCTACTGGGGATATCATGGATGATCTGTAGTCCATTGTAGTTTTTACATGGTTGGACCATGGAACACATTGAGGGTCATGAATTCCTCAATACTATCATCCCTCTAATCTTTAGTCTGAGGCTATCCATATTATTCTTTGACAGGGTACATCCAGTGATGATCAATGAGGTTACAGTCACGATTTGGATCGAAAACCATTCAAACTTGAACATTAATCCCTTATCAAGCACATTTTGTTTTGTTGCTTTAAAACCTTTTGGGGTCATGGGAACAAAAGGATTAGCCACATAGTTTTTAGGGTTGAGTTCTTATGGAATGGAATGACGGTCATGTCTATAATGAACTGTACAGATTTTCTCTCTTTCCAAGGAACTTCGGGTGCCTCAAGTGACAGATGAAGAGAGTCTGTTAGGGGGTTTTGGAGGAGTAAAACCCATGCATCCTTCATCTTGTATGGTTTTTGCTGGTATACACAGGATCATGGGAAACAATTATGCTTCTTCCAACCAATATTAATGTTGGCATGCTGGTAGATTATGCTAGTAACTAGGTGGCATCTTATTCAAAGTAAATCCTTCAAAAATTTCATTCAAGTGTCCAAACCAGTGAGAATATCTCTGAATCAACAAGCTTTTCAGTAGGCTACTCTTTAGGGAGAAGTCCAGGAAATTGGGGCAACTTAGGCTAGTTCTACAGTGGGAATGACGTAGGGTGAGGTCTCACCCCTGCCTCTTGGAGGAGAAGGTTCTTGAAAGATACCTTGGGGGAAGCCATGTGGCTTCAATTCTTAGATGAGTAGAACTATAGTGGATCTTTGTAATAAGAATAGGTAACTACTATAGCTATCTACTCTGGTTGTCATTCATTCTCTCTGGTCAGCATGGAAAATTATGTGAACATCCACATCAATGGAGGACTTATTTTAAAATTTGATCCGAGATGGGATCAATTTTCTATAAATCATAACCATCTGAATAACTTCTACGGTGATATTTAATCAAAGGAACATATATTTAATGACCATGGATGACTATGCATTCTAGTGGCCTAGTGTAGGTGATTCTTTGTGATGAACTAGATTGGGAGGAGAAACCACCTATAATTTTTCTAAATTGTAATCTACAGATGAGGACATACAAGACTCTTATAACGAAGGATCCTAGGGATCAACTACTCAACAACGGAGTCCTTATAAAAGTGGTGAAGTCATGTCCTCTGAATAAGGCAAGGTTGGGTTTCGTGAGGTAAACCTTAACATAATTTCCTCCATTGATCTTTAACTTTTATTTTCCAGAAAAACTAATTAATACATGTTTTGTACAGGATCATATTAATGATTGGAAAGGACCCCATTCTGTAGGGGGTAAAGGTGCACCAATAAGTGATGAAGGGAACATTATGGGTCCTATACCTGAGTGAGGAGAAACTGGTGGGGTAGTGGAGGAATTCAAGGCAATGACCTCGTATCCTTATGTTATACCCACAATCTATGGGAGTCCACACCCTATTATTATAATATTAGTTCACACTACTGGGGAAGTAATATGCCTAGGGTTGATCATCATTGAAATCAATCTTCCTTAGGTAATTGCGTATCCAAATTCATTCGTATTGATCAGACATTTCCTGGATGTTTTTGTCTATGTGTTCTTTTCATCATGAAGGTCAAAATCAATCAAAAAAATATGAGGTGACATCATTCATTAAATTACTAACCAGTATCGGGGGGTCTTCTATGGTGGAGCTCCCAACTAATACATAGGGACTCAATCTACCGCTACTCAACTCATATAAGTTTATCACTCTGATGTAAGTTAAACTATACATTTGTTGGTAGAATTTAATGGAATGTTTCTATTTCAATAATTGATAGAATTTCTGTGTTCTCGTCATGAAATTTAGACTAGAAAATTAGAGGTACCTTCTATAATAGTTTCTTTAATCCTTGAGTATTCGATTGTTCAATTTAATCTGACCCTAGTACTGAGAGGATACTCCGATGCAGCTACAAGTGATTCCACTAGTGGGGTGGAACTTGAGGTTAGCAAAGGAGAATATACTGAGGAATATTTTAGTGTGGAAGTCTGACATCATGATCAAGATCTTGTCCCATATAATAAGATTACATAAGAGGACCCTGTTACCACCATTCTTGTAGTTTTCCCTAAGTATGAGTCGAAACCTCTAAAAGATATAGAATACTCTAGGTTCAACTCTCGTGAAGAAAATAAAATAGTCTAGTGCCAAGAACTGAGAGACATATAGGGTCTCATTATCCAAACCTGGGATCTATACCTATTGAGTCAAGTGTGGTTACTCCACCACTAGCTATATAAAATATTCACTGGAGAATTGGATGCTTGTGGTCTCCATGTGATGGTATGTGACTTACTTGTTGGGGGTGCACTATGGGAGAAAACATTTAAATGTATCTATAAACTAGAAGTGGTATAAAAAACTCAAAAGCTCTAAGAATTCTATCAGGAAATCTAGTGTCTAGAAAATAAAATGAACGAGTTTTCTTTCTTTCTTGATGATCAATTAGAGGTCGTCATCTAACTGAGGGATCAGTTGGTGGTGTATGAGAAGTATATGTAGGCTGAAATTTCTCAAATAGATTATATTATGGTAGAGTGGGACCATGAATAGATTAGGTAAAATGAGATTCACTCTATGTATAATGGGGGAGAGGTGTTTCTCAAGAGGTGGCATCAGACCTTCGATGCCACATACTAGAGGCTGTCGGAGTTGTAGTGCTCAATTAATAAAGTAGTGTTCTGGGGGTAGTTTTTCCTAGACTCAAGAGTGGCTCCAGTATATGGATGACCTTACCAAAATGACAAATTTTTCTAGTTAAACCTTTATTCATGCATCGATATATATCTTATACCACTCTTAATTATTGAACTTTGATCATATTTATGAAACAACGAATGAACAATGCCTAAGCTCATATGAGTCATACACTGTGTGAGAAACAGATGATGGAAATATGATTTATCATTTATATGATAGTTTCAAATAAAAATAAAACACTCATTGGATGGGTAATTTTAATTGAATACCATTATTTTTTGGGCTAAGATAGGTTAAGGATGGTGAAAAGGTATCTTAGAATATATATTTTCTTTTCTAACATGATCTAGTGCATGGATGGGATAACACCCGGGGCATTGAATTATATCTGAAAAAATGGAAATGAAAATTCTGAATCATAATGACCAAGACATAGAACATGAGGATAGTGGAATCACTATATTTTATAACCATTAACCAAGTTCAAAAAATAGAATCCATATCAATTAGATGGTAACAAGGACAAACAAATGAGGGTTGACCCCTAACCATGTTCAAAATAAGGATCATTCCTTATAATTTCCATTTAATGTCTTCTGGAGTGTTGACACAAGATTTAGGTGATCCTTGGACATACACCATGCCATTATGGGGTCCCTTAATATATAGAGGAGGACGAGAATAAAAATAATGGGTACACAAATCATAGAGATGAAGTGATGGAATGATCAAATGGATTCCAACACTCCTAAAATTATGCCACCAGGGATTAGAGTACAATGGTGTTGGACCATCGATCTAAACAAAATTATGACTTAACTAATAGGGTAGTTTCATCTCAGTTTCCAAGTGACATATGAAAATGAAAAAGATGTGGTAGATAACCCACATCGTATGAGAGGACTTCTCATGTGAGGGAATATGATTTCATGTTGTTTTATGTTGTGTAATAAGGATGATACACACACCATTTAATATCATATGCCAAGGTTGTTAGTAACACATTTTAACTTAATATAGTGAGGATGGTACATGTAAAAGTTTAACATAATGTGATTAGGGCGTGTGTCACAGTTTAGTGTCAAGTTTCTGGGACATTGCACATAGTTTAAGGTTGTATGGTCAGGACCATGGTAAAAAGTTTACGGTCATGTTTCATAGATTATGATATTAATTTAAGGTCATAAATTTCCCACCAATGTTCTCCATAAATCACATTAAATTGTATGAAATAGTGTTAAGACAACATGAGTGATATTTTAGAAGTCATTCATGCCATGTGAAATGAATGGAGCAAGTTACAATTTTTTAGAGTCATAATTCTTGAACCATAAGGTGCATAACTGTGTTTGGAAAAAGACATTTGTGTCATAAAGAGTGATAACCCAATATGAATGGAGGGTCTAAGGGACCCACTACCACAAAAATCCCAAAACATTACACCATGGATCAATATTATGACATTGGGGAGGGAAAGGCCACATAGAGTATTGATAGAGGGGTTGGACCCAATATAAAATATTGGGGAATTACTATGTGTCCCATGATGAAGGGAATCAAGACACACATAGTTGTAGAAGATAATAAAAAAAATTTATGGTCATATGTTTTGGAGAAAGGGAAGAGGGGAATTGAAGGATATTCGTGCAGCGAAAAAGTTGAAATCCAACGTAAATGACCCAAGGAGGCTCTTCAATACAAGAAGAAATCTTGATTCCAATCGCACAAATTTTAAGAGAATATGGTCTAGACCATGGAAAAAAAGTTTAGATTCAAGTTTCTTGGACTAGGGGTAATTAGTTTAATGTCATTATGTATGGACTATAAATTTTATTTTCTACAAATATGATTTTGTTGTAAGAAAGTGGTAAAAAACGATGTGAATGAATCAAAGGAGGATAATGTAACATGAAATAATCATGGTGAAAAATAAATATAGTTTAAGGTCGTAATTATTTGAAAATGTCCAGAGGGCCAAAGGGTGGATAAAATTTCTACTGTTCATAGATATGATAATTTTTGGCATTGCTATGTATCCCATGAGGATGGGAATGAATCCAAATGCAATTATAAAACATAGTGTGGTAGAAGACCAATAGTGATTGGGGGTGATCATCTCTAGTGATTGAATCTGAGACATCCCATGGTTATCATGGGGAATCCTATATTTGTGTGATTGGGTGATGATCGTATCTTATTAAAAGGAATCCCAATTTTTAATAGGGTACATTCATAGTTTGAAATTGTTTTTGAGGACTTCAGGCTTTGTAATTTAAATTCATCAAACATAGACTGTAGGGGATACAAAAAGGTAAAGGTCATAATGCTGGGACCTATGAGGTTCTTACTTTATGGCCATAGAGTTTATACCTTGGAAAAAAGGGTTTATATAATGGATATATGTAGCTTGGTGGTACGAAAAACCTGATGATTATGAGAACCAAGGAGTTCCCACACCACATAACATATTCATGAGAAGTAATTACACATAGTTTAAAGTAATTTCTTGGATTTGGAATTCTAGTTTAAGGTCATAGAGTTTATACCTTGGGTTCATTGTTTATGTTCATAGAGATTAGACCAATGAGGCTTTTAGTTTAAGGTCATAGAGTTTAGACCATGGGGATCTTAGTTTATGGTCATAGAGTTGGGACCATGAGGAGACATCACAAGAAGATATGTTTTATGTGTAGTTATGAAAAAACAGATGTGAATTCGGACC
Source organism: Viscum album (assembly GCA_963277665.1). Taxonomy (NCBI): domain Eukaryota; kingdom Viridiplantae; phylum Streptophyta; class Magnoliopsida; order Santalales; family Viscaceae; genus Viscum; species Viscum album. The sequence continues at coordinate 1,204,757,011 of OY728135.1, forward strand.
AAGGAGGCCCAACCCCACACAACACACTACTAAGAAGGACACTCACATAGTATAAAGTCGTGATTATTTCACATGGAATCATATTTTAATGTCATATAGTTTGGTCCAATGAGGCTCTTATCCTAAGGTCATAGAATTTGGACCATGAGGCTCTTAGTTTAAGGTCATACATCTTGGTCTATATAGAAGAGAATCTAAACTAAAATGGGATATGTGTTTCACAATAGGAATAATTGTATGTGAATGTGAACCATGGAGGCATACGTCATATGACCCAATCCTAGGTAGACTCACTCATAGTCGAAATTCATGATTTTGGGACATTGGTTTTTAGTATAAGACCATATAGTTTCAAACTGGGACTTCAGCTATCTATTTAAGGTTATAGATTTTGGACCTTAGACTCCCCTTCATGAAAAATAATTCTTGGGGAAATTAATATCAGTCGTAGGCATGATACACTCTCCATCCATAGTGATCAAAGAGTCAGATCCATTAGAATAGTCTATATAAATTATGTAAGATCCTTCCCACATGGGATCGAAATTTGGTGGATTCTTTCCGGGTATCATCAGCATTTTGAGAGCTTGTACCATGTCACCCTGTAAGAAGGAATATATGAAAACCTACATATTGACAAATCTTCCTATCTTATTCTGGTACCTAAATAGATTATTTAAGGCTTGGGCATGTTCTCTTAGAGGGATTCTATCTTAGAAATATGGTCTTATTCTATTTTTTTCGTGCATCTTCTAGTCATAAATAGTTGTTAAATGAAATTTAAATTTAACCTCAGTGGGGAGGAAAACCTCTGTTCAATACACGAAATTATATAGTGTCACCAAGGTGGAATTTTGATTCATTATCCAATATGGTCAGAGGGAATTGGATAGATTATCTATCCGAATATTCATGTTCTATCCCACCATTTTATATAGAGTGTTATAGAGGGTCATATTGAACACATCGATTTACCCATTTTCATGTGAATTATAATAGGAATTATGGTTGGACTAGATGTTGTATGTTGCATACAACCTCTTCAACTTAGTATCCAATAAGTTGGTACCGGTGTCGGTGATAATGGCATGTGAAACTTCAAATCAATGGATGATGTGGAGAATCACAAATCTGAACATGGAGTGGGCCTTGACTTCCTTAAGATGAATCACTTATACCCACATGGGGAAGAAATCCACCATTGTTGGAATTAACCTTCATTGAAAATATATGGCTAGTGGATACTTTCAAAAAAATCAAGTACCTTTACTGAAAAGGGACAACAATACATGGTAGTTTGGAGGGGCTCTGAAAGTCAATTCACAGTGTTGGAATGGATCTGACATGCCTGACACATCATTCCATACTTGATGCATTCATGGACCATAGTGATCTAGAAGTATCACATCCTCTGAATCTGAGGGGAAAAAATATTGAATGATGGGCACCACAAGACCGATCATGAACTTCTTTCATTCCTTGAGGAATCTCATATCCTTTTATGCAAAAGAGGTAGATTTTATTCAAACCCTATTATATAGTGATTTATTTCAAGTTTAGGCCCTATTTGAAAGATGAGCTACACTACATGATAATATATTCACTCACGTTCAACATTGTATGATAGGAGAACACTATATTGGACATACATGATTAAAGGATTCATGAAATCATAGGTTTTTGGTGCTATGGGGGAACCAAGGAGTCACAATATGGAAGAACCAGAAGTCAACTAGTTTACTTGTTGGTTGTAACCATAATCTGCGATGATGGGTATAATAACCCTCCAATGCTCTACATGAATGAATATGTCATCTTATTCAGGCTCTTCAAGAGAGGTGGTTATACTGGACAAGGTTTTGGCTCGATCATTCTATGACCGAGGGACATGGGTCACTTCTGACTGAGAACGGAACTGAGTCATAAACTGATGAGGGAACTCTTTCAAGGGTGTGAGGTATATATTCCTAATGATGTAGCCACTATTGATCTATTTAATTAATAAATCGAAGTCTTAATTCATATCTAGGTATGGAACATAAATCTTTATGGTTATCTTGACACTAGTAATTAGTTCCTAATACTCTACGACATTGTTGGTGTAGCCATCTGACATCATGTACATGTATTGAAAGCCATCATTTTTAGAAGTGATAAAGACATTCCTCGTACCTACTCTGTTGAGATTTGGATCATTGATCATTATACTGGTTCGGCTCTAACAAGTACCATCAAAATGAATCTAACAGCATGATGTATCTTGATCCACTTCGAGGATAGCCTCATCTTAAAAATCGACATCTAGGGGAAACTCTTTAGGGGATGCCTGGGTGGTTGTAAATTATACCTATGCCTGGCCCTTGAAGGATTTCTACAGAACAAACCTAATGTTAAAATACTTGAGGATCACTACCCATCATTTAAAACATCCTGTAAGAATGGGGAAATTCATGATATAATTTAGCAGATCCATATGGGACACCAGCTTTATCTCAGGATTCAATAGATAATGACATAACTTTTGAACTGAAAAAACTGGCATGAGGTAGATCAACCCAATAGAGGAATATATTGTCTTCTTATTTAGTATTATGAGACTAATATATTATAGATTAATTTATCTACCTTCATTGTTCTTATGGGAATTAAGGGAACCAATGGACCATTCTGGGGCAGTCACATTGACGACCAGAGGCTTTCCTCATATGGGTTGAATTGGAACCAGATTTTCTAGAAAATACTAAATAATTTTCTCAAGGAGTTCTATCACTCTACATCCCATTATTAGTTGGTTCCTTTTATTATTATCCTCATAAAAGGGATTACCATTTCTGGCTATATTCATGATGAATTGGTGTATATAGGCTTAGTGGTCTTGGATGCCTCGAAGCTCCCAATTGTTTCTTGGGAGAGGCATCTAGATGATGGCCTTGATCTTCTCAAGGTCAATCTGAATGCCTATACATATGATGATGAATTCAATAAACATTCCAAAGGCAACCCCTAAGGCACAATTTAATGGATTCATCTTCAAATTTTAGGAGTAAAGGGAACCATAAAGTTTTTCAAGGTCTATAAGATGGTCCTAGAGCTAGTGAATTTGACCACCAAGTCTTCCATGAAGCAATCTAATTTCATTCTAAGGATCATATTGAATATTTGATGCATAAAATGTTAATAAGTTACTCCAACATTCTTCAGGATGAAGGGAATCACATGATAGAAAAGGGTCCCTTATGGTTCCCTGAAGATGGTAGACTCCTCATCCCCATAGGCCATTTGGATCTGGTTGTAGCCCAAGTATCTATCCATGAAGAAGAAATCTTGTAACCTAATTTTTTCATCGATCAAAAACTCTGTCACTGGAAAGAGAAACCCATCCTTCAGTTAATGGTGGTTGAGTCTCATAAGTCAATACAGATTCGGATCTTCTCATTATTCTTCTTAACTAGGACAATGTTAACTATCCATTTGAGGTACTAAACATCCATGAAAAAATTGACTTTGATAATAATATCAACCTCGACCTTGACCATAGCACCATGATAAGGGTGAATTTTTATGGGAGGTTGGTTGATCACATAATGATTTCTTAAGAGGGAAAGATTGTTGATGATGGCCTCAGGGTCTTGACCTAGCATCTTTTCATAACTCCAGGAAAACATACCATGATACTACTTCAAGAAATGCACATATTGATATTGTTACTCTAAGGGAATAACTTTATTGGACTTCATTTTCCTAGGGTATTCTTTAGTATAAAGATTCACTTGAACCAACTAATCGATGTTGGTGGATACACCCTCTTGGAATTCATGGGGAGAGTATTATAAATCATCATCATCATATAAGGAAGAAGAATCAGTAAGAGAAGGTTTATCTAGACTAGTTCATTTGGGGAAACACTACCTCCATCTTGGGAAGATATGGAATCTCTACTGAGGGGTTCTGACTCTATTGAAATCATAGCGATTGAGGATTTCCAGAAACATTCATCGCATAATTGACCATGGGGTTCATTATTGGTTTCAAATCAATGGTGGTGGTTCAGCTTCCGATGATTAAACCATACCGTATGGAATATGCTAGAATGTCATATAATAGAATCCATAGGGATAACATCATAGTACCTTAAATGATTGGTAGTTTCTAGTAGTTCTCGGAACTATCCTGTGTAAAAGTATAAGGTAATAAATAAATGGCCCTTATTTATAGGGATGTGATTCCCCTTTCTCTAAAAACTGATAAAGAAACTTCCTGAGTCTAGGGTTGTGACCTTCAATCATTGGATCAGAAGAATGAAGGCATCATCTAAGTATTCTCATGGGCTAGCCTTAATAGTTGCGTGTTCAACCTCATTAGTCTAAACTTTCTTACCCTCTCTCTTATAATAGATGTCATCTAAATATTAGGCTTCAAAAAATTATAAGGGGGTGCGTCACCATGAATCAAACCTAATAAACTATTGATGGAGTACTTGAGGAATTAGAGAAATGAGGATGGAACTTCGATATGCAGATGAAGCCAAGGCCTACCCATTAGTGTGTTGAATCTAGTACCATGTGAGACTGCCAGGAATTTGACTCATTCTATCATTCCTTAGAACTGGGTCTTCAAAAAAATTCTTCCACATGGTTTTGGTTTAGTCCTATCATAACAGAAAATATTTTGGTCAGAGTGACTCAAATCTACTTTGGTCGGCCCCAACTAGAAGAGCATCAGGGTCGAGATGTGTTTAATCCTAGAACCTGTGTCCACTAGGAAGTGGCATATTTCCATGACATTAAACTAGACTATGACGTAAAATGGTAGTATTTTCCCCTTTATGATGGGTCCCTAATCTTATCCAAATAAGGAGATGATGTCTTGGAATTCCCCTCACTTGACCTCCTCTACATAGAAGTTCTATGTGGTATCTGCATCTACTTTGAACTATAGGGGTATCTCCAAGGCTTCAGTTAGGGAATCATGCATTTCCATAGATTATCGGTTGGACTAGATTATAAAGGGAGATTAAAATATACTAGAAATATTCTTCATCATGTATTATTTTTGTTCTAGATGTACATTTCTTCCTACAGGGGGTTTCTCTTTTGCGGGAGGTAAGAAAGGAACTACAGGTTGTAACACTAGGTCCTGGCTAGTATTGAAGATATCCTAATTAAAATTAGTAAACTCACACAAAACCATTATTGGATGAGTTTTGGATGGTTGAGCCATGACTTTAGCTATAAACGGTCAATCATAGTGTGGTTGCAACTATTCTGGACAGTAATTTAACACAGTCAGTTGTAGTGGTATATCTAAAGGAGTAGGTTGGAGGACTGTGACTTCTGATATTTAGACATCACATGTTACCTATTTTGGTACCATTCACATCTTGATCTAAAGCATTGTACTGTGTATTCTGTATGATTGAATTTATTCAACCACTCCTTTGATGATTTTGGCTAGAGCCACTCAAAATATTTTCAGGGAATTCTTCAACATCAGGGAGAGTGAAGTGGTCTACCAACATGAGTAAATTCATAGAGACATAATCCTTATTGTCATTAGATGGTTTCTATAATGTTGGGATGACCCTGTGGGTGGTTCCCAACTATGTAGTCCTGAAATCACAGAGATTATGTGATAGATTTTGCATAGATGGGGGACTCTGGTTTACCTTTCACTATCAGTGCCTAATCAATTGATATTTGGTGGGACTCGACTTAGATGTAAAATAATAGGCCAAGGAAAAAGTGGTGACTTCAAAAGGATTATTCAAGAATAATCGGTCATGGATGAAACCATGGTATTGAGAGAATGTTCCACAGGCCAACCAGTCATTGTACTTCTGAGTCATATTGTTAAGAAACCTGCTTCAATTGACATGAACCCTCACTATCACTACTAGGCACGATGGATATCTGTTTGACCTATGCCGGTACATTGACCAAATTGAACAGACCATTATCCACATGTTCCAAGATCCAATCCTTGAACACATATCAGTTTTTGATAGAATGACCAAGTATCTTGTGGTAAGGGCAGTGATTGGGGAATTCGGTATGCTTGACTTCATGGGTCCTCTTTCACTCTGGTAGCATTACAATTCCATGGTCTTGGGAACTTAGGAAATAGTTAGGTACCTATGAATAGAGGAAATAATAGTTCTGGTTACTCCTATCTGAGAAGGGAACTTTGGGAGCCTAGTGAAGAAGAGGGACTGGAGCTGGATGAGGGGTCAGATCCACATTCTCCCATCTAGGAGGTTGTTCTTACCGATGGAGGTCTTGTTGATTATGTAATGGGAGAGGCTGGTCTTGATAAGGATGATTCACATGATAAGGATTTGCTGGAAAAGGTTACAAAAACTCTAATGGATTGGGGGCCTCTATCCATACTATAATGGTCATCTCAACTTTGGAGTCTCTTCTTGCATGAGGTAGAATAGACATTGGGTGTTCCTTAATGGATTGATGCAAGGATTCCTCCAAAATTTAGGTATTTATATAAAAATTTTGGAACCCGACAAGGATTCTCAAATTGATGAAGATAAGAACTTGCTTAGTTTTATCATTCCCTATACACATCGTTAGTAGCTTCTCTTATGTCAGAAACATGTCAATTGTATTCATAAGGCCATTCCACCATGAGACAAAATCTAAGACTCACTCATTAAAAAATTTATTACACTTGAAGAGGTAAGTAATATAGGTATTGAACATAGTGGAGATGAACTGTTATAGGAACTTCATGTGAAGGTCTTCCAAACTAGTGAAACAACCTATGGGTAACTAGTTATACTAGATAAATGTAGGTCCTTCCATTGTCTAGATGAAACATTGAAGCTTGGATGAAGCCTTATTCTCTAGGGTTTCCAACATAGTCCCTCCCCTTGACACTATGTGGTCCACAAGATCAAATGGCCCTCCCATCCCATTTAAGGGGTAAATCTTAGTTTCAAAAAATCTAGGGGTGCTCGCATGTCCTCTACCCATGATGTGTATGTTTTTCTAGTTAAGTGGGATTGAGACCTACCATATTTCTAGGGCATCAATATGAGTAGTGAGAGTGGATATAAAATCATCTTAGAAAGGGTCCCCATCTTGATAGGTATTCCTAACCACCAATGCATTGACATGCTCATCAACCTGATAAGAATGTTTAGCGGCTTTTGGAGCATCACACCCTAGACCCCAAGGAGGGTAATAACAATTCTTAGAAGGGATTGGTGACTGATACATTTGTCTATTTCCATATATTCTAACATCTTTTGTTTCTGGATGCACGGGATTACCGAGATCTGTTGGGGGAAACTTGTCAAGAGGGACTTGGTGTTTCCCTAGTGGAGGAGAAATAAAATATCGTTGGGTTTCATCATAATCCAAGCATTGACTGGCCTTGAATTTGGTGAGGAGCATATTGTGATCTACAATCTCTTGGAATAAGAAGTCCATAATGGGCTCTACCTTTATATTTGGTGCATACTTGATAGAATCATAGGTCCTGAAATTCTTCTTACCATTTTCGATGTTCTGACTAGTAGACAATGTCTCTGAGGGATCCCTGAGGTTGACTGCCTCACATTTCTCACAGTTAAGAACACATGTGTGAGGATCTATCTAGTATTTTTCATCATTAGGGGGTATGTTAACCCCAAAATACCCTATGTTGGAGTCCCTTTACTTGGAGAATTCTGGAACAACCATGTTTAACATAGCTATACCTAGTGTAGAAATTTCATCATTGAGGGGTAAGTTAGGTTTTTGCAGGATAGGGATGATTTGGAGAGTATTGTATTGTCTAAAACCCCTGATCTACACGTGAATGTATGCCTACTCCATGATTCATCAGAGCACAGTGAGGCTCTAGACCCATCTCTATTGTAGGGTATGATGGTAGATGGAAAAAGTAGGGTGATGAACTACTAGGAGTGCAGAAAACTCAACCATCCAACACTAATAGTCGATGTCTTCATGATTCCCATGGCTTCCTTGATAGAACAACTAATAGTCATGTATATGTTGAAGCCTCATCCAGATGGTCTGGAAGAGGCACATGGGATGGACCTCAGTGAGGTATTCCATGATATTTTAGTTTGAAGTTTCATTCGGCCAAAACACCACTCAGAACTGATCTGCATCTATAGTATACCATAAGATTTATTTATTTGAATCGAGTCCCTTATATTGGTTGGACCAATCCCGGATTGGAGCTAGCTGATAGGTAGGCAGTGGCACTTATGTGGATCGGTGCGGTGGATGCTTGGACAGAATAGGATCCACTATATGAGTTACCTGTTTATTGTGCATTGGGTCATCTCTTATGGGTGGTACCAATAACATCATCACATCCTTATAGAACATGTTTTCACCACATACTCATGTTTAAGGGTAGTGGAACTAATCAATGTCTTCAAATAATTCTCATCTTCTTGGCGAGTCGGCTCAGATCACAACAAATCTTCAATATCAAGGGTATTGGTGTATAGGGAGATTCTCAATAATGGATATGGCTTTGTCGTGAGCTCTTGAAATGAAGCCAAAACTTCCTCCACCAACATGTACTTGAATAGGGATCTAGGTATTCTATGTATCTCACCCTATGAGATGGAAAACTTCACTAATAGGTATCCTACCCTAGACATTGACCATTATGGTGGAGATGGAATTATCAATTCATGTACATTCTCAGAATCAGATAGGTCGATGAGGTCAAAAATGACATGTTGTTTCTGAGTATTTCACCAATGAGGATAGTATTTCTCCATTCTTTACTGGTACAGTTATTTAGGGTAGGGTACCTCTTTGGAATAGGGGGGACCTCTACACTGGTTAGTGGTAATGTGGGGAGAATCTCTGATTCTGTAAGTTGAGATATGGGGAGGGCCACCTGGTTGACTCGTGAAGGGGTGGGAAGGACCTCCACTTTGGTTGTTAAAAAATAGAGGAGGACCTATGAATAGGATGTTGGGAACATGGGGAGGACATCTATGTTAATTATTTAATGATTGGGGAGGACCTCCACTCAAGTTGGTTGGAACATGGGGAGGACCATTATGTTGATTATTGATATTGTAGAGAGGATATTCACTTAGGTTCATGGTAAGACCACGGGTAGGACCTCTATGATGGTTGGTAGGAGTACAATAAAGACCTTCATGATGGTTTAAATGGACACGAGAGGAACTATGTGTTTAGGATAGGTAATATGGATAATACATTTGTATTGGTTGATGAAATCATGGGGATGACCTTCGCATTAACTGTTCGAAACATGGGGAGGGCCTTTATGTTGACTACTAAAGGACATTGGAGAAACTAAAATCTTATTGGCTACAATATAGGGAATAAATCCATGTTGGATAGTTGTGACAGCATGAGGTGGACCTCTATATTGTTTTTCGATAAAGCGGGGAGATACTCTACTTTTATTGGTGATGGAGTCGGGAGGACCTATGCTTGAGCTTGGAATGGGATGAGGATGACCATTGTGGTGATCGTGAGATAAGGGGGGAACTCCTATTAAGTTAGTGATGGTGTAGGGAGGAAATATGCACTGAAACATATCATCATGAGTTCTCCCATAACGGATGTCAATGGTGATGGTGATTGATAGATTCAACCCAACCTTTCTATGAGGTGGTTTAGGTCTCAATCTCAATTTGGAAAAGACGGATTCATGTTCACGAGTTGTAGGGATCTAGGGTAATGTTCCATTAGTTATAGGGTCCATTAATAACATAGAATATGATGTCCCTTGTTAGGAATTCTTATGGTCTTTCCCTATAAAATAGTGTCATGTTGTTCGGAACAGGGATAGCAATGTAGGGGTAAAGTACACCAATTCTTTGGCCTAAAGGACTGGTCATTTCTGGTACTAATGGGGCATGGTGGGATCCCTCCTTAGAGGATCCCAATAAGTACTCATGGTTGGGGTGACTCAATCATCCCCCACATCTTCAGTTTAGGGGAATGGTTCATAGGATCTCTAGACGGAGAGACTCCCAAAGCGGTTCGCTGTTGAAACGAGGGGTGACTTCCCCTAGTGGGGCCCATGGGGGTGGTGATGTCGATGAGATGTTAATCCTCCATGTCAAAGAAGATCTTGTATCTTTTGGGAATGACCTACTGATACTTAATCCAATCTATGATGGTGTGCATTACCCTACTAAAGATAACTTACACGAGTGATATAAGGCATGGGATCTGAGTATTCGATGTTATAATGGAAGTTGTGGTGGAGGTGGTTTCATGCAGTATTGCTGCATTAACATTTCTCCTACCCATGTGACTGTTGGTGTTGGGTAGTTGGTTTCATGTATCCAGGGTTCTACATGGTAGGTGAATTCATCCATCAACATGAATAAATGTAGTGAAATTACCAATGCACTAGCTCCTTCCAATCTTTTGTGTATGGAGACAAAGATCTGCACCGACAATATCACAGATGGAGGAAACCCAAATAAAAAATACCCAAATTTTTTATGAGTTTCATGTTGGGTCCACCATTTTATTCATGGTAATTGCAACTAGATATATGTATTTTTTATCATTACAAACTTCTAATGTATTGAATTCCACTTTTCCCTATTTTCAAGAGAATAGATTCACATCAGTTTCATGATTGCTATTTCCAACGATTTTACTATGGTTCACTTATGCACCTTCATGTGGTTTGTGGTGCTGGCTAATTTATTACCCTGCATTCCTAATTTTTACTGGAAGGAATCTTTCATCACATTTAATGGTGATGTCTTCTTGTTGATCGAAAATGGGATGATGGGATTTCAGTTTCTCCTTCCAGGGATTCATCCTTGGAGATCATTTCCAAGTCTAGGTATCCCTTAGAGAGTTAAGTCATGTTCATGGAACTCATTCCTAATTCCATATATTTATGGATTCTGGTTAATTACACTACTTATGACTGGACATCCTGAATTCATATTTATAAAATAGCAAACTTCGACCTAGAGTGTAGTCACGTGGGGCATTGTTAGGAGGTCTGGACATTGTGTGCATTAGTCAACTGTATCCTTACTAATGGGTGGGAATATCATATAAGGAATATTAATTAAGTCATGAAACACAAGGAATATTATGTAGATAATGATGTAATGGATTCGATGGTAATATATCTTCCATGTCTTTCACCACATCAATTCCATTTTTCACTCGGAGTATATATTTCAATGAGGTTGTAAGTTTAACATCTTGGGGAAAAAGGTCGAAATTTATGCTTAAGAAAGACCAGGTCATAAGTTTGATATCTTTTGGATATGGTATGGATATATCAAAACAACCCTTGAGATGGATCCAGGTTGGTTGGATCTGAATCCCCATGGATTTGGAACTAAAACAGGTAGATCAAACATCCCATGGAGGCAAAACTAGGATGGTTGGATCTAACACCCCATGGAGGCAGATAAGAGAGGTGTGTCCCTTGGAGGGGCCACCTAGTTTTACCATTGTTTAGGATTGACTCACATAAAGGATTTATATATAACGTATTTATAATGCATGGATAAAAACCTCTGTACTTTGATGTCACTGTTTAAGGTTGTGTGATAGGACTGATCCATGCAGGTCAACATCATGTGGTTAAGATGCTCTTATCATGAAAGGAGTGTCGAAGAGGGATGGTGTGGGGATTATGTATAGAATATTCCTTTACTATCGGATTTATCTTGTTTATAGTGGTGTGGGGATTATTAATTAAGCTATCTATGGGATATGGAGGATATGTGATCCCCAAGCGGTCCATGATCTTGTTAGGGTTACTGCCCGGAGAAAATTGGGTTGAATTGAGTGTTGGGTTGTGACCTTATGAAGGCTTTCTATGTATCCCAGTTAGTTGGGAATCAAATTTCATGTAGTTTGGAAATATTTGGTGGTTACACCTATGGAGTAATCCAATTTGAGGTGGAGGTTGGGGATTTTAGTAAATAAGAGGCCCATTTTAGGTGGAGGTTAGGGATTATAATAAATAAGAGGCACATTTTCAAGTTAGGGGTTACACTTGGAATGATTCCCTTGGAAGTTTTGGGATCATGTGGATGTCATGATCACTACTTACATATTTGACCATGGGATTCATGATCGGTGTGAGAAACAAGAGGATGTTGTGGGTATGAATATCACACGACCCACTTTTTTCACTATAGATGGCTGCTAAAGCCCAAAGGGAAAATGATAGGGTGATCTCTAGTGCAAATCTCCTCTTTTAATTTGGAAACATGGATAGTCTCATCTGATTTTGTATTTATATTTGACCTGTGAAGGTGAAATAGTGAAATAATGTCACCTCCTATAATAAATACTAAGTCTTACTTCATGAGTGATTCTCGGAGGATCTCATTCCATGTGAGTCATACATGGACCATCATGTGCTTGTGGCACAACATAAGTGGTTATTTCGCATGGAATATTCCAGGTATATATGGTATGTGTACCCTGGTGAGTGGAGGTGGAATCCAATGATGATAATACATAGATAATCTTGTGTTTTTTTCATAAGTTAAGGATTTATTTTTACGTCATGTGATGAGGATATTGTCGTACATTATAACGTCGTACGACTAGGATGTGAAACTATGAAGTTTTATGTCATGAAGCTCAGACGTGGGTGAACTCACTCCATAACCCCATTGCTTACATGGAAAATTCCCATGTTCATCTAGGAGGGGAATAGATTTGGCACATCCATGATACAACTAAGGGAGTATTGGTCACTCAAAAGGTCCATGTTAGAGTCCCCATACTCAAAAGAAACCTAGGATAGAGTGCCCAATCTCAAAAGCATGTACTGTGATGGAAAAGGGGAAATCATATAGGGGACTCAAAATTTGTTTCATGTATGTTTTTAATTTTAATCATAATATTTTTGTGGTCAATGGGCTCTAGAAGAAGGTAAATTCATGGAATTTCAAAGAGAAGGTGTGTACAAGATTCAGTATGAAATAATACCAGATCAGGGTTTCATGAAAGATTGTGGTTACATGCAGGATAAGGGTTGCATGCAATATGGTCCTTTATACAAACCCAACTTATGTTGATAGAGGTTGGGTAAGTATTACTCAACAATAAGACCAATAAAATTTGGAACCAAAGAGAACCTATTGTGTAATATCCCCTACCTTGAAAATTTATGTTTCACATTGTAGAAGAAGATCAGATTTATACATAGTAGATCACCAATTCATCTTCTAGAGGGCCTCCTGAGTGTGGGTGACCTTATATTTATGTCCAAAACGTCTAGTGATAGGCACGAAATACCTTTTTATGTTGTTGGTTCATTTTCTACGGGAGATCGGGTGAGCAATATGTCTCCCTTAACATCGCCTTTGGTGTGAAAGGCGGCATGTTGCATAAAACCATCATTTATTACACATAACCCATTTGTATTGATTGAAACTACCTTGTAAATACTTCTATACTTGGTTGAAAAAATGGAAAATATAATCACATTTATTGGATAAGATCCTTGTGCACAGATTGGGGTCTTATGCATTGGAATTTCATCTTGCGCACACCACCCTTATTAACCTGCTAATGGTCATTCGGGGGGGGGGTTCATGTTTGGTTTTCCCAAAAATGAAAATTTCCAGCTTCAGATATAATTTTAGCACCAACATCAGTATACTAAAGGGTGGCCGTTCCCCCATAAAGTCATGTCAATCCCCACATGCTTAAGAGAGATTATACAAGGGGGGATTACCAATGGTGGATGACAATACGCAGATTGCATATCCCAAAGACTTAGTGACTGCCCATAAAAATACCTCGAGTCTTATAGAAGATGATTATGTGCTACCCATGAATTTTATTTATTCAAAATACCTGATCCATAATGTACAATCCCCTTCTATCCACAATGATAATGTAAAAAAAAATCATCATTGGGATCTCACTAGAATGAATCTGATAGTAGGGGATGACAATGTCTCTTCCTATGAACTCTCTCACCCTAATAGTGACTATGATTTGATCAGATATCAAACTTCATAAGAAAAGGATTCTAAAAAATATTATGTGGAATAATAAGGGGACCACCTTACAAACACCTCTCCTACATTTTTGGAAGGTGTCTCCACCACCATCAATGAGATCTGGTAGATAAATCTGGAAATAGGAGAAGACACTTGGCCTACACTAATTAGTGTCTCCATGAATCTCAAGGAGAATAATATGTATATAAAATTTATAAAGAATTTCAATATGTGTTTTCTTAGAATTATATATAAACATCTGGACACAATCCAAACGTGTCTACGGGCCATCTCAACTTACCCAATTACCATAGAGGCATCTAGAAGGAATCCAAGAGGATACACCCCTCTCATATTACTAATGTTGAGGTTTAGTTTTACAAATTTATCAAATCCATTTTTTAGGGAGTAAAATACCTAACATGGATCACCAATAACATCAATGTTAAAAAGAAGAATGGAAAGATTATGGTCTAAATCAATTTCAAAAGGTTGGGACCGAAGCCTCATTTCCAAAAGGACTACTTCTCATTGCCGATGAAAAAACTCTTGATCTGTGGAACAATTATCTTTAAAGACATTTCGTTCGTTGATGGGTATTCATGGTACAATCAGATAAAGATGGACCCTATGGATGTGAAATACAATGCCTTCAGATCACCCTAGGGGATTTTCTAGTATCAATTCATTCCCTTTGGATTAAAGAACATTAGATCTACTTATCAAAGATCCATTAATATTATCTTTAATAACTTATTGGGAATAATATCCTAATGTTATGTTCAAAACCTGGTGTTAAAATCTTGAATGTGATGTGATCACTTAATGGATCATCAAAAAGTCTTTGAGAATCTGTAGCAGCACAATCTGAAAGACAATTCACTGAAATTCTATTTTAGGGTAACCGAAGGTAAATTATTTCCTTTTTTTTACACCTCTATGTAATTGATGTAAACCCAAAAAATATTAGTGATATTCTAGAAATTTCACCCCCCAAGTAATCTAAAAGAACTGAGGGGGGTCCAAGGGTGCCTCACCTACATTCGGTATTTCATAGACATCCAAGATGGAAAATATCTCCCCTTCACCAATAAAATGAATAATATAATCACCTATATATGGGATTATGAATGCCAAAAAAAACTTATATACTGTCAATAATTACCTTCTACACCCATAAATCCAAATTCCATTGGTGGAATGAAATCCACTCATATTATATGTGGCCTACATGGACTGATCACTTGGTGATATCCTTGCACTGAAAAATGAAGCAGGGAACAAGAACATTCTCTACTACCACATCCAAACGATGTTAGGTACTAAGATCTGATGTTCATATTTTGAGAATAATAGTCTTGCACTAATATTTTTAGTACATAATATAAGGAATTACATGTACCAACACAAGTCCACTAGATCTCTTATATGACCCGCTCAAGTACATCCTTGGTCGTCCCATGTTGACTGGGTGCTTGACTAGATGGGCAGTCATTCTATGAGAATATGAATTTTGATTTTTGTCATTGAATTTATTGAAAGGGAAATCCATGGCTTATTTACTCATGGAACATCCCACCAAAAAAGTACATCAGTAGATACCAAGGTTATAGAAAAAAGGTATTCAACACCCATGAAACATCCCAATCATGGGAGATGTATTTTGAAGGTGCCTCCTGAAGTCCTCTTGGAAAGAGACCATAAACCCCAGAGCCTAATCGGGTTGGCTTAGATATTTTATTTGTATCTCCATAAAATGAAATTATTGTTTACTCTTTCACACTATTTGAATGTTTCACGAATACTGAAGAAGAATACCAAGCCCCCATTTTCCGCTTGAAACTAGCCTTAGAGCTGTAAATAGCCTACCTGAACATTCAAGAGGATTTAGAGCTAGTGATAAATTATTTTAATAGTGAATATTCCATCAAAATAGAAGAATTATCCCATCTCACTAGCTAAGTCATACGACTAATAGAAGAGTACCTTTTTTAACCCATATTGAAGAATGTTCCCTGGTCTTAGAATTCTTATATTGAAGCATTGTAAAATGAAACCACGGTCTTGGATGAAACTCATGAAGAATAAGTAATCTTCTACACCATGAACCAATGATTTGTATCACCGATAATCATCTAATGACATTGAATAAATCAATAAAGTCAATATCTCCCTAGAGAATTATAGATTGATATCCACCCTGCCACGAACCATCCTGGGTCGACCCTGAACCGATCACCCTAGGCGGTCTGCGGCATGGAATGAGGGGTGTTCCCAATCCCTATGGGCTGGAAACTAGTGTCAGGAATCAAAACATAAGAGAGGGAATGATTTGTTCCAAAAATAAAAATATAGGTAAACAAATTAAGACTGAAAATGGAAATGAAAACTAGAAGAATGAAAAAATAAATTTTACATACCTCTATGTGACCCCCTAGGTCACCACCCAATGGAGTACCATGCTCGTTGCACAAGCGATTCAAAACAAAAACCTGAAACAAAAAAAGTTATGATAGGAATGAGCACCTAGATGCTCAGTAGGGATTCAAAGAACACACCACTAAATCCATAATTTATCCTTTCTGAAGCAGTCTATAAACACAAGATTAAAATAAAAGTATGAAAGTAGGTTTTCCAAATTTTAAGAAAAATAAGTAACATGTTTTTCCATTAAAAGTAAACACAACACATGCTACATATCATTCCCAAAACTACTTTCCATTTTATATAAAAAACTATGATGGAAATAACAAGGTTGTGCTAAAAAAATAGGTAAACAGTTAAAACTGGGAATAAACTAAAAGGAATAACTGAAAGTAGACAAGAAATGTAAAAAAATAAGTAACCATGGGTGATCTTAAAAATCCCTAGAACACCCTAGGACGTACTCAGTTTGGAACCACCTGTCAGCATATAGCGAAGCTCCTATTTCTATAACCATCTATCTACACTAAAACTAACCAAACTAGTGGAAAATTCCACCTGGCCTAACAAAAAATCTATGGGGTACCAACCCATCTAATTGTGGTTGATCACCAATCATTACTCAATCACCAACAAGATTCCCAGGAACCCATGATGGTTATAATAATAATAATCTGTAATTGGGAGGCCCTCTCTCACGTGACTCATCTCACCACACTTCCCAACCCCAAACATGGATTCTCCCTATGTGTTCACCCATAAAGGGTTACCCTAGATATGAGTGCCACATATACTTATATATATGCATACATGTCAAACATACAAAGTGCCAACTGGACCGTCACATCATTCAGTTATCAAAACAAATTTATTAAACACATGGAGTTGTAAATCGGTCCTGTAGTTTTACATAATCAAATGCTTTTAGGAAAACATTGCAGAAGCTCTTCTAAAAAAACTACAGACACCACTTTTGTATTTTCAAAAATGGGCCCTTAGGTTCCTAGTTTCAAATAATTTCCATAAAATATTTTACTGATACAATGGTCAATTTCTTAGAAACAAACAAGACGATTCCTTACACCACACACTCAATAAAAAATATACACCAAAATCCAAATGGGCATATACTCATGTATTTCTTTTCAAACCAATTTAAAGAGCCATATGAAGAGACCCACAATATTTAGAAAACAAGAACCACTTATAAAACCGAGGATTAAAGAAAAATAACAATTCAAAGAGACGTGAAATCATTTCTAAAAAAACTAAGTTTCATAAAACCAACCAACACTGTAAAAACATGTTCTACAAAATTTTTCTATAAGAAAACACCACTCATGACATCCAATAATAACATTTGAAGATAAATTCATTTAGTTCCAACCATGATGGAAAGGCGTAAAAACACTACAACGAATAAACTATCATGCTTATAAGGGTTAAAATATAATTTATAAATTAAATGAAGTAATGCATGTTCACATGGAAAGATCCAGATGAGGGAAAGGATGGAAACACCTACCTCAAGAGTAGGGCCAATTTATCATTTGGCTATTGACCAATTTTCAACGACTGATTGGAATGGCTCCACACACAAGTACATACCTTCATATAAATATATATATTTATATATATCATAACTCAATTCACATATTCCCCACTCCATGAGGGAATACATACATGGGATGGATATAAATTATATATATTCATACCTTAGTATATGTGGGCACACACCCTCAAAGTTGGCCAAAACTCACTACAACAATTACAAGAACCACTAAAACTCAGCGACAAGGATCAACGCACACATAAATAAATTATTAAGAATATATATTCACTTTAATACCCTAACATAAATGTGTGATTCCAAATATTGGGTTTATAACCATACCTAAAACAATGGCGGCATAGTGAAATGACTCCATCCACCTTTCCCTTGGCGGTAGATGCCGAAACATGGACCAGCGGGTCCGGAAACATCAATTTCACACCCTATTGAAAGAAGATCACAAAAATCACATAATTTCCTAACCTTAGGATTCCGATTGAATCCAATCCAGGTAAAAAAATAGAAAAAAATCTCAATGTGATGATGGAGAAGTGGTCTAAGAACCATACCTCGATGAATCATTAGAGCAACTTCAAGAAATCGGAAGAAAGATTGAGGATTTATGGAGATCAGAGGAAGGGGGTTCCAGAACAATGAAACTCATTTGAGGGCTCATGTGTTCCTACTATAGGTCATCTTCAATAGAAGGTTGTGGCCTTGATACGCTCCGGCCATGAGGAGTTGTTGGGAGGACAGGTCATGAAGACCTGTCGCGCCAAAGGGGGGTCACAAGGGGGGTGGTGCAACGCAGTAAATATGGGGAAATGGGAAGGATGTTCATTAGAGAAAAAAAGAGAGATGAAGCCTGATAGAATTATGAGGATAGGGGAGGTACGTGAGACAGAGAAAAAAAGATAGCGAGATGAGAGTTGTTTGAGAGAATTAGGAGAGAGGAGAGTTGCGTGAGGGAATAAAAAATGGGGGGAAGCGTAATGGGTAAATAGAAAAGAAAAAAAGTGGGTTAAAACCCTCTAAAAAATTATAACAATAACAAAAAAAGATAATAACAATAATAATAATAATAAAATAATAATAATTATCAATATCATTTTTTTTATTTTTTTTATTATATATCAACATAATAATAAAAATAAAAATAATAATTTTTTTTAACTTCATTTTAAATGATAATAATAATAATAACAACATAAATTTATTAATAAGGATAATGTTATTATTTACACAAAGTATTATTATTTCATGCATCATGCATCTACATAGTCACTCGGTAGGAACACATGCTCACCACTAACGATGCAGTGTCTGCGCACCGGCCCGAAACTCATCAAAAAAAATTAAACATAAAAAAATCGAACATGGACAAAGAAGGGAGTAAAATAAAGGTTGTACAAGGTCAGGGTATGACAATTCTCCACACCACAGACACTTTATGCCCCTAGAAAGTCACCAAGACAACATTTGACACCACTTGTGTCCATTCTTGGTAAAGATAAATGGAAAACAATATCCTTAGGGTGACCATTCCCAACACACATCACACCCGACAAATTCAAGTAGGACCACAACCCAAGACTGAGGGGAGAACACATGAGGTTTCTCCCGACCACAATAATTCAGTAATACAGAATCCCTTGAAACTCGAACCCAATTCCACCCAAGGGGGAAATGCGGGAACTCCCAAACCAAACTCATTCATCTTCCCCACATGGACTGAACTACACTCATGAGACTTAGAAAAAATTATTGCTATGAAACAACTCCTCAACTTAAATATGAGAAATTAACACAACACCTCCCATAAATTTCACAAAAAAACATCCCTCCTAACAAACACAGCTAATACTTAGTCAAAATCAGATTGGGTCCATTTATTCATGGGCCCCACACCCATCAATGAATCCAAACGATTTAGAAACCCCACTATGAGAAGACAGGGCCACTTGGATTGTGGTGGAATGATCTCATCACACCGCCACACCATGTATGAGTTTCTGATGATAACAATAATAGAATGAGGAAAGTTTAGATATTTCCATCTTAAAGATGAAAACATGATCTGAACCGAGATTCCACACGCCTTTGGAAACTCCAAACTGTGTGTGAGCTTCACCTCGAGTCCTGTGGCTAGGGCCCTGACAGCTGAAGCATCTCCTTCCTCACAATCAGTCACTTTCATCTTCCAGTCCTCCACTCCTTCCCAATGATTCAAACGAAAAAAATGGTGTTATGTTCTTAATATGATGCAACATGATGGATTAGAATGCTCGAACTGGCCATACTAGCGGCACACAAGAGAACGGTCCTACAAACTAGGAGTCGGCACCGACAAAGATATCTTCTTTAAGATAGGTTCATCTAATATGCGCTCCTCTCCAGATAGGTACCCCTTAGAAAAATTGACTAAAATTTAACCACACCCCAATTCCTAATGAAAATGAGGCACCCAACCTCTATTATTCCAAAACCAGACCCTCCATCAAACTAGAAACAATACGAACTCTAACCAACTTAGGAGTTCCCAACCACCCAAAGACATGTGTCGGTCCCATAAAACCATTCCACTACTTCTAACAGGCCCCAAACACCTTTAAGGATAGGAAAACCCCGAGAGGAACTGGAAAAATAACATGGCTCACTGGCAACATTAGCGACCTTTTTGGGTAGCATACTCCGAACAACACAATAAACACAATTGAAACCAGCATCAATCCAAAATTCAGTCAAAAGAAACTCTTAATGCTAAAAACAACCGGCTCAGAAGCTAGATGAACTCGAGCACAACCAAAAACAACTTTTAAAAAATCACATTTCATATAAATTTTCAAAATTTTCACACTTCCAAATGACTTTAAAAATACTGAAACCATATTTTTAAACTAAATTCAATTCCCAAAAATTCATTTCCCCTTTTATTTTAAAAACTTACCTATGGCCCATTATGAACTATCACATGTGAATTCATCCAATATCTCTTACATCATCCACGAACAAGTTCCCCCACACACTCTCCGTACATACCCACGCACATGTGACCCTCCATAATGAATATCAAGGTCCAAGCATCTATTTTCCTTTTCAAATCCAAACACATACCAAATTTCTAAATCAAAACACTTCTCCTTTTTTAAAAACCCACCTTACCCATTTTAAACCATTTGAGGAAAGAAATACCATTCCAAATCCATTTTCACTTTAAAATTCCACTTTCAATTTCAACACACACCCACATCAACTGAAATCAAGACAAACCACAATCAAATGATAAACCATCAGAATGAGGAACTAGTTTCCATGCCTAACCCAGTTACATGGTGGTGAGCCATGCCCCAAGTAATGCATAAAACTAAGAAAAAATTTAATTGGGAACCTGGAATCCACATGGGTCACCCCAAATGTGAGGTCACAACATAAACTGATTCGACTCCATTTTCATCCCTCAATCCAAAACAACCCAAGATGAAAGACTCAAATCCCGAACTACCCCTAGTGACTCAAGGATCAGTGTTAGAAAGAATTCAAGATGCTCTTCTCACACCTACCTCCCATGTCCTGATAGTCATAATCTTCTTTTACCGAACTCCCCAAAGAACAAGGACCTCCTTTGATACCATTTTGTCGTGATCCATCCTGGGTTTACCCTAAACTGGTCACCCTAGGTGGTCTTCGGCATGGCCCGAGGGGCGTTCCTCATCCCCACGGGCTGGCAACTAGTGTCAGGAATCAAAACATAATAAAGGAAATGATTTAGCCCCAAAATAAAAGATAAGAAATTAAATGAAGACTAACAGTGGAAATGGAAACTAGCAGCATGAAGAAAATAAATTGTGCATAACTCTGTGTGACCTCCTAGGTCATCATCCAACGCGGTACCACGCTCTATGAACAAGAAATTCAAAACTAAAACCTGAAACTGAAAAGATAAGATAGTAGTGAGCATTGTGATACTCAGTATGGATGCTAAGAACAAACCACGGAACCCATAAGTTCTCCTTTCTGAAGCAGTCCATAAGCAGAAGTTTGAAATACAAATATGAAAGTAGGTTTTTCACATTTTAAGAAAAATAAGTAATATGTCTTTCCCAATTAAAATAAACCCAAAATATGCTACAAATCATTCAATAATACCACTTTTCATTTTATAAATAGAACCAAGACGTAAATACCAAGGTTGTGCTAAAAAACAGTTAAACAGTGAAAATTGGGAATAAACTAACACGCATAGCTGAAAGTAGACAAGAAATGTAAAAAAATAAGTTATTATAGGGGATCCAAAAAATCCATTGAGGACCCCTGGATGTACTCAGTTCGGAACCACCTGATAGCGTATAGTGAAGCTCCAAATACTATACCCAACTGGCTGCCCTAAAACTGACCAATCCAGTGGCAAAGCCCACCTAGCCTAACAAAAAATCTATGGGTACCAACCCGTCTAATCGGGGTTGATTAGTAATTGTCACTCAATCATCTAAAAGGTGCCCAGGAACTCGTGGTGGTTATAATAATAATACATTGTAAGTGGGACCCCCTGGCACGTGTGACTCATCTCACCACACTTTCCTACCCCAAACACGGACACTTCCTATGTGTTTACTCAAAAAGGGTTACCTGAGATTAGAGTGCCCCATATACTTATATATATGCATATATGTCAAACATAAAAAGTGCCTATCGGGCAATCACATCATTCGGTTATCAAAAAAAACTTTATTAAACACTTGGAGTAATAAATCAGGCCTCTAGTTTTACATAATCAAATGATTTTATGAAAACATTGCACAAGCTCTTCTAAAAGAACTCTAGACACAACTTTTGTATTTAAAAAAACCCAAACGGGCCCTTAGGTTCCAAGTTTCAAATCATTTCCATAAATGTATTTAGTGATACTTTGGTCAATTTCATAGAAACAAACAAGATGATTCCAAACACCACACAATCTACAAAATATATAAACCAATAGCCAAACAGGCATATACTCATGGATTTCTTTTCAAACCAATTTAAAGAGCCGCATGAAGAGACCCACAACATTTGGAAAACAAGAACCGCTTATAAAACCAAGGATTCAATAAATATACCAGTTTAAAGAGATGTGAAATCATTTCTACCAAAACACTAAGTTCCATAAAACCAACCAACACAGGACAAACAAGTTCTATAAAATGTTTCTATAAGAAAAAACCACTCAAGACATCCAGCAATACCATTCGAAGATAATAGAATTTTGTTCCAACCAAGATGGCAAGGCATCAAAACACTGTAATGAATAAAATGTAATTCTTATAATGGTTCAAATAAAATTTATAAATTAAATGAAGTAATGAAAGTGCACATGGAAAGCTTCAGATGAGGGAAAGGATGGAAACACCTACCTCAAGAGCATGACCAATTTAGCATTTGGTGGTTGACCAATATATCAGCGACTGCTTGGAATGGCTCTACACACATGCACATACCTTTATATATATATATATATATATATATATATCTTAACTCAATTCATGTATTCCCAACTCCATGAAGTAATACATTAATGGGAGGAATATATATAATATATATATTCATACCTTAGTATGCACACACCCTCATAGTTGGCCAAAACTCACTACAACAATTACAAGGTCCATAAAAACTCAGCGACAAGGATCAACACACAAATTACTAAATTATTAAGAATCTATAAACACTTTAATACCCTTAAATAAAGGTTAAAACACAAATAGTGGGTTTATAATCTTTCCCGAAACATTGGAGACATAGTGAAATGACTCCATCCACCTCGCCCTTAGCGGCGGATGTTGGAACATAGACCAGTGGGTCTAGAGACATCAATTGCACACCATATTGAAAGAAGAACACAACAATCACATAATATCCCAACCTTAGAGTTCCGATTTAATTCAAACTGGGTACCAGAAAAGTATCAAATTTCCAATGTGACGAAGGATAAAGGGTCTAAGGACCATACCTTGATGAATCATTGGAGAAACACGACCAAATCAGAAAAAATATTAAGGAATGAGGGAGATCTGAAGAAGGGGGGTCGCATGCCACTGAAACTCAGTCGAGGGCTCATGAGCGCATGCTGCAGGTCACTGACAAGAGGTGGTTGCGACCTTGATAAGCTTCGTCCATGGGGTGCTTTAGGGAGCCAGGCTGTGGAGACATGTAATGCCAAAGGGGGGTCATGAGGGGGGTGGTAAGATGCTGCAAATAGGGGGAAATGGGTGGGATGTTTGTGAGAGGAAAAAAAGAGAGTGGAAGCATGAGAGAATTATGGGGAGAGGGGAGGTGCATGATACAGAGAGAAAAAAGAGGGAGATGAGAGTAAAGTGAGGGAATTAAGGGAGAGGAGAGTTTCATGAGGGAATAAAAAATCGGGGGAAGCGTGATGGGTAAAGAGAAAAGAAAATAGGTGGGTTAAAACCCTCAAAAAATAATAACAATAAAAAAATAAAAAAATAAACATAATAATAATTATTATTATTATTATTATAAATATATATCAACATAATAATAATTATCACAATAATAAAAAAAATTCCTTTCATTTTGAATAATAATAATAATAATAATAACAATAAAAATTTGTAACAAGGATAATTTTATTATCCACACAAAGAATTATTATTTCACACGTCATGCAGTCGCGCGATCACACGACTAGAACACACAGTCACCGCTAACAATGTAGTGTCTAAGCACCGGCATGAAACCCATAAAAATGAAATTAAACTTTAGAAAATATTGAACTAGGACCCAGAAGGGAGTAAAATAAAGGGCTACCGAGGTCAATGTGTGACACACGCCTAGATGGATTGAGCCCATAATTGGTTATCTCTAGGATGGGATCCTCCTGATAGACCAAGATGGAAGGGAACACATTAAACACTGGGTAGGGAACTTTTTACTATGAGATTGTCTAAATACGGAGAAAGGACTCCACAAGAGTGGCTTCAATGGAATCATCTCAGACGCATAGAAGAATGATATATTCTCATCATAATAAGAGAATTCCATTCTGTATCTTATAAAACTCATAAATTTGGGATCTGGCTCTCCAGCAAAATCAGGAGGTTTGGTTAGTATTAGATAATCATGATACAGGGTTGTGTGGAATTTACCATGAAATTTCATGCTTTATAAATTCATGAAAACTTCAACTATCAACCCTTGGAATTTCTACATATTGTGAATTATTTTTTTTCTATATGGGTAATATAGGATATAGGTCCATATTCCCCAGCCACATCCAAGCTATTTAGGTTTATCATACTATTACTAACTTTTTTTGAAGTGCGCTAAGGGAATACACCTCAATGAATTTGTAATGAATAATATCATCAAATTCATGAAGTACCATATCATAACCAAATATGAAGTCCCTCACACGATATTGATGGACAACAACACCAAATTTTGTTCCATGGAGTTGAATAAATTACACCAAAAATTTAACATCGATTAAAATCACCCTTCCCCTATCATGGAGTGGGAAATCAAAAAATAGTGGCCTTAAATACGAATATATAAAATATACTCTAGAATATTTTGAATAAGTAAAAGAATTCATGGACAGACCAGCTCCTCCATGATTTATGGGCCTATGAAACCACCACAAATAATGATACATAAGTAACTCTGTATTCATAAGTGTATGGGATTGAGGCAGTGTTTCACATATAATTATAGTTCCCCTCACATT
This sequence comes from Viscum album, assembly GCA_963277665.1. NCBI lineage: Eukaryota > Viridiplantae > Streptophyta > Magnoliopsida > Santalales > Viscaceae > Viscum > Viscum album. The sequence goes on from OY728135.1 coordinate 1,204,782,682, forward strand.
AAATAGCCATTTCCATTAAATTCTCAGATGATGATAAATCAAAAAATTGGCAGGATTAGTTAGAGAAGGTCAATGAGAAAAGGTTTCGTACCTTACACAATGTCAAAGTCTATCAGAATAGGAATGTATGATCCTTTGATAAAAAGTTACACCTACGTTCATTCCTTCAAGAAGAACTAGTTTTGGTTCTATGGAACCCCAATGATACTATGTAAGAAGCCTCTTAAAATAGTACCAAAATGGTAAGTACCTTATATCATACATATGTTCTTTCACAATGGAGCTTACTCACTAGCCACAATGGAAAGGGAGCATGTTACAGCCCCCACCAATAAAAGGATTCTTGAGAAATACTTTACATAGTTGTTACCAAGTTCCAATCATCTAGGTAGTAAGAATTTAAACTACATTGCATCTCTCATCCTAACTATATAATGTCAAACCATATAGAAGAATTCTAGGATGCAAGACTCTAAAATGCACAATGTTTCTCATCTTTGTTGTATGCCATTAAACTGTGAAAAATGTGTCCTTACCACATGACATTAACCTACATGAAAAAATTTATCACCGCATGATATTAAACTAATCGATAATCATTATCTCATTGAAAATTTATCGCACAACAGCTATATCTATGTGAAAGAAAGATGAAATCCCCTTGTCCCTGTATAGGAGTCTAATCCGTATAAGGAATCTCTTCATCTAATTATTATGTATGGCTTGATTCCATCAATGGTATGATATGTAGTGATGCCCAAACCTCCATTCTAAGGCCTACCTATAGTATTCTTTTTCTTCCAAATTGAGTGACCCCCATTCCTTACTGCAAGATGTTAAATAGCATGGTTGATGACCTCACTCTATGACACTAAACCATGTGGTTTTTAAGAACTATGTATTGTATAATTCATTCCATCACAATATGTGTAGTGAAACCCAGAACTCTATTATTGGTCCCATTCAAAACATTCTTATTGTTTCACATTGATTCACCCACTCCCTTACCACGATATGTTAAACTGCACGGCTGATGTCCTTGTCTCACGACACTAAACTGTATAGGTTTCAAGAACTATTCTTTACTTGATTCTCCTTCCAATGAGATACATATGGATTCCTGGATCATATATTTTTTCCTAGATACATCATGATACAAAATTCCAATTTCCATTATATAATTGACAACATGTTGAGAGAAAAAAATGTTTTATTCCTTGATTATCACACTGATCATTGTTCACATGATCTTATGAATTTTGGTACGGTGTCCCCCATGTGACCATAACATATCAATTCATGACTAGGTTAACATGTTCTTGAATTCATGACCATAAACGGAGCACCTTTAATACTCACTTTATAATGTTAAGCTATATGTTTTTTCCATTGCATGGCACAAATATAAACATCATTGTGGACCTCTCCCAAGAGGACCACTACCCTTGTTGTTATCCTCCCACCAAAACTACATTCAAGAACTAAATGTGGCTTGATTTATGTCATTACAGAATATATAGTGACGCCATAATCTCTAATGTTGGGTCCAACTACAATAATAAATGGAAACCTTTCCCAACTCTACTATGGTTTAGACCTTCATATAGAGTTTCCCATTTAATAACTATGTGTATCTTGATTCTTTTCATCACATAATACAAAGTGACACCCAAACCATCAATCTTGGGCCCAACCACACTATTCACTTTTTCACATTAGGGATCCAATATCTTTTCCACATGAAGTTATACTACATGTTTCTCAAGAACCACATGTGACTTGATTCCATTCATTATAAGATACATAGTAGTGATCAGATCTCCAATATTGAGCCCAACAACAATAATCAACAGTAACAATGCCCCCATATTCATATGGTTCAGACCCATGTGGAGAGTTTATCATTCTAGAACTACATGCGGCTTGATTCCTATTAGCATAGGATACATAGTGACTCTAGAATCAATGGATCCTAGCCCCAACCATAGAAAAAATATATCTCCCTCCATATTTGTGTATGGGTATGACCTACACAAGAAAACATTATACAAGAACTATGTGTGGCTTAATTATTTCCATTACAGGATATGTATTGATGCCCATATCTTTAATTGTGGGTTCAGCCAAAAAAATGTAAATGATAAAAATACACACCTAACAACATATGGGCTATACCTGTGTAGAAAACATTCTTTCCATATGAAGTTAAACTGTAGGGAAACCAATATTTCCTCACTACATGACGTTAAACTAAAAGGAAAATATATTGGTCACAGGAAATTAAAAATGCATAAGAAATACATCCCCACTAAATGATATTCAAATGTGAAAACCATCATCCACAATAATTCTTTATCAAAGGGCCAAAAGGGCCTGACCCTGATCAACTAGATAATGTGGTACTTCTGTCATCATATAACACCCTCAATCCATAAATCACACTTCATGTCTTAAAACCCTTGGGTTTTCATAAAACATTCATGGCCCTTGGAAATAAAAATATGTAACTACTTTTTACCTTAATATTAATTAATAAGGGATCAAACCTACCATCCATAGATAGTTTGGCCCCATATAAAGGGATTTTGGATCCTTGTGAGCCTGACATCACCACAGAATAACTTATTTCCTTAAAGTGATTTGAGACATCCATGACGTGATTGTCCCATATCAGTACTCATGGTCTGAGAACCATGATCCATTATTTATAAAAATGTCATCTCCAACTCAAAAATATATATTGGAGTACACTTGACCTATGGTATCAGAATTGGGATCTTGTGTGACATTCCCCTCATACCATGTTCATGTGCATCATGACCATAAACTGTATACACTTTAGTAAAAGATGTACACCACCAAAATTATATTCTTTGATCGTCTAGATCGAAAGACCCTAAAATTCTAGTGAATGATACACAAAATGTGTCATGTTAAAAAAATCTATAGTGAGGCCTAAGAAAAATTTATCTCTTCACTCTCAAAACTCTTTATCTACAAAGTTTAGGAAAAATTGAGGAGTTAATAAATGAGGTACTAATATTGTAGGTACCACTATATAGCCCTAGTAAAATCCAATATATACTCACTAGACACCATGATCATGGAAAAAAATTCATTAATGGTTTGTCACATCTCATTTTCATGATAACATGTTCAATAGGAAATGAAACAACTTTAAAGTGCTCTAACCCTTATTAAACGTTACACTTTTCATAAACCACCTTCGTGCCTTGGAAGTTTGAACTGACACAACAAGTTCCATTAGTTTATATCCTTCTCTCAAAACCCCATGGACATTAGGGATTTTTTTCTTGTCTCTTCCTCATAGTAGACTGGTAATAAGTATTATATCCTCTGAACAGACCATCAGATCCTAGAAAGTCCCCCCTTAAACATTGAGGTTATTTTCTTGACCATGTGGAACATTTGAGGCTTGTTTCATTACTAATGGTTTCCATTTACCCACAAGTTCCCATCACCAATTAACTTAGATATTCTTATTCTAGGATTTACAATCCCTATAACTAGAAAATTCAAGAATATTCGACATCTTCAACATTACTTCACAGTGTGTTCTACCCTTTATAATATCTAGAATGAGACACTGCATTCCCAAACCTTTTGAAGGTCCACATATTAAGACTTTAAACCATATGGAGTAGGTCTCAAGCTTCAAAGGTTATGAGCTAAATTGACCTAGGGTTCTAGAACCCTTCCAGGATTGATTTTATTCCATACCCAACTTCATTATATGGAAGTTTTAGTCTTCTAAAATCCTTCATGGAACATGGAAAATGGTGGGGATAAACTCTAAATTACCAAAAATGTAATCCATGGGGACTCAAGTGTAAAGTCTTTGACCTACCAATTAGAGGCATCTCCAAATTATAAGAAAGGAACTCCAATCCTTGTGTACCATTCTGACACCGTGGTGGAACTCAAAAACTTAGGTTTTTTTGGGTCTCCCCGATATGTATGCCCAATTCCATGAATCATTGATTCATTCTCCTAGGAACATTATTTACACAACCTGCATTCTAAATATCTATGTGGACCATGAATTCCATATATTTTCATCATCCTCCCATACCATCCCTAAAATATACCATATCCTTTGGAAAATAGTGGAGACACATCTGTTTCATCATGTTACAAACATATAAGGGATTTAACATACCAACCAAAGGCATATCCTCCTAATTGGAAAGGAACTACAATCCTTATGAACCCTAGAAACACTGTGGTGGAACTCATAACCTTAGGTTTTTTTGGTCATCAATGGCATGTCAGCCCCATATTCAATATTCATCAATAAAGGTCCAAGCTAAAAGTCTCTGAACTGTCACAATAAAAGGTCTGAGCTAAATTACCATATAATACAATAATAGAATGTCTTAGTAAAAAGACCCTAATCTTCAAAAATAGAATTTCAAGCTAGAAGAACCTAAACTTTTTAAATATAAGGTCTAATATAGAAGACCCTAAACTATAGAAACAAAAGGTATAAAAGCTATAATACCCCATAGAAAAACAACCTATAGTCTATTCTAAAAGACACTAAACTATAATAATAGATAGTATGAGATAAAGAAACCTAAACTAAAATAATAGAACATTTGTGCTAACATACCTTAAAACTAGAGTAATAGATGGTCTGAGATAGTAGATCTTAATCCATATCATGAAAAAAATTAGTTCAATGAATAGAAAAAGTTAAAAACATTTCAAGTTGAAAACTAGTAAGAGGGTGGCCTAAGAAAAATCAAAATCCATACCCACCAAGCCATCCCCTATATTAATATTAGGAAAAACCCAAGGAAATATAAATAATTTGATATATATCTCATATTTTCCACCATATATCCTTAGAAAAAATCAATATATTCTTGCTAATTCCATTGAATTTGAAAAAAATATAGAGAACTATACCTCCGGGAAATATATCCTACCCAAATTGACCTTTTGTGGATCAGTTAATATCAAGATAAATAGATTAGATACATCATTGAGGAATCTCATGTTGGTGGTAATTCATTAGAATTTATGGAGTAGAAACTTTTATGATTTCAATATTAAAATACAACAATTTGAGTTTACATGATATTATGAAAAATATTGGTATATTTGATGAATCATATAACATCATACCAACAAAATTTCATTAATTTCATTAATGAAATAAGAATAATCATCAACATATAAGGTTCAGATGATCTATTCGTTGACTCCATGTAGTAGAGTGAATCTCTTTATTTTGGAGTCTCTCAGATGATTCAATCAAAAAATATATACATCAAAAATCAAACTAATGTAATAACATTTGATCAAAAAATATTTCCAAGTCAACAAGAGTCTGGTGAAAAGAATTGATTGAGTTATAAAGTACTAACAACTATAATTCTTGCACTACTACCATATAAAAAGTGTCTCAATAAAAGTAGATAGATCCTAACCTCTTTTATGAGTGGTTTATAGTGTGGATGATGATGTATAATGTTAATAATTTGAGTGTGCTAATATCTCCTCATATATCTATATTTGTGTGGTCACGACATCTATTTGGGGGTGCATCTCTGAAATGAACTTATGGATCTATTCCAATGCCTCTAAAACTACAGTCATCGATTTGGCTAGAGGAGTCCCATCATCAAAAATCATGCAAGACCCTCTCACAGGTATCCAACTCTTTCCACATTATGATAATTTTTTTCATGATTTGATATAATTATTGGGGGCCAAATCCACCCACTCTAAATCATGAAAGATCCAGTGATTTCATTCTTATTGGCCATGAAATGTTACAAGAGGAGTCTTAGTAATCAAATTGTGAATTATGTTGTAGACTATCCCATACTGTGTATGAGCCACTATAGCTTCTAGGGATGGAATTCTAGAAGGGGGAACAACTGGCTTTGCCGATGAGGAAGCAAGAGAGGAAGAAGCCCCATATACTCTTCCCTCAAAATATGTATTATATTTTTAACATATGTAAGGACAAACCTCCTCAAAAAATTCTCCCACACTAATTGGATGGTCATCACCAGTATGAGAATGCTCACTCAAATGCTCACCTGAAATATGAATCAACTCCATTGTTTCTATGGATAAATGAGTTGGTGGGACACATGGTCTTTCCACTTTATAGGTTAGTCAATTTATCACACCACCCGATTAGGCCTCCTCACAAGCCTAGGTATAATCATATGATAGAAATAAAGGGGAACCAATATGTAGGATATAATCTCAGCATTTTTATCCTTATGTGTGAATATCATCAATAACCGGTGGATAATCCATGTATGTCTCACTAATTTTTCTTCATAAACCATATATATTTTCAACAAAACAATTACATTATGAAATACCATATTTAAAGAAATTACTCTCTACTGAAAAGATTCTTTACTAGTTGTTCCTTATAGGAATAGTTTTCTTCCAAATAAACTAATTTAGAGCTCAAAACATGATATTAATCTAGCATATAGTTTCTTAACAATAAAACATGAAATACATCATTTACCTCAAATACAATTGGATGAAAAGCCACTGGATAGGAAACTAATTCATCTTTATCCCACATTTCTTATGTTCTTCTGAACCATATGCTAATATTCACTTTTTAAAAAAAACACATATCATGTTTCCATGAGATATATTAAGGAAAACAAAATCACTTACCTTGAAAGAAATATATTTCTTCTGGTTATCCATGTAACCTTTTTTCCTACTCTATTTCATCCTAATATGTTGCTGAATCATCTCCAGCTTCTCAACCAATTCTTCTACTAACTATGGTTCTAATAACATACTTTTTCAAACATTATCCTAAAAATATGGAGTTTGAAACCACTTTACATATAAAGTCTCAGAATGACCCATCTTTATATCGGAATGAAAATTGTTATTAAAATAAATCTCTACTAATGAAATATGATGATCCCATAATCTTTGGTAATATATAAAATATTAAAAATTAATTTCTTGCAAGGTATTAATCATTTCTTGGACTGCCTGTCTAATTGGGGATGAAAAGATATACTGAAATTTAATTTTTTCCCCAACAAATTTTGATTCCCTTTCCTAATATTTGAAGTAAAAAATGGTTCATGGACATATAAAAAAGAGATAGAAACCCCCTATAACCTAAATATTTCACTGAGGTATAGTCTATAGAGATGATCAAAATAAATATTATATAAAATGGTAAGTAAATGTGAAGATTTACTTAGTCAATAAACAATAACCAAAAATAAATTATTACCTTGAGATTACTTTGGTAATCCCATCATGAAATCCATGGATATATTTTCTTATTTCCACATAAATACTAAAACCAGATGAAGAATACCTATTATAAATTTTCATTCATCTTTAAACTATTCATAATTAAAAAATTTCTTGATAAACTATTCAATTATTTCTCCATTCTATCTCACCTATAATACTCTCGAAGGTCTCTATAAATTTTAGTACTATTGGGATGAACAAAAAAGGTTTTGTTGTGAGGTTCTATCAATAATAAATTTTTTAACTAAGATATTTCTGCCTAGAAATCCTTTTATAAACTTCAAAACTCATTCCTTTTAGATGTTAAATTTAGGTCACTTAACATTCGTTACCAGTTCTACATTTTCTTATAAATCATGTACTTCCTTTTGTTCTTACTTTATTCTATCTTATAATTTCAACTGTAATGAGACCAAAAACAAGGCAGAGGATGTTCTTGTATGAAAAGTTTTATCCCGTCATTAAAAAATTATCTATTGAATGATTATGTTTCAAATGTTTCATAGTTAATGATGCATTATCTTCTCAACTCAAATTATAATCTAATTATTTTTTTCAGGATTGTAATGAATCATGTAATCATAATATATAATCAATTATAGCCATATTCTCTACAACATGTTCAATTATTTCTGATTTAATATATAATTTAAAATTTTATGATCAATATATATACCAAAATTTACTCCATATAACTACTATCTATATATTTATAAAGTAAAAAAACCACAATAGTTAATTAAATATCATGGTAGGATAGTTTAACTCATGAGTTATCAGTTGAAATGAAGCATACATAATTAATAGATTGTTATTTATCATAACAAAACCAAGTCCATTCAATAGAGAGTCATTATTAATGAAAAATTCACCATTTATAGGGGTAGGTCCAGAACAGGAGTATTAACAAATATTATTTTTTCATCCTTGAAATAATAATCAAACTATTTTATCCATATGAATTTAAATCCTTTTTTAGTAAACTTATTCATCAGGTTAGATAACTAGGAAAAGTATTTAACAAAGTAATGGTATTGACCCATTAATCCAAGAAAACTATAAATCTATTTGAAATTTTTAGTTCTTTTATATTCTTTAATAACATTAGTTTTAGTAGGGTTAAAAGTTATGTCATCATTATAAACAATATTATTGATGTAAGAAATATTTTTCAAACAAAATTCACATTTACTAAATTTACCGTAATAATTTTTTTTCTTTCATGGTTTCCAAAACACTCCTAAAATATAGTTAAAGATCCTCATTATTTTTTGAAAATACCAAAATATCATCAATAAAGAAAACAAAAAATTGGCTAAATAGTTCTGGAAAACTCTATTCATAATATGCATGAATAAATATAGTGCATTTGATAACCCAATGGGAATAAATACATACGTATAATGCCTATATATATTCTGAAATGTTATCTTTATAATATCTTCCTCCCTCACCTTCAATGGATGGTACCCTAACATGATATCAATCTTTGAAAAATAATGTTCTCATTGGAGTTGATCAAAATAGATCATTGATATAAGGAAAATGATACTTGTTTTTTATAATGATATTATTAAAGGATTTATAATCAATGTGTAGTTCCCTTGAACCATCTTTTATTTTAAAAAATAAAATAAGAGAACCCTTAGTGAAGTGCATGGAAAAATTAATCCGTTAAGTAGAAACTCTTACAACATCTTTTTCAATTCCAAATGTTTTACTTGAGTCAATTGATAAGGGTTTTTGAAATAAGATATCCTCCGACACTAAGTCAATAGTAAAATCATCCACAAAATCATGAATAAATCCAAGAAAATCACCAAAAAACAAATATATATATTAATTCACTATAATAACATCACTAATTTAAGTTGTTTCTTTATTTCCAAATATTTGAGCTAGGTAACATTTACGTCCATCTTTAATCAATTTCTCAGCTTCATTATTTTTTAACAAATGTATAATAACATTGTATATAACATTATTATCTCTAACACCCTGAGATTTTATGAAAAATATTCTTTTTAATTTTATTTATGTCATGGTTGTATACTACATCCAAAGGAGCTTTCAATACACACATCCCTAACTTTTCTTGCATTACACGCAATCACGACCTTTCGCGATAGCATGTGTTGTACGCAATACCGAGTTTCACTAAACAAAAATATGTTATATAAACTAGCCGTTATTAATAGTATCACCCACTTTTTAAAATTTTATAAAATTTATTTTTTGAAGTGGACTTCAGTTTTGGATTCGGAATATCAAAATTAGTATCGGGTGAATTTTTGGTATTTTTCTGAAAACTTTCAATTTTTGATGAATAGTGAAAACACTGGGTTACTATTTAAAAACCGGCTTTTTAATTAAATAATTATTTATTTTATTTAAATTTATTTTAGGTAAAAATTGATACATAATACCTATATAAGTTCAATGTAATTCATTGGGGTCATTTTATAATAATTTTGGATATATAAAAATTTTATTGAACTTTTCACCATCTTTAACCCACCTCCTAGGATAATTTGGAAATTCACATAAAACCAAATTTTACCACTTCTGTGAGTGGAATTTTGAAAATTCGAGAGACAAGGTTAATATCAGGGGCTAAAATGTGGTTCAAGGAGATGAAAATAATTTTAGGTGAATAGTAACTTTTTACTTTTATTTACCATGGTTAAAAGTAAATAGGGTAATTAAGGGTAAAAATGATATTATTTTTACCCTAACACATGTCATACTTCTATTAGATAAGTGTAATTCGATCAAAAACAACCTTAGGAATAAAATATGACCATATAGGTCCACATAGATTAGATTAGGACATTTATTATTAATTTATTTTAAGAAGGGTTAAAATAGTTAAAATCCATGTTTGATAAATAAATAATTTTTAATATAGGGTTATACATAAGATAAATTCGACTATAAATATTCATTATAAATATAAAACTATTTCCTACATAATGGTATTTTATCTATAATTTTTAGACATTAAATAATTCAATTTATTTTTGACACAATGGTGATGCAGTAATTATCTTATTAATGAAATATTAACATAATTGATGTTATAAATACAAAAATAAATGTAATTTAAAACTTTTTATAAATTCCACTAATTTTATATGTTAATATTACATGTGATTATTTATTTAATTAACTTTTTTCGAACTAATAATTCTTTTATGATTTTCACAAAAATCAATTACCAAATAGTGTCTAAATTGACATAAAATACTTTTTTAAACAAATATTATTTTATTAATTGTTATTATAATCCTAAAAAATCTATGGTTTAGCCCAGATACTTATATCATGATAGGTGTACCATTAATGTACCACTTTGGGGTATCTTGGATGTATATGGTTATTTTATTAACTATATAATATAAAAATACAAAGTGACATGGTAAATGTCAATTTAATTAACTAAGAGTTAAAACTAAACGATAAAGTTAATATAATGACCCAAACCTGTCTAAAATCTGTTTGTTGAGAGTCTTTCGACCCATCCTTGCCTTATATTTGAAATAAATAAATTTTTAGCTATTAATAACCGAATATGACTTTATTATAAAATAATATTTTATGTTTTTTCAAAGGTTCCCCTCTCCTCCCTTATAAAAAGGGCACCCCTTACCTCTTATCTACACACCCTTTTGAGCATTTAATCTCGGCCAATTTCTACCCATTTCTCTTCTCCACTTCCCTAGAAACATTATGGAGGTTCTGGTCTTCTCAAAAGACCAACTCTACTTCCATAAGACGATTCTTAAAGGAGGTGCGTCGAAGAAGAGGTAATCTCTTCTTCCGATTCTCTCAAGTTTATTTCTTCTTCAACTTCTTCCTCATTAGTTGTCTCATTATAAAGTAATAAAATCAGTATTAATTATATACTGATATGTTATTATAAATATTAAACAACCCTATTTCACCTTCTATCCATCCTACGGAAAACGAAATCACCGCGCGTGCATTCGTACGGAATACTGTCTCCAAGCTGTGGTGTAATATGTGTTCGACCACCACCTTACTTGGATGGGTATAATGGTGTAAATAAATAACTATATATGATTATTATAATGTGATATTTATTATGAAATATTATACGTACACTTAAATACAATTCCACGATCATGCGAACGGTATCATCGCTCGTGCATACGTACGGACTATCGTCTCCACGACGCGATGAGATTCATTCTCCATGTTAACCATTCATGATTGATTATAAAGTATATATAATAATTAATAATGAAATATATGACATAATAATGATACTGTATTTATGTATATGTATGTATATATGTACTTCATCTACTTAATTCCATTAAATTCAATAAGGAAACAAAAATAGTGTTCATGCGTACGTATGGCCTACCGTCTCCATGAATGGTGTATTTCATTCCATTTATCAATATATCATATATATATGTGTATATACTGAATATATATTATATATAAATAATGTTTTAAATTCTGGAATTAAGTAAATCAGGATATAAGTAATAATATCAAGAACAACAAGTCCAAACAGGTACGATAAATAAAACGATTTTACCCAAAACACTGCTTTAACATGGAATTTACAAAAGAACGGGTAATATAAAGTCATAAGTGAACCATTTATGACTTCATAACAATGAATATGATTCTGTAATAGTCAATGACATTAGTTAAATCATTATACAGGAGGTTTGGATACGTACAAAGCATATCGGAGCTAAGGTAAGGGATAATTTTGCAATCTCATTTTTATCTGAGATTGCTTATATGTAAGTATTTTCTGGGGTTTTAATTTTTCATCCATGTCCATAAAATGTTTTTAATAAAGTGTTTAATACTCTTCCATGTATGTTTAAAGTCTTTTTTATCCTTCTTTTACTTTTAATTTGTGTTATGGATGGAATCTTTCTTTTGTTTACCATACATGGTGCTTTTTTTACTTTTCCGACCAAAGTACGAGGAGAATGTTTTTTTACATATACAGCATGAATGGATACTTACGGTTTCATAACGCCTTATTTACACGAATATTATTGTACAATACTTCATGATTATTTTCAAGAAAATCCTTTCTTTTAAAATTGCATGTCATTTTGTGAAAAGAAAATGATTTTGAAGAAGAAATGATATTTTCCTCAAGAATTCATTTCAAGTGTTTTTTCAAAACCATTTCCCATCTAAGATGACATTACTTAATATGTGTATGTTTCAATTATAATGTATCTATGATTTAAATGTTTTCACTTTTCTTATGATGAAATTATATCCATTTATTTTATATGGATTATCTTATTATGGGATGATGTTTATGAAACCCATTTTATTCTTTAGGTTATGATAAATGTTTTAAGTTTATTTTGGGGCACAAGTAAGAATTATTTCATTATGATATGGGTGGGACCTATATCTCCCTCCAATTAATTGGGTAAAGATTTATATCTCATGATATATACATGGCTGGAATGGCAGGTTAATTCGGTTCAATGATACAGGACTGAAACAAGGAGTGAACTCGATTCAGAAAGGGACTTTGTCCACTAAGATGGTCATGGAAGGAATGCCTTGGAAACTATGGAAATCATAACATGTGCGTAATGGTTTTTCCATAGTTACATGTTTTCTTCCCAGGATATTTTATCAGGATTGATGTTTCATTATGATATATTCCTTACGTACTTCCAATATTTATGTCTTTTCTCAAGATTTTGATGTTTAGATTTTATGTTCAAGCTTTTGCATTCAAATGTTTATGGATTATTTTATGTTATCTATGCTTACCCTTACTAAGCATTTCAGCTCACCCTTTATATGTTTTCTTTTCCCCAGGATTTAAAGAATGGTTTTATGTAAGAAAAAAATAGGGGAAGATCTTTATGGGAGATGTTGAATATCTTTTACCACGATTATAAGATTATTTTTCCGAGTTTCCAAAGAAACTAAACTATTACGGTCCTTGTGTGTCTATTTTCGTTATGTATTAAGTATTCTGCAAAAGTAATGTAATTTCCATGCATTTCAAGCATTGGGTCTCTACAGTTGGTTTCAGATGAAAGGATTAGTTAACATTTGGAAACAAGGATGCGATAACATTAGTGAGATCCCTAGGGATATTTCTAAGGTGTAACTAGGGATGTCCCTAAGGATAAGTATAAGTATAGGTTATTGTCCTATAATTATGGTAACTATCTTAGAATTTAACCTAAGATGTTAGATATCGAAGGTAATCCCCCTTGATTATGATTTTGGCCTCTCACACTATTTTATTTGGGTTTTAGAAAATTGATGGGAATAGGAAGATTCATGATAATGGAGGATATGATGGACAATGGAATGATATTCTTCATGAGCCACCGAATGAAATTGGATCTGGAGGTCCACATATTTTTATTATGCCTAATCATCAATCTCATAATATGATCAATAATATCAACTTTGGTAAGTTTCCCGACTCAGCTAATAAGAGAAGGAGGAAGATTAATGATGATCATAGAGGAAGGAAAGTTCAATTTCTATTATGTAAATCATGTGGGAAGAGGCATCAAGGAGAATGTTTCAAAGGAACTGGAAGATTCCATGGGTGTGGAAAAGAAGGACACAAATCCAGTAAGTTCAAAGGAAAATGTTCAGTTAACACCATGGATAAGGATAATGGTATTGCTACGACATCAATAATGATTAGATGCTTTAAATGTGGAATGTATGGGAATTATGCAAACCAATTCCCTAAGGGAAAATCTCATGAAGAGATTCTGCATGGTCATATGGGTAGTATTTATGTAGATTATGATGGGGAGACTACAAATGATATATGAGATAAAAGAAGTGTTGAAGCTTTGTCAATGGTTTAAGAAGTTAGTGGAATGATTGTATGTTTATCAAGAGTTATGTTGTATAGGTAATTTACTGGTACTATGGAATAAAGAAACATCTAAGGATTGTTAAACTATTGTTTTTTCTAAAGTATTTGAAAGTATATGTTGAATATTACTAGTAACCATGAAAGGTTATTCAGATATTTTTTGAAATAAGATGATATGCACATAATGAATAGATATGTAGGAAATAATATGTTTGATAGTATTCATGAGCTCATGATTGTTATAAGGACTAATTTATATCATGGTTTGAGTATACAGAATTTTGGGATTTTGGTATGTGGAAAGAGTTAACTTTTGAAAGCACTCATGTTTTCACTAAGGTTTAACGGGTATTCATTTTTCAAGAGAATACATGATTAAGGCCATCGAATGTTTGTAATGTGACCAACAAGACATATCTTATGATATATGGGGATCAACGATGGTATTAACATGATTGTTATATGAACTCTCTGGTAATCATTTTCACTATAATATGAGATTGGATAGTAATATTTTGGATAAGCCTAAAGATTGGAATGGAATATGTTGGACATAAGTTATCATTATTTAAGGCTAGAACTTTTTCGATATTGTTGATGGAAAGTTATAATAATGTATTTTTAGAAAAAAGGAAAACCTGCAGGACGGGCGACAACCCGTCACGTCGGACAAGGCTGTGGGAATTGAACCCACAACTGAAGTGTGACAGGCCTTTATTTCCTACCACTGGAATACAGGAAGTCCCTGGTAAGTAGAAACTAGTTTTATTTTATTATGCAGGATGATAGATGAAGTGTATGTTCATTTTGGAACCATATCTGATTAATCTCACCATAGATGGACTTATGTATATAACTTTTCTAACTTATTTTTGAGACAGGTGGAATGACCTATCATTCTATCACATGATCTGTTAAAACATCGCGAAAGAAAAATTCAACTTCATTTCTTAAAGAGATGAAGTGGAAACTGTTAAAGTCACGAACAACGGTGAGATTATACCAAAATAAAGTAAGTATTTCTTCTAATTCAAATTCTTCAACTTTAGGGAAATGATCTTGAAAACCAAAAATGTTGTCCTAGTGCCCTTATATTCGATTAATCAGATGGTACCCAAGATCATCACGAATTTATGGCTTTGTGATTTTTGGGTTTTTCATAGCCATGTTCTCTACCACTCTCCATAAGAACATGATGGTTAGATTTCTCTTCCATATCCATATTTTCACCTATGATCTCCTATGTGGAAACCCAGTGATTATTAAATTTGGGTAACCATTACGTTTCATTCTTTTGTTTTTAAATATTGGTTTTGGTATTCCTTTTTACGATGTGGGTTTCTATTAAAGAAACATTCGAGTAGTAAAGCATTTATAACCCCGACAAATTTCAAGGGAGAAATTCATTTTAAGGGGGGTAGAATGTAACACCCCGAGATTTTATGAAACTTATTCTTTTTAATTTTATTGATGTCTTGTGTTGTACGCTACATCAAAAGGAGCTTTCACTACATGCATCCCTGACTTGGATTGCATTATACACAATCGCGACCTCCCACGATAGCATGTGTTGTACGCAATACCAAGTTTCACTAAACAACAATATGTTATATAAACTAGCTGTTATGAATAGTAATACCCACTTTTTAAAATTTAATAAACTTTATCTTTTGAAATGGACTTCATTTTTGGAATCGGAATATCAAAATTATCCTAGGGTGAATTTTTGGTATTTTTCTGAAGACTTTCTATTTTTGATGAATAGTGAAAACACTGGGTTACTATTTAAAACCCGGCTTTTTATTTAAATAATTATTTATTTTATTTAAATATATTTTAGGTCAAAATTGATAAATAATACCTATATAATTTAAATGTAATTCATTGGAGTCATTTTATAATAATTTTAGATATATAAAAGTTTTATTGAACTTTTCACCGTCTTTTACCCGCCACCTAGGAGAATTTAGAAATTCACATAAAACCTAATTTTTCCACTTCTGTGAGTGGAATTTCGAATATCCGAGAGACATGGTTAACATCAAGGACTAAAATTTGGTTCAATGAGATGAAAATAATTTTTGGTGAATATTAACTTTATACTTTTATTTACCACGTTTAAAAGTAAATAGGGTAATTAAGGGTAAAAATGATATTATTATTACCCTAAAACATGTCCTAATTCTATTGGATAAGTGTAATTCAAACAAAAATAACCTTAGGAATAAAATATGACCTTTTAGGTCCACATGGATTAGATTATGACATTTATTATTTATTTATTTAATGATGGGTTAAAATAGTTAAAATCAAAGTTTAATAACTAAATCATTTTTAATATAGGGTTATACATAAGATGAATTAGACTATAAATATTCATTAGAAATATAAAAATATTTTCTACATAATGGTATTTTATTTATAATTTTTATACATTAAATAATTTAATTTATGTATGACACAATGATAATGCAGTAATTATATTATTAATGAAATATTAACATAACTGATGTTATAAATACAAAAATAAATGTAATTTGAGACTTTTTATGAATTTAACTAAATTTCTAGGTTAATATGACATGTTAGTATTTATTTAATTAACTTTTTTCGGACTAATAATGTTGTTATTATTTTCACAAAAATCAATTACCCAATAGTGTCTAAATTGACATAAAATAGTTTATAAAAAAAATATTATATTATTAATTGTTATTATATTTCTAAAAAATCTATGGCTCGGTAAAGATACTTATATCATGATAGGTGTACCATTAAAAGACCACTTGTGGGTCTATTGGATGTATATGGTATGTTTATTAACTATATAATATAAAAATAAAAAGTGACATGGTAAATGTCAATCTAATTACCTAAGAGTTAAAACTAAACGATAAGGTTAATATAATGACCCAGACCTATCTAAAATCTATTGTTTGAAAGGATTTAGACCCATACCCACCTTATCTTCTAAATAATTCAATTTAAATCTATTAAAAACCAAATATTACTTTATTATAAAATAATATTTTATGTTTTTTCAAAGGTGCCCCTCTCCTCCCTTATAAAAAGGGCACCCCTTCCCTCTTCTCTTCACACCCTTTTGAGCATTGAAGCTCGGCCAAACCCTGCCCATATTTCTTATCCACATCCCTAAAAGCATTCTGGAGGTTTTTGTCTTCTCAAAAGACCAACTCTACTTCCATAAGAGGAATCTTAAAAGAGGTGTGTCGAAGAAGAGGTAATCTCTTCTTCCGATTCTCTCCAGTTTCTTTCTTCTTCAACATCTTCTTCATTAGTTGTCTCATTATAAAGTAATAACATCAGTATTACTTATATACTTATATGTTATTATAAATATGAAACAACCCTATTTCACCTTCTATCCATCCTACGGAAAACGAAATCACCGTGCGTGCGTACGTACGTAATACCGTCTCCACGCCGTGGTGTCAAATGTTTTCAACCACCACCTTACTTGGATGGGTATAATGGTGTAAATAAATAACTAAATATAATTATTTTAATGTGATATTGATTCTAAAATAGTATACATACACTTCAATACAATTCCACGATCATGGTAATGGTATCATCGCTCGTGTGTACGTACGGACTACCCTCTCCACGACACGATGAGATTCATTCTCCTTGTTAACCATTCTTGAATGATTATAATGTATATATAATAAGTAATCATGAAATATATGACATAATAATGATACTTTATTTATATATATATATATATATATATTTATGTAATATACTTAATTCCATTCAATTCAATAAGGAAACGAAAACAGCGTTCATGCGTATGTACATCCTACCCTCTCCATGAACGGTGTATTTCATTTCATTTATCGATCTATCATATATATATGTATATACTGAATATATATTATATATAAATCATGTTTTACATTCTAGAATTAAATAAATCAGGATATAAGTAATAATATCAAGAACAACAATTCCAAACACGTACGATAAATAAAACAATTTTACCCAAAACGCTGTTTTAGCATAGAATTTATAAAAGAGTGGGTAATATAAAGTCATAAGTGAGACATTTATGACATCATAACAATAAATATGATTCTTTAATAAGTCAATGACATTATTTAAATCATTATACAGGAGGTTCAGATACGTATGAAGCATATCAGACCTAAGGTAAGGGATAATTTTGGAATCTCATTTTTATCCGAGATTGCTTATACGTAAGTATTTTCTGGGGTTCTATTTTTCATCCATGTCTATAATTTTTTTTTTCATAAAGTGTTTAATATTATTCCATTTATGTTTAAGTCATTTTTATCCTTCTTTTACTTTTAATTTGTGTTATGTATGGAATCTTTCTTTTGTTTACCATAAGTGGCGCTTTTTGACTTTTCCGATAAAAGTACGAGGAGAATGTTTTTTTACACATACGGCATGAACGGATTCTTGAAGTTTAATAGATCCTTATTTCCACGAATCTTATTATACAAGATTTCATGATTATTTTCAAGAAAACCCTTTCTTTTAAAATTTCATGTCATTTTGTGAAAAGAAAATGATTTTGAAGAAGAAATGATATTTTCCTCAATAATTCACTTCAAGTGTTCTATAAAAACCATTTTCCATCTAAGATGACATTATTTCATATCTGTATGTTTCAACTATAATGTCTCTATGATTTAAATGGTTTCACTTTTCTTATGATGAAATTATATCCATTTGTTTTATATGGATTATCTTACGATGGGATGATGTTTATGAAACCCATTATATTCTTTGGGTAATGATGAATTTTTTAAGTTTATTTTTTTGAACAAGTAAGAATGATTTCATTATGAGATGGGTGGGACCTATATCTCCATCCAATACAATGGGTAAAGATTTATATCTCATTAGATATACATGACTGGAATGGAAGGTTAACCCGGTTCAGTGATAGAGGACTGAAACGAGGAGTGAACTCGATTTAGAAATGGACTTTGTCTACTAAGATGGTCTTTCCATGAATGCCTTTGCTACTATGGAAATAATAACATGTTACTAATGGTTTTACACAATTACATGTTTTCTTCCCAGTATATTTTATCAGGATTGATGTTCCATTATGATATATGCCTTACATACTTCCAAGATTTATGTCTTTGCTCAAGATTTTGAGGTTTAGATTTTATGTTCAAGCTTTTGCATTAAAATGTTTATGGATTGTTTTATGTTCTATATGCTTACCATTACTGAGCATTTGATCTCACCCTTTATATGTTTTCTTTTCCCCGGGATTTAAAGATTAGTTTTAGGTAAGAAAACAAAAGGGTCATATCTTTATGGGAGATGTTGAAGATCTTTCATCACGATTAGAAGATTATTTTTCTGAGTTTCCAAAGACACTAAACTATTACGATCCTTGTGTGTCTGTTTTCATCATGTATTAAGTATTATTCAAAAGTAATGTAATGTCCATGTATGTCAATATTTGGGTCTCTACATTGTATCTTAAAGTTATCTTGTCATGAAGAACACAAATTCAATCCATACCAAAAATAATAAAAACTCTATTGTGGAATGTTCTATTAGATTTGTAGGAAAGGCCATCCCACAGATAACAACAGAAAGAATAATATAAATCATAGTTACTTTAAAATTTCCACAATATGTTTTAAACAAATGTACAATCCTCTTTTCATGATATAATAATCACATTTTATGTTTAAATTCATAAAAAAGGATGGAATGTGATGATACATAGTCAAATAAATAATTCATAATTCTAAAATATAAATAATCTAGTTTTCACCACTTCATTAAATTTCCCAACATCAATAGTAGTAGTGGAAAATGAATTTTCAACACTTTTTTCCATTCAATCTTGACAATTTCAGCCCTGATAAACTAACTTTAGTCACCGATTATCATAATTCCTTAACTCGTTGAAATTAAATCATTTAACCATTTTATAGTTATATATTACCCGATTTTAAGATTGTTTAAGACTCTTTTGTTCACATTCATGGGACTTATGACAAAAATTACTACACGAGTAACACTTTTCAAATCTGGTAAAAAATTCTCTAAAATTTATCTTATCAAAATCGGAATATATTGAGGGTTTACCTCCAAATTTATTAGTTAACTGATTCTCCATTTCTATCCACCTTGACTATTTCTTTCTCTTTTCAACTCTTGGAACATAATTTTCATTTAATTTTATCTCTACATTCTCATCACAATAAATATAATTCTCATAAATTTTAAATTCAAATGAGTCCAATGATCTTTGTAAAAAAATTGAATCCTGAGTAAAATATATTAATTTTACTATCAAGGCCTTGAATAAATTTACATGCCTAACTGACCAATATTTTAAAATTTACCACAAATGTGGCTACTAAATATTTTTATTTCCTTAATTACATGAATTTTTTTCTCTATCCTAATTCAAAAAACCATAGGAAAATATTTCTCTAGGAAAATATTCTTATATGTATCACATTCCATGGAATCGATCTATTTTCTCTCTAGTATTATTTACCAATGACCACCACTAATTAGCATCACCTTCAAAATAATATATATTAAGAGTTTTCTATTAATGTTTTGAACATCCCATGGATTCAAATATCTCTTCCATATAATTGACACATAATTCATCTTCTACTAGATATAAATTTCCACTAAAATTCATAGGGTGTTTTTTCATAAAATGCTCAACTATCTACATATTCCTCTATGGTAAATATGGATTATCACTAATATGGATTCCACCACCATTTATTTCCATCATTAACCAATACATCACTATGAAATTTTTTTATTAAAATTTAAATCATTACAAGATGCTAATTTGGAAATAAAGTTTCCTCTTCAAACCTTTCTACTTCAGTTGCCCTATTTCCTCTATGTAAAACCAATCTGAAAAGATATAAATTAGATAATTTAATATAGCTATCATTAAATTATATATAATTTTAACATTATAATAAATTATAATCATTAAAAGAAACTCTATTAACATAATCCTAAAAAATAATGTTATCTAATCCTTTTCATTGAGACTAACTATATTGACCCACCCTGAAAATTACATAATAAAAATTTCATTATAATAGAATTAAATTTCTTTTATTCCCCAAGATCTTTTAGTATTACATTTTTAGATAATTATTTCATAACTATTACATAAAAACATTATTTTATAATGTGGTTACTTCTACTCGGTTTTTCTCCACAATATAAAACTTTTATAATAAAACATATTTTATTTTAATTGAAAACCATCATGATTATCAAAAACATTTTTTCTTGTTTTTACTAATCCATAAATTCAAGTAAAAAACATTAAAAACATAGGATGAGAAAAAATATTAGTAATAAATATAATAAGAATAAATTATTTAGTAGAATGAAAAACAAGAAAACCCATACAATTTTTACCTTTCTCATAGTATTCGTTAATCTTATGAAATAAATGATATTCACATGAAAAATGAACACTTTTTCTCAAATAAAACACATAAAACCCATTAAAAGAAAATAAAAATCCTTTTAGAAAACATATATAATTATAATCATAACTAGAATCATAAATAACTAGTTCCCAATTAAATCCATAGGAGAAAACTCCTGATTTAACTCCATCCTTATTACCATTTAAGACTCGTAACGTTGTCAAGTAAATTAGAGAGATACATTACGATCACTTATTGTATAATATGTATCAAGATCACTTGTTGTATAAGATATATAGGGATCACCCATCATATAATCAATATCATGATCATTTATAATATAAGATGTATTGAAATCACCCATCATATAAGTTTTTAGGGCTCACCCATTTTATATGTGGTATCAGGAACACTCATCGTATGAGTTATATAAGTATCACCGATCATATAAATTGTATCGTCAAAACCCATCCTTGTCTATAATTAGCAAGTACTATATCATGAATAATTTTTTTTTACTTTCACCTTTTCATTATAAAACCCATAAAAATGCTTCTTATTCCGTATGCAAAAGAGTTTTTTATATCGAAATATCATTTCACTTTAAAAACCCATTTCAAAAAATAATTCCAAAAAATATATAAAGTGGCTTTATATATTAAGAAAACATGAAAATTTTTAAATGATGATAAATATCATGTAATGTTTATTATGGTGGGAAAATAATCTGATGTTATATACGATAAATATGACATTTATTTTTCATTTTCAACAAAACATTCCATAAAATGATTCATTTTGGAAAAAATTGAATGAGAGTAAAAAATAACATAAAATTAAATTTATAATTTTTTTATATAAATATAATTGCATCTTTTAAATAGTTTTTTGAATATGTAAACCGAATAACAATAATTATAAAATAACTCTTGAAATCATTTAAAATGAGGTTTTTAAGGTAAAGTGTCCTTTACCTTGAGTCTAACTCGTCAATTATGTTATTTATATTTTGGAATAACAAACCTATGTTAATTATCTAATTGATTAAGAACTATTATCAAGTTAATTTTTCCTTTATTTAATTTTATACCATGTAATAAAAGTTGACACAATCAATTAATTTCGTATTAGATGTTTTGATGATATTCACCTCATATGTCCCAAATGAATTTAGTAAGTTAGATATAGTCAAATATAATGTTATTAAATAATCAAAGAATAATTATCATTAAATAATTATCATTTTTATACAATAATTATACTTTTAAAAAAATAAAAAATTAAAATTAAAATTTAATTACGTAATAACTTGGAGGTGGTAGTCTGTACATATTCATGAGTACTGTTTCAGTTTTCCAAAGAACACGAGGGATAGACAGTAATTATAATTTAATATTTAGAGAATGATGGTTATATAATATAATATAATATTTTTAAGTAAATTAATATATATCATCCATGTTATTCGGTGATGAATAACTAATCACATCGCTTCGTGGAGGTGTAAATCCACACATACGCACAAATGACATTATCATTTTTCAATGAATTGGAAATGTAAGAAAACATATAATATATTATATTTACTAAATCATATTTATTTCATCAAATTAATATATATATATATATACATACATTAAATCCATAATTTTAACTATCCATGAGCGGCATTGATGGAAAATGAATTATATCAGCTTGCATGAAATTAGTTCGGTGTACATACAAATGACTATTATGTTTCCCATTTGATAGAAAAGGGGGTTGATTTAGATTCTTAAATTAACAAAAAAATATCTTAGTATATTTAAGATATATATTTTATTATTTATGAATGTTTTAATATAATTTTAAGGATATTGAAGAAAATATAAAAAGAAAATCCATAGTTAAGAACTATACCTCTTCATCAGACAACCTCTTTAGGTTTACACCAAAAGCCTTCAAAGATCAGTTTTTTAATCAAACCAATGATTATAATGCATGGTTATTTATTTTGTGGACATATTTTGTGAGGTATGTTCTTAACTATATTTCTCAAAAGGTGTGTGTAATAGAGGATAGAAGTTTCCCTTTTATAAGTGTGCGGAGGGTAACTCTTTGAATTAATTAAAGTATTAAATTAATATAAACTAATTTTCATAAAAAATGGATATAAATTTATATTAATAAATTATATAATGATTATGAGTCAAAATACTATCATAAAATAAAATTTTAACATGTTTTGATGAGTTTTTTCACCCATATCAATATGTTTAACCCCCCCCCCCCCATTAACCCTTTTAATGATTATCGTGATATGAATTTTTTTTACACAATATGAGTCAAGAAAGTTAATATAAAAGAGAAATTGGAACATAAATATAAAATGGTTTATATTATCAGCCATATCAAATTCCCTTAGATAATTATAATATTATTATGAATTTTAAATCATGTAATGACATATTTTTTATTATAAAATATCATTAATGTTGTTTTTTGAACTACTCATTAATTTTGAATTTAATTCCACCTATATAGTAATATAATTGAAATTTAAATTTTCACACATCTTTAATATGTTATATTAATAAATAAAAATCTTTGTTCTCTAATAATTAACCGTAATATATTACTTTTAGTGTTTGTTAAATTTATTTACTTGATTTTTCTATTGCTTTCACGAGCACTGTGTCATTTTTGTGTAAGAATTTAAGGTAATTATATTATCACTCAAAATAAGAAATAAAATACCACCATTTAAAAAAAATCGTTATTGTTCAAATAAAATTAAATATACATTTAAATCTTGTTTTTATCCCTTTGTGAATATATAATAAATATTTAATATTAAGAGAGACATTTTTTATTTTTCCTTACTTAAATTATTATAAATGTATAAATCAAATAAAAATAGAAGAAAGGACATATTTTCAGAGTATGGTCGATTATTAATGAAATATACTCTTAAAATGAAATAAATTAATGTTTTTTAATGAAATTTGAGAATTATCACTTTATTTTTAACTCTAATATACCCATATTACCATTATTGGCATAATAAATATTTATAATGGTCACTATTCATAATGACAAAAAATAAGATGAAACTGTTCAAAAAAAATTTCAAATCCTAATTATAACTATGGAATCAATTTTTCAAGATTCAATTCATAGATGGGGATATTTTTAATTTAAAATTAAGCACAAAATACGTGATGAAAAATGTTTTTCAGAAAATTAAATTTAAGTATAAAAGATATTTTAATACCAAATTCATATATAGTGTCTATTATATTAAAATTTATTGGATTATACTTAGTAAAAATAAACTAATAAAATTTTAAAACAAATACAATATAGAAATTTAATTTTTATATAATTTAAAATAAATGATAATTTTAATAAAAATTAGTATTTTTCACTATTAAATGAGAAAGAAATCTTTTCAGAAAAATCCCATTATTTCACCCTAATATATTTTTTATATTATAATTTTTAAAAAAGTTGCTAATATTTTAAAATTAGAATCCAAAAAATTTTAAATTAAACTTTTAAATAAAACCTTATTAAATAATAAAATGAGTTCAATAAGAATAAAACCAATTCCTTTTTTAATGAACAATTAAATATTATTATTATAATAATTATATAAAATCCAATTCATAAATAGTAGTGAGGCCTGAAACTGATTTAATACTAACATTACCTAGATTGTTACACCTTACAACTATGAATATCCTCACTCTTTCTCTCATGATTATCATTGGTTTACTCACTATTCGTGCTTAAATCTTTGAGGTACGGTCACCTTCATCCCCTTTTTCTTCTTTCTTCTCCTTTTATTCATGGTTTTTTCGCTCTCCTTTTTGCATGGGGTTTTGTTCAAATCGTAAATGGGTGGGGATGGTTATAAATCTTGGATTTTGGTATCTAGGGTTCATGATTCATAATATTAAACCCTCTATAGTGGGTATTGTCGATGGAAAAAAGTTATCATTTCGATTGATTTAGTTCTTGTTAGAATTGATTCTTTTATTTTTGAAACTTTTTTGGGTTTTAATCCAAATTCACAATATGATTTTCACAAATAATGTTCCATTATTGTATTTTTGTTTTTTTCATGAACATATAAGGTGACCCAGAATTCCTTTTTCAGAGATATTTTTCAATAATATTGGTTATGTTTAGTAATGTTTTTAAAATATCTTTATTGCTACCAAATCATACAATATATAGTAGGAAGATTTTTTTGTTAAACTATAGTAAATATTTTTAATTATAAATTATTATATATTTTATTTTAATATAGGATTCTAGTGTAGGAATAATATCAAATTATTTTACTTAAATTACGACACTATTAGTGCTTCTAGAAAATAATTTACTTTAAAACTAAACTATTAATGGTATAAGTACATTTAATACAGTATGATTCCTTATTTTTTTATAATATTTTGCATAATAAAAAATTAATTAAACGTAAATATAAATTAATTTTAAATAAATTATCCGTGATTAAATTTTCTACAATATTGGATCAATGATGAGATAATGTACCAGTTAATTAAATTGGAAGAAACTATTTGGCTGCTAAACTTTTTTGGTCACTTTAACTTGTTTTAAAATGCCTTTTACCCTTAAAAAAAAATTACTTGATCATATATTTTTTTATACATAAAAGTGTTAGATTACCATTTATGAAATAATAACTTATCTTAAATTCATTATTCATCTTTTTTTTTAAAAACAAACTTTTTCCAAAAAAAATTGTACAACTTATTATATATATAATTTTTAATGTGAATAAAAACACATTTTAAAAAAAATGAAACTTAAATAAATATTTACCATGTATATAAACTTCTCATTATTTATTTTTCTTCATAATTATCATTCTATATATGGAAAACCTATTTGGATAAATAACCCTTAACATATATTTCTGTGAATTGTAATTTCTTATTTAGGACACTGATTGTGGAATGTTTCGATCATAATTTATATGAATTGGTTAGATATGATGTCATACTTAATTATTCACTTGGTTTAACTCTTGTTTAAAATAGATATTTTCCATGAATTGGTATTTTTATGTCTTATAATATGTAAGAAATACATTTTAATGTCTCTCATAACCTATTTTGTAACGTCTCAGAATTTCGGTGTAATTTTTTTATTTATATGGAATTATTTTGAGGACACAAAATTCGACAGCTTGTCTCTCTGAGGCCTAGATATCCCATAATGGGTATTGAACTTTTTTTAAGTAATTTTTAGTAAACATGTGAGCGGGATTTTCTATATTTTGAATTGGTTATCGGATTAAAAATATGAGGGAGCCGTTGGATTTAGAATATCAATATTTTCCTATAAATGACATAACTTTTTCCGGAAAGGGCTGGATTGAAAAGTTATTTTTTTCGAGAGAAATAATAAAATTATTTAAAAAAAATATTTTATTTTATTTCCTTAAATCGAGTGGTAAATGGTAATTCTGCAAGGCAGCGATGTGGTGGCGATGATGTGCAACAATGATGGTCATTAATGGATCATTAAATCGCAACGTTACGACACTTTAATGAAATGTAACAGTGATGTTGTTTCTTAAATAAAACAATGTAATGGCATGACATCGCATCATAATGGAAATGTTGAAACATTATCCTGTATATAGTTTGACATGTATGGGAAATAAGGATTACAATTTTGGAAGATTCTCTAGTGAACCTCTGACAGACGTCCACCCTAGTGAATAACGATGAACACCGTCGGAACATCAACATCTTCGAAGCCTTTCAAAGATCAGAGTTGGGAAGCAATGTCAACATCTTAATCCCTTAAGGATGAACATAACGGAATCAGACATCAAAAGAGTTAGGGGATTTTTATTTTATTTTCTTCCCCATAATTTTCAAAAAAAATGATAAACAAGGATCCACCCACAATAGGTTGATCCATGATTCCTGCATTATGCAGGTGGGTGTTTTATTCTTGGGGTTTTATTTTTTCAGGGTCCAAATCTTGGCATGGAATGATTGAACGGAAACTCCCCTAACCTCCCCCATCTTTAAACCTCTAACGCAGAGACCTGGGATGACAAGAATAAGGCCCGAGAACCTCTTCATGTGCGTTCTTGGTTTTCATACCCCTGAAATGACGACAAGGAAGGTTTGGGATTCTCACAGTGAAGAGGGCACTCCCTAGAGGCCACAGACGCTGACGGTTCGAAGAACGGACCACCGGAACATGTTTAGTGGTCCGCTAAACTCCATACCACCACGTCGGTGATAGCGGCAGTCGGCCTCACCATCCGCATAGAGGAGACCGCCCACACTGATGGACTGCATTGACTGAGAATACATGACTCGCCAGTTGTGGCGGCATGCTAGAGGACGTGTCGCAATGCGGGGCTCCGTGTGGAGGGACGACCCACGTCTGAACCATCTAAAAAGCTGGAAAACCCATAGTTCATTGACCATAGCATGTGGAAAAGCCCCGCACCTACGGGGGCCAGGGGTTATCCAGACACTGCATCTAGGCCACGTCTTGGCTAGTCAGCACAACCAGCTGTACTATGTGGTTGGTCCCAAGCTTTCGGGCTGAGCCCTCAGCGGGTCGGACCACGTCGGCAGTCCAAACTGGCACCAGAAGGTCGGGCCTTCATCGACTGCCTGGAAAAAAACCCAGTGGGCTGGACCCACCCCGGAAGGCCGGATCCACTCCCCCTTTGGGTCAGCCCTGAATAGACCGGGTTGATAGGCGACTCGACAGGCTAGACCCTCGGAAAACCGGGCCAGGTCCAGAGAGAACTATTGTGCCTGGCCAACTAGCCAAGTCAGACCAGACCGACCTTGACCCGCACAAGGTCGGTTCAGGTCCATATTAATGAAATTCGGTATGTGGGACCCCTGAGTCAGGTTTTACAGTTTGGTCTAACCGGGTTGGACCAGGTCCCATTGGAACCAGACCCCTGGTTACTAAATCGCATGTATCATGCAAACTGCATGTCTGATTGACGATCTGTTTGTGGAGTTGGGACCCTCTCAACATGGAGGTTCTTTTGGAATTCTCCTTGTCAACTCTCGTGGAATTTGAGATGCGACGAAGGGCATGATATGTGGTTCTCCCAAGCGTGCTACGTAAATAACCCTGCAACTAGTTGAGACCTAAAGACTGATGACTTTTATTCTAGTGGGAAGCACTTCTCTGTGACTTTATAGGCCCATAGTGGGAATTACTTCTCTTTTGTAACGTCCCGGTCCCGGGTGCCACTCAACGGGTTCCCCAAAGCCGGTTCGCCACAAGACCTCAAGCTCATTTCCCCAAACGCCAGAGCATACTGACTAGCAGCGAGGGCCCAGGTCTGATAGTGGGAAACTATGCCCCCAACATCCCTGTCCTGGGAGCCACTCAATGGGTACCCCGAAGCCGGTTCGCCACAAGACCTCAAGAACATTTCCCCAAACACCATAGGATTCCTTCTAGCTTTGAGGGCCCAGGTCTGATAGTGGAGAAACTATGACCTCATTTGCCAAAGTGTAGCGCGGCAGAATTTAAATAAAACATACAAAAAACAGTGGAAGCAGTAAACCATACACATCTGAAATAAACTACAGCAGTGGATATAACCAATAGTATATAAATGATGATGCTACATGTTTCAAGTTCTAAGAAAGCAGCTAGAAGATGTTACACATCAATACAGTACAACAAAATACAAAGTACATCAAAACAAAGCAAACAGCTGGAAGCGGCATCGCGAGCCTAGGATCGATCCCATTCCCTCCTACTCCTCATCAATAGTCAAGTACCTTTATAGGGACTCTTTCCCATATCTACACCTGCAGCAACGTAATCTGTTTGGGCTGAAAAGCATGACCCAAACAGGGTGTGAGAAATATATCTCAGTAGGCACCCAACAAAGGCATGTGCCCAACAGCATGTAAGTATTCAACAACAATGTGTATTAATAAAATGCATTAAGGTAAGAAGTACTCAATAGTAACTAATTACCAGTTATATTTCCATTTTTTATCCATTTAATCCATTTAATAAAAGAAATCACCATAGTACATTTCTAGGTAAACAACTAATGTCCTCAGACAAGTAAACTCCTACCCTCGGGTAACGAGTATCCAACGCCGGAATCTTCCCTCAGGCATAACAGAGTTTTCTATCATGAGTAAGTAGTGTCTCACACAGGCATAAAATCAGTTTCCCACAGGCACGGAAGAATTTTCCCTCAGGATGAAATAACTATTGCCCACAGGCTAAATAGTGCAGTGCCCATAGGCTAATCACAACAATGCCCTCAGGTTAAACAGGTAACTGGGTCATGCCCAACATGTCAAAATTTAGTAAATAAGTGATTCCTCTCAAGGAAATTCTATAATTACTACTTCAAAGGCATACCCTCGGGTATCCTGTCCAAACGGCTAAACAGTGGAACGCACCCCCGGGGTGGTACTGGATCCAAGAAACGATCCCAACTAGCATTTTATTATCACAATTTAATCACATATGAAATTCCTGGAATTAAATATAGAAACGGCCTCAGACACATGACACCCCAACATGGGTTCGTGGCACGAAAACACACAAAAACACACGATAGTTGGAAATTTACACCACGCCACCTACCTTATACGCCAACGAACGTTATACCCAAACGCCGACTCCAGAAACGCCCAAGAACGACGTAGATCTAACGAACAATAAAACCCATTCAAATGTAATTAACTTCCGTTAGGGGAAGAATTGGTAAGAAACATACCAGGAGAGGAGAGGGCTTACCCGTGCAGTTCCAACGAGACCGTCCGAAGCCGAATCGGATTCCAGACGAACTCCCGTTGGATCTTCAAAGGTTCGGCCGTCCTCCTTGGCGCCAAAACGTCTCAAATGACTCCTCTGTGAAATGAGGAGGCTACTGCCTGTTTTAAGCAGAAAAAACAAAGTACACGGTATGTACTTCTGAGTACACGGTGTGTACTTCCTTCATTTAACTATTCCTTTGGCGGCACAGCCAAACTATTTAGTCGTCAACATGAGTACATAACATGTACTCCTGAGTACACACCGTGTACTATTGCCTAGATGTCGGCTGCTCCACCGCCTTACTGTTTAGGCATGCCAACTAACTACACGGACTGTAAGGTACCACTACACGGTCGATTCCTACACCCTTCGTCGCCGTCATGGCTACATGCCCCATGTACCCATCCCACACGGCCAAAAGTACACGGTGTGTGGAAAAGAACACGGCGTGTAGTTTCAAAATTTAGTATTTTTCCTCATTTTCCATATTTTCTCAAAAACACTTTAGGAAAAGGAAAAAGAAGAAGCCCGTACCTCAAAACTAAGAACCGGGTTCTTACAAACTTCCCCCCTTAGAGCAATTCGTCCCCGAATTTCCCTTCCAAGGGTGGAAAAGATAAATCTCAAAACAGCTCTGCCCACTGAGCACGTACGTCGGACTCCCACTCCCAAGTCTCATCCTACACATTGTCATGTTGCCATAGCACCCGCATGAGAGGAACTGACCAGCCTCAAAGAACCTCTATGCTCCTATCAATGATAAGGATCGGATTCTCCTCAATGGATGCATCATGCTGAAGCTCAAACTCCTCTGGATGAAAGGTGTGAGATGGGTCTGAATGGTAGCGACGCAACTGAGACACGTGGAAGATGTCGTGCATGGCTCAGTACCACTGCGGTAACTGCAACTGATAGGAAACCAGCCCGACACTCTTCAAAATATCACATGGGCGCACATACCTCGGTGGAAGCTTACCCTGTCTCCTGATCCGCTTGTGCCCCAGCCTCGGCGAAACACACAAGAAAACATGATCCCCGACCACAAACTCTAAGGGTCGTCTGCGGTGATCAGCATATGACTTCTGTCAGGACTGCGTGGTAGCCATATGCTTCTGAATCAACTGGACCTGCTCAGATGTCTCTTGCACGAGTTATGGCCCCAGTAAAGCTGCCTCACCTGCCTCTAACTAGCACAAAGGTGATCGGTATGGCCTACCATATAAAGCCTCGTATGGTGCCGTCACGATAGTTTCCTGAAAACTATTGTTATAGAAAAACTAGTCTAAGGGTATATGCTTCTCCCAAGAGCCCCCAAAGTCTAGGACACATGCGCACAACATGTCCTCTAGCACCTGTATCGTCCGCTCTGACTGGCCATCTGTCTAAGGGTGGTATGCTGTGCTCAGAAGCACTTGAGTACCCAGTTCCCTCTAAAACATCTGCCAGAAACGAGACGTAAATCGGGCATCCATATCAGAAATGATAGAATGAGGGACCCCATGAAGGCGTACGATCTCTCAGATATACATCCTTTCGAGCTAGTCAACATCGAACATCTCCTTGATCGGCAAGAAGTGAGCTACCTTCGTGAGTCTATCCACAACAACCCACACTGCGTCATTACCACGAGGTGACCTCGGCAATCCCATCACGAAATCCATCGCGACATCATCCTATTTTCACTCTGAAATGGGTAACTGCTGTAACAGCCCAGCTGGCCTCTGGTGCTCCGCCTTCACCTGCTGACAGGTGGAACACCTCGTAACAAAACCTGCTATCTCTCTCTTCATACCCGGCCACCAGTATTGACGCCTCAATTCACAGTACATCTTGGTAACCCCAGGATGAACTTCCCAAGCTGAAGCATGAAACTCCCACATCAGCTCCTCGCGTATATCCACTGGAACCCATACTCGTCCATGGAAATGAAAAACCTCATCATCGCCTATCGTCCACCCAGGAGGAGGGCCCTCACTTGCCACCGACTCCCGTAGAACTAGTCCTTATGAATCTGATAGCTTTCTCATCCTCACTCTGTCCAGGAGGGTACTAGTCACAGCTAAAGATGAAAGATAAGTCTGCCCCTGACTGTCGTGCCCATCCAAATGCATCTTAGAGAACAAGGCCATGAGATACCACTCACCACTGGCCCCCTACACTTCCTGTATCTGAGTCTTCCTGCTCAATGCATCGGCTACTGCATTACCTTTACCAGGTGTATAGGCAAGCTCAAAATCGAAGGTCTGAAGTTGCTCAACCCACCTTCTCTGCCTCAGATTCAGGTCGCGCTGAGTAAATATATACTTGAATTTTTTATGGTCACTGAAAACCACAAAATGCTCTCCCAACAGATAATGTCTCCAACAGTGCAATGCATGCACAACTGCAGCCAACTCGAGATCATGCGTTGGGTAATTCCGCTCATGTGGCCGCAACTGTCGAGACCCGTACGCAACAACTCGGTCGCCCTGTATCAAAACTTCTCCCAGCCCAATCTCGGATGCATCATAGTAAACTGTATAGATCTTCCCCTGCTCTGGGAGTATCAGGATCGGTGCTGATGTCAACCATCCCTTCAGGTCCTGAAAATATGCCTCTCAAGATTCTGACCAAACGAACTTCACACCATTCTTAGTCAGACCCGTCAATGGTGCTTCTAAGCGTGATAAGTCTTGTATGAAATGTCTGTAGTAACCATCCAGTCCTAAGAAACTCCGTATCTCAAACACTTTCTTAGGCTGTTCCCAGGAAACTACTGCTCTCACCTTCTCTAGGTCTACTGCAACTCCTGCCTCTAAGATAATGCGACCCAGGAAGTGAATCTGGTCCATCCAAAAGTGGCACTTTGAGAGCTTATCATATAACTGATGCTCTCTCCATGTACTCAATATGATGTCAAGATGGGTGGCATGGTCATGTCGAGTGTGAGAGTACACCAAGATGTCGTCTACGAATACTACCACAAATGAATCAAGATACGGATGGAACACACGATTCATCGGAGCCATGAAAACTACTGGTGCATTCCTCAGTCCGAACGGTATAACCAAATACTAGTATAGACCATATCTAATACTGAAAGCTATGGGTGGTATATCAGATGGTATAACGCGCAGCTGATGATATCCAGACCTCAAGTCAATCTTCGAGAACACTCGTGCTCCACGAAGCTGATCAAACAGATCATCAATCCTCGGCAAGGGATATTGGTTCTTAACCATCAACTGGTTCAGCTTCCGATATTCCATGCAAAGTCTGAAGGTACCATCCGCCTTCTTTGCAAAAAGGAATGGCGAACCCCAAGGAGACGTACTGGGTCAGATAAATCCCTTCGCCTGTAACTCCTCTAACTGCCTCTTGAGATCCTGCAACTCTAGTGTAGCCATCCTATTAGGAGGAATGGACACTAGGGCTAATCCTGGTACAAGATCAATAGAGAAATGCACCTCTAGCTCTGGAGTTAGGCCTAAAAAGTCGTCCAAGAAGACATCCCTGAAATGATCAACAACTGGAGGAAAATATTCATGAAACGTCCCCTGATCA
Source organism: Viscum album (assembly GCA_963277665.1). NCBI lineage: Eukaryota > Viridiplantae > Streptophyta > Magnoliopsida > Santalales > Viscaceae > Viscum > Viscum album. The sequence goes on from OY728135.1 coordinate 1,204,816,630, forward strand.
TCTAGATATAAGCTCTCAATATGGGTTGTGACTCCACCTCGACCATGATGCTCTGGTCCAGCTCGACTCACCTGAACATCCCACTCGCCATTGTATAGAAACTCTCTACCCTCTGGTGACGAGAAACTCACCCTGTGATGATAGCACTCTACAAAGGCTCAATAGGGAACCAACCAGTCCATCCTAATAATGACGTCATAGCTCGTCATCTCTAAGACATAGAGGTCCCATAGGAAGTGACACCCTCCAACCTCAAGGGGCACTCCTTACACTGATGCACACCATCTGTTCTAGTCCCCAACGGAGTGTCTAGCATCATGATATCTGAAGAAGAAGAAACATAGAGACCAAGGCTCTCCACAATGGTTACATATATGAAACTATGTGTAGCACCCGTATCAAAAAGTACAGAAGATAAGACAGAAGCTACTAGAATAGTACCTCTGACTATAGAAGGTCTGAGATCCTGCTCCTGCTGGGTCTGTTGCACTGCATATGACTGCCCAGTGCCGCGGCCCTGTGACACAGCCTGGTTACCCTGAGCTATCACGCCCTACTACCTCTGCGATCTGGGCATATGGCTACCATGGCCACGACCACCATCTCTGTCTACACGCCCTAACGCATTCTAGTTCTCTGACTGGTAAGAAGCCACTGGTCCTACTCCTGCACGAGGAGTGTGCATAGAACCCCTCTCACTAGCTACTAGTGGAAACGCCCTGGAAAAGTGCTGCAGATGACCCATCTTGCCGCAATCTCGGCACTCCACTGGATCACGTGGACACTGTGGGCTCTTGTTCCCCTCTCTACCACACTGGTAGCACATAACCTGGCCACCTAAAGCATTCTTCTGACTAGTACTACCGCCTTGAGAGAAGTACATCTGTCTCTTCCTCTTGCCAGCAGAAATAATACCAGTAACTGGTGCCGAACCTCCCGGGCGCACACCACTAGATTCTCGAAGGTTTCTCTCAGTAATCAGTGCCTGGTTCACAATAGCGTGTACTGAAGGCAACCTGAAAACATTTACCGGTGCTCGGAGCACATAATGAATACAATCCTCAAAACGTCTGGATCTCAACGTCTCATCACCCACCATCACCGGTGAAAAACACTGAAGCTCCATAAAACGAGTAGAATAGTTCATCACCGACATAGCGCCCTGTTGTAGATTCAGGAAATCTCGAGCTCTATCTTCCCTCAGCGTCTCGGGAAATAAGAATTCATAAAAGACTGCCTGAAAATCTTCCCATGCCATGTCTCAGCGATGCTCTGACTGGGTGGTTACATCCCATCTCCTCTTGGAGGAATCACGCAGCATATAAGTCACGAGCATGACACTCCACCCTGAAGGCGTCTCAAGATGCTCAAAAATAGTCTGCATCGATCCTAGCCAAGACTCCGCGACCTGTAGTCCTCCATCCCCTGAAAACGTAGGCAGATGCTGCTACTGAAAGATACATGTTAGCACGGCCATAGATGTGGTAGCCTGCGGTGCTCCCTGAAAGGTCTGCATGAAGCGCATAAAGCCGTCACGGAACTGCGCCTCCACGCCTGTGTCTGGTATAGCAGCTGGCGCCGCATCTGGCTCTGCTGGAGGATCAACTGGTAGCCCACCATCTCCAGAGTATAATCGCCACCGCTCTCTTGGAGAACACCTCATGGTCGTCTAGGTGGCATGACACTACAGGGTCAAAAGCACGCCTCAGATTCATGATTATTAAGACTGAAATGAAGGAACCACAAAGGAACAAGAGGAAGAAGGCATTTCAAAATTTGCAAAATAAGACTACACGGCGTGTACACTGACTACACGACATGTACTTGACTTCTCTTCCCCTGCTCGGGTCCCTATACACGGCTAAGCCACATGGATGCCGTTGAACAAAAACCACACGGTGTGTATATAATATACACGGTGTGTATGGTGTTATTTTCCAACTGCCTGTGTCGTCTGTGACACGACCGACTACTTGGCTTGACACTACATGGTGTGTTACACCCGCACACGGCGTGTAAACCACCCTGTTTCCCGACCACATGGCTAACACCACACGTTCTATCCTTAGACAAGACTACACGGCATGTCCCAACGGTACACGGTGTGTTTAGGGGGAGGTGACACCGGCCCGTGTTGTTAGTTACACGGCCGAGTCCCCATGTCACACTACACGGGGTGTTCATAACTGACACGGCGTGTTCTGTACAGGAGTTCACCGGCCCGTGTTGTTTGTTACACAACCGGACTCCGGGACAACACTAGACAGTGTGTAAAAAAGATACACGGCGTGTTCGCCCCAAGCACTTCCCTTCCCCGTGTCGCCGCCCACATGGTTTACGACACGGGAAGAGTCTACACGACGTTTACTTATGGTACACGACGTGTACTCAAGAAGTTCATTTTTTTCCCGAACAGAAGAACATACACGGCTTGTATAAACATACTACATGGCGTGTATACTTGGTTTCCGGACAGTATGCCTCAGAAACTTCCCCAGAACCCAGAAAATACTGAAAAACAACACCTAAGTGTCAAATTCCGACCCGTGAGGGCCCATACTCCCCACGAATCAAAGTTTGACATCTTATATGTGTTATAACCAATAACAGCTAATAATCCCCCAAATTCCGGCCAATGGGGGCCCATACTCCCCAAAAACCAAAGTTTGGAATTCATTCTATAAACAGGATCACACAAGAAAATACCCTATCAAATAGTAGGTATTTTATCATAGAAGCTATCACAACAGCATGCTTTTATAGCAAAACAACTATTACAACACCATGCAATTTCTAATGCACCTACATGGCATGGAAATTATGCATGACATTTGATATATAGCAGGTGCCTATATGATGCATGAGATGGCATACCCTCATCTCATCAGGTTGTAACTAAATAGAACCCACAGATAAAATATAAACAACATAATCCATGTGTGTCACCAAACGGTGAAAACAAATCAACTGTAAAATTGAAAAATAAAAAGAATTTCAAAATACGAGGTAGACTGGATTTCCCCTGTACACGGGTTAGCTACGCCCCGGAACAACTTATTACCAACTACCGTTCATCTTATCCCTGACTACAGCTCCAAATAGTAAGTCACAGAAAAGAAACCCCCTCTGATACCACTTGGTAACGTCCCGGTCCTGGGTGCCACTCAACGGGTTCCCCAAAGCCGGTTCGCCAAAAGACCTCAAGTGCATTTCCCCAAACGACAGAGGCTGCCAACGAGCAGCAAGGTCCCTGGTCTGATAGTGGGGAAACTATGCCCTCATTTTTCAATGTGTAGCACAGTGGAATTTAAATAAAACATACAACAAACAGTGGAAGAAGTAAACCATACACATCTGAAATAAACTACAGTAGTGGATATAACCAACAGTATATAAATGATGATTCTACATGTTTCAAGTTCTAAGAAAACAACCAGTACATGTTACACATCAATACAACACAACAAAATACAGAGTAAAGCAAAACAAAGAAAACAGTTAGCAGCGGCATCGCGAGCCTAGGCTCGGTCCCATGCCATCATACTCCTCAACAACAGTCAAGTACCTATATAGGGACTCTTGCCCCTATCTACACTAGAAACAACGTAATCTGTTTGGGCTGAAAAGCGTGACCCAAACAGGGTGTGAGAAATATATCTCAGTAGGCTCCGACCAAAGGCCCATGCCCAACTGTGTGTAAGTATGCAACAACAGTGTGTAGAAATAAAATGCATTAAAGTAAGAAGTACTAAAAAGTAACTAATTACCAGTTATATTGCCATTTTATTATCCATGTAATCCATTTAATATAATAAATCACCCCAGTGCATTTCTAGGTAAACAACTTGTGTCCTCAGACATGTTAAATTCTACCCTCGGGTAACGAGTATCCAACACAAGAATCTGCCCTCAGGCATAACCGATTTTTCCCTCAAGCGTATGTAGTGTCGCCCACAGGCACAGAATTATCTTCCCACCGGCACCGATGAAGTTTCCCTCAGGCCGAAATAACTATTTCCCACATTCTAAATAGTGCAGTGCCCATAGGCTAATCACAACAACGCCCTCAGGCTAAACAGGTAACTGGTCCAGGCCCAACATTTCAAAATGCAGTAAATAAGAAATTCCTCTCAAGGAAATTCTATAATTACTACTTCAAAAGAATACCCTCAGGTATCCTATCCAAACGGCTAAACAGTGGAACACACCCCTAGGGTGGTTCCGGATCCAAGCAACGATCCCAACCAGCATTTTATCATCACAATTTAATCACCAATGCAATTCTAGGCATTAAATATAGCAACGGCCTCAGCCACATGACACCCAAATATGGGTTCGTGGAATGAAACCGAACAAAAATGCATGAAAGTTGGAAATTTACACCAATCCACCGACCTTATATGCCAACGAACGTTATACCCGAACGCCGAATCCAGAAATGCCCAAGAATGACGTAGATCTGACGAAGAAGAATACCCATTAAAATGTAAATAACTTTCGTTAGGGGAATAATTGGTAAGAACCATACCAGGAGAGGAGAGGGATTACCCATTCAGTTCTAATGAGACTGTCCGAAGAAGAATCGGATTCCAGACGAACACCCGGTGGATCATCAAAGGTTCAGCAATCCTCCTTGGCTCCAAAACGGCTCAAATACCTCCTCTGCCAAATGAGGAGGCTACTTCCTATTTTAAGCCGAAAAAACAAAGTACACGGTGTGTAAATCTGAGTACACGGAATGTAATTCCTTCATTTAACTGTTCCTCTGGCGGCACCACCACACTGTTCAGTCGTCGACCTGAGTACACGACATGTACTCCTGAGTACACGGTGTGTACTGTCGCCCAACTGTCGGCTGCTCTACTACCTTACTATTTAGGCCTGCTGACTGACTACACGGCGTGTAAGGTACCACTACACGGCGTGTAGTCGGTTCCTACACCCTTTTTTGCCGGCATGGCTATACCCCCCATGTACCCATACCACACGGCCAAAAGTACACTGTGTCTGGAAAAGTACACGGCGTGTAGTTCCAAAATTTAGGATTTTTCCCCATTTTCCATATTTTCTCAAAATCACTTAAGGAAAAGGAAAAAGAAGAAGCTCGTACCTCAAAACTAAGAACCAGGTTCTTACAAACTTCCCCCCTTATATAAATTCATCCTCGAATTTCCCTTCCAAGGGTGGCAAAGATAAATCTCAGAACAGCTCTGGATACTAATCACGTACATCAGCCTCCCGCTCCCAGGTCTCGTCCCGCACTCGGTCATGCTGCCATAGCACCCATACGAGAGGAACTGACCGGCCTTAGAGAACCTTCGTGCTCCTGTCAATGATACGGATCAGATGCTCCTCAAAGGATTCATCATGCTGAATCTCAACCTCTTCTGGCTGAATGGTATGAGACAGGTTTGAATGGTAGCGACGCAACTGAGACACGTGGAAGATGTTGTTCATGGCTCGGTACCGCTGTGGTAACTGCAACCGATAGGTAACCAGCCCGACTCTCTCCAGAATCTCAAATGGATCCATATACCTCGATGAAAAGCTTACCCTATCTCCTGATCTGCTTGTGTCCCAACCTCAGCGAAACACGCAAGAAAACCTGATCCTAGACCATGAACTCTAAGGGTCGTCTTTGGCGATCAGAATATGACTTCTGTCGAGACTGCGCGGTATCCATCCACTTTCGAATCAACTAGACCTGCTCAGATGTCTCCTGCATGAGTTGTGGCCCCAGTAAAGCTGCCTCACCTACCTCTAACCAGCACAAAGGTGATCGGCCTGGCCTACCATATAAATCCTCGTATGGTGCCATCTCGATAGATTCCTAAAAACTATTGTTATACGAAAACTCGACTAAGGGTATATGCTTCTCCCAAGAGCCCCCAAAGTCTAGAACTCATGCGCACAGCATGTCCTCTAGCTCTTGTATCGTCCGCCCTGATTGGGCATCTGTATGAGGGTGGTATGTTATGCTCAGAAGCACCTGGGTACCCAGTGCCCTCTGAAAACTCTGCCAGAAACGAGAATTTAAGCAGGCATCCCTATCAGAAACAATAGAATGAGGGACCCCGTGAAGGCATATGATCTCTCGGATATACATCCTTCTGAGCTCGTCAACACCAAAGGTCTCCTTGATCAGCAAGAAGTGAGCTACCTTCATGATTCTATCCACAAAAACCCACATTGTGTCATTGGCACGAGGTGACCTCGGCAATCCCGTCACGAAATCCATCGTTACATCATCCCATTTCCACTCTGGAATGGGTAACTGTTGTAATAGCCCAGCTAGCCTCTGGTACTCCGCCTTCACCTGGTGACAGGTGGAACACATCGTAACAAAACCATCTATCTCTCTCTTCATACCCAGCCACCAGTACTGATGCCTCAAGTCACGGTACATCTTGGTTACCCCGGGATGAACTCCCCAAGCTGAAGCATGAAACTCCTGCATCAGCTCCTCGCGTATATCCCCTGGAACCCATACTCGTCCATGGAAACGCAAAACCACATCATCGCATATCGTACACCCAGGAGGAGGGTCCTAACTTTCCACCGACTCCCGTAGAACTAGGCATTCTGAATCCAATAGTTGTCTCATCCTCACTCTGTCCAAGAGGGTATAAGTCAAAGCTAAAGATGAAAGATAAGTCTTCCCCTAACTGTCGTGCACCTCCAAATGCATCTCAGAGAATAAGGCCATGAGCATCCACTCACCATTCGCCTCCTACACGGCCTATATTTGAGTCTCCCTACTCAGTGCATCGGCTACTGCATTAAATTTACTAGGAGTATAGGCAAGCTCAAAATCAAAGGTCTGAAGTTACTATACCCACCTTCTCTACCTCATATTCAGGTCACATTGAGTAAAGATATACTTGAGGCTTTTGTGGTCGGTGAAAAACAAAAAATTCTCTCCCAACAGATAATGTCTCCAATAGCGCAACGCATGCACAACTGCAGCCAACTCGACATCATGCGTCGGGAAATTCTGTCAGGTGGCCTCAACAGCCCATACCTGTATGCAACAACTCAGTCACCCTGCATCAAAACTGCTCCTAGCCCAATCCCTGATGCATCACAGTAAACTGTATAGCTCCTCCCCTACTCTGGGAGTATCAGGATCGGTGCTGAGGTCAACCTTCCCTTCAGGTCTTGAAAAGCTTCCTCGCAAGCTTCTGACCAAACGAACTTCACACCCTTCTTATTCAGACCCGTAAATGGTGCTACTAAGCGTAATAATTCCTGTATGAAACATCTGTAGTAACCATCCATCCCTAAGAAACTCCATATCTCAAATACGTTCTTAGGTTGTTCTCAGGAAACTACTTATCTCACCTTCTCTGGGTTTGTTGCAACTCCTGCCTCTGAGATAATGTGACCCAGGAAGTGACTCTGGTCCATCCAAAGGTGGAACTTTGAGAGCTTAGCATATAGATGATGCTCTCTCAGTGTACTCAGTATGATCTAAAGTTGGGTGGCATGGTCATGTCAAGTTTGATAGTACACCAAGATGTCACCCACGAATACTATCACAAATGAATCAAGATACAGATGGAATAAACGATTCATCAGAGCCATGAAAACTGCTGGCATGTTTGTCAGTCCGAACGGCGTGACCAAATACTCGTAGAGACCATATCTACTCCTGAAATCTATGAGTGGTATATCAGATGGTCTAACACGCAGATAATGATATCCGGACCTCAAGTCAATCTTCAAGAACACTCGTTCTCCACAAATCTGATCAAACATATCATCAATCCTCAGCAAGGGATAACGATTCTTAACTGTCAACTGGTTCGGCTTCCGATTATCTACGCAATGACTGAGGGTACCATCCGCCTTCTTTGCAAAAAAGACCATAGAACCCCAAAGAGAAGTAATGGTTTGGTTAAAGCCCTTCGCCTATAACTCCTCTAACTGCCTCTTGAGCTCCTGAAACTCTGGTGTAGCCATCCTATAAGGAAGAATGGACACCGGGGCTACTCCTGGAAAAAGCTCGATAGAGAAATCCACCTCTCGCTCCGGAGGTAGACTTGAAAAGTCTTCCGGGAAGACATCCCTGAAACGATCAACAACTGGAGGGAAATCTGTCTGAAAAATCCCCTGGTCATCTAGATATAAGCTCAAAATATGGGATGTGAATCCACCTCGCTCATGATGCTCTGGTCCAGCTCGACTCGCCTGAACATCCCACTCGCCCTTGTATAGAAACTCCCCACCCTCTGGTGACGTGAAACTCACCCGGCGATGATAGTAGTCTACAAAGGCTCTATAGGGAACTAACCAGTCCATCCAGAGAATGACGTCATAGTTCGTCATCTCTAAGACATAGAGGTCCCATAAGAAGTGACACCCTCCAACCTCAAGGAGGAACTCCTTACACTTACGCACACCAGCCGTTCTAGTCCCCAACAGTGTGTCTAGCATCATGATATCCGAAGAAAAAGAAACATAGAGCCCAAGGCTCTCCACAACAGGTAAAGATATGAAACTATGTGTAGCACCCATATCAAAAAAGCAGAGAAGATAAGACAGAAGCTACTAGAATAGTACCTCTGACTGCAGAAGGTCCGGGATCTTGCTCCTGCTGGGTCTGTTGCACTGCATATGCCTGCCCAGTGTCGTGGCCCTACGACACAGCCTGGCTACCCTGAGCTGTCCCGCCCTACTGCCTCTGTGATCCTGGCGTCTAGATACCACGTCCACAACCACCATCTCTTCCTGCACGCCCTGATGCATTCCAGTTCCCCAACTGGTAAGAAGCCACTGTTCCTGCTCCCGCACATGGATTCTGCACAGAACCACTCTCACTAGCCACTAGTGGAAACGCCCGGTAGAAGCACTGTAGATGACCCATCTTTCCACAAGCTCGACACTCCACTGGATCACATGGACACTGTGGCCTCTTGTGCCCCTCTCTACCACATAGGTAGCACATAACCTGGCCACCTGAAGCATTCTTCTGACTATTACTGCCGCCCTGAGAAAAGTCCATATTTCTCTTCCTCTTTTAAGTAGAAATAATACCAGTAACTGGTGATGAACCGCCCTGGCCCACACAACTAGATTCCCATAGGTTCCTCTCAGTAATCTGCGTCTGGTTCACAATAGCATGTGTTGAAGGAAACCAGAAAACATTTACCAGTGCTCGGATGTCATAACGAAGACCATCCTCAAAATGTCTGGCTCTCAGTGTCTCATCACCTACCATCACGGGTGCAAAATGCTGAATCTCCGTAAAATGAGCAGAATAGTTCATCACCGACATAGCACCCTACTGCAGATTCATGAAATCTCAAGCTCTATCTACCCTCAGCGTCTCGGGAAATAAGAAGTCATAGAAGACTACCCGAAAATCTTCCCATGTCATGTCTTTGTGTTGCTCTGACTAGATGGTAACATCCCACCACCTCTTGGCGGAATCACGTAGCATATAAGTCGCGAGCATGAACCTCCACCCTGGATGCATCTCAAGATGATTGAAAATAGTCTACATCAATCCTAGCCAAGACTCTATAGCCTGTGGTTTGTCATCCCTTGAAAACGTAGGCAGATGCTGCTGCTGAAAGATATGTGTCAGCTTGGCCATAGATGTGACAGCCTATGGTGATCCCTGAAAAGTCTGCATGAACCGTATAAATCCATCACGGAACTGCACCTCCGCGCCTGTGTCTGGTATAGCAGCTGGCGCTGCATCTGGCTCTGCTGGAGGATCAACTGGTAGCCCATTGCCCACCATTTCCGGAGTATAATTGTCGCCGCTCTCCTAGCGAACAACTCATGGTCGTCTAGGCAGAATGAAACTACAGGGTCAAAAGCACGCCTCAGATTCATGATTATTAAGACTGAAACGAAGGAACCACAAAAGAACAAGAGGAAGAAGGCATTTCAAAATTTTCAAAACAAGACTACACGGCGTGTACACTGACTACACGATGTGTACTTGACTTCTCTTCCCATGCCTAGGTCCTTACACACGGCTATGCCACACGGCTGCCATTGAAAAAAAACTACACGGCATGTGTATAATCTACATGGTGTGTATGGTGTTATTTTCCAACTACCCGTGTGGTCTGTGACACGGCCGACTACTCGGTTTGACACTACATGGCATGTTACACCCTCACACGGTGTGTAAACCACCCTGTTTCCCAGCCACACGGCTAACACCACATGGTCTGTCCTCAGACAAGACGACACGCCGTGTCCCAACGGTACACGGCATGTTCAGGGAGAGGTGACACCATCCCGTGTTTTTAGTTACATGGCCGATTCCCCAGGTCACACTACATGGTTTGTTCATCATTGACACGGCGTGTTCTGTACAGGAGTTCACCGACCCGTGTTGTTTGTTAAACAGCCGGACTCTAGGTCAACACTACATGGCATGTACAAAAGCTACACGGCGTATTCCTCCCAAGATCTTCCCTTCCCCGTGTCGCCGCCCACACGGTTTGTGACACATGAAGATTCTACACGGCGTGTACTTATGGTACACGGCATGTACTCAAAAAGTTGATTTTGCTTCCCGAACAGAAGAACATACATGGCGTGTATAAACATAGTACACAGCGTGTATACTAGGTTTCCAGACAGAATGCCTCAGAAACTTCCCCAGAACCCATAAAATACTAAAAAACAACACCTAAGTGTCAAATTCCAACCTGTGAGAGCCCATACTCCCCACGAATCAAAGTTTGACATCTTATATGTGTTATAACCAATAACAGCTAATGATCCACCAAATTCCGGCCAATGGGGGCCCATACTCCCCAAAAACCAAAGTTTTGCGTCCATTCTTTAAACAGGCTCACACAAGAAAATACCATATCAAATAGTATGTATTCTATCAGAGCGTCTATCACAACAACATGATTTTCTAGCACAACAACTATCACAACACCATGCTATTTCTAATGCACATACATGGCATTGAAACTATGCATGACATGTGATATCTAGCATGTGCCTATATGATGCATGAGATGGCATACCCTCATCTCATCGGGTTGCAACTAAATAGGACCCACAGATAAAATATAAACAGAACAATCCAAGCGCGTCACCAAATGGTGAAAACAAATCAACTATAAAATTAAAGGAACAAAATAATTGCAAAATACGAGGTAGACTGGCTTTCCCCTATACACGGGTTAGCTACGCCCAGGCACAACTTATTACCAACTACCGTTCATCCTATCCCTGACTATGGATCCAAATAGTAAGTCATAGAAAAGAAACCCCCTCTGATATAACTTTGTAACATCACGGTCATGCGTGCCACTCAACGGGTGCCCCGTAGCCGGTTTTCCACAAGACCTCAAGCACATTTCCCCAAACGCTAGAGGCTTCCGACTAGCAGCGAGGGCCCGGGTCTGATAGTGGGGAAACTATGCCTTCATTTGTCAAAGTGTAGCGCAGCGGGATTTAAATAAAACATACAACAAACAGCAGAAGTAGTAAACCATACAAATCTGAAATAAACTACAGTAGTGGATATAACCAACAGTATATAAATGATGATGCTACATGTTTCAAGTTCTATGAAAACAGCCAGAACATGTTACACAGCAATACAGTACAACAAAATACAGAGTACGACAAAACAAAGCAAACAGTTGGCATCGGCGTCGTGAGCCTAGGCTCGGTCCCATGCCCTCCTACTCCTCAGCAACAGTAAAGTACCTGTATAGGGACTCTTACCCCTATCTACACCTTCAGTAACGTAATCTGTTTGGGCCGAAAAGCGTGACCCAAACAGGGTGTGAGAAATATATCTCAGTAGGAACCCTCCAAAGGCTCGTGCCAAACTGCGTGTAAGTATGCAACAACAATGTGTAGTAATAAAATGAATTAAAGTAAGCAGTACTCAAAAGTAACTAATTACCAGTTATATTTCCATTTTATTATCCATTTAATCCATTTAATATAAGAAATCACCATAGTACATTTCTAGGTAAACAACTAGTGTCCTCAGAGATAGAAAATCCTACCCTTGGGTAACGAGTATCCAACACAAGAATATGCCCTCAGGAATAACAGAGTTTTCCCTCAGGCATAGGTAGTGTCACCTACAGGCATAGAATCGGCTGCCCACAGGCACGGAAGATGTTTTCCTCCGGCCGAAATAACTATTGCCCACAGGCTAAATAGTGTAGTGCCCATAGGCTAATCACAACAACGCCCTCAGGATAAACAGGTAACCAGGCCATGCCCAACATGTCAAATTAAAGTAAATAAGAAATTCCTCTCAAGGAAATTCTATAATTACTACTTCAAAGGCATACCCACGGGTATCCTGGCTAAACGGATAAACAGTGGAATGCACCCCCAGGTTGGTTCTGGATCCAGGAAACGATCCCAACCAGCATTTTATTATCACAATTTAAACACCTATGCAATTATAGGCATTAAATATAGAAACGGCCTCAGCCACACGACACCCCAACATGGGTTCGTGGAACAAAAATGCACAAAAACGCACGACAATTGGAAATTTACACCAAGCCACCTACCTTATACACCAACAAACATTATACCTGAACGCCGACTCCAGAAACACCCAAGAACGACGTAGATATGACGAAGAAGAAAACTCATTCAAACATAAATAAATTATATTAGGGGAAGAATTGGTAAGAACCATACCAGGAGAGTAGAGTTCTTACCCGTGCGGTTCCAACGACACCGTCAGAAGCCGAATCGGATTCCAGACGAACACCCTGCAGATCTTCAAAGGTTCGGCCGTTCTCCTTGGCTCCAAAACGGCTCAAATGCCTCCTCTGCAAAATGAGGAGGCTACTTCCTATTTTAAGCTGAAAAAACAAAGTACATGGCATGTACTTCTGAGTACACAGTGTGTACTTCCTTCATTTAACTGTTCCTCTGGTGGCACTGCCACACTGTTCAGCCGTCGATATGAGTACACGACATGTACTCCTGAGTACACGGCGTGTACTGTCGCCCAGTTGTCGGCTACTCCACCTCCTTACTGTTTAGGCCTGCTGACTGACTACACGGCATGTAAGGTACTACTAAACGACATTTAGTCAGTTCCTATACCCTTCGTCACCGGCATGGCTACACGCCCTGTGTACCCATCCCACACGGCCAAAAGTATATGGAGTGTGGAAAAGTACACGGCGTGTAGTTCCAAAATTTAGGATTTTTCCGCATTTTCCATATTTTCTCAAAAACACTTAAGGAAAAGGAAAACAAAGAAGATCGTACCTAAAAACTAAGAACCGGTTTCTTACATCTGTGACATTGAATGCCCATGCTACATGATGAGGAGGAGTACATCAGTATTCCACAACTAGTGGGAAGCACCTCTCTCTGACTTGGAGGCCCATAGTACATGATGGGGAGGAGTACCTAAGTTGTCCAAGGTTAGTGGTGAGAACTTTTTCCTAACATGGTAGGCCCCTTGTACTCATTAGTGGATGATTTCTCTAGAAGTTGAGGTTTTCGATGATGCGACAGATGGTGCTACTATTACTACCCTAGAATAAACCTAGTGTGAGTTGTCTTGTGTTTCATGCTTTAATTTGATGAATTATTGTGTGACCTTTGATTTTTGTTTTGGGGTCCCTATTGAGTACTATGTTACTCACCCCTACACGAGCTTCACCCACATGTGTTGTGTCTGGTGCAGATGACCGATGTTTCGATAGGGGTACTCAGGGATATGGGACTGACGGACTCTACAAGGGGGTACTTGGTGACCCATGACAAGGCAGGGACCAGTAGGACTAGGTAGATAAGGCATACTAATTTGGCATCCAGTAGCTTCACTACTATCACAATCAGGTGGGGTTTTCTACGAATGTCCATCAGAGTTTTGTTTTTTGTACTTGAGGTTTTCAATTCCTTATTGGGTTCTTCTTTTTTGTGGGCAGAAAGGTTCTTGCTATGTTTTTTTCTTCTTAATCCAATAAAACCCATTATTGAGGGGGGGGTTGTGGCTTGGCATGTGTGTGTGTACAGGTACTCAGACAAATGCCTCCCACTTTCAGGTTGACACCTTCGGCACTAGTTTCCAGCCCCTGGCCTTCAGTAGGTAGGATTGGGGTATTTATGGCATGGGACCCAAGTGACAGGTGATGAAAAATTGGTATCATAGGTCGTTCGGTCCCCCCTCAAAGACCGAGAGTATGTGTTTTCTTTAGAGGAAACAGTGTTAGGTGTTGCGAGTCCAACTTTCAGATTTGGGGAGTGCAGTGTTGGTGCGGCGGTTGACGTATTGATACACTGGGACCTTGAATTATTCTTTTTGGATCAATACATGAAAAAATGGGTTTCATAAGTGTCTCCTTATATTATTTTGAATAAAGGTTAGCTCACCAGTTATAAACATCTGACCGTGGTACATCCTGACCTATCTCAAGACGCCTCCACGTAGACAACCAGTCAGGATCCCGATACAAGGTCATGAGAATAGCCCTCCCATTGATGAGGTGTCTATTCAAGGACTGGTTCTTGAGAAGGCCCCACCAGGTGGTGCACCAGTGCTGCCACAACCCGATGTTCAGCCTCTACCACTAGCGGTTCTGGCAAAGGATGTTCATAGGTTCAGTTCCCTACATCAGTTTTAGAGACAGAGAACTCCCAGGTTCAGGGGATGGACATATCCTCATGTCATTGAGGACTGGCTGGAGGCTATGATGTGGGTCTTCCACGTTGTGAGGAAACATCCTAACTATATGGAGATCTTCGTAGCAAGCCTTCTACAAGGTTTAGCAGGGAGAAGGTGGAGTTTGACCATCCATACTCACGATGAGGCAACCCTCACTTGGGTTGATTTCAAAAGGCTTTTCTGAAAGGTTTTTTTCCTGCAACCTTGTGTTCTATGTGCATATAGGAGCTTCTTCACCTATAGAAGGTCAAAACAATGGTGGTAGGGTACTCAGTAAGGTTCACAGAGATTTCCCGCTACTCCATAGATATGGTGCGAGACCCTTTCTTCAGGGATCGAGCCTTTGAGGAGGGACTCAGGCAGGATATCATGGATTCGGTGGTGTCTCTCAGCATCCCTACCCAGGAAGGGGTTCTAGAGATAACCCTTCTGATAGAGAGCTTCATGGAAGAGTGGGTGCTGAAAGCTAGAGATTCCAGTAGACCCTAGGCAGCAGAGTCTTCGGTAGGCATCAGACAATAGAAACGTGGGCCCATGTGGGCCAGGTCTTCCAAAGGTCGACACCAGGACTCATGGTTGGTAGTGAAAATCTCCCAGGCAAGAGGGAGTTAGCTTGGGGATAGGATTTTCAATTCGTGTGACGGTCAGGGACACATGGCATTTGATTTCTCGACCCATCATACAGAAGACAAGAAAATGGTCGAGGGGCCATCGAGTTAGCGGAAGTATTTCAAGCGAGGAGGTCCGTAGGTTGGTGGAAGTGGAATGGGAACTACCTGTTCAGTAGGCGGTGGGTGATGTTTTGAGATGTTACAACCACCACCCCCAGGTGTTCCACCTTGACCGAAGGGTTCCGGAAGACAGGGGTGAGCTCAGCTTCAAGCAATAGAGGATTATGACCACGATACTCCAGAGATGATATAAGGTATGATATGTGTCTTCTCCACCATAGATGTAGTACTTGTACATAGAGGTGCTAGCAACTCCTTTTCCACACTCTCGTTCAGAGATCAGATATTCCAGTGGAGCCATTTTCTTTATCCTTATAGCTATTGACTCTTATGAGAGGGGATTCGACAATTACATACTGTTTTCGGCAATGTTAGATTACTATTGGAGGTGATATATTCATCTGGGATCTTTTAGTAGCATCATCTAGGATTTACGACATCATATCTAGTATAAACTGGTTATCCATGATCCATGCTCAGACTAACTATTTTAGGCATACAATGTGGTGTGTCTGTGGATATGGGACCAGGTTTTCCTTCACCGGTGAAAAGGAAACCCTTGAAGCATAGGACGGACTCTCTCGGAGGAGGATGTAGTAGATGACTCACTAGTTGGCTAGCCTCACCCTTGTTGCAGTAGAGGATATGAGTACAAGCATTCCTATAGTGTTGGATGAGTATGATGATGTTTTTTCTAATGACCATCCTGGGTTACCTCCTCATAGAGAGGTAGAATTCTGTATCAACTTTTACCCTGATATGACACTGATATCCACACTGGCATATCGAATGGCTCCTGTAGAACTTTGCATGCTAAGAGTTCAGTTGGACGATTTTCAAGAGAAGGGGTTTGTAAGGCCCAGTGTTTCACCATGGGTAGCCCCGGTGATTTTTTTCAAAGAGTGCTGATGGAAGTTTGAGGCTGTGTGTGGAATTTCCATGCCTGAACCCGTAGACAGTGAAGAAAAAGTACCCACTGTCGAGGATTGATGAACTCTTCGACCATCTGAAGGGAGAGAAGTGGTTATCAAAGATAGGGCTCAGATCTGTCTATCACTAGCTCCGAGTACGAGATAAGGATGTACCGAAGAAACCCTTCAGGTGATGGTATGGACATTATGAGTTCCAGGAGATGACTCCCGGCATAACCAATTCCCCAACAGTGTTCATGGGCCTCATGAATATGATCTTCCCGCCCTACCTCTGCCAGTTCTTCATGGTTTTCATTGATGACATCTTGGTGTACTCAGTGTTGGATGAGGAGCAATGTACACACCTGAAGATGGTCCTAGATACACTTTGAGAGCACCATCTTTATGGTAAGCTCTCAAAGTGTCAGTTTTGTATTCGAGAGGTCCATTTCCTCGGAGATATCATCTTAGAGGATATAGTTGCAGTAGATCCAGTGAAGATTGAGGCAGTGCTTCCTTGATATCCCCCCAAGATCGTGACTGAGGTGTAGAGATTCTTGGGGTTGGCTGGTTAGTATTAGAGATTTGTATCTGCCTTTTCTAGGGTAGAATCACCCTTACCTACATTTACACAAAATGAAAAATCATTTTTGTGGACTAATAAATTCAAGAAAAGTTTCCAACAGGTGAGTTGGAGACTAACTAGTGCCCCCATCTGGAGACTATAAGGGGAGGTAATTGGGTGTGTAGTTTACTACGACGCATTAGGGACTGGGCACGGTTCTGTCCTGATGAAGGAGCAAGCGGTGATCACCTACAGCTCATCGAAGGTGAGGCATCATGAGAAGAACAATGTGACCCATGACCTAGATTTAACAGTAGTGGTATTCTCCTTGAATATATGGTGACAATACTTGATGGGTAAGCGGTTCACTGTTTACTCCGACCACATGAATCTTAGGTATATATTATCACATAAGGACCTGAACCTAAGATATCGACGATGATTTGAGTTCCTCCAGGACAATGATTTTGAGATATTATATACTCCTGGAAAGGGAAACGTGGTGGTAGACGCGCTTAGTAGGAGGAATGGGTTGCTTCTGCAGAGTGATGATATAGAGAAGTTAGCTACGATGTGGAGGATGGTCAGATAGATCGAACCATACATACCTTGGAGGACATGATTTGTGCGTGTTTCCTCGATGTTGGTTGTATTTGGGAGCCACCTTCCACTAGTGGAGTTTTCATAAAACAACACATATCACTTCACCATTAGCATGGAACCATTTGAGGCATTGTACGGGAAGCCTTGCAGATCACTCATATGCTGGACAGACCCAGGGTATTTGGCACTCATGGGTCTACATTTGTTATGGGATACCACCAAGAAGGTGCATATCATCTCGTAGTAGATAAATACTACACAGAGTAAAAATTAGTCTAATTCTGATAGGATACGGATAACCATGCAGTTCAAGGAGGTAGACCATGTGTTCCTTCGGGTCTCACCCTAATGAGGATTGTGGAGACTTTTTCAGGGTGGAAAGATATCTCTGAGGTTCATCAGACCATTTCAGAACCTTAGAAGAGTTGGTGAGGTGGCATACCGCCTATATCTTCCCCCACAGATGCACCGAGTGCATGCTATTTTCCATGTTTCACAGCTAAGGAGGTACGTGTATGATCGATTGCACGTTATTGACTGGGGTGAGATGTACATTAACAATGGGGTGCTGTTTGTGGAGTTTCTAGTGGAGATAGAGGATCAATAAAAGTGGGTCCTAAGTGGGCAGTTGATTCCTCTAGTGCATATTCAATGGAAGCACAAGAATCTCAAGGAGAAAACATGGGAGCGAGAGGCTCAGATTCCTGATCATTACCCTCATATTTTTGTTTAGTTATTATTTTGGCTTTTAGGGATGTAAATCCCTAAGGAGGGTAGAATGTAACATCTCAGAATTTTTGTGTAATTTGTTTTATTTATATGGAATTATTTTAAGACCATTAAATTCGATGGTATGTGGTTCTGAGGACTGAAGTGCCCGGAATGGTTTTTTGAACTTTTTTTAAGGCACATTTAGCATATGTGCATGTGGGATTTTCTGTCTTTGAATCGGTGTATGGATTAAAAATCAAAGGGCACCGTTGGATTCCGAATGCTACGATTCACCATAAAATGAGTTAACTTCGTCCAGTAAGGATCATATGGAAAAGTTATTTTTTGGACTTTTCGGGAAAAATAATAAAATAATTTAAAATAATTATTTTATTTTCACTCTCACAATTGAGTGGCGGACGATGACATTGCGGGACAATGATGAGGCAGAGACAATTCACATTAATGATTCTCATTAATGGCTCATTAACTCACAGTGTAATTATTCTTTAATGACATGTAACAGCGACATTGTTTCTTAAATAAAACAGCATAATGATGTGGAGTCACATCATAAAGGAAACAGTATGATGTTCTCCAATTAATAGTTCAACGCACTGAGGAAATACGGATTAAAATTTTGGAGGATTATTTGGCCAACCTATAACATACATCCACCCCAGATAATAATGATGAACGTTTTTGGAACTTCATCATATTCGACGCCTTTCGAAGATCGGATCTAGAAAGTGATGTTGATGCCTTATTCCCTCAAGGATGAACATCACAGCATCGGACGTCATAAAAGGTGGTGGTTTTTGATTTGATGTTCTTCCACATGCTTTTCAAAAAATGACGAACACAGATCAACCCATGAATAGGTTGATCTCTGATTCGTGCATTATGTAGGAGGGTGTTTTATTCTTGGTGTTTTATTTATTCGGGATCCAAATCTTGGCATGAAATGATTAAATAGAAACTCCCCGAACCTCCCCCTTCTTTAAACCTCTAACACAGAGACCCCGGGCCCACACTAACAAGGCCCGAGCAACTTAGAATGTGTGCTCTTAGTGTCCATATCCTTGAAATGATTTCAAGGTAGGATTGGGATTCTCATGGCGATGAGGGAGATCCCCAGAAGCCACATACACTAACAGCTTGAAGAACAGAACAACATAGTGCGCCCGGTGGTCCGCTAAACTTCCTATCATCGGCGGTAGCAGAGGTGGCCAACCTCACTGGACGAATGGAGGAGGCGGCCCACACCAGGGGCCCACATTGACCGGAATGTCCTGGCTCATCATCTGTGGTGGTTCACTGGAGGAAGCAGTGCTAAAAGGGGCGTCGTGTAGAGGGACGTCCCCAGCTGGCGAGTCGAGCCCCCAGTAGGCCGGACCCGCGCCGGTGGGAAAAACCAGCGCTTGTGGGTCGAACCCTAGCCGGTAGTATGGACCCGCACCCAGTGGGCCAAACCCACACTGATAGGCCATATCTGCACCCCCTTTGTGCCAAGACGTACTAGAACTAGTCGCCAGGAGACTTGGCAGGCAGGACCCTCGGCCAATGGGTGTGGGTCCAGTGAGGCCTATTCGGCCTGGCCCAGAGGCCAGGCTGGACCAGACCATCCTCGACCTACACCAGGTCTGGTCCAATCCATCTTAATAAACCGAGTTATATGGGACCCCTGGGCCGGGTAGTTCCGGTTGGTCTGACCGGGTCGGACTGGGTCACATCACAATTAGTCCCCTGGTTACTAAAACGATTTTATCTTGCAAACTGCGCGTCTAATTGACGAGTAGTTTGCTGGGTTCATACCCTCTCGATGAGGCCAATATTTTGGATCACTCTATTGAAACTATCATGTAATTTGAGATGAGATTAATGGATTGATTAGTGGTTCTCCCAAGCGCGCTACATATAGAACCCTGTGACTGCTTGAGACTTGAAGACTATTGAATTTTGGCCCAGTGGGAAGCACTTCTCTGTGACCTTACAAACCCATGGTGGGAAACACTTCTTTGTAACTTTTCTGGCCCATGGTACACGAAGAAAAGGAATACCTTAGTCGGCCACGACTAGTGTTAAGCACCTCTCTGTGACTTTTCAGGCCCATGGTACGCAATGGGGAGGTGTACCTAAGCAGTCCAAGGTTAGTGGGAAGCACTTTTCGTGACTTGGCTGGCCCATTGTACTCATTAGAGGAGGAGTTATCCAATAGCCTAGGTGTTCGATGATGTGACTGATGATGATACTGTTACTACCCTAGAATATACCTTGTGTGATATGTATTCTACTTCATGAATTACTTTGAAGAATTGTTGTGTGGCCTTTACTTTTTGTTTTCAGGTCCCTATTTGGTACTGTGTTACTCACCCCTACATGGGCTTCGCCTGCACATGTTTTGTTTTGTGTAGATGACCAATGTTTCAACAAGGGTGCTCAGGGAGACGGTTCCGATGGATGTTATGATGGTGGACTTGGTGGCCAAGGACTAGGTAGGGCCCAGTAGGACTTGGGGACATGACATAGAACTTCGTCTTCAAGTATCTTCACTACTCTCATGATCACGTGGGGTTTTATGCAGATGTCCATTAGAGTTTCTTTCTTTGTTCTTTATGTTTTCAATTCCATGATGGGTTTATATTCTCACCCACTTACTTTTATTTGTATTTGAACTCACCCTTGTTTTAGTAGTATACTTGTTTTCCCACTTTCAGTGTGTTGGGATGTGGTTGTGCGTGTGTGTGTGCATACAAGTACTTAGGAAAATGCCTCCCACTTGCAGGTTGATGCATTCGGCACTAGTCACTAGCCCTTGGCCTTTGAGAGGAGGGATTGGGGTAGTCACAGCACAGGCCCCGGTGGATGGGTTGTGACATATTTTTTATATGATTTCACACAAAAATATGTAACTATATTGAAATTTTAAAACAATAGTCTAAATGCCCAAAAATTATTGGATACTTTTATATTTATAATTTAGAATTTCAATCTTGAATTTTATTAATCTATACTATAATTTTCAAATGTTGTAACTACTTTTAATAATTATTTATTAAGAACATTTAATGTATAAAAAGGTGTGTGGATCATATTTGGTCTACTCACTCAGGTGATTCTACAAAATATGTGATGGTATTGACTCCATCGGGTATATTACCCGCTACAAAAGGGAGAGTTTCCCATTGATACAAGGTCGATAGAAGTAACTTTTGGGGCCTCATATTATCTACTAAATGACTAAGACTCAACTAATAATATTTTATGACCCATACCATTTTGAGGGCTTTGGTGGGTGATCAGGGTTGGTGTGTATTCCATTAGTGAATAAATTTTTTATTTCATATTTATACTAACTATTGAATATGTTAATTCAGCATATATTAATAATAATTTTATTGAAACAAATATAGAATCAAAATATGCTATATTGCTATAGAATTTTATGTTTTTTGTTCCTTTTGATTGCTTTTAAATTCCTATGCCTAATGTTGGAGGCATGTATGGGTATATTTTTGCTAATTTTTCATCTGAGTAGAGGAAACTCAAAATTATATATCATGATTGGAATAATATTCCATAAAACAACAAAAATGGTGTTACACATTGAGTGTTTTTTTAATTATTTCACTTTAAATAATTTTATTTATTTTATATCATGTGTTACATGAAACATCATGTTTAAATGTACTATGATATACTATTAAAATATTATTCTTTAATATGAAAGTCCGCACTTAGCCGTTGAATGGTAGGTACAAATAAATTATGAAAACTTTATGGTTATATACATATAAAATTATTTCATTGGTTATAAATTTATTATAAATGAAAATTAGAATCTTTTTAAAGACTAAAAAATATATTTATCTAAAAAATATTTTTTTCGGCATGTAATCTACTTTAATATTAGTAAAATAAATTAATCCATATTAGTGAATAATTTTAATGGTATATATATATTATTTAATTGATCATTTTCTTAAGAAATCAGTAAATAGTTTTCTAGGCATAGGATAAGAAAAAATCATGTTCAGGCTTAAAAATGTATTTTTTATACAAAAAGAAGTTTTTATCATAATTTTTTTACTAAATTTAAAATTAATTTCAAAATTTTATATGTATTTAATTAGATAAAATTAATTATAAATTTAGATTCAATTAGTTCACCTTTATTAAATAAACCCCTTTTATTTTCTTTTCAATATGAATAATAACAATGGTAAAATTTATCCCCATGATAAAGTGTAAATCTGGATTAAAAATAAAAGATAAGGCCTTAATTATTCATTAAAATTATTATTAAATGAAATTAATTCGACCCTTATAAACTTATAATAAAAATTGAGTTGTTTAATGCACACTTTTCCAAAAAAAATTACATATATGTTATTTAAATCAATGAAAGTTACAAAATTTCACTCTCTTTGTTTTTAATACGTACTATGTGTCAACATTGAGAAAAAAGTAAGTTATGAATCATTATAATGGTCAATGTTGAGATTAATAAAATTTGTAATATTTTATAACATTATTTTAAATTTTTAGTAATTATATAGTGATGTTAATTTCTTATGAAACACCAATGCATTATTTCACCGTTTAATAAAAATATAAAAAAACTGAATTTAAATATATTAAAATTGTATAATTTGAATGTGTTATTGTGAACTACTAATTTAATAGATCTATATGACATATCATGGAGTTTCGAAATTGTTAGATAATAATTCTCCCATTTTATTGATGCGTTTAAATTTAAATTATATAAATAGTATCAAAATTAAAAATAGTGATATTTTACCAAAATAATATTTTATTAAATTATTTATAAATCATATAAATATTAAAATAAGGAAATTTGAATTTTATATCATTGAAAATTTAAAAAATTCACCATTTATGGTCTAATTATCACCTTATAAGTAGAAAATTAGACCTCTTTAATATTGAAAAGGTGTTACCATAGTTAGAATTTAAATTGATTTACTAAGGGTTGATGAGAATGATAAGTTTTGAAATGACAAAAAAACATTTATAACTTCTATTAGTTTATGGTATTACTAACATATCTAAATTATCATAAAATCAAAGGGAGTTTGGTTGAATTTTTATTGATAATTAATTTATTATTATTTAATATTTTTAGACGTTCCAAAATTTCCCCTCGACTCAATTATAAAAGGGAACAACCTCCCTCACATCTTTTCACTACTTTTGAGCCTTATATATCAACCATAACTTAACAATATACCTTATAAAATTCCCAATACACATTTTAAGGTTATATAATTTACCAAAGACCAAACCTATAACCCTTTAGAGGATATGTGAAGGCGTCATTTATAATAATTGGAGGTTAGAGAGATTTCAAAGCAAGGTGAACTCAGGGTAAGGGTTTATTTCGAATCTAACCAATATTTGGGATTGTTTATGTCTAAGTATACACTAGGGTATATTTATATTAATATATATTTTTTATTAAAATTATTTCAGAAATATGTTTAACATTCACTTATGTTAGTTTAAATTCATTTTTATCCATGTTTTACATTTTTTAAATATAGTTAGAAATAAATATTTTTGTTGTTTTCGAAATGAGGTACTTTTTCAATTTTTCAAAAAAAATATGGAAGGAATGTTTTTATAATATATGGAATGAAAAAACTATCCCACCATCATGACTATGTTTTTCTTTCGAGATTCCATTATAATTATAAAAGGATATTTTCAATGAAAATGGTTTTCGTTATAATTTCAATACTTATTTAAAAAAATGTTTTCGAAATGGAAAGGTTATTTTACTCAAGAATTATTCCAAGTTATCTTTTAAAATAATTTTCCATATATTATGGAATTATTTTATGTTTCTTATCCACCACTAGGGATATGATCTGAGGATACCATCTTACTTCTGTATAAAGCAGTTTTATATTATTGATAAAAATAAGAAATGTTTATGAGAGCTATTTATTTTTCGTGGGGTATGTTATGATGAAATATTTATGAACCCAGTGTTTTTTTAGTTTATGTAATGAAGAAATGTTTCTGAAACCAATTTCATTTCAGGGATTCTTATCTGATGAATGCATTATTATCTTTTGCTATACATATTTGAGATTTTCATTATGTGATGTGTGGGACATATATATCCCACCAATTCATTGGGTAATGATTTATATATCATGATATAAATAGGAATTGAATAGGGAGTAGACCCAATTTAGTAAAGGACTATATCTACTATGATAGTCTTGGGACGGAACCTTGACTACTATAATGGTTTGGGGAGTGAACTCATTACACTATGATAGCCTTGGAAATGAGCCTTGGTTGCTAATGATTTTATTTTTAAATGCTTATGTATATGCCACAATTGCATGTATTATTCCTATATTATGATATCATGGTTTATTTTATTTTATTATTTTAAAATTCATGTCTTATGAATTTTCAATATTAATTTTGTGACATAAGATTATGATCTTTGTTATGTAGGGTATGGTTTTAAAACATTAATATCATGTTTTCATACCATTATTATCATTTTTTTCTTATGTGATAATTGATATCTCCCTTATATACCCTTACTTAGAATCTAATTTCACCCTTTTCTTTTGTTTCATTTCCTTGGGTTATGAATAAAATTATTTTGTACTATATGATTAATAATAGTGAAAGTTATGAAGAAATTAGTGGATGATAATGTATATATCTTATAAAACTTTATTTATGTTTCTATATTAACAATAGAGCAAGACCATTAATATTATGACATGTATTGAAATTTTATATAATGTATATTTATCTATTAAATATGTTATATCTATTTATGAAAAGTATGGGTTATTATAGATGGTATTAGAGAATGTTTTAGTTATCCTTTGAAAACTAGCATGAAAACAATTTAGTAAGAACACTAGGGATAAGCCTAAGTATAGAATTAAATCCTACGGTTTTTTTAATATCAATAATGACCTAGGAAAACATGTGGTATCATAAAATAAGTTGTAATGATTTATAAATCATACAAATAATTTTTCAGGATTATATGGTTTCTCACCATGATTATTATTTCTCACACTCTGATTTTTTGTTTTATTCAATTACTAGAACCAATAAGAATCATGTTAATACAGAATATCATGGATAATGAAATGATTATCCCCATTAGAAACAAAATTTTATGGGATATTGAGTGAAAATTTCTATTATTATTCTCAAAAATATTTCTCAAGATATTAATCATGATGAGATTCTAAATGAGAAACAATATGTTGTGTCCTTCATGAAGAAATGCCACCTTATTTTAGTGGGACCATTGATCCACTAGTTGATAAAGAATAGATCAATACCACCGAAAATATATTTTATGTTCTTCAGTTTTTGGAACATGGATTTTTTTTTTGGGATATTTATCATTTGCAAGGAAAAGTAGATCAACGGTACACTCCTATCAAGAATATGATAGAATAAGAAGAAATATAATCTCTAGAGTGGGATGAATTTAACATTTTCTTAAAAATTACTTTCATCATATTATCCATGTAAAAATTGTGAAATAATTTATTGAGTTAAAGTAAAATGATGATGAATATTTTGGTACCTATGGAGAAATTTTACCAGACATGTGACGTATGCTTTTGGTATTATCATCCAACCGGAAATTAAGGCTTATAGATTCTTTAGTGGATTAAAACCATATCTCGAAATAGATTTATCCATAAATTAATTGAATAGATTTTAAGAAATCATTCGATGTGAAATCAAGGTGATTATAGAGATTATAGCTACCGATCAATCTCGTAGTTCTGATAAGAAATGAAAAATGTAATTAAAAGAAAATTTTAAAAACCATACAGAGAATATAGAGATTTTTCCTTTATGTTTAACATGTGTAAGGAAACATGAGGGGTATTTTTTATGGTAATTGGTAAATATTTCTTGTGTGGAAAATATTTTCATCAATAAATTTAATGATTAACTGATGGGAAGAGGTTTTATAATGAGGAAAATAGAGGTAAAGGTCTACATAATGCACCCCCATCATTCTAAAAATGTAAATGTAAGGAGTATGGGAACTATGCTAACTCAAGCCTAAATCTGATGGTTAATTATGATAATTTATTTCAATAACCTCTTAATCCAAGAGACAAAGGGAAATCTCATGTCGTCGCTATTTCTAATAAGGGGTATGGTAATGATTTTTTGAAAGGTATATCTACCATCCACTCTAGAACTTATAATGTATTATTTGATTTTGTATATTCCCACTCTTTTACGTATAAAAAATTTTCCATGGGTATCATCATACTACCTCAAAAACTAGATGTCGAGTTAGAAGTTAAAACCTCTAATAGTATTATGATCACATCCAAATTCTATGATTATTCTCTGGTTGATGTTTATAGGAATTTTTTTCCTAAAAAAAAAATTATTTCTTCCTCTAGTTGAATTCAATCTAATTTTGGCCATATATTAGATTTCAATACATAAATATTACAAAAATTTCTAAGTAAGGGAAGTTAAATTTTATATTCTCTACCAACCTATGATCTCCAATTATGGTGAATAAAAAGATAAACTTCTGATGGAAATTAAAACCATTATATGGGTCATTATTTTTATTCCAAAAGGGTGTTCATCTATAATTGTTGGGGAGAAACTAAACATAAAATATATACCTATTGTACATAAGTTTATTGATAAATATCTGGATTAGTTTTTTGGTATTCCACCATATCATGATGTTTAGTTTTCAATAGAACTCAAAACCACTGATAAACCTACTTCGAAGACTCTATATTTAATGGACCTAATTGAGTTTCATGAATATAAGAACAAAATATAGGTGAATATTGACAAGGGATTCATTTTGACAAGTGTGTCACCTTGGGGTGCACTTGTTCTATTTGTTAAGATGAAATATTAATAAAAGGGACTCGATATTTATTATATAGAACTTAAAAAAAGAACATTATTGGGATTAAGTATCTTATACCCTATATTAATGACTTTCTTAATCAAATATGTGGAGCTCAATACTTATCCTTGGTTTTTATTCATTAAGGATATCATCGATTGATGGAAAAGAGGCAGGATATGCCTAGGAAAGAATTCTTTATAAGTAATAGACACTATAAATTTATAGTGATATTATTTGGTATTACTAATTTCCATGAAATCATCATGGATTTAATTAATATAATTTTTAGATATAACCTTGATTAGTTTTTTGTATTCTTTATAGATTATATACATATTTATTCAAAGATAAATTAAGAGCATGAATATCATTTGAGAATTGAGTTAAAGACCAGAAAGTTGGATAATATTTTTGAAAATTTTATCGAGTGTGAATTTTGGATTTATAATATTTAAATCTTGGGTAATACACTCTCAAGTGATTGTATATAAGTAGTCCCTTTTAGGACATGAGTTATTTCACATTGTCCCATACCAACCAATGTCATTGAGATCCATAGTTTTCTTGGTTTGGCTGGATATTATTGGAACATTTTGTAAAAAAAATCAAATATATCTAATCCACTCACCAATTTAACTCAGAAGGGATCCATGTTCCCTTAGATAGATGAATGAGAGAAATTTTTAAAGAAACGTAAGTGAAGGCTAGTCAATTCACCAGTACATACACTACGTTGATGTGTTGAGGGGTTTGTAATCTATAGTAATGAATCAAATAAGGGACTTGGATGTTTTCTCATGCATAATGATATGGTTATATCTTTTTTTTCGAGAAAATTAATGGTCTAAGAGAAAAATTACCCATATCCTGATTTTGAGTAAGATTTTGGTAATTTTTTCAATAAATATATAGAGAAACTATCTCTATATAGAAATTTTTGAAATATATTATGCTCCTAAAATATTAAATTATATATTCACATAGAAAAAATTTAATATGTTACATATAATACAGTTATAATTGATCAAAGATTGTGACTTTTAAATAAATTACCACCCATAGAAAGAGAAAAAGGTGGAAGATGATATGAATCGAAAGATTCATACATTCTTATCTATGATGGGGATTGAAAAATATAAAATATTTTTTCACTTTTAATGTATAAATCTTGAAAATTTAAATAAAGTATGGAAATAAAATCTTTCTCAAATGATTTTTCAACCATCTATCCAAGTGAATATTAAAGATTCATATAAGGAAGATGTAGAGATTCAAGAGATGGTGTGGAATATTTATAGTATAAACCTTGATTATGACGGAAGAATATGTTTTATAAACCCTATATATGCCTTTTTGGTACCATATTTGAATAAGGAGCTGATGGATAAAGCTCATACTTATTCCTTATCTATTCATCCTAGAATTAAGAAGATTTATTTGTCACGACCCATCCTCGGGGCCCGTGTCGTGACTACCCCAAGACCACCTTCCATAGGCCAGGGGCTGGGGACTAGCACCAAAGGAGTAAATCCCGATAAAAAGGGAAGGCATTGCCTTTACAAAGTAAATAAACACCACAGAGTACACAAGCTGAGTAAACACTAGTAAACTGAAAACACAATAATTGCCGGAAAGTAAATGGGCCAGTATACAAACCCAACTGAAAGTGTAGTACAACTGAAAGTAAATTACAACAACTAAAAGTCAAAACAGAAACTGCCATGATGTCCTCTAGGAACTCCCACCTGAAGGGTGAGTACAGTCAGTCTCGTCGGCAACTCGTTTCCAGTCGTCCTCTCCATGTACGTCCCACCTGATAAACCACCATCGGGTACTGTCTCGTTCCTCAAGCCTCAACCATGACCAGCGTTATCCATTATTTGCAAAAAACACAATGTAGTGCGGGAATAGCTCGTGCATGGGTGAGTATACGATACTCAGTAGGTACCCTGAGACTCTCGAATGTCTCCCAGAATCCATGAAGGATAAACCACAAAGGAAATATACAATCCCGAAGTAACAACCAACACTACTTAGGTATATGCCCATACATATACCTAAGTCATCTGTTCCAGCACGACTCCAGCACACGAGCCCAAATACAACCCAGTCCATGCAAGATGACATAACCCATTCCACATAGGAATTGACAACCCAATCCACACAGGAAAGTACAACACAATCCACACAGGAAAGTACAACAATCATATCGATGATTATGATTGTAAGTTAAGACTCAGATCACACAGGTATACTCTTCGTAAGGCGATAGAGATGATCAGATGTAGTCCCTGATTCATCTAAGCTATCAGACCCACATAGGATACAAGACCAGCTAAGCTGTCAGACCCACAAAGGATAGGAAACCAGCTACTCTATCGGACCCACATAGGATACAAGTACAGAGTCAAATATTGTTGAACCCATATAGGATACAAGAACAGTAGTCAAGTATTGCTGGACCCACATAGAATACAAGAACAGTATTCATCATCGTCGAACCCACAGAGGATTCCAGTACGGTCGTTGTCGCTTCCGAACCCACAGAGGATCCCAGTATAGTCTTCATCGTCGTCGCAGTCACAGCCAGCTCTAGGGTTCCCACACACAGCATGACCAATTCCGGGAGGTTCTGCTCGACAAGCCAAGGGGGTCAATACATCAACTGACACGAAGTCCGGAGTTTATGTATCCCAAAGTTTTGTCTCGTCAAAAGGAACTCATCGCGATAGATGGCGCGTCAATCGGACGCTCGGTCTGAGAGTTATTGGCTTTTTCGTCCAAGGGGCCCGGTTGGTTTTTAACCAAAAACCAACCCAACGGTACTCCAGCTACATCCAAACCTCGATTGGAGTAATCCAAAAGAACCTTCTCACTAAGAGGAAACCAAAAAAGTCGATGGCATGTCAATCGGACATCCGGAGCCCAAGTTATAAGTGTTTCCGCTCTGAGGGCCCGGTTGGTTTCATGTTCGAACCAACCCGGCCATACACAAAGTTCTCTGACACCTTGAGTGTAATATACCTAAACTATAGTCTCGATCCTAGTATCTCTACGCAACTGATGGTGTGATGATCGGAGGTCTGTAGCCCAAGTTATGGGCATTTGAACAGATTTGTTTGGAAACAGGGGGTTTGGGCCCAGTCCAACCCGGCCCAATACCCCCGGGTCGGCCCGAACCGGGTCATCCCGACCTGGGTCTGGGTCTGGCCCGGTTGGGCGTAGCCTGGCCCAGCCGGTGCTGCCCGGCCCGATGAGGGGGTCCGGCCCAGCGCGGGCGGCCCGGTCCGGCGCGGGCGGTCCGGCCCGGCGCGGGCAGTCCGGCCTAGGGTGGTGGGTCCAGTACTGTGCCAGCGCCCGTGTGCTGAGCAGATGCGGAAGGGCGGGGGGTGATCTGCCACCTCATTTTTAAACGGTGGCGCCCACATGGAGGGACCTACCCTTGTCTTCTGTCGGGGGTTACAACCCCCGGACTTCCCGAAACGGTCGGTCGGTGTGCCGCCGCGGTACCCCCGCGGGTCCCACCTTCTGAAGCGCTGGCGCCCGACTGAGTCCGGCCACCCTCCTATGCACCACTGCGGCCTTAGGGTACGACCCTTGTCCGACTGACACGGTGCGACAGTGCCACGCCCCTCCACCGTGGCCCGCCCTTAGTCGCGGCTTCCTTCGGCTTCACCGGCGCGGTGCGACGGTGCCACAGTCCTTCACCGCGGCCCGCTCCGGTAACAGTTCCCTCATTCCCACGTGGTGCGACGGCACCGTGTCGCCTCCATTTCAAGCGAAAATAAATATCCACAACGAAGGGGAGGAGGATCGTCCGTGTTTGTGCGGTCCGGCCTCCCCTGTTATTTCGATAACAAGTGGCTAATTTTTTAACAACAAAACTCGTTAAATAAAACTCAAACAAAGAAACAACCCCTACATCAACGAAGTTCGAGGAATCTCGTGTCATGGAATATAGCGTTGTGGGTGAGGGTCCATGTACGTTGACGGTAAACATCCGTGGAAGAAGCGACATCTCCCTTTCTTCGACGCGTGAAGAAGATCAAATGGTGTGACGGGGTTCTTTGTCGAGGTAGAGATGTGCTTCGCCAGAAAGATGAAGTTCTTAAAATGATGAAACTCACTTTTCCCCCAAAATCTCCACACAACGAAACAACCCCCATAAAATAAGGCTTTTGCCTTATTTTATTTACTTGTTCCAACCTTTTTCAAAATTCAAAAACCTTAACTCACTTAATTAATTAGTCTTGAATTGACAAAATTAATGGTGAGATAAGTTGGCATGCATTCATGAGGAAGAGGGTTAGCCACAACTTTATAACATGGGAGGTTTAGAGGGGTTAAGGAATTTGAAGGGGTGGGGCTTGTGTGGTCCCCACCTCACTAATTTCCTACTAAGAGGAGTTATAATTTTAGTGGGTCCCACCCCAAATCCTACACATGGGTATAATTACTTAGAGTAGAAATAAAATAGTAACACATATTTTATTTCACTCTTCAATTAATCCATTTTTTAACAACACCTCTCGAGCAAACGCAACTCCGGAAAAAGGTCTTCTTAAGCAATTACCGGTGATGCGGTTTCATCGGTGCCCTCGGATTTCAATTCTGAGCACCGGTTCAAAAGTTATAAAAACTCGCTCGTTCGTTCACTGAACCTACCCGAGCTAAACTTCGGAAATTGATTCTGGGCACACCGGGCCTTGGAATCGGGTGATGTCAGAAACTGCGTACTCGTAAAATCCCAAAGAATTTAAGAAAAAAAAAATCTTTAAATTTACAGGTCTTTACATTACTCCTACCTCAGGGATTTACGTCCCCATAAATATACAACACAACTAGGGAAACAAATGAGGGTACTGAGCACGCATCTGAGCCTCCCGCTCCCATGTGCTCTCCTGGAGGTTCTCGTGCTGCAACTTGATGTGCACTAGAGGAATCGACCGCCCACATCGGACCTACTCCTGTCGATCCTCGATCTCCACCGGGACCTCCGCAAAATTCGCCCCGTCATCGATGTCCAGCTCCCCATGGTCGATGATATGCGTCGGGTCGTGCACGCATCTCCTCAGCTGAGATACATGGAAGACTTCGTGCACCCGATTCAACTGAGGTGGTAGAGCCAGGTGATAATCCACCTCGCTTATCCTGCTGAGAACCTAGAATGGTTTGATGAAGTGCGGAGATAACTTGATGCCCCGTCCAAATCTTCGTAATCCACGTTGAGGTGAGACTCATAAGAAAACGTGGTCACCATACTCGAACTCTAGTGGTCTCCGCCTCCTGTCAGCATAAGACTTCTGTCGGCTCTGAGCTATCTTCATCTGCCCCTGGATGACCTGGACCGTCTCGGTCATGGCCTAGACCATCTTTGGTCCCACAAGTTCTGACTCCCCATGGTCTGTCCATCACAGAGGTGATCTACAATGTCGGTCGTACAATGCCTCATATGGTGCCATCCCGATGGTGTAGGGGTAGTTGTTGTTGTATGAAAACTCCACCAATGGTAGTTGATCCTCCCAGCTGTGACCAAAGTCGAGGACACATGCACGGATCATGTCCTCGAGATTCTGAATGGTTCTCTCTGTCTGACCATCCGTCTGAGGGTGAAAGACGTTTCTCAGGCGTAGCTACGTCCAGAATGCCTCATGAAACCCCTTCCAAAGTCGGGAAGTAAATTGAGCATCTCGATCAGAGATGATAGATGATGGCCCACCATGAATCCATACAATCTCCTGAATGTAGAGGTATCCCAAGCTCTCCCATGATCCCTACTCTCTGATGGGTGGGAAATGGGCTGACTTGGTGAGTCGTTCGATGATCTCCCAAATGGAGTCGTGTCCTCTAGAAGTACATGGAAGTCCAGTCATGAAATCCATAGATATCCCATCCTACTTCCACTCTGAGACCTCCAAGGGTTGTACCAAGCCTTCTGGTACCTGGTGCTCCACCTTCACCTACTGGAAGGTGAGGCATCGAGAAACGAACTCCTCCATAGCCTTCTTCATACCCGACCACCAGTGCTGCCGTCTGAGATCCTAGTACATCTTCGGTACCCCTAGATGTACTGCCAAAGGGGAAGTGTGAAACTCTCTCAGCACCTCTTCCTGCAAAGAAGCTGGTACCATGGTACGTCCTCTGAAAAGAACAACGTGCTCTCCTCCTACATAGAATCCATCAGGTGCCTGTCCTAAGGATATCTGTGCACACTGCGTCTCACAGTCAACGTCCCCACGTTGTGCCTCTCTGACCCGCTGAAGAAGTGGAGGTGTGACTGTGAGAAACTGTAGAAAGGATTCCCCATATTTATCCATGAATGATACTTGTAACGTAGCTAACTGTTATGTTGCCTCTCCAAGAAGCCGAATGACTGTCCTCTTGCTGAGATCATCGGCTACTACATTCCCTTTTCCAGGAGTATAGACTATCTCAAAGTCATAGTCCTGGTGGAACTCGAGCCATTGTCGTTGTCTCGGGTTCAGGTCCTTCTGCGAGAAGATGTACCTGAGACTCTGGTGGTCAGAGTATACTGTAATGTGCTCGCCCATCATATAGTGTCGCCACATCTTCAGAGTGAAGACCATTGCTACTAACTCCATGTTTTGGGTAGCGTAGTTCTGCTCATGCTGCCTCAACTGTCATAAACCGTAAGCGATCACTGCCTGCTCATGCATTAGGACACACCCAAGTCTGGTCCCTGATGCGTCGCAGTAAACTACGTACCCTACGCCCTCCTATGGTAACCTCAAGATGGGTGCACTGGTCAATCTCTGTCTCAGCTCCTAGAAGCTCTGCCGACATCTGTCTGACCACACGAAGGGTTTCCCCTTCTTCGTTAACGTTCTACAAAGCTGCAAAGAATTATCCTTTGACAAAAAGAGAAGTTCAGTCTCATCCCTTGGATGAACCACGTTCCATGTCTAATACAGTCAATCCTGACATTAACAGTTGTAATCCATGCCATGGATGACGTCGTAAGGCCTTGACGCTGCTACCAAGAGATCCAACCGTTACTCTCTCCTCCAAGGGTTGAGTCACACTATCGGCATCAATGTGTGGTCACTAGGTCTCCTCCAATAGGAATCTTGTATGTGATGGTCAATTCAATGATTTTTTAACTGGAACCTCTTAGTAATTTCATACAAAAGACAAGAAAGAAAACGTCACTATTGCAAGTGTCTTTTATTACTGTAACTCAAAGTACAAAGACACAAAGCCACACAAACAACAATTTCAACGAAACTAGAAGCATTATGGACAAGGGTATCCATTCCTGGAGCTATTCCCGCTCTTGTCCACCCGCTTTCGGAGCTCCATGATCGCAAGCTTC
This sequence comes from Viscum album, assembly GCA_963277665.1. Taxonomy (NCBI): domain Eukaryota; kingdom Viridiplantae; phylum Streptophyta; class Magnoliopsida; order Santalales; family Viscaceae; genus Viscum; species Viscum album. Next base: position 1,204,851,054 of record OY728135.1, read on the forward strand.
AGCTACCTGAAGTTGTGCTCTCCCCTGTTGTCGGGGTGGACCTTCTGGTGGTGGTGGTGGTGGTAGAGCCTCAAAATATCATCCACTACCTGCCGCTCGACCAGCTCCTCTGCCTCGTCTGCCTGCTCCCTACGAACCGCCACGGTCAAACCTCTGCCTCTACCTAGCTGATCCCTCAACTGTCTGCTGCTCCTCTGCATGGCGGGTCGGGAAGTCACGGGCCATGTGGCCCCACCCGCCGCATGCATTGCACTGTCTGATCCTCGTAAGGATGGCTCTGTGTCGTGTGCCCCGCACCTCTGATCCAGTATCCGGAGTTCGTTCGCCTGATGGTCTGGTCCTCTTAGACCCTTGTGTCATCTGTCGACTACCAGCTGCAGAAGACTATGCTACATGTCGCCCTATGGTAGGTCTCGCTGCTGCTGTAGGCTCAGTAAGAAATCTCTCCACAACATGGGATCTCTCCAATACTCCTACATATGTCGGTATGCTGAGGGAGATCATCGATACCCTAATCTCATGCCTCAGTCCCTGCTCGAAGGTCCGGGCCCGGAAGAATGGCTCCCAAACCATATCTGTGGAATAGCACGAGAGATTGGTAAATCTTGTCGAGTATTGGGATAAAGTCATGCTACCCTGCCGCAGCTGTAGTAGCTCTTGGATGTGCACCGCACAGAGGGTGGATGGAACGAACTCCAAGAGGAAGAGGCTCTCGAAGTCCGTCCAAAGAATAGATGCCTCGTCGTGCTCTTGGAGAATCAGGATCCACCATCTACCTACTTCCGCGTGCAAGATACTCACTGCAGGGATCACTATGAGGTCAGCTGGTGTCCCCACTAACCTGAAAACTCATACAACAGCCTCCAGCCAATCCTTGGATGCCTAAGGGTCCGTCTCCCCATGGAACCTGGGTGGTCTCTGACGCTAAAACTCGTGCAGTGTACTAAGGTGACATGCACTCTCAGCGGCTGGGGCTGGTGGCATCAGAGGCTCGGCGGGTAGAGGTACCGATGGTGCCTCCACTGTAAATGGGCCCTACACTGAGGCCTCTTCACTCGGCGGGCTGCCGTCTCACATAAAGCTTGGAACCCTAGCTGGCTACCATCATGGGGACATCCTAAAAAGAAATAGGTGCACCACGGTCAATACAGTATATCTGGTGGGCTGACACAAAGTAATCACAAAGAAAACTTTTGAAACACACATGCAATCAATGTTTTTGTGCACTGAGTCGGAAATCAGAAGTCTGGGTCCTGGTGTATGGATACGTCGGCCGCCACACTAACACTAGACTCCCTGGACCGATGACCACACTCAATACCCTTAACATTATTGCTTCAAATAGAAGAATGATCAGAGTCCTGAGTTCTGCAGTAGAACTGAACTCCTCTGATACCAATTTGTCACGACCCGTCCTCAGGGCCTATGTCGTGACTACCCCAAGCTCGCCTTCCATAGGCCAGGGGATGGAAACTAGCACCAAAGGCATAAATCCCGATAAAAAGGGAAGACTTTGCCTTTACAAAGTAAACAAACACCACAGAGTACGCAAGATGAGTAAACACTAGTAAACTGAAAACACAATAAGTGTGGGAAAGTAAATGGGCCAATATAACAACCCAACTGAAAGTGTAGTACAAGTGAAAGTAAAGTACAACAACTGAAAGTCAAAATAGCAACCTTCGGGACTTCCTCTAGGAAATCCCACCAGAACGGTGATTACAGTCAGTCTCGTCGGCACCTTGTGCCCGGTCGTCCTCTTCGTGTATGTCCCACCTGATAGACCACCTCCGGGTACCGTCCCACTCCTCAAGCATCAACCACTTTCAGAGCTGTCTTTCGTCTGCAACCAACACAACGTAGTGCAGGCATAGCCTGTGTAGGGGTGATTATACGATACTCAGTTGGGACCCCAAGACTCTCGAAGGTCTCCCAGAATCCAAGAAGGATAAACCACAAAGGAAAGATTCAATCGTGAAGTAACAACCAACACTACTTTGGTATATGCCCATACATATACCTAAGTCATCTATTCTAGATCTTATCTTGCACACGAGCCCAAATACAAACCAGTCCACATATGAAAACATAACCCATTCCACATAGGAATTCACAACCCAATTCACACAGGAAAGTACAACCCAGTCCACACAGGAAAGTACAACAATCATATCGATGATTATGATTGTAAGTTAAGACTCATCTCACACAGGTATACTCTTAGTAAGGCGATAGAGATGATCAGATCTAGTCCCTAATTCATCTAAGCTGTCGGACCCACATAGGATACAAGACCAGCTAAGCTGTCAGACCCCCAAAGGATACAGGACTAGCTACTCTGTCGGACTCACATAGGATACAAGTACATAGTCAAATACTGCCAGACCCACATAGTATACAGGAACAGTAGTCAAGTACTGCCGGACCCACATATGATACAAGAACAGTAGTAATCGTCGGCGATCCCACGGAGGATTCCAGTATGGTCATCGTCGCTGCCAAACCCACGGAGGATCCCAGTACAGTCGCCATCGTCGTCACAGTCGTAGTCAGCTCTAGGGTTCCCGCACACAGCATGCTCGATTCCAGGAGGGTTAGATCCACGAGCCAAGGGGGTTGATACATCAACTGACATGAAGTCTGGAGTTGATGTATCCCAAATTTCTGTCTCATCAAAAGCAACTCATCGTGACAGATGGCGCGTCAATCGGATGCCCGGTTGGATAGTTATTGGTTTTTTCGTCCCAGGGGCTCGGTTGGTTTTTAAGCTGAAACCAACCCTACTGTACTCCATCTGCATCCAAATCTTGAGCAGAGTAATCCAAATGAACCATATCACTAAGAGGATACCAACAAAGTCGATGGAAAGTCAATCAGACGTCCGGAGCTCAAGTTATAAGCGTTTCTGCTCCGATGGCCCGGTTGGTTTCGTGATCAAACCAACCCGGCCATACCCAAAGTTTTTCAAAACCTTGATTGTAATATACCGAAACGACCGTCGCGATGCAAGGATCGCTACAGAATTGACGTTGCATCGATCGGAGGACCGTAGCCCATGTTATGGGCGTTTGAACAGATCTATCCGGAAATAGGGGGTTTGGGCCCGGTCCGACCCGGCCCAATACCCCCTGGGTAGGCCCGAACCGGGTCGACCTGACCTGGTTCCGGGTCTAGCCCGGCCCAGCCGGTGTGGCCTGGCCTGGCACGGGGGTCCGGCCCAGTGTGGGTGACCCGGTCCGGCGTGGGCGATCCGGCCTGACGCGGGTGTTCCGGCCCGGTAGGGCCAGTCCGGCCCTATGCGGGCGCTCGTGCGCTGAGCCGATGCGGAAGGGGGGGCGCACTACCCCCTAATTTTAAAATGGAGGCCCCCATGTGGAGGGGCCTACCCTTGTCTGCCGCCAGGGGTTACAATCCCTGGACTTCCTGAAACGGCTGTCCATGTTGGCTTGCCGGTGTGCCACTGCGGGACCCCCACAGGTCCCGCCTTCCGAAGAATTGGTGGCCGACTGAGTCCGGCCACCCTCCTCTACACTATCGCGGCATTAGGCCACGACCATTGTCCGACCGGCACGGCATGACGGCGTCGCGCCCCTCTGCTGCGGCCCTCCCTTAGTCGCGGCTTCCTTCGGCTTCACCGGCGCGGTACGATGGCGGCGCGCTCCTTCACCGCAGCCTGCTCCAGTCGTGGTTCCCTCATTCCCGCACGGTTCGACGGCACTGCGTTTCCTACATTTCAAGTGACAATAAAGATCCACAATGAAGGGGAGGAGGATCGGCCATGTTTTTGCGGTCCGGCCTCCTCCCGTTATTTCAATAGCAGGTGGCTAAGTATTTAACAACATAACTCGTTAAATAAAACTCGAACGAAGAAACAACCCCTACCTCAAAGAAGTTCGAGGAAGCTCGTGTCGTGGAATACGGCGTCACGGGTGAGGCTCCGTGTACGTTGACGGTGAACGTCCATGGAAGAAGGGACGTCTCCCTTTATTCAACGTGGGAAGAAGATGAAATGGCATGATGGCGTTCTTCATCGAGGTAGAGATGTTCTTCACCGGGAAGATGAAGTTCTTCAAATGTTAGAACTCACTTTTCCTCCAAAATCTCCACACGATGAAACAAACCACATAAAATAAGGATTTTTCCTTATTTTATTTAATTATGAAAACCATTTTAAAAATTCAAAAACCTTAACTCACTTAATTAATTAGTCTTGAATTGTAAAAATTAATGGTGAGATAAGTTGGCCAGCATTCATGACGAAGAGGGGTAGCCACAACTTTAAAACATGGGAGGTTTATAGGGGTTAAGGAATTTGAAGGGGTGGGGATCATGTGGGACCCACCTCACTAATATCCTACCAAGAGGAGTTAGGATTGTAGTGGGTCACACCCCAACTTCTACACGTGTGATATAATTACTTAGAGTAGAAATAAAATAATAACACATATTTTATTTCACTCTTCAATTAATACATTTTTTTTAACAACACCTCTCGAGAAAACGCAACTCCGGAAAAAAGTCTTCATAAGAAATTATTGGCACTGCGGTTTCATCGGTGCCCTCGGATTGTGATTCAGATCACCGGTTCAAAAGTTAGAAAAACTCGTTCGTTCGTTCACTGAACGTACCCGAGCTAAACTTTGGAAATTGATTCCGGGCACACCGGGCCTCGGAATCAGGTGATGTCAGAAACTGCGTACTCGTAGAATCACAAAGAATTTAAGAAAAAAATTTCCTTTAAATTTTCGGTTCTTTACGTATTGATATTTGAAAGAGTATTTCTAGTTGTATGGTAAGAAGAGATATATTATAGAGTATGTTTTCGAATTCTTGGTATATCAGAAAGTTAAGACTGATAAATATGATTATAATTGTATTTTATAACCATTCTCCATACCATAATTTAAATGGGAAACGTCACCATGGATTCATTCATTAGACACCGTAAAAAATATAAATGGAATAATTTTATTTGGGTTGTGGTTGATCACCTTACAAATTAAATACACATCATTTCTTTTAGAGAATATTTTTATATTGACCAACTTAATAATTTATATTTAAAGGGTGTTGTAATATTTCATGGTGTACTACTATTTATTGTATCGAATCTAGGTCCAAGGTTTACCATGGATTTTGGGGTAATTCTTCAGTAGGATCAGGAAACAATGTTATGTTTCATCACTAAAAATCATCTACAAATAGTTGTTCAGTATAAGAGGAAAATTAAAACTCTATAATACATGTTGAGATATTTATTTATGGATTTCAAATGAGGTTGGAAACAACACCTTTCTTAGGTTTAATGTTTTTACAATAAAAACTTTCACACCATCATTCAGATGGATTCTTATGAATCTCTCTATGGTAGGAAGTATAGAACTCCAACATGTTATAATGAACTTAGAGAAAGAAATATATTAGGACCTGATCTATATGAGGAAATGTTAGAGAAGGTTATATCAATTCAACAGTTCATAAGAGCATCTCGAAATCAACAAAAAAGTTATACTGACACTGATTAGAAGGATCTTGATTTTTATGTAGGTGACAAGGTATTCCTGTTAGTATCTCCCTACAGTAGGGTGTTGAGATTTATAAATAAGTTAAAGATAATCCCTAGGTATATCAGTTCTTTTGAAATAATTTAGTGTATCAAGATGGTATCTTATCAATGGTAATTTTTCAAGAATCTATCTCAAATTCAAGATTTGTTCAATATATCTCTACTAAGGAAATAAATACTTGGTCCTTCACAAATACTAAACTAAGAAGTATTAACACTAGAGTAAGATCATTCTTATAAATAATAGTAATTATAATTTTTTTTATCATATAGAGAATTTGATATGAAATAGGATCACTCATCTGGTAAATTTTTTTTGGTGAAACCACTAATTTAAGGAAGTTATGTGGGAAATTAAGAATGTGATAAGGAAAATGTATCCTAAATTGTTTGTATCAAAGTGTTGAATTTTGAGGGTACAATTCATTTTAAATGGGGTAGAATGTAGCACCCCATGATTTTTATAAAATAATTATCCTTAAATAATTTTATTTATTTTATAGCTTGTGTTACACACAACACCGATTTTAAACAAACTGTGATATACTATTTAAATATTATTACTTAAAATGATAGTTACTATCTATCCATTGGATTGAAGAGTATTATATTTTAGTGACTAAATTATTAAAAATTTATGGTTATATATGACTAAAATTAATTGATTGGTTGTCTATATACTATAGATGAAAAAAATTATTTGAAATAAAAAGGAAATATTTTTCTAAAAATGATTTTTCTTCACATAATGTATTTCTATCTTAATAAATTAATTTAATTCGTACTGGAGAATGGTTTTAATGAATTTTTTATATTATTTAATTGATAAAATTTCTTAAACAATTAAAAAATATTTATCTAGTCCTATTATAATAATAAATCCATTTTTATGCTAAAAATGTATTCTTTCTAAATAAAGAATTTTTGTCACATTTTATGTAATTACATTAATATTAATTTCTAAAACTTTTTAATTGATATATTAGAATAAATTAATTACATAATTAAAATCAGTATTTTTAAATTTGGTAAATAGTAACCTTTTATTTTTTTCAATATTATTAGTAACCATCATAAAATCTATCTCTTTGGTAAAGGGTAAATCACGTTAATCTAGATGAAAAATAAGTAAGAAGGCCATAATTATTCATCCAAATAATTTTTTTATGAAATTAATTCATCCATTACTAGATTATTCTAAAATTTTAGTTTTTCAATGGACACGTTTCCATGAAAATGACATATATATTATTTAAATCAATGAAATTTACAAAATATCACTCTTTTTTTTAATATGTATTATGAGTCCACATAGGGAAAAAGTAATGTTATAAACAAATATAAGTGTTTATTTTGATATTAATAAAATTATTTTAATGATATAGATTTACATTAAATTTTTATTAATTTTATAATGACTTTAATTTCTTATGCAACACTAATGCAGTATTTCTCTATTTAATAAAAATATATAATAAACGATTTGTAAAATATTAAAAGTGATATAATATGAATGAGTTATTGTGACCCATGAATTTTAAAGATCTATAAGACATATGAGTGAGTATTGAAATAATTATTTTTTAATTCCCCCTTTGTATTGATGTGTATAATGTAAAGTTAAATGAATATCATCAAAATTGACAGTAATGATATTTTATTAAAATAATATTTTATTAAATTTTTTTAAAAACCCAAAAATATTCGAACAAGATGATCGGAATATGATATGGTATAAAATTTCATAAATTAGCCTTTTAGGGGCCAATTGTTACCTTATTGGTAAAAATTAGACCCCTTCAATATTGAAGATTGTTTTACCATAGTTAGAATAAAAATTGGTTAACTAAGGGTTAATCAAAATGATAAGGCTTAAAATGACAACAAAACTTGCCTAAATATTATTGGTTTATGATATTACAACCCTATCCTACCTTATCTTTTAATCCATGTCCTTTTTGGGTAATTTTTATCAAAAAATAATTTATCATAATTTAATATCATGAGAAATTCTAAAAGTTCCCCTCACCTCAATTATAAAAGTAAACCTACCCCACACTTATTCACAATACTTTTAGCCTTATAAACTAACCTATAGAAACCCAGGATTAATATACATGGATATTATATCATTTTAGAATAATATTCAGAACATTACAAAAATACATGCATGAAGACCGTAATAGTTTAGTGTCTTTGGAAACATGGAAATATAATGGCTTAACTTGGTAAAAGATCAATAACATATCCCATAAAGATCTTACCCTTTATTACTACTACTTAAAAACATACTACATAACCTAGGGAAAGTAAACATCAGAAAGGGAGGATCTCATATTCTATGTAATGGTAAATAAGAGAGATAAGTAAGATTAACATGTGCCTAAGGGTATTAGAACAAGATCATAACATTATAAGATCATACTCTGCATATCAACGATCATAATAGATAGTCATGGAGAAAATATTCACAGTTAATTATATATAAATCATAAGTAAATCAAAGAACATGAGTCATGAGGGCATAAAATTGGAATAAAACATAGACTTTTGGCAAACACATCAACTCATAAAATTATGAAAATGAGTAAATAGAAACAATTTCACTCATTAAGTTTAGGATATTTTATAAATCCCTCACAAAAACTTACGTACATGAATACAAGTCCATGCATAGCATTGAAAAGATGTAATCAGGTTCATTCAAAACATTATTAACATGTAATTTTGATCACACATAACATTGTGAACATGTAACTGGGTTCAAGCATAACATTGTGAACATTTAATCAGGTTCATGTTGAAATTTGTGAACATGCACCCAGTTTGAAGCACAACACTATGGACATATAATCAGGTTCTAGAATAACATTGTTAACATGAAATCAGGTTCATTCATAAATATATGTACATGAAACCATGTCCATGTATAACATTTTGAACATGTAATCAGGTTCATTCATGACATTGAGAACACTTAATAAGGTTCACTCAAAACATTGTGAACATGTAATCGGGTTTATGAATAACATATATACTCATGAGTCATCCTTCATTACCCAATTAATTAGAGGGATATATGGGTTCCACTCGTCACATATTGAAAACACACACACACACACATATATATATATATATGTTTTTGTGTGTGTGTGTGCCAATAGATCACAATAATTCATAACAAAATAACCCATGAAATTAAATGGTAATTATAAACACCTCATCATATCATAACTTTGGGAAAATAGAAAATTTTAATAATCATTTAATCATAGAATAAACCGTGTAAGGAAGTGAGTTTTGTAATCATTTTGTCATTGTGTAATCCAAGTATGAAAAAAGGGATTCATAATAAACTCTTGATCACAAACATAAACCTTTCAAATAAAGAATAAGAATGGTTTCCTTGGATAATACTCTAAATAATTCCTAAAATATATCAAAGGATGTTATCTTAGATGGATGAGGATATTAAAATATCACTTGGATCATTTCTCAATGGAAATTACCTTTCTTTGAAAATAAATTCTAAAACATAAAATAATTTCAAAATAATTTCCCTTAAAATAAACTTTGAAATCATATAATGTAGGATTATAAAATAAATTTAAAATTTTCTTGAAGAAAATATTTTATTAGAAAGAACTTTTTAAAGCAGAAAAAATTTTGAAACATTTTTCCTAAATAGCTTTGAAAACTTATAAATAATCATCGAAATCCTTTTCTTTTAAAATAACCATTTTAAAACATATAAATAAATATTTTAAAATCATTTAAAATGATTCATAAACATAAAATTTTTTAGAAAAACTTTTTATTTTAATATAACCATGAAAATATATAAAATAACCTTCCAATAATTGACGGTCATGGTGGGAGATAAATCTATACATACCTATCCCTACTTCTACTCCATAGAGATTTCAGAAAAGTACTTGATCAGAAAATGAAAAGAATATTAATTTTTAAAAAGTATTCATTTAGAAACATAAACATGGTTAAAAAATATTCTAAAGATACTAGTATAATATTAGAACATTTTTTAAAACATTTCATTATAAAACATGTTTTTGAAAGAACATATATTTCTGAATGAAGGGAGAGATAAAGTCGGCTTTTCTTAAAAATATTTTCATAATTATTTTAAGTTTGAAAGAGTGGAAAATAATACTATTACATGAATATATTATTTATTAACATAGTATAATAAAATTATTCAGATTTATTGAGATTTGTATCATAATATTTGATTAATGGAATCATAATAAAAAATAATCCTAATAAATGATGAGATTGTTAAAATAAATTATTACCACTTTGGTAACCTGGAATCATAATTACCGTGAAAGTGAGATCATAAAATGTGTATTTTAATACCCATAAATTTAATTATAGTAATAATAAAAGGACTTCATGTTAAGTATATACACCACAAAAATTGAATGAGTGGTGAATAACACATAAGTCTCACAAAAATAAAAGTGAGAGGAGAAACCCCTGACCTTAAATCTTAACTTCCTTCGTACATGTTAAAAACTCATGTATAATAAATATAAGTTTGTTATAAATATAAAAAAACCATATTACTATATATATAATATGTATAATTTTATTATGACTTTATATTTATTTTTTATTAACATTTTTAGGATAAAGTTATGTTTTAGGTAATAACTGGTTTGTTTTCATATATATTTTTGACTTTTTATTCTTGATCCACTTACGTAGATCATGATATAATTATTTAAATAACGTAAACAAGGATTTAAATATCATATTAATTAATTATAAAAGTATTTATAATAATCTATAAAAAGATATAAATAGGAAATAGAATACACTACTCATGGAGACGGTGGGTCGTACGTATACATGAACGTTGTTTCTATTTTTCTTTTCATATTGAATGAAATAACTTAAATTAAATATATGTATATATATATATATATATTAATTTTAATAGAATAATAATTTAATGTATATCATATACTTTTATTAAACCCATTTTAATACATTTTTCGTAGAGTGTGAATGATTCACATAGCCTTGAGGAGGCAGTAGTCAATACGCCAACAAACAAAGTTATCATATTCCAAAAAATGGAAAGTGTGAATATATGTGGTTTAATTTAATTAAATTAGAATAAATAAATCATAAATATCATCTATATAAAATAAAAATATTATTTTTATCACAATGTTCAACCATGAACGGTGGTAAAGGAAAATATGAGTGATATTATTTCGTGAGGCGGTAGTCCTCCGTACACAAAAACAGTAAGTTGATTTCCCATTTCATGGTTGTGTGTGTAGGTGTAAGTAAAAAAATTAGATTAAAAAAATCTCATTATTTTTAGGACACTGATTTTATTATATATTCAGGTAATAAGAACAACTAAATGGGTGGAGAAAGAAATAAAACAGAATTGCATATTGAATAAAATTACCTCTTTTGTGGATAACTCATTTTGGTTTGCACCAAATAGATTATTTTTTTGGATTTATGACCAAAGTGAGGATCATAATATGATAGTATGGATTTTTTAGATTATTTTGGTATGTTTTGGATGAGAAAAAATGGCTTTATAGGTGTCAATAAGTGTGGGATGAGTTCCCTTTTATAGTGGAGGAGGAGTTTCATTCTTGTAAATATAAAAATATAATCACTATTGAGAGGTCTCCCTTACATCATTTTCCTTCAATAATTGTCCATATTTTTATTCAAGGGAGTTTATGATCAAAATATGTCCATCTAATGGCTTTTAAACATGTTTCTAGGGCATTTGGCCCCTTAAGTTAAAGTTTATACACTACGTAAACTCATTTTTACCTTGATCATTGTAATTAATTTTAATTACTTTCACTAATATTTTTGATAAAAAAAACTAATTTGACCTTATTTTAAATAATAAATTAGTATTATTTCTAATATATATTCTATTTTTCCAAATTCTAATCATAGAAGAGTCCTAAAATATTTTAAATTCAATCCTGAAGACAATATGAGATGGCGGGTTTTTAAAGTTCAAAAGTTCAAAAGTAGGAAAATATTTTATATCCAATTTCAATGTGAAATTGAATAAAATGATGAAAATTAGATTAATTTATATATAATAGATAAAAATATACCAGAAAAAAATTAAAATAAATTTAACTGTATAAATAAAATAGATGGAAAAGAAGTTTTCAATTAAGTTTCAGTATTTTTCACTATTTATCCAAAATTAAAATTTAAAAAAAATACCAAAAATTCAACCAAATTAAATATTTATATTACACTATGAAAACGTATTTTTTCAAATAAAAATTATATAAGTTTCAAAAATTAGATTTAAAATATGTGCACCCTTAAAAGATGGTAAAATTAACTCTTATAAAAACACAACTTTTTATTCATAAAATTGGATTTATTATTATCTTATACCTATAAAATATTTTTTATGAGTAAAAAAATATTGATTGAATATATAATATATAAAATATGTTTGAAACATTCATCAAAAGTTTTTTATTTAATTTATTGAGATAAAATTATGTTTTTTCTTAGAAAATTATTTTTCTTAGAAAAGTAATTTATTTATTTTCAAATAGTTATTATATTCATTTCTAACTAATTTATAACCAAAGGATTATTTTTATATACATGTGTAAATAATATTTTCCCAATTTAGTTAATTTTATTCATAACATCCATTCCAACAGTTATATGGTAACTATAAGAATATTTTAATAACTATATTAATAGTATTTGTCAGTTTGGTAAAACTTGGCCATGCGTGTAATGCATACTACTGAGGGAACTTGTAATTGTTAATAACATAGGGAAAAATAGTTTTTTATATATTAAAAGTTAATCTAATTATTTTGTGTTTTTGAAATATTAATTTTGTGTTGTGTATAATGAAATCAAAACATAGTTATTTTATATAACAAACACTATATTAAGTGTTGTGTGAAATGGAAAATATCAAAATAGATTAAATTATTTTTGAGAAAAATATTTAACAAAATATTTGGGTGTTACATTCCACACCTCATAAAATTAGTCTCACCATTTAAATTCGATAGGTTCACCGATGTTTTAAAATTTTAAAGTTCCTTTCATATAAACCCACCTTATAAAAATGAATACCAAAACTTCCTTTAAAAAATGATAGTTGGGACCATAATGGATACCCAAATTAAATCATAAATAGGTTTCCATAAAGGATAACATAGGTTGGGATTGAAATTAGTGTATAGAAGAAAATCATAAATAATTATTGAGGGTAACAATGACCATTTATCACTAGTAAGTGAATGCTAAATAAAAAGTTGAGGGCCTCAAAACCATAAATCTATGATGATTTATAAGACCATTAGTTCAACATTAATGAAGTTATTACGATAAATATTTTTCAATATCATTTTCATAGAGTTAGGGAATTATTTTACTGTCTATGAATATAAGGAAATATAGTTACTTGATTTTATTCCTTTTTATATACACAATCTCACCCTTTGGTTGTTCCTTGCTCGATTTCCACTTCATATCTTACTCCAACAAATGAAGGTGAATTTTCCATTCCTAAAGTACTAATAGATCATGAGGTAAAATATTAAGTGATTTCATCTATCTATAGTTAGAATCACAGAAATATGGTTATCACATGTTATCCAACATGTAAAAGTCCTCATATGGTGAGAAAATACATTAATCTCACAAACATATCCCAAAGTTTAACATAAAAAATTACAAATATTGTTAACCCTATAACCCTTATTAAAGTTAAAAATAAAAAACATTATAAATAAGGTCACTAAATTTATCAAAATCATCTTAACATCCATCCCTCATATATCATAATGTATATATTGGTTTTCATATACCAAACATGTGAATACCTACATCATGTATTCTCTTGAAGCATGGTAATAACCTCAATCACCATATATAATTTTTAAAAACATACATTTTCCATTATTCATAAGTTTATTGGATATATTCCTCAAATATAAAATTTAATAAACTATATCCATGATAAAATAAACCACATTTGCAAACAAATCCTTTATCTATTCTAGGGTCATTGATACAATCTAATTTGATTTATCCATATCGATCAACTCTTTATATATGATAAACACAATTTTCTCAACATCTTGAGCACATTAAGGGTTACCTTACCTTAATAAAAATATCTCATTTCCATTAAATCAATTTTTATATGTCAGTTGTACTCTTTAACATGTCATTTTAAATCTTTAATGGAAAACATACACTTTATGATTAATAATTCATTAATTCAAATACATATACACTTAAATCAACCAAATTTATTCTTAAAACATTACATAGGCTTCATAATCTTATTCCTTAATACACATTTGCTATAATATAAAATTTGGATCATTTAACAAGGTTCATAAACCTAAATTTAATCAGTATTCTTACGTTTAAAGTAAAAAAAAATACTATTTAAACATCTCATACCTTTATCATGTCATTCATAGTCTCTTCATCTTCATATGTATAACTAGTAGTCATACCACCTTCCTAATTCTCTTCATGAGACTTCCACTTTGGACATCAATTTTCATAATTCACATAGTATTTTCATCTGAAAGATTCAATGTTATCTAAGTTCAAACTAGTTCCTTTAATTGACTAAAACCAGAAAAAAAAGTGTCAGCAATACTTATTATAGAGGAAAACCAAATAATGTTTAAAATTACTTATATGATTCCTAGATTTTGAAACCAAATTTTAAATCTATAAAACCATAGGATTATCATTATAAAAATACCTAAACATACAATTACAAATATCCCAAAGGATATCACTAAATTTTTATCATACTAGTTTCCAAATATTGACAAAAACATTTGTTTGATACTAAGTATAGTGACTGAGGATCAACATATATCGATATTACATCATTTTAGATGAATATTTAGCACAATACAAATATACATGCCCAAGGACCGTAATATTTCAGTGTCATTAGAATCTTGGAAACATAATCTTCAAACTTGGTTAATGATCCTCAACATATCCCTTTAATATCTTCACCTTTAGTACTCCTACTTAAAAACTTTCTTCATAACCTGGGAAAAGGAAACATAAGAATGGTGTGAACTAAGATGCCATGTAAGGTAAAACAAGGGAGAAAAGTAATCATAACATGATCATAATGTTATGATAACATGATCATGACATTATAATATCATACACTGCATAACAAATATCATTATCAAGAGTCATGGCATAATGATTGGAAGTTCATTAGACATGAATCATAAGGAAATCAAATAACATGGGTCATGGGAGTATAAAATTTGAATAAGACATATAACTTTTGTGTACACATAAAATTATAACATTGTGAACATGTGTAAATATAAATAGGTTCACTCATTAGGTTTAGGAAATTAAATCATACCCTTATATAAACTTAATGACATTTAACTAGGTTCGCACATAACATTATGAACATGTAAT
Organism: Viscum album; assembly: GCA_963277665.1. Taxonomy (NCBI): domain Eukaryota; kingdom Viridiplantae; phylum Streptophyta; class Magnoliopsida; order Santalales; family Viscaceae; genus Viscum; species Viscum album. The sequence continues at coordinate 1,204,866,100 of OY728135.1, forward strand.
CAGTTTCATTTAATATATTATGAAGTTGTAATTGGGTTCATGTATAATATTTTGAACATATAATTGTGTTTATCCATGAAAGTTTGAACATGTAATCATGTTAACATATAAAATTAAGTACATGAAACCAGGTCTAAGAATAACATTGTAAACATGGAACCAGGTTCACACATAAAAATTTGAACATGTAATCTGTTTCACGCATAAACTTATGGATATGTTACTAGGTCCATGAATAACATTATGAACACATAATAAGGTTAATTCATAACATTATGAACATGTAATAAGGTTCACGCATAACATATATACTCATGAGTCATCTGTCGTTGCCCAATATAATATAGGGATATATGGGTCCCACCCATCCCATAATGAAATCATACATATGTGTGCCAAAAAATTACATACATTCATAATATCATAATGAAATGAAATGGGTATTATACACACTTAATAGCATTATAACATATGGAAAATAGATAGTTTTCATAATCATTTAATCAAGGAATAACCTATGAAAGGAAGTAATTTTCATATTCATTTTATCATGGTATAACTCATGGAAGAGAAATGGGTTTCAAACTAAACATGTCTTCATAAACATAAAACATTTAGGGAATGAATAAGAATGGTGTCCTCAGTTAATATCCCCAATTAAAAATAAAGTATATTAAAGGATTATATATTAGATGGAGGAGGATTTTGAAATATCACTTGGAGGATTTTTTAAGGGAAATAACATTTCATTAAAAGTCAATTTTAAATACATAAAATATTTCCAAAATCCTTTCCTTCAAAACAACATTTAAGACTTATGAAGTAGAATTTTAAAATAATTAAAATCATTTCTTGAAGAAAATAACCTTTCCACTATTTAAAAACACATTTTAAAATTATAAAACATTAAAACCTCATTTTCTTATAAAACATATTTGAAAACTAATAAAAAAATCCTTGAAATTATTTACTTTGAAAATAACCTTTTCAAAACATATAATGAAATATTTTAAAATAATTCTAAAAACACTTAAATATAAAACATTTTTGAAACTCTATTTATTTGAAAATAAACTTGTAAACTTATAAAAGAATCTTCAAAGAAATAACAGTCATGACGGTGGATAATTCTTCACATGCAAGAATTCCTTCTATGTAATAAAATCTTTAGAAAAGTGCATCAATCAGTAAACAACAAGATGATTCATTTTTAAAAACTATTTTAAAAAAAGGTAAAACATGGGTAAAAATTTATGTTAACTATTATTTGAGAATATTTTATATTTTTTTAAAACATTTCATTAGAAAACATGGTTTGGAAATAATAAGGATTTCCGAACGAAGAGATATATAGAGTCATATTTTCATAAATAATATTTCTTAATTATCTTAAGTACCAAAGAGTGGAAAAATAGTAACATAAAGTGAAGATATCATGAATAATTATAGTCATGTAAAATTCCTCATAGTTCTTTAGAGATGGATTATAATGTGTAATCAATGGAATCATAATCATAAACAACCCCAATAAATGATGAGATTGTAGCGATAAACTGTTACAACTTTAGTAACTTTAAATAATAATTAATATGAATAATAACATTAAAATAAGAATAAAATATCATTAAAATTAGTATATTCATGACAAACCATGTCATATTACAGTATATACACCTCGTAGAAAAATATTGGTGCATAACATGTCATGTATCTCAAAGAAAGATAATTGGGAAAAAGTTAGGTTACCAATTTTGTAAATTTTGAACCAAAAACCCCATGAAAGAGATATCATAAAATAGATATGTGAATACACTTAAATTTTATTATATGAATCACAAAATAAATTCTTGTGTATTATATACACCACACAAAGTAAATGAGTGGTGAGTGAGATGATTAAACCCTTACCTTAAGTCTTAACATTATTTTTACACATCCAAACCTCATGTATAATAAATACAAGTTTATTATAAATCTTCCATAGAACCATATTATTATATATAAAACCATATATGATTTTATTATGACTTTATATTTCCTATTTATTAATAATTCCTTGTTAATGTTTTGTTTTGGGTAATAACCACTTTGTTTTTCGTATATGTTTTGAGTTGTTATTATTGATCCTATTAGTAATATCATAATTTACTTACATACATTATGTAAAAATGACATAAATATAACATATATTCATTTTATATTTATTTATAATAATATATAAAATATATAAATATGAAATGTAATACACCATTCATTGAGATGGTTGGTCATACATACTCATGAACTTTGTTTTTTTTCAGTCATATTGAAAGAAAGAAAGTAAATAAAATATATGAATATAATTATATATTATAATAAGAATATAATAATTATTTCATATATATCATATAATTTTACTAAACGTATCCTTGATATATTCCATGTAGAGTGTGAATGAATCACATCGCTTTGAGGAGGTGATAGTCAACACATCCCAAAATAAAGTTATCATATTCCCACAAAATGGAAAGCATGAAGGTATGTGTTATATAAAAATTTTAGAATCATTAATTCATCATAAATATAATTTATATAATATATAAAAATTATTTCCATCATAATTCTCAACCATGAGAGGTGCTAATGGAAAAAAAGAACAACATCATTTCACGAGGCAGTAATATGTCGTACATACGAATGGTAAGTTTGATCCCCATTTGATGGAAGTGTGTATAGGTGTCATTCAAAACATTAGAATAACTAATGTTAAGTATATTTAATATAATTATGTTATATATATATGCAATAATAATAACTGAATGGGTGGAGAAATAAATAGAACATAAATTCACTTTGAAGAACATTGCCTCGTTTTCGGGTAACTCCTTTTGGTTTGCACCAAAGGGATTCAATGGTTGAATTTATATCCAAATTGAGGCTTCTAATATGATAGAGTGATTTTGAAAGATTAATTGGTCATTTTTAGGATGAGAAAAATAGATTTATAGGTGTTATTAAGTGAGTGGGGTGAGTACCCTTTTATAGTGGGGGAAGAGTGGCATTCTTGTAAATATAAAAAGCTCAAAAATATTAAGAGGTCCCCCTTACATAATGTGCCTCCAATAATTGAAAGTGTTTGATTAAAAGGGGGATATGATATATATATGGCCATAAAATTGATTTTTTATATTTTTATATAGTTTTTGTCTTTATGTTAATGTTTAACCACTAGGTAAACTCATTTTTACCTTTACCACTATAATTAATTTTAGTTACGTTCACTAATATTTTTGATAAAAAAAGTTAAACTTATTAGAAATTATAAATTAATATAATTCCAAATATGGAGTCTATTTTTTTCAAATTATAACCATATAATTGGATTAAATTAATTTAAAATTAATCATGTGGATTAGATAAAGGGTTTTCAAAGTGTAAAAGTTCAAACGTTTGAAATGCTTTCATATCGAATTTAAATGTGAAATTGGTTATAATGACCAAAATTGTATTAAATGATATATAATTGATCTAAATATACTTTTAAATCAAAATAAATTTTTAAATTAACTATAAAAACTAATTAGATAAAAAAATAGTTTTCAATTAAAATTCTGTATTTTTTATTATTCATCCCAAAATGAAATTTTTTAGAAAAATAAAAAAATCAACCAAAGTAAATTTTCATAATCCTATTTAAAAAATGAAGTTTATTTTTTAAAATAAAAATTATAAAAGTCTCAAAATAGTTTTGAAATAGATGTTCCATTAAAAGGGGACAATTTCCTCATAGAAAAATAATTTTTTTATTCATAAAATTTGATTTATTCTTATCTTATACCTAGAAAATATATTGGACGTGTTTCAAAATATCAATTTAATATATAATTTGTACATTTTATTGAAAAAATTCATCAAAAGTGTTATATTTAATTTATTGATATAAAATTGTGTTTATTCATAGAAAAATGGTTTTCTTATAAAAGTAATTTCTTTATTGTCAAATATTTATTACATTCATTTATAACTAATTGATAACCAATGAAATAATTTTATATACATGTTTCAATAATATTTTCACAATTTATTTATTATTATTTCTAATTCTACTCTAGTAGCTAGGAGGTAACTATAATGATATTTTAAAAACAATAATAACAGTATATTTTATTTCAATAAAACTCGGCCTTGCATGTAATGCAAGATATCAAGGGAACTCAGCATTGTGTGTAACAGAAAAAAAAAATTTGAGTTTCATGTATCTAAAGGTAATATAAGTGTAGAATTTAGTGCAAGATTAAATTTTTTTGCATATAATTCAAGCTAAACTTAGTTATTTTATATAAACAATCTATATTAAGTATTTTATAAAATGAAAAATATCAGAAAGATTAAATTAATTCAGATAATTATTTCACAAAATATTAGGGTGTTACATAAACAAACTCTTCCAATTTCTCTTCTCAACTTCACTTTCCATATTCTAGAGGTTTTATTATTCCAAAAAAAATAACCCAATATCCCATTACAGAAAATATAAAAGGTGTCGTTTCTAAGAATAGGATGTTACAATACTTTCCATGAAAAGAAACCTCAAGGTAACAGTTTATTTCATAATATCATCAATGTTTGGAATTTCTTAGGATTACATTTCCATTGGGTAATATTTCTCTTCTATATCCATTCATGTTAAAAAAACCATTATCCAATTATTTTTTATAGTTATTTTCACTGATGTTTGACTTTTTAAAAAAATGGAAAGAATTTATTTTTAAATTATATTACATGAATGGATTTGACCACAATCATGACTGATTTTTTTAATCTTAACTTATAAGTTTCCAAGTTTGTTTTTAAATAAAATTCTTTCCATCAAATTATGAACCTTTTTAGAAAGAAATGGTTTCAAAATGGAAAAGTTATTTTCCTATAGAATTATTCCAAGTTATATATCATAATAATTTTCCACATAATGTGGAATACTCTTAAATTACATATGGTTTAATGGAGATATAATACAAGGATAACATATTTAACTTTTCTATATATGGTTTATTTTGACGATGAAAATATAAAATGTTTATAAAACCCATTTCATTTCCATGGGTTATGTTATAGTAAAATGTTTATGAAATCCATTTCTTTTCCAGGGGTTATAGTATGATGAACTATTTATAAACCGAATATTTTTATGGATTCTAGCATGATGATTGATTTATGATATTGTGGAACACATATGCATGTTTTTAATTATGTGATGGGTTAGACCTATATCTCCCTTCAATGAATTAGGTATAGATTGATATATCTTGAGATAAATAGACCTGTAATTTGGAGTGGACCCAATTTATCAAAGGAATCTGTCCACTATGAATTTCTTGGGAGTGATCCTTGAATACTACAATGTTCTGGAGAGTGAACCCATTCCACTGTGATAGCATTTTAAATGATCCTTGACAACTAAGGAAATTATTTTCAATGCTTAAGTGTATACCACAATTCCATGTATTATGCCAATATTATGATCTCAAGGTTTATGTTCTTTGATTCCTATATGATTCAAATAATATGAAATGGTAATATTTATTACATAACATAATATTATTATTTATTATATATAGTTCATAGTTTTTCAAATGTTAAGATCATGTTATTACACAATAATGACAATGTAATTATTATGTGGTCATTAATATCTCCCTTTTCTACCATTAATGAGCATCTAAGCTCACCATATTCCAACATTTCCTTTACCTAGATTATGAAAAAAGTTATTAAGTATGATTTTTTTAATAATAGTTATAGTTATGAAGAAATAAGTGGGAGATGATGTGGATATTTTATAAACTAGTTATTTATGTTTCTATGTTTTCAAAGACATTAGAACTATACTATTCTTGCATGGATTAATATGTTATGTAATGAATAATTTTCTGTCAAATATCTAATATACATGAATGAAAACTATGGATCCTTTATAAATGATATCATTCATAATCGATTAAACATAAATAAAAATGAATATTTATTAACTATTTGTTAATTTGATATTATTATAAAAATTATGTGTCTAATAGATTTTTTTATTTATTGTTTATAAGATAATTTTTTTCATGGGTATGATGTCATTGTGTGTTAGTAAACTTTGAAAATATTTGAAAAATTTAAATATTTCAAGTATAGATTATGGTGCGAGTTCAGTAAAAACTCCTTAAGTGTTTGAAAAATGCATGATAATATACATGATGGGGTACCTAGAGAGAATTGAATGTATTTTTAGATAGTTTATTGAATTATTCATATAATAAATTTTATTATTTGATATTATATTTCTATAAATTTCTAAATTATAATACCTTTTTAATCATATTATATTGCATAATAATACATCTTCATTATTTAATTAAATTTCTATGAAAAATGATGTACGTAGAGAAATTCATATAATCCCACAAATAATAGTGTCAATGACTTTTTCATGGATATGACAGATGAGGGAAATATTTTAATTATTATAACATATATTTAGGTTCAATTTTATTTCATAAAGATTCCATAATTGTGGATTTTCTTCTCTCATGTTATATTCTTTGAAGGTTGGTCATCGGGTTGGATTGATCGATATGGGTTTGATATGTATAAAGGTAGATGGAAGTAATGTTCAGAAATTAGCTCAGAACATAGTGGTAAAATAGTTTGATTAGTATTTTTTTGTATCACAGTCATATTATATTATTCAATATATATGTTAACATTAGAGAGGAATATTATACAAATTCATAATGGTTATCATCAATCTCCCAGACTGAGGTTATTTCCTAGGTTATTTAATGAGCATCTTGATCATTTTTAGATGATGGGTTCTAGACCATCACCATCATGTGTCTTCTATAGATTCCTTACATCATTCTCTGTGATGACTTCTCTTACCTCAAGCTCTATTAGTGGTCATGATCCATCCTTACAGTAAAAAATTTTGATATTAGAGAAAAAATAATGTGATCAGGACAAACACGTGATAGTTCAAGATGACTATTTTTCTACAGTGGTTGATGCATTGTCTACATTATTTCAGTACATGATTGGGAGTATTCCAAAGGCCATCGAATCCATGATTTGACAGTCTCAGTAGGTATAAATGCTTCATTATTAATTTTTTTGTATTATTATTTAAAAAAATATAATTTCTATTTTTCAATATTGTAATTGCAGACCCAATATGTATAAGTAATCAGTATGAGGAGCATGTGTCATCTCAATGCATCTATAGTGATGAAAATTCAATGCCCAAAAATCTATGATCAATTATTTTCTGTTATGTTGATGTGTCCACTATTTTATATGACATTTTAATGAATTTGTGGTTTGTTTTTATACACATAGGAATTATTTAATATTATTTATGTGTATGAAATATTTTAATATATTTCAATTTTTTTATAATGTTAATTTATTTTTTTCATATTTTTTCTTAACCATGTGTTTTGAATTTTTCGAATTGGATATTAAGTTGAAGATGAATATTTGAGGATTTTTTTTCACTCTCTATGGTGGTTTAAACCATCTCTAATCATGGTAATCTATTGTTTCGCATTTAGTGATGGTTAAAATTGTAATTATAAACTTAATAACCATTGATACAAACTAATAATCTGTAAAAACACCATGAAAATATTTATAGTTGGTTTTAATTATCTCTATATAAAGAAAATTAAACATCTAAATTTTGACCTCCAAGAAAAATTTAATCGAAGTTTTCAACTGATTCCAATTATTTCCCCAAAATATTGTAATTAGAAGACATTAAAACTACATCCAAATATAGGTTTTTTAGTGGTTCCATATAACCAAATTTAATTTTAAAAAATGATGTAGTTTTATTATCCGTAGTGCTAAAATTGGTAGTTTTAAAACCCAATGGAAAATAATCAGATATGGTTTGAACTACTGTGAATTTCTCTTTTCCATAAAGTGTAATCCTTACTATTAATCTATATACAAGACTATTTCTTCTAGGGATATGATCTCGTGTATATATATATATAACATTATTGTCCCCTAATGATATTTGTCGAGATAATCATAGTCATATGATTTGTTTAGAAAGAATACCACCAAGAATATATATGGTAAAATGCCATATAGGTTTTTGATTCCAATTTAAATAAACAAACTTATTTCACAATCATCCACAAAGTTTTTATCATGAAGGAATCCAATGCTTGCAATAACCCATCAAGTGTAACTATACATCCCATATAAATAGAGACTATATATCCATCATCAAGGGGAGTCCCTCTGTAGAGTCCATATAAATTGTCATCGGAGAAATTATACCATGGTTTAGCTATGTAGAATTCCACCAAAAATTAATATAGTAAAACATCATATAATTTTTTGTTAATACTTTAAATAGTTAATCCCTTGATCATTAGTGAAATAATTCATAGTAAAGAACAAGAATTCCATGTAAATAATGTGTGTGACATATTATTCTTGTACCCAATCCTTATAACAAAAGTAAAATATAAAAAACCATAATAAAATATCAAATAAACACATCATGCTTAAATAAATACCTCTCCTAAGACATCAAAAAAGAATAAAAATAATGTATCCATAATAACCTAGACTTCCCATTGAAAATTATGTTTTTGATGCACCAATCTGAGGACTATCAGTAGCTCTGAAAATTCATAAATCTCATGTCTACCATAAACCCTAATAGTAAGAAAAAATAAAATTATTTGATATAAATTTGTAACACCTCCATCCCATGACCACATGATAATGAATGGACCACTGATGTTGTGAAACCTCAAGATCACCTCCATATATTCTAGAGGTCAATAACCAGTAGAGACGTGTGAAGGTGTTACTTTAGAGAGACTATACCCTCATTTACGAGTAAGAAACAATTAAAAATAACAAAACATCATTTTAATAAAAAATATTTATCATTTGTGGGAACATTAAAAAACTATGCTATATCAAAATATAAATAGTTAATCATGTAGTTAAACATACCAAATAGGAAAACCACATAAAAATAATCAATATAATATAAATACAAGGAGATTGTATAACCTTCACCAAGCCTCATCACATCCCAAACTAAAAATCCACATGAGAAATCCATCTTAATCATACGACATTGATCCTCTTCTATATATAAAAATGTGTATAGTGAAGTATATTTGGGTACCCAAGTACCATGGAAACTCAAGCTGGCTGTGAGTAAAAGTTAGTAGGGAACCACCAATAGTGTCCCTAACATGACTAGTAAAGTAAGTTATGTACATTTGAAATGGTCAAAATGAAAGATATAGTGTGGATGCATAATAAAAAAACATTATTGATCCTTAGGATATAAGGTGGCACTAAAGATCAACCATACCTAATTCACCCAGTGTCTGATTCCTATGAATATGATTCATATCCTCAAGGGGATACATGTTATTCCCCTTGATCATATGAATATACCTTAACCATTTAAAAACACTGGATCTTATAATGTATCCTAGGAATCCTAAATAGTAACAGGCTCAAATCTAGATCCCAGTGAACATCCATAGTATCTCATCCTATCAAGAATAGACAATAAATCCTAGGACGTATCCTAGGAATCAAACTATCTTAGGTTCATAATCTATATCCTTAAGATTGTCCTATGTATTTATTCTTATTTGGCTCAGAATACAAATCCTAAAAAAAATTCTAGTAATCTCAACATATCATGTGAAAGTATTAGATCCTAACAAGTACCTAAGGAATATATGTCATCAATCATAAATATTTATCTTATGTGTACTATAAATACATAATCAGCAGACATACAGTAGGATCCTAGGTGTACTATGAATCCATAGTCATTAGTAATACAACACAAATCCTTAACATCCTATTAATCTCATAGTATAAGGAATACCAACCAAATCCTAGGTGTGTTAAGCATCTTAATTTTATATAATTTGATAGATATCTAACGGGTATTAAAATAATTATTATATCATGCTTGAAATAAGATCCTAGGGAGTATCCTAGGGATCCCATGTCACCGGGTATAATATTAAGATCTGAGGGAGTGTCCTAGGAATCCATGTAATTAGGTGTAAAAACAGATCTCAAGACATCCCTTTGTTATCTCATTCATAAAATGTTAAATAAGGTGTTTCCATCACATAATATCTCATATAATCATATATATTTGTTGATTATAATTCACTCTATTTCATATCTATAATAATAAGATGGGTTGGCATCCAAAGCGCATAACCATTAACTTTCACTATAGACACATCATCACACATAATATGTCCTTTATTTCTATGTCGAAACCTGAATTTTTTCATACAAACCTTCTATCATTATCCCTCACCAGGGTCAACATGAAATTCGGGTAACCACTAAATTCCCCAAGTTCACATCATATCTAAGAAACCCAACATGGTCTCCTTATCCCATGATAATATCTTAAGATAATTATATAACTCAACAGGAATAGAAACACTCAACATCATTGGAATCATATCAATTTTACACCGACCTCATATAAAAACCATATGATCATCACACATTAGATATAGTTGAAATCCCATCTCACTTTCGGGGTTATCTTAGGTTAATATACTATCCCAAACTATCAATAAGTATTATCAAGGAGTACCCACCTAAATACTTATCACTAGTGGGGGAAGATATTCACCCCACTCTATTTTCATATAGCCTAAATTTCATAAGGAATATTTTTTTCCCTTCATGGAATACTCAGGGTAAACATTTTATTCTAATACTCTACCATATTTAGAAGTGTGTAAGGTAATCTACCCTAGTGTCACTGTGTTCTTTAATTTTTTTTAAATTTTTAACCTTGAGACTTCATTCATCTTAATTCATACTTTTATATTATCAATCTCTCAACCACTGGTAGTTGAGGAACCCATATAATTTTCATGGGTTATTCATGAACCTTAACACTTTCATCTATCTATAATAATTTCATTTTAAGAAAAAATTATTTAAAGAAATGGTCAATCACTAACCAGGAAGAGACCAAATACACATAAGAAAATTTCATTTACCAAAGGGAAATATTCAATGACCACCTATCATATTCAAAATAATTCTACTTAAAATAAGTCACATCCACCCTCATGTAATCTTATCCAAGCCCTTCATCACCTCTCAAGGTCCTAGACCCAAAAAATACAATATATAAATAATTATGAAATTTTATTTAAATAGTAATAATATTCTAAAAACTCAGCTAGTGGAGTAAAGGTTCTGAAACCCAAACTGGCCAGGTTTGGTCCCCTCCCAACATGCATATAAACATAATTCACATAAAATCATCAATACATAAAATCAATATGTAATCAAATTTAATAAATTTATATTAAACCCCTATAAAAATCGTAAGTGTGATGTAACATTATCAAAATAGCATAAAATGACATGATTTCATCATCTTGAGCTGTTTTGTAGCCACGTCAAGCATAATCCCCACCATATTGAAATTATTCTACCTTAATATGGTGGAATCATCAATGTAACATTAGAGGAAGACTATAAAAATCAAGGGAAACAAGGGGAAAATGAATGGGTAAAAGAATTGTGGGGAGAAAATACCCTAATAACCAAAATATATCAACCAAAAGAAGGAGGTAAAAGGATCCCTTGGTCTCGCACATGTGAGGGAGAAAAAGTGAATGGGTAAAGGTTAAAAAATATAGGTAAAAGTATTGTTTATGATTTTTAATATAAATTGTAATTTTATATGTTTATTTATCATTTTTGGACAAGAATTACACAAGCTATGCAACTCACTTAGTCTGATCCACACTACCTCACATAGTGTGGCTATATGGTTCAGAAATTGAAGAACCCTCACTGACAAAGACTACACACCTCACATGGTTTGGAAACATGGTTTATAAAAATGTGTTCCGACTATAAAACTCATCATGTATCAAAAAATATATTTTTTCATGTTTTCTCTATAATTGGGTTCTAACTCTACTCTACTCCCTTTGGAAACCCCAACTCAAATGGTTATTTTCCCAGTTTCCCCTAACCATGAAGTAAACATGTGACAAGGTAAAACCCTTTTCAATATTTAAAATTTAACCATATGATTATGATATTCACTTGAGAACCCAAAATACTTTATGAACATCAATACATCTAAAAAACTCCATTAAATGTTACAACTCAATGAATTCTAATCCAAATCATCATTCTCAAAATGATGCATGTTCTAGTGTCAAAAACTTTTAATTTCCACTAAAATTCATAGACCCTAAAATGTAGGTATTTACATAAACCTATATCAAATAACAAAAGAATTTTTATAATTTGTTTAATAATATATTATAAAAACATTTTATTGGGTGATTTTTATATCAAAATATTTTAAAATAACACTGTTCTTGAACATAAGGGTGACACCGAAAAGTATGTTACTATTAGAATAACAACAATAAGTAATGATATGATATTTTAATTTGTTTATGATAAATGTGTGGTTTTATAGAGAGATGTGCTTTGGAATCACCTAGACTTGTTTCAACCAAGAACCCTCCCATGGTTTGTGGGTAGTGACTTTAACACCATTGTCATGCAGTTAGAGAAACAAGGAGGAGTTCCATTCTCAGATAAATAAATACATGATTATAATGGATTAATAGATTCTAAGGGCCTCATAGACATGATATTTTCCAGAACAAAATATACATGGTGAAACAATCATCAAGAGAAGATGATGATATAGATAATTGTTGATCAGTGTCTCGGCAATCTCTAATAAGTTGATTCATTTGTGCCGGACATAGTAACACATCTCACTAGAACCCACTCAAGTCACTCTTCACTATTTGTGGATCTTTTAAAGGATGAGAAAAGGTATAATATATTCTCTTATTCTTATACATATCATGGAATACATGGTTTCTTATAGATTGTTAGTGAATTATGGAACAAATTGGATGGGGGTACAACGTGCATGGGACTTTTATATCACCATCAATAACTCAGAAGGGATATGCAGGAGGGGCTCTCATGCAGGGAAGATAGTGACTTTAGTTATGAAGGACTATGGGGGAAAATATAAAAATTCTAGAGTGCCTATATAATAGCTGGAATGATTATTTATCTATGTCCATGACTGAGAAACAATCCTTACTTGCAAAGAAACTCCTAGAAATAGAAAGGGTGTGAAGATAAAAACAATAGATCTATGTCTCAAAGATGTAGATTAGAACACCACTTATTTTTTAAAGTTATTTAATTATAAAATATTGATAAAAAAATTAACTTTCTCCTTGAATATGGATCATACACTACGGAGGTGGAAGTGGTAGGAAAGATGGAATTGGATCACTTTCAATGCATACTGGATTGACCGACTGAGTACATTGAGGATAGTAAAAGTAAGGCCCTTGATGAAGATACTTTTTAATCTATATTTAGAGACTTTTGTAGGATATATATTATGGTGTGTCATCTCATATTCCAATGGATAAAGATATTAAGGATTCAATTTTTAGTCTAAAACAGAAAATTTCCCCCGATCCCAATTGATTTATATGGGCATTTTATATTGTGGCATGGGATATCGTCAATGTGTAGGTGGGATACGTGGTCTCAAACTTCCTTAGAGGTGTTTTGATGAATAGGGAACCGTGTGAATCCAAGTTTTTCTTAATTATTAAGGTGAAGGATCCCACCACTCCGAACCAATGTAGACTTATTTGTTTATGCAATTTCACTTACAAAATTATGGATAATCTCATGAATAGAATATTATGCTACGTCATTCTCAGTGTGGTATCAGTAGAGTAACATGGTTTTGTGCATGGAATAAGCATCCAAGGGGATATTATTATTTTGAAATAAATGGTTTAGACTTGAATAAAATTTTTGGTTGGATCCAATTTCATGATGAATGTCGATATGGAAATGGACAATGATAGGATAGAATAGAGCTTCATTATTAGTTCTATGAGGAAATTTGGATTTAATGAATGGTTTTTCAACCTATGTTTTAGATTATATTCATCATACTAGATCATAATCTCCTTAATATAAATAGCCATTATACTTTCCAATCATGTATGTAGTGTTATACATGTCGATCCACTATCTTCTAGTCTTTCTATTCTTTCCTAGAATTTCCTCATAATCAATATCAAATGTATCATTGAGTGAGGGAGTATTATTCCTTTTAGGAACTGATATATGAGTGGTTTTGTGTCCCACCTGATGTTCATTGATGAAATATTTTTTCATCAATGGATGTAACATTTTTGTCAATGGTTTCATTGAAATTTTTTCAAATTATGGAAATCTAAGTGTGCAACATATCAACCAAAGGAAAAAGAAGTTTTTATATTTCCAAAAATATCTCAAGAATCCAAACTAATATTATTGAAGATAAAATTGTAACTAAATTAAGGTATCTACCAATGTATTACCTTGAATCCACCTTTTCTAATTGTATATTCCAAAAAGTTTTATTCGATGACTTAATCGATAGGATCAGAGGGAGGGTGTTCAACTGGAAAAACAAATTCCTCTCTTTTAGCAGAAGGATAACATTGATCAATAGGGTTACTTGATCAGTTCCAATACATGTTCACTCTATTATCAGACCACCAACAGGTGTAATTGTAATGTTGGAGAATATCATGATGAATTTATCATGGGATTCAAACAATAATGGAAGGTGTCACTGGGCGTCCAATAAACATCTAGTGTGTTTGATTAATGAGGGTGGAATAGGTTTTTACTACTTTTAGAAATATATGCATGTCATGTAAGAATTACTGGAATGGTATCTCATTGAATGGAAGACACTATAGGCAATCTTCCTGAGGTATAAATATGGGGAAATTGGGAGGAATGGTCAGATAGATCCCAAATAATTACTAGACTTGCACAAATAGTTCTGGAATATACTAAAGAGCTAAAGGATAATATTTGTTGGGTTGTTAGATGTGGGTATATACACATTTGGAAGACTAATTGGGTGGTTTAAACTTTATTCTTATTATGGTTCCATGATACTAACATTTCTTTCAAGGAGGGTATGATTTCTCTTGGTTTTATTGACACTATTCTTAATACATATCAAAGGATTATCTATGAGAATATCTAATTGTCTGAAAAACTAAATAGAGGTTCATTCATAGAATCAAAATCAGATAAATTCAATGGAAATTAATTTATTAATTTGGTGTGTGCATAGAATATGATAGATGAATAATCATTTATGCATTGGTGAAAAGAAATACTAGTTAAGCTAAAATTCTTGGTTTGGAGAATGAGAAATAAACCACTCCTTACAGATGAGAATGTGACAATGAGAGGCATGAACTTGGCCTCCAAATTCTATTATTGTTTAATCCCATTCCATGAATAAACTTGGCAGTTTTTATTTAAGGGTGAGTGGGAAAAGGGGATTTTTTAATTTATTTCATAGCTAATTAACATTCCAAGACATGGGAATTCCCTGAAGGAGTGTAGTGAGGCATGGTTTCAGGGTGTTGGGTATACTTGTGTGGAGAATAAAATCCATGCAATGGATTTCTCATCTATGTGATGTACTTTTTGGTATTGTAGGAATAATAAAAGAGAATAAATAATACAGTCCTTTATTTTCATTTAGGTGCGGGTGAAGGTGATGGTGGGGAATTTGAGTACTTTTATTAGTGGTAGAAGATCCTCTTCATTTATAAGGAATTTTCGACCAAGGGTATTTTGTATGTGAGAAGGTGGTAGAGGTAATCAAGGTAGATGTATCTAATGTAAGGATCCTGACATGGGATTAAAACTGAATTTTGATGGCTCTAGTACCTCTATAGAAATTAAATGGTTTGAGTTAGTTAAAGACAACCATGGGTCATATATTCTTGGATTTAGCTCCTTTTATGTACTAGAAAATTCGATGGGAGCTGAGGTCAGAGACATGGTTACTGGACTTCTTTTGTGCGCGCTCTATTATATTTATATCATTTAAGTCAAGTTTGAATCCACTATAATAGTGAGGACCATCCATGGGAATGTTAGAACACTATGGTACCTATCTTAAATTGTTATAAAATTCCCATCCTTCGTTAATCTGGGCATTCAAGTTGGTCACCTTAGAGAGATGAGAATTTTGTGGCAGATGATTTGCCCAACAGGGGGAACATAGAAGAGACCTTGATCATTTACAATAGTTTTGGGTCTTTACTTGATGAATGTAAGCTTTTTGAAGGTTTATTCCATTGGACATCATCACTTCCTCCCTATGTGAATTGTTTCTTTCCTTTTTTATCATCTTTTCTCACCAATAAATAAAAATTCAATTTTTAGCCTGTCATATTTTTCAACTACTATCATTACTTCAGGTACTTTTAAAGTTATATTAAAATTTAGATTTGATATTTAATTGAAATATTTTCCATTTGATTTATAATAATATAATTTATTCCATTTAAAATATAAAAATACATTGTTTTGATACAATTTTATGTTTATGCTTAAAAACGCATATCTCTAAAAACATTTTTTCATTTTGTTTTATAAATTTATATTAAAATTTATTTCTATCACTTCTAATGATTTAATATTTATATATGGATTCAATATTTTGAATTAGTATGTCAAAATTTCTTAAATATGACCCACTTATTTTTTTTTAAATAGTAATCATGGTAAATATATGTCACCTAGGTAAAGGGAAAA
Source organism: Viscum album (assembly GCA_963277665.1). Classification (NCBI taxonomy): domain Eukaryota; kingdom Viridiplantae; phylum Streptophyta; class Magnoliopsida; order Santalales; family Viscaceae; genus Viscum; species Viscum album. The sequence goes on from OY728135.1 coordinate 1,204,882,801, forward strand.
AAGGTAAAATAAGATTACAAATAAGATATAAGGTCTCAAAATCAACCAAAAACTTTCCTATATCCTATTGAATGAGTGGATTTAGGCCATTTCCATATAAATATGGAATATATTTCCACTTTTTGTCATTTTAATTTTATTATTACATTTATATTAATTTAAGGAAATAATAAATAAAAAATGTCATTTTCTTGAATTGAATATCTCGAAAAATTTTACATAAATATAAAACGAGGATAATTTTGGTTATAAATATTTATTTTAAATATAAATTATTTAATTTTGTCATACTAATTTATTTTTAAATTTTATTAGTTTAATAAACACCTTAAACTCATACGTAACACTGGTATAGTATTTATTCAATTAATTGAAAATTCAAATAAATGATTTTTAAAATATTAAAAGTAATAAAATTTTTCTGATTATTTTTTTTTCAAATTTTTTTTGAAGTAAACTAAAATATTAGAGATTTTTTAATGGTTTTTATTCTAATTTTATTATTAAATTTTTTGTTCTAAAAGTCATATTATATGAATTGTTATTCAATTGACATTAATATTATCTTATAATTTAAATAGTTTATTAAATTATTTAAAAATATTAAAAATATTGAAATAGGAAATCTTGGATGATAAATGGTCAAGAATTTCATCACTTGGTCATTTATGAGCCAATTTCTTCCTTATAATTAAAAAAATAACCCTTTGGTATTTAAAATGTCTTTACCGCAATTTAGATAAAAATTGGATAAGAAAGCGGTTAAACAAAAAGATATGGTTTAAAATGACACAAAAAAAATATCTAAAATTCATTTGATGATGATATTTAGACTATTAACGCATTTTTATTGAATATATGTCCATTTATAAAATTATTTATAGATAATTACTAAGCTATATATTAATCTTTTTTTGAAATTACAAGTGTGTCATTTCCCTTCCTTTTAAAATGACACCCATTTCTCTCAATTGTTCAATCAAATATCAGCCATATACTCAAAAAAAACATAAACCATTTCTCTTATAAACTTCCATATACACTAACAATAGGTTGTTTTCTTCTTCAAATACAAGTCCAAGGATCCTTTATAATGAATATAAAGGAAGTCCAACGAAGAATAGGTATTCATCTTTACCGACTCTTTAAAAACAATTCTTATTCTATTTCATCTAAATTTATTGTAAGCATCCTAAGATAGTAACTACAGTATTATGAATATACGTCTATTTAATTACTATTATGAGAAAACCCCATTATATCTATTTTTCATCCTATGAAATGTGAAATATCACATATGTGTATGTACTACTTACCATCTCCACATTGCAATGTAATTCACCTTTCATTACCACTTTACTCAGATGGTTATAGAGATAAATATAATGAATATATAGGATATTTATTACATAATTATACTTTTAGAATTATTATATCGAATATACCTTCTTTACTTCTAAAAATTTTGAAGATGATAATGTCACTCGTGTATGTGTGGACTACCAACTCCATTAAGCAATGCTGTCATTTTTTTCTTTTACGCTTTTGGTGGATAGTAATAAAGAAATATTTAATGATTTAATATAATATATATTGTAAATAACCTTTCCCTACTATCCCAGAGACAATGTTTATTTTATTACATTGGCATGATATATAAGGAATCACATCCTAAATGACTGGATAATTTATTAGTCATGATAAACTAGATACATACTCAGAATTCAAATTACATTTTAAAACATAAAATACATAAGGAATATTATTTGAGAATGACATAGTTCCCCTTATTTTATCCCTGTATATCAATCACAAAACACTTTATTATATCATGGGGAAGAATTAAACATAAGAAATGAGTGATCACAAATGCTCAGTAAGGGTAAGCGTAAAGCTTAAGCTATGAATAAATAAGGCATAAACAACATGGAAAGGTAAATAACTAAAACAATTTCCATTTAATCAAACCTAAGAATAATATGGTATGAATGAATTATTATTAAGTAATTTCATATAAATAATCACATGTGAATAAAACTTTATAATAGATAATAAACTAATCAAATAGTCACATGGAATATCAGTAACTAATCTCATTAGGAGGGAATACATAATGTGGTACATCATAAACAAACCATCAAGGATTAGGCTAAGACATCATACATAACTAGGTAATAAATTGGCTAGTACCTAAAATATTTTATCTCATGAGACCCACCAATGCATCGAGGAGATATAATGGGCCCCACCCATCACATACTAAGTCCAATGCATTCTCCACAAATGAATCAGCATTCCTTAACAAAATCAATATGTATTGGAAGATCTAGTCTTAAAAAATATGAATATTATCCATTCAAACTGATCATAAACCATCCAAATAAATAATAAAGATGATATCAATACAAAAAATACCTATTGGATCATACGTACATTAAAGGTATGATTACATTGATGAAAACAAAATCTTTAAAAACATTATTAAGAATGTATCTTTTTCATTTTGGAAATCCCTTTTTAAGAAAAATTTAAGAGAAAAATATAAAATAATTTCCTTTTAAGATAACCATTTAAGACTTGTAAAATTATCTTTAAAACATTATTTTGAAATGAATTTAGGAAATTCCATACATGTTGTACACATTAATGAAAAACTTCATTCCATATTTTTAGTAAGATCCAAATAGACATTGTTTCAAAAATGACATGAATATTCTTATAAAATTTTGTTGTAAACATAGGTAAAAATTTCTTTAATAAATAATTTTGAAAATTATGAAAAATATTTCTTAAAACCATTTTAAAAAATAATGGTTTTTATGATAAAATATTTTCGACCGAAAAGAGAAATAAATTATGATTTTCCTAAAAACATTTTATCAACCATTTTATGTACCAAAGAGTTAAAAATGTAATTTTACTTGAAAATTTATTGAATGAGAAGATAAGAAAAAAGTATTCATGTTAACATATATATGTAAAATAGTTCTCACAAGGGATAATTAAACAAAAACAATCTCAGATAATGATGATATTATGAAATAAACTATTACCAATTTGTTAACATCTTAATTATAATCCCCATAAAAGTAATATTCATAAAATTAAATGTTAATTAACATGAAGATAAATAGATACATGATATGATATATTAAGTTCGTATTATTTCCACAATATAAAATAAATAAGTGGTGAATAATGCACATATCTTAGATAAGTAAAAGTGAGATGAAAACCCCTTAATGTCACGAACTAACCCGGGTCGACCCTGAACCGGTCCCCCAAGCCGATCCACGACATGGCCCGAGAGGCGTTCTAGATCCTCCCGGGCTGGCAACAAGCGCCAGGGTATCAAAAGAGAAGAACAAGGGAATGATTTCACCCAATAAAAATAAATAAAGCAGTGGAAAGAAAATAGAACAACAAAGAACAAATAAAGTACATGAAAAGGAAAAACAATCAACAACAAGAAACTAACCTGGCCACAACCAAAACTCCTTGCAACTCCAAGAGTCGTTCACCAGTCCGCAAAAAACTCTCTCCCACAATGAGAGAGCTCAATTCAAACTACAACAAAACTAAAAATAGTAAAACATTATAGGCATGAGTATTAAAACTTAGTGGTCGTGCCCAACAAACTATTCCCAATGCACTACCTTTAAACAAATAAATTTAATAATTCCATGTTTGAACAAAGTTATACAAAATATGGGTTTCCACACACACAGATTCATTTCTAAGACAAGTAAAATTCCATTTCCCTTCTTAATTTAAAAACAAGTTTAGTGTTTGAAAGAAACAAATGCCTTGAATTTTAAAACATTTTTTTACGAACAATTTAGAAATCCAAATATTTGTTGTTGGTCAAATGGAAAACCACACACAACACACGACACACACTAAGGGAAATGGAAAAAGTGTCTCATGGGGCCAGCAAACGAACTAGACCTATCGTCCTCCATAAACAAATAAACACTAAAAAACATGGGTCGAACCTAGGATCTTGTGTACAATCCAGAACATACCATACATGTGACTCATCCTGAAGGCATGCCTACTCTCGATGACGTCATAACGCCCTAATGCCTGGTGTTTCCGTACATGGCCTAACCAAGGGGCCTAATCCCCTAGCAGAGTGTCGTCCGTAATAGGGGCCACTAGCCAGTGGATAATCTAAACTAGTGTAGCAATCTATCTCAAAAAATTCACTTACTATGCCAAGTTCCCTTGTCAACTCGTATAATAAATTGGAAATGGGGTGAGTCAACAAAGTCAATCAAGCAGTACAAACATCACACACAAATCATATAGTCAATGTACACCAAATATCATGTCTGAGTTACCCCAAATAGAGTTTTCCAAAATAATTTATTTTATTAAAGTTCCAAATGGGCCTTCACCAATTTTAAGGAAAATCCTCATTTCTCAAGTGAACGAAAACACTTGTTCGTGCATCAAAATAAATAATTTATCAATAAAACAGAACTATATTTGAAATTCCCTGAATTTTGTTTAAAGGCCAAAAGGGAATTATTTCACTATTGGATGTCCACTCGTCAAAAAAATGTTTCAAGTGTCGTGTATAAAATAAACGGCTCTTTTTACACAAAATAACCATTTAAAAATTAGTTATCTTATAGTATTTCCCATTTATTAAAATTAATAAAATATCAAGCAATTAATAAATTCTAAATTTAAAGGTGAGTGAAGTGGGGGACCTAACTCAACTCACTATCCAAACACAATGGCACGTCATGCCTCACACAGATGCACAAACACGCGCACACCGACAACCGCAGTATCGTGGGTCCTCCTTTCCGACAAACTACTACAAGCGCACAACAGAAAATGCATAAACATGGATTGAAACAATTTAAACGAATAAATAGCGCAAAAAAATCACCTTGACATGTTCTGAAAACACAAATCACAACCTCAACATTATTTACTAAAACACATTAAAATCCGCTACGCGTTTACAAAAACCACACCATGCCATAAAAATTCACTGATTATTTTAAAGATCCACTAGGCCATTTCAAGAAAACATTAGAGAGAAAAACCAGACAGAAATGCACGATACGTTGAAATCTACATTTAAAAGCACGTTCTCCACAACACATTTTTAAAACCAAGCTCGCAACCTCAAAATTATTTAATAAATTATCTCAAAATTCATAAAACTATTTTGAGTAGTATACCGTAGTTTTTCACAGACAAAACCAACTCAAAAACACATAAACAGTTTTATATAACCCTTAAATCATTTATAAAACACCTTTTCACCATTCAAATAATATAATATACCATTTTAACAATTAAGAAAACCACTAACAAAAGTTTATTAAACAATTTCAAAATGTGTCGCATGACTTAAAATATCAAAAACTCACCTAAAACTTGTTTTATAACTAAACACACATTGACGTCACACCAAAACACAACTGCCACCCTTGCACATTTTATTAAACCAACAACACAGTTAATAAATCACTATAAAATAGTTAACACAGCTAAATAAAAAAAACTATTTTGCATTAAACTCGTTAAAAACCCATTTTACAGTCAAACACACACCCACGGTTTATCAAAGCATGAAACATACCATTCGCATGATTAAAATCACAAATTGAATAATTTAATAAAACTATTAAATAGTATATAATTGATTTACATCAAAATGCATCTTATTTCACATGATAAAATTTATTCTTAAAATATCGAGTGTATTATTAACAATCAAAAAAGGAGCAGACATCAAGAAATCAAAGAAATCTAAATTTAGAGATTATGCGCAAAGGATTTCTACTCCAATTGACGATGAAATTACATAAATTGGTTCCAAACACCGTTTGCACCTCAATCGCACCCAAGGGATATTAAATCAAACCTAAACAACCATATCAGACCATCAATTTTAAGATTTGCACTAAAAAATCCTAAAAACTAGGGTTTAGGGGTAAATTGAAGAAAAAACTTAAATCCAAAGGAATAATCACCGGAGGAGGGGTTGCTACGAAAGGAGGGTATTGCCCGTGAGGAGGCGTCACTGGCGAGAGGGCTAGCTGAAGGGTTAGGGCGCGTGCGGGTTGTCCAGGAGAAGGGAGGGGGTTACAGCTCTGCTTGCTGCACATAGGGAGGGAGGCTAGGAAAGGAGACTATTGGGTGTTCGTGTTTCCGAGAGTAGGGTGGCAGGTAGACAACAGCCAAATGTTCCAGACCTGCCGACGAGGAGGAGGGAAAGGCTGAGGAAATCACCCAAGGATAGGGGGTTGCGTCGGAACCGGGAGGGGTGCGCCGGACCGAGGGAGTTGTGCTGGACTGAGGAGGAGCCGGGAGGCGAGGGCCTGGGCTCGCGGTAGTGCGCGACTTCACTAGACCGAGGAAGTGGAGGGCGCGGGAGATCACGGGGAAGGGTGAGCAGGGAGGGCAAGCCGGATGGGAAGGTGTTGGCCGACAAGCTGGTGGTCGGGTGCTGCGTAAGAGGAGGGTGACGCGGCCCGTAGCGTATAGCAGGGAAAAATGGGGGGGAAGGGATGTGGGTAGGGTAGGTTTAGGTTTTAAAAAAATTATTAATAAAATATAATAACATTAATAATATTAATAATATTAATAATAAAAACTAATAAATATTAATAAAACATAATAATTATTATTATTATTTATTATCCGTTTTATTTTGTGTAATAAAAATGATAATAATATAAAAGTTACAATAATAATAATTATAATAATATCAATAGAGAAATGATAAAAACAATATTAATTACAACAAAAGAAGTTAATAAAAAAACGTAAAGGTAATAAAATGATAATTCAATTACATTTCATTTTAAATAATAATTATATTTATAACAACTTAATAATAATTGTATTATAACCATATTAAATAATAATTAAATAACCATTTGTGCGGACATATTCTCATTATTATAATTTAAACATTAACCTTGTTTTATCGATACCAAATTTTTATTTGGCTTCCCTTTTCGATTAACATAATTTATTTACTTAATTTATTATTTATTTGAAGTGTCGTGCCACTGTGCATTCACTAGGACCAAATGCACGGTCGCCGCTAATGGTGCGGTGACCGTACACCATCCCAAGGCCAACCAAAACATCTAACATCGAAAATATCAAACTGGTACCCAACTAATACTCGTCCAAAAGGAGAGGGACAGAGAAAAGAATAAAATAAAATAAATAAGCATCTGAAATCGGGGTGTGACCATTCTAACCACCATAGACACTTTCTGCCCCCAGAAAGTGACCAAACCAATAGTTGACACAACTAGAGTCCAAGACCGAACCAAACCAGAAGAAATCAAGAGGCTCGGGGTGACCATTACCAACACACGTCACACCCGACCAACTCATGAACAATCACTACCCGAAGTTGAGGGGAGAACATGGGAGGGTTCTCCCCACCACGAGAATTCCCTAACATGGAAGCCCTCAAAACTCTAACACACTACCCCCCCCCCCCCACCAGGGGGGCCAACGTAAGAACTCCCAAACCAAACTAATTCACTTTCCCAATATGGACTAAATAACACACTTGAGCCTTTCTCAGAAAACTTGCTACAATACAACCCAGCAACTTAAGGATGAAGAATTATCTCAACACCTCCGATCAATTTCATGATACCAAACAATCCCCTAATAAGTACAGTTGTGAACAAATCAAAATCAGAATGGGTTAGCTTATTTACGAGCCTAACACCCTTCAAGGATAGCGATGATTTAGAAACCACGCTAAGAGAAGATAAAACCACTTAGATTGTGGTGCGATGGACTCATCATGCCACCACAACAAGGATGAGCTTATGAAAACAATGATAATAGAACAAGGAAATTTTGGATATTTCCATTCCATAGATGAAAACATTATCCGGACCGAGGTTCCACACACCCTCGACAACTCCTGACTGTGCGCGAGCTTCACCCAGAGACCTATGGCTGGGGCTCTGATGGCTGAAGCATCTCATGTCTCATATTCAAGCATTTGTATCCTCTAGTTCCCAACTCCTTCCTTCATAATGATGCTTCTTTCAGAACTCTTCCTGGAGGCCCGAACAGTCACACGGTAGGAAGACTTCGGAGGGATGCGACAAAGTGTCATAGAATGCCTGAACCGTCCAGACTAGTGGAATGAGAGAGAATGGTCCCACAAATTGGGAGTCAGTGCAGGAAAATATCCTTGACAGACAGAAAATCTTCACAATAGAAAACCCCCACAGACTACACCCGAGACTCAAATGACGATGAAACATCCCACCTTTACTAGTCCAAAACTAAACCCTCTAATAAATTTTTGATAGCATGAATCTTAACTACCTTGGAAGTTCCCCACAACCCTAAGACACACTATATTTCCAAACTATACAACTGCCTCTACTAGACTTCGATTACCTTGATAAGAGGTCAACACACAAAAAGAACTAGGAACTGGGCATAACTCATTAACAACTTTTGGAGGCTTTCTAGGTGGCATACTCATAACAAAATAAAAAACACTATTGAAACCAGCATCATGCCAAAACTCAATCAATGCAACAACACAAGACAAGGGAAACATGACCATAAGACGAACATATAAAAATACAAGAAAAAATCATTTTTCAAAAACCATTATTCCTTTAAAATTTTAAAACTCACCTATGGCACCTTATGAACCGTCACATGTGTGTTCATTCAATCTCGCTCACATCATCTGCGAACAAGTTCCCCCGCGCACTCTCCGTACATACTCACGCATGTGTGACCCTCCATAAGAAGTGCCAAGGTTCAAGAACTTCTTTTCCTTACCCAATCCAAACACACACCACATTTTTTAAAACCGATATACTTGGACTTTAAAAACTCACTTCACCAATTTCAAAACAAATTAAAAGAAACACTTTTAAATTTCAAAATCAATTTCACTTTTAATGCATGCTTGCATCAACTGAGTTCAAAATGAAACACAACTAGCCATAAACCATTGGAATGAGGAACTAGTATATGTTCCCAACCTGGTGACATGGTGGTGATCCATGCCCCAAGTAAGTCATAACACTAAGAGGGCCTTAAACTAGGCACTTGGACTCCACATGGGTCACCACCACATGTGAGGCCACAACGCAAACTAATTAGCTCTCATTGTCATCCCTCAATCCAAAACAACCAAAGACAAAAGACTCAAATCCTGGACTAAACCAGGTAACACAGGTCTCATCACGAGCGGTGGTGATCAGGCACCGACCCGTAACCTACCTTCTGAGCCCCGGCAGTCCTAATATCCTTCTACGAGACGCCCCAAATAACAAGAGCCTCCTCTGATAACATTTTGTCACGAACCAACCCGGGTCGACTCTGAACTGGTCACCCAAGCCGATCTGCGACATGGACCGAGAGGCGTTCCTGATCCTCCCTGGTTGGCGACAAGCGCTAGAGCTTCAACAGAGAACAACAGGGGACGGATTTCTCCATATAAAAATAAATAAAGCAGTGGAAAGAAAATAGAACAACACAAAACAAATAAAGGACATGAAAAGGAAAAACAACCAAAAAAACAAACTAACCTGGCCACAACCAAAACTCCTCACGACTCCAAGAGTCATTCACCAGTCCACAACCAACTCTCTTCCACAGCGAGAGTGCTCATGTCAAACCTACAACAAAACTAAAAACAGGAAAACACAATAGGCATGAGTATTAAAACTCAGTAGGTGTTCCCAAAAAACTATTCCCAATGCACTACCTTTAAACAATGAAATTTACTAATTCCAGGTTTGAACTAAGTTACACAAAATATGGGTTTCCACACACACTCTTTCATTTCTAAGACAAGTAATAGTCCATTGCCTTTCTTAATTTAAAAACAAGTTTAGTATTTGAATGAAATATATGCATTGTATTTTAAAACATTTATTTTTGTGAAAAATTTAGAAATCCAAATATTTTTTGTTGTTCGAATGGAAAACCACACACAATATATGACACACGATAAGGGAAATGGAAAAAGTGGCACATCGGGCTAGAAACCGAACGAGACCTATCATCCGCCACATACAAATAAAAACTAAAAAAACCTGGGTCGAACCTATGAGGTCATGAACTATTCTGATTATACTATACATGTGACTCATCCTAAAGGCACGCCTACTCTTGATGACATCATAACGTCCTAACGCTCAGTCTTTCCCTGCATGGCCTAACCGATGGGCCCAATCCTCTAGAAAAGTGTCATCCATACTAGGGGCTACTAGCAAGTGCATAATCTAAACTAGTGCAGAAATCATTCTCAAAAGATTCACTTACAATGCCAAGTTCTCATGTCAACACGTATAATAAATAAGAAAATGCGTGATTCAAAAAAGTCAATAAAGTAGTACAAACATCACACACAAATCATGCAGTCAACGTACACCAAATATAACGTCTGATTAACCCCAAATAGAGTCTTCCAAAAAAAATTATTTTATTAAAGTGTCAAATGGGCCTTCACCAATTTTAAGGAAAATCCTCATTTCTCAAGTGAACCAAAAACTTGTTCGTGCTTCAAAATAAATAATTTCTCAATAAACCAAAACTATAATTAAAATTCCATGAATTATATTTAAAGTCCAAACGGGCATTATTTTACTGTCGGGTTTCCACTCGTCAAGAAAATGTTTCAAGTGTCGTGTATAAAAAAAGGATCTTTTTACACCAAATAACCATTTAAAAATTAATTATATTATATTATTTTCCTTTTATTAAAATCAATAAAATATCAAGCAGTTAATAAACACTAAATTTAAAAGGCTAGTGTAGTGGGGGACCTACCTCGACTTGCTGTCCAAACACAATGGCACATCACGCCTCGCACAGATGTACAAATATGATCACGCCGATAACCACAGTATCACAGGTCCTCCTTGCCGACACACTGCAACAACCGCACAACTAAAAACGCTTAAACACGGACTTGAAACAATTCAAATGAATAAATAGCGCAAAAGAAGTAGCGTAAAAGAACAACATTGGAAAGTTCTCAAAACACAAACCGTAACCTCAACATTATTTTCTAAACCACATTAAAATCCGTAATGCGTTTACAAAAACCACAACACGCCATACAAATTCACAAATCATTTTAAAGAGCAACTGGGCCATTTCAAGAAAATAGTAGTTTGAAAAACCACTCAAAAGTTCATGATGTGTTGAAATATACATTTAAAAGAATGTGCGCCACAACAAATTTTCAAAACCATGCTCGCAACATCAAAATTATTTTATAAATTATCTCAAAATACATAAAATTATTTTGAGTAGTATACCGTAGTTTGGAAAAGACAAAACCAACTCAAAACCCCATAAACAGTTTTATATAACCCTTACATCATTTATAAAAAACCTTTGCACCATTGAGATAACATAATAAACCATTTTCACAATTAAGAAAACCACTATGAAAAAATTATTAATCAATTTCAAAATGTGTAACATGACTCAATATATCAAAAACTCGCTCAAATCATATTTTATAACTAAACGCATGTTGACGTCACACAAAACAAAACTGAAAACCTTGCACATTTTAATAAACCAATAACAGAGTTTATAAAGCACTACAAAATAGTGAACACAACTAGATAAAAAAACTATTTCGCACCAAACTCATTCAAAAACCCTTTTTACAGTCAAACGCAGACCCGCAGTGTATCAAAGCAGGAAACATACGATTCTCATGATTGAAATCACAAATTGAGCAATTTAATAAAACTATTAAACAGTATACAATTTATTTCCATCAAAATGCATCTTTTTTTAAAAGGTAAAATTTATTCTAAAAATATCGAGTGTCTAATTAACAATCATGAAAGGTGCAGACATCAAGAAATTAAAGAAATATAAATTTAAATAATATACGGAAAGGATTTCTACCTCAATTGATGATATAATTCCATAAATTCGTTCCAAACACCGTTTGCACCTCAATCGCACCTAAGGGATATTAAATCGAACCTAAACAACCATATCGGACCATCAATTTTAATATCGATGCTAAAAATCCTAAAAACTAGGCTTTTGGGGTAAATTGAAGAAAAAACATATATCCAAATGAACAATACTTGGAGGGGGGTCGCTACTGCAAGAGGGTATTGTCGGTGAGGAGGCGTCATCGTCGAGAGGGTTGGCAGAAGGGTGAGGGCGCGTACGGGTTCCCCAAGAGAAGGGAGGGGGTTGCGACTCTTCTTGCAGCGCACATAGAGGGAGGCTGGGAATGGATACCGCTGTTTGTTCATGTTTCTAGGAGTAGGGTGGTAGTCGGACGACAGCCAAACGAGTCAAACCTTCTAGTGAGGAAGCAGGAAAGGAAGAGGGCATCATGTGAAGAAAGGGGAGTTGTGTCAGAACCGGGAGGGGTGTGTCATACTGACGGTGTTGTGTTAGACCAAGGAGGAGTCGGGATGCGAGTTCCTGGGCTCGCGGCGGTGCTCGGTTTCACTAGACCGAGGAAGCGGATGGCGCGGGCGATCATAGGGGAGGGCGAGCAAGGAGGGCGAGCTGAATGGGAAGTTGTTGGTCGGTGGGCTGGTGGTTGGGCACTACACAAGAGGAGTGGAAGGTGGCCTGTGGTGTAGAGTAGGGAAAAATGTAGGGGGCAGAGGAAAAGGTGGAGGGCATCACAGCACTGTGCATTCACCAGGACCAAATGCATGGTCGCCGCTAATGGTACTGTGACCGTACACCGGCCCAAGGCCCACCAAAACATCTAACATCGAAAATATCAAAACAGGACCCCAACTAAACCTCATCCAAAAGGCACGGAACTGAGAAAGGAATAAAAATAAAATAAAATAAAATAAATAGTCATCTGAGATTGGGGTGTGACACTTAACCTAGCTTTGGCTTCTTTAAAATGTGTTAAAAACTTCTATATAATGGTTTCAAACATGTTATTAATTTATTCTAGAAAAATATTAATATTTAAAACATATAATATGATCTTTTTATAACAACTTATAACACACCCATTAGTAATATCTCAATATTTATACTCTTTCAGGTGTTAATTGATTGGTTTTCTCATGCTTTTCCCCCTTAAATTCCCAGTTTTTTAGAATAGGATAACATTTATAATATAAAAACTTATATTAAGGTTTTAAATATAATATTTAATCATTAAATAAAATTTTAAAACCTATATTTAATGCTGAACATAGAAAATTAATATCATTGTTTCATGGAAATGGTAAGTTGTACACACGCACGAGTGATTATATCATTTCTAAATGGTTAAAAGGGTAAGAAATTGGTTGGTATATTAACTTTATATCATACGTATAATTTCATAATTATAATAAATATATATCCATTATTTCCATCATTATAATTGTCCTTGTAATATGGTGATGAAAAATGAATTACACCACTACGTGGAGAGAGTATGTCGTACGTATGCATGTGTGGTGATTTCATTTTTCATTAGATGGATAAAAGGTAGAATATGGTTGTTTCATAATCATAATAACACATAATTATATTCATGATACTGGAATTATTATTTTATTACATAAATAACATGTGAAGAGGAATTAGAAGAAGAAATACACATGAAAGAGTCGGTAAATATGACTACCGCTTCTTCAGTGGTATTCCTTTAGATACCTTTTTACAGACATTAGGTTTGGTCTTTTAAAGAGATATAAAACCTCCATAAATGATATATGAATTTTACTAATTAAAATTTTTAGGTTTTTCTGACATATATGGATGAATGTTGTGTGAATAAGAAAAGGAAGGAGATCCCTTTTATAATTGTGGTGAGGGGCACTTTAGGAATTTTTTAAAATATCAATTTTTATAAATTAATCTTCAATTCAAAATGGTTAAAAACAAAGTAATTAAAAAATTTATATGATGATGGGTCTAAATAACCTCATATGAAAAAATTTAGATACGTTTTGACTGAATTTATACCCTCATATTTTTTTAACCTTTATTTAACTTATTTTACTCTTATTGTGACAACATGGATTTTTCACTTTTAGGGTCAATATTTCTACAATAAAATGCCAAACGACCCATATATGGATCGTGGTTGATATTTTAAAATAATATCCTAATCAATTTTACTAACATAATATATTTATTAATTTTATATAATTTAATGAAATATTAATTATCTTAAAATATCATTAATTTCAATTTTTGACACTATTCATTACTTTGACTTTTAAAAATATCAATACAACTTGATAACATCAAACAAATTTTTTTAGTAAATCCATAAAATTTAAAAAGAATATTTAAATATCATGGATAACCTTAATTATTTTAAACTATATTACTTTTAATATTTTTGATATCATTTATTTGATTTTTACACTAATTGAATAATCAGTGAAATATCATTGTGTAATTATTTAAGGTAATTTTTTATTCAATAAAATTTAAAAATAATTTACCATGATTTAGATAAATATTCTATCTTTCTATTTAATATTTACAGTCTATATTATATTCTGGATAAAACCATATTAAAAATGATATAATTATTGAAATTATAAATGCGACATCTTCAAAGTTTCTTTAAATATGATATTATAAGGGTCATAATCACTTCCTAATAGAAACAAATGATCATATGTCCTAAAATTGAATAATTATTGATGAAAATTACTCTTATAATAAAATTTCATCCATTTTAGGGTCATTTATATTTCTTATCATTTTATATTTAAGCTAAATTTCTTAATAAACCATTTACCGTGGTAACAGACATTACCAAGGTTACTATCCATATTGGTTAAAAATAAAAGGGACACTTATAATAAATTTGGACCTTATGAATCCAGATATGGAATTAATTTTTTTTTAAATCAAAACATAAAATTTTTATAATTTAATTTAAAATTATTTCCTCAAATAGCAATAACAAACCAATTTTTTGAAAAATGCATTTTTAAGCCAAAAAATATAATTATGCCAAAATAAGGTATGAGGATAATTATAATATAATTAATTTGATTATTAACAACTAAATATTACTTAAGATACATTGATATAAAATTAAAATCATAATTGTTCTTTTACTATAAATAATTTGACAATTTTAAAAAATGGTATTTGTCACTATTCACTGGAAAATCAATCTTCAAAGAAAATTACCAAATATTCACCATAATATTATTTAGATATGGTGATTTAAGAAATTATAATAGTATTATAAAATAAATTTTATATAGCATGATTAATTTTATTATAATATTTACTCATAAAAATAAAGTACGCCATTTTTTGAAGAAAACATATTTTTGAAGAATAAATGACTTTACTAAACATTATATTCTTATTCACAAATGATTGATTAATAAATTTACAATGAGATAGAAAATTATATATTTCATAATTTGGTTAATAGTATTCATCCCTACCATTTTAAAATCTAGGTTATAACAATCACATAATAATATTTCACTATTCATTTATGCTAGGTGTTTTGGGAAATGTAAGTTATCAAAGAGGTTAAAGTTATTTAAAAAAATACATACCACGAAATAGTGGGGTGTTACATTCTCCCCTAATTCAATAATTTTTGTCCTTGAAATTTGAAATTTCACTTCAAAAATCAAGGGTTTATATTCAAAAATTACTTTATGGGAAACATATATCATAAAAAGTGTTAATAAAACTTCTTCTTAAAAAGTGGAAAAGGAAAATGTGAAGGTCACCACAAAACTAGGATTCTTATTAGGATAACATTAGTGGGAAGTGAAAATATGGAAATGGAAGAGAAATATATCTATAATTTTCTAATGTAAAGTGATAGAGAACATGGTCATTAAAATTTTAACCATCACAAAAATATAAATATTTAGATTGGCTAAAATACCACTATTTTTTCAAAAATAAAATTAAATGGATAACATTTTTGTTCCAAATTCATTTTCCTAGAGTTCAGGAATTATTTTATTATATTTAGAAATAACTCATAAAAATAAACCTACTTAATTTATTTCCATCTCATTAAAATAATATCATCCTTTTGATATTATTATGTCTATATCCACTTCATTTCTTACACCAAGATATAGATATTCAAGAAGAATTTTTATTCACAAAGCACTTTTATCAAAAGATCCATAATTCATTCCTTCAGCCTTTAAAAATTTTCGAAAAACAAAATGGGTATCACATGGTATCCAATATAATAAATTGAACTTTAAACTCAAACATTAACATCCAATGTTCAACTTAATCCATCCCATAATTAGTTAACAATAAGACTCATCTAAAATATATATGTTAAAAAAATAGAAGGAAGGCCGTTAAATTTAAAAAATAAACTTCACAAAATATTTTCCTCAAACAACATAATGTTTTTAATATTTTTTCCGGCCAAACATATGAATAACTTGATCTCCATTAAACCTTAAAGAAAAAATGAATGATTCAAAAAAATAAAATCTCATGTTGTTGAAGTTATTCCGTCAATATAGATATCTAATAATCCCATCAAAGATAACATGAACCATAAAATCACTAACCACCTTCATGGTCACCAATAAAATACCATAAACATATTATTATAACTATTATCTCAACATTAATACCATATTATGGTTATCTTTCTCAAATGGTGTGCTTTTTAAAAGATAAACTTTCCACAGAATCACTTCTCTTGGTTATCAATACTATTCATCACATACCTTCAAATCATGAAATAGTTGTTACTAATCCTTATACATTTCATGATTATAATAAGGAAAATATCAGAAATACTTCTACAAAATTTAATTCAGATCCAAGACAAAATTATAGCTTTCATTCAACCTTGGTTTTATCAATATCATAATATTGACCATGATATATTTTTTTTATTCTGATATATATTCCCTTGAAATGTAGGCAATTCATTTGTGTAGTGCCCCATATCCTTACAAAGGAATCATTTTACATTGGAAACTTCTTTCTTAACCTTTCCATAATTAACTTTGGGTTATATTACCCCAGACATGAAACAATCTCCATTTCCTTTTAATCAATCACCATGGTGTTTCCATATCCAAGTATCACATGTTGGAAAATTCTTCTTTCCCTTCTTCACTTTTTCTATCATTTACTTTGTTTCCTAAGATTCTCTTAATTAAATTTGAAGTCATAATACTTAGTTAAGTATTTATATATGTTTTTAACACATTATACTATGTCCTCCTATGATGATAATTTTTGGGAGAATGGTTCCCTTGGAAAGATTATCATAAACCCATCAAATAATCGATCATTTTTTCTCTCTGGATTATGTGCATTAATACAGTTTCCATTCGTTACACTAGGAACCATTTTTAAATAATGGTAGACACTAGATTATATAATAACATAATGAAACACAAATTTTAATATTAAAACAAATGATACAATTAACAAAAAATTAATGTTTAGGCATAAATAATCTCTAAATTATAAGCTTGGTTTATTTGGATATATTTCCAAAAAAAATCATGGGGTTTCTTTAAATATATGTTTTCATAAATCTAGCACCTAAGGTTTCTAGTAAGCTTTCTATAATAAAAACATTAAGTATTCCAACCCTAGTAGCCTGAATCCATTGGTCACATTACTAAATTGTCAGGAGATACAATGAATCATATCCCAATGGAAAAAAATAATTTAGTAATATTGATAAACAATATTCATATGTGAAATTCACATTACATTTTAAAACATAAAATACACAAGAATATTATTTGATCATTCCATTATTCCCATTATTTTATACCTATATATCAATTAAAAAACACTTCCTCGTATCATAGGTAAAAATTTAAAATTAGAAAGGGTTGATCTAAAATGATCAATAAGGGAAACATAGAGATTAATCTATGAAGAAATAATTCATAAAAAATATGGAAATGTAAATCACTGAAAAACATTCCAATTAATAAAACATAATAATAATATGGTACGAATGAATAATTATCAAGTAACTCCATATAAGTAATCACATGAAAATGAAACATGACAATAGATATTCTATTAATTTAACAATCACATGGAATATCAATAAATAATCTCATAATGAGGGAATACATAATGGGGGACATCATAAACATACAATCAAGGATTAGGCAAAGATTTCATACATAACCAGATAATACCTCATCTAGTACCCAAACTATTTTGTCTCATTAGACCTACCAATGTATCTAGGTGATATAGTGGCCCCCACCCGTCACTTACTAATTCCAATTTATTCCTCACAATTGAATCGACATGCCTTAGAAAATCAATCTATATTGGAAGAAATAATCATAAAAAACATTCACAATATCTAGTCAAACTAATCAAAAACCATCCAAGTAAATAATAAGGATGACATCAATAAAACATATCCCTAGTGGATCATAAGTACATTAAAGTGTTTGTATCATTTATGAATAAAAATAGATTAAAAATATTCTTGATTAAAATATCCAATTAATTTTCAAAATAACTTTTTAAAAATAAAAGTTCATAAAACATTATAAAAAATTATTTTATTTTATGATAAATTTTGAAAACATCTAAAATAATCTTTAAATCATTGTTCGGTCATGCTGGTTTTAAATTCCATATATGTCATACATGTTAAGAAAACGTTTCCTTTCATATTTTCAGTGTGATGGTATTTATTTTTCATTTAAAAAAAAGGTATGGCTTGTAGAGGAAGCCGAAACTCAAATAATGGTCTCGGTGGCGGAGGAGTCGTTGTCACCACATACTTAAGACAAAACATTCCTTTTGTCATTTAGTAAAGCAGTTCATATAAAAAGATTCATTTTTAATAAAAGTAAAATTAAAAGTGGTTTATACACCGTATAAAAGAAAGTTGTGTATAAAACAAAATATGCCTCAATGAAAGGAGATTGAGACGAAGTCTCTTACCTCGTGTCCGACTAGACTTGATCATTCTTTAATCTCTTGAATAATAAACTAGAGTTAATTTATACTTTCTTAAGAACACTTTTAAAGTTCATTATTCCTTTTATATCACTTATTACCATGTTATGAACATTATGTAATTATTTAAGTTTATAATGTTCGTTTTGTCAATCTTTAGTACTTGAGCCAAAAATAAACTTCTTATAATTACAAGTTGTTCATGTGGTAAAATGTCCATTATATCCAGACTTATATTCATGATTTAGATATCATATATATCATACATATCTATTATATACATGCATTTATAATATTACATAACATTTAGAGGTAATAAATGAAATGCCTCGTTCATGGAGATGGTAAGTCGTACGTACGCATGACCGCTACTTTCATTTATATTTTGTATTTAATGGAATGAAATTATAATGATATAAAGGTATATTAGAATTAAATTATGATATCATACGTAATACCATTAACTCCATCCTTTATATGTCCTGCATATGGTATTAACGAATCAAATCACTTTGAGGGGGCGGTAGTCTGCACTTCCTAAAATGAAATTACCACGTTTACCCATAATGGAAACAATAAAGGTATGCCATAAATGAATAATACCGAATCATAAGTAAACCATAAACATAATACATATCATATATAAATAAATTTACATCTTAATGGCCACCATTAAAGGTGTTAATATAATATTGAACAATCATCGATTCGTGAGGTAGTAATTCGCCATCCACAGAAACAGTATGTTCTTTAAGCATTAGACGGAGGTGTGTGTAAGTGTAAATAAAATACTTATCATAAAATAATCCTAGTGTATTTGAGATACTATTTTTGTTACAAAATAAAGGAATAAAAAGAGTTTAGGGTGTTGGAGAAGAAAAGTAAAACAAAAGAACATTAGAGAAGACATTACCTTTAAATCGGGTAACGCCCCTTGGTTTGAACCAAAAGGGTTTCTCTAAGAGATTTCTGCCTAAGGTAAGGATTCTATGATGAATAGAGGAATGTGTAGAGATAAAATAAGTAATGTTTTGGTCGATCCAATGGTTTGAGAGGTTTGGGTAAGGGGGTAGATGTGGGGGCCTTTTATAAGAGGGAGGAGGGGCACTCTTGGAAATTCTTGAAATATTACTTTATTATAAAATGCTCTTTGGATTTTAAAGGACCCTAAATGATATATTTGGATTATAAGGTGATAAGGGTTATAAATCCACCCATAAAATAGGTTTTTGACAAGTTTAATTCTTCTATTTTACATTATATTTTCATTTTAGTTAAATCGTTCATTAATGAGGTCATCGATGCATCATCATGGTGTCATAAATAAATTTATTTATTTAATGTCTAAAAATTATAAAAAAAATACCATGATGTATGAAATATTTTTATATTTTCAATGAATATTTATAGTCCAATGGATAATTTATTTAGAAAAAATTATAATTTTTTTACTTAGGTGTTACATACTTTTGTTTTATTTTCTTTTCTTCAAAAATAAAATGATAAAGTGTCATTATCACCCAAAAGTGATTCCATGGGGTCCCTAAGTTGGCACAAGGCATCCCATGGTCGGCCATGACACAACCAGTAGCATTAAGACACATTTTGGGGTCATTTTATAATATTATGATATTATTTAATTACCCTTAACTACCCGATTACTAATTAATCATGACAATAAAAGATAATTACCGTCGTTACTATTCATAATGTCCAAAAACAAAAGAGTCTTAATTACATAACTTAGACCTTATGATTCCAAATATGAAATCCATTTTACCAAAATCCAAACAAATAAATTTCATTAGTTAATTTAAAAATAATTCTCATTGTCAAAAAAATAGCGGGTTTTTTAGAAACAATATCAATCAAAAGTTTGACACTTGTTTATGCCCAATTCCAAAGTGAAATTAATTAAAATGACCAAAATTGGATTAAATTGTAAAAAACATTCTAATTAAACATTTAAACCAATTAAAAGTATAATCTAACCATATAATTAAATTAGATGAAAAGGCATTTTTGAAGTAAAATGCAGTATTTTTCACTATTCATTAAAAAATGTACGTTGTCAAAAAAATACAAAACATTTATCCAAAGTAAATTTAAATGTCACAATTCTAAATTATAACTTTATTTTGACAAATATATCTTGTAAAATTTTCAAAATTGTGATTTAAAAAAGGTTTTCCATCATAAGGCGGTAAAACAATCTTTTAAAAAATATTAGAGTATTCTATGCTTAAGATTGGATTTATTCTCATTTTAAGCATATAAAACACTATCTAATTCATAAATAAACATATATATGAAAATACATAATTCATTACTTACTTGGGATGTTACAGCTTTCATTTCATTTAATTATGGAATTAGAAACATCCAATAGTTCTTTATCCAAAAGGGGCCTTCTTTCCCAAGGCAGACATTCATTGAGTTTGAACTTACGATAATTGAGAACATGCATTGGTTGGGAGGATGGAAGGTCAGACTCATCACACCTTTTGGATGGAATTATTTTCCACTTCAGTACTCTCTTATATATTTGAGATATTTTCATGAATCATTATTAATTCATAAATTATATAATAGGTTTTCCTTATAATTTTCAATCAATTATTAGTATGTGTGAATTTTAGAATCATCCGTATGTATTTGAGGTTCTTAATTAATGAAGACATATGTATTTATTCGAGGTTCTACATCAATGGTATCCTATAATATACTATTTAGGGACACATTTAACCATCGTTATGATGATACTGGTTTCTTAGTCACTCAGTGGGGCACTCTGGAATTTATTGTCTTCCTGGGAGAAAAACGTTTTTTTTTTATTTTGGGATTGTACCCATAAATGGGTTACCTATGTATCATTGTGAAAGGAATCATAACCCTCGTAGTTCAGTGCTACTTAATTGGACACATCATACCATTTAAGGTCATGTGACAAGGACCTAGCCATATAGTTTAATTTCATTTGGTAAGGACTTCTACGTGAAAGGTTCTTAGTCAAAGTTTGGTGTGGAACATATGCCTAAGCAACCAAAGGAACGTGAAAAGTAATATGAGTTTCTATGATGGATTATACCTTGTTGGGAATATGACCTAGGAAAAATAGGGTTTATTTGAAGTGTTGGGGTTTGAACCTCAGAGAGGATTCCAACATATCCCATTTAGATGGGAATCAAATCCCACGTAGTTCGATGAGTCTCATATGAGAGTATAGTCCATTGAGATAAATGATTTTGAGATTACTTCCAAAAAAGGGTGCCTTGGTGATTATGGGGCTTAATTTGGGGCTTACTCTTAATGAGGATTCTCATTTATGGATGAATGAGATGGAGCTTGGTCCTTAGGAAATATTCCTACATATCCCAGTTATGGTGGAAATTAGAGTTCTCATTGTTAAAGAAATGGGAGATTGTCTGGTTGTTGTGATCATCAAAAATATATAATCCCATGTGATTCATGATCGGTGGGAGAAATAAGAGTATGTGAATGATTCAATAAAGGAAACCACACATTTACTCCCCTACTGGTGGAATATAACATGCCTACAGTAGTGATGGTGGAAGAGGTCGAAGTGACCAGGGAAGAGGGAAAGGGACAAGCCTTCCCTCTATTCTCTTTGCATTAGACAGGGGTCCAATGTAAGGAAGAAGTGGAGGTGAAGGAAGTAGAGAGTATCAAGACTACAACCTCCTACTTGAGAGGTTGGGGGATTAAACCAGGATGGATGCCATAAAATTGGTCTTAGTAGGGGAGGGAGACTTTTCTTTTTTTTCAAAAGGAAAAGTAGGTATGAATCATACCTTCCCTGCTAGAGACCAAAGGTTTTGGGTTTTAGAGATGACAAGGGGAGGACAGAACCCAAACTCTAATCCTCCAAACATGGAAATTTCCAACACTATTCTTAGGAGAAAGTTCCATGTGACTATAGATATAAAAACCCACAGAAATTCCATGAATCCTAACTCCATTTCAAAAAAAATGTGGGAGACCTATGACTATGGATATAAAACCCCAAATAAGCAACATGCTCAGGTTCCTTTCCCAAAGGTTTGATAAGTCTGAAGGTTTTGGTGGAGGTTTCAATATAATCTCTTTTAGAAAAGGGATCCAATGAAGAAGGAGGCTTTCCATGAATGGATTTGAATAAGTCCTGATTAATGGATTTGTAGATAGAAGGGATTGGGTGAATCAAAAAAGGGCTCCCAAGTTTGAATTAGGCACAAAAGTATGGGCATGCAAGTAGACTTGGGATACCTGATGTTTAGTTAAGTGATGAACAATCTATATGTTAATACATGGTCAATATTACACTCAAGTAATCAAGAGTATTCAAATTCATTCCAAGAAGTGGGGCACTCAAGTTCCTTTGAGAGGAATTGGTGGCACACAAGTGGTTCTGATATAGGAAGGTTGGGTGCTTTAGGTGCGCAGGTGTTATGAATTTAAAACACTAAAGGAACTCAATTCCAATGATCCTCCTTTAATTCATCCCCTTTAGGTGTAAATGAACTACCATGAAGTTTTCAAAAGACTTGGGAAAGCACTAGTGTGACCAGAGGAGAAATTAGGCTTCCGGGAAATTTGTATGTACAAATAAAGGCCCCAAGTTTCTATTTATAGGAAAATAGGTGACCTTGGGGAAAATGGTGGTGGGGCGCGCAAGTGGGTTGCATGCTAGGACTAGGCGAGAAAGTACCTTTTGCGCCAACAGATCCTCAGCTTGACTAGGGTGATCCAATTTTCATGCCTTTGAAAATATTGATTTTCTTCATGTGTTTTCACATATTTTTTCTAAGGCATTTCCCTTTGTCACTTTTTATACTCTATGATAGAACACAGTGTTAACAAAGTCATATATGTATCTAGTTTACCAAGACTATTAATCTATTTGGCTATTTTTGGGTTGTGATAATTTGTATCAAGTATTAATATAATAAAGTAACCATCGACATTGGGCTACTAGGTTCATGGTATTTATAGTGAATAAAATATTATATACCAATTCAATAAGTACTTTTATTCAAATCACTAAATAATTATTACCCCATACATAAAATCAATAACTAGGAAAACATCTATATTACAATAGGATTTGAGTCCACTTTAGTGTTTTTATCAAAACATTGTTCTTTTAGAATCAAATAATATCAATAATATCATATATGGGTCTTGGATGGCTATGTTTAGGACAATTTTTTAAATTTTATAATATAAGTGTTTCTTGTACTCCACTCATCTAGATACCAAACCTCTAGGGTAAATCAGCTATGTTCAACCAAAATAAAATAAATAGATATGGTTACCTAAGGTTTAGGGTTAGCTATATCTATCATTACTTACAAAAGATAATCAAAGGGAATATAGCTTTTAGAATTACCCAAACTAAGTGATCAAGGTATTGATATGTTCTTTATTTAGAAATAAATTTACACAATTGTTTTGAAGTATTTTCTAAGTCTCATAAATTCCATATTCATCACATTCATATAATTTTATCATATGAAATCTTTATATGTATTTTTACTTCTGAAAAATAATTTTTGTATAATAAACTTTGAACCAAATTAATATATTCTGGATATATTAATATACACCCATTTATATTCCAAATTATTTGTTTTAATTACATGAAATTAAGTTTTAATTAAATTTACAGAAGCCCAAATTCATTACATGTATATTCTACAAGAATAAATTCCATTTAGTTGTGTAGAATCATATGAATTCATGATATACTCATGAGAAAGTATGGATAAATATGTAACCAACCAACACCACCCTAGAATAGTGCCTAATATCCATGTACAGTGGGAAGTTCAACCAAAAGTCATTTTATTTGTACATAAATACTCAAGAGTGATCGTAATTTAATCACAATCCTTTCACCTAATATATAAAAAATATCAACATTTTTAATTATGTTTATAACTAAATTACAAATCGTAGTCTTGGTTGAACAAAATTAAATTATACATCATATCTATAATGTAACTACTATATTTGTGGTATGAAAATAATAAGAAGAAATTTATACACTATAAATTAAATATTTCCAATATTCAAAATGTGAATTATTTATAAACTTGAAATTTAAATAAAAATTTAAATAAAAAATTTTTAAATTCAGAATTTTATCATGGGAAATTAAAACTATATAAAATATCTAATTCTATGAAAATTATATTTTTATATGGTATCAAGTTAAATGGATTCAACATTGGACCTAAGGTCCTATGTCGACTAACGTTTTTTAGAATAAATTCTTTTCCAGAAAATCACATTGATTTCCCTTCACCACAACATTCATATTCTTATGTGGAAACAAAAATTCAAATTAAGATAATGTGGTGATTTTTCTATATAAACAATTTTAATAATGTATTTTATTTAAGGATTCACCTTTTAACCATAATGGTTTACACTTCATATATGTTATATTTTTCAAAAGGAAATCTATCTTTATTTTCCATTGTAATTTTCATTTAATACCATATAATAGAAAACATAATTATATGAATCTTTTTTTTGTGGTATAAAAAACCATGATGTGTTTCCATAAAATTTCATTTTTATAAGAAATTAAAATAAACCTTGTCATGATTTTATGAAAAATATCATTTATTTCAAAAATACTTACCTTAATTCCATTTTTTGATCTCTATCTAACTTATTCTTCATTGATACTATATTTGATACCATAAAAAGAACAATATAAGGCATGTCTATTCCCAAAATGTAACAGAATAAAACATCAAACCTAGTATAATCATTGACTGGGAGATGGAACATTAAAATGAAATAAAAAATAATCTATATGTGAATTTTTTTTTATATTTATTATTTCTTGTTATATGTGGCTAATAGAGAACCCTTAATAACTGTAAGTATGTAGTTTTTTCTATATGTACTCACCAATCAAAATAAATCACCAAATGGTTTAGTAAGATATCCTATCATATAAAAATACACAATATCACTATATAAAATGTTAATCATTATAGGAGAGTGAGATAAAGGTTTAGTTTGTTTGAAAATGAATAATCATATAAAAAGGGTTCCATTTTACGCCTTTAAGTTAAATATGTTCTCTTGGGACTCATATATTTTTTACATTATGAAATAATCCAACACTTTGATTTATAAATTTTAATATCTACAATGAATATTTCTTCATTAAGTAATTATTTAACCCTTTTTCCATTAACATAATCATCAATCCATCCTCACATGTCTCGTTATGATCCTTAAACAACATGATAATCAATATATAATAAATTTATAATTCAATGAAAAATGGAATAATGTATCATTACACAAAAAAGACCATGAAATTTTATAAAAAACCATAACCTAATACAAACCTCATCTTAGTAGATTTATTCATATTTTCATTGTACATTTACGGCATATGTTGATCATGAATCGCCAAATGTTTCATAAATTTTTAATAAATAAATACAATAAATTACATAAAAAATTATTTTATACAACATCCAAACCTCCCTATAATAGTTTAACATTTAAAAAATCAAAGTTTACAATTAAACATAAACTTAATATGTGTTAGAAAATGAATATGATTCCAACTTTCATCAATGGAAAAAAATGTCTTAAGTGAAGTGATATCCCAGTTC
Source organism: Viscum album (assembly GCA_963277665.1). NCBI lineage: Eukaryota > Viridiplantae > Streptophyta > Magnoliopsida > Santalales > Viscaceae > Viscum > Viscum album. Next base: position 1,204,909,362 of record OY728135.1, read on the forward strand.
CCAAGATGTGGTATCCATGTCACAAGGTATTACAATCCATGGGGTTAACATAATTCCAAGTAAGATAGCACAATAAGGAATAAATAATCATCCAAAAACAAATGAGATATGTATAAATGTGATGATGTCTATTAAAATAATACCATATATAAATTTAAAATTTAAAATTAACAATAAAACAAATGGAATTTGGATAAAAAACAATAATAACAAAGTCATTGTAAGATATAACATTCCATAAATAATAAAATGATTCTTAAAAATATCTAACACACCTCAAATAAATTATCCATCATCAAGTTTCCTATACATAATAACATAAATATGTAATCACTACCACACAAATATATTAATAAGTAAAATTATTTTCCAAGACCTAATTATAACTATTTTGGAAATATAAAAATGTTTTTTAGTCATAACTAATTCAAAGTTCGTCTTATGAAGCCCTTTAAAGAGTGGCCTGATCATGAGGGATAAAAATGATAACTTCTCATGGTTTATGTTCCCCAAGTTAAAACCAACACACAAAAATGAAAGTTATTACAAGACTAATTAGGAAAATAAAAATACCAACTCCTTTAAAATTCCAAGTGTGAATAAAATGAATGTAATCTCTAATGATAGTCAAACTAATCATGTTTTTATTACATAAAGTGTGTGTATATTAATGATTATAATAAAAATTATATAATCTCCTAAAATCATTTAATAATGAAAATATAAATACTATATAAAAATATAGTCTGTTTATCTACTAAATATTCTTATAGTAATGAATAACTTATGATTGTTATCCAATAAAATATTTACATATTAAAAACATGTTGTTTTTTTACCTAACAAAGAGATTAATAATATTGTTAATAACAATAATTAGGACTCCAATCACAACATCCTACTATTAAAATCATTCACTCTCTCACACATATCTACATTTACATTTGAGTATATATTTCATAATTTTATCATTTCACAAAACATATACACACTTAACTATATCCCTAAATAATAAATATAATTATATATAATAATTATTTAATCATATTTATAATATCTGGTGACTATCCCATCCTTTTAATATTCATGGAATATTTTATTAATGAATTCTTTAAGATTAAAGATATTTTAACCAATTTATTCTTTATGTAGGTAACTCGTTCTTGTGAAATATCACAAGTAAAATAAACAATGCAATGCCAAAATTATTTTTTTATGATTGAAATAATTTTTATAAATTGTATTCTAGTCTCATTTAAATCCCTAATTGAAATTTTTATATTATTTATACCCCAAGAAAGCAACATATCATATATTATCTTCCAAACAAAGTTATATATTTAAATTATGTCACCTACAAACCATTTTTCATTGATATAATACTTCTAAATTTTAATAATAGATTGATCATTATTTTTAACAATGAACAACACATTACTTGAACAAAATAAGGTATGTGATTGATTATACTTGCCTCTTTAAGACTTATTGATATCTGTTGGTGGTTTATTGATAAATTCAAGATATACCATGACAATCCAATAGGAAAAATCTCTAAAAGCCTAAATTTATAATCATATATTATTATAAAAACATGGTTTGAATTAGATAAGGATAAAAAAATGGGAAGGATATGCTCACTATAAATCTTTCTTATACCCATTTAGATATCAATCGATGATTTTATGGCCTCGTATGGATTTAGTATGAGAAGGGTAGAGGGACATGGTTTATCCCCTTCCAATTATTTATATCTGTTTCCATTTGTACCTTGTTTTGAATAAAGTTAGTTCTTCTTTTTATGACATCATTCTTCTCCACCTTGTCTTTTTACTTTTATTTTAATAAAAGTGATCTCTAATTCCTTCCTTTTCAGATTATTATTACCATCATCATCATCACCATCATCATCATCATGGTTTTAGTTTCAATAATTTTCTAATTTAATTTCTTATTAAAATAACTTTCTAAATATAGTCTTCTATCATCACAACTTTAATACACCTAAATTTTTTAATAATACTATTTAGTAATTTTTTAAAAAAATCAATTAATATTTTGAATTAATTCATATTTTTTTTAAAATTTTTAAATAAAATAGTGAGTGTCAAGGTTAAATAGATCAATTATTAAGCCATTCATAATAAAAATACACCATTTAAATTTTACAAAACGTTTATTTTCATAACCTTATATTTAATAAATAATTAGTAAAATGAAAATAAATGTATTTATTAAATTTTGGGATGTTATACATATGAAAATAAAACCTGAAATCATGAATAAAATCCTCTCATATTTCCTCATGATAGATATTAAACCATAATAAACTATCATCACTCATATAAAACACTAATGAATGGTATTCCCACTCATTATTATTATTAAAGGGTTTTTGTTTGGGAAATTCCTTTTAATGTGACCTAGTTATTTGAGATCATTTAATTGAATCACTATATTCAAAAAAAATACTTGATTATTATGCTTTGATTATTATCATACATTTTATTATTTTTTAAGTATTACCCCCAATATTAAGGCTCTCACCCTCAATCATAATGTTATTTTATATTTCCAAATTTCTAGAAATTAAATCTTATTTGACTTATTCAAGGGTAAGATACTTCTTCCCATAAATTATGGAATCTCTTGATATGTTTTATGAACTTTTTACCCATGATAAAATATTATTGATTGATCCTCATAATTAATTTTATCATTGATTTTTACTTTTTGATCCAATATTTTTTTCAAAGTCATTTATGTGAGCTTATATAATAATTCTGGATCACATTTAAAAAATATATAATTTAATTTTTTATAAAACCTATCAATTAATGTCTTATTCATGTAAATATGTTTAAATATAATAAAAATAGAGGTATAGATATGTTAAAAATATACATCACATAATTCTTTATCACCTAAATATAGAATAAATAAAATTTAGAATTTATAAAGATTATCATAAGGAAAATAAAGATTAGAAATAATACACTTTCCATCAGTGATCGGTGATGTAATTTTCTTTAGGAAAACTGTTATGGCACCTTCTCACTAATGTTACCCCATTTGGGATGGTAAGAGATAAAGGAATATAAATAGAAACCTAATCCCACCTAAAATTGTCTACGGGTTTATGACTAGCACTTAGGGTATATCAGTTACACACATGAGAGAAATTTCCCTTTATAAGATCAAGGAGTAAGAGATAATAAGTATAAACTGTTAACCAACACCATACATAAACTATAATAAATCTAAATAAATGTAATTTCATACATAAATTGAAAGGAAAATTAAAATTACCATAATTCATACTAAGAAATGAAAATGAACTCTAGAAAATTCTTACAACTACTCAAAAACTCCTTTGATATATTAATATATAGCTCGATCACAAACATATTCCTCGTGACTTGAAAATAGTTTATATATGTGTAGGGAGAACAAAATATGTATACTAAGTTGGATTCTTTCTAAACCCTCTAGTGAAAATTTTGAATGTAGCATACTAAATCTCGGTGAATAAATAAAAGAAATTAACTCATTACCAAAATAGGTAGTGGTAGTTTCTCATCCTCACCATGATCTCTCACAAAATAACACATAATAGTAAACCATTATATATCATAAGAATATAAATATATATATATACGTACCCCACTTTCACTTCCCTATTGGTCTATCTCTCTCATTCCCCAATGGTAATGTCCAAGGCTTATCCCTCCTATCATTCATCCTTAACCCCATGAAATAGTATCACTACCATTACTACATCATATATGACCTAAAATATCATCTTCATTACCATATCAACATAGTAACCAAGTGTATACCCAAAATCCTCTACTGCCTATGAATATGCATTATACCTCAATCCATTATATCCTATGCAAGTACTCCCATGGGAATCCAAAACCAGAAAATCCTAATATCAATATGTACTATACCACAATCCATTACAGCCCCTCCATAAATGTATAGTAAAATGTTGATCCATCATATCTCTATTAGTAACACACCGTATACTATAGGTTATTATATATTTGGATATTCCTACTCATTTACGTCTTGAGGGAGAGTGGGGGAGATAGAGAAGTCATTCATCTGTTCCCTTGACATCCTAGATGTTAGAGAAAACTCCCCAATAAACCATTGTGTGTTAGTTTACCTACCAACATGGGTGGGGTATCATATGAAATTGGAAAATATAGAATTATATCATGCAAAACCATACTAAAGAAAAATTACTTATCCTTAGATTCATATTCCACTATTGAGACAGTAGATCTATGGCTACCACTGTTAAGTTCTTGATATCAAACAATACCACAAGAAACAAGTTTATTATTAAGTAATTAATTAACCATAAATTAATTCACACCATCATTTTGAAATATTAAAATTTTAATCTTCTTAATCAAAGTTCTGAAGGGACTATTATTCTCAAGATTATATTTTCAAGTATATCATTATTATTTTTGAACATCATGAACCAAACCCATTAATTTATTAGTACAACTACAATTTAATGAATCATCCAAGTACTCTAGGTCATAGCATAAGCTACCTTTTAAAAAATATCATAGTTCATAGCAAAAAATTGTTTCAAGAAGTTGTATTTTGATCAAGTAAACATCATCTGATCATCAAGCCATCAAGAAATAATTATAAAAGTGTTGAGAAAAATTAATCATTTAGAGATAAATCCGTGATATGAACTCATCTTTTCTATGCAGTGTCCCACACCATTTCACATAGTATAAAATTTTTATAACCTAATAATTATTGACCATTTCTACAGCCTAGGATCCCAACCCATCACTCATCAAGGTTTCATACCACAATAATTTCATTATGAAAACAAGAAAGGATCTAAAAACCTAGTGCACACATACATTTCAAATGTATTTTCAATACATGGATAAAGGAACTAAGGACATGTAATTGAGTCATTCAAGCCTCCCATAATAAAGAATTGTCTCACCCATGTTTATTAATGAACAACCATTTTTAATTCCAATTTGAGCTAACCATTTTATTATGTATTGGTTTTCCACACAAGTATACCTAAGGGATTTATCTAATGATACAAATAATTTAAATAATCATTTCTTATAATAAAAAATATGATTATTAATTGAAAAACATCTCATGCATCTTCCATTAATAATCATCATTTGGATTTACATTTTAATCCTTTTAAAATAAATAACCTTATTATACAAATAAAAATAAAAAACACTACCAAACATATATCACTCTATCTTAGTAATCAAGATAGGTATCAGAAAAATAAAAAAACCAAAATTTATATCATCAACAAAATTATTTATTTAATTTCCCTTCACTAAATATTAATTTTCTTGAATATATGATAATTCTCATTTTAAATCATTAATTTTAAAAAAGTTAAAAAATTATCATTATATTATAAAAATAATATTAAAATATATCATCTGATAAAAACTTTGTTATTTTAAATTTATAAACATAATGAAACTTAAAAAATTAAGCTAGAACATGTGAATCAAGTTCTAATTCAATTCTTTAATTAATGATAACAACATTATTACATGGAATGAAATTAATTCCTACAAATAAATTAATCAAAATCATGAAACTATTATTATATTTATAATTTTCTTGATTGTAATTAATATCTCAACATTCGATACCATTTATGGATTAATATATTATTATGGTCAATAAAATACATTTAAAAAAGTATTTGGATTTTGATTAATTTACACATTAAAATTAAATAAAATTACAAATAATAGATCCCCTTTATTTAATATAAGTTTAAAGTTCTCTAAGACAAAGCATATAAAAATGGAAGAAATACCACTAAAAGAAGCACTACCAAAACTGAAAGAAATTCCAAAAAAAGGAATAGAAACCACCATCAATACTAGATCCAAACCAAAACCCAAAATAAAAAATCATCCTAAACAAAATTTCTAAAAACAATTATAATATGGGAATGAGAAAGAAGGGAGAAGATGGAACATACATAGATCAACCAATACAAGGGGTTTGACTCTTTATGTTATGGTTATAGGGTGATGATAGGTGTACAGGTCAGTTAGGGTTTAATAAAATGAATGAAAATTTGATCCAATGGAACTCAGGCATTCCATTTATAGAGGAATCGAAAAATCCTTCACCATGATGTGGTGAACTCCCAAAATACTAGTGGTGCCTTTGGTCAAAGTATTATTTATTTTTTAAGGTGTTTAATACCCATAGATTACACTCTTTTAAAACTATCATAAAACTATTTTGAATTCCACCATAGACTCCACTACAGACTGTTATAGAATCCGGATATGTTTTAACCAACCTATGTCCATGACTACAGTATTGAAAGCTCTAAACTTCCCGGTTTCGAAAGTGTGACTCATAAAGAACTAAAATCATCTTTCCATCTTAAAAATTATCTCCTAATACTTTTTCCTCAACATATTTTATCACGGGTTCAACCACAATGACAAACCCCTTGAAAAAAATTTATAAATTCTATTTCACTCACTTTGGTTCCCTCTAGCACAAAGAAGTATTAACCACAACCAAAATTTATGTACCCAATACCAAAATATCATTAATCACACTCAATAATTCTAGTATCATTAAAATGGAATGAATCATGCCCACTACCATGGCATAATGACCCACAAAAACACCAAAAATTGTTTTGAATCAATATGAATCCTATTAACTCCATCATGATACCTCTGAGTCCTATAAAAATGAAAATTGAAGGACATTAAATTTTTTTTGACATTACAATAACCCAAAAAAATCATCAAGACTCTATTTTACTAATAGAGTGTGGAAAATTATACACTAAATATTAAATTTAGTTTATAAATAAAAATTATAGATTTCAATTTGAATAGAACCCATGCATCCTAGATGTGAGGCTTTGGTAGATTTTTTTTTGTTAAGTAAAGTTGAATATACAAAACCATACTGTATAGAGAAAGATATAGAATTAATTTATTCCTGTGAATTTGAGATCAAAAACTAGAAAATTGAAATACAATAGTTGTAATTAATCAAATATAAACAAATATAATTAAATATTTGATTAAAGAAACCTAGATTAGAAAATAAAATCAATTAATGATTATATAAACTAGTGATACTTGGAGAATCCTGTTTCTTGGAGGAATTGTTAAAGAACTACTGAATATTTTATTTTTTATCAACCACATAATTGGAGAGTTTTTCAAGAAATTTATATTGTTTGAAAAAATTTTCAAGTGTTTAAAAGTGGTTATTTAATTAACTGAATAATTCAATGATTTTAGAGTTGAGGGATTAAATTTGGTTAAATAATGAGATTTGTGTGAGTGTTATCCAGTGCAGTTAAGTGGAAAATGGAGAAGTATTGTATATGTAAAACATTAATCATATGATACATAAGTATCATGAAATAATACATATAGATGAATTCTATTCTATGTAATGATCATTCCTTTGTGTTAACAGTATTTTTGAATGTGTATAAGGATGATGTATTGAGTTATGTAATCATAAACTCCCCTTGTGTAAATATCATATATTGGTTAAAATCATGATCTATGAACTATTTAACCATTATACTACTTAATAATGATTAATTTTAAGTCCTTATGTATAACTCCATATCTACATAAACATTATGTGATCTATTTTGGGATCATATCAGTGGAACAAAAGGATAAATGCATAAGAAAATTTTGAAATTCTACAAAATGAAAAACTAAATTTATAGAATGTTTTCTATTGAAAAAATATCATATTATTAAAAATATATTTTCCAAAGGTAAATATATCAAAATTAAATTTTTATTTGATATTTTTTTAAAAAAACATTGATTCTCATTCCAGGGAGAAAAAGATCAACCAAGAGAATAATTAGATGATAAGTACTCAATATGAAATTAATTCTGTTTCAAAAATAATGTAGATGTTAAGTTAATGATTAATTTCTATTAAAAAAATCCTTAAATAACATGAAATGCCTATAGTGATTCAAGATAATTTTATTTTAAGGTATATGTTATTTTGATGTTAAATTTGAAATGGTACTTGAGCCAAGAGATATCCTTTATGCCACGAGTGCAGGCCTTCTAAGTCCTTGAGCATAAATAAGTGAAAAGTGATTTTTATTGAGTTTTATTAAGATCTAATGAGTTTCATTCTGGTTTATTTTTATTGATAATTTTAAATTTAATGATTTTTAAAGGTTATGAACTAGATTATATTTTTGTAATATTTGATAAGATTATGAGAAATAGTCCCTTATGAAGGAGTGGGTGAGAAATACATGAAAAATCTTAGTGGGCCAAAAAAGGCTATTTTCTTATTACACTTTTGTATAGAAGTATAAAAACTAAAGTACATTTTTTTATTTTTTATGTTGATTTTGATGGGTGTTTTTTAGTACTATCAGTTAGAGAGTGTTTTTAGTTTACTGAGGCTATTGAAAATTAGAAGCATAAAGATTGTAAAATATTATTACATAAAACAATTTTAAATATGAAAATAAAATAAGTTTTATATGATAAATAAAATGTATGACATAATCTTAGGTTATTTGTGACTAAAATTATTTCTTTATCCCAGCATACTATGTTGGGTCAAGAAGGAGAGGAAGAACCAGTACCTTAAAGGGTTTTTTTACTGTTAGTTAAGTAGACTGGGATCTTCGAGGTTTATTCACTGGGTATATTCTAAAAAGAGTAATTTTAAAGGGGGTGATTTTTATGTTCTATATTTTTTCTTGATTTATCTAGTAGGAGGTTCTATTCTCTTTTTCAAAATGAGACTTCATTTGAAATATAAACTCTTTAATCTAGTTTTGATTATATTTCTCATTGTAACTATCATGAAACGGTGAAACTTTTTGGAGTAGTGTGTATGTTGGGAAGCATATATCTAAGGATAATAACAAACCAAACTACTCATATTGATAAAAATATTTTGTTGTAAAAATATATATCACTGGATAATAACATGATATAATAAGGAGTATGATGTAATGCCTCAGTTCTAGCAACCCTAATCACATCCAAACATGGTCGCTAAAACACCTCAACCACACCTCATCATAAGCCAGAGGCTTCCTTCAAGTGGAAAGGGCATAATATAGTCATAAGGAGACTATTTACTTTAATAATAAGAATAAAATAGACTATGTGATGGGGTAAACCATAATAGGGTAGAATTTTAAAAGGAATAAAATAATTAATTAAAATAGTACACTGGATAGTACTACTCACATACCGTCCTATTGAATCCTAGACCTCCATGATATTCTAGACCAATTATGGGTGTCTATATCTAGTAGAAATATTTTTCTTAAGAAAAAATTGGATTTTTAATCATGTACAACTAAACCCATTCTATACACATGGATAGGGGTTAGTCCAATGAATCGTTATTTATTCCCAATGCCTCAACCAAACATAGTTTAATTATAATCATGTGGGTGTAAATCAAATTCACATATAGATTCCATCCATGTCTATAAAACACACCCACTCAGAAATATAACACATAATGCACATAAAATAAAAAAAATTCCAAGTAATTATGTTCTAACTAGGCCACCATGACATCTGAACCTACTTGCTTCTCCTTTATGCTGGTAGGAAGATGTCACCTCGTACCATAACCATATACAATACATACTTTGGAGCCATGTAGAAATATTATCTTCATGTACCACAACCAAACCCATACCTGAAGATGTTGGGTAGGGTTTTAACCAAATAATATCCATCTTGAACTAGAAAACTCAAGGTGTTGCATAACCCGAACCTTGACCCACTACCCAAAGGGACATGGAATAGTCATATATACATGGTCCACAACCCATCCATTATTACTAAAGAGATGTCCATCATTTATGTGTCATGTCAATACATTCCCTATCACACAATAAGTGATTAGTCATGCTTTATCATTAAAGGATAAATCCCCTTCTGTAACAACTAACCTATCAATCAATGTATGGACAAATATTTTCTAGAACAATAACCCAAGACACATCTTGAATGGTCCTCAACCCAATAACTCAATGAAGAAAGGAATGGTCATCCCATAAACCCACCCTCACATATTATGGGTAGATTCATCAATAACACTATCCCATCCCTACATGAGGAGGACACATCAGTTTCACGTAAGAAACAAAAAATAGGGCACACATATCATCTCATATATCACCATCTAACCAATAGGACACTAGTCCCTTAGGATATAGTCTCATATCTTAAACAGATTTGAGACCCACATCAACACTGTAAGGGGTTCATCGCATTAATCTGGACAAACCATCACTTTTACAACATAACCAAGTTTCTCACAGGGATACGCACATAATGTGCATCATCATGAATAAAAGAAATTATCATAGGGCACCCAAAAAATAAATGAATTATCATGAAATATAAGTTACAAACAATTAGAAAACATCCAAGAAGCACTGTGAGAATATATGATTTATAAAAATCCTAGCATTTTCCATACATGATCAAAAAAACTGAAACAGGTTTACTCATTCCTTTATGGGTTCCTTAGAAAAAAAATTCTAACCCTCTTTTAAAATAATTTCAAAATACATCACATTATACTATACTGTTGTCATATCCTTATCTCATTTTCATAAGGTTCCAAGACACCTTTTAATATTCTATTTCAAAGCACTTTTTCAAATGAACAGTTTTCTATGAAGTTAAATTTTCACCAAAAACCTATTTCAAAAACGTATTTTACAAAGGAACCATTTCCTATTTGAAAAAATTATCACCACCATTCAATCCAAAAGGAGTTTTATCAACACGCGTTCGACCATAAATCCACCATTGATCTATTTATAAATATATATACTATATATTATGACTACTAGTCTGACATGAGTTATCCCAACCCTATGGGTCATATAATATAAGGAAAAGTGTGAAAAAATTTAAACTAATGAAGGAACACAAACATAAAATAACAAATTACATAGTATACATATTATGTTCAAGTCCCCCTACTAGGACTAGCATTATGATAGATCCATCCAAGCCTATACCAACCTCTAGAGATCCCTCCACCACAAGGTAGTCTAATAGGGTCACAATCACGAGAAACTAGGTGTGATCCACTACAGATGAACCCTTGACCCTAGTTACCACAAAATACTCAAATATTTAACCTGAATTAAAGACCAAATTTACCCAAATTTATCCAAAACAATAAGTAAACCCATATAGAAATATACCCCATGTTAAATAAAAAATGAAGGCTTGTTTATGGAATATCATGATATCATCTACAAACAATATAAAAAATCCCAATCATGTGTGATGATTTCTCTATACTATAGAAATATCATTTCTCCTAAAACCTAAATGAGAAAATCAAAATAAGTGAAAAAAAGAGGAAGAATACTTTAGGTTAGGGATAAGATTAAATTAAAAGAAGGGGTGAATCAATTTTGATAAAATAAAGTAGAGATATAGTTGTAAAATAAAAAATAAAATATATATATATATATATAATTGTATGACTTGTTGAATATGAAAAAAGTATTTAATAAAAGAAATTTTAATTAAACAATAAATTTGAACATCTTCATGATAATTTCGATACGATTTATAAAAGATAATAAATAACTAAATTAACTGATAATAGAAGGGGATTAAGTGTATTAAAATTATGTGATTTTTTTATTCTATGGGAATGTGAAATGTAGAAATATATAAAGTGGAGGGAAATTTTGATAGAGGGGTTTAACAATATCTCAATGTGGGACCTTATGTCTCCTCCACTAAGGTTTATAGGTCTATATATTTCACCCTATATTTAAATATATATCAACAACTAATTCATACCATAATTTTAAAAATAACAATAAAGAAACCAAACTCCCTCACTTTATTGGTTTTGATCACATATCCCTCATGTTGTGGTTGTGATCACTCTTTATAGAAGTGGTGGTGACAAGAGATATATTTTCATGGTAAAAATTGATTACAAAATCCACTCCCTTATCTCTTAATTGGAAGAATACAATTTTATAGGAAATATAAAGATAAAATGGTATAAAAGAACCCAAGATAAACATAACTGAAATTATATCTTTATTGGAATTCGATAGTATTGTAAAATATCTCTTGATTAATCATTGGCACATTAGAATTTCAAAATTTTGATCCCTTTTTAATATTTTTTCCTTTCAGGCCATCAAGGTCCTCTATTTACTACCTCTTAAGGATCTAGGAATATATGGAATGTACCTCAGGTCATTGAATCCAAATATTATTGAAATAAATAGATTTTTACCATAAAGGATAAAAGGATTAACTTCCTACTAAATTGTTTCCATAGAGTAAAAGAAGTTTCATGTTGTGAACATATTTATTCTAGAATCTCAAATATTCTCCAAAATTTATTCATGAAATTAATGAAGCCTCAAATCCTAAATAATATTTGCAAAACATTAAAATCATAAATACTCCCTACGAAAACAATTTGTGATGTGAACTAAAATTATATTTGATCTGTCACGATGTGAATATGTTTTCAAGGAATGAGATTGATAATCATGGCCTAAAAATCTTAAATCTTTCATATATGATATCAAATAAATGTGACTATCAACCACCCTATTGAAATTTTTATACACATAATTTCTTTTTGATCATGAAAAAACTATGATAAAGAGAGAGTTATAATAATCGCCTCCTCTTTGATATCACAAACACTTAATATAAAATGAAATATCAATTGTAAACCAAGATTGAATCAAGCATTCAAAGTAATTCATGATATTCATGTTAAATATTTTTCAAAAAAGATATTCAATATGATTAAAAATAAAATATACGAACATTCCATTATAATAAATAATCCCACTTTTGAGATAGTAAAAAATTTTATAAAATAAACCACTAAAATCTCCCCCTTATGGTTGTCAAAAAAAATTAAGGGAAAAATATTTGTTTTAAATAATGATATTAAAATTAAATTTTAAAAAGGATTTAAAAAAATAAAAAGAAAATGAAAAGATTAATTATCAATATTTTTAAAATAAAAAATCTAAAAATCTAAAAATAAATGAAAAAAGGAAAAATATAATTTATTTTGAAAAAAAATTAATAAAACGAGAAAAAATGAGATATTCAAAAAAAATAACTTCTCCCCTTTTAAAAAAATATAACATTTAAAAATAAATAATACATTTTTGTTGAAAAATATCAGTAATTAACGAGGTGGAATATCCAAGAGATATAAGATATAGAAGTTCAATCAGGAACGATAAGAGATATGAATAAATTTTAAACAAATGAATAATGTGTCTTGTATGATGAAAGTAGTTCCTTCTAAATGTCACTATATCAGGATCTCCCTCAATTAGTGTAATTAATGCGGAAAATAAAACTTCTCCACAAGATAGAGTGTGATTAATAATAATATTATAAAATATTTAAAGATATAACATTTAATGACATAAAAATAAATTCAAGAGTTAAATCTAAAATAATAATCCAAAAACAATTAATCCACCTTTTATTAAATAAATAAATTTCAATGATAAGGAAAATAGATTTATCATTTTCTAGAAAATAATATATTAATAAAGTCTAAAAAAATTATTCAAAAACATATTCCAATTAAAAACAAAGATGATTAAATTTTTTGAAAAAGGTGAACTCATATATTATAAAATATTTTAATATATGAGTCATGATATCATTTTAAAAAGATAAATTATGTAAGATTTTGAACCATTCCATAAGGTATGGCATTCATGCACATATTAAGAGATTTAAAAAAATAACCCAAATGATTTTATAATAAATCACATTATTTTTATTCATTCTAAAAATTATAATATTGTGTATAAACTATAAAAAAAATACAAATATAAAATATATAACATGTAAAAATAGGGAAAAATAATATCACAATTATATTTCTCCCCTATATAAAATAGTTATCACTAATAAAAAAATAAAAGACTAAAAAATGGATATGAAAAAAATTTAGTCTTGATTGATCTAATTGATAAGAATACACCATATGATATGTCATTGGGGATTAATGGAATAATCTGGAAAAAATTCAAATGTGAGTACCTATTGGTACCCATGTGAACTTGGTTCCATAAATGTTAGCTAATAAGCATTTAGATTCCAAAACGTACTTGGGCCCATAAATGTTATACCATAAGGATTTAGGAACACAAACTTGTCTAGTATGAGATTCTATATAAGAAATTCAAGAATGGAAATTGATACTTTTGGGAATACCATATGAAGATTTTTTTAATCACAATCCTAAATGAGATATCTAGTATTATGAAAATAATTATAGAATTTTTTTTTGAAAAATTCCTTTTACGAAATTAGTATTTTCAAAATAAATTGAATTATGAAAAAAAAAAACCGAAATGAATTTTTATAGGTCATTGAAAAACCAAAATCATATCAATATATTTATCACTATGGAGGAATTAACAGAGAGTATTTTTATTATCTTTGATCTAAGATTATAAATTCTTAATGTTTTTTTATTATAGTAGTTTCAAAACCACAACATATTTCTCATTATAAATTAGGTAATTTTCATTACAAATTTTATCATTTTTATTAAGATGTTTTTGGTATTTTCTATTGAGTTATTTTCTTTTTTAAATGAGTTAATCAAAAAAAATCAGGTTCATTTTTATCATCAATTAGTGGTTAATTATTTATTTTTTAGATGAGTAATAAAAAGGATAAGAATAAGATGCTAAAGAATAAACCTCATCACCTTCCTCTACATGATCCATGAGGAATTTATGAATTGAGTAACTTGAGGAAGTTAAGGAATTAGTGTTGATAGAGTCATAATTGGCACTCCAAGTTGATATTTTTATAGCCTTATTAACTTGTCTCTTCTTTCCCATATTCATTTTTATATGGGGAATTTCAGTCTAGTATGTCCCTTTTTATTTGATTAATAACATGTCACATTTGGTGCTTCATCTGGTTTTTTATTTTGTGAGAGTGAGATATTTTCTTCTTTATCATTAATTATTTCAATATATTATTCAAGAATTCAACCAAAGTTTCATTATCTAATGAATCATCACTATGTATCGATTTTAATGAATTTTTTATTTTAGAAACATTTTCTTGCTTAATTTTTTTTTATATTGACACTTCGTGGTTATCATATAGTTCACGATATATCTGATACATTCCTCAATTTTCATAGTATTTATTAATCTGTCTTCTTGTATAGTTATTTCTTTAGTTTACCATATCTTAGTAAAACAAAATTGATTTTCTTGACTAAAGTTTATATAAAAATAGCATCACCAAGATTCTTTCAAATATTCCATATATTATTAATGTTTTTTAACATTTTATTTATAGATTCTTTAATATGCATAATAAAACATTCAAAATATTTTCTATGCATATCAAGTCTAGTATATTTAACTTTATTTGTTCCTTCATGACAACTTAGAATAGTTTCTAAATTTTAGGAGAAATTTTTCATGTAGAAATTTGATTAAATTTATTTTTTTCTAAACCATAATGCATTATGTTCATATCATTACCATCTAGTTCAAAAGTAGATATATCATATGGATTCCATTTTCATTCTTTTTTAATAATAGGAATATAACCATTCACAAAAATCATCTATATGGGAGAACTAATAGATCTATGAGAGGTTTAAAAAAGTTTCTTCCAATAATTATAATTAATTTCACCAAATAAATTTTCATAACCCATTGAGTTTCATTTAGGACAACAATATATAATTAAATAATATTTCATTTCAAATATATCAAACTCTGAAATAAGTTAAGAATTGAAAATAATGATTTTTTAAAAAAAACACAAAATCAATGTTTTTGAAAGAAAATTAAAATCACCCCTCTAATTCCAAGTGCAGGATAAAGATAAGATATAATTTAAAGGGGGATTAATTTTCAAAATAAAAATTAAACACAGAGGTTTATGGAAACTAAAAAATATATAAAAGTTTAAACATAGTGGAATATTAAAGATTAATTAAATTGAAGAAGTTTTAATTAAGGAATAACATCGAACATGATTGAGATAATTTCAATATTATTTATAAAATATAAAAAGAAAAAAATTATACATGAAACATACCAGATTAAGCATATCAAAATTATGATATTTTTTGAATCGATATGAATATATAATACTAAATTAAATAAAGGAGAGGGAAATAGACTGAGTCAGTGAGAGAGATAGATATTTGATAAATGTGATTGGTAATAGCTTGGTGTGATCCCCTATATATACTCTCATTGGGATGATAGGTTCATATTTTTATCCCATGATTTAAATGGGTATCAATAAATAATTCCTATAATGATTTTTAGTGAAATTGATAAGAACCCAAGATCCCTCACTTTTCCAGTTGTGAACACTTTTCCCAAACTTTGTGGTTATGATCACCCTTTATAGTTTTCATGGTGATAAGATAGATATTTTATTAATGAAAATATTCTTCAAAAACACTCTCTTATCTCCTAATTAGAATAATATTATTTTATAGGATAGATATATGGAAATGGTAAAATAGATCCCAAGAGAATTATAATTGAAATTGTCTCCTGATAGAACATTGTGAGTGGTGGATAAGATATCTCGGTTCTCCATTGGAACATTCTAATTTCACTTTATTAAGACCATATTATGTAGTGTTCCTTAAAAACAGTAAATGTCCAATATTTTTATCCTCTAAAGGAGATAGAAACATTTTTTTAATCCATCAGGGATCATTGAAGATAAAGAAGATCGAAATAATGAGACTTTGACCATAAAATTTGAAGGGTTTGACTGCATGATTGACTACTTTCACAGCATGAATAATGATTCAAGGTGTAAATATTTTCACTCTTGAAACTCTAAAATAATCTTTTATTTATTCACAACATGAATGAATCCCCACAACCCAAATAACAGTTACATAATTACATCATCTTTACATATCCTCATGAAAACCATTTGTGATGTGAACAGAAATTCCCAGTGAACCTTCAGGGTGTGAATAAGGTTTCTCTATATGAGAGAGATAAAAATAGAGGGATAAACTCATGAATATTTCTAATATGATATCTAATAAAAGTATCTATCATCCACTCATTTGAAATAGTTAATAACATAAAAAAAATTTGATCGTGAAAACACTTTTATAGAGAGATAGTTACAAGAAAAATAAGGGATAAAAGAATAGGAAACAACCTTTAATAGGTATGAAAACCCATCAAAAATGATTCTACATCAAAGTTAAATGATATGGGAGAGGGAGGTTCATCCTCCCCGTATGTGAATGTCATTTTAGATAAGAAATCCATGGGGTTTCTATCTTAAAAACCCCTTGGATACTTAAAAGACATTTTCCTTCATGGGGAATATTGTGAAACATGTGTTTAAATCATGAATTTTTGGCCAGTAATCCCCTTCACCCCTCAACCACATTAAGGGATTACTATTACCCCCATGAATATTTTTTATGTAATGAATAACCCATTCACACTATGAGTTGCCTACAGATGCATTTTTTCAGCATCCTGACCACTCTAAATCTTTCCCAACATCCACCCAAACACCCAATATTCCATATGAATCTTTATGCCTCATCCAGAAACACATTTAAAGAATGTCTAAATAATTGGAACACCTGTATGAGTCTCGATTTCAAAAAATAACCCATCACCAAATGAAAATTTCAAATTCCCTTGGGGAATTAAAACCTATATAAATGGGGGTAATTAAAAACTCCAAACCATACACTTCTCATCCTGAAGAATTCATGATAGCTAACCACAGAAAAAACTTTACCTACCTCAATATTAAACCCAATGCTAATGATTTTTATTTCATCCTCAAACACCATATATGATTTTTTTGTCTAACTATTACATGGAGCTTGGACACAAAAAACTCCACTAAAACTTTTGGTAATATCCTCAAATTACATCACCTAATTCCTATGAGATGCTTTTAATGTGGTTCTTATCATATTGTATCTATTTTCACAATAAATCACCAATTTTTTTCTCCCCTAGATGAATTTTTCTAAAATTTCTCCACTTAGAATGTTGGTACAAAAATACATTACCTAGCCATTATGCCTAAACTCCAATGGGAAAAATAGAATCCCCTAAACATGATTACTTTTTCCAAGATACTTTTCCACATCAATCAAACACCCACATTGACACCCAACCCCAACTCTTGGTGTAATTCCTCAGTCGTTTCCTAAAATAAATACATCCAATTCCGTACTCCACCCCAAGCACTGACACATTCTCGATATAAGTCACCCTTAGATCATGTTAACTCCAGATCAAGGTCGATGCTAGAAAACCAACTCCAAACAATAATTATAAGTTCATCACCACACACAGACTCCATCCAACCCCACCAAAATCTCTAAATTTGGAATTCCCTATAGAACCAGGTCAATCAAATCCACTTTCACACTATCACATCTTACTTTCACAGATGAGTCTCCTCACATATATTTCTATATAATCATAATATAAAAACAAGATACACTACATTTATTTATAGCTACTTAATCATCTCTTCTATAAAACACATTACACATTCCAAAACTATACATTCCTTACATTTCATCACTTGATTTACCCCATGAATCATGTCATAAAATAGGGTTTCACCCACTAAATTAAGATATAAAACAAGGTTTTAACCACTAAATCAAGTTATGAAACATGGTTCACCCCCTGAACCATGTCACAAACTAGTATTCCCCCCATGAAAAATTTCATGAACCACTCCATCTCACACTTGGGTTCCAATCGAAAAATGTTGATCACCAAACACAAAGAGAGTGTTCAGCCACACTCATTGGTCCTAACATTTTAAAGTATTAACCAATAATCCTCCCAAGATTATAGTTCTCCCCACCATAATATTCGAATACCAAGGTTTAATTCTAACTAGTGGTTCTACCAAAAATATGAATTGCCTACTAAAAAATCATCAACAGCCCAAACCATGAAATTATAAAAATACACATCAAGGGGTTTAATCCTTAAATTTATAAAAATAAAATCCATATACTCAATCCCAAAATCAAACAGACACCCTTGTGAAGGAACCCATAACACCCTGAGAGGGGAGGGGTGAATCAAGGAGTCAATATTTTCTTTAAATTTGATGGATATTATTCCCACGTTGAGAGGAACCTGTTAAACCTATCTAATAAGAAAGATAAGTACACAAACAATAACATTAAAAGAGTCAACACAACGATTTTTACTTGGTTCACCACTAAGGGATAGTCCAAGGATCATATGCCGATAGTGTTTCAGTCATACCAAAATCCACTAAACTTCACTAGTTTTAGAGTAAAAAAATATAGATACATTTAATCTATGTTAGGAACACTTCCTTTACACTAGTTTAGGGATAACACACTATGTCCCTCGAGACACTTCCACTGACTCACCCTAGCTCACTACCTTGTGAGAAATCAAAAAATATTTTATGGATATTTATGTCCCTTTATCTTTATTAAATCGAACATCCTCAAATATAGATAGATGCTCTGTTGAAGTCCCACTTCTACCTATAGATGTAATCCACTTTTCCACGCATTGATAGTTCGTGAACTATTCCTCTAGAAACTGGCATGATTCCTCTGTGTACCACTTCCACATACCACCTCTGCATACCACCTCCATATACCACCTACACATATATCCTTTGAAAACCACATCTGCATACTACTTCCAATTCTCTATAATTCCTTCTTCTGCAAACGGATTATTCTCCACATACCAACTCTTCATTTATGAATTGTACTTTCTTCATGGATGAGTTCTCATTCCATGAACAACCTCTCATTCACAAACCATTTTCATTTATGGGCTATAGTTCCCCATAAATCATTTCTATATACTATCTCTATGGATCACTTCTCCTTTCACAGAATCCTCCCCGAAAAAGTCTTCTCCTTCACATGGTTGACTTCCCGCAAATCACTTTAGACTTCACCGAATTTCTCCAAAATTTCTAATAAAAAACAATGTACAGAAAGTTCGTATAAGTAGTATTGATATATTCAAATAGATCCAAATATCTTTCTAATTTTTTTATTAAACATTCGATGTGGTATAGTCTTCATCGTGGACTGATTCTCATACAAACCCATTCTCTCTTTACGGTTCCTATACTGCCTCCCTTTCTTTGTGGTGGATGATCTTTTTCATGAATGGAACCCTTCATGAACCCTAAAATCAATTTATTATTTCCCATAAAGAAGATCAAACCCACATACTACAATCCTTCTATGATCCATTTTCCTCCTATAAACTACAAGCCTTCTTGTAAACTGTTTTTCCTACGCGGTCTGCGTACTACACTTCATAGTCCACATAGAACTGCTATATAGAAATCACATTCAATGAAATCCCTTTTTTATTTAAAAACTATGCTTCACGGTCCACATATTGTTCACTAAATTTGGGAAATACTTCTTTTTCCAAAAACAAACTCCAGATTCTGAGGCCGAAAAATTTGGAATGCTGGCAAAGGACACCACCTTCAATATTGTTCTCAACTTGAACTGTATGATAAATTTCCTTGAAAACTCCCTGATCATACATGTGATGATTGTAAAAAAACACAATACATACTCAATTTTTATCAAATTAAATCCTTCTTTCCAACACCATGATCCATACAAAACGGTATCCCATAAAGCACTCACAACATACCCTATGAAAACACAAGTCAGTGACATTGTCCTCTCTTGGTCAACCGTCCAAGATCTGGTAAACCTGAATACATAGGGATTAGTTTATTGCCCGAAACCACCAAAACAAATACACACACATTCAAAAAAAAACTTATTTTCTAGTTTTAAAAAACCAAATCATAACTAGTGCAAAAAATGTTTAACACCTCAGCATTTTTCATGTCGGTTCTATATAACCGATGTGAAAAAGCCCAAAAAATTGGTTTATCATGTCCACTACTACAAATACCACTTTTATTAGCTCTAAAATGGACTTTAACAATGCTAGAAAAGTGTAGTTAATGCCGGTGTAGATAAAGGGGTGGTCCCCTTTATCAGCGCTCCAAAAAGCGCTAATAAATACCCCTTTTATTAGCACTGATAAAAGGGGTCTTTTATGGGTGCTAAAATGAAGCGCTGATAAAAGGGTCCTTTATTTGCTCTTTATTTTTAGCACTGATAAAATACCCCTTTTATCAGCGCTTGTTTTTAGTGCTGATAAAAGTTAAAAAAATATTTAAATTTTTGAAAAAAAATCCTAGCAATATCGGGGTGGCTTTTTACTATTCTTGATCCCCCCCTTTATCAGCACCTTCCTATACCTCCAGTGCCCCCACGAACCCCCCCCCCCCTCCACCCTTTATGAGTGTTATACCCTCCCATTTATCAGCGCTAGATCCCCCATTTTCCCCCATGCGTGTTCGCCCCTGCCTCCACTAGGTTCTGAACTCGAGACCTCCCCCCCTGCGCGCCTAACCCGTTACCACTCCTCTATTTTGATTTTTTTTCCATTTCAATATATCTCTCTCTATATATATATAGTTATATTTATTTTTATAGTAATATATATTTATATTAATATATATGTATCTAGTTATATTAATATATATATATATATAGTTATATTAATATATATATTTATAGTTATATTAATATATATATTTATAGTGATATTAATATATATATTTATATTTATATCAATATATATGTAGTTATATTAATATATATTTATATATATAGTTAGATTAATCTATAGGTATATAAATACTTATATATTGGTATTTTAAATAAAATGGATATTAGTTATTATTTAGATAAATATAATATATTTTATATGTAAATATATTTTATTATTTATATTTATAATTAAATTTTTATGTGTGAATATATAAAAAATATGTATATATTGTTAAATATTTGATTATAAATAGAAGTGCATTATAAAAAATGATAAAATTTCAAATATATAATATTAATATGAATGAAATACCTTGGAATAAATTTAGTCCCCACCAAAAAAAGCCAATAATACCCCCTTAAAAGAGGGTGAGAATCCACAAAATGTTAAAAAATCAGGGTATCCTGATTAAAAACTCAGTTTTGGAGGCCTTATGGTCCTTTTTTGGACTTGAAAAAATCTGGACTGAGGTACCCCTTAGTCATAAGGGTGTAGAGCTCGTCGCAGGATTCGATTTGATATGTGGTAGAGCTCAAACGGACACCCAGATCAAAATTTATGTCCGTTTGAAGTTTGAGTTGCGTTTTCAACATATTTTGGATCTTTTTTAAATTTGTTTTATTTTTTCAGTCTTCAAATTGTTATTAAATGACTATTAATCGATAATAACTATAAAATTATTAATTAAAGAAATTAATTTTTTTATAATCCATTTTCCCTAAATATCTTATATATTAAGTGTAACTATATATTTATACTTATCTAAAATATATTTAAAATTATATTTAAAAATATATATATTATATTTATATCAATATAACTATATCTATATATTTAAATATTATTATATTTTTTTAATGATTTTTTTGAAGTAGACACTTTATCAGTGCTTTTAAAAAAAGTGCTGATAAAGACCTCCTTTATCAGCACTACTAAAAAAGCACTAATAAAGGGGTACCCTTTAACAGCGCTAAAAAAAGCGCTCTTAAAGGGGGTACCTTTATCTACGCTAAAAAAAGCGCTGATAAAGGGGTACTTTTATAAGCTCTTTTTTTAGTGCTGATAAAGGTACCCCACATTATCAGCGCTTTTTCATTAGAGCTGATAAATGGTGGCACTGGCCTTGCCCTGTTTTG
Organism: Viscum album; assembly: GCA_963277665.1. Lineage (NCBI taxonomy): Eukaryota > Viridiplantae > Streptophyta > Magnoliopsida > Santalales > Viscaceae > Viscum > Viscum album. The sequence goes on from OY728135.1 coordinate 1,204,932,249, forward strand.
TGGTTGTGGTCGGTTATAAAATAGCTGACATGATAGAATAATTTATACGTCATTTATTAAATAAAGGATGTTATAAACATAAAAAACAGTTTATCATGTCGGTTATCGAATAACTAACATGATAAAGATTTTATATGATTACTCGTGCCCCGTATTTTGACATTCTATTTTCTTCGATCGGGTGTCCTACCACTCGTATCTCTCACGTCGAAAACATAGAAAGAATTCTTCAAAGTATTTCCCTTAAACCTTGATTTTCCAAAATCATTCCTCATGTTTATTATCACTAGATCTATCAGGTTGGATCGTAACACTAAAGTTAGCCTCAGATGCCTCGATTTCATTTTTTATTCTTCGTGATGGCCTAAACTTATTTTTTGAGATGTTGTTTTTCTATCTGTGTTCTTCCTATCATGGTAAGTGTCATAGTGTTCTTTTATACCATGATAAATTCTTTTCTCTTAAAATAAACCATGGAAGTGATACCATGAATATTTACAATTTTTGAGTGTTCTATCATGTGGGTGTGTGTGTACTTTCATTTGTGTGGGGGTGGGGGTGTTTAGGAGGGTTGGGGGTTATCCAAGTGGGTTGGGGGATGTCCACGTGGGTGGGTGTCAAGGGGTATCCAAGGGGGTGGGAGTGGTGTCCAAGGGAGTGGGAGTGGTTTCCAGGGGGTGACGGGGCTGTCCAAGGGGGTGGTGGTGTCCATGGGGTGTCCATGGGGTGTCCAAGGGGGTAGGGGTGGTGTCTAGGGGGTGAGGGGGATTTCCAAGGGGGTAGGGGGTTTCCATAGGGTGGGGGTGGTGTTGAGGTGGGTGAGGGGGATTTCCAAGGGGGCAGGGGGTGTCTTGATGGTGGGGGTTTTCTGGGGTGTGTGGGTTGTCTAGGGGGGTTGGGGGTTGTCCACAGGGTGGGGTGTCTAGGGGGTTGGGGATGTCTGGGGGTGGGGGGTTATCCAGGGGGTGGAAGTGTCTAGGGGTAGGGGTTGTCCAAGGGGGGTGGGGTAGTCCAGGGGGAGTCCAAGGGAGTGGGGTGGTGTCTAGGGGGTGAGGGGGTTGTCCAAGGGGGTGGGGTTTCCATTGGGGTGGGGTGGCGGTCCATGGGGGTGGGTTTGTCAAGGGGGAGGGATGGATGTCCAGGGGGTGGGGGTTGTCTAGGGGTGTCCATGGGGGGTGGGGGTGGTGTCCAGGGGGTGAGGGTGTTTTCCAAGGGGGTGGGGGTGTCCAGGTGAGGGGGTGGTTTCCAAGGGTGAGGGGGTTGTCCAAGGGGGTAAGGAGTGTCTAGGGGGTGGGGGCGTCCAGGGGTGGGGGAAGTCCAGGGGGTGGGGTGTCTAGGGGGTGGGAGGGTGTCCAGGATGGTGGGGGTTGTCCATGAGATTGGGGGAAGTCCATGGGTATGTGGGTGTCTAGGGGGTGGGTCTGTCCAAGGGGGTAGGGGTTAGACAACCCCTCATCCCCTAGACACCCCCCCCCCCACCCCCTGGACACCCCTACCCCCTTAGACAGCCCCCTCACCCCCTGGACACCATCCCCACCCCTTGGACACCCCCTAGACACCCCCACCCCCTTGGACTCCCCCCCCCCCCCAGACACCACCCCCCTGGACACCCCCTACCCCCTCGGATAGCTCCCTCATCCCCTTGGACCCCCACCCCCATGGACACCCCCACCCCCTTGGACCCCCCCCCCCCACACCCACACCCCCTAGACACCCCCACTCCCATGGACACCCCTCCACCCCTAGACACCCCCACCCCATGGACACCCACCCCCACCCCACCCCCCTAGACAGCCCCGACCCCTTGGACAGCCCCACCCCCTAGACACCCCCACCCCCATGAATAGCCCCCCACCCCCTGGACAACCCCCACCCCCAGTTGTAATAGATTATATACAAGAGAGTGTATGCTAACAGTTATTGAACCATTGGTATACATATATCCCAACGGTTTCCATGAAACCATTGGAATATATTATATGGTGGACAACATGTATTCCAACGGTTCTTAAATAGTTTGTAAATATATATATCCCAACGGTTTAACTGAAAAAGTTGGCATATATTAACATCAGGCTTTCTATACCAACAGTTCCTATAGAACCATTGGTATAGGTCATTGCAATGTCCATCATGCCAACTGTGTGTGAACCGTAGGGATATTCTATCCCAATGGTTTCAGGGGCTATCCTAATGGTTTCAAATCAATTGGATGGGTGTAATTTTTAGTACTAAATGTATAAATATTTTAATAATTATACTTCATATTTCTTGTTTACGGAAGGGTGAATTTGCTATCTAGTTTCACAAGGATGTATTCTTTGTGTACCTTAAGAATAAAGGATCCAATATGAATTTAATATTATTATATCACACTATATTTTCTTTTTAAAATCATTTTCATGCCTATCTTTTTCAAATATTCGTATATTTGTTTTATATTTCAAAATTGCTTTACATTCAAATTATGATATTTTTCATATAAATATAAAATTGTATTATCTTATCAAGTTGTATAATTTTGATATTTTTTATAGGTAATAATGAGTTGAAGTTGGATTATGGCACATCAAATGAGTAATGAAAATGAAGAAGGTGTTGATGCCTTTTTGGAATTTTCTAAATGAAATTTTCCAAGCAACAACATTGTTTTCTGTCTATTCTTGAAATGTTTGAATATGAAGAAGTTGAAAAGTAGAAAGATAAAACATCATCTAATTTTTCATGGTTTTAATCCTAGTTACAACCCTTGGATTTGTCAAGGTGAAACTGCACAAAATTTCAGATTTACTGATGATGATTATTTACTAGATAGTAACTCTAATTGAATTGAAGAAATGATTCGTGATATTTTAGCTTAACAAATTGAGATATAACCGATAGTTGCACGTCTATATGGTGATGCAAAGAACCCATTGTATCCTGGTTGTACGGAATTTACAGCTTTTTTGTCAGTGTTAAGATTGATTAATCTGAAGGAAAAACATGGATGAAGTGACATAAGTTTTACAAAGCTACTACAATTTTTGAAAGACATTCTTCTAAAATACAACAAACTTCCAGATTCACATTATAAGGCCAAGAAAATATTATTCCCAATGGGATTGGGATACAAAAAAAAACATGAATGTCCAAATAACATTAAGATATATTGGAAGGAATATGAATTATTTTCAGAGTGTCCTAAATGTGAGACATCATGGTATAAGTTGAAATAAAAATCACAGGATGATGTAGAGATTATAGAGATCCCTACCAAGTTATTTTGGTATCTTCCTATAATTCATCATTTGAAACGTTTATTTACTAATTCACATGATGAAAAAAGGTTAAGATAGCATGTTGATGAGTAGATATGTGATGGAAAAATACGTCATCCAGCTGATTGTCCACAATGGAAGAAAATTTATCAGCAGTATCCTACATTTGGAAATGAAATTGGAAATATCATACTTGGGTTGTGCACAAATGGAATTAATCCATACCGAACCCTCAATAGCCCATATAGTTCATGGAATGTTTTATTGGTAATTTGAAACCTCTCTCCTGAAGTTTGTATAAAGCGCAAATATGTCATGTTGAGTATAATGATCTCTGGTCCGAAGCAACCCAGAAATGATATTGATGCGTTCTTGACACCATAGATTTATGATTTGAAACTGTTATGGGAGGATGGTATTAGGGTGTATGATTCTTATAAAATGGAATATTTTCAACTGTATATTGTTCTTATGTTCACTATAAATGACTTCTCGACATATATAAATTTTTCCGGATATAGTGTTAAGGGTCATAAATCATGTCCAATTTGCGAACAACAGACTCCATATTATCAATTGCATCATGGGAGGAAAATAATATACAGGTTTCATTGAAAGTTTTTTCCTATAGATCACTCTTATAGAAGAATAAAAAAGGCATTAAATAGCTCACAATAATTTAATATTGCTCCAAAACCTTTATCCCCTGATGTGTATTTTGAGAGGGCGCAAAACCTTAATGTGGCATTGTGAAAGACACATAAATATGGTATTGATATACATATTTAGAAGAAAACGTCAATATATTTTGAGCTACAATATTAGAGATATCATTTAGTGAAAAATAATATTGATTTCATGGATGTAGAAAATAATATATGTGATACTTTGATTGGAACATAGTTATATATTAAAGGAAAGACTAAAGATGGGCTGAATGAAAGTTAAAACTTACTAGAAATGGGAATACTTTTGTAGTAAGCTCCCACTCTTAATGGAAGATGAAAATTTATTCCATCGTCTTTTTATACATTATCAAAGAGGGATAAAATTAGTTTTTTTCAGTGACTTCATGATATCAAAGTGCATCAAGGTTATTCATCAAATTTTAAAAAAAATTGTCTCTTTGAAGGATTTGAAGTTGGTAGGTATGAAATCTCATGATTGTCACATCATGATGCAACAACTTATACTAGTTTCATTGTGTGGAATATTTCCCATCAATGTCAGAAAGACTATAATGAAGTTGTGTTATTTTTTCAATTCAATTTGTAATAAAGTGATTTGTGTGAATTCTTTGACCATTTTGGAAAAGGATGCAGTTTTTATACTTTTTCAATTGGAAATGTATTTTCCGCCATTTTTTAGATATAATGGTGTATTTAATGGTTCATGTGGTTAGAGAAATAAATCTTTGTGTACCTATATATCCTCGTTAGATGTTTTCTTTTGAAAGGTATATGAAAATATTGAAGTGGTATGTTAAGAATCTATATCGACATGAAGCCTCCATTATTGAAAAGTATATTTCTGAGGAGGTTGCGGAGTTTTGTAAAAGATACTTAGCTATGGAGGAGCACATAGTTTTGCCTCTATCTCGCAATGAACAGGTTAATAATGGGGAAACGAGGATTTTTGGCTTGAAAGTCAAATAGTTTTCAGTAGAACAGATGAAGAAGTTATAATTATACATCTTAAATAACATATCTAATGCTCAAATGTATATCACATTGCATATTAATGAGTTGAAACAATGTCATACAAAGAAGAAAGAAATGTGGATTTTGGATGGGCACAAAAAACATTTTTTCCATGGTTTAAAAATACCTTGCTTAGTAGATCAAGTTTATCAGAGACATTCGGATGGTTAGTGGGTGGTCCAAGTTTAAATATGATTACATGGTCCAGGTATGACATTAATGGCTATACATTTCATACGAAATCTCAGGATAATAGAAGTACAGTTCAGAATAGTTGTGTATTGGGTTTTGTAGAAGTAATTTGTTTTTCATGTTCTAAAGACAAAAACCCAATTTTTTCATCAAGTGCATATTATGGATTCATTGAAGAAATATGTGAGGTTGATTTCTTTAAAATTAATGATCCTATTTTTAACAATAAATGGTTTATCAGTATCAACAGTTTCAGACACAATGAATATGGAATGGAAGTTGTTAATATAAATAGATCAGAAGACACAACATATTCTTTTATAACGGCAACACTTGTAAAATAAATTTTTTATGTATTTAATCAATAAAATATGCAGTGATATATTATTTTACAAGGGAAAAAATATGTTGGTGAGGATCAACTTGATGAAGATGTTTATTTATGTGATATACCTACTTCTATGGAAAGATTAGAAAAAAATAATAACGATCTTGTTAAAGAAAAGTTTTATGCCATAAGGAATGATCATGATGAAGGAATTTGGGAAAACAATCCATTGGTACATTCCTAATATTCCAGGTATCATATGTTTATTTGTTGTTTAAATTTATTATTTTCATACAATTTTATAAATCTTTGTTTATTTTAATTTTGTTTAGTTTAGTTTATCATGTATACCGTTACGTAACTTATATATAGTTTTATTTTTTTTGAATGACAATTACTTTAAAATTTTTACCATGTTTACCATGTTTACCATGTTTACCATGTTTACCATGTTTACCATGTTTACCATGTTTACCATGTTTACCTTTTTTAATATAGTTTCTGATAGTTTAACTTTACGTAACTTATATATTTATAGATTTTGTTGAATGAAAATTACACTACCATGTTTTCCATGTTTACCATTATTACCATTTTTTAACATGATTACCATCTTTACCATGTTTACCATAGTTTACCATATTTTACATTTACGTAACTTATATATTTATTGATTTTTTTAATTAAAATTACACTACCATGTTTACCATGTTTACCATATTTTCCATTGTTTAACATGATTACCATATTTACTATGTTTACTATTACACAACTTATTTCAGTTTTCCATTTATTGTTTACATTATTATTGTAATATTTTAATTTGTTTATTTGTGAACTAATGTTTTCTTTTTTGATTTGAAGGATAATGAAATATCAATTAGTTTATCAACCACATGATTCTGGATATGAGCATCATGATTATACCTCTGGGGAGGAACATTCACATGCTCCTCTTTATGTTCCCCAATCTTCCTCATGTGCTCCCATAATGACAAATAAGAGTTCAGGAGTTTGTAAAGCCGGATGCACACATTTACCAAAATTATCACTCGCCCATATCCTAGACCAGATAATACACATAGAGTTTGATGATGATGATATTCCTATAGGTAAAAATGATAAATATTTTAAGAGTTTTGTATCAACTTAGGGTAAAAGCAAAGTGAGAATTTTGTATGATGATTAGAGAAGTGTGGACAAAGCAATAATATCTCAGTTTTGGGAGATGATTTTGGTAAGATCTTTTTCTATGGTATGACTAATATTTAAATGTTTTTATTATATTATGTTTTAAATATTTTTTATCAAACAACATTTGATATTCCTGACACTAGAGGAGTAATGAGGAAATGTTTATCGATGCCTGTAAGGATATGGAGGGATTTCAAATCAACCGTCACATCGGATTTCATTTTTTGTCATAGGAATCACAAAAATCCATGTCATATATATCCTTTCATAGATGAAGACACATGGAGAAATTTTGTTGAAAGAATAAGAAAAGATTCATTTTTGGTAAGGGGAATGTAAACTTTTATAAGAATTCTTATATAAATGATCTTATTAATGTTTTGTTAATGATTTCTTATTCTTAATTTACAGAAAATAAGGACATCTCATCAGGAGATCCAATCTAAAAATATATACCCTAATAGTTTATCTTGGGGAGGGTATACATTATTGGAAGAACAAATGATGGCATAAAAATTACAAAAAATAGAGAGTTGAGTATTCAAGCTCTCGAGAGTTTACCCCTCCATCCCCTATATCTAGATATGAAAAATAGAAGAGAGCTCGGATAGGAAAAAGGGGGAAATATCTTTCTGAATAATTTAGCATCATAGGTGATAGGATTGTAAGATATTTATTTTATTTATTTAGGTTAATTATATTATTTATATAATTTGAATCATTATAAGAATGTTCAATTAATTAATATAGGAATATCTTGAGGGGAAGAGTTTGCAGGGGGTATTTATAGCTACTAGGAGGCAAGAAATTTTATCTGAAGCATTGGGAAATCCCAAACACCCTGGTTGTGTACGAGGATATCTGATGGGTGTATCTGTAAGAATAGTGTCTCCACATTCTTCAAAATCTTTCATTGACTGTTTTTATTAAAAAAAATAGAATCCTTGGAGGATGAAGTTCATAATATTAATTTGATGATGGAGGAAAAGATTATAGCATCGGTATAATTTATGTTTGTAGACATGCAAATACAATTTCATACTATTGCTCCCACTCCTCCACCTCCCTTTGCAGACCCCATTATTTATCCTCCACCTCCCTCTGTAGACCCCATTATTTATCCTCCACCTCCTCTAGTAGCTCACAATCCCCCAACTCAGCCTGCGGACCCCATTTTTTATCATACTCCTCCACCAAAAATTCCTACTTATTATGATTTGTATGTTAATGGTCCTCACCATCATATAGTTTCATATGGGCTGGCATATTGTATAGGAGATATGGTTAATCGTCAACAGTTAGAGGTAGATCATAATAGGGTTACTATACATGATCTTATAGATAGATCAGCTCGAGTACCATTACCTACAGATGAGGTAATGGCCATTGGATATAGTATTGGCCACTTTTTAGTTTGGCCATCCAGAATTCTACAACTCATTACCATAGAGGTATGTATGTTATATCTTTTATTTTATTTTTTATGAAATTTTTTCTAAAATTTGAAAAATAATATATATTTTTATTTATTTTTAAAGGAATACATAAAAGGTAAAGAAATACTTTATAGACAACAACAAAGACAAATGGCTATGACATCAGATACAGATTCTAACAGTCTTGACAAATTGTCAAGATATTAAAATATGTTGGCTGATCATTATGAGTTTCCAAGGGAAGATCATGTTTATGGGCGTGCAACAAATGAGGGGATTGTGAAAAATGATATCATGGAGCTTATTACTGCAGATAGTTTGGGCATCAATGTGGTGTATATTTTTTCAATTTAATTCTTAACACCTTTCCTTGCATTATATTTATTAAAAATGTATACTTATGTCTGTTTTGTATTAGGTATCTTTATAAAATGTGTGATAAGAATGAGCAGAAAGATGTTTATAAATTCCTAGACCAGCATTTTATTTCCCTTTAAGTACATGTTTTGGATGAGGAACAAAGAATGCTTTATATTGTTGACCGATTTGAACAGAATATAATCACGCAGTGTTGGATGATGCCTTTTTGTGAGAGTTATGAAACATCTATCTGGAAAAGTGTTCATTATATTCTAACATCAAAAATCACTAACCTCTAATTTTCTTTTATATAAGTGATCATTGGATGTTAGGTGTTTTCTGTCTAAGGTAGAAAACACTTTATTGGATGTGCTCTGTCCATGGTAATGTGCGGTGAAGTTTTAAGAATATATTGGAAAATTAAGTTTCAATTTTTTAATAGTTTATATTATAATGAATTTTAAATTTATCCTATTCGTATTATTTTCTAACAAGGGATGGGTCTAATTTTGAAAAAACACAATGAAAAAGAATGCCAAGATCAAATATGTAAAAGTAAGGGTAAATATCCATTTATAATTTAGACTTTTAAATTTATTACATAAAAATGATATTTTTAATTGACACTCATTTAAACTGAATTGTCATGAACAACAAGGCACCTTCAAATGCACATATTATATGTTAAGATTTATGTATGAAATAATTACAACTGGAACGCCAGGGAAGTTCGACCTAGTAAGATTTCATTATAAACATTTCCATAATATTTCATTTGATTTATTCATTATACATGTTAACTACTATACTTTTAATTTATATCTATTTTATGAACCTTAACCCTATAGTGATCAAGATTTCATACACTTATAAGTGGAATGGTCAAAATATTTTACAGGTTTGATTGGATTTTAGTTTTTTTGTAGTGTAAAATGTAATTTTGAATATTTTAATTATAATTGTGTATTTGGTAGTTTTTTTGGTTAGATTTAGGTTTTTTTAGTGGACATCGTATGTTTTGAATGTTATATATGTGAATGTTTAATTTTGATCTGGTTCTTCTTGTTTTTTTATGGTATTGATGTTTTTCTGGTATGGATTCTAGTCTGCTTTTGGTACATTGTTGGTCTCATTTGTGCTTGTTTCATACTTTGGAAGAGCATAGTAATGGTTTCATGGGGGTGGGGGTGTCCAAGGGGGTGGGGGATATCCAAGGGTAGGGGGTGTCTAGGGGGTGGGGGATGTCCAGGGGTTGGGGGTGTCTAGGGGGTGGGGGTTTCCTTGGTGGTGGGGGTGGTGTCTAGGGGGTGGGAGGGTGTCCAGGGGGTGGGGGATATCCAACGGGGTGGGTCGGTGTCTAGGGGGTGGGGGTGTCCGGGGGTGGGCTGATGTCCATGGGGGTAAGGGCATGTCTAAGGGGTGGGGTGGTGTCCAGTGGGGTGGGGTGGTATCTAGGGGGTGGGGGTTTTCCCTGGGGTGGGGGATTGTCTAGGGGGTGGGGGATGTCCAGGGTGGTGAGGTGTCCTAGGGGAAGGGGTGTCTAGGGGGTGGGGGTGTCCAGGGGGTGGGAGGGTGTCTATGGGGTGGGGTGTGCAGGGGGTGGGAGGGTGTCTATGGGGTGGGGTGTCCAGGGGGTGGGACCTATCCAAGGGGGTGGGGGATATCCAGGGGTGGTAAGGATGTCCAGGGGTGGGTGGATGTCCTAGGGGATAGGGCTTGTCTAGTGGGTGGGGGTTTTCTAGGGGTGGGAGCGTGTCCAGGGGGTGGGGTGTCCAGGGGGTGGGGGGATGTCCAAGGGTGGGGGCTGTTCAGGGGGGTGGGGCTGTCCAGGGGTGTCGGGGATGTCTAGGGGGTGGGGGTGTCCAGGTGGTGGGGGTGTCAAGGTGGTTGGAGGATGTCTAGGGGTTGGGACCAGTCCAGGGGTGGGGGCTGTCTAGGGGGTGGGGGTGTCCAGGGGGTGAGAGGATGTCCAAGGGGGTGGGGGCCTGTTCAGGGGGTGGGGGCTATCCAGGGGTGGGAGGGTGTCTAGGGGTGGGGGTGTATAGGGGTGGGAGGGTGTCTAGGGTGGTGTGGGGGGGGAGTTGTGCATTGGGATGGGGTGGTGTCTACGGGGTGGATCTATTAAGGGGGTGTGAGGGTGTCCTAGGGGTGGTGGTGTCCAGAGAAGGGGGTTGTCCAGGGGTGGGGGTGTCTATGGGGTGGGAGGGTGTCCAGGGGGTAGTCCAGTGGGGTGGAGTGGGGTGAATATGGTGGTGGGGGTGTCCGGGGGTGGGAGGGTGTCCAAGGGGGTGGGGAGTCTAGGGGTGGGGGTGTCTAGGGGTGGGGGTGTCTAGGGGGTGGGAAAATGTCCATGGGTGGGGGCCTTTCTAGGGGGGTGGGGGCTATCCAGGGGGTGGGGGTCCAGGGGTGGTGGTTTCTAGGGGTGGGGGTGTCTAGGTGGTGGGAGGGTGTCCAGTGGGTGGGGGTTTCTAGGGGTGGGGGTTTCTAGGGGGTGGGCGGGTTTCCTGGGGGGTGGGGGTGTCTAGGGGGTAGGGGTGTCCTGGGGTGGGCGGAAATCCAAGTGGGTGGGGGGCTGTCAAAGGGGGTGGGGACTGCCTAGAGGGTGGGAGGGATTTCTAGGGAGTAGGGGTTTTCTAGGGGATGGGAGGGTGTCTAGTGGTGGGGGTGTCCAGGGTGGTGGGGGGATTTTCCAGTGGGGTGGGGGTGTCCAGGGGGTGGGGGTTGTCCAGGGGGCGGGGGTTGTCCAGGGGTGGGGGCTTCCAGGGGTGGGGGGTTGTCCAAGGGCTAGGGGTTTCTAGGGGGGTGGGAGGATGTCCATGGGGTGGGGGTCCATCCATGGGGTGGGGGTTGTCCATGGGGTGGGGGTGTCTAAGGGGGTGGGGTGGATGTCCAGGGGTAGGGGCTATCTCGGGGGGTGGGAGGGCGTCTAGGGGATGGGAAGGTGTCCAAGGTGGGGGGGTTGTCCAGTGGGGTGGGTGGTGTCTAGGGGTGGGGGTTGTCCATGGGGTGTGAGGGTGTCTAGTGTGCGGGGGTGTTCAGGGGTGAGGTGTTTCCAAGGGTGGGTGTAACGCCCCGACCCCAGTTACCCAGAGTCAGTGCATTATTACATAACATTGTCATGATCACAAGAAAGATCATGTCTCGAAAGATAGATTAGATTAGTAGCCTTGGAATAACTAGATACATTAATAAAGTTTACATTACATCATAAAATGAAAACTACAACAATATAGTCTCCATAGTATGGAAAAAATAAAATTAAAAGTGGTGAGCTCATAAATTACTTCTTCATATCCTGGGAAAAATTTAACATAGAAAAGGGGTGAGCTCAAATGCCCAGTAAGGATAACAATATAGAGGGAACCTTCTAAATAAGAATAAACATTTAAGGAAATGTATAACTAAAACAAAAGCCTTTTAAACTTGAACTTCTACATAGTATGGAAAAAATAAAATGAAATAATTCCATTTACTTATTCACATGGATATTCTACTAATTGAATATTCACATGCAATATCAATAACCACTTTCATAATGATGGAATGCATAATTCTAGACTATCATAACCACATAGCTAAGGCCCCATTCCAAGACTAAAAATAAGATTTTGTCAAGGCCTTATGCCAAGACACTATTTTTTTCTCATGAGACCTACCGATGCATCGAGGAGCTATAGTGGGCTTCACCCGTCACATATTAAGTCCAATGCATTCCCATATGAAAAAAGTTTTAACATAACATAAACATTCATAATAAAACTTGCATACGAAATGTAAATAATTCATCTATAAACCATGAATGGTATAAAAATAACACATCCATAGTCAAACATATCACAAACCCTTCAATACAATATAGATGTTTTGTATCATAATAAATCAACTTCAAATAAGCGTAAAATCCATCAAAGGATGTTGACATAGATGAAATGAAAACTCTTTTTAGAGAAATATCTCTTTCAATTTTGAAATCATTTAAGAGTAATATATTTATAAAATAAAACATTTTCTTTGAAAATATTCTTATAAGCTTGTAAGGGAAGCTTCGACGATTTTATAATGGTGGAAAATAGCCGCACTCTCCGTATAAGTTAAAAAACATTCTTACCTTAATTCTGTCGAAAAGGTTAAAATGGACCTTGTTTGGAAAATGACGGAAAGACTCCTTTATAAACCACTTATAAAAGTCAAAAAGGGTATAAGTTACTTTAACCCATATTCTAGTAAATAGTCAAAATGTTTTTAAATACATTTTTAAGAAACATGGATGTGGATGATAAAGAAGTCCCAGTAGATTATTACATATAAACAACCTCGGATAATGAAGAGATTGTGAAATAAACCCTTACCTTGTACTTTTCTTGGTTGGGGGTAGGTTAACCTCCTGTATAGTGGTGAAATAATTGTTATTAAATTATACAAGAATCATATAAATTAATATGATATCATATATGATCTTTTAACATTGCTTTGTTAATAATATTTTAGAATTATCATTGTTTCTGGTGTTAACTTACTCATTTTTTTTTATATGTTTTGTTATGTTATCCATGTTTGTTAAGGATAGGTTGTATCTTATTCATATCCAGAATTATATTAATTCCTTAAACATTATTATTAATCTTCAAATGAGAATTAGACTGTAATGGATACGATGGAGAATGAATCTCATCGCATTCGTGGAGATGGTAGTCCGTACGTACGCACGAGCGACAATATCATTCTTTTGATATTAAAATAATATTTAATTGGGAGTTATATCATATATAAATAATAATTATCATTTTATATTTATTATTTACATTAATTACACATCATTATTATAACCATCCAAATAATAATGTTTTGAATAATAATTACACCACGACGTGGAGACGGTAAGTCGTACGTACGCACGTATGGTGACATGTCATTCAAAGGATAGATAGAATAATGAAATATGGTTGTACCATGTTTATAATAACATCAAATTATATATAATATACTGGAGTTATTATTTTATAATGGTAATAACAAAGACAGAATAAATGGAAGAAGAAAGGAACTTGAAAAAGGGTGGTGAAATCATTACCTCTTCTTCGGGTTCTTCCATTTGATTTGATCAAAAGGGCTCCTTAGGTTGGATTTCTGACTAATGGAAGGCCTGTAGGATGAATTTAGGGAAGTTGAGAGAGTATTTGGGCAGGTTTTGTCCGAACCAAAAGGCTTTTAAGGTGTGAATTAATGAGAAGGGGGAGTTCCCTTTTATAAGAGGGGTGAGGGGCACCTTTGGAAAAGCTAGAAATATTATTTTATAATAAATTAATATTCAGTTTCTAATGGCTCCAAAGTGGATTATTTAACGGCTAAGGTGGGTATAGTTCTAAAATCACTCAACCAATAGGATTTAGACAGGTTTGGGTTACTATATTAACCTTTTCTTTAAGTATTAACTCTTAGTTAATTAGTTTCACTTTTACAATGTCTCTTTGTATTTTTATATTATATGGTTAATAAACATACTATATACATCCAAAAGACCCCCCAAGTGGTCCATTAATGATACACCTATCATGATATAAGTCTCTTGGATGAAAATTAGATTTATAGGAATTTAATATAAATTAATAATATAATATTTGTTTTAAAAACACTTTTATGTCAATTTTGACACTATTGGGTATTTTGTTTTTGATAAATTCATAACAGCATTATTACTTCGAAAACAATTTATATAATCAATAATAATATGTCATATTAACCTATGAAATTAGTGTAATTCATAAAAAGTCTCAAATTACATTTACTTTGATATTGATAATATCAATTATTTTAATATTTCATTAATTAGGTAATTATTTCATCACCATTGTGTCATAAATAAATTAAAATATTTAATCTATAAAAATAATAAATAAAATACCATTATGTAGGAAATATTTTTAGCTTTCTAATTAATATTTAAAATCAAATTTATCTTATGTATAACCCTATATTAAAAAAATTTACTAAATAAACATTGATTTTAACTCTTTTAACTCTTCTTTGAATTAAATAATAATAAATGTCCTAATCTAATACAAGTGGACCTAAATGATAATTTTTTATTCATAAGTTTGTTTTTGGTCGAGATAAACTTGTCCAATAAAATTAGGACATGTGTTAGGGTAATATTAATATCATTTTTACCCTTAATTACCCTATTTACTTTTAACCGTGGTAAATAAAAGTAAAAATTTACTATTCACCAAAAATTATTTTCATCTCAATGAACCAAATTTTACTCCTTGATATTAACTACGTCTCTCATATTTTCGAAATTCCAGTCACAGAAGCGGTAAAATTAAGTTTTATGAAAAATTCAGTTTTTTTAACTACCACTTAGTGGTTTCACTATTCATCAAAAAATGATGTTTTTCAGAAAAATACCAAAAAATCACCCTAGGCTAATTTCGATATTCCGAATCCAAAAATGAAGTCCATTTTGAAAAATAAAATTTATAAATTTTAAAAAGTGGGTATTACTATTCATAACGGCTATTTTTATTGGTTGTGGTGTGTTAGAACTCAATGTTTTCTACAACACACGCTATTGCATTATTCAAAGAGAAGTATACCGTAGAAGCTTGGGGTGTTACAGTGGGGATTTACAGGAGGTGGGGGTTGTCCAGGGGGTGGGTGGGTGTCTAGGGGGTGGGCGGGTGTCCAGGGGGCTGTCTAGTGGGGAGAGGTAGTGTCCAGTGGGTGGGAGGATGTCTTGGGAGTGGGGGTTGTTCCAGGGGTGGGAGGGTTTCAAGGGGGGTAGGGGTGTCTAGGGGTTGAGGGGGTTATCCTCGGGGGCTGTCCTCGGGGGTGGGAGGGTGTCTAGGTGTGGGGGTTGTCCAGTGGGGTGGGAGGGCTATCCAAGGGCGTATGGGCTGTCCAAAGGGTTTTAGGTTTTTTTAGTTTACATATTAAGTGTTGATTATTATTTATGTGAATGTTTAATTTTTCTTTGGTTCTTCTTGTTTTGGTTTAGTTTTGATATTTTTCTGGTATTTATTATGGTCTATTTTTTATCTTGTTTTGGTCTGTTTTATGCTTATTTTAGGTCTTCTTTGGTAGAGCACAGTAATGGTTGAACTATTTTATTAAAAAAATATTGGTTTCAATGTCAGTTATTTTATAACTGATTTAATAAATTCATTAGAATAGTTTTTTACGTCAGTTATTTAATAACCAACATTGTATATATGTTTTCATATCGGTAAAACAATAACCGGCATGAATAATGCTTCGCGGGTAAGTTTTTATGTCCGTTATTTTATAACCAACATAATAAATGAATGGGAATAGTTTTTTACATTGGTTATTGAATAACCAACGTATTATATTAGTTTTCACATTGGCTAAAAAATAACCGACGCGAAAAACCACTTCGCAGCCTAGTTTATCACTTCGGTTATGATAATGACTGACATTATGAAATTGTTTTTCACGTCGTTTTTTTAATAACTGATGTGAAAAATGATTCATAGGCACTATTTATTGCATCAGATATTAGATAACCGATGTAATAAATGATATACCGCATCAATTATTTTAAAACTATCGTAATAAATCACCACTTAGAAGCGTTTTCCACATCGGTTTTTTAGGAACCGATGTGAAAAATGCTTCTGATTTATGTTTTTTACATCAGTTTTAAAATAACTAACATAAAAAATAATATTTATAATGTCTCCTATAATAGTGTTGGACAAAAATAGATGTAAAAAAAATAACCGATGTAAAAAAAATTCTTTACTAGTGCATGCAATTCATGTATAAAATTCAAGCATTTGGGTTACCCCAATGAAAAAACAAAAAACTAAGAAAACCAATTAGACACAACACTAGTTTCTTATTTTAAGAACCATATTTCAAACATTTTAATCACATAAAAATTCAACCATGTCTTAAATGAACCCCTTTTAATCCAAGATTTTTTATTGAAATCCAAAATCACTAAAATACCCACCATAGTTAGTTCTTTTACCTGAAAACCTTTTCTATTTCAAAACCTGTTTTAAAATCCAATTTCAAAATCAATTTCAGTATAATTTTCTCAAAACCCTAAAATCCAAAACAATTTCAAAATACCTGACTCCATGATCTATTTAAAATAAAACCAATGTTCAAACCCATTTTACACACATCTCATGCCACCATGTGAGTTTTCCTCCAAAACTAGGTTTTCTTCTTTAACTAATATCTTCTTAAAAACTAACCATCTCACAAGCAATTTCCCTATGTAAAAGAATAAATCACATCATAATCAATCAAAAAACCCATAGTATCCATATTAATCATATAATTCCATAACATATTATAGATAAAATATTATTTTTATTATAATTTTATTCAATTAATATGGATTATAATGAGGAATCATGTCATAAAACACCACCCACGGGAACGTGTTTCATTCCACTAGAAAGCCTCTATCCAAATGCATGAACAACTCATTAACTTCTAGTTTATGCCTTATGAATCTTATCAAGTCTAATCAATACCACAATGGGTTTCTTGGTTTTACCAAATAAGTCACCCATCCTCGAGTGTATAGTCTAGAAAATTAACATCCCCATGAATCATGGGTTTCAACAAACGTCATGTTATCCAAGAATGTGCTCAATCTAACTCCCAAGTCCCAAAATCATTAATCCACAAATAACTAAACTTTCTCTTCAGAAAACATGATTTTATGCCATATTGTAATGCATCCTATTGGGTTGCCTGAATATCACCAATGCAGAGTCATTAAACATCTCAGGCATACCTCCTTATAATCCAGAGGCTACCAACTATTTGTGAGTGACATAGTCATGGATAGACTATTTCTATTATTAAAAAAAGAAAAAAATTGTATATATGATGTGTTAGACCATGATAGCGAATTATATAAACATAAAATCAAATAAATTAATAAAATGAAACATTGTTCAGAACTACTCAAATATTGTCCTACTAAATCTTTAGACTCCATGACCTTCTAGACCTCTATTGAGTGTCTAGCTCTAATAAAAACTTATTTCTTGAGATAATATGGGAAATTATAATCATATACATAGAAACCCATGTCATGTACATAGGTAGGGGTGAGTCTAATGACTTGGTAGGTATCCTCATTCCCTTAACCAAACTAAGTGTTATTGTGATCAATTATATGTTCATGAAGTACATATATATAGTTTAGTCATTTATATGCAACACATCCACCAAGAAACATAACACTAAATGCATATACAATTATACAATTCTAATCATTGTGTGCTAACCAGGCCACCAAAACACTTGAACGTACCTACTTCAGTTCTAAGATGTAAGGACGATGTCACCTCATACTATAACATGTAAAACAGATACTTAAATTCCTATCCAAAATTATATCATCATGTTCCAAAACACAACCCATACCCAAAGATACTAGGTAGAGTTTCAACTAAACAATTTTTATCCAACACCCTAAGACTCAGTGTTGGGTGTCGTCTGAACATCGACCCACTGCCTAAAGGGATGTTGTGGGGTCATACCTCTAAGAGACTCTACATATCCCTTATCACTCAAGGGATATCCATTATCTATGTTTCATTGCAACTAAATCCCTCTCAATCAAGATGTGGTTATCCATGCATTCTCACTCAAGGACATCGGTCCTTATATAACCACTACATTATCACTCCGGTTTTGGTCCATCTTCATTCATGTACACCAACCTAAGCCACATATAGAAAGGTACTAGACCAAATACCTAAGGATAAGGTCATAGTTACCACATCAATCCATCCCCATAGACAATAGGGAATTCCATCAAGCACACTTGATCATCCTTATCGACACTATGGAGACCACATAAAGAATATACTGACAATAGTAAATAGAGAATTCATCCTATATCACAACTCACCAGAAAAAAATTAAGAAACTAGTCCCTTGGTATGTAGTCCCATGTATCAAACACATTCGATACCCATCTAGAATCTCTATGGGTTCCTCCATGTTTATCTTGACTAACTTCCACTTTGATACCACAAAAATGGTACTCATATGCCTACCCACACAACTCACATCATCATGCATCAAAAAAATCTCATGGGGAAAACCACAAAGCCAATGAATCATCATGAAAAACAAGGTACGTTATATAAAAACAAAACTAGAAATCACCACAATAATACAAGCTCTAGAATACAAGGGAATCTCTCTTGCACAGTCAATGGACCAAAATGAGTCCAACCAAGTCCTTCCTGATTTATTTAAAAACTATGTCAAAAACTTTTTCCAAATCATTTCAAAATATATCTCTCATTTCATTAATCACACTAAAACATTTCCAAATCACTCCATGTTCCAAAAACACTTTTAAAATTATACTTCAAACCCATTTTCACTCTAGAAAAATAAGCTTATACCAAGTGTTTTGGAAAACAAATGGCTATAGGTAACCCCTATATCAATGGGAAAAACATTTTCTGAGAAGTACCTATACCAATGGTTCTCCAAAACCATGTGTATAGGGATACCTATTAAAATAGTTTTTGGAGAACCATGGGAATATTTTTTCGGGGGGGGGGGGGTTCATGGGAAGGACCTATACCCAGAGTTCTTCAAAAACTGTGGTTATAAGGGTACTTATACCCATGGTTTTTGGAGAATTGTGGGAATAGGATTCATGGGGAAAAAATTGGGAGGAGGAACTATATCCATAGCTCTCCAAAAATATTGGGAATAGGTTGTGTAGGAAAAAAATAAAGGGAAGGCTTTGGGAAAACTTATACCCATGGTTTGACTAAACTGTGTGTATAGAGAATTTTTCTAGTCACCTATACCCACTGCATGACCAAAACATGCGTATAGGTTTTCCAATTGTTTTTCCATAACAATAATAATAATAATAATAATAAATAATTAAATACAAAAAAAAATTATATATATATATTTTTTTTAATATAAGAACAAAAATCGTTTTGTGGGATAGTGATAAATTCATTCTATTATAAGTGGAAGGTGTTAGGATCAATTCTCATTGATGGATTTTTTTATAAGGAACTTATACCTACAGTTTGACTAAACTATGGGTATAGGTTGGAACATTATTTTGGCATAATGATAATAAATAATAATAAATACTTTAATATAAATAAATTTTTAAACATATAAACATATATATAATTTTATATAAGTATAGAAGATGTGTTATAGGATAGTGGTAAAGTAGATAGAGTGTGGGAGAAAGATGATGGGATCTAATCCTAGTGGAGGAGTTTTTTTAATAAGGAAATATACCCACAGTTTAACAAAATCATGGGTAAAGTTCTATACCTAGGGTTTGGTAAAACCATGGGTATAGGTATTCCCATTGAAATTTCCTATACCAAAGGTTTATGAACTGTAGTTATAGGTGTCCTATAACCACAGTTTCGGTAAACCATGGGTATAGGTCTATCATGTTGGCTTAAGCACCCATGGTTCATAGAACTGTGGGTATAGCCTATACCCATGGTTTTAGGGGATATACCCCTAGTTTCTAATCGAGAGTATAGAAAAATATTCCAGTAGTGTTTCAAACAATAACTTTTCTATAAAATTCATTTTGTTTTCAAAACCTCTTTACGAAACACTTTTTAGGAAATGAATAATTTTATCTTTGAAAAACAACTCATGACACCAAAAAAATCTATAAGGAAATCCACCATCACTCATTCAACCAACTAACCACTATAGAAATGTTTAATAAGTTATATAGACCATGTTGACTACTAATACAACGTGAGCTCATCCTAACATTACGTAGAAACTCACACAAGACGAGAAGTGTGAAGAAATGTATACAAATGAATGCATAAGAACAAAAAATAACCAATAAACCAAGAGATTCAGTGGGGTTAAAGACCTTTACCTCAATTTATATTCTGATTGATCCATCCATTCCTGTAATAACCTTCACCAAGTCCACCTGCATCAGGCTGAAGTTACCCAAGATAAATAAAATTTCTATTTCATAATTTTACATGAATAATAGATCCATCAAAAATTATTCACACAAACTAAATAAATGAAGGTTTAGTGTCTTTGATGACTTTATTCAAAATAAATTTATTTTACAATACATAAAAAAATTTCTCAATTATTGAGTAACACTAGACTCTTTCTATAATTTTCATATGTTTTACCTATCTTCATGAACTAGAGAAAAGGAAGAAAGAGAAAGGATTAATACCAGATTATCAGTACAGATAAAAAAATAAAAAAAATTGAATATGATAAGTGAGTATAATATGATCATATCGGTATTATAAAAATACATTAGAAAATTAATTCCCAAGAAATCATAAATAATAAATAGTATAATAAGTCTTGTCATAAAATAAAACATGTGTAAAATTAGTGTAGAAACATGAGTCAATAAACTTGATCCATGAGAGAATAACATAGACAAGAGTATAAGAATATAACTATGAAATATTTTGACAATGGAATAAACATAATCACGAAAATCATATTTCAATACTACCCACCAAGATATTAATTGAATAGTATTCTTGAGATAATCACTCATACCCTATTAGGCTTGGTATAATCCTCTTATGTATCTTTAGTCTTGGGGAAAACATCACATATACCCATTTGGCTTGAGGTAAATCCTCTCATGTACCCTACTTCTTGGGATAAATCTTTCTGTGTAACCTTTGTATTGGAATAAATCTCTTTGTGTACAATTTGGATTGGAAAAATCCTCATGTGTACCCTTTAGATCTCAAGATATATAAACATTAAAAATGTATTATGGGGATTTGTAAGACCCCTACCATTATTCATCCATACATATGGTTTCATATGAATAAAAAATTCATTAATTTCACCATAAATAATCCATATAAATAAAAATTTATTTCATAACATTTCCATATGGTATTACCAATATTGACCTCAAGTATGTAAATAGTTTATACCCAAAACTCGATCATCCCAATAGAGTATTTCATCGAAAAATTAAGAATGTGACAAATAAAAAAATATCCAATAAAATATATCCTTTAGAGATAAATAATAAAATCATGTTGAATTCAAAAAAAATTATAAAATGATATTATCTTTGGGAAAAAATAAGGATTTATGGTCACTTTGAAATATCAACTTTTAAAATATGAATTGAAAAATTATAAAAAAATATTTATTTTTAAAAAGAAACTTTCAATATTGGATCATTGAAATTTTTAAAAATATTTGAAAAAATAAAATTAAAAATGCACCGAAAAATGTTACATTAAAAAATAATCGTCAATAATAGAGCCTTGAAAATGACATTATAGTTTCAAAAGGAAAATTCAAAACATTTTAATATTAAAAGAATATTTCATAATAATTCTCTTATAATATATAAATTTTATCAAAAAGGATTGTGGAGTGTATGATAAATCATTTTATTTTGAAAGGATGGAAAACCTTTTGAACATTTTGAAATAAATTTTTTGAAGTAACACAACAAAAAAGGAATAACAAAAAATTCAATTTTAAAATAGTATATTGAAATATAAAAGTTAAATGAGATAACACATAATTTGATTTTCAAATTCAGTGGATAAAATTGGTGGGAATGGAAAATATAGTCAAGGATATAAAATCATCATTTAATTAATGGGGATTATTCTCAACAATGATTTTAAGTTTATTGGGATGAAATTAATTGAGGAAAATTTGAATCAAAATTTTCATTTTTTGAGAGATAAATAGAATGTAACATAAAATTAAATCATATCGTAGAATAAACCAATATTTTAAGAAAGAAGTTCTAGAATAATGTTTTTAACTCAATGAAGGGATTTGAGTTAACAAATAACATTATGTCATTGGCATCCATTGAATTAAAATTCAGTTAAGTAAATAAAATGATATTAATCATAAAAAACCATTAACTACATGAATATGGTAAAATAAATTAATTATGTATTAATCATACCATATAAAATATTTGATTGTGCACAAAAATAAATATGTCTTATGAAATTTAATTTTAAACATGAAACCCTTACCTTTGTCCATATTTGTTCTCCACATTTACCAAACGTCCTACATAATTAAATTAATTTTATTAAATATATATTTAAGAACGTTACTCAAAACAATAACCATTTATAATAATAATTTATAATCTTTATTTTTATATATAAATAGTTATTTTTTACCTATTTTAAATATCTGGTGCATGTAATCTTAATAGTTTTGAAATAGTCACATAATAGTGGTGTTATTATTCATTTTTGTCAAAAATACAATCATTAATTGATAATATAATGTAGTATAATTTATTTATTATTATATTTTATATTTTTATAATTTCATTATATAAAAGTATCATTTTCTATTCTTAATTACGAATTCAGTGATGAGCTTGTATCAATGATTTTAGGCGAATAAAGGGAATTTTCTTAAATAATGATTCAAATTTTTATATTACTATTCAAAAACTAAAAAAATAATTAATTAATTATTTATATAATATATTACCATAAATTATATTTTCTTAGTCATCCATTACAAAAATTTATATCATTATTCAATTATGTGGTTAAAACTACCCAATCAAGAACATACTATAATTAATCGATGATTATGAAATCATTTAGTTGTAATATCATTATAACGGAAGATTGATGATATTATTTAGTTATTATTATTTTATTATATAATAATTTGAAACACTTAAATGAATAAGATAACATATATTATGTTATTTCATAATATGAAGAAATAATTTTTTCCTCTTAGAACATTCTTTTGACTGGTTTGATTTACCTTGGAATTTTATTGCTAATATTGTTAATAGGTTATCCAATTTATCTTTAAAAAAAATTAATAATTTATAATAATTATATTTATCCATTAAAATCATTATCTTGACCAACCATGTAATCAAGTGATCACAATAAATATAGAAATAGATCATTCCATAGAGGCGGTAGTCCACGCGTACGCATGGATGATTTCATTTTACATCGAGTGGGGAAAATAAGTAATACATTTTATCATTGAATAATGTAAAATATTTCATAAATATAATACATATATATATATATATATATATTAAATTCCCTATTAGTATCATCCATTTATATTGGTGATGGAAAATGAAAAACATTGTGTCGTGGAGGCAGTATTTCACACATTGAATGGTTGATTGTTTCTCTTTTCTTAATAGAAAAGAGAAAGGTGGTTAATGTGTGTATCATCATTATAATAACATTGAATAAAAATGATACATATGTTTTCATTTTATTATGGGATAATATAATTTAATGAAGAATAATTTCACTGAAATAAATATAAATGGGAAAGAATTGGTTATAAACTCATACCTCACTTCTTGGAATGTCTCATTTGCAAAGGGGGTTTAGAATTTAAGGGATTGTATTTTTAGAAGAAAATAACCTATTGAAAATGTAGTATAATTATAATTAGAGGTTTTTAAATTGTATATTCTAAACTAAGTGGGATTTTTGGTGACTATAAGTAGGATATGAGTTCCACTTTTATAAGTGAAAAGGGATGACACTTTTATAAATACCTAAATATTTTTAATATTGGGAAGTAACTATAAATGAAGGTGGATCAAAAATTGTGAAATAATTGGTTGGAGTATTTATAATAACAATAAACTCTTCAACCAAACATTCCTATTTATTTTAAAACATGTTTAAAAACATTTACTTGTAGATTTATACTTCTACCATACTAAATTTTATCGCAATAACTAGTTTTCACTTAAATATACTTTCCTTTATGGTCAAAAAATAAATTTTAATTTTATATAATTTGTGTCCAATAATTAAAAATTTTAAAACAATTTTATTATATTAAATTTATAAAGGTCATAAAAATTAATCTTAAAATACTAAATGTATAATGTATTAAAAATAATTTTTTGAAAAATATAACCAAAGTAATAAAATACAAAATATTTGTTTTTAAATTAAAACCAACATTTTTAAAATTACATTTTCACTTATAAAATAAATATTTCTCCTTTGAAAATAGTTTCATGAATTTAAAATTAATACTTATATACTAATAATTTCATAAAATCCATGTTATTTTTAAAATGTTATTTTTCAATACTCACCCCAAAAATCATTTGTAACGACCCAATGTTTTTCAATGGAAATTTACTTCTTATAATTATGTCATATAATAACATGAAATAACAACATAATTAAATACTATGTGTTATGTGACTTTTAAAAATAATTTTGTCACTTTTGTGATTTGAATTTTGAAAAACTAACAAACACGGTTTCAATTAGTAAGTTATTTGGAGTCTCATAAGAAAAACTTAATTTTTGGTGAATAGTAACCTACCATTATGAATAGAAAAATAACCTTATTAATAGTGATATAACATAATCAATAAAAACCGTACCTATGATAGTATATAAATAATATTCAAGTAGAAGTATGATATACCTAAATATTAGAATAAGAAAATAA
The DNA here is from genome assembly GCA_963277665.1 of Viscum album. Classification (NCBI taxonomy): domain Eukaryota; kingdom Viridiplantae; phylum Streptophyta; class Magnoliopsida; order Santalales; family Viscaceae; genus Viscum; species Viscum album. The sequence continues at coordinate 1,204,957,204 of OY728135.1, forward strand.
ATGTTTTTAAATTGTTATTTTTTCAAATAAATTTTGACTTTAATTTAATATTAAATTAACCATATTTAGAATATTATTTTTGAAAAATGGAATTCATTTATGGATTATACACATCACTAAATGGTTAGGGTGAATTTTTTAGTTTTTTCTAAAATACTTGAATTTTCTGATGAATAGTAAAATCTGATAATTCATAATAAATGCTAAAACCTGAATTTCAGAATCATGATTGAGTCATGGATGATGTAAATGACTATTGTTTAAAACTATAATGAATTTATTACTATTAATGGTCATTTAATCATCACTATTTCTTGTCTTATGGAAAAATAATAAACTAATTATTATAATATTATGAAACCCCTTCTCTCCTCCACTATAAATACCACTCATTATTACCTCTTCACTTAACTCCTATCAATCATTGTGTCATACGTAAATTCTACCCATATATATTCCAAACATCCTTCCCCATGTCGATCATCCTTTTTTCTCATCAAAAGACCAAAACCTCTCCCCTTAAGAGGTTCTCAAAGGAGATAAACTCAAGAGGTAAATTCCTCTTTCCAATTCTTTCCATTCAAGTTAATTTATTCTCTTGATTATTTCTTAACCTCATTTCACCCAAATGGTATGATAACTCAAGTAACATACATTTACTTGAATTATATTATTATAATGGGATAATTTCATCATCATATATCCTCTCCCTACCTTTTATTTGAAAGAAATGAAAACACTGTTTGAGATGTGTTAATTTAGCACAATCAAGGACGACGGGTTATCAATTTATATTACTATATTCAATTATCATCATGAAACCATTTTTATGGTTGAAAAAGACTATTATATGTTTATTTTATCTTATTTAATCTTATATATGCATTATTCACTCATTATGTAAAATAATAATACAAAACAAGTTAGTTGTGAGAAAAACGCTAAAATTAATTAAAGAATTTATCATTAATGTTTTATATAATGATTCAACTTCACTATAAGAAACCAAATTAATTTTTCAACCATTTAATATCCTATATGTTCACTAATATCATATAACATTAACTCTAGACATCCACTTTCATCTTATATGTTTATCTAAACATGAATATATGTGAACCGATCATTAAAACCAAGTAAGAAAACGGACCCAAACAATGAAATTGAACCTCATAACCAGTAAAAATGGTTATAAATGAACTTAAAAAGGTTATTATAAGTATTATAAATATATATTAGGTTCTTTAATTATTATTTAATGAACCTAATTTTTTTATTGAGGTCTTTAATAACAAGTGGGGAACACCATCGTATTTAATGTAAGGGATCCTCTCCATTTCACTTTTGTTCAAGAATATCCTCTATGCTATTCCATTTTATGTGTAATCCCTAATGATGGGTTATGATTTCACACCTCCCCCATAAAAACCTCATGATTTATAAGTAATTATAAACCTTTTTCTCTCTCATGAAACCCTTTTAAGTGAACCCAATACCATGTCAATAATCCATAAGGAATTATACCCGAACAGCCTTTATTCCTTCGGGTTGTTCTATCTTTCTTATTACCCAAATGAAGTTGAATATTATTTTTATGTAAAACTTCTAAAGAATTTTTATATTATTAAAACTCATGTTCCAAGGTCTTTCCCTCATTCTCTATTTGGGATATACATTTTTTTAAGTGATTCCCTCCTCAATACTTCCCAATAAGAAAACTTGTTTTAAGGGAACTTCTCGAATTCTTACCTGATTTCAAGTGAACTCCATAATTTTTTTTAAATCCACCTTTTCTGTTATAATATCATTATTTTTATTATTAAAACCTTCATGTTTCACTTTTTGTTTTTTATATAAGTTTATACCCTTTTGATTTTAAAATCTATTTACTATTTTCCTTAAAACACATTAAAATTTTTTAATGCTAAGAATTTTCTAAATACTATTCTCACATGTTTTAACTTCTATTTTACATCACTTACCATGATATATGAATATTTTACCTTATTAATTTCCATGAACTTTTTAATTACTTTCTCTCATGGATACTTTTATGATACGCCGATTCATTATGCTTTATGTCATGAATGTGATACCCATTTCTCTCCATGGGTTCCCTTATGTTTATGTATGATTGATTGTGTATGATTATTAATTTGGAAAGAATATTTGTGAACATGTTAATATGTGTGATCCTAGATAGCACCCTAATGAATTGGGTAATGTTAAGTCTCATGAGATATTATGTGCGACAGTATTGGTGGTTAGCCTTGGCTTGTGCTACTATGAGAAACAATCTTGGAGGTTAGACTTAACTCGTACTAAAGTCATGTTTTATGTTTATGCCACACTTCTATGATTCCATGTTTATATGATTCCATGTTTATATGTTATGATTCCTTATGTTACATGCCTTTTTATTTCTTTATGTCCTGTTTCCTAACCCATGTGATAAGGATTTATTCTTATTCTTATTTCTTTACTAGGATTTTAGCTCATCCCATTTTTCATGTTATCCCTAGGTTATACTATGAAGATGTATGAGCACAATAGAAGTTAGGGGATCTTTATAAAGACTAAATAAATAAATGTTATATTTAGTTCCATGTTTTCAATTTTATGTTCCTATTATTTTAAGACGTTGGACTTAATGATCCTTATCTTTTACTCTAATGTCTAATTCTTATTAAAATCATGTAATATTATATGTAAAAGGCTAGGGTTTCTATAGTTGGTATCAGAGGATGCTCTAGTTTTTTTTTTTTTAGTTTTGTAATAGAGAACTTTATTAAGAAAGTTAAATATGATACGAAGTATAGGAAAACATCCCTAAATTTTGGTAAGTATAGATTAAATGGTTTATCAAAGAAATAGATCTCTATATAGATACAAACAGGTAGAGGTGGTTCTAGAAGAGATGTACCTAGGAGTGAAAACTCTGACAAGGAGTTTTGGTATTTACTCGGGGTATCCCGGTACATGACAACGGGTCTTGCAACACTCTTGGTTTAACACTCCCAGGGGATATTCTTTGGTAAATTAATGAGCTTAGTACAAACCATTTTTAAGGGAAATTACCATAAGAATATAAGATATGAAATAGATCGAGGATAACCTATATTTAAACCTAAGGAATCACAAGTTAGGATATACTTCTCCTTTATAATTTTACCCTTTTATGTTCAAAGTTTCCTTTTTGTGTTCAGTATCTAAGTATTAAAGACCTATAATTATATATTATTTTTCATATTTAATGGATGGAAATAGAAGAACATGTTCCAACAACCAATGTGATAAGAAATGTGAAGATTTTCCTAATGATATTCCTGATATGAAGGGAATGGGTGCTCAAAACTTCATGATAGTACTTGTTCAGCTAGCTCAAGTTATGAATAATAACATCAATCATGTGGAACGCCATCATCCTCCAAGGAAATAGAAAGTTTTCATATAATCTTTCATGCGGAAAAGGCCACCCATGTTTAGAATATATTCTAATCCCCTCCTTGACGAACAGTGGATTAACTCCATTGAAAATATATTCTTTTTCCTCTAGTGCTCGGAAGAAGAGAAACTTATACTAGTGGTCTATCATTTTAATGGGGAATTTGATCATTGGTGGACACTAATAAAGAATAAAATGTCATAAGAGGAAATTGATTCCATGGATTGGAAGAAATTCAAGAGGATTTTTTTCAATAAATATTTTCCTCAAACCCTCCATCTTAATATGGAAAGAGAGTTCCTCAGACTCAAGCAGAAGGAAGATGTTTCCATCAGGGCCTATGAATCAAAATTTACAAGGCTTGCAAGGTATTCCTCTGTCTTCATCATGAACATTGAAATCATGGTGGATCACTTCATTAGCGGGCTAAAGCTGAGTCTATGGAAGGTTTTGGTGATTCGATACTTAGTTAGTTATGAATAGATTGTTCATTGTGTCATCATGGTAGAAATGGAGATTAGAGACACTTAGTGGTCTCGTGGGTCCAGTGACAAGAAGAAAAAAATGGAGAACAACATGGTCAGTTCAATAAAAAAATAACATTATAGAAAGAAGCCCTAATATCCCACTGATAAATTTTGTGGGAAGAAGATTCCTAATAACTGTCTAAAGGGAACTAGAAATTACTTCAAATATGGAAGGTTGGGACATATGGCCAATAACTTCCAAAGGGATATGAAAAATCCCGAAGATCTAGAGGAAGAAAGGATGGTTCATATCAATTCTCATCTAGTGATACAGTGTTAAAACTACAATGAACATGGGATTTATGAGAGAGATTCCCCTAATACGAGGTTTGTTGGAGGCAATCAATAATAACCACCAAGAAAGCAAGAAAGGGCTTATGATATCACTACTATTGAGGTGGAGTCGGACAAATATGTGGTGATAGGTATGCTAGTTATTCATTCAGGAATAGCAAATATACTATTAGATTTTGTTTCTATTCATTCTTTCATATATTGCAAGTTTAGTAGAACTATTCAAACACCACCTCAAAATATAGAGGACAAGTTATCTGTGAGAATAGAGGATGGGGAAATTATTACGTCCATGGTTTATAACTCCTCACCAGTTAATGTTTATGGATTGAAAATCCCATGAAATATCATCATAATTCCTTTAATGTAGTTTGACACTATCTTGGGCATGGATTGGCTATCTTTATATAAATCCAACATCAATTGTCAGGAAAGGGAGATCCTTCTTCACAACCCAAATCATCTTCCAATTCTTTACAAGTGTAAGGAGGAAGATGAATATCATTTAGAATAATCATCTCAAGTGTGGATATTCCTTATTTATTAGCAATAATATCTATCTCAAATGATTGATAGAAAATATTAAATCATGATTAAAGACTTGAATATCATGAGGGATTACACTGATGTATACATTGAAGAGTTGTTTGGTCTTCCATCAGATCGTGATATTGAGTTCTCAATTGAACTTATTCCAAGATCTTTTCTTATATCAAATAAACCTTATATAATGGCCATCATAGAGCTGGAGGAGCTGAATAAGCAGTTGCATGAGAATCTAGAGAAGGTTTTCATATGCTTGGTGCTTCACCTTGAGGTTCGATAGTCCTCTTCATCAAGAAAAAGGATATATCAATATGCCTCTACATTGATTATCATGTGCTCAATAAAATCGCGATAAAGAACAAGTATTCCCTTCCATGGATATATGACTTGTTTGATTAGCTTTGTGGGGCCAGTTATTTCTCTATGGTGGACCTTCGTTCACGATATCACCAATTAAAGGTGAGGAAGGAAGATATTCCCAAGACTACCTTTAGAATGATGTATAGATGCTATAAGTTCATACTGATGCCCTTCAGGCTCACTAATTCCCTAAAAACATTTACGGATTTAATGAATAGAGTCTTTAGAGATTAACGTGATAAATTTGTGGTAGTATTTAATGATGATATTTTTATATACTCTAATATCAAATAGAAACATGAGGAGAATTTTAATATTGTGTTAAAGACATTGAGAAGGGAGATGTTGTATGAAAAGTACAGTAAATGTGAAATCTGGTTGGAGGAGGTATCATTCATGGGGAATATTACCACTACCAAAGGGATATATTTAAACCCTTCCAAGATAAAGGCAATTGAATAGTGGCCCAGGCCAACATCTGTAAAGGAGATCCGCAGATTTCTATTTCTAAATGGGTATTATCGATGATTTGTGAAGAAAATTTCAGGATTTTCAAACTCAGTGACCAAGTTAACATGGAATGGAGTAAAGATTTTCAGGACTCAGGAATGTGAAGATCGTTTCAAGGAGTTGAAAAATAGACTTATCACTATGCCAGTACTCACAGTCCCAAAAAGTGGATAACTCTTTCTGTTGTATATTGATGCTTCAAATAATGGCTTGAGATGTGTGATAACAAAAAATGATAAATTGATAGCCTACACCTCAAGGTAGTTGAAACTCCATGAGAAAAACTATCCCATGCATGATCTGGAGTTGGCGGTTGTGATCATTGCATTTAAAATCTAGGAGAATTATCTCTATAGGGAGAAGCGTGAGATATATACGGATCACAAGAGTCTCAAATATATATTATCACAAAAATAGCATAACATGCACAAAAGAAGATGGATAGAGTTCATAAAAGATTACGACTTCTCATTCCACTACCATCTTGGTAAGGAAAATAAGGTGGCAGATTCTCTAAGTAGAAAAGAGCATGCATCATTATCAATGATGATAATTAAAAAGGATTTGATCCTCTTAGATTTGCAAATAATGGACATGGGAATCATTAAGGGAGTAACATCATCAATCCTTTCTCAAGTTATTTCTCAACCATCCCTCATGGATAAAATAAATAATTCTCAAATAAAAGATGTGGAAATTCGGAAAAGGGTTGAAGCTATCAGAAATGAAAAATCCTTAGAGTTCATGATTTATGAGGATGGAGTTATAAGATTTGGGTCATGATTATGTATACCATATTCCAGAGATAAAAAAAGAGACTTCTAATGAAACACATAACTCAACCTTTTCTATACACCCAAGGAGCAAAAATGTGTATTGAGATCATCGAGACAACTTTTGGTGGGACAATATAAAAATGGAGATTATTGAATATACATCAATGTTCTTAGTATGTCAACATGTAAAGGCTAAGAGGCCAAATTCTAATGGTATGATGCAACCACTACACATACCAACATGCAAGTGGTAGAATATTACCATGGACTTTGTCACTGGACTTCTAAGTAAATCCAGAGGAAATAATGTTATATGGGTCATTGTGGACCATCTTATAAATTCATCTCACTTTATCAAAATTCGAGAGGACTTCTGATTGGATCAACTTTCATGAATTTACATCAAATAAGTGGTAAGGATTCATGGAGTACCAATATATATTGTATCCAATAGTGATCTGAGATTCACCTCGAATTTCATGAAAAGTATCCAAAATTCTCTAAGAACTGAACTGAACTTCAGTACAGCCTATCATACTCAAACTGATTTCCAATCTGAACAGACTATTCAAACACTTGAAGGAATGTTGAGAGAATGTTCTATGTAATTTAAAAAAGGATGGGACCAATATCTTCCACTGGTTGAATTCTCCTACAACAGCAGTTTCCACTCGAGCATCTGAATGGCATAATACGAATCCCTTTTAGTGAAAAGGTGTAGAACACCAGTGTGTTGGGATGAAGTCTATAAGAATAAGCTACTAAGACATGAAATGATCAAAGAAATTATAGAGAAGTTGAAAACCATTCAGCAGTATATCAAGGAAGACCAAATTTGAAAGAAGAGTTATCAAAATAATCATAAATGAGACCTTGAGTTAAAAGTTAGAGACATGGTATTTCTATGCATATCTCTATGGAAGAAGGTCATGAGGTTTGGAAAGAAAGTGAAGTTAAGTCCCAAGTACATCGGACCCTTTGATATCCTTGATCGTGTTAGAGTTGTGGCCTATTGACTAGCACTTACACCAACCATGGATAAAGTACATGATGTCTTTCATGTATCCCTCTTAAAGAAGTACATACCAAACCCTTCACATGTACTCTCTTTAGAGGTGGTACAGTAGGAGGATAATCTTTCTTATGAGGACAAACTAATTAAGATCTTGGGTCATAGAGATAAATTTATATGTAACAATACTACTCACATGGTCGAGGTACTATGGCAGAACCATAAGTACAAAGAGGCAACATGGGAACTGGAGTAGGAAGTGAAGGAAAAGTACATGCACCTGTTTATATCCTAGAGTGTAAAACAAAGAGGGAGAAATTTATTAAGCGGGGAAGAATGTAATGACCTGATATTTTTCAATGGAAATTTATATCTTATAATTATGTCATATAATCACATTAAATCACAACTTAATGAACTACTAAGTTCTACATGACTTTTAAACATAAGTTTGTCACTTCTGTGATTTGAATTTTTAAAATCTGACATACACAGTTTCAATGAGTAAGTTATTTGGAGTCCAATAAGAAAAACATAATTTTTTTGAATAGTAACCTATCCTTATGAATAGTAACATACCATTATGAATATTCATATATCCTAATGAATAGTAACCTTGCCTATGATTGTATATAAATAATATTAAAGTAAATTTATGACATACCTATATCTTGGAATAAGAAAATAAATGTTTTTTAATTATTATTTTTTCAAGTAAATTTTTATTTTAATTAAATATTAAATTAATCATATTTAGAATATTATTTTTGAAAAATGGAATTCCTTTTTTTATTCTACACGTCAAAAAATTGTTAGGGTGAATTTTTTAGATTTTTTTAAAATACTTGAATTTTTTGTGAATAGTAAAATCTGATAATTCTCAATAAATGATAAAACCTGATTTTATGCATCATGGTTGAGTCATGGATAATGTAAATGACCATTGGTTCTAACTCACATGCATTTATTACTATTATTGGTCATATAATAGTCACTATTTCTTGTCTTATTGAAAAATAATAAACTAATGATTATTATATTATGAAAACCCTCCTCTCCTCCACTTCAAATACCACACATCCTTACCTCTTCTCTTCAATCCTCTAAGGCCTTGTGACATACTAAAATTCTTCCCAAATATCTTGAAAACATCCTTACCCACGTCTATCAGCCTTGTTTTTGTAAAAAAAACAAAACCTTTTCCCTTAAGTGGTTCTCAAAGGAGATAAACTCAAGAGGTAAATTCCTCTTTCCAATTATTTAATTTCAAGTTCTTTGCTTTTCTAGTTTCTTTCCAAACCTCCTTTCACCCAAATGGTGTGATAACTCCAGTAACATATATATAGGGGAATTATATTATACTAATGGGATAATTTAATCTTTATCTCTCATTTCCTCTCCTTCTTTTGAAATAATTGAAAACATCATTTGAGATGTGTTAATTTGGAACAATCAAGGACGATGGGTTATCAATTTCTGTTACTATATTAAATTCTGGTCATGAAACCATTTTTATGGTTGAACCAGACTATTATATGAATATTTTATCTTTTTTAATTTTCTATAGTCATTATTCACTCATGAGGTAAAATAATAATACAAAAAAAAGTTAGTTGTTAGCAAAATTGCTAAAATTAATTCAAGCGTTTATCATTAATGTTTTATATAATGATTTCACTTCACTCTGAGTAACCAAATTAAATTTTCAAACATTTAATATCGTATATTTTCCCTAATATAATATAACTTCAATTCTGAAAAACCACTTTCATCTTACATGTTTATCCGAACATGAATATAATTGAACCGGTCGTTAAAACCATGTTAGTAAACGGACCCGAACAATGAAATTGAACTTCATAACCAATCAAAATGGTTATAAATGAACATAAAAATATTTGTGATAAATATTATTAATATATAATAGGTTGTTTAAATATTAATTAATAAATCTAATTTTTTTATTCAGGTCATTAATAACAAGTGGAGGCACCATAAGATTTAAGGAAAGGGATCCTCTCCATTTCACTTTTGTTCAAGAATTTCCTCTATGTTATGCCATTTTATATGTAATCTCTAATGATGGGGCATGATTTATCACCTCCCCCATAATTCCCTCATTATTTATAAGTAATGATAAACCCCTTTCTCTCTCAGGAAACCCTATAAAGTGCACCCAATACCATGTTGATATTCAGTAAGGAATTCTTCCTGAACCGCCTTTATGCTGTTAGGTTGCTCTATCTTTCTTATTACCCAAATGAAGTCATATTTTATTTTTATGTAAAACTTATAAATACTATTTATATGCTTAAAAATCATGTTTCATGATCCATCCATCATTCACTTTCAGGGATATACATGCTTTTAATTGATTCCCTCCTCGATACTTCCAAATAAGAAAAATCATTTTAAGGTATCATCCCAAATTCATACCTAATTTCAAGTGCACTCTATCCATTTTTTAAATCCTCCTTTGTTGTTATAAAATCAGTATTTTTATTATGAAAAACTAAAATTTTTACTTCTGTTTTTTCATAAAAGCTTATACCCTTTTCGATTTTAAATTCACTTTAGTGTTTTCCTTAAAACCGCACTAAAATATTTTAATGCTAAGAAATTCCTAAATACTCTTCTTACATGTTCTCACTTATGTTTTTCATCAATTAATATGCAATATGACTATTTTATCATATTAATTTCTATGTATGTTTTAATTTATTTCTCTCATGGATACTTTTATGATACACTCATTCATTATAATTTATGTCATGAATGTTATACCCATTTCTCTCCATGGGTTCTCGTACGTTTATATATGATTGATTATGTATGATTATTTATGTGGAAATCATATTCATGAACATTTTAATATGGTTTCACCCAGATAGTGCTCTAATGCATTGGGTAAAGTCAACTTTTTTAAGATATAAAAGAAAAAAACAATATATAATTATTTTAATTGATTATTATCTAATTATATACTAAATATTATATTCATTATGTAATTTTAATATTTTTTTAGTATTCTTCAGTTGGGTGATGTTTTTTATTTTTTATTGTGTGTGACATGAGCTATTGAACATATTATTAATTTAAAGGATCTAAAATCTTGGGTCGTTACATTATACCCCCAGTGAATTAGTTGCATTCTAAAAATTTTAATTATCATTTTCTAATGAAATTATATGAAGGTATTCTTAAAAAAATATTCATTTGAGATAAAACTTATAATATAAAATCTACTTTACTCCTAATGGCTATATCAAGTTACTTATTTTTCCTCCAAAAACATTAATCATTTCTTTATTCATGTACCCTAATATGTATATACCCTAATCATATGTTCTTTATATAATACCTTACCTATAACCATTTGAATATTCAATACATTAAACCATAATGAAATCATATATTCCGTTAGAAAATAACATTATCTTTAAACATAAAATTTTATTTCCCCTAGTTATTAGTTTCACACACCAATAAATATATATATTAATCCCAAAAATGAGATAAAATTCACCATAAATATAATGGATCACTTTTTAATTAAATCAATAATCAATTATATGGCTATCAATATTATCTAACTCACTTTTCTAAAAATCAATCAAACCTTTATTACCTCAACATTAAACATATATTAAACCTAAGAGTTATCCATACCTAATACATGTAATCTTTAATAGTTATCCCAAAAATAAAACCTTATTATAAAATTACTTTTCAGGTTTATTAACTCCTTTTATTATATGTTTCCAAACCTTTAAATTATGAATACTGATGAAAAATCCTTACTTGTTTCACATAATACTCATAATAATTTTAATATACCAAAATATAATCAATAAATATAACTCAGTAATGAATATAGATAAGAGTATAAAGATTTAATATCTATTATGATATAAACCTCACTTCTTTATGTAAGATTAGAAAACTCATGTTTTCTATCATAAGAGGTATATAGTAATATTCTCAACCGTATAAGTATGATACTTTATTCTATTATAAGATATAGTGGTTTCTAGATACATACCATTCTTAGCTTCATTTTTGTGATACTGTTTCTACCAATTATTAAAACCCAAAATGGATATCAATAAAATCAGAGTAAAAGATCATATGAATATGAAAATTAAATACTAAAATGTTTTCTCTAATGAAAAATTCATTTCATCCTTTGGTTAATTTAATTAAACTTGTAACCCCTTTAGTTTAACCAATAGTTTCCGTGATAATATTATTATTTGGCTCTATAAATTACCATAAATATGTTCTCAAATACTTTATAATAATTCAGGAAAAAATGATTAACAAAAGCATACATCATGAGAGTTTATGTCCAAGTGAGCATTATGCATCCCACTCATCATACAACAGAGTAAAGATTGAGTAGATACTCAAATATCCTCTTTTAGGGTGATTACCTCTATGTACATTCGTTCTACAGCCATATCCACCTTCTAGTATCCAGATAATGACGTAATTTCTAGGATAACCACATAATTTATACTTTACCAAGACCTCAGTATGTTTTCCTGTACTTATAATTATCTTTGGGGTTTTCACTATGATTATCTAATCCTAAAAAAATAAAACTAATCTTAAAAAATAACTAAACCCTTTTTTGATACTAATTGATGAAACCTAATCTAAATATATATATTTATTTTATTATTTTACATGAATAATTTATCCATATCACAAATAATCCCACAAAATGGAGAATTGTAGGTTTAGTGTCCTTGAGGACTAATTAAATAAGAAATATAATTTACCATAATTGTGAATATTTATCAGTAATAAATAACACTAAACTACTTCAATTATACTCAAATGTTATACTCATCTTAAAAATATAGGGAAATGGGAACATAAGAAAGGGGTGATCTCAAATTCTCAATAAGGGTAAACATAAGTGATAAAAAATGAATATCATATATTAGAATAAGATGATAATATGAGCATAATAAAAATATATAATAAAATTACTTCCCAAAAAATCATAGCTCATATATCATGGAATGAGTCTTTTTATAAGATAATACATGAATCAAAAGAGTATTGAAATGTGAGTCAACATACTTGAGTGATGAGAGTAAAACATCGGCCTTAGTATGATATTATTACTGTTAAATATTTAAACTATGGAATAAGAATAATCATGTAAATCATATATCATGGCTACCTTCCAAGTCATTCATTCCATGGTAGGCTTGGGATAATCACTTGTGTATCTTTTTGGGCTTGGGATAATCCTCTCATGTACCTTTGGTCTTAGGATAAAACATATCGTGGACCCATTTGGATTTGGATAAACACTCACATGTAAGATTTGTATTCATATAAATATTCTCTTTTACCATTTATATTGGTAAAAATCCTCGTGTTAACCCCTTAGATTCGTTTATATCCTCCATTGTACCCTTTGGATTGAGATGAATTCTATCATGTTCCCTTTTCGTTGTGATAAATCCTTTGGTGTACCCTTTTAAACTCATGATATATAAACATTACGAATATATTGGAGATATATATAGGACTCCACCTATTAGTCATCCATACATATGGATCCACTTGAAAAAAATTTAATTACACACATCATAAATAATCCATAGAACGAAAAATAAGTTTCACAACATTTCCATATAGTATCACAAAACTGACCTCAAGAATTTAAACGGCTCATACCCAAAATTCAATCATAAAAAATATTATTTAATAATAATCATCATAATTTGATTCATAAAAATTAATTTCTAGGGAAATTAATCCATTATAGATAAATACTAAATTGTCATAAATTTGTAAAAGAGTTTTTAGAAAACGCTTTTATCCTTGGAGTGAAAGAATACGTTATGATCACTTTTAAAAGTAATTTTTAAAAAGGTTAAGTGAAAACTTTGAACAAATAATTATATTAAAAAATTAATAATTTATCATTTTAAAATTCAAAATGGTTCTAAAATGGTGAAATTAAAACACATTTAAAATTTCAAATTCTCAAAAAATATTCAATGATAGAGCCTTGATAATGACAAAATGGTTTCAAAAAATGAATTGAAATTTTTTCAAAATAATTTAATTTTAAAAATAATGTTTAATAATATATATTTGAAAATATATAATTTTTTTCAAAAATTAATTGAGAGGCGAATATAAAATATTTTATTTTGAAAGGATGGAGAAACTTTTGAACATTTTGAAATACCTTTGTTGAAAACCCACATTATAAAAGAGAAACCAAACATTATTTTTAAAAGGGGATAATGGAAATATAAAAGGAAAAATTATATAAAACGTAATTTTATTTCCAAATATAAATGATAACATTGGTGGGAATGCAAAATTTGGATAATTATGGGATACCATTATTTATGATAATGAGAATTATTATCAAAAATGATATGATTTTTGTGGGGTTGAAATTCATAAAAGTAGAATATTTGAATAAAAAGTGTAATTTACCTTGTTAGAAAGATAAATTAAGATGAAATAAGACCATAAGTAGTAAGAAACTAATATTTTAAGAAATAATTTCAAGGAGAAGAAAATTATCCCAATAAAAGGAGTTGAGTTAACAAAAAACCATATGACCTTGGTATCCTGTGAATAAAATTACATTTAATGATATAAAACAATATGGATCTTAAGGTAGAATGAAGTAAATTAATATAGTGAATTAAATTCATTATGTATTAATCATACCACATCAAAAATTTAATTATGAATAAAAATAAATATGCCTCGAAAATTAAATTTGAGATATGAAACCCTTACCTAGGAAAAGATTTGTTCTTTATTTGCTCCAAAAATCATGAATAATTAAATTAATTACATTAAATAAATACTTAATAAACATATTAATTAATATATACATTAAAACTTCTCATTGATAATCATTATATATATAGTTAGTTTTTACCTATTTTCAATATTGGGGGTGACTAATCTTGATCATTTTAAACTAGTGTTGTAATAGTTGTGTTGTTATTCATTATTTTCCAAAATTTCATCATTCCTGGATAATATAATGTAATATAATTAATTTATTATGATATTTTATAATGTTATAATATCATTCTATGAGATTTCTGGTTATGATCCTTAATGATGAATTCAGTGATGAGCTAGTTTCAGTGATTCTTAGCGAACAAGCGGTGACTTCCTAAATAATAAGTTAAACTTTTATATTAATTATACAAAACTAAAATAAAACTCATTATTTAATTTATAAGACAAATTTGACCAGAAATTAAATTCTCATGGTCATCCATTAATTAAATTTATAGCATTCTTCAAGTTGGTAGTTAAACCAATTCAAACAGGAACATACCATAATTAATGGATTATTATGAAGTAATTTAGTTTTCATATCATTACACCATAGTAATAGTGGTATTATTTATTTTATACTACTATTATATATCATAATTTTAAATAATTATAATAATAATATAAGTTTTACAAAGTTATTAAATAATATGAAGAAAAAAAATCACTAAGATTGATCTTTTGAACGGTAGGATTTTACAAGGTTGATTGTTGGTCATATTGTTAATTGGATATCTAATATTTCCCTAAAACCCAAAATAATTATATAAAAATCAAATTTATCAATTAAAAACATTCTAATTACAATCCATATATGGAACTGATGAAAATAAAAATAGAAATTGATTCTTTTGTGGAGGCAGTTGTCCATATGTACACAAGTATAATGATTTCATTTTTCATAGAACGGGGAAAATGAGTAATAAGTTTTATCAATTAATATTCTATAATATTACATAAATATATTTCTTATATATTAAATTTCATATTAGGACCATAATTTTAATACATTGAATGAAAATGAATCATGTTGCGTCGTGGAGGAATTAATCCACACAACACATGAATAGTGGTTTTAGTTTTCTTAATAGAAAAGGGAAAAGTGGAAAATGATTGTACCATCATTATAATTACATAAAAGTATAATAATGATTAAAATTTTATCATTTAAATATGGTGTAATATAATTTTAATAAATAATAAGTGCACATGAAGAAAGAGAAATGAGAAATGAGCAGTTATAAATTTGTGCCCCACTTATGTGATTATCACTTTTTCAAATGGGGTTAATTCTTTAAGGGATGGACATTTAAGAAAGAGATGTAGCCTCTTTATAGTGTATAATAATATTTATGTGAGTGTTGGTAAAAAAATTTGGAAACATTTGTTTATTTTTGTGTGATTTTAAGTGAGGATATGAGTGCCCATTTTATAAGTGAAAAGGGGTGGATTTATGGAAGTACCCAAAACCTTTAAAAATGGGAATTCAATCTCTAGTAAATTGAAAAAAAATTAAAAAATAATGGATATTATAACTCATAAGGTCGATCAAGGACTCAATCAAACATTCCCACACTTATTTAGAACATGTTTGAAGTTATTTACTCTTATATTTTTACTTTTACTATTTTAGATTTTACTCTGGTAACAAGTTTTACCTAAATAAATTATCTATTATTCAGAAAAATAAACTTTTACTTTCTATATATTTTGGAACCATTGATTCCAAATTTTCACTCCATTTTATTATATTAATTTTATAAAAGTGATAAATTTTAATTTTAAAATACTAAATGTAAATTGTATTAAAAAAATTTAAAAATATTACTTAATTTCTAAAATATAAAATATGTGTTTATAAATTAAAAAAATAATAAAATTATATTTTCGCATATAAAATAAATATTGTTTCAAACAAAAATTTTTCATGAACCTTAAAATAATACTTATATACTAATAATTTCATAAATACCATGTCATTTGTAAAAATAGTATATTACACCATTCACCCAAAAATCAATCCCTTTATAAATATAGAAAAATTAATCCTTTGATTGTTTTTACATTCTAAATTAAAATATTAATTTCATTTTATCAAGTTCAAATTATAAATTTATATATTTAGTTATATATTTAAAAATACAAAATATAATGAAAAACTCTTTTAATTGAAAAAATATTTCTTAAACTTCAAGTGCCTTTAATCTTATTTCTTATATATTTATAAATAATTGGATATTAAAATAATATTTTTAAAACTAAAATATCTCCTATTATAATATAATCTCAAAATGTGATAAATTTAATTTATTAATGTTATATAAAATACCTTTTTAAAAAGTATTCTTCAAAATGCATTCTTTTTTAAAATATTAATGAAAAAGAATAATATGTAATTATTTTCACTGATTTTTTTATTTTTATCTACTAATGATTATATTATTCATGTAATTTTAATGTTTATCAGTTCATTTTAGCTACATTCTGCATTAGTTTTACATGTGACATGTGATATGGAATATATTAATAATTTTAATGATCCAAAATCTTAAGTTGTTACATTATACCTCCATAATTAAATTTTGTCCCTACAATTTTATTTATCACTTACTAATAAATTTAGGTGAGGTTATTCTAGACATATCCACTCATTTGGGAGATAAATTCTCATGTGATATTTATCTTACTCCCATAGGCTAGTCCAAGTTACTTACCATTCCTTGAACAATATTAATCATTCATTCAATAATGTACCCCAGTATGTATATACACTAACTATATATTCCTCATAACATACATTATCCAAAACCATTTGAATATTAAATGAATTAAACCAAAATGATATTATATATAAATCCAAAAATTAACTCGATATTTAACCCTCAAATGGTATTAAAAACTAGTTTATAAATTTGTACACTAGTCATTGTATATCATATTCGCAAAGATGATTTAAAATTCACTAAAAATATCATCGATCAATTTTAATTATATAAATAATCAATTACAATGATATAAATTCTGTCTAACTCACTTATCTCAAGATAAATCAACCCATTATTTCCTCATCATCAATCATATCATAAAACTAAGAGTTATATAAACCTCAATCATCTATTCTTCATTAGTAATCCCAAACATATAACCTTCTAATTGAATCACTTTTTAAGTGTATCATCACCATTTATTATATGTTTCCAAACCTTTTAAAGTAAACTACTAAAGAATAATCCATAGATATTTCCCATGATCCTCTTAAATTTTAGATTATACCATAATATCACTGATAAATAACACTCAATAATGAAGAATGATAATATTATCAATATTTAATTTCAATTGTAATATAAACCTCACTACCTTAGGTAAAACTAGAGAAATCACCTTTTCCATCATAATAGGCATATAATAAGATTTTAAACCATTTAAATATTATCCCTTATTCAGTTATAACACATAGTGGTTTCTAGATTTATACCTTTCTCAATATCATTTTTCAAATCCTATTTTAACCAAACAATAAAAAAAAGTTTATCAATAAAATTAGAGTAACTAATCATATGAATATGAATAATAAATCCTAAGATGTATTCTCTAATGACACTTTCACTTCATCCTTTAATACTTTATGTTCAACATATAACTTTTTTTTCACCCATGTTATTTATGGTCGTATTACTATTTTTTTATCTAACTAACTATAAACATATGATCAAATACTTTATAACGGTTCATAAATAGAATGTGATCAACCAAAGCATATCCCTTGAGAGTGTCTATTAGAGTGTGTAGTCTTAGGCCCACTCATAATGGACTTGAATTAAGATTTATTTGATAATTCACTTACCTTTTTATGGTCATTACCCCTAGGTGAATCAGTGCCACAACCATATCCACTTTCCAATACCAAGACATGGATTTAATTTCTATGAGAACCACACAATATTTATTTTAACAAAACATTGGGATGTTAAATTATACTTATAATTATCATTACAGTTTCCACTAAGGTTCTTTAATCCTAATCACCAAAAAGAACTAAACTAATCTTCAATAATAATTAAACAATAATATGATACCAACTTAAGTGACCAAATAAACATGTTTATTTCATTATATTACATTAATAATCAATCCATATCATAAATACTTTAACAAACCTAGGAACCAAAGGATTAATGACTTTGAGGTATAGTTACATAAGAAATTAATTTTAAAATACTTTTGAAAATTTCTCTATAACTGAGCCACACTATATTCTTTTTAGACTTATCATTATTTTGTCTCATCTTCATTACTTCAGAAAATTGGAACATAAAAAGGGGTGTGCTTAGATCCCCGTTAAGGGTAAACATAAGAGATTAAAATAGAATATCATATGTGTGAATTATATGAGAATATGGGTATAATCTAATTAAATAATAATTTTCATTCCTAATAAGGCATAGATCATAAATAATGTAATGATACTTTATATAACATATGACATGAATAAATAAAGTGTAGAAACATGAGTCAATAAAAATGATCCATGATAGTATAACATAGCCAAGAGTGCCATAATAAAACTATTATATCCTTTAATTGTGGCATAAAATAATAATAAACATCATATTTCAAGGCTACCCACCAATATATCCATCACATAATAGTTTTGGTATAATCATTCATGTAACTTATTGGTCTTATGATAATCCAACCATATACAATTGGGCTTGTGATAAAACCTCTTTTGTACCCCTTTGACTTGGGATAAATCCTCATGTGTAACCTTTTTCTTAGGATAAATCTTCTAATGTACCCTTCAGCTTGGGATAAATCCTCTAATGTACCCTTTGGCTTGGGATAAATACTTTTTTATACCATTTTGATTTCTTGATATATAAGCATTACCAAAGAATTAAAGTGTTATACAATACCCCTCCCATTAATAATCCATACATATTGTTCCACTTGATAAAAAACATTAAACATGTTATAAATATCCCATGGAAATAAAAATGGGTTTCACAATATTTCTAGATAGTATCACCAAAATTGACCTCAATAATATAAATTATTGATATCAAAAATCTAATCACTCCAAATGAGTATTTAATAAGAGAATTTTGAAGGTGATTCTACAAAAATAATTTCTAATGAAATAAATGCTTTAGAGATAGAGGAAAATGGTGTTGAATTCGTAGAATAATTTTTGAAAACACATTTATATTTGGGTTAAAATAATAAGTTAGGTTTACTTCTAAAATTAATTTTTCAAGTAGTGAAGAGAAAACTTTTAAAAAAAATTTACTTTTAATAAGAAAAATTCGATAGTATATTCTTAAAAAATCATAAAGGATTCAAAAATTTGAAAATAAAAATCATTTAAAACTATTAATTTTAAAAAATTTCTTCAATAATGGAGCATTGAAAAGGAAACAAATGTTTCTAAAAGTTCAATTAGAACAATTTATAACATATAATTTTAAAAATAATATTTTATAATATATATTTGAAATTAAATAAGGGTTATCAGAAATTAATGTGGAGTGTAAGATAATTCATTTTATTTTTAATGGATGGAAAACATTATGAACATTTTGAAATACTTTTTTTGAAAACCTACTTCAAAAAAGAGTAATAAAATTTTAAATTTTAAAAGATTTGAAAAGAAATATAATGGTTACATGAGATAACACATAATTTGATTTCTAAATATAAAGGAGAACAGTGGTGGGAAAGGTAAATATGTATAAGGAGGGGATACCATCTTTTAATTGGATGGGAGTTAATCTCAATAATGATACACCATTTTTGTGGATGACATTAATTTAGGAGGAAGAATTAAATAAAAAGTTTAATTTCCAATGAGATAAATAGAAAATACCCTGAAATAAAATCATTAGGTGAAGGAAAACAATATTAAAAGAAATAAGATCAAGTAGAATCATTTAAACTCAATAAATGGAGTTGAGTTAACAAATAACATTATAACCTTGGTTTCCTTTGAATCAAAATCCATTCAAATAAACAAATAAAATAGGGATATTAAAACCCCATGAATTAAATGAATGTTGAAAAAAAATGAATTATTAATTAGTCACACAATATCAAATATGTCAATGTGTATAATATGAAATATGTCTCATGAAATTTAATTTGAGATAAAAAACCCTTATCTTATTCAGATTCATTCTTAACTTGCACCCAAAACCCAGAATAATTAAATTTATTTTATTAAATACATATTTATTAACATCATTCTTAATTGTTACCATTTATACTAATCTTGGACGACCATTCTATAAATATATATATATATAGTTTTTACCTATTTTAAATGTCGAGTGTAAGTAATCTTGATCATTTTGAACTAGATTCATTATAGAAGTTTTTCTCTTCATTATTATCTTGATTTTCGTCATTCCAAAATAACATAAGGTAATTTATTTGATGATTTGTTATATTTTATAAATTTATAATTTCATTATATGAGATTTTTTATTACAATCCATAATGTTTATTTTGATGATGGGTTATTTTAATTATTCTTGGTGAATTAAGGGTGTTTTCATAAATAATGGGTTAAATTTATATATTACTATTATAGAACCAAAATACTAATTATTTAGTCATTTATATTATATATTACCATAAATTAAACTCCCAGAGTAATCCATTATATAAATTTATATCATTGTTCAAGTGGGTGGTTAAACCAACCCAAACAATAATATACCACAATCAATGGATGATGATGATTTGATTTAGTTGTAATATCATTAAAAAAGAAGCATAGTGATATTGTTAATTATTTAATAGTTTGATATTTATAATTTTTAAATGATAAAGGAAAGAATATAACCAATAAAAATTAAAAAAAACAATATTAAAAAACAATTATTTTATCTTAGAATGCGCATTTGGACTGTTGGATTTACCGTTTCTGTTTAGTGTTCATATTTTTAACTGAATGTAAAATTTGAGTTTAAAAACCCTAATAATTTTATAAAAAATTATTTATCTATTAAAACCATTCACAAGGCCATAAATTTAGTAAGGTGATAAAAATAAAAATAGAAATTGATCGTTATATAGAGGAAGTAGTACATATGTATGCATGGATTAGGATTTCATTTTCCATAGAATGGAGAAAATGAGTAATATAGTTTATTATTTTATAATATAAAATATGTAATAAATATCATACTTATTTGATAAATTGAAAATTATGACTAATCTT
Source organism: Viscum album (assembly GCA_963277665.1). Taxonomy (NCBI): domain Eukaryota; kingdom Viridiplantae; phylum Streptophyta; class Magnoliopsida; order Santalales; family Viscaceae; genus Viscum; species Viscum album. The sequence continues at coordinate 1,204,978,739 of OY728135.1, forward strand.
GTAAAACGGTGAATAAAAATGAAACATGTTGTGTCATGGGGGAGGTAATCTGCACAACGAATGAAAAATGATTTAACTTTTCTTAATAGAAAAGGGAAAGGTAGTTAACGATTGTACCATTATTAAAAAAACAATGTAGTGTAAATATTATATTATTTTTATGTTTATAATATTTTGTAATTTAATTTTAGGAATAATTATTACACCTAAAAAAATATAAATAAGAAAGGATTGGCTAGAAATTTATACCAATCTTTTTGGATTATCTCCATTATAAAGGAGTTAAAAATTTAATGGGTTGTCTTTTGATAAGAAAAAAACTATTAGAGGTTTATATGAATGTTTATAATGGGTTTTAGAATATATTTATATGAAATAAGTTTGTTTTCTATTAGGGTGGGTGGGGAGAGGAGTGCATATTTTATAAGTGAAAAGTTAAAGATTTTTTTGTAAATACCCAAAACATTTTTAAAAATGGGAAGTAACTCTCAAATAAAGTGGCCAAAAAATTGAGAAATAATATATATTTTATGTTATAATATCAATAAATCCCTAAAAAAAATTACGCACATGTAAACAAGATGTTCTATGTTACTTAATCTTAGATTTTTACTTGTACCATTTTAGCTTTTACCATGATAACTAGTTTTTACCTAAATAAATTAACATTATTCCAAAAAAAATAAAATGTTATTTTTATATAATTTGTAAAAACTAATAAAAAATTGGAAATCAATTTTATTTAGGTAATTTTTTATACGCGATAAAAATTAATTTTAAAATACTAAATGTATAATGTATAAAAAATTATTTTTTGAAACATATAACTAAAGTTCAAAAATGTCAAATGTGGGTTTTGAAATTAAGAAAAAAAAAATAAAATTATAAATTAAATTATAAAATACAAATTATGTATTATAAAAATATTTCAGGAATTTATAATTCATACATATATACTAAGAATTTCATAAAAATATGTTATTTGTAAGAATGGTATTCATTAATTTTCGCCTAACAATTAATTTTTGTAGTAAAATAAAAACAATAACCCTAAGATAAACATGAAATTATAAATTAAAAAAATTTATTATTTATATTAAAAAAAATTATAATTATAATATTAGAAATTTAAAATAATATATATATAAATAAAAACTTTTTATATTTAAAAATATCATCTTAAAATTCAAGTATTGTTAGTTTTATTTCATATAAATTTATAAAAAAAGTTTTGAAATAATAGTTTTAAAATATAGATATTAAAAATTATAATAAACCCTTAATGTAATTGATTTAATTTATCTTTTTCAAATACTATAAACTTTTTAAAATAGTTCTTCGAAAGGAATCCTTTTTAAAAATATCAAAGAATAATAATATCATGTAATTATTTTAATGGGTTTTTATCTTTTTAAAAAATAATGATTATATTTTTCATGTATTTTTAATATTTTATGTTCATTTCAGTCGAGTGTTGCATTAGTTTCATATTGCATGTGACATGAGCTACTAAATATAGTTTTAATTTAAAGGATCAAAAATATCATGTGGTTACATGGGTAGTCCAATTGTGTTAGGATAGTGAGAAATCATGTGAGATCAACTCGAAAAACACCCCTAATTCTAGGAAACACAAAAGACCAAATTTTTAAACTTGAATCACAGACCAAATTTACCTAAATTCATCCAAAACCATAAATAAAACCAAAACGTAACATACCTCACGGTAAAAAAAACAATATCTTGTTTATGGAAACTTGAGCCATCATCTATGATCCACATGTGAAAAACCATACATGTGTTCCAATTTATCCATAATATAGTGAAATAATTCCACCCAAAACCCTAACATTCAAACCCAATTCAACAAAGTTAAGTTGGAATATGATTAGAGAAAAAATGTTGGAACTTACCTCAAATTGGTACAGTGAACCACCAAGAATCCATCTAGATCAAAGGGGAAGGGAGAAGGGAAGGGAGATTCTGTATCCCCCTATTCATGAACTACATGAGAGAAGAATCTTTATGGGGTTTTATTTTTAGAAACCACTTCACCGCTTAAAAAAATTGGTCCTGAATGTGTCACAGTGTGAACCAAGTGTTCATATTATGACTTCTCATAATAATGCCCCCTTCATCCCTCTCCCTATTCATAGTCTACAACCACCCCATGAATGAAATTAATGGAATAAATGGCCCATTCACACTATTAATTGCTCGAATGATTTATTTTCAGTATATAATATACTCTAGATCATCCCTGATATCCCCCCAAACACCCAGGATATGACTCGGTTCTTTAAACTTCATTTTAAAAAATATTTGAAAGAAATTAAAAATGATCTAAACAAATTTCAGAGTCCCAATTCCAAAAAAACACATCACCAAACAAAAATAAATAAAATTCCCTGCAAAATTTCATACCCTTGATGATGAGGGTCACTATAAACTCTCCACTATAAATCTTTTCATCCTCAAGAAGTCATGGTAGTTCTCCAAACATAAAACCTGAACTACCTCATTCTTTGACCAAGAGATAATTCTATACATGTAATCTCAAAACTCCCAACACACTTTCCTTGAAAAAATCTTCCACTATGCCTGAATACACTATATCTTCTCCAAAATATTTTTTTTGATCCATGAGTCAAATAAACCACATTATAGGTGATGATTCTATTATGGTTCCCAACTCATCTCATCTAATTCTACACAAAAACATCATTCAATCCTATATTGGATGACTTTTCCCAAAAGTTTTTGTCCTCAGCCACTAACACACCACCACATCACCCAACCACAATTATTAAAATCCAATGGGAATAAAATAATTACATGAACATGATTCTTTGATGCCAGAGTCATTATCACATCATCCAATCACCCACAAAAAATCTTGACCTTGACTCTTGGTGTAATTATTCGATCAATTCCTCAAACAACCACATAGACCTTTGTACTCCACCTCAAGCACTGACATGTTCTTAATCTCAAAATATTAATATAAAATCAATTACAACTCAAGACTGATGCTAACACACCAACTCAATCCAATAATCCTGATTCTATATCCACACAAAGACTCTATACAAAACTTCATCCAAATATCTAAGTTTGGTATTTTCCATAGAACTGGATTAACTAGATCCACCTACACACTATAACTTCTAAATCCTACTCCCATGTATCCTACCATAGATAAACATATAATCACAATATCCAAATGAGAGTTTTTACCTTTTCTCATATCCCTTTTCTCATTTAGGTCCACAAACACATTGTAAACTAAAAAACAACACTTTAATTATGTTTCACCACATGATTCACACCTAAATAATATGAAAAATGGGGTTTAATCCCATTAATCAAGAAATAAAATAGGGTTTCACCACCTAAATCAAGAAATGGAACATGATTCACCCCCATAAAACCATGTCCCAAACTAAGATCCCCCACCCAATGAAACATGTACCAAAATGTCTTATCTTATACTAGGGTGACAAACATGAAAACTTTCTCTTCAAACACCAAGATAGTACTCAAAAAACAGATTTATACCAAAACATATAAGGGTTAATAACTAATTAACCCAATAATATAGTTCTCCCCACCATAAGACTTCGTTGTTGATGGTCGATTCCAACTACTGGTGATCCCCACTATAAGAATCACCAACTAAAGACACATCAGCAGTCCAACCATGAAATTTTAAGAACACGCATCAAGGGGTTAAATACTTGGATCCATAAAAATAGAATATGGATACTCAATACAAACATCAATCATCCATCAAAAATCCCAGCACAAGAGACTCCCATAAATCACAAATGGAATGACCTCTTAAAGTAATAATTAAAAACCAGATTATATCTTACTCAACCACTTAAGATCTAGAAAATTGGTATATATATGAACCTGTTTATTTCCAAAAATTACATAAAACAAGACACATACACCTTTTAACCTCACTTAGTGGTTTTCATCCAACCAGATAATATAATTATTTAATAAAAATGCAAGAATTGTTTTTACCCTAGCCAACACAAAAAAATATATGATAAAACTATTTTTCCACTATATAATTTTAAAATTTTCAAAACCTATTTTAAAATATTTTACAAACCCCCAAATTCACCTGATCTTCCAAAACACCCCTTGGAATCCATGGGTTTCATCAAAATCTAAAATCACAAAAATCCCTAGCCTAATCTCTCATTTTTTTTTAAAAAACCATTTCAGTTTCAAAACACATTTTGAAATCCAATTCTAAAATATATTTCCCTATACTTATTTAAAAACTAAATAATCACAACACATTTAAAAATCATCAACTCTATGATATATTTCAATTCAAACCAATTTTTCATCATTTTGTATACACCGTGCATTAATATGTGATTTTTTTCCAAAATTGGGTTTTTTTATTAAAACAGAGTCTTTTAAATTGCATCACCATCATTTAAGAATGTCCTTTAAATATATATTAAAATAATAAACTATTGTAACATATGTGAGAAGAAATTTTTTATATATACACTTCTTCAATTTATATGGATTATGATGAGTTGTCATGTCAAAAAAATCACCAATAGTAACAATTATCATGACCCTAACATGCCACTATCTTGAGGTATGAAAAACTTCCTAGCTCTCAGTTGATCCCTATTACTAATCTAGAGTTTCATACATTACATCAGGAAATAGGTTTCTTTAGGAAATATATACTAAGAATATGTATATAAGGTTATAGAGGCTATAGATTCAGCAAGATAGTATGTGTGCAGTGCTGGATACTGTTTGATTTTATTTGTTTATTTGATTCCATATTTATCTATTTTCCTATAATGGTTTACCGAATAATATAGATTATTTTGTGATTTTTATTAGTGGGGATAGTCTCCCTATGACTATGTTAGTCCCTCATAAGAGAAACCTATTTCCTGATGTAAAATAGGAATGTCTACTCATGTACATATAAAACTATATAGTACAAGGGGGTAAGAGGTGAGTCCAATAACCTAGTTGGTATCCCGAATGCGTCAACCAAACTATGTGATGTTGTGATCAATTGGATGTGCATTAAATACATATACATGTATATATATATAGTGAATTCATGTCTATAAAAAAACCTAACTAAAAAAACTACATGTGGTGCACATATAATCAAACAAGTTTATTCTCCTTGTGTTAACCAGGCCACCAGGCCACCATAACACTTAACCCTACTTAATTCAACTCCCTACTAGAAAGAATATTTCATCTTATATTATAAACTCTATAATACCTACATTGATTCTATGTAGGAATCTTATCATTATGTGCCAAAACCTAAACCAAAAATGAATATATAAGGTAGGGTGTCAACTAATGATTTCCATCCCACACCTAAAGACTCTAGGTGGGGTGGGGTATAAACATTGACCCACTACTCGAAGGGATAAGGCATGATCATGTGTCTATGAGCGTCTCATCGTACCTTATAACTGAAGGGAGGTTCATTTTCTATGTATCAAATCCACCCATTCTATCAAATTCAAGGCATGGTTAGACATGCCTTATCACTCAAGGACAAGCACCCTTCTATAACCACTACACTAACACTCCCAGTATGTCCTAGATTCATTCATTCACATTTAACCACTCCACATCTGGAATGGTCTTAGGCCCAATACTTGAAGCTGTAAGGTAGGGTCATCACACCGACCCATCTCAAGATAATCTCGGTTGGACTAGCAAGAACACCAACCCATCCTTGTATCCATTAGGGAGGCCACATCAAGAATACACAATCAATCAAAAACATGACATGTGGCTCATCCCATATCTCATCATCTCGTCATTAGGGAACTAGTCCCTTATGATGTAATTTCATATCTCAAACATGTTTGTAACCCATCTCAACACTATAATGGGTCTGTCACATCCATATGGACTGACTATCACTATGATACCACAAGAAAGTTTCTCTCAACGCTACCCACACCACACACATCATCAATAATCAAAACAATTCTCATGGGGATACCCACAAAACCCATGAATTATTATGAAAAACAAGGTACATACTAGGAAAGTACAACCAAAACTTCCATGAACCAAGATGGGATGTCATCCAAGATGACAACTAACCCATTATGATACATGGAATAAATGGTGTTCTTGATCCCCAAGGGCTGGAAAATAGTTCCGGGAATCAAAGTAATCATAATGAGAATAATGTTTTCCAAAAAAACTATGATAAAATAAACAAACTGAGAATGCAGCATAACCAATAATAACAGAATATCAATAAATAAAAAACTAAAACATATTCAAAAAATACTAAACAAATATAAATAAATACATAACTAAGACCAGATCGCACTAACATGATCTCCACATAACCTCTTGGTCACCACCAACCATAAGACCAACCTTCTCTAAAGGTACAACCAAACCAGAAAACTAAAACTACAAAAAAATTCGGGTCTACCAAAATAGAGTGTCATAAGTAGGGTGTGATCTTAAACAGCTCAATAGCTAATCACCATAGATTACATCTATTTTATTCCCTAAAAAAATCCACAAAATCTGGTTTGAAATACATGTAGAAAATAGGCTTTAAAATCATTTCCAGCAAATAAACATATCCTTCCACAAATTTCCTTTCTAAGAAAACACACACAACTTTACATTCCAAAAATATATCCACTTTTCACAACCCATTTCAAAGAAAAAACCCATGTAAAAATCCATACCAAGTATCAAAAATGAATAAGTATAAAGTAAAGGAAAAAAAACAAACTAGAATAAAATAACAGGGCTAAAATCCAAACAAGAATCAGAAATAAATATAACATATAGATAATAATCATGGGAACTTCCTAAACATATCTAAAGGAAATCCCAAGAAATACTCAGTTTGGACTTCCCAGCTGGCATATGGTGCATCTCCACAGTACATAACCAATTTTCCTCTCTAAACTATCCAATATAGTGGAACATTCCACCTATACTCTCTAAAAATCTACGAATACAACCCGTTTAATTGGGGTTGATAAGAAATTGTCACTTGACCCTATAGATGACACCCAAGAATCCCATGATGTTAATAATACTTGGTGAAATGTTGTATAACAACCATAACCAACAGCATCCTCATTCACGATCCACTATAGTGGAATTCATCCCAAGGTCTTGTGGTTTCCAATAATAATCCAAAACCAACAGTATTCATGCTCACGATCCACTAGAGGGGATCCCATCCCAAAATTCTAATGGCATCTGGCCATAATTGAAATCATCATGAACACACATGGAAACCCATATATTTCACAAGTTCCAATTAGTCCATCACCTCATTTTATATTTAAAACTACTTTATCAATCATTTTTATATACCAACTAAGCCTCACGCTACCCAGGTTTTCAACCCATTTTCCAAAACATGCCAATAATCCCATCAGGCTCATACACCAGATAAGTTCCGAAACAAATTTTCAAAATTTCACAAGGTGTCAATCAAGAATTATCATCACCTCACATCAAATCAACTTTTCAAATACAAGAAAAATTTATAATCGGGTCCTTTTAACATTTTCAATCCAATACATTTACAAATACATTTCCACACCACTTCCAAAGTTAATATAAAAAACCACTTTCATATGCACAATTCCAAATTTTCCTTCACATTTCAAATAAAAACTCTTCCCAAACCAAGTGAAGAACATGAAAGAACATGAGAATCTCCAAAAAGGATTTTATTTATTTTCAGAAACCAATCCACATCAAAAAATACCAAATGGTCCTTTATGCCAATTATTCACCAAAACATGCCTTAAAATTATAAATGGTAAAATCTTTCAGAAACACATTTGAAACTGCATTTAAACTCACATGAATCCATAACACACCATTTAGAAATCAACAAAACATTTTGGAAAAATAAAGATGGTTGGTTGGAAGAGCCTTTGGAAACCCATGGTTTAAAGAAGAACCCCTTTTCATCTTAGTGACAAACAGGGCTCAAGTAACCATTAAGAAAACACGTTATAAAATCCAACAATTCCCATGGGAAAAGCCCCTTTCCAAATTCACACACACACAAAATCCATTTTAAAACATTCTTATCATCACCTTCGAAATTTAGAAACACATTTGAGATTTACCCCAAGGAACTTCATGTGACAAAAAAACCATTTCTTTTGGAAAGAAAAATTTCAAAATGATCTCACTTTCAAGCCTATTTGGAAACATATTTAACAATTTTCACAAAATTCATAAAACACATCTATAAATAATAATAAAGAGTTATTATTGAATCACAAACAATTTATTTTATAAAACCATCTTTCAACACATTTTTACTTCAAGTCACATTGAAAACAACTTTTTAAAGAAACAATGCTTTCTTTTAAACCGACACAACAGGCCATACATAAGCATCACGCCATAAAAGTCACCCAATTCCTCACACAACACCCAAATAACAAACCAACAACATTTTCCAAACATACCCAATAGAAAACACCACCCAAAGAATATAATCTAACTATAAAAGATCAATTGTAATTTTATCAAACACCTTTCATGTATTCAAATCTAGGAATAATTAAAGAAACCATTGGAAAACCATTTTGTGCCAATTTTCCACCATCAAAACACCAAATCAATCTATACTAACACATAGAAATAAAGGGAAACACATTTATAAATTATTTAGTAAATCTCAAGAATAAAAGGGAATGTGCTAGATGGTAAATGGAAGGAAACACCTACCTCAATGATGTGTGAACACAATGAAATTTCAAGAGGAGGAAGAACCAGTCCCAAGAGAAAATCATCACACCGTAACATAAAAGAAATTGAACCATACATCAACCTTAACCATTAGGGTTCATAGAATATAGAAAAACCACAAAGATAATCCAATAAACTAATAGACATGAAAGTAGAGAAGAATAAATCGACCAAAACCAATGAAGAACTCACCTTATAACCTTCATAATGAATCCATGGGTAAAGGAGGGATAAAAGAGGGAATCTTGGGACTTCTAATAGTGATCATGGGTCGAGAAAGGGAGGAGAAACCCAAAATAGGGTTAAAAATAGAAGGGGAAAAGAGGTAGTTTCCAAATTCTAATGATCTTGGTAACCTTCATGTTTTGGTCATGTGGTTTTCCAAACTGTACGCCAACCATGCACCCCTCACAATCTAAGAGGGACATTCGGCACGGTTATCCCGTATGGTTTTTCAAACTGTTTGCCAACTATGTGGTTTACACTATCCAAAATGAACATTTTTTGCATGGTTTCCTAGAAAGGGAAAATAGTTTCCCCTAATTATGATCTAACCATGTGTCACCTATTGTCGATCCAAAAATATCTTTTTTCACCAAAAACTCACCCGAAGACTTCCAAAACATAAAATTTCAAATCGGGAACTCAACCCAAATCGCCACTAAATGATTCAAGGTTAAAAACTGACTAAAATAAAAGAAATTTCATTGTCACTGTATGACAATTATACCCACCACAAGCACTTTCCCCCATAAAGTCACCCAACCATATTATAAATAGAATACGATCCCAAAACCGAATAAAGATGAAAAAAACCATAAATATTAGGGTAAAATTTTTCATCCAAAGTCACACCTAACCATTTTGATAGAAAACCACATCATGAAGAATAATGGGAGAACATGAGAGGGTTCTCCCCAACACAAGAACCTGACTAACACCATGTCACAAATTCAGATTAGCCCAACACATGAACTCCCAATATGAAATAACCCAAATTTCTCCACATAAGTTAAACAACATCACCACCAGAATTAGAAATTCCCCACATAAACCAAACCCCTAACACAAGGGTAAAACCATGAAAGGAACATAAACCAAGCATCAAACTCAAACATAAGCTACAATCATCGATTTCCATAAGCATAGATATCTCCAAAAAAATAAAAACAAAAACCTAAAACTAATTGAAGAAATGATAACCATATAAAGATCCACATACAATGCAAAAAAAAGAAATACAAAAAAAAAATAGTACAACTAAGTCTCTTAAAAATAACTCATAGAAAGAGAGAAACTACAACAAGAATATTAAACTGTATCCACTCCATCATTGGATACAAGAATTGGTCATAGGTTTCCTGAATCCATAGAAATTTATTGACTATGCATAAGCTTCACTCTAGGGCATGTGGCTAGAGCTCTAATGTCTGAAGAATCCACTTACTCACAGTCAGGAGCTGGAATCCTCTGATCAAGACTTTTTCTTCGGGAAATGCTTCTTACAAAATTTCTCCAGATGACCCAAACAGCCACAAAAATGATAGGTCTTTTGAGGATTGTGATAAGATGGCTTCAAATTCCAAAACCAAACACACTAAAAGAACACAAATGATTGGTCCTATTATTGAGAATCTGGGGCTGATAAAGGATGTTTCTCAAAAATGGGTTCATCTATCATACACTTCTCGTTATATGGGAAACCTTCATTAGCATAAAGAGATATTGGATTTCCAACTTCCTACACTCCAAAAAAACTGAGCTAAGAATGCATCATCCACCAAATTATCCAAACATAGATCCTTAGATGATAGGGTTCTCTCCTCGACCTGTGGATGAAGCCCCAAATAAATATAGGATCCTTAAACAAATTATGTGATACTGCCTTTGGGGAAAATGAAACCAGCTCCTTGAAGGGGTCAACATAGGACTTCACTGTCTGTTGGACTTTCTGAATATTCATGAGCTCTTCCAGTTTTTTCATCTTTGCCTCATAAAGTACAAACCATAAAAATAAATTGGTCTTGAACACCTCCCACCTAATCCCAACATGCATCGATGATGGAGCAATCAGCTTCCACAGATCTAAAGACAAACCCTCAAACAAACCCAAAACAGCTCACACTCTCATAGCTTCAGGAGCTCCCAATGATCTAAAGACTCATTCAACTTCCTCAAGACATTTCACTATCTCTAACTGGCCTCTATCACAAAGAAACTCAAGCAAAAATCAAGAAGAACTAGAAATTAGCAAGACCCACAAGAAACCTTTGGGACCTTTCTAGGTAGCATATTCTGAACAACACAAGGAACACAAAACCAAAATCCACGTCAACCTAAAACACAATAAAAAGAAACATCTCAATCCCAGACAACATGCTCACAAGCCAAACATTACAAGAACAACAAAAAATAAACCTTTAAAAATCCCATTTTTTCTTAATTCCAAAACTACCTTCCTCAAAGTCCTCTTTCCAAATAACAAAATCCATTTTTTCATAAAATAAGAACTTGATTTTTAAGTAAAAAACCAACCCCAAAATCATATTCCTTTTCAAACCCTTCTTGCAAAAAACTAGCTGAAACTTTGATTTAAAATACTCAATCATGGAATCCTATGAACCGTCACATATGCATTCATCCCATTTCCCCTAATATAATCTATGTACACATGACAACATGCACTTTCCACAAATACCCACATTTATATGAATGTTTACAAGGAATACCAAGGGTCACACATAACTTTTCATCATCAAGCCCAAGAATTCACCTAATTTTCAATCCCAATCACTTTCTATTTTAAAAACAATTATTTTTAATTTAAAACCACTATAAATAAATCATTTCCATTTCAAAAACTATTTTCTTTTAAAATCCCACTCACACTAGTTGAAACCAAATCAAAACATAACTCATGCAAAACTATCGGAATGATTATCTAGTGGTCATGCATTACCTAGTGACATGGTAAGTGGGACATGCCCCAAGTAAGCATTAACAACTAAGGGGATCTTAAACCATGTACTCCGACTCCACATGGGTCACTACACCATGTGAGATCACAATCATAACACCGGGTCACCTCCCATTTCATTCCTCGTCCACACAAGCCAAAACAAAACAAAGACTCAAATCCTGAAATACCCCTGGAAACTCAAGGATTGGAACAAGAAAGGGATTGTACCATACTTACCTCTAAATTCCCAACATTACTAATCTTTAATCTACCTAACACCCCAAAAAATAAGGGTCTTCTCTGATACCATTTTTTCATGAACCAATCCAGTATTTCATCCATCCTAACACCCAACTTAGTATGATACATGGCACAAAGGGCATTCCTGATACCCATAATCTAGAAACTAGTTTCGATCATCAAATTAATCATAATGGGGATGATTTTTTTCCAAACAAACCTAGATTAAATAAACAAACTGAGCACACGGTACACCCAACAATAACTGAATATAAATAATAATAAATTGAACCATATACACAAACTGCTAAACATAACATAACTAAGTACAAAAATGAGACTGAACCAGGCTTACATGATCGCTACATGGCATTTTATTCACCACTAACCATAAGACCAACCTACTCTAATGCTACAACCAAACTAGAAACCTAAACCAGTAAAATAGCGTGGGTCTACCGATGCCGAGTGGCATAAGTATGGTGTCAGATTAAACATATTAGTAGGTGATCACCAAAGAGTCCATGAGTTTTCTTTCTCGAAACATTCCATAAACACGTGATTGAAATAAATGTAGAAAATTGTATTTTAAATCATTTTCATCAAGTAAACATAGCTTTCCACAATTTTTATTTTTAAAAAATACATGTGAATTTCCTTTCCAAAAATAGATCTACTTTTCATAGCCCATTTCAAATAAAAAACCCAAGTAAAAATCTATACCAAGTAATCAAAAATGGATAAGCAAAAAAGTGAAAGAAACAAAACCATCTGGAAAAAACTAGTATGGATAAAATCCAAAAAAGTAGCATAAATAAATAGAACATATATATGGTAATTATGGGAACTTCCTAGATGTCTCTAGAGGAAATACCTAGATATACTCTATTCAAACTAACCTAGTGGCATGTGGTGCATCTCCACAGTCAATAACCAATTGTACACTCTAAATTAGCCAATCTCATGGCACATCCCACATGGCCTCTTGGTAAATATAGGGGGCACAACCCATCTAATCGAGGTTGATAAGAAACTATCACTTGAAACTCTATATGATGCCCAGGAATCCCATGATAATAATAATACTCTATGAAGTATGGTATAGAAACCGTAACCAACAGTGTCCTCGTACACTATCCAATAGAGTGGAATGCATCCCAAGGTCTAGTGGTTTTGAATCATAATCCAAAAACAACAGTGTTCCCCTACATGATCTATTAGAGGGGATCCCATCCCAAAATTCTAGTGGTCTTTGGTCATAATCCAAATCATCATGAACCCACATGGAAAACCATTTCTTTCACAATTTTCAATTGGTTCATCCCCTCATTTGAGATTTAAAACCCACATTCTCAATCATTTTTAAATACCAACTAGGCTTCACGCTACCTAGGTGTTCAATACATTTTCCAAAACATGCCATCAAACCCACTGGGTCCATATGACATATAAGTTCTAAAAAAATTACAAAATTTCAAAAGCTTCTAATCGTTCATTCACATCACTTCATATCAAATCAAAATTTCAAAGACAACACACAGTTTTTACCAGGTCCTTTAACATTTCCAATTCAATACATTTACAAATCTATTTCCACACTATTTACAAATTCAATATAAAACACCACTTTCACATGCACAATTCCAAATGGGCATTCACATTTTAAATCCAAAACTCTTCCCAAAATAAGTGAAAAACATGTAACAACATGAGAAGTGACAAATGGGCTTTGTATCTTTTTAGAAGCCAATCCACATCACAAAATTCCAAACAGGACTACATGCCATTTATTCAACAAATCATACTTCAAAATTCCCAATTGTTCAAGATTTTAGAAACACATTTGAAACCACATTTAAAGTCACATAAAACACCAACGAACCATTTATAAATCAAGTAACCATTTTGGAAAAATAAATAGGGATAGTAGGAAGAGCCTTTGAAAACCCATGGTTCAAGGAAGAAACCATTTTCATCCAAGTTTCAAATAGACCTCAAAAAACCATTAAGGAAACACATTATGAAATCCAACCATTCCCATGGTCAAATCAACTTTCTAAATTCATGCACACACCAAAAACTTTTTAAAACATGATTTACATCATATTTACAATTTATAAACACATTTTAGGTGCACACCAAGGAATTTCATGTGCCAAAAAACTTATTTAGTTTGGAAAAACAACTTTTAAATCATTCTCACCTTCAAGTCCCTTTGGAAACACATTTCACACTTTATTACAAAAGGCATAAAACACATATATAATTCACAATGAAGAGGAATACTTTAATCACAATCAATTTATTTTAGAAAACCATATTTAAACACATTCTTACTTTAATCACTTTGAAAACAACTTTTTAAAGAAACATCACTTGCTTTTAAACCATCACAATAAGCCACACATAATAATAACACCATAAAATTCACTAAATTCCATATATAATGCATAACTCATGACCCAAGCACATTCTAAAAACATACCCAAGGGAGAAAATAACCCAAAGAACAACATTTCACCTTAAAAGTTTAATTAGAATTTTATCAAACACCTTGCATCCATTTAAATCTAGTAATAATTAAATAAACCATTAGAAACCCATTTTGCACCAATTTTTCATCATAAAAACACCAAATCAATTCATAATAACACATAAAAAGAAAGGAAAACAAATTTATAAATTATTTAGGAAAGTTATAGAATCAAATGGAATGTGATAGAAAATAAAATGATGGAAACACCAACCTCAACGACATGAAAATGCAATGAAACTTCAAGAGGTGCAAGAACCAAGCCTGGTAGACAATCCACACATTGTAATGTCAAAACAATAATACCACACATCAACCCTAACCATTAGGGTTCATCCAAGAGGTAAACCCCTACCAAGATAAGCTAAGATAGATGGAAGTGGATAAGAGTAAATTGACCAAACCCAAGAACAACACACCTTATAACCTGAAAATGCATCCATGGGAATAGGAAAAGAAAATAGGAAATTTTAGGAGCTCCCATTGTGTTCCTAGGCCGAGAAAGGGAGGAGAAACCCAAAATAGGGATAAAACATTAGAGGGGTAAATAAATAATTTCAAACTTTTAATAATTTGGGCCAATCACATGGTTTGGTCATACGGTTTGAGAAACAATGCACCAACCATGTTCCCATCACTCTCAAAGAGGGACATGTCATACGGTTTTCCCATATGGCTTTCCAAATAGTGTGTCAACCATGTGGTCTCTACTATCCAAAATGCATATTTACCGCATGGTTTCATAAGAAAGGGTGCACGGTTTCCTATAATTGTGTGACACTTGCTTTCAAGCCCAAAAATATCCATTCTCCACCAAAGACTCACCTGAAGACTTTAAAAACATAAAATTTTAAACTAGGAACTCAACTCGAACCTCAACCAAATAATACAAGGTCAAGAATTGAAAAAAATAAAATAAATTCCAAAGTCGGAAGGTAACAAAAAATAACAACCATCATAAAAGATTTGGAAAACCAAGGCATCACTAAAACATGTTCAAAAAAATTATTTCAACAAAGACCTTATATCATCCTTTAAAAAACAAGACAAATCCACTATCAATACTATTTTTAAAGGTATCACATTCCAATTTACTCACACCAATCCCTTCACCCAATCTTTCCAAGTTCTAAAACCCATTTTGAGATTCTATTTCAAAAACATTTTTCAAAGCACCACTTTTCTAAATAACTTTTTAAAATAAATATTTAAAAGATACATTTTCCATTTTAAATAAATCACACACCACTAAAAAATCTAAAAATAGGTCCATTAGCACTCCATTGAAAAAGGTGGAACAATCAATTCATTTAGAAATCTATATAGTCCATACTGACTATTAGGCCGACATGGGCTTGTCCCAACCTTATGGGCCAACTCACACATGAAAATAATTACTTATAAATGTATGATAATGAATCCACATGAATACCAAATAACCAAGTGATCAAGAGGAATAGTAAGGTCAAGGCCCCATAAAATAATTGATGTTCTAATAGATCCATATTAGCCATAATCAACCTCCACAAATAATATGATCACCTGGAAGTCCAATAAAATGAGAATAATGATAAAATATGTCTGATATACTCCAAAAAAACCTTAATCTTGGAAAACATTAAAGCCTTAAATTGTTAATTTGAATCAGAGAGTAATTTTACCCAAATTCTACTAGAACCATAAATAAACCTGTGGCGCAAAATACCGCATGGTAAATAGAAAATAGTGGAATGTTTATGGAATTTTAGGTTGTCCAATATGATACATAATGAAATAATGACCATGCATGATTATTTATTCACACTCCGATAAAATAATTCCTATTGAAATTATAAGGGATGATCCAAAATTGACACAACAAATGAGGAATAAGAAAATAGATACTAGAGGAGGAATTTACCACAAATTAATGTGAAACCCCACCAAGAACCCATCCAAATTGAAGGGGGTGAATTCAGGGAGGGTGTTTTATCCTTCCCCTATGTAATTGAAATTCAGTAGAATAAACCTAATGATTTGTACATTTTATAAACCCCTTTATCACTTAAAAATTAGGATAGAATGTTTCAAAGTGTAAATCAATTGCTGAAACCTTAAATTTTCCATCCAATACCCCTTATAGCCCCTATTTAATATTTCAGGCATATTTTCACCCCATTGATGTCATTTATGTTGTGAACGATACATTCACATCATGAATATACTCTGTCTATGGTTTTTATATTCCTCAACACCTTGTATCCTCCTCAACATCCTCTTAAACACCAAGGACACAACCCAAGTCTTTAAACCTAATCCAAATATGATTTTTAAGGATGTTAAAACTCTTAGAGAAACTATCTGATCACCAATTCCCAAAAAAACCCATAACCAAACAAAATAAATCAAATTAACATTGAATTTCCAAACCCTAATGATGAAGGTTATTATATAAACTATAACATTGAGGTTAAATATTGTAAAACTTTATGTGTTATATTCCCTTTATATTTTTATTTTTATTTATCATATAAGACTAAATATTATCATTAATGTGAGAGAATAATATACTAACTGATAAAAGGGGTGATTTTATAAATAAAACAATTATAAAAGTTGGGATACACTGATTCACCCTCCACCCCCTCTTAGTGTAGCTATTTGATTCTATGGTATTTTTGATACTAAAAAACACATATAGTGGTAAGATAAAAAGGTAAATTAAAATTATTTCACCATGTTGGTTAATTTTACATGGGAATAAAACCACATTAAATTCCTTACTATGTCAAATAAAATAAATTGAACTTATAAGTATCACCTAAAGTAATAATCAAACAAAACCTATCCAATTCATTCTTCTAGAAAAAATAGGAATCAAAGATCAAATATAACCCATGAATTTTTTATATTATACATAATTAATGGATTATATATAAGACACAAGGACTTTATACATCATGATAAATAATATAATGAAATTAAAAGAAAATAGAAAAATCTTACTAAGAAGGTTTTTCAATTTGATTAATCTATGTTTTCATAATGTTCAAGTTTAAATATCAAAACCATAATGGTTATCTGAACATGTTTTGAGGTTCCCTAATCTCAACTAGAATCATAGAACTGTAATCTAGAGATCGAATACTATCATAAGAACCATTAAAGAATCCCAAAGAGATCCAAATCCATTCACTCAGTTGATCTCTCTCTCACACAATCAAAAACTCAAAATCCAAAATATTTGAATGAGAGAATATAGAAGACCCAAATATTGATGTGGTAGCAAGGAAAGATGATTTATATAGAAAAAATTCATGTGAGTGGGACACATATTGGAAATAGACCAAGTTCTCAAATAGATTAAGACAATTTGAGAACCTAAGGTGGCTGAAGGCTTAAATGAAATAGAGGTCATTGATTGGAAAAAGTGAACACACATAGATCAAACCCAAAAAAAGGGGTAAACATATACATTAAGTTACATAAATATTTAAATCATAAGCCATAATATTAGAATTATCAATGACAACAAATTAATCTAGGTCCATCCATTGAATAGGTTCCACTATTGTTGAGCCCAAATGCCCAAACTAGAACTGAAAGCCCTAGAACCCAAAAAACAAGGAAAAATGGACATAGAAAAGCATTTCATGTAATGGTTTCACTACTAAATTTTTTTTAAAATAATTATTATCTTTTATCATTTCTTTTAGTAAACTCTGTTAAAGATCGCCTTTTTCATCACTAAAATTGAGCACTGATAAAAGTTTTATTTCATCCGCATTACTTTTGGAATAGATAAAACCGAATTTTTATCAATTCTAACCTTAGTCCTAATAAAATATATTATAAATAATAAATTTAAGAGTAAATATGTTAATTAAATAGCACACATACATATCTTTATAGAGAATTTTGGTCATTTATGCTATAATAGTATGTATATATATATGCACACACACATGTATCCTTTTATAGGGGAATCTTCCTCATAATAGTATATATATATACACACATTATATATATATATATATTAATTATTACATTTATAGTATTACTGACTAATATATTAATATATTAAATTATAGTGACCATAATATAAAATGAAAATTTATTTTAATATATATATATATATATATCTGTGTGTGTGTGTGATTATGTTTCTATGAATAAGATAAAATATATCATTATTTAGAAAATATGTAACTTTTATTTTTACCTTAATTAATAAATTAAATTTACATTTAAAATTCTAAAAAATTTCATAAATAATTAAAAAATTATATTAATAATATATATATATATATTATTTAAAATAAAATTAATAATTAATATTATTCAAAAGTAATTAATATTATTTAATATATGAATTTTAATATAATTAATATTACATATATTTATAAATTATTTATTTAGTGATATTTTAAAAATATGAATAATAATTTTTCTCATATGATTATAAATAATAAATTTTCTTATATATAAATAATTATTTTTTAATAATATAAATAATAACTAAAATGTATATTATATGAATAGTATTTTATTTTGAATATAATTAATAGCTAATATAATATTTATATTTAATGTCATGACCCCCTCCCTCCAAAGGTTCCCCTCCTGGGTCAGTAATAAAGAAAGAGAGATAATGATTCCTAAAGCTCACCCATAATTGGTCATGGGTTGGTAACTAATTTTGAGGGTATATCAGTCACACACATGGGTGGTATTACCCTTTATATGTTTGAGGAGTGAGAGAAAAAAAATATGAACTGCTAACAAACACTATATAGAAACCAGAATAAATACCAATACATGTAATATCATACTTAAATTGAAAGGAAAACAAAAACTACCAAAAGTAAGACTAAGTTGTGACTACGAACTCTATAAACTCTTGGTATCTTCTCAATGACTACTCTAAGCTAGTAACATTCATCTTGATCACCAACATATTCTTTCTTACCTAAAAACTAGTTTATATATATATTGGGTGATTATAACGTTTATACTCAGTAGGATCCTCCCTAAAACCTCTTGAGAAAAATGTGAATGAAGCTTACTAAATCCTAGTTAATAAACAAATGAAACTAACTCATCACATAAACAGGTAATACTAGACTCAAATCCTCAACACAACTCTCTCAATAAAAAACTCATAGAATTAAACCATTCTATATCAGAATAATATATATATATATATATATTAGAAGGTACCTTAATTCCACTTATCCTTTGGTTTTTGACTCTCATGACCCAACGACCACTTTATGTGATGATCCCTCTTTAAGTCATCATACACCCCAAGAAACAATATCACAGTAATTATTGTATACAATGATGCCTAGAATATCATCATCGTCATATCCTAATAGTAACCAACTGTATATTCAGAAGCCATTATAGTATGTGTACATGCATTATACCTCAGGATGTGACAGACCATGAAAGTATATCTATGGTAATCTATGACCACCATGTTGAAATAAAATTGTGTAATATACCTCAAGCCATTACGGCCTACACAAAAATGTATAGTAAAATCATGCACCATCATAGCTCTAGTTGGAATGCACACTATACTATAAGTCATTATATCCTGGGATACACCTACCCATCTACTTCTAGAGGGAAATGGTGGAGAGGGAAAATTTAGTCATTTGTTCCCTCTCCATGAAAGATATTGAATAAAAAACCCACTAATGCATTTGGATGTAAGTTTCTCTACTGAAATGGGTGAGGTGGAATATGAAATCAGAAAACAAGCATAAATTTCATTTTTAATTAATTAATTAACCATTAACTAATTCTTATCAACATTTTCCAAGATTTACATTTTGATCTTCGTAAGACAAGTTTCGGTGGAAATATTAATTCTATTTATTATATTCTCAAGTATTTCAACGCCTTTTATGAACACCATAATCCAAACCCATTAATTTATTAGTTCAATTATCATTTCATGAATCATATGAGTAATCCTGAATTCAAATTAACACACCTATTAAAAAATGAAATCATAGTGAATTCCAACTAACTATATTTAAATTTATATTTTGATCAATAAAACACCATCCAATCATATTGTCTTAAATAAAGCATTAAGAAAACATCAATAAAGATTAATTGTATTGAAAGTAAAGACCCACTCTAAACTCATATCTTATGCCCAGTGTCCCACACCATTGAACATAACATAAATTTTGTTCTTCCATCATCTGGTTTGACCATCACTGCTACTTATAATCTCTCCCCATCACTCATCAAATCATTTTTCAATCAACACTAACTTCATCTTCTAATATATTTCTCTCCAAGATTCCCAACCAAAACAAAATCATCAAAAAATCAAACAAGGATCTAAATCCTTAAATCACACATAGATTTAAAATGTATTTTATGCACACATGAAAGGGAACTAAAACCATGGCATTGAGGTATTTAAGCCTCTTGAAGCAAGGAATGGTCTCATTCACCCACTAACATTTAATATTGGTCAAACAAAAATTTCAATTACATTTTTATTTAAGTGGTTCATTAGGAATAGGTTATATGCACAAGGAAACCTAAGTCATTTGCTAACTATAAATGATCATAAACATGATTTCAATCATTATTTTAAATAATAAATCCAGGATAACCAGTAAAACAATTACTTGTTCCTATTCCATTATTTATCATTATTTATATTTACATTGTTATAGTTTCAAGAAATTAACCATTTTAAATAAAAAATAAAACACTACCAAACATATATCACATTATCATAGTAAACCTCATAAGGTAGCATAAAAACAAAAACCACTTGCATAATAAAAACTCAAACATTCATTTAATTTCCCCTCATAAAATATTAATTATCATGCACATTTGATAATTCTCATTTAAATTTATTAATTAATAAAATTATAAAAAAATTATATTTATATAAAAAATTCATATTACACTATAGCATACGATAACATATTTTTTGTTTTAATTTTTAGATTTAAGGAAGCCTAACACTTTAACACCTAAAATATGATTCAACATCTAATTTTATAATTGAATTAGTGAAAAAAAATATTATTATATGAAATTTCATTAATTCTTATGAATAAATCAATCAAAATCAAGAATCAATTCCTTTTTATTACTTATAATTTTTCTAATTTTGATTAATCATTCCACATGAAATTCCATTTGTGGATTAATTTCATATTACGATCAATTTCCCTCATTTAGACAAGGATTTGAAGCATGGTCAACTCATGCTTACATATAAAATAAAGAGAAGTGACATATCCACTATCTCGATTAAAATCTCAACTTTCTTTAATCAATAATGGACAATCGAGAAACAACCACTACCAAATGAAATGATACCAAAACCAAAATAAATTACATTGAAACCTAATCATGGAAACCACCATGAATACTAGCTCAAAACCTCAACCCAGGACAAAGGAATCCAACTGAAAAAAAGGGTGATAGTAAATGAGGATAATGGGAGAATATGAAAGATACCTAGATCCAAGATATTGATCCATTGATCAAAGTTGTTTAGACTATTCAATTTATGTTTGGAGGGTTATGAAAGGTGTATGGGTTATCTGGGTTTTGAGAGGATTGAAAGTCTAAACCAATAGTAATCAGGCCTTCTATTTATATAGGAAGCTTTAAATCCTTCACCATGACATGGTGGAGTCCCAAAATTCTTGTGGTGTCTTCAGTCAAAGAATTATCTAGATTTTATAGAATTAAAATATAACAAATTGCATGCCTTAAAAACCCAAGTTAAATCATTTTGATCACCTCTATAGCCTCCATGATGGAATTCTATAGAAACCAATTTCTTTACCCCTAACACACTCAGAACTACATAGTGGAAAGCTCCATGAAGACCATTTCTGACAAAAATAATCTATGAGCACCACGCCCATCCTACTTTCCTAAAAATGGATTCCCAAGCCATTTTATCACTCTCATTCATCATAGTATGGAACCTCAAGAAACATTCTTTCTGAAATGTCTACTCAATTTGTTTCACTCACCATTGTGCACTTTTATACCCAATGTACAGCTCCAAATCCATCTATAAAACACTTTAGGACAAAAAAACATGACATGTGACCAAGCCTCTAAGAAGCTTAAAAACAACAATATTTTTTCCAACAACCATGGTATAGTGGGAAGTTAACTTTTCTAACCTATAGAACTATTTTAAACTCCCTTAGGACACCTCTAATCCTTGGTAAAATACAAAGGGAATATCACTATAAATCTAGCACCTGAAATTAGATAAATCTCAAATAATTCTCATACTAAAGGATTTAAAACAAGACCTAGAAGGAAGAGATAAAAAAGGTTCCAAACAATAATTATAGGAGATACATCTCAAGGATCTCTCAATAATAATAACACCAGCAATGAAATACAAGGAAATAGAACACAAATATACAACACCACTAAATAATAAATAGAAAAAAACTTATATATCAACTCAATATCAAACTCATAATCTCAAGAAACAAAAAGGGTGATAACAAATAATCACAAAAACATGGGGTATTTAGAGTGCATATATTACTCACTCCCCCAAGTTCTCTCCACAAAGAAACTATATTACCACATGAAACAAACCAAAGGTATAACATTCCCACACAACACCTTCTCCTAATGGTCTTGAATCTTGAAATGTTACTTTTCAAAGGTATCATTATCTCCAACATTCAGTTCACCCTAATCGATGATGTGAGAATCTCTATGAAGATATAAATGAAGATTTGATTCATGAATGACATTAAAAATCTATCTCATCTATGTATGTAGTTATAAATGAATCTATATTGATATAACATGAGTAAATACCTCAAAAGGACAAATGATCATGGGATAAAACTTACTCCCATGACCGAAAATTCATGGACTATGATGAGGAGACACCTTCAAGAAAACGTGATTTTTAACATCAAACACAAAATATAAGACCCAATTATCAGCATAAGGATTCTGGTGATAATTTTTTTACTTAATTCACTCATGGATCACCTAAACCTTCTCTGTCATGCTCTACACCAGTTATATTCCTAGAACAAGTACCTCTATAACCTCAATCCATCACAATGAGGACTATAAAATTTTACCATATAAAGAATTAGAAAGATAAATACCAATAGTGGATTCAAAACTATTTTTTTAGGAATAATCCACTTAGGGAAGGTTTCTCACCCCCATACATCCAAAATCCAAAATTCTTGAAGAAAATATGTATTCTAAAGTCTAGATGGTCCGCTCTATATAACCATGTGTATATGGATGAAAAGTGGTTCTAAGTCATAAATGAGACCCAAAATCATGATGGATACCTGTCCACACCCTAGAGGTAAAATGGCGATTACGATCTAATATGATCATCTTTGGAATCCCATGAAGCCTCGCTATCTCTTTAGAATACTTCCTCAATAACACCTCAATCGATCTTGACTTCTTAATCTCTATGAATTGAGATATATTCTTGAGATATTACATGAACATACATATAATATCATGACCACCCTAATATCTAGGTAAAATGGTGTTGAATCCTATAGAAATTTCCTACCACTTCCACTGGGGAACATCAAGTGGTTGAAACAAGCCACCGAGAAGATGGTTCTAATATTTTACTTTCTTGTAGAGTAAAAAATGAGAGTGAAACTCTACAACTGGATTATTCAAACAAGTGATCCAAAAATATCCCCTCAAAAAATGGTATATATTTTTCACGCTGGGATTTAATTCAAAGGGGGAATTCTAGAACTCATGGAGAACCACCCTAGGCATCACTGAAGGAATGAAAATCTTTCCCTAGAATAGCACCATATTTTTTCCATCCTCAGTCCATCCCTAAAGAGAATTGATGCAAAAAAACATGAACATGAAAAACCTCAGCCTTAGAATATCCTATAATGGATTCCTATACCTATTATACTAAGTAATTTTGCAAGGTAACCTTATAAATATTACATATTACATCAATAGCTCCTATATGAAGTTGAGTTATTAGTAACTCCTCCATAATTTTCTAAGACACTCAAGACTCATGTACAACACCATTACCTGACTTCCTACTCATAGAATATTTCATAACATTAAATTTACCTAGTGTAATGGAAATATAAAATTCATATTCCAATAAAAACTTCATTCTCCGTCATTTCTATAAATTTGAGTCACACTAGGAGAAGAGATAGTTTAATATTTTTTTATCTATGAATACCAAAAAATGTTCACTGATAAGATATAATCTCTATGGTTTCAAAGAAATAACAACCACAAAAATCTCAAGAACATGGATGGAATACTTATAGTCATGAGATCATAATGGTCAAGACCCTTAAGAAATAGATTCCATCTACTACATCAACATACAACCCAAACCAAGATGTGAAACGCCATAGTAAACCTCAAAGGTAATACCATCATCCAAAAGATGAAGAACCAGGGCACTGGCCAAATTTTCCTTCAAATACCCAAAATCAAACTATAAATGGTAATTATAGACAAATACATGATCCTATCTTTATTTATTAAATAAAAGGAGTCTCATTCTAGGAGAATTCTAGAATGAACACTTATAATATTCAGATACACCCATGAAACTCTACACCTATGCAACATTCTTAGGGGATATCTAAGTAACCACATCCTCAGTATTTGATGGATATATGATAAATCCACACTGATACCTTCCATTCCCTAGAAATTAGACCACATGATCACCAAACTCACACTTAGACAGCTTCTCGAATATCTAATGAAATTTAAAAACTCTCAATAGGTCATATAGACCCTTTTTATGTCTCACCTATGATACTAAAAACACAAGGATGTATTCAATAAACACCTCTATAAAATAGTCTATAAACTCATGTAACACATATTCCATAAAACCCCATGAAAATTTATGGAATGGTTGTTATAGTGAAAAGTATAAAAACAAACTCATAATGACTATAACAACATTTGAAAGTAGTCTTCGGTATATCCCCATCCTTTACTCGCAACTAATGATACTCATACCACAATTTGATCTTCTAAACCCAGCTAGTTCCCTTCATATGGTCAAATAAGTTGTAATCCATGGGTGGGGGTAGTGTTTCTTCATCATTACCAAATTAAAATGGTAATAATTGAGACAAAACCATAAAATACCATTTTATTTCTTCATAAACAACATCAGAGCTCCCTAAGGTGATACACTAGGTTTAGTGAATCCTCTTTATAAGAGTTCATCAACATAGATCCATACCTAATACAACTTATAATGGGTCATCAGATATAGAGACATAAATATTAGTGAAACACCTAGTTACATCTCTATCCCAAATTCAAAACACAAGTGCAAAACATTATGATGTATTATCCTTACCTAGGTCTCCACCCTAGATGTAGCATCACTTTACACAGAATGTTGATTAAACTTGAAGTTCCTTGCATCAGATCAAAATTGACTATAAAATCTCTATCATGAACCTCTCTATCCAAAGGTAACCATCAAATTCCTCTAATAAATAAATGGAGATAATGATGCCTAAATCCCACCCCCAATATTCCATGAGTTAACAATTATCACCGAGTGTATATCAGTCACAAACATGGAGGCATTACACTCTATAATTTTAAGTAGTAAGAGATAAGATGTATAAAACTCCAAATAAAACTATCTATAAAAAATAACAAGACATGAAATTTAATATATAATCTTAAAGGAAAACTATAAGTACCAAAAGTAATAATAGGCATTAAATATAAACTATAGTAACTCCTAATAACTGATTAACAATTCCTCTAAGCTTTTAAAATCCAGCCCAATCATCAACCTTTTCCTAATAAATGGAAAATATATGTGTATATATGTATGTAGGTTTAGTATTACATGTATATTTAGTAGGATCTTTCTTAAAACCTATTGTGAAAAATGTGAAATAATCATACAAAATCCCCATGAATAAACAAATGAAACTAACTCATCACCTGAATAGGTAATACAAGTTTCTCATCCTCCCCATATCTCTCTCCCTAAGTAATTCATAGAAGTAAACCATTCTATATCATTATAATATATATATATAAGTTACCCTTATTCCACTTATCCAATGGTTTTTCACTCTAATTCCACAAAGGATATATCCTATACTCATCCCTCTTATAAGTTATCCCACACCTCAAGCTATAGTTTCACAAGCATTACTACTTCCTGTGCAGCCTGATATCTCATCATCATCATATCCTAGTAGTAAATAAGTATATTTCCATAATAAACTACATCATGTGTATGTGTATTATACCTAAAGTCATAAAATCCCATTCAACACACCAATGGGAAGTTGTGAACACCATTTTCAGATATATATTGGTGTTATACCAGAAGAAATTTCATCGCACATAAGTATATAGAAATACTATGATTCATAGAAGCCTTATTAGAAACACACCTTGTACTATAATCAATTATATCTCGGGATATTTCTACTCATCTATATATAGGGGGGTGGTAGAGGAGAGGGATGATCCATCCATATTTTCCCTTTACATCCTATATGTTTAATAAAACACCCCAAAAAGACTTGGGTGTCAATATCAATATCGACATTGGTGGGTTAGTGTATAAAATCAGATAATATATAATAATATCATACACATCCACACTATGGGAAACTACCAAGTCATTGAATCGTATGTTTTTATCATCACATAAGACCTCGGGTACCCATTGTTAAGGAATATATATCAAACAAGAATTCAAGCATCAAGCTTATTTTTAATTAATTAATAGAACATTAATTAATTTACATCAACATTTTCAAAGATTGTAATTATGATCTTCTAAAGCTAAGTTTCAATAGTACTATTAATTCAATGGGTTATATTCAAAATTATATCATCATATTTTTTAAACACCATGAATCAACCCCCTTCATTTATTAGTTCAATTATCATTTCATAAATCATCTGGGTCTCCTAGGACTTAGCCTAAACTACCTCTTCAAAAATTCACTCGTAATTAATAAGGAAATACTATGTAAATAAGTTGGATTCTATTTAATTAAATATCATATATCCATATGGAAATCAAGAAATTGTCAATTAATTACAAATAAAGACTAATCATATCAATGTGCAAGCCCCGCTATGACCCCGTCCTATTCGCCTGATGTCCCAAAACATTGATTATAATATAAAATTTATCCCTCCATTATTTTTATCAACCATCATTATAGCTCTAGCTCCCATCATTTCCCTCAATAAATAAAATATACCCAGGTATGACAACCTAAACTTAATATATCAATATTTTACATTATTTCCATAATTTAAACATTATATCTCACAACAATCCCATGTATCTCAGAGAACCTTTTTGTTTATGTATTTGAGGAATATTTACATAGGAAACTTATTTTAAAAAACTTGTAAACATTTATCCATGATCAAAATCCTCTATACACACTTCTAGACTTCTAATAATTTATATTAATCTTCATAATCTTGGGAAGGTAAACATAAGAGAGGTGTTATCTTAATCTCTCTATAATGGAAAATTTATCAATATATAATAAAGGGTTAGATCATAAGTATATGAGAAAATAAAGTAATGTATAAATTTATTATTAAAAGAAAATGTAAAAATAAGATTTGTCTAAAAATAACTAACAAAGTAAATCTAATCTCAGAAGAACAAACATATACCATGATAAAAGTGTGTGAGACAGAAATGGAAACATTGTATAAGGAAATGGTATCAAAACATAATGGAGTCATAATCATGTGGAAATATCATAAAATAAAAAATCATAATCATATGTCAATTATGACCACTAAAACAAAATAATATTGTCTAACTACCATTATAATCATGCTACACTTTGGCTAACCACTATCAAAGCATAGTGTTCTTAGGTTAACTATTCATGCATAATGCATAGTGTCCTTAAGATATCCAATTGTGCACCATTAATGGAATATCATGAGTCATTAACATTACCCATTGCATTAAAGGGTTAAACATTACCCACCCACCATAAATTAGTCCCACCTAAATCATAACTTAGTGTTCTTAGGTTAACTACTCTATTACCATTACTTAGTATACTTGTGTTAAACCACCCTTTAACCATTCGTTGCATCTCATAAGACATTAACATTTACTAATAAATTTTAGGGATATAACTGAACCACCAATAAAATCATAATATGTCCATTCATATTTGTTCCACAAGAGTAAAAAAACCAAACACAAATCATAAACATGATATAACCCAGAATAAGTAAGTGGATTTCATAATAATGTCTTAAGACATAATTGAATCCTATATGATATAGATTACCAAAAAAATGAAATTAATCATTATGAATTTTCATAATTAAAAAAACATAGGTATTAATCATGGATTTAAAATGTAGAATATTCATTATAATGATCTAGTGAAGAAAGAATGAAAATGAACCACTTAGGAGAAACTTTATAAAGTAAATGATATTTTTAAAAAATTAAGAACATATAATTTTACATGAAACCAAAATTGACCCAATAATATTATTCATAAAATATTTAGGGTTTTTGTATGATATTAATTTTTTTAAATACATTTTATGGGGTTATTCTAAATATGATACAAGAAATAGGAAAGTTCCCTTAAACTGGGTTTACCTAATAGTGTGAATTTTGAAGGGAACTAAAAACTTGTACGGCCCCATAATGGAAGTGGATATTTATATTGGTATAGATGTATGGTGTATATATATACCAATATATAAGAGGTATATTACATGAATCTATTATAAAAATAGAGAAAATAATGGTAATGTGTAACTAGAAACTCTTAAAAGAGTTATAAGAGATCCCTTTTTATGTTTTAAAACACATTTGATGAAACCTTTCATCCTAAAAAAAACTTTATTTTGAAAATACGTTATGGAAAATATTAATTTCACATTATATAACACTTAATTAAGTTTCCAATTAAATTGGAGAACATTGGTGGGAAGATAAATTATGGATAATGAGGGGAAATCATCATTTAAATGGATGAGAATTATTCTTAACATGGTTTGATTTTTAAAGAAAATGATTTTATCTAAAAAATAAGGAATACATGAATAAAAAAATTGATATATTAATATAAAAATAGGGTATTACGTATGAAATAAAAGATTAAATTCATGGAAAACATTATAACTCAAGAAATCGGATTAAGTTGTGAAAGACACATATGAATTTAGTAATTTTTTCTTCAAAAGTCATTACAAGCCTAAAACTAATATGCTCTTATAAATCACGTGAATTAAATTATGGATTTTTAAAACTAAAATTATTGTTTATTTTATACACAATATTAATAAGATATTGGTGTATAACATTAAAACATTTCATAATGAAGTGAAATTGAAAGAAAATATCTTATGGCTTAAGATACATTATAATAAAACCCCTAAAAATAAATAGATATTTAATTTGAAGTTAAAATACTATTAATAATGATAATAGATATTGATATTAAATATATAATTTTTAGTATATATTTCATTTAAAAGAAATTAGAAGCATAAAAGAACATGTGAATTAAAGATATAAGTTTTGAGAGGAAATACTTACTTGTGTCTAAAAGCATTATGCACTTTAACATAACTTCATTAAAAGTTAGGTTAATTTAATTATATATTGTTTCGGGTCGGTCTCGAAATGCCCAACGGTTCTGTATCTGATGACATGTGGACCTGCTTTCCAAAGGCAGGAGTTCGTCGGATGGTCTGACTAGAGACGCTTAAGAACTCACATTGGTCGAGAGGATGGGAATTCGGGCTCATCTCACCCCTTTGGGGGGAATTATTGAATGTTCTGGGACTCTCTTATAGATTTAAGACATATTCATTTGTTCGTGAATCTTTGGTTTATACCCAAGCATAGTATCCACGGATTTCTCTTGGTTGGAAATGGTCAGCTGAACGCAGGGGTTCGGAATCATTTATGCCTAAGGTTTACCATCCCTCATTAGATTAATGACCTTGAGGAGTCAGAACTCATTGAGGCGACACTAGGAGTGGCGCAGTGAACTGATGTGACGATAGTTGGATCGACCGATTGTTGGGCTTGAACCTCATGGAGGCTTCCTACGTATCTCTATGGTAGGGAATCAAAGTACTCATAGTTCTCAAGGGGAGCGTCGGAGAACCGATGTGATGGTGGACCCGGGGGTCCATTGGTGATCGGGCATGAAACTCATGGAGGCTTCTTATATATCCCAGTGGTAGGGAATCAAAGTCCTCGTAGTTCTCATTATCTTGGGACTTACGCTCTGAGGCATCCCATAATGATGTATTAGGGATTACACTCTGAGGAGGCCCATAAGAGTATGTCATGGTCGTTGCTTATTCTAAGCCCGCGTGAGTCATGCTCGGTGTGAGAAACAAGAGGCAGCAGGGACTAGAGGATCACATTGCGAAAGGTGTGTCTGTGAGAAGTGGAGTGTGGCTTACGCATGAGGGTGGCCCATAAAGTCAGGGCTTACTTAGGGATGGATTCCCATGTGCCTTCCTCATGTCTGGCCATAAGGGCATCCCAACCCTCTGATGGGTTGAGGCATTTACCTATGCGCTAGTGCACAAGAAGGATAATGCCAAGGGTGTTGGAATTAGTCCAAATAAAGGGAGATGAAAAGTGTGAATCACATGGTCGACATTCGTAATGCAATGAGGGTGTCATGGTGATGGAGGATAACTGCTGACCATGTTGGAAACATAGCATCCATATCATGTTATCCTAAAAAGGGGACAAACAAACGAGGGTCGACTGCTGACCGTGTTCGAAACACATGACCTGACTCAAAGTGTTGTCAAAATCCTTCCAGGGCGTTGGCCCTGGACGGTAGGTGAGCTGATGCGGCATGGGACCAGGCCGTTAGGGGGTCCCTTAGGACATAGAAGTGGATGAATATCTGAATGAAGGACACGCAAATCATGAGGTGGAGTGATATAATGTTTGAATAGATTCCAATGCTCTTGAAGGTACGCCACTGTGATCATGGCATGAGGCATCTTATGCTTGGAGCATAAGGAATCTTATGTATGGAGAAAGAGGCATCCAATTATTGAATGATAGGGAATGTTATAGTTTATAGTCATGTAGAGAGTACTGTTTCCATACAGTTTAACATCATGTGGTCAAGACGAGGGCCATATAGTTTAACATCATGTGGTCAGGATGACTAGGTAGGAGATACCTAGTAATAGTAGGCATGGGACTTACGCAAGGGCGGCCCTTTCTAGATTAACCTAGTAAAAGGAGCTATGAAATGGGGTTACAGGAGATTCATATGGAGTAGCTTGACTCATGACATGTATAGGACGGATGTTGGGGTGGTGCAAGGGTGTAATGAAAAATACTGTTGACCCAGCCCAAAAGTTCACGGTGCGACTATCCATTTTTCATGGGGGTCAGGGATGGTAGCGAAGGGACCAGCCCAGAGGGGCGGGACCGTAGCTCGGCATTGAGCCCAAGTGAGGGTGTGGGGGAGCATCCCCTGTGGTATGGACCAGCGATTGCATGGGTTTTTCCGCATGGGGTGGGCCGCGTAGGAGCTGGCCACGAGGAGCCGGCCGCGAGGGACTATTCACATGTGCTTCGCAGTTTGGTAGTCCGCAAAGGGTGTCTACGGAGGATCTGGCCGCAAGGGAGCAGGCCACAAAGAAGTTCATCCATGAAGGTTGGTCGTGGAGGAGGTTGTTCACGAAGTAGATCTCTACGAAGGGTGTTCGTGGATGAGATGACCGCGAAGGAAATTGTCGTGAGGGGCGTCTGCAAAGGGGCTGGCTCTCGTACTTCTTCGCGCCCACGGAGGATCTCTGCCTCCATTTCGTGAACGACACTGGTCCGTGGAGGGGGTGGCCACGGAGGGACTATCCACGAAGGAAATAGTCGCTAAGGGCGGGTCTCGGAGGAGCTTTCTGCATGTGGTTCATGGTTTGGTTTCTCCTCTACACGGATGAGTGCATCTGTAGATGATATGGGATCCGCGGATGGTCACGAACTGCTGGGAGAGATTTCTCTAGCGTCTCCCCACGGGTTTTCACCCGTCCTCCCTCTCATTTTTTTCGTGCCCCTCGGTGATTATTTATAGAGTTGTGAAGAGGCAGTATTGATGGGAAAACAACATGATTTTGGGAAGCCCATGAAGGAATCCCCACCCGCGGATGGCTCGGTCAACTGGGGATTTTAGGAACCGAGATCCGTGGAATTGCTCTGCAGTTGGGCACCACTCCGCCTCTATCCTGCGAACGACCGCGGTTCGCGGAGGGGACGGCTCACGGCGGCATGGGAATGTTGTCGCTGTTCGCGGTGGTGGACCGGCCTAGAATCCGTCCTGCTTCGCGCCCGTGGAGGAGCCCCGCCTCTGCTTCGCGGATGATGTTGATCCGCAGAATTGTAGTTCGCCGAACCGGCCGCTTACTATTACTGGGAGCCGGTACGCAGACTGGCTTGGTCTTTTCCCAAGTCTTTGGGTAATTGGATTTCCCTCTTACAAAATTTTCAGGACCCTACGGATATATTCTCAAGAAATTTATTCATCTATATTAAATTTTCAAATTTCCATTTACTATCTTTTGGTAATTATTTTTAATATAGTTTTTGATTATGTCAGTTACTTGGGGTTGTTCTATTAACTTATTCGTAAAACTTCTAGTTTATTGAAAGTGGCCAAAGGTGTTGTAAGATACTTCATGATATATAAAATTGTGGATATTTTTGTCATTAATTATTAAATTAGTACAATACTTATAGATCTTAAAATGTTAACCCAAAATGACACAAATTAAGAAAGGTTCCTTGAAAATTCCTTTTAACGCGGTTAAAGTGACAATAATGGTTTATTGTTTTTATTAGTCATTTATTTTCATATATAATCCTTAAATAATAATAATAGTGTGAAATATATAATATTATTTAATTAAATAACCTTATTTAACTTTCCATTTAATGTGATGATAGAAAATTATACACATCGTTCATAGAGGTGGTTGTCCGCACACAAGCATGATTGACATTTATTTGTTATTCTAAGTGAATGGAAATAAATAAATAAGGGTTATTAAATTAATATAACAACATAAAAGTAAAATAATGATGACAAAGTTATCATATTACTATGGTGATAGGGTATATTTAAGAGTAATATTAAGAAGAAAAACCTAAAAAGGGTGATAATATTTATGTTGTAGACTTAATCATTCCTTGGAATACTCCTTCAAATTGAAGGGATTAGGAAAAATTTGTGTGGACATGGGATTTATGAAGTGGTAGTGGGTTATATTGTGAGAAAAATAGTACATTTTAAAGGATTTATTATAAGTGTAATTAAGGCTTTGAAAGGGTGGAGTTTGCATTCTTTTATAAGAGAATAAATGGGAACTTTTGGAAACACTCATTATTTCTCAATGATACCACTCTATTATTCAATTTCAAAGGCTCAAGAAATGGCCAATAATGGTGTGGGTATATAAATAAATCCAATCCTTCATATTTATTTTAATATTATACATTTTTTCACATATTATGTCCACTTTCACAAGCATTAAATAATTTTTATATAATTTATCTACATTGTAATAACTCGACTTTTATTCATAGTAACTAATTTTAATTACCAAAATTAAAATTAATATTATTTAATAATTTGAATGTACTAATTTTAAATATTTGAACTATTTTATACAATAAAATTATAACTATTTTATATAAATTAATTTTAGTATTGTAATATGTAACGAACAAACCCCATTTTCATAAAAAGTGTTTTCTAATCATAATGATTTTTATTAGGATAAAAATATAAATTTCATTAATTAAAATGACTTCAAAATAATTATTAACATTATAATATTATTTATTTAATAATAAATGAAATAAATAAACATATTTCATCAGGTTATAATTAATTAAATAAAATATTTGAAAACAAATTCTCATTAAAACGCTGTATAAATTTTCCAAAATGTTAAGAATGGATTTATAAATTCAAAATTGTATTTTAAAATGATTTATTTTACTTTATAAAATATATTTTTATAGGGAATAGGTTTTAAAAACTTTCAATATATTAATATAATAAAATAATTTCATAAAATTGATGGTATTAATAAAATTAGTATTTTCACTATTCATTTGAAAATTAATTATTTTTGATAAATAACAAATAACATCTTAAGAAAATATTTTCATTCTAAATAAAAAAAGGATGTTAAATTTTTCAATTTAAAAATAAAAACGTTTTAAATTCAATTTTTAATTAAAAACATAAATTTTAGTGAAAATCTTTTTTATAGGAAAACGAATCTTTTTAATACACTTGTTGTTATTATTCATAATTTCTATGAAATGATAATAAATATATCATTAATAAATAGATATTATATTTTATTAAAATCATTATTTTATAATAATATACTTAGTTTCCTTTAATAAAAATAACAATTCATAAAAAGATATATTCTTAAACACAATAGGGAATTAAGTAAAATTGTGTGAAATAACATTTATATAAAAATATATATTAATATATTTCATAATTCAGTCACTCTTATTTATACTAATTAATTTAATATCTAGGTTTTAATACTCTTAAAATATCATGTTTTTGTGTTGGTGTGGTGTTGCATGTGGAGGAAGTTGTTGAACATATCTTAATTAATTAGAGGGAAACGTGTATTTAAAGATCTTAAGAGTATGCGGTCTGCACTCAAGAACTTTCATCATGGGAGATTTCATAGTTATTAAGAATATATTATTTTTTGATTATGGTGTTTTTTAAGGATGGTGTGGTGGATATAGAAAAATTTCTTGCTGGTGGTTGTGATTTTTCTGTAGGGGTTAAAGATCATGAAGAAATGGATGCAACAAATCATGATCAGTTTGTGAATGAAGGTGAAAATCTAAATCACATGTTATTTTATATGATTTGGTGTTTTGAATCATGTATATTTGTTAAATGGGGTATTTCTTCATGTTTCATTGAAATAATGGAAGTGGTTTTTTCTCTTCTTGATTCCTTTAGGCACTCAATTATTGTAAACATTATTCTCTCTAAAGAAGATCATTATTGGAAAACTCTATATACAATTAAAAGGATTTCATCAATCTTGGGTTTTTTTCAATTTAAAATGTATCCCAATAAGTACGGGATACTTTAATATACTATTCCCAAACAATGAAATGAAATGGAGGGCTTGATATTTTGGGTTGGTCTTGTTAAAACCTGGTTCATTGAGAATTTATGAATGGAAATTAAATTTCAATCCATTTTAAGTCAACAAATCTTTTGTAAATGTTTTCATTAAGATATAATAACTAAATTAGATTATTCTAAACCCTTAGATAATATTTTATATTTCATAATCAATAGAGGTACCTATCAAAATGTATAAGGAGATTGAGATATATATATATGTGTGGTTATTTTGATAGGGTGCTTGTAGAAGTGGATCACAACATGACTCTAACTAATGAAGTGGTCTTATCAACTAAAATATATGAATTAAATTTTAAATTTTTTTATGATGAACTACCATAATTATGTTCTAATTATAGGATTATAGGTAACTTCATGGAATCTTATTGAAGGGTCATTGTATGTTCCTTTTTATTAAGTAATGGACATGATGTTTAAATTTTCATGAATATTTAGAAGAAATATAATGTTATCCTTGGTCCAAAAGAAGACTAGAAAAATGCTTCCTATTCTATCAGTGAGACAATTACTATCACTGGTCCAAATGTGAGGGGTCTCATAGTGAAGATAGAAGGGACTATCCAGTCTAATATACCCCTTTGATAGTCCTTCTAGAACCAAACTTAATTTGTATCTTCATGAGAAAACAATTTTATTGAACTAGGTAATAAACTTGTAAGTTATAAGTAAGGATGCACTATTTATATTATATAATGAACTAAAAAAATTAACTATGATCCATTTTCAAGGGTGATGGATCATGGACGAGGAATTTCGGGAATTTGAAAGAAGAATAAATAGCCTGGTGTGGTTCATGGTAATTTTGTGGCTCCTACTGTGATGGGGGGATATTTCTTTATATATTATCTTATCAAGAGAACATCATTGAGAGATTAAAATCATATAGGGACACTAAGGTACCAATATATTATGGATATTAGACCTAATGAAGAATTATCAGATGATCAATCCACTGGTGAAGATCCTGCATAAAATCTTATTTATCTTCAATTAAGGAAGGTGAAGATGATTTATTAATGGTCTCACAAAGGTAATTGAAAAATGGATACTAAATCTCCATTGAGTACTAATACCATTAATGCTACACTTGGGCTTCATTAAGGATATGTTGGACATAT
Organism: Viscum album; assembly: GCA_963277665.1. Lineage (NCBI taxonomy): Eukaryota > Viridiplantae > Streptophyta > Magnoliopsida > Santalales > Viscaceae > Viscum > Viscum album. The sequence goes on from OY728135.1 coordinate 1,205,015,621, forward strand.
TTATGGATGCCATAAGGTGATAGAATCTCCAATTTTCTTAGATCCAATAGCTACAGGTGTACATGTGACTACTAAGGGTCTTGGAAATTCCTCTCATGATAAGAATTCATAGACCTCATACCATAAGAAATTATAATTGGATGAGGATTTATTACCTAGGAAGGGATATGGTTCTAGAAGGGAAGGAAAGAGCTTATCTCCACTGGGTGTGGGTTCATTGTCATCTAATGTTCAAATTCCACATGAAATATCAAATAAAGCACAGGTGACTACATCCATGCTCTTTGGAGTTCTTGAAACAATGAATAAAGATTGGGAAGGTGGAGATAAATATAAATTATAGGTAATTAGTATAAATATAGTCCTAAGAAACCTTTCTATAGAAGAAGTCTGGAAAGATGAGGTCCAGACCCTCATAGAGAAGGGTATATGCAGGGAGGACACCATTCTTGGTGACCTATCTAAGAAGGATTTAGTTCAAAAAATGATGGGGAGAATGAATTAGAGGATAAATAATAAAATGAATGTTGGAAATGAGTGAAAACATACAGTAGAGGTCATGATCCAAGTTGTCAATGTGGTAGGAATAGTTTAATTAACTAGATGGATTTTCATAATGGGAGCCTTGATGCTAAAACTTAGATTATTAAATTATTGGTCCATGATTGATTATAATTGATGAGTGCAGTTATGCTTTTTATGAACCCATGCCTTATGTTTTTCTTTTCTTTATTAATAAAATGGAGTTTTACATGAATTTTATAAAAAAAATATTAAAATTTTGGGTCATTACATTATCCCCCCGCCCCACATTAAATAAATTATTTCCTCAAAATTTTAAAAATCATATGGTGAGACTAATTTATATAAGTAGATTTTAATTGACCATTCACTTGTAGTTGATTATGGGTAGATTTAGGAAGTTGAGTTATATTTCCATATAAAAAGTTGATATGATCCCTTTGTAAAAAATGATAGTTCATTCCTAAAAGAATCCTAATAAGTGAAGAGGAGATAAACCTATTAGAAATAACTTTCTTCAAACATTGAAGAAGTTTCATATACCATGTATATAATAATTATACCACTAAAAAAATATTTATAGATCAATACATAATATTGTAAATCCTATATGAAAAAATTCATCGATAATTCTAGAGTGGAAAAACCATTATTTTCCGAGATAGAAGTAATTGCATAAGATTTTCATTATTCCAATGTCCTTATAGGTGGTTTTTGTTGGTCATCTTCTTTAACCCTTATATTGGAGAATTGGGTTGTAATGTGAGAAATTGCCCACATCTAAAATATTTAGCAATTAGTGGATCCTTAGGAAGAACATTATCATCCTTCATAGTATCCTTCATTTTCCCTTAATAGATTATTGCTCTATTACCTCCATTTCCATAATTAAATCATATTCATGTCCCCTTGAGGAAATTATCCTAATGATTCCTCCCACATTTTTTACCTATAGGTGGTCTAATATCCTTTATTTCATCATCTTCATCATCGGGATTTTCATGATTCTCCATCCTTTTATTCTTGGGTGCACTCAAGATTTCAAATATGGTTATATTATTAATCATTTTTTGTTATATTTGGTTTGAATTAATAACAAAATTTCTTTGTCTATATCTCATTACAATGGGTTGATTATTTAGGTAATCATCACATTTTCCTTCACACCCAAGGCTAACTTGATTCTTTCTAGTTAAAGACACATCTAAAACCAAAATGTGTTTATGTGAGTAATGAGAAATTATCATTATAATATAATAATCCTATATAACAAAAGGTAAATTTAACCTAAAGATTTTTCACTTTATAATACCATCATATTAACCTATTATTAATTTAGTTCACAATATATCACTATTTTTTTAACCTATATCATTCAAAATTTCTCCTATATCATATTTAGATTGACTTATATCATCCTTGGTTCAACCTATATCATTTGAGATTAATCCTTGTTTACCTTAAGTTTGCTTTTGGTATATATATCAACCTAGTCCCACAAATTAACTATAAAATCCATCCTTTGTAGAAATTTAGAATGAGAATATTATTAACCAAATCATATCTTATGGGAGTTTAAAACTAGGTGTGCATTTATACATATTTATCATGCACGAGTTGATGATTGATTTAATACCCAACATGCCCTTTTTAGGTTGTTACCCCTAGGTACATCAGTACGAGATCGTTTATCAACTTGTAGTATCCAGGTAGTAATGTATTTCTAGGAAAACCAAAAACTCATTACTTTACCAAAATTATAGGATATTTTCATCCATTAGACTTATCCCAAGGATTTCCACTAAAGTTCTCATATCCTATTACACAAAACAATTGGATGTATCATAAATAATTAAACCCTACTTTGATACAAACTATAAACAAAACGAACTAAACATATCCTTATTTTACATCATTTATCTAATTTAAACATTACATATCACAATAATCTCACATTGGTTGGAGAAATTTTTTGTTTTAGTTTCATTGGGGACTAGTTACATAGATAGATTATTTAACAAAACTTGTGAACATTTCTACATAATTGGACTCTTTTAGTCCCACTTATAGCTCGAATGGCCTGAAAACCTTCATTTTTATTGATTTTTGATAACCCCCTTTCAAGGGATAAGGGGGAACCCTTACAAGGCCCGTAGGCTCAGAGATTACATGGATCATAGGCTTAGTAGATTACATGACACGAAGGTCTTAGGGAATTAAACCAGACTATCTACAAGGAACTGTCCCTCCCCAAAAACTACATAATGATAGTAGGTATCCACATACGTATGGTCGTCTGGCTAGGCTTCCCGTGCAAGAACAGGTTGGTCCTGATGGCATAGCCATACCCTCTCATTTGGACAAATCCATTTGGCTCTGCTTTGGTGAGTGCACCTGCTCTGAATCATTTTCTGGGGCTACTTCTTCTTTCCTTAAGAAAATACAACATATAAAAAGATAGATTCTTAAACACAATAATGAATTGATAAAATGTTTATAAAATAAAGTTTATATAAAAATATATGTTAATATATTTCATAATTTGGTAATTCTTATTCATATATATTAATTCAATGGATAGTTTTTAGTGGTTTAAAAATATCATGGGTTCATTTTGGTTCGGTGTTGCATTCAAAGCATCTTATCAAACATATTTGGCTTAATTAGAGGAAAACGTATTTCAAAATATCAAGTCATTAAACTGAGCCTTTATCCCATTGCACATCAGGTTTAACAACCAAAAAAAGTAATCAATAAATCAAACAAGGCTCTAAATCCTTAAATCACACATACATTTCAAATTTTTTCCACACATAGGTGAGGGAACTAGGGCCATGGAATTGATCCATTCAAGACTCCCTTAATAAATAATGGGTTCATACACTCTCAAGCATTTATTATTGATCAAAAAACTTTTTCATTAGATTTTAAATTAAACAGTTCATTAAGAATAGGGTATCTACATAATGAATCCTAAGGCATTAGCTAAGAATAGTTTACCATAAACATGATTTCAAATAATCAATCCAAGATGAGTATTAGACACACCGCTCATGCATTTTCCATTAATTATCATCATTTAGATTAACATTGTTATAGTTTCAAGAAATTTAACATGGTAAAAAAATAAAACAAGACAATGCTAAACATATATCACATTATCTTAGTTATCAAAAAAATATTGTTTAGAAACAGAAACCACATGTGTCCTCAAAACCCAAAATTTTATTTAATTTTCCCTCAATAAATATTAATTATTCTAAACATGTGATAATTATAATTTCAATTCATTAATTAGCATAATTGTAAAAAACTCTCATTATATTAGAAAAATAAAGATAACACTGCATCATATGATAACATATTTTATATTTTAATTTTAGTATTTAATGAATCTTAACTCTTTAAGCTACAACATACAATTAAAGTTTTAATTAAATACTTGAATTAATCATAGAAATATTACATCATCAAATTTGATTAATTATAATGAATAAATTAATCAGTATCATGTAACAATTCATTTTATCCAATGCATTTTTCTTGATTTTGATTAATCATTCAACATGATATTCCATTTTTGGATTAATATAAGTTCAATTACACCCATTTAAATAAGTAATTAAAACATGATTAATTCACAATTGAAAAAAATTAATAGATCTCATATCTAAATTTGAAGCTCAACATTCTATAAGAAAGAACAAGCAATCGAGGAATAACCACTACTAAAGGAAATGCTACCAAAACCAAAGGAAATTCCAACAAAACCTAAACATTTAAACAACCATCAACATTATCTCTATACCTCAAACCAAAATAAAATAATCAAACAAAAAAATCTTGAAATAAAAGGGTAGGGTAAATGAGGATGGAGAGAGAAGAAGAAATATAACTTCATCTGAGACTTTGATTTGTCGATCCAAGGTGTTTAGACTCTTAAAATTGAGGTTAAAGAGTGTTGAGATGCATAGGCGTTTGATAGGGTTTTAGAGAAGGAGTTAAAATACAAACCAAGAGGGCTTAAGACTTCCATTTATATATAAATCCCGAAAGCCTTCACCACGGTATAGTGAACTCCCAAAATGTATGTTGTACCTTTGTTCAAAGCCTGATCTACTTATCAAGTAATTTAAATATCTTGGATTGCATTCCTTTAAAGCCCATGTCAAACTGTTTTGACTTACATCATGGCCTCCTTCATAGTGTGGTGCAAAAACTTAATCCATTTAACCACCAAGATGCTCGGTGTTTTGATATAGAAATCTCCATGTTATTTATTTTTTATAGTGGGACTCTCTTAAAACCAAAACCCAGCATGCCTTCCTCAAAAACAGTTTCCTAAGATGTTTTCTCGATATCATTTCTCAAATGAGGATCCCTCAAGAGAAACTCCTTAGAAAATGTCTAGACAATACATTTTCTCATTGTTGTGCACTCCAGCACCAAACAACCTACTCTATGATCAACTCCAAAAAACTTTAGCCAAAATGGCCTACCCTAAACTCAAGCCTCATTGCAACTTCAAAATGGCCATCTCCATGTCCACCACTATAGTGTGGTGGCCCTCAAAAATTCCAAAACACTTTTTTGACCTCGAACACTCTTTTAAACCCCTTTACGGGACATATAATCCTTGAGAAAATTCAAATGGAAGATCATTTGAAATCTAGGACCTTATATTTAATTAGTAATATATTGAAAATATTTTAATATTTAAACATAATTATTAATATTTTTAAATATAATTATAAATATATATAATTAATAATATTTATTCTTAAAAAATATTTATTTTAATATATTTAATAGAATTTTGATAAAATTATTAATTATTAATATTTTTTATATATAGTCAATAATATATGTATATGTATATATAAAATTAGTAATTTATGGTAACTATTTTTGAATTAAACTATATTTTATTTCAATAATTTATAATATTTTGTAAATATAATTAATAATTATTAGTATTTTAAAATATTTTTATATTTAAATATAATTATTAAAATTTACATATATATTTATACATTTATATAATAAATAATATTATGTAAAAAATATACGTTTATGTAATAAATAATATTATTTTAATATAATTTAAAATAATAAACTATAATTAATATTTATTACAATATTTAAATATTAAATAATATAAACATGTTTTCAATATAATTAATAATATTTAAATATTATAAATATGTATCATTTTATTTTGATACATTTACTATAATCCTTTACATATAAATAAAATTTAGTATAACTATATAAATATTTATATATATAAGTAAATAATGAATAATATAAAAATATTTTTTATCAATATTAATAGAAAAAAATACATATAAATAGAAGATAATATCATTATGTTGAACAAATTTGTCTCTGATCTCCAACTTGAGCAACATGGTTTGAATACCACCGGTCTCCAAATCCAATTTTTTCTTGTATCTATGACTTATCAGCTCTAATTTTAACACTAATCAATCCTAAATTAATCAATATTAAAATTATCACTAATATAGACTTTCTGTTATTAGAAATAAAATTATCACTGATAAAATGGACTTTTATGAGCACTAATATAATTTTTACTACCTTTTTGAATGAACCTTTTTCATCACATTGCTCCTCCATGTTCTTCAAGATATCACAGCCACTGATCCTTGCTGGATTTGTGTACAGTATTTTGGATAAATCAACTTTAAAAAAACAAAGATATATAATTCAAAACAATATTTATAACACCCCAAAATTATAAAGTAAGAACATTGTATTTGATATCATGTATGACATGCAACACAAAGCACGTAAGGAAATATAATATCCTGAGACTTTATAATATATTTACTATTTTAAATAAAATTAACCCATGATATAGATTGTAATGCACTCGATATTGAGATAGCATGTGTTGCACACAACAACAAGTTTCTTAAATAGTTTTCATTACACATAAGATTGGGTTTTACTGAAAAACAATATATTAATAAAAAATATATTATTTCATAGAATAAGATATAACCTAGCCATTAAATTAATGGTTATGAATAGGATTAACTAACTTATTAAAATATATGTTCTACAAAAATATAATATGAATTCATTGGTTACTAATTAATTAGAAATTAATATAAGAACCAATTGAATATAAAGGGAATGTTTTTATAGAAAACTATTTTTATTCCCAGAAATCAGTTTTGTCCTAATAAATTAAACTAATTACAATTAGTGTGTAATATTGATGAAATATATATATATATTTATTTATTTATTTAATTTTAAATAAAATATTTTTTACATTCATCTAATATATTTGATAGTCTTAAGATAAGAACAAACCCATATTTCACATAAAAAATCAATATTTTTCTAAAGTCACTTTTACAGCCTTTGAATAGAGAACATATTTTAAATATAAATTTTTTCAATTTTATAAATATTATATGTAAAAATAAACTTCATATTTTAAATATAAACATAAAAATTATTTTAGGATGAATTTTTTAAATTTTTCTGTGTAGTTTAATTTTTTATGAATAGTGAAAATATTGAATTTTAATTCAAAACTGCTTTTTCATCTAATTTATTTATGTAGTTAAATTATGTTTTTGATTGGTTTTAATGTTAAATTAGATAAATAATACAAAAATTATTCCAATCTAGTTTATTGGAATCAATTTCACTTTAAAATTATACATAAAAAACATAGTAAACTTTTGAAACTTTTTACTTTATAACCCTACATTTTCGTCTCATCTATGGGATTAAACTTAAAATGATTTCTGTAATTTATAAAAATGGTTTCCATATTTTTAATAATCATAATTTATAGGTTATAATTTGGTTGAATGAGTTTTTTTACTAAAAATATCCATGAAATAAATTAAAATTAATTACAACGATTAAGAGAAAAAATAGCTTAACAATGGACTAAAGCTTAATCTTAAGGGACAGAATAACCTGAACACATGTAAAAATCCATTTTATGGACATATTTAGACCCTATATTCCCTTTTATTGAATCAGTACCATTATTTGACTCAATTTTTATAGTAAAAATGTGGGTGGAATTTCCTTTTAAAAAAATTATAAGAATAACACTCCTCCCCCACTATAAAATGACACTCACCCTTCTCACTTCCTCAGACCTCTCAATATACTTTGTCTCAACCAAAATCTACTTAAATAGATCCTAAACATCCTCCCCCTTATCCTTTAAGCCTAAAATTTTCAAATTAAACTGAGTAATCCCTTTGGTGAAAACAAAAAAGGAGTTACCGGAATAAGAGGTAACATCCTTCCTTGATATCTTTTGGTTTATTTTCATTCTCCACCCCCTAAATTATTCTTATTCTATGATTATATGATAAATATTGTCACATAAATATTCTTATGTGTTTTTTTGGTGAGGTATATCTAAGTGAATCCACGAGACCCAGGTTCAAAATCAGGCGGAGGCATATTTCTAGGTACTGTAGCAGGTACTATACCAGTACTGTAGTAGGTACTGTAGCAGTTATTGTAGCAGGTATTGTTCGGTACTGTAGTAGCTGGAACTATTCATATAGGGCCACCGGTTTGGGGTTGGAGTCCTTAAGGCCTTCGGGCCACCAAGGCCTTCAGCTCAGTAAGCCTTTTGGGCCATCTTTATTGCCTTCAGGCCACCTAAAGGCCTTTGGGCCACCTCAAAACCTTCAGACCCACCTGATATGCTTATGCCTAGAAAGATTCTACAAGAAACCATTTATAGAGAAGGATTAAATAGAATGAGCATTCACTAGAGTATGGATAACTGATTTGGAAGAATGGGATGGTATGTCATTACCATTAGTACTAGCCATGTGCCTCTCTGCACAGGACAGCTAGTTGAACAGCCATATAAAGGTGGCGAGCTAATCAAGATGTAGATACTGGGGAGGGGCAGTTTTTATAAGTCATAGAATTTATGATTTCCTTAAGACCAACGGGACCTGTAATGTCTCCAAGCCTACAAGAAATGTAATCTCTAAGATTATGGTCCTTGTAAGGGTTCCCCCTCATTACTTGAAATGGGGGTTATTAAAAATCAATAAAAAAGAAGGCCTTCGGGACATTCAGGCAAAACAACGTCATTAATTTTTCATTTACCACCAATCATGGTTGTTCATTATGATAGAAACACTATTTATATAAAATATATATGATATTTATAATGCCTATATTCTTATTTAATTTTAATATTACACATATTATTATTCTTTTCTTTTTTTTAAATATGCTAACATCGTTTGTGGTAGTGTGGACTATCACCACCTCAAAGCGATGTAATTCATTCACACTATAAATGTAACGTAAAAAGGATAGTTTTATTAAAATTATGTGACATATATGTCATAAATATTATACTTTAATTATAATATAAATATACATATATATCATTTATTTTTCTTTCTTTTAATATGGAAAAAAATGAAGGTAGTGTTTATGTGTACATACGACATACCGTCTCCATGAATGGTGCATTTCATTTCTTATCTCAAAATATTATGCAATATTATAAATACATAAATACTGAATATATATGATAATTACATCATATTTTACATTCTGAATTTCATTAAAACATGATAGACATAAGAATAACAACAAGTAACAAGTCAAAACATACTTGAAAAACTAGACAATTAACACCCAAAAAAGTGAAGATAATGAAATATTGTTATCAAACGAATAATAATATATTATAATAAGTTAATATATGGTATTATAAATATGATTATGTTTATATTATAAGTTAGTGACATGTTTAAAACCATTATACATAAGGTTAAAGGTAAGGGTGTAATTTCAGCCCGGTCGGGCCTGCCATGCAAAAAGTCGGGCCGCTGACCACTATTCGGGTCGGGCCGAGCTGGCCCGAACAACCCCATGGGGTGGCCCAATCCAAGCCTCGGGCCAGCCCAAACCATCGGGTCGAGGTGGGATTTTTCGGGTCAGTCCGGGATTTTTCGAGTCGGTCCATGGAGGGCTTTTATTATTTTCAAAATAATTTTCTATTTTAAAAAAAATTATTTAAACATTTTTTTAACATTTATTTAAAAACGTTTCTTCACATTTATTTTTAAATGCATGTTTTTTGTAAAAATGTTTATTTTATTTTTTATTAACATTTTACAATGGGTGGATATGTTTTTTTGCCTAAATGGATTTATATATTGTGAATATATATATATATATATATATATATATATATTATTTGCAAATTATAAAAAAAATAATGAGGGGTGCGCAGCTGCCGTGGGTGAGTTTAAAGCCTTATTATTTAAATGTTTTCCTAACATTTTTTTAAAACATTTTTTTACATTTATTTTTTTAACTTATTTATAATTTTTTAAGTGTTTGTTAATATTTTTTATTTAAACATTTTTATTTAAACCGTTTTTTAACATCTATTTAAAAAGTTTTTTTACATTTATTTTTAATGATTAATTTAAGACATTTTTTAATTTTTTAAAACGCATTCCCTTTACCAGTATTTTTTTAAAACATTTAACTTTTTTTCATATTTTAATATAAATAGTATTTTTTAAGTGTTTTTTTAATTTAATTTTAATGTTTTTTTAAAAAACTTTTTTTACGAATTTTTATTTTAATCTTTATTTAAACCATTTTAACACTTCTTTAAAAAGTTATTTTTACATTTTTTTTAGGCGTTTAATTTAAAACGTTTTTTTTTTGAACGCATATTTTTTACATGTATTATTTTAAACATTTAACACGTTCTATGTAAAAAAATTACAGTGGGTGGATATGTTATTTTTTCTAAATAGATTTATACATGTCTGTAAATTTATATATATTATGTAAAAATTAAAAAAAATTAATGAGTTATTGGGGGGTGTGCAGCAGTGGGTGGTGGGTTTAAAGTGTTGTTATTTAAACTTTTTTATCATTTATTTTAAAAAAAATTTTACATTTATTTTTTTAACTTATTAATGAAAATTATTTTTAAGCATTTATTTTTAATTTAAAACATTTTTTAAACGTTTTTTAATTTTTTTGTAGGAAAGGCCCAACGCGGTCCTCTCTGGACTGAAATTACACCCTTAGCGGGTGAGCAGCAGTGGGTGAGTTAATTTTTTTCTAAATAGATTTATATATGTATATATAGTATATATAATATATGCAAGTTTTATCATATTTAAAAAAAATTAATGAGGTTGGGGGTGTGTGAATATCATTTGGTGAGTAGTTATTTTTTTGTTAATATATAATAAGTTATTATATATATATATATATATATATATATATAATGATAAAATTGTAAACAAATAATTAGGGGTTGGGGGGTGCGCTGCGGTGGGCGGGTTAATTTTTTTTCAAAATAGATTTATATATAATATATGCAAGTTTCAACATATTTAAAAAATTAATGAGGTTGGGGGACGTGCATAAACATAATTAGGTGAGTGTGTTATTTTTTTTTTGTTAATATAAAATAAGTTATTATATAATATTAAATCATTAACACACACACAAACATATATATTATTAATGGATTTTTAAAAGTCACACTTAATTAATATATATTATTAATAGCTTTATATATGATATTAATGGCTTTGTTTATATATATATATTATCATATCATTGATATATATATATATATTAGTATATTTGTTTATATATATATATAATATGCAAGTTTCATTATATTTAAAAAAAATTAGTGAGGTTGGGGGTGTGCGTGAACATCATTGGGTGAGTGGGTTATTTTTTTATTAATATATAATAAGTTATTATATATATATAATGTTAAATGATTGATATATAAATATATATATATATATAATATGAGAAAATTAGAAAAATAATAATTAGGGGTTAGGGGGTGCGTCGTAGTGGGTGAGTTAATTTGTTTTTCTAAATAGATTTATATATGTATAGTATATATAATATTTGCATGTTGCAACATACTTAAAAAAATTAATGAAGTTGAGGGAATTATACGAACATCATTAGGTGAGTGTGTTATTTTTTTATTGATATTCTATAAGTTATTATATATATATATATTAAATCATTGATATATATATATATATTAATATATTTGTTTTTATATATATTATATTAAATCACATACATATACATATATATATATATATATTATTAATGGATTATTAAAAACCACACTTAATTGATATATATTATTAGTGGCTTTGATTATATATATACACTATTATATATATATAATTATATATCGTTGTATATATATTTATACACACATTAAAATTATATATAATAATAATTATATGTATATATATAATATTATTTTTTGTTAATATATAATGATATATACACACATATATATAGAAATATATATAGATACATATATAGATAAATATATATGTATACATATACATGTGTGTGTATATATGTAGGTCTATATATATAAATATATATGTCTGTATATATGTATATCTACAAATATATATATATATATATATATATGCTGGTGATTAGTTTATAGGCACAGCGCTTGGACCAGTTGGTCCAGGGGCAGCCTTGGGAGCTTGTGGTGGGGGGGTCGAATCCCCCTACCTGCAATTTCCTGTAAATTTTTTTTGCAGCAAGCGATCCCTAGCATGGGCTAGTGGGCTAGGCTTCGCTCAGGCCAGTAGGCCGGGCTTTTTCAGGCCAACCCAGCCTGGCCCATGGGCCTTCTTGGAAAGGCCCACGCCCAACCCGTTGAACCTACGACCCGAGCCCGGCCTGGCCCGATGCGGGCTTTTCCAGGCCAGGCTGCTTGGGATTTAGGGTCAGTCTTGTCAGGCTTTCTGGCCGTCGGGCCAAAATTACACTCCTCATTAAAGGACACTCACCCAAAAAGGAAACGCAAGGTAAGATATTTGCTTCTCACTTTTTACATATGTGACATGAATTTCATATTCACCACTTAATTATTTTGTGTAGTGTATCTACAAGAAATTTTGGTATATTATATAATTAATTGTTTTATATTCATGGTATTTTGAGTCTCAATTTGAATTATTTCTTCTAATGGGATTTGTGTTAAAATTTACCAAGTGGTAAAGAATTTCATAACCCGATTCCTTTTTATTGGGTTGTATTACTTCAGCATTGTCGTTTATATTATAATATTATATATGTTATCACTTTTTAAAATATATTGTGGTATTTAAACTTGTTTTATGTTTATTTACATTTTACACACATAATCTATTCATTGATTGATTCTCACATCAATGTTATGGTCATTTTTAGGGTTTTCTTTACAATCTCATTTTGTTCGGGATTAGTTACACTTGAATTTCCATCAGTGGAAATTATTTTATCATTTTCTAATAGACCCTTTAATTTTATTATCCCATATTTATTCATCACCTTTTTAAAGTAATATTACCATTTTTTCACTCTTTGGTACTCAAAATGTTTTAGGAAATACTTTTATGAAAACCTGACATTATTTCTATCTTTAGTCAGAGAACCTACTTTCTTATAAAATATCTATTTTATAAAAATGTTTTCAAAAATGATTTTATCCTTTTAAAAATTATTTATTAAATAAATCTTTACCCTTGGTCTTTTACCAATGTTTTCAAATTAATCTTATTATCATTTTCCAAAGAAGTCATTTTTATAACCTTTTTACCATGCAAAATGATTTTTTTTATTTACTTGTACAACATGTACAGATTTACCTACCATAATTTCTTCAAATCATCCTTTGGAAGTTTTAAAGGTTAATATTTGAAGAAAATGTCTTTAAAATTGATTTTCAAAAAAATAATTTTTCAAAAACAATTCCAAAATGAAAACAATATTTTCCTCAAAAATGTTTTTAGAATATATTTTTATAATATTTATAATCATCAATGATAATAACCCTTTATTTTAATTCAATTGGGATATTTTTTATTGATATTATTCTTATTATTCCTCTAGATGGTTTATGATTGTTTGGGCCAAGGATATTATTGACATTCACTTCCTTGATTCCTTTTTTAATTCCCATAAAATATTCAAATTCCTATGATCATTGAACATTGAATTTACCCTATTTATCCATATCATTTATCATGGAAATTTTTATTTCCTAAACCATATATCATTTTGACATATGAGTTTTACTTTTATAGTTATTTGATTGACTGGGGAAATATTGGTAAATTTGTATCCATTACTCAATATGGATATTTGATAAGGAAATTTTTTTTGTGATTTAAATTGATTATTTCACTGTGTTAAGAATGATTTGCACATGCACTATACAATTTGGGGACACTTTAATGCAAGCCCTATGGGTTGGGGACTGGTTAATTCAAGTCCTATGGGTTGGGGACCTGTTAATGCAATCCCTAAGGTTTGGGGACCATTTAAAGTAATCCCCCCGATGCATCTGTAGTCTCATGAGATGAAATTAATTTGTAAAAAAACCTTCAAGTTTGTTTCCAAGTTGAATAGATAGGTTCTACCCATCGATTTAAACTGTCTTGAGGAATGATCTTGATGAAAAAGCTATCATGTTCCTGGGACACATGATAACCATTATTTATGTATTTCCTTCACTAAGAATTAATTTCTTATTATTAACTATGATATTATTTCTTTAATACTATCTATGGATGCACTTTCATTCTTTTTTTATTGAATACATGGATTTTTTGTTTAGTTATTTACCTTTTCATATGATTTATACACCTCCTACTCAGATTATTGATTATATAGAATGTGTGTTCAATTATTAATTTTATATATTTATTATTCACATTGATTCATTATTTATTCCACTGTATTTTACCCTTAATGAGAATTTGAGCTCACCCTTATTATGTTTTCTTTCCCCATGATTACAGAAGTGAGATAAGAAATATATGTAAGGATACGTTAGATTTAATAAAGTTATTATCCTCCAAAAAATTATGTTTTAATTTATGTATTAATTTTTAATACAAGACTCGTGTATGTATCTAGTTAACTAAGACTACTAAATTGTTCATTCATTTAAAATGTTATTTACTTGAATCTTATGTCACTATAATGGTAGTAGACATTGGCTCTATAATACTAGGTTAGGGTCTCTTTAATATTTCAAGGATTTTCTTTCCAATATTTTTTTTGAATTTTTTTCTATCATTCATCCATAATCATTTATGTGTGGTTGAATGCACAGTTAGAATAATGAATGTATGTATATAGTTGTAATATATATAGACTAATATCTGAATATGTTTGTCTATGTGTTCATATATTTATTTATATTTCTATATTTATACTTCTACATTTACACACATGACTATATGTATTTATGAGTGTGTGTGTGTGTGTAATCATGTGTGTTTATCCTATTTTTATATGTGTGTGTATGTGTTTATATATATATATAATAATTTATATATATAAATATATATATATATATATAATTATATATATATTCTTTATATTTATATGTAGTCTTTTGTTTATTTTAAATATATCGGTATCAAAATTTATAATCATATTATTTAAATATGAACTATATACTTTAAAAGTTATACATTCTAAATATATGCATATCTATATATATATATATATATATCTTTGTGTGTGTGTGTGTGTTTACTCTTTTTTGTGCATATATATGTTTGGGTGTCAACACACACACACATACATAATTACAAATTTACACACAAATATATAATTTGTTCATATATTTAAATATATATATATATATATATATTATAAAGTTATATGTATAGTAATCTTATTTTATGTATAAATATTGAAATATACTATAAAAAGTATACTCTATTTATATTCTTTTTTACACTTTATATATGTATGTATAATAATTTATAGGAATAATTTTTAAATTTATTCTTTATATGATTTACTTATTAAAAAAATGATACATTATTTGTATAAATACTATGTATCTTTTTGTAGTAAAATATGAATAATTTTTTAACAAAATAAGATGAATATGGATTGAAAATTTATGGATGTCTATCATATGATAAAATAGTATGAGGTTGGGGTTAAAGTGTATATCGAGCTTTTAATAAAGCATGTAGATGAATCTTCTTAGATTATTCTTCCATGTTTACATTATAGTTATTTAATAAAAAAAGATTCTAGATAAGATATAAGAACACTTGATTTAACATGTAATATATTGATGTTATAAATTATTGACTAAACACTAGGAAGAAAATAATATTTCTACTGACTAGGATAATAATGTTGTTTTCAGATCTTCTAATATCATAACAACTATATATGATGATAGATATAATATTTATTAAATAAAAACAGTTATTGATGATGACCCTCCCAAATGCCCAAAGTTTTTTGAGAAGTTAGATAACTAAGAGAAGATACCACTACATTCCAGTTGTATCAAAAATTTAATATATCAGTGTTGCTGAAAATTATATTATTTCAATGATGTAAATTGATAGAGTGAGAAAATATTTACATAAATATATTCTCTCTTAAATGATATGTTACCAGGAGATAATATCATTCCTTTTTAAACATATAATTTTAAATGAATTTTATGCTTAATGGATATGACCTATGAATGAATATATTCATGTCCAAATTATTGTATATTGTTTCTCAATGACAATGAATCACTAAAAAATGACCTAAGTGCATAAAATTGATCATGAGTGTCTTAATTTAAAAATGATTCTAGATTCATGAATCTTGTGTTATCTTTAGATAGAATCAATCCATTTGTTGTATAAAGAGAAACATATATTACATGGAAGATTATTTTGGTAAATTATAATTTTCCATAATGGTTATGAAAGAAATACTAGTACTTTATGTTTTCTATAGTAATATTAGGATTAAATGAACACATTAATTATATTGATGTTTATTTTTCTCAATTTATTAAGGATGTGAAATTGATAATGGATATGGTTGTTACGGTGTACAAATCTTATAGAAATGAAGACTTCACATTAAGATACATGTATTCTGAGATAATAAATTTATTTATTACTTACTAAAAAAATTTCAATACAAAATTAAATCAATGTTAATGTGTCTCATTTATGGAAAATTATAACACTAATTTTTGTTGAAACATTCTATAAAGATATAGTTTCTTATACATTTTAAGTTTTTACCCTAATGAAATATATACTTATTTTGGATCACAATGTTTGATGATAAGTCAAAATAAGGTATTATGCCTTCTCCATTAATAGATGATAAACATTTTTAGAAATTAAATGATATTATCACTATTTTATCTAAACCTTTATTTAAAAACCTATTGAAAAATATCATAATAATAAATCATTTTTCTATGAATTATCTTATTTTCTTTTTTTGTACATCAGATATTTTCTTGATTTTGTGTAAATAGAAAAAAATGAAAGTGTGGTTTTCATTTCCAAATTATTAAATTAACTAAATAAATAAATTATGGAATCCAATTTAGGATAAATATGATTTAAATGGGGATAAGGGAATAATTTTCTTTGTTAAAGGATGAAAGATGGTTTTTTCTTTCTCTAGTCACTCACATTCCTTCCAGGAAAGAGATATTTCAGTTTTTCCACTTTATAAATTATTTAGTAGTTCTATAGGGAAATTCATAAAATATAAATAATATCATATTGATGTATGAATTGAAATTAAATGAAATTAAATCAAATTATTTCCATGTTTTTATTCAAGATTTATTTCTTATGGATATAAGTCGCATTTTTTCTAAAACTTTCTACAACACAATAACCAAGATTTCATTCTCCTTCAAATCCATATATAGAACATTTATTTACACATTAAATAGTTTAAATATGGAAAAAGATCATGTTTTATATTATATGAATTGGATATATTTCTCCCACCATTATTCTTTGATATAATGATTCACTATATTGTTCACTTAGTGAGAGAGATCAAACTATGTGGTCTTATACAGTATAGATGGATATACCAAATTAAATTATATTTAAATATTTTGAATGGGTATATGAAAAATCAAATTCACTGAGATTGTTATATTACTGATGGATATTTTGTTAAAGAAAACGTTTAAATCTATACAAAATACCTATCAGGTTTTCATATCTTTAGACTCCCAAAATCTCTTCATAATGGGAATCTTATATGTGAACGAATTTTGAGAAGGGAAGATACCATAATTACCGTGATTGATTAAGATCAATCTCACCTATGAAAATGAAAAATAAATTATTATAACTGTGAATTCATAAAGGCATAAAAGTTAAATTTAAAATATATATAGTGAATAATGTATATAGTGGTTTTAATACTATATATATTAATAATTTTCTAGGCATATAAATTATATTTTTTTAATACTTTGATATCTTTCTAGAGGACCAAGTGTACAAATATTTTCTTCTAATAAAAAAATTAATATCTATGTTTCCTATATAAAGGAACATCAGGAATGTAGTAGAATAAAAAATAGTGGAGTTACTCTTATAGGTAAAGAAATCGACATATCAGTTAAAAATATATGTAAATATTTCATACCATTTCATTATCTAAAAAATATAAGAGTTGAACTATAAAAAATCCTACATTATATTTTTTTATGTGAATGGTTTGAAAAGATTAGTTTCATTAAACTAAAAAAATATTTCTTAAAGTGATTTTTAGTAAGGAGTGGTACAAGGATAGACCCACTATAATGGAATTATAGTATGCCTATTTCTATAAAAAAACATATAAAAAAGTTTTTATTTATTCAATTGAAAACTAAAACAAAAGTAGAATCAAATGAAAATTATATTATGGGTGATTTTTTAAATTTTTACATGGTCTCCCCAATTAATATTATTTTTAAAATTTCAAAGGGGAACACATGGACGAAATTTATATACTTGATTGAGGGGGGGGGGAATCACATCAACCTTTAATGAAAATAAAATCAGTGTAACAAATAGGCTTGATTTCTTTTATTATTTTTTTCATATGAAATTCATTTTATCCATATATTATGTTTTCAATACTATGTTAAATTATTTCAAGTTATTTATATAACTATCCATCCTAATAGTGTATTTTTTACCAACTAACACCACCAATCTTGAGAAATAGTATGATATAGATTTCCAAAATGAGAAAAAATCGTAACGTGAGAAATAACCTAATGGTGATAAAACACCTGAACATGGGAAATAACATAGAGGTGAGAAATAGATAAAGGTGAGAACCATCTTGGAGGTGAGAAATGGGGAAAAATAAATCAATCTAAAGAAATACAAGAGTAACATTACATGATTGTGTTAGAAAACTTCATTAAGGTAAGAAGTCAAGGTCAATAATTCAAGGTTGTACGGAATGCAAATTATTCAACCCATTGATCCAAACAAGTTATTTTTCATTATTTTTATTTGGATAAATACATGAAAGAATATTAAAATGATATCAATACCTATCACAATTTTCCTTCCACATTGAAGGAAAAATTTTAGGAAGACAATGTGGTAATATAATAACATGATTTCTATATTATAATAAAAAAGTACATGATGAAATATTTAATTAACAACAATTATCCCTTGTAGGGTACATCTATTTTAGGATAATATAGGATGAAGTTTGTGTTAATGGTTACTAAAAATATTCGTAGGTATTTTCAAATTCTTTTAACAAAAAGGAAACAAGAGGATACTGACGGAAACAGAAAACCCCAAAAACTAGATTTATATGAAAAAATCATTAACAATACAACTTGGGATTCTTCTGTAATAGATTCCACATATATCTTGATGTATCTTAGAGCATGGTGTGGGGTGGCGCATTGATGGTAGTATTTTTCGACGTATCCAAATTTGGTGGTGTGATCTCTCTATGCAGGCACATCAGGGTGTGAAGCTTGATGTATATTGTTTTATGTGGTGTGGTGTGAAGTAAATGTGTAGGTGCATTAGGGGTTCACAGGCTGAGACACTAGTTTGGTTTCTCATGGCCTAAGTTGGATTTTTATTTATTTCATTTTTGGGCCACTTTTTTGGTGTTTGGGGTTTGGTCTGGATTGTTCCTGTTGTAGGGTATTGAAAAATTCGCAAAGGAGAATGAGAATCCCCTTAATTAAAGATAGGATTCTACCCAATTTCCTTAAAGGAATTGGGAAAAAAATTAGAGAATACTCAAAGGTTGGAACAAGACAAACTGGTCTACATACCGGTCCAATGTTGATGGTACGCAGCCATTTCAGAAAGTCTCCCCCCTCTGCGGACCGCTGTCGTTCACCGAATAGAGGCGGAGACCCTCCGTGGGCGCGAAGCAGGACGGGCGCTAGGCCGATCCACCGACACAAACCGCCCCAGCCACGAACCGATTCAACCGGCCCGGACTGCGTATGTCGTCATTCACGGAACAGAGGTGGGGCCCTGCGCAGCCGCGAAGCACTCCCCGAACTAGTTTGGTTCGCGAGGAAGGTGCATTCAATGCCCCCAGTGAGTTGCGGATTAACCAAGTAATCCGTAAAGCGGGTTTTCGGTCATGGGCCTCTGCAAAAGGTACCGCATGACTACAGATACATCTTTTTCCCCACTCTATAAAAGTAGATAGAGTGGGAGAAGAGGGTGATCGATCAAATTTGGATGGAAGGATTTTGGAGGATGGTTCTTACAATTTCTCAAACATCGAAGTTCCAATTCGCGACAGGTATGAAACTAGAACCAAATTAATAAGGAACCGAAAAATGCATAACTTGGTGAACCGCAAAATTAAAATCACAAAAAAAAAAGAAGACAGTGATCCAGGGCCCCTCCTCGGATGTACTCCCCATAAACCAGGGAGTCTATGCCCCTTTTTTGATCTGATGCACCGCGTAGCACCCTCCTATGTGGGCGAAGCCCTGACCAATGAACCCCCTACTGGCGTCGCCCCTAGCAGCCACTGCTCGCGCAGACTCCACCGCGTACCAACCTGGTATGCGGATCGAACCTGAAGTCGCGTACCACCCTGGTACGTGGGATGCCTCTCAGTCCACGTACCACCTTGGTATGCGGATGGCCTCTCTGACTGCATAGCACCCCCCTATGGGAAGGGCACCACTCCTCATACACCCATGTGGCCCACCAACTCCTTCGGTGTTCTCATTCTCCGAGTCAGAGAAAATACTTCCAATCTGGCCTAATCCTTCGCAACCCCCTCATTGTCCTATTCATCGGCCCCGAGCCATGGCCTCTACCGAAGCCACTGGATCTGTATGATGCAATATCTAGGCGCATCAGCATGCTTCTTTGAGTTCACATACCCACGGTAGATGAAGGAAAAAGGGGTTGCTCTGGCCCTTGAGCGGGTTCCTAAAACATTCCTGGGTTCACATACCCACGGTAGTGCAGGGTCCGAGCCTGGGAGTCCCCTTCTGCCTCTCCACTTGCCAGGAGTGGGGGACCCCGCTTGCATCTCCTTTCGACACCAGTGGTGAGTAATTTTCCCCTCTTCTGAGGGTGACAGGGCAGCCTTCTTAGTGTAAGCCCCTAGCCTTTCTTGTAGGAGGTAGCACTCATGCACCTCTGTACTTCCCCGGTTCCAAGGACCAAGATGGGAGATGGACATAGGGGTACCCTTTCCATCTCCCTCTGGGCTTTTTCACTATTGGGCCTCAATCCTAGAGTAAGTCCAAATCCCCATTTCTCTGGGCTGCTCTATACATAAGCCCCACTCCGCTTCCCACGAACGCACCTTTCACGACATGATCGCCATGTCTCTGCTGCCTCTTGTTTCTCACACCGATCATGACTCGCGTGGGCTTAGAGTAAGCAACGACCCTGACCCCAACCTCATGTGAACTATGAGGACTTTAATCCATGTAAAGTCATGGTATGTAGGAAGCCTCCCTGAGGTTCAATCTCACCACCCGGTCCTTCCGACCTCCTTCACGTCGGTTCACCCTTGTCCCGTAAGACGTTAAACTATATCTCCAATCCATCCCGAACTACACGGACTTTGATCCATGTCAAGGAATGGTACGTAGGAAGCCTCCACGAGGTTCAAGGCCAATAAACCATTGGCCCTGACCATCACCGTGTTTGTGTTCCAAGCCCCGCTATCTTGGGTGACCTCAGAGTGTAAGCCCCATCCTTCATCCCGTGTGTTGTTAAAATGCACTAACGAACTACGTGGATTCTGATTCCTCCCACGAGGATACGTAGGAAGCCCGTATTACAGGTCTGATCTGAATTCTCAAGTCATTATCTATCTCCCCTAGACAACAATAAACTTTAGAGTGCCCAGTTATGAGGCTTCAAACCCGTTACATCTCAGTGAGTCCAAAGTCCTCAGAGTCATTAATCCAGTGGGAGGGATGGTAAACCTCGAGCCTAAATGATTCTGAATCCCTGTGTTTAGCTAACCATTTCCAACCAAGAGTAATCCATGGATACTATGCTTGGGTATAAACGAATGATTCTTGAACATATGAAGACATCTTAAATCTATAATAGAGTCCCAGAACAGGCAATAATTTCCCCCCTAAAAGGGTTCTATGAGCCCGACTTCCCTTCCTCTCGACCAATGTGAGTTATTAAGCACCGCTGGCCAAATCACCTGGTGAATGCCTACCTTTGGAAAGTAGTTCCACTTATTATTGGATATAGAACCATTGGGTGTTTTGAAACAAAGACTGAAATGCCTGACCTTATCAATGGAGCGGAGCTCAGCCCTCCGTGAGATCGACAGTTCGGCGCGTCGGTCCACTCCATCCGATTCATCACGAAACAAAAAAATGGAAAACTCGAAATGAATATTTAACCAAGAATGAAGGATTTAACCTAATATCACTATGTTTCCCCTTATACTCACAAGGAAGTCCAATCAAGGTCATTAATTATGCATGGGATCATGAGATGCTACTTTGACGGGTTTTCTATTTTTATTTTTTAAAATATTTTATAAGTACCAATCATAACTCCCTTCGATCCAATGGCATCACGGAGAAACTCATAGGTGCATGCTTCAAACAACGCAATGACCAGCCATCCCCACCAACTAATTACCCCATCACCTACCCAGCATCTTCAACTCTAGGTCTCGGATGCGTTGATCCAAGAGTACCACTTGAATGATACTCTCCCGACGGTGGAGGCAGCCATGCATGCTCTCCAATCCTCCAAGACTCGCCGGTCTCCTGCCCAGCACCGGCCGCGAAAGCAGATCCCAACGGCTCCTATTGCCATCTCAAACCATTTCATAAGTCTATCCCTGGAATGAGACAATGCACACCTCCCTTATCATAGGGAGGCAGATGAGGTCAACACAGAGGACTTCATCCCCGCTGAACGAGAGTTCTGATCCAAGGACCCCAATAGAAGACGTCGTCGCAGTTACTCCACAACTCCATATCCTCATGCCAAGGAGGATGTTTCCCCGAGGGTCCAGGCCCACGCTCCCCGAGCTCTGACCCCTCGGACCGCCCGACGAGGGGGGAAAACGTACAACCCGGGACCGGTCATCACCCTTGTCCCTGAGGAGGAGCTCTATTGCCCGGTCATGGAGACGTATTGCGAGCAGGAACATACACCTGTTCTCTCCTCAAAATCCCACCATCCAGACATGATGGCATCATATGAGCAGGCGTGCATCCCCGCCGAGCTCCATCAATCCTGTCGCTCACACATGACGACACCTACCCAGCAGGCACTTCTCCCTGCCCTGGGTCGTGAAGCCCACCAACCAGACATGGTCGCCTACAGGACCAGCTCCTAGAAGATGCTCCTCATGCCTACCATCCCGATATGGTGGAGATCAACAAAGCCCTCCATCCAGATATGGTGGAAATTAATAGCCAGGCACATCTCCCTCAAAAAAAAGGACACTAACTTGATAATGTGGGAAACCAACATATGCAGGGCCAACTCCCTGTGGATGCAATTAAAGTCCGCCATCCCGATGTGATGGAAACGGAGAGATAAACCGGAATATCCCAGCACAAGGTAATATTCGTTCACCTACCCTGACACAAGAGAATTGTCAGTACCCACTGACCACCAAAGGACCGGAGCAGGATATTCCTACTCTGATACCGGAATGGGCCTTCATACCCGTTCCAGCCAAATATTTCTCTCTGCATATCCTGGAAATAAGGGAGGAGAAGGTATCAATCCCAGATCATATCTTATAGACTTTCCAGAATGTAATTGCATCAGTGGTAATAGCAAGGACTCGGGCCCATGAGCCTGTCTCCTCAATTGAGGCGACTCATCTAAGAGATGAGATAGCCACCTCGAAGCAGATCTGCATCCCTGCTTCCTCCCAGGAGGGTCATCATCCATATTCCGCGATGAAAGGGAAACCAAATCGAGCAGCTTCACTTAATCCAACCGGGGGACACCCGTCCATCACGGTGGATTCTCAAGAGAAGGCATATATACCTGCTAAAAGTCAAAATGTTCGTCTTCATATCCCGGCAGCATCACGGGACCTAATTAGAAAGGGACCCAAAGTTGAAGGTTGTTATCAATAGCAGACAGTCCCCGCTGCCCGCAAGAAAGTTCCCCAAACGCACCGAAGGCAGCCAGTAAATAAAGAGGGGGTTCATGACGCTGTTATACTGGAATCTAGGGTTCCCAATGCCGCTAATCACATATTGAAGGCTCGAAACCCTACCCTCCCATTACCATATTATGGGAGTGGCAGTAGCAGTTTCAAAGGTCCTCCCCGCAATGTTGATACCAGTAGCTCTGAAGGTCCTCCCTAGAGCACCCGTGGGGGCATCCCCCACGGGCATATAACGATCGATCACGAGAGATTCTCTTTTGATGCGAGTCACAGAAGCCCTCCGTGTGACCAGAAGATTGAGCAGAAAGAAGGCCCTCCACTTGTTTTGGTCCACCCTAAAGGTCCTCCCAAGGGTATACACTCCAAACAATCTCCGTGCAGTGGGACCACGGATTATGATAGTAGTCCTTACTATCATAGTCGCAACTACGGAGGCCCTCCCCGCAGTGACGTCTCATCACGACAAGAAGGTCATCCCCTTGTCGTGGCATGCCCTGAAGTTCCTCCCCAGGGGTTACATTGCAACGACACTTTGTGTATCCAGGCATCAGATCACGGTGGTAGTCCTCGCCACTCTGATAATAGAGGTCCTCCTCGTAGAGACGTCAGGCAATGAGAAGTCCCTCCCCTCGTTTTGGTATATTCTGAAGTCCCTCTCCTAGGTTTACCCCACAGACATTCTCCCCATGGAAGCTGTGATGGTAGTCCTCGCCACCACGGCCGCCATTGCAAAGGTCCTCCCTGCGATGGCCCCAAGAAACAAGAATGTCCTCCCCTTGTCGCAGTGTATCTTGAAGGTCCTCCCCGGGATACACATCGAACATCAAACCATGATTTTCGTCCTCACCATGATGGTAGTTGTTGGAAAGGCCCTCCCTGTAACAACGCTACGTAGCCAGAAGATCCTCCCCTCGCTATGATACGCCTTGGAGGTCCTCCCCAGGGTGTACCCGGTAGGTTATCTCCCTACGGCAGTTGTGATGGTATTCCTCGCCATTGCAGCCGCCATTGCGAAGTTCCTCCCCGCAATGACATATTATATCAAAAGGAAGGTCCTCCCCCTACTGAATCAAGCACAAAAAGGCCCTCATATACTGAGGCACTCATAAGGACGAGATCGAGCTTGTCATATTCCCAGTTAGTCGCCAACGACACCCTTCTTCGATCAGGAGATGGTCCAGGGTCGCGTTCATCTTCTGAACCACCCATGAATCGCCCATATAATAATTCAATACCTACCGACCCCACTGCCACCGACCACACTATCGGTCAGCATCTTAGTTGGGCTAACCAGGTAAAGGAATTGCTAGCGGAGGAGTATGCCGACATGTTTCACCTGAGGAAATGACTGGCCATAGATGATATACCAGTTATGTTTTGGACCACGACCACCTCTCGATTTGACATACCCCGAAAGTTGTCAGGAGAATTTGCGCACGACATCTACTCCAATATATGGACAACCCTCCGCCGGCTGAAATCAAGATTCATGTCCTACGATGGGTATGTAGACCATGTCAACACAATAGGATACCTCCTGCATCACAACGACCTGGAAGCTCTCCCTCTGGCGCAGAAACAGCGACCTGAGAGGCGTAAAGGAAACATGGAGTTAGCCTGCCTCCATGAACTGCACCATCTGCGCCGCCTCATTGGCAATGCTCCGATGGGAGTCCATATCAGAAGATGGGGAGAACATGGAGCTCTGAATTTTACTCTGATCCCCACCCAGAAGAACCCATTCGGCGTAGTGTCTTGCAACGTCATCACTGCAAGACAGTGATCGAGTGGTCTCCGTGTTCGGGAAAGGCAACACACCCAGCAGAGACAGGACATGAGTAAGTCCCAGAAGCGTCAGGCCCGATGGGAACAATCCATTCAAGAACTATTGAATCAGACCGCCGAAATCATACGACATGCCTCTCGCCTGAGAGAGGCCAATCAGTAATCATTTCTAGCCTCCCTAGAGGGGATTGATTAACAAGTGAACTCGGCATCAGATCCAATTCACCCCTGAATGGGGGCTCGCAAGATCAGGCAAGTAGCGATAGTAGCAGTTGCTGCCGCAATCCAGGGTAAACCCCAGCCTGTAGGGCTGGGGGCATTTTTAACAACAAATTCCCTCATAAGACCAATAAAAATGGGAAAAGTCTCAATGTCTAGGGAATGGAGACAGCCCCATCCCTCATGGCTAGGGGCATTTTTACCACCTCGATAACAACCTCCCCCATGAGAATCAGTATTTTATCATCAAGGGAGGACAATCAGAATAGAAGGTTCCTGCCCTATCCTGTCCTTTGAATCACCATCCCCTTCAAGAGGGAGGTGTACCGTAAGGTTGTATCAAGGAACTCTCCACATCATCCCTTTCGTCAAGGAGTCCGAAATCAATTCAGGTATAGGAAGGGGAGGACCAGGAAAAGGCATAGGAGATCCTCTTCCTATTTGGAAGATGACATATCCTGCACCCCGAGATCTGCATCCATCAACGCCATAGAGGCTAACCCCACGGGTGACACCAGAGGTGATGCAAATCTGGATGGATCAGGAGAGGATAGTTCCAGTCAGGCTGTGACTCACAATGAACCATTAGGTGTGCACACCCGAAACCAGAGGGCCGCCCTAAATATGGTCTCCCTTCCAGCTAACCCTCCTCCGCTTACCCTACGATCTTCCAACAAGGATAAGAATAAAGGACCATTTACTTTTAACCTGCCTCCTTCTCTCGATAAAACCGATCCACTTATGCTAGAAGAGAGATTCACTTGATGGGAGGATGAAATGAAAGAATTGAGTCGGCTTAACGTCAAGATACTCTGGAGGAACCGTCTTATTGAAAGTGCTTCCCAACAAGAGCCACACCTTGAACTCCCAGCAAGTGCACCTCAAGGACCATGGTTTTCCATGGCAGATGAAGCACGGTCTCGCCCCCCGCCCAATGAGGCTTTCGGTCCGTCCAACTACCTGAACATGGATTCAGGTGAATACCAAGACTTCCTCAACTTAGGAAGTAACCAGAGGGAGTACGCATGAACCCTCCTAAGGTGTCACAAACGGTATACACACCCTTGGTGTAGGCCAAGCCGGATCCTCAGGCAATTCCACGGGCTACACCCGCCCAAGACTAGGCCCAACAGGACGTAAATCAGGGAATCTCCCACACCATCGAGGTACTGACAGCTCGATTGGAAGAAATGGAAGGTCGATGCGCTCTGATACAGCTAGAGCAAAAGCCCTACCCAGATTGGGTGAGCAACACACCTCCTCCACCCAATTTTGGGAGCCCTGTATTCCCTATTTTCAATGGTTCAGACAATCTGGAACAGCACTTGATGCACTACATGTCTTATTGCGACCCTATGATGGGAACTCTGTAACAACAAGAAGTAGTGAAACTCAGATGCTTCGTACAGACCTTGCAAGTATATGCCTTCATATGGTATACGAATCTTCCAGCTCAGTAAATAAAAAGCTGGGAAGACCTTCGACAGTTGTTCTTGTTCTACTTCAGCTCAATGCTGTCGAAGACAACGGTCAGCGACCACATGAATTGTAAACATAGGGAGAATGAGAGGGTCCCGAATTTCATCGCCAGATGGAAGGGTCTGACCTACTCTCTGAATAGGCCAATTCCCCAAGATGAGATGATGGACATATGTATCAATAACCTTCAAGATGAGCTACGAACACTGCTCATACTAGTGTAGTGAACCACTGGCTTCCGAAATCTCTCTGCCATTGCCCAGAGAATTGAAGACTCCCTGTAGCGGACCAATATGAAGTCCTGAATAGCCTCATAGGCTCTTGCAAAGTGAATAGTTAGAGCTGAAGCATCCTCTGTCACGCTCAAGCCAGCCCCTGCGCCTGCTCCACTACCTAGGCCTCCACCAAATCGTCAAGGGCCCCCTATATATCAGTGGCCTCCTCCGCCCAAGAGGGACGATCAGAGAGGATCGAAATGAAACTTGTTTGAGGAACGAAGATACAAAGTATACTCGTTCCGGGAGGTCTAAGTTCATGGCTATTTCATCACTACCATGAATTTAAACTTGCTCCACCTCCCAAAACCAAGGAAGCCCGAAGAAGTCAGCTGCGATGATAGGAAATATTACTGTCCCTACCATTGAATGTTAGGGAACAATATCCGGTAATTCTTCATCTTCAAAGACCTCCTGCAAAGGATGGTAGACTATGGGCAGGTCGAGTTGGGACCACCCCCATCACATGTGACATATATTTCTACCACCGACTCTGAAAAAGGGGAGGGATGGCAGAAAGTCACCAGCAAGAAGGGGCAGAAATTTGATGACTGCATGACTCGGAAGACTGTCAACTGAGCTCAGGTCATACTTTGAGCTCAATTACAGCAGCCGGTGTTGCCGCCAACAGCCCCTAATGTCGCGCAGCTGAAAATATCGGCCTCGCAACCCTCCACGAGCTGGTCATCCAGGTTTAATCGAAAAGGTAAAAGACAAGCTCAAGAGGAACAGTCCACAATGAGGCAAAAGTTAGCCCCGACACTGTCGGATTTTATGCCCTCAAACTTGGCACCACGGGCACCGACCCACCAAACGGCACCATCAGGGATAACAAACCAGGTTGACCTGTCACAGGATGAGGAGCTAATATTTGGTTCCATCAACGTCATCCATCTAATGGAATCATTCCCTGATGAAGGGTATGGTTACGAACCCGAGTTCCAAATTCAAGGGACCGGGAGGAGGAATCGCAAAAGCAGGGGATACCATGGGAGACGCAGTCACGGACAAAACAAACCCTATAGTTTTACACCAGCCCAAACTGTTAATATTGCAGAAACCCATGGGAGATCCCTTCAACGGACTCAACAGGAGAAAGCATATCCCTCTACCTCCATAAGCGGCCACTCTGGTCCTGTCATTCTATGGTACCCGTCAAAGGGGGAACAAGTGTCTAGCCACTTAGTGCACACAAACAGACCGGCTGGGCTGAGTCCCTAGAACGTGGGAACACCGTCGACCTCCAACCCCGTGGCCAGTCCTTCCTCATCACATGATCCATCTCCCAAGATGCCTGCTAAAACCCTCCCTCTAGTAGAGAATCATCAGTCGTTGGAGCAAAAATACGATATCTTTAAGCAGATGGTGTCAGTACCATCCAAGCTGTCAATCCTGGATGCTCGGAGTTTGTTAGAAGATCTCAGAGAGGCGCTTATTGAAGCCTTTCTCAGCCCCCAGGATTTTAAAGCTGAGGTAGCTACCGCCGAGATTTACTGGACGGAGACTGGCCCAACTGAATAAAATGCGGTAATTTCCTTCACCGATCAGGATGAAGATTTCATCATGCAAGGACATATCAAACCACTATATGTGTCTGGAACCCTAAATGATGTTTATATCCGCAAAGTCTTTATTGAAAATGACTCTGGAGTTAACCTCCTGCCCCTAAGAACACTCCGCAAGTTGGGCTACAGTGAGGATGACCTAATCCCCTCAACCAAAACTCTTTTGGGTTACGACAAGAGTGAAGAGAATCCAATGCGACAAATCAAGCTAAAAAATCATTTTTGCGACCTTATGGCCTACTCGGAATTCCTAGTGGTCTGACAGAACACAGCATTCAATGCCCTTCTTGGAAGGTCATGGCTCCATAATCACATGGTCGTCCCTTCATCCTACCACCAGTGTATCCTGTATTGCATCAATGGACAAAGTGGGACATTGCACACTGACAGGGCCCCTTTTGAGCTCTCTGAGTCACACTACATTGATTCCGGGTTTTATGAGCAAAAGAAAAAGAATCCTTCACTTGATGGTATTGACTAAATCCCCACTCCAAATGGTCTGGAAATGGTTCCTAATGACCCCCTCATACAACTTGGAAGAGACTATGTACTGACAATCAACCATGTTGAGAGTAGGAGTTCAAGCCCGGACACACACTCAGTTTTCCTCCTAACTTCAGCTATAACGGCCGAGCATGACAATGCAGAAACGAACGCTGACCCTAAATTTGGGGGCATATACTTGAGCGAGGATGCACACAATGCCTCGCCTCTGGACCCCCAAGAGCCCATGCCGGGAACTCTACCCCCGTCGGATCAAGATGATGAGAATGTGGGGTAAAAGGAGGAGGAAGATCTCAGGGATGCACCTCCCACATTTGAAGAAGGTATCTCCACCACTGTGGATGAGCTCAGGGAAATAAACCTGGGTACGGAGGAAGACTCGAGGCCCACCCTCATTAATACAGCCATGTCTCCCGAAGAGCACGCGGTATATACCTCTTTCCTGAAGCAACACTGGGATATTTTTTCCAAGAATTACACGGAAATTCCGAGACTCGGTCCCGAAGTGGCAACAAACCACTTAGGTCTGCCAGAAGACCACTAGGGCTATAAAAAAGCCACCAGAAGAACACACCCCTCACATGCTGCCAAAATAGAGGCTGAAGTCGATAAGCTTATTAAAGAAGGCTTCATTCAGGAGGTCTAGTACCCCATCTGGTTGGCCAACATTGTCCCTGTCAATAAAAAGAACTGACAAATACACGTCTGCATCGATTTCAGATATCTCAATCGGCATTGTCCGAAAGATGATTTTCCGGTCCTGATTACCGAGTTATTAATAGACGCAACGACCAGGTATGAGGCTCTCTCCTTCATGGACAGTTATTCCGGGTATAATCAAATCAGTATGGCCCGTGAAGATGAAGAAGCCACTGCCTTCAGAGAACCTTAAGGAATATTCTGTTACAGGGTCATGCCCTTTGGTCTCAAGAAAACTGGCGCCACATATCAACATGCCATTCATCATATCTTTAATCCATTCCTAGGGAGATTCGTCGAATGCTACGTGGATGACTTGGTGGTCAAATCAAGACAACCCTCAGATCACCTGTCAGACCTTGAAACCATCTTCAACAAACTTCCACAACATATCCTGAAGATGAATCCCTTGAAATGCGCCATCGGGGTTACCTCAGGGAAATTCCTTGGCTTTGTCGTACGCCATCATGGCATCGAATTTGACCCTGAAAAGAAAAAGGCTATCCTTGGCCTGCCACCTCCCCGAAATATCACTGAGTTGAGAAGATTCCAAGGACACCTAGCCTAAATTAGGTGGTTCATAGCCAACCTGGTGGCCAAATGTCTTCCCTTTACCTGGTTAATGAAAATGGGGGGTTATGTACCAATGGACAGATGATTTCCAAGAGGAGTTCGAAAGCCTAAAGAAGTACCTCTTGAGCCCGCCAGTGCTCATTCCCCCGGTTGAAGGAAGACCTCTCATCCTATATGTGACGGCCCTTGAGCGGTCACCGGGAGCCTTCCTCGAGAAGAAAAATGACGCCAGCAGTGAAAACATTCTCTATTATCTCAGCCGAACAATGATCGATGCTGAAACTCGATACTCAAATATCAAGAAGAGTTGTTTGGCCTTGATCTTCATAGTTCAAAAATTGCGACATTATCTGTAGCATCATGAAGTCCATTTGGTCTCGTGTAGTAACCCGCTCAAGTACATCCTCAGCCGCCCGATGCTGATCGAGCGCCCATCCCGATGGGAAGTCGTCCTGCAATAGTTTGACATCTGGTTTGTGGATCAAAAAGACATCAAAGGCCAAGCATTAGTAGATTTTCTGGAAAAGAACCCCTCGACAGGGACCACCGTACTGGACGTCGAGTTACCTGATGAAGACATATTCTCGGTTCAAGAGGAGCTCCCAACATGGGAAATGTACTTCGACGGAACATCCTGAATCCCGATAGGGAAAAGGATGGAGGATCCCAAATTTAACAAGGTGGGTTTGGGGATAATACTCATGTCCCCAGAAAAGGCAGTCTTTCCATATTCCTTCCTCTTGTTAGAAGGATGTACGAACAATGAGACGGAGTATCATGCCCTCATTACAGGCATGGAACTCGCACTCCATGCACAAGTACAGCACCTTAAGGTAAAAGGTGACTCGGAACTGGTCATCAAGAAAGTCAATGGTGACTATGTTGTCAAAAAGGAGGAGCTGATTCCCCTGTTTGACTATGTTTGAATGTTAATGGAGGAATTATCCACAGAACCAACATTGGCCTATATTCCCCAGTCTCAGAATGCACAGGATGATGCATTAGCTAATGCATCCATAGCCCTAGTTGACCTAGACTGGGATGAAACAGTTATCAGTATTTCTCATCGTCGAATGGTCTTTCCATTTATTCAGAATGAGATAGATGAAATAAAAGAAGTCGGTCCTATCCCTGAGCCATATGCTCCTACCACCGGCTGGATGACCCCCATTGAAAACTACCTTCAAAGGGGAGAACTCCCATCAGACAGGTCTGAATGAGAGAAAATACAAAGAAGGGCAATCAACTTTGTCCTATACGATGGCACAGGTCAGTAAGAGGTCCTCTAAAAATGAGGCCTCGACGGAGTCCTCCTCAGATGCATTGATGGAGAAGAAACGGTTTATGTCATGACTGAAGTGCATGCTGGAGTATGTGGAGCACATCAGTCAGGGTTTAATCTTTCCCATCAGGTTCGAAGGCTTGGGTACTATTTTCCTACCATGGCACAAGATTGCGATCACTTTACCGCAAAATGCCACTCATGCCAAATTCATGCCAACTTCATACACAGACCCCCAGATTCACTTCATCAGGATAAGTACTCATGGGCATTTTCCATATGGGGAATAGATGTCGTCGGACCATATCCTCCCGCCACAGCCAAACAACTTAAGTATATCCTCACAACAACCGACTTCTTTTCTAAATTGGCAGAAGTTGTACCCCTCAAGGAAGTCAGGGCAAGGAACATTGTCAGCTTTGTGAAAACCAATATCATCACCAGATTTGTCATCCCTCATACCATACTGATGGATAACGACACCAATTTCTTCTTTGCTGAATTGGAGAAACTATACCAAGAATGTAGTATCAAGGCTAACCACTCATCCCGCTACCATGCAGCGGCCAATGAACAGATAGAGGATTTCAAAAAGACCATGTCCAACATTCTCCAAAAAATGGTGTAAAAAGACAAGAAATCATGGCCAGATAAACTTCTGCATGCATTGTGGGCTTATCGAACCACAATCTATACCACTACTCGGGCTACTCCGTACTTATTAGTACACAGAATAGAAGCGGTCCTGCCCATTGATCTCCAACTGCCCTCACTCTATGTTTCCATTTGTAATAAGTTATCCAACGATGAGAAATTAGAAAAATGGCTAGGTGAATTGGAACATCTAGATGAGAAGCAGTTGCACACTTTTCACCATCTGTAAGTATATCAGAACCGGATCACACGAGCCTTCAATAAAAAGGTATGTCTTCAGTCTTTCTTGGAAGGATAATTGGTGTTGGTCCTCCAGACCCCAATGATACCCGGAAAGAAGCGTCCAAAACTGGAGCCCAAGTGGGAGGGACTATATGTTATACACAAGGTCAACTCCAATGGAGCATATGCCCTGATCTCCATGGACGGGCAGTTCACTACCGCTCCTACAAATGCGAGATTTTTGAAGAAGTATTTCGCATAATCAAAAACATTTTTTGTCCAAGCTGCAGGACGTTAAACTGCCAAATGCCAATGGTCTAAACTCTATGACCCTAAACTAAGAGTACTTTGTCCTCACCACACGAAGTTAAACTACACATATTTTCAGAGAACTACATACGGCTTGATTCCTTCCCTTGCATGATACATAGTGACGCTAGGGTTCCCCATCCTGGCAAATCCATCCCCAAATAAAGTTAAAAATGCCATTTTCCCCCATGTACGGACCAACCTTGCACGGTGTGTATTCCTCGTCATTACCGCACGACATTAAATTGCATGGATAAGAAGGATTAAAAATTCCCTCACCCCCCGTGTACAGACCAACCCTGCACGGGGTGTACACATTTCAGAGAACTATGTACAGCTTGATTCCTGCCCTTGCAGGATACGTAGTAACGCCAGGATCCCCCATCCTAGTCGAGCCACCCCCAAATGAAGATTTAAAAAAATGCCCTTTTCCCTTGTGTATGGACCAGACTTGCACGAGGTGTATTATCTTCTGAAGAACTACGTACGGCTTGATTCCTGCCCTTGCAGGATACGTAGTGATGCCATATTCCCCCATCCTGGCCCAGCCATCCCCAAATGAAGCAAAAAATACCCTCCTTTTCCCCGTGTAAGGGCCAGACCTGCATGGGGTGTGTTCCTCATAATTTCCGCACAATGTTAAACTGAACGGATAAGAAAAATAAATATGCCCCCTTTCCCCCATGTAAGGACCAGACCTGCACGGGGTGTACTCAAAAAAGAACTTTATGTGGCTTGATTCCTGCCCTCGCAGGATACGTAGCGACGTCGGGATCTTATCTCCTATCCTAGCTACTGAGAAAAGAAAACACAAGTATATATACCTCTCATCCTTACCACAGGACGTTAAACTGCATGGAATCACCTTTTCACGTCACTCCACCTTCATCCTCACCGCACGACGTTAAACTACACAGACTTCATCCTCACCGCACGACGTTAAACTGCACGGACTTCATCACGACCAACCTAAGAAATATGGAGAAACAATATGGGATTACTCCTTGCGCATTTGGATGCATCCTCTCTATACATTAGACTCCATGACCTAGATAATTTTTGGATCTTCATAACCATTCATGGCCACCAGGATCGGAACGTTATCATCCCATGGACACCTTTGCATGACTATTCATACCATGCCCTTAGCGACTCTACATATTGATAGCCCCTGGCCCGTCTACCAAAGTTAACATTTCCTCTGGCGTTACTCTTCCTATCTTCGTACTCTTACCAGCCTCAGGGGCCCCATATCATATCTCCTGATCCGAAAATTTATGGAGCATTGGTTTACAAGTTCGTTCCCCTCCCCCATCCAAACATTGCCAGGGTATCCCTACCTAGTTAGCCTATGTATCTGCTCGTGGTTAACATGATTATCTGCATTTACAAACATCAAGTCAGGGCTAGGCTACATTAACATGATGGGCAATTGTGGTGAAGATGTTTCTTGTATGATTGGACACCATTATCCCCATATGTTGAACTCTGTGTTGTGAGTAATCTCGGATTTTCATAATCATCCATGGCCATCGGAAGTGGAAAGTTATCGAGCCGTGGACACCTTTGCATGACTATGCATACCATTCCCTCAGCGGATCTACATATTGATAGCCCCAGGCCCGTCTACCAAAGGCAAGATTTCCTCAAGTGGTACTCTTCCTAGCCCCGTACGCTTACCGGCCTCAGAGCCCCCATACCATACCTCCTGATCTGGGAAACCCAAGAGTTACAGTTTACACCCTCATTCGCTCACACTTATTCAAAGTATACCAGCGCCTCCTAACTCAGTTTCCTTCTGGGTAATTGTAGCAATAGTCACCCAATGGTCCGAACTCTATGACTATTAAACTAAGAGTACTTCTCCCTTTCCGCATGATGTTAAACTGCATGGAGTAAAGGTATACCCCATGTACAAGATAAATCAGCGTGGTAAACTCTTCAAGTTTTAATAGCAACCAGGGATGAACATCCCCGACATGTCCAGATATTTCCTTACCCAATGACAGACTTCGTAGCCCAGTCAATCGCGGATCCTCATAATCATTCATGGCCATAGGAAGTGGAAAGTTATTAACCCTTGGACACCTTTTCATGACTATGAATACCATTCCCTAAGTATATCTACATCTTGATAGCCCCTGGCCCGTCTACCAAAGGTAATATTTCCTCTAGCGACACTCTTCCTAGCCCCGTACGCTTACCGGACTCAGAGCCCCCATATTATCTCTCCTAATCCAAGAAGCCCCAGAACCATGATTTACACCATCAACCACTCTCCACGTCTTGGACATGCCGAGATATTGAATCCCAGTTACATTCTAATCAAGAGTGGCCTTTGCAACTACATCCTTACTAAATGATGATTAAAACTGCACGGAGCATGTCTTTTCGGCTTGGCGTGAAGCTACAAATTCCAAGCATTATGCATCTAAAGAAATGCCTCCAATTGAAAGCATTTTAACAGATTTAAAAATACCTCTCGTCCTCACTACATGACGTTAAACTGCATAGTATCTTTAATAATGCTCCCTATATTTACTGCATGACGTTAAACTGCACAGAAGCCATCCTTACTACATGACGTTAAACTACACGGAATTTAAAATACTTTCATCCTTACCGCATGACGTTAAACTTCATGGTCGAACCTGTCTTGGGTTCAGTTAAGAATGGAGGCTTTCCTCTGTACCTCAGTGCATGGGCTAGGCCTGCACAAACCACTTTCTCACACCAGCAAGAGAAGGAATGACTTCACCCATTCCCAAGAAGTTTATCCTATATTTTTCTCCCATATCTAGGAACCCTCTCCTCATAAATCACACTATGTACCCAGAAGGAGACGAACCCTTGTAAGCCACCCCTGGTGGTCCCGAATCTCAACTTCCCTAAAGTTTCTTGGATATCAGGAAAATACAATCATTGATCTAAGGACACCTTTTCATGACTATGCATACCATGCCCCCAGCGGCTCTGTATATTGATAGCCCCTTGCCCGTATAACAAACGAACGATTTCCTTAGGCAATCCTTCTCTCCGTACGCCTCTTGGGCTTTGATCCCCATATCCATCCTGGGATTCGGAAACCTTCTGATTAGCAGTTTACCAACCTCTTTCACAACCCTTCCTGAATATGGTGGAATGTCTCTGATGAGATTA
Source organism: Viscum album (assembly GCA_963277665.1). Lineage (NCBI taxonomy): Eukaryota > Viridiplantae > Streptophyta > Magnoliopsida > Santalales > Viscaceae > Viscum > Viscum album. The sequence continues at coordinate 1,205,052,361 of OY728135.1, forward strand.
CCGAGAACTAGGAGAAGTCGTTCCATTTTGAAGAATGTCCCAACTGCATGACTTTAAATTGTGTCAAGCTCCAACCGTCCTTCAACGCTAACTAAATACATAGAAAAGTGGCCTCCTAGCCACACTCTTTATTATTACAAATGTCCCCAAACCCTTTTAGGCTTCACAAACCCTTTCCAAACCACCCCTGGTGGTTTTCATAATTCTCCAAGCCCCCCATGGTGGTTTCCATAAGTTTTACTTCTATTAAGTCCTTAGGCCATCAGAAATGGATAGTCATTAACTTAAGGACACCTTTGCACGACTATACATACCATGCCCTCAGTGGCTCTACATATTGATCACCTCTGGCCCGTCTATCAAAGGAATTTTTGCCTTAGGTAATGCTTTCCTACTTCTGTACTCCGATACAGCTCCCATGCATTGATACATGCCCTGCATGTCGTTCAAATATAAACATGTTACCCCCATGTGTGTGTGAAGGGTATTGAGACATATTTTAATCAACTAAACCTCGTCGGGGCCCTCTTCCCACCGTATCTGGTCAAAACTGTTCAGCCTAAAACATCAGCAATGATATTTTTGTCGGTGGGACTTTAAACCACTCACAAAAATAGGCGCAAAGCCCGTTAGGCCGAAAACTCGAAAAGGGTGACCTAAGCAAAATTAGAGCCATACCCGCTGGGTTCACACTGAATGGACCAAGGAAAAATTAGGGTATTAACAAAAAAGACAAAAAAGTTTGTGGGCTTTTTCTACAAAACCCCAGAAATAGTCAAACTATGCTCTCTAGATCCCAGGGTCCAGGAAAAAATTAGAGCCGATTTCTATTTTTATCATTTTCTTGAATTATGATTAATTCTAATTCAGTGAATTGATATTTATGCAATAGTTGTTCTGGTAACCATCAAATTTTACATTAAGGGTAAATCAACAGAATATTGTATTCCATTTGGACAAAAAAAAGGGGGAGCATGTCCACAAGCCGGATTCTCTCCTTTGCTGCAACAGAAGAGGTAAAATAGAATACAGAAATAGCTCCGACAATCACAAAGGATCCTGGCTCGCTCTCTCCATCAGATCGGAAACCGTGAGGTGAAGGTTATTACAATTTTTCTCTAGAGAAGCATTCTCCCTGGCCACAACTTCAGCCACCGAATGAGTATGCATCACAGTCGTTTGGAGGTCGTTGATACCTTTCCTAGTAGCTTCAAGGTTACCAGTCAGAGATGACAACTGATCCCTCAGTATCGTTGCTCGAGCATCGCATTCATGCAGCTCGGTAGATAGGGCCATCACCTAATCTTGAGACCTCACCTCTACTGCTATCAGCTGATGGAGCTTCATCATAGCTTCCTCAAATGCTCGGGTCCCGCAATGAGAGGCGGTGAGGTGAGCAAGTTTTTGTTCACTAGCGGAAGCCTCCCCACGGGAAATGACGGCCTGGAAGGCAAGAAAATGAAGTTGTCAATAGTCAAACCCACCTGACCCCAAGCCTAGGAATATTTTCCAAATGGCTTCAATTTTAGTCTCTATCTCAGTCAGAGGAGTTTTGACAACAATCTCACAGATCCAGGTCTAGGCCCACCTTTGCACTACTCGGTGGTCTGCCATGACACGAGGATATTTGGTATCCTCGCTAGATAGCATGGGAATGAAGTCTATCATTGTAGTGAGTGTGGACATGTACGCACTAGAAGATGGTTCCAGGACTGGATGGTCAGAAGCCTCTAGCCCTGGTTCGAGCTTGGGAGTTGAGCTGGTAAGTCCAGTATCGACTGGTGGAGCTTCGTAAATTACATCATAGGGACCCGAAGTCACTGGGTCATCCTCATTTATATGAAAAAGTATTGGACCTGTCTGAAATTGGGCCACAGAGGGGTTAAAAGAGGAAGATCCCCTGATCCCCTTCGACCTGTGATCCATCAGTCGGTCCTCCCATAAAGTTGAGGAGGAAGGTGCGGTAGGCACAGCGGCCATAGTAACCCCCAATTTGGGAAGTTTCCGGATAGCCTCCCCCAGGATCCCATCTGGATAATGCTTTATCCACATTCTTGCATATTCCAAGGTTAGGCTGGCTGTCGCACTTGTGTTAGGAAAGGGAATGCTTGTGCCAGATCCCTCCCGCATCAACATCAACCACCATTGATGGAGAGTGGCTGGATGCAGTCCTCGGGCCCGGGGATGGGGAAGGGAAGCCTAGAGTTGCACGCATCCAAACTGTTGAGAAAAATTATGTGGGGCATACAACTCACACAGAGAAACCCCATAAATCCACGAGGGTAAAAACTCATCCCATAGTGAAATCAGGTAAGAGCGCTCTTCTAAGCTCCCCCTGTGGTCTTCAACCACGACGCAAGAAGGAGTGGGGTATGGAGTGAAAGAAAACTGGGAAAAGTCACTTCGAAGCTTGACGACTTCATCAGAGCTGAGAGACTTCAGATAAACTCCAGTTATATCTAGAAGGATAGGCCAAAAGGTAGGAAGCGGGATGACTATGTTATAACGATACTCATAATAGTGGAAATGATCCGCTACCCAACCGTATAAGAATTTAAATGGCCCGCTCAGATGATAGGGTGACCTGACCTCTTGCATGTGGTTCAGTAATTCGTAAAGGAGAGCCAAAGTGGGCATGGCCAGATTCACCGAAAGGCCTCCTTCCAGCTCAGCTTCTATCATCAGGGTGCAATCTCTGACACCTGGGTTGATATCCCGAGATGGGAATAGCCACCTGCTCAAAACATGGTGAAAATACCTTCTATCCTGAGCATAGGTGGCACACTGGGGCGTACCTCATAACCCCATGAAAGGTAATCGCACACCTCCCAAACTTCCCAGTAGAAACCTGGGATGGTTCGTGATTGTTGAGAAGGATGCATCCTGGGGTGCTTGATCTTCGGCACAGGACCAGTGGTTTTTAGAAATAACCCTATCTAGGTGCTATAGGGAATAAGAGAGCGGGGCCATAAGGGGTGACCTAATGACTGCTCCGCCATAACCAGTAGATCCCTCGCCAATGAAGGCACATGTTCAGCATCTTCCCATGAATCAGGCGTGGGAAAAAACTCTTCATAAATCTCACCAATGATCGGAAGCCCTCCCAGTTGGTAGATGTCCCATAAGCTAATACCAACTTCACCATGGGAAAGGTGTAAAGTGTTAGTGCTTGAACACCAGTGACTGAGAAAGTCTGGAAGGATCAAAGATGGTGGGTAAACAGAAAACTAGGAAGCCCACACTATGGAGTACAAATTGACCGCTTCCAGTGACTCAGGAAATTCTCGGCAATGATAATGGACCCAGAAGGCCCAAGCCCATTCATTTCAGAAAATCCCACTAGACCGAAGATCCCACCCGGGAATCCATCCTGCATCCGGATCAACTCGGGCAAGGTTGATCAAGGATGGGTAACTCTTGAGGATGATTTCTTGGGAGAATTCTTGAGTGTAACAATTGCTTTGAGTCCAAATGGAGCCTCTTAAAATAAAATTGTCTTTTGGGTCAGAATCAAAAATCATCTCTCCTGACTGGTCAAGGTTCTCTTGAGATCACTTCGGCAACACTTCCAAGCAAGGGGACAGAATACCTGAGAAGACGGGAGGGATAGGGACGTCGTCTTGAAGGATGAAACCATAAATCAAAATCCGATTCGATAGTGGATAGCCCAAAGTCTGGGGGAGAGTAAGTCCTTCAAAACACAATCGTGGGGAATGATTGGATGACTAGGGTCCTCTTTGATGCTCTCAGCTCTATGAATCATAGCTAGACGTCTCTCTTGACCAATTGGAAGAGGCCCGGCAGCTGGCCTGGGTGCAGGTCTAGGAGGAACCATATTTTCTCCCAGCATTATAAAAACCAGGCAAATGGTTAGTTCAGAATAATAAAATCTGGACAAAAATACAAAGTATATGGAAAAGGACTCTGTCAAGGAGCATTCATGATGAAGCCTGCAAGCAGGTCTCAAAAGGTGGTTCGCGACGGCTGCATCCCATGAACCAACCCTACGAGGAAGAAGTCTACGGTACTTTGGCCCGAGGATCATTATCCAGAAAACTGTGATCCAGGCTGCTCTGCGGAATCTCAATCCTGGATTTAAAAGTTTAAGTTCGGAAGACTTAAGAAATTTTCAAATTCCAGAAGATTTCAGTTCGTGGACCATCAAAAATGTGTAGCAAGTTCCTACACGGCCCATTTTAACTTACTTTTTAATTAATTAAAATTTTTAGTTCATGGTTGGGAGGTTGGTCTGTGGGTGAAGGCAGGCACGAACGAGTAATGTTTCGCGGAAATGGAAGATGGTTTGTGGATGAGGATTTTCACGAAGGAGCAATTACGCGGAGAAGAAAGGAAAAATATCCGTGTTCGCGGGGGATTTAGTAAAAGACAAAGTGTAGGGGCCTCCATATTTATAGGCGTGGTCCCCTACCAGGTCCACCCCTCTACCACAAACCATCCACATTTCAGGACCACTCTACATCGGAATAGTCTCCTCTTCGTTCCGATCAAACCCCATTCCGATGGGGGGCATTTGTAGGGTCCTGAAAAATCTACAAAGGAGAATAAGAATCCCTTTAATTCAAGATAGGACTCTACACAATTTACTTTGAGTAATTGGGAAAAAATTTGGATAATACTCAAAGGTTGGAAAAAGACTAACCGGTCCGCATACCGGTCCAATGTTGATGGTAAGCGGCTTGTTCATCAAGCCTCCCCCCTCCGCGGACCACTATCATTCGCAGAATAGAGGCAGGGACCCTCTGTGAGCGTGAAGAAAGATGGGTGCCAGGCCGATCCACCAACACAAACCACCCCAGCCAAGAACCACTTCAACTGGCCCAGACCACATACGTCGTCGGTCGCGGAACAATGGTGGGGCCCTGTGCAGCCGCGAAGCACTCCCCGAACTAGTTTGGTTCATGAGGAAGGTGCATTCAATGCCCCCCGCGAGTTGTGGATTGACCAAGTCATCCATAAACCGGGTTTCTGGTCATGGGCCTCTGCAAAAGGCGCCGCATGACCACAGATACATCTCTTTCCCCACTCTATAAAAATAGATCGAGTTGGAGAAGAGGTGGATCGATCAGATTCGGGTGGAAGGGTTTCGGAGCAAGGTGCTTACAATTTCGCAAACAGTGAAGCTCCAATTCGTGACAGGTATGAAACTAGAAACAAATTAATAAGGAACTGAAAAAATGCATAACTTGGTGAACTGCAAACATAAAATCATAAAAAAAGAAGACCGCGAGTCAGGGCCCCTCCGCGGATGTACTCCCCGCGGACCAGGGAATCTATGCCCCTTTTTTGATCTGACGCACCGCGTAGCACCCTCCTACGTGGGCGAAGCCCTAATTGACGAACCCCCAACCGGCGTTGCCCCTGGCCGCCACTGCTCGCACGGACTCCACCACATACCAACCTGGTACGCGGGCCGAACCCGAAGCTGCATACCACCCTGGTACGTGGGATGCCTCTCAGTCTGTGTACCACCATGGTACACGGATGGCCTCTTAGGCCGTGTAGCACCCCCCTATGTGAAGGGTTCCAATCCTCATACACCCATGTGGCCCGACAACTCCTTCTGTGTTCCTATTCTCTAAGTCAGAGAAAATACTTACAATCCGTCCTAATCCTTCGCAACCCCCTCATTGGCCTATTCATCATCCCCAAGCCAAGGCCTCTACCAAAGCCACCGGATCCGTGTGATGCAATCTCTAGGCGCATCAGCCGCTGCTTTGATTTCACATACCCATGGTAGATGAGGGAAAAGGGGTTTCTCAGGCCCTTGAGCGGGTTCCCGAAACATTCCTGGGTTCACATACCCACGGTAGTGGAGGGTCCAAGCCCAGGAGTTCCCTTCTGCCTCTCCACTTTACAAGAGTGGGGGCCCCTGCTTGCGTCTCCTTTCGATGCCAACAGGGAGTAATTTTACCCTCTTCTGAGGGGGATAGGGAAGCCTTCTTGGTGTAATCCCCTAGACTTTCTTGCAGAAGGTATCACCCATGTACCTCCGTACTTCCCCGGTGCCAAGAACCAAGAGGGGAAATGGACACAGGGGTACCCTTTCCCTCTCCCTCTAGGATTTATCACCATCGGGCCTCCGTCATGGATTAAGTCCAAATCCCCATTTCTCTGGGCCTCTCCATGCATAAGCCCCACTCTGCTTCCCACAGACACACCTTTCGCGACGTGATCGTCAGGTCTCTGTTGCCTCTTGTTTCTCTCACCGAGCATGACTCACGTGAGCTTAGAGTAAGCATCGACCCTGACCCCAACCTCATGTGAACTACGAGGACTTTGATCCATGTCAAGGATTTATACGTAGGAAGCCTCCCTGAGGTCCAATCCCACCACCCAGTCGTTCCAACCTCCTTCACATCAGTTCACCCCTGTCCTGCATGACGTTAAACTATATCCCCAATTCATCCCAAACTAATAATATAGGAAATATTTTTATTTTTCTAATTAATATTTATTTTCAAATAGATCATTTTTATAATCATATATTAAAATTATTTTAGTAAAAGATACATATTTATGTTACATTTCTCATTACTTTAAATTAATTCTTATAATATGTCATTATCACCCCCAAGTGGCTCCATGGGGTCCCAAAAAAGACCCAAGGATGACTATGGTCAGAAATATCTCATCTAAAAGAATTAGTACATGTGTTATGGAAGTTTTATATTATTATAATATTATTTCTTACCCTTATTTACCTGATTTACCCTTTAACCATGGTAAATAAAAATAATTACTGAAGTTACTATTCATAATGTCCAAAACTTAAAGGTATTTATTTACATAATTTGAACCTTAAAATTCCAAATATGGAATCCATTTTTCCAAATTCAAAAAACATAATCGGTAGAAATAAATTTAAAATTAATTCTCGTTTTCAAAACTAGAAAGCGGGTTTTAAAACAGTAATAAATATCAAAATATTAACATGTGTTTATGTCCAATTTCAATGGGAAATTACTTCCAAACAAAAATTGTATTAAATGATAAAAATTTAATCTAATTACATTTTAATACCAATTAAAATAATAATATAACTATATAAATAAATTATATAAAAATAAATTTTTGAACTAAAATGCAATATTTTTTACTATTCATTAAAATATGAATTTCATCAAAAAAAATACAAAAATTTAATCCAAAGTAAATTTTGATGCTATTTTTCTAAATAAGAAGTTTATTTTATCTAATATAAAATATAAAAGTCATAAAAACTATAATTAAAAAAAATTCCATCAAAATGCGGTAAACCGACCTTTTAAAAATATTAGAGTATTCTATGCTTAAAATTAGATTCATTCCCATTTTAAGCCTCTAAAATTTATTGAATAAATGTAAAAACCATTAATAAACATGTATAATAATATTATTATTAGTTCTATTCATTCATTCCAATACAAAGGCTAGGCGTATCTACCATTTAAAATTATAATATTATTATATTATTTTTCACTATAACTCAAAGTTATGTGAAAAGTAAGATTTTGGTGAAACCTATTGCTGTTTGTCGAGTATGTTATCATACAAATAATCCCTTTAATATAAAATTAATATCTTATTCATAAATATTAATAGATATAAAATATATTATTTTATATATATTTGGGATCCTACATTATTCCCCCCGTTTGGAAATTGTGTCCCTGTGATTTTATTTACTTGTCAAATAAGTGGGGGTATTTATCCCACATAGCATTTTCGTATTACCATTTTTCATCTTCAACCATATGGGTTTTCCATAAAACATTTACCTAATTCATTACCTTATTTTGCAACACTTGCTCTCTACGGTCAAGAATCAGGACTGGTTGTTCCTCATAAGAAAGATTCTCTTTCAATTGAACTACCTCTGGACTCAAAACATGATGTGGATCTAGAATATACTTTATCAACATTGAAACATGAAAAAAATTATGTACCTAGGATAAACTTGGAGGTAAATCCACTCTATAAGAAATTGGTCCACCTTTCTCTAGGATTTCATAGGGTCCAATGAGCATCAGACTCAGCTTTACCTTCTTACCAAAACATATCACACTTTTCCATGGAGAAATTTTGATAAAGACATGATCACATACCTCGAAAGAAAGATCCTTCCTCCGGTTATCTATATAACTTTTCTTCCTTCTCTGAGTTGTTCTCTTGTGCTTCTGAATAAACTGAACTTTTTCTATAATCTCCTCTACCAATTCTGGTCCCATAAACTTCTTTTCACCTACTTCATCCCAAAAATCTAGAGTTCAACACATCTTTCCATATAATGATTCAAATTGTGACATATGTATACTAGAATGAAAACGGTTATTATAAGAAAACACAACCAAAGAAATATGTTGATACCAACTTCCCTAGTAATTCATTGAACATACATGTATCATATACTCCAAGGTCTGAAATATTCATTTTGACTGCCCATCTGATTGAGGATGAAAAGTTGTACTGAAATTTAATTTAGTTCCCAAAGAATTCTGAAGGCCTTTCCAAAAACTATTAGTGAACCTGGGATCACTATTAGATAAAATAGAGAGATAAAATCCATGAAACATGACTATATATTTAATATAAAATAAATAAAGTTGATCTAGAGATAGATAGTATCTCAAATAGAAAGAAAATGAGTAGATTTAGTCAATTGATCAATAATAACCCAGATTGCATTGTTACCTGAATAATTCTTTGGTAATCCCATGATAAAATCAGTGGACACATTTTCCCATTTCCACTCTTGCACTCGAAAAGGTTGAAGTATCCCTTTTGGTAATTGATTCTCTACTTTAACCTATTAACAAATCAAATATATCAGGTTAAAGTCAGCAATATCTATTTTCATTCCATCACACTAGTAATACTCTTGAAAATCTCTGTATATTTTAGTACTGTCAGGATGAAATGAAAAGGGAGAACTTTGAGCATCACATAATAAGTCTTTCTTTAACTATTAATCACAAGTCACACATAATCTCTTTCCAAACCTCAAAACACAGACTTTATCAATGTTAAAATCAGGTAACTTACCCTTCTGAACCAATTCTACATTTTTCTGCAAATCTTTATCTTCTTTCTGCACTTGCTTAATTTTTTATGATAGATATTATTTCAATAAAACCTGAAACAAAATAGAGGAATTACCTACACCAAAAAATTCTAATCCAAAATTAATCAAATCAAAACCCAAAGGATCTCATTCGAAATATAGCTTGGTTAATATAGCATTTCTCTTTTGACTCAAAGCGTCAGCCACTTTATTTTCCTTTCCTAGATGGTAATGAATTGTGAAATAATAAACCTTAATTAATTCTACACATCTCCTTTGTCTCATGTTTAATTATTTCTGAGTGAATATATACTTTAAACTGTTTTGATCAGTATATATTTAACACTTCACGCCATACAGATGATGCCTCCAAGTTTTTAAAACAAAAACAACATAATCTAATTCCAAATCATGTGTAGGGTAATTAAACTCATGATTATTCGACTAACGTGAGGCATAATAAATTACCTAGTCATTATTCATTAGGAAAATTACAAGTCCTTTCAATGAAGAATCACTATAGATAACAAATTCACCATTTCTGGAATACAGTTCCAAAACTGGAGCATTCACCAATCTTCTTTTAAATTCTTAAAATTATTCATCACATTTTTTTCCCAGATGTACTTAACACCACTTCTAGTTAACTTAGTTAGAGGGATAGATAACCATGAAAAATTTTCAATAAACCTCTAGTATAACCTGTTAAACCAAGAAAACTATGAATCTTGGTTATATTTGTGGGTCTTTGGCAATCTTTAACAACTTTATTTAGAAGGATCAATAGTTATTCCATCTTTAGAAATAATGTAACCATGGAATGAAATTTGTTGTAACAAAAACTCACACTTTATGAATTACCCGTATAGTTTCTTTTATTTTATGTTTTTAAATACAACCCTTAAATGACTTTCTTGCTCCTATTTGATTTTATAATATACCCAAATATCATCAACAAACACAACTACAAACTTATCCAAGAACTCCCGAAAAATTCTATTCATAAGGCCCATTAATATTGCAGGTGCATTGTTTAACCCAAAAGGCATAACTAAAAAATAAAAATGACCGTATTTAGTAAGAAATGTTGTCTTCAGAATGTATGATTCCTTTACTGTCAACTGATGGTACACCAACCTCAATTCAATATTTGAAAAATACTGAGATCCATGGAGATAATCTAACAAATCATCGATATGAGGAAAAGGATACTTGTTCTTAATAGTGATATTATTCGAGTCTCTATAATCAATGAAAAGTAGCATTTAACTATCTTTATTTTTAACAAATAAGATAGGAGCACCCCATGGTGATGTGCTAGGTCGAATGAAACCTTTATCTAATAACTCCTGTAATAACTTCTTTAACTCTAAAAGTTTAATTTGAACCATTCGATATGGGGGTTTTGAAATTGGTTTAGCATCAGGAACCAAGTCAATAGAAAATTCAACTTCCCGGTCATGTATTATACCAATAAAATCATTATAAAAAACATTTATATACTCAGTGACCACTGGGATATCCTTAATTCGAACAGTTCCTTTATTTTCAACAATATGTGAAAGGTAACATTAATTTCCATCTTTTACTAGTTTATCATCTTCCTGATATGTTGTCAAAATTAAGTGTTCATTCTTGTACACAAAATGAAATTTTTTCACAAAAGAAACTGCTTTAGTCATGCATTCAATATTAGCATGATAAATATAATACCAATCTATACCCAAAATAACATAAAACTCTACTAGAGGCAAAAAAAATAAGGTTTGTAGGTAGATTCTTTCTACACACAAGCATAGAAAGTTTCTTATAATTTCTTTTTGTCTCAACATTTCCACTAGGTGTTTTTACCACATGTTCAGGATTCATATCTTGATATAAAATTCCCAATTTACTAGAAAAATCTTTAGAAATTAAAGAATGTGTAGACCCAGAATAAAAAAACACATTGGCATAATCTGAATAAACAAACAATGTACATGATACTACTTTATTTGATGGCCCAACATCTACTGAAGTAGTTGCAAAGGATTTAACCACCCCTTTCTTCTTGTAGATTTGTTGTTATCCATAATTTGAGTCCTTCTTTAGACACTCATTTATATAATGACCCATTTCATTACACATAAAACATCTTAATGACTATAAATCAGATTTTATCTTACCACTACCCTGATTTTTTCAGTGCAATTATGAACATTATGCCCCATTTTACCACATTGGCTCTTACTAGAATTCAAAAGGCATTCCCCAATGTTCATTTTACCACATTTTTCACAAACTATAAACTTAAGTTTCTTACCATCATACTTTCTTGAATAGTTCTTCCCTTTCATATGCCTCCTTGACCTATTATTTTGTTGTTTTTTTAAAGAACACGTGATCATCAGCAAACTCTATTTCCAACTTCTTTGCAAATCGAACAAGTTTTTAATAACTTTTGACTCAAAATGAGCTAATTCCCTTTGATAATTTGGCTTTAATCCTGAGTAAAAATGATTGATTTTACTATCAAGATCCCATATGAAATTTGGAGCATACCTTGCTTGTTAGGTAAATTTTTCTTCATAAGCAGCCATTGATTCACCCTCATGCCTCAATTCCCATAATTTTTTTTCTATCCTAAGTCGAACCGCCTTAGGAAAGTATTTCTCAAGGAATATACCTTTGAATGCATCCCAATCAAGAGCATAAATCTCCTCACTATCCTCGATATTTTGAACCATTGACCACCATTTATCAGCTTCACCTTAAAAATGGTAAACAACAAGATTAACCTTTTGATATTCTGAACACCCCATGACATCGAAAATCATTTCAAGTGCTTTAATCTAACCTTTATCAAGAATAGGGTCAGATGATCCTATAAATAATGAGGGATATTGTCTCATTAAATGCTCCACTACTGACATGTTTCTTTATGGTTTATTTGGCTGATCTTGTTCATGGATACCACCACAGTTTATATCCTGAGTCAATTGTGTCATCACTAGAACAAACTGTTCAGTTCTGATTCTGACCATTTATGGTTGCTGATTTGGTAGGTTGTTTTCCTCTTGATGTCATCCCATCATAGCTACCATGTTTTCTCTACGAAAAAACATTATGAACATAAACATATCTTAGATTAAGCAACATGGTAATATTAAAATGAAATATCATTTCAATCTTACCATAAAGTAAAAATAATTAATGGATACTAATTTAACAATATCCTAACTCCTAATGTTATCTAAACTGACCTCTAATACCAAATATAAGGCCCCAGCCTTAAACATTACATAATATTTAGTTAAGTCAATAATTATACATTGGGGATCTTTTTAGGTTTAGATTTTTAAATAATTAGGCCATAACTATTACATTACATCTCAAAAATTACAAAGTAGACACTTCTACTCTAACCAATTTTTTCAAAATAATAAAACTCCTTAAATAAAAAAAAGAATTATTTTCTTGATAAAAATCTTATTTAATTCTTCCATTCTCTTACCCTTCCTTATACCCTGTGAAAAACATTTAAAAAACTTGGGATGACTATAAAAATATCAGTAAGGTATATAAAATATGGAAAAAAACATTATTCCATAAATACATAAAAATCAATGAAATCATAATTTTAACTCATAAAACATAAGCTATTTAATATAACTCATGAAATAATAAGATTTATGAATAAATCATATGATTCATAAATCATAAAGGTAACTTGTGGCATCCAAAACATACCAACTTTGTAGCTGTCATAGCTACATAGGGAGTAACCTTTATGGTTACGTTTGGAATACCTATCATAGTATATTCCCTAAATATATTAGGAGAAACATTAACGCTTACCCCTTTCATGTTACCCAATGCAATGGGGAGTATCACAGGCTCAACCACCCTCAATTTATCATAGAACCACCCCTATACATAAGCAATATCGAAGAACCATAACATAATCATAACAAATGAACAAGCATAAAGTAAAAAATAACAGTTCCACATTTCAATAATAGGTCATCATTTAAAGATATTGATATAATAAATACATTATAAAAACCATTTTTAATAACAAAATACCTAAAAATAAATATTTTATTTACTTTTCTTTTTAAAAACATTATGTCTTTTAGAGGAAGCCAAATATCAAATAATGCTCGCAGTGGCGAAAAGGTCGCTGTCATCGTGTATGTTAAAAAGAAAATTCCTTTTGTAATTTAGTAAATCACTTTGTAAAAAAAATATTCCTTTTTAAAATTTTTGAATTAAATTAAAAGAAAAATGGTTTTATTATACACCGTATAAAACAAGGTGGTGTATAACATCAAAATATGCCTCGATGAAAGGAGATTGAGACGAAGTCACTTACCTTGAGTTTGACTTGTCTCATTTATTCTTTATATTCTTGAATAATAAAATTAGGTTAATTTATACTTGGTTCATAATATTTTTCAATTTTATTATTCATTTTATATTACTTATCATCATGTTATAAAAATTACATAATTATTTATGTTTATATCAGTTGTTTTGTCGATATTCGATACTTGAGTCGAAAATGAACATGTTTGATGTAAATTATCCATGTGGTTAGAATTCCATTATTCGTAGAATATTATTCATGATTTAAATATCATATATATCTTTTATATAAATATTTATAATTTCCAAAATATTTGGAGATAAAAAATGAAATTCACCGTTCATGTAAACGGTAGGCCTTACGTACGCATGAACGCTACTTTCATTTTATTTTCATATTAAAATAATAATAATCAAATGATATAAATGTTTATTATAATACTAGTATTATATTTATGTCATTAATATCTCATAAGTTTAATAAAACCATATTTTATACATTCCATGAATAGAATGAACGAGTCAGATCACATTGAGGGGGCGGTAGTCTGCACTTCCTCAAATGAACTTATCATATTTACACATCATGGAAAGAATAAAGGTATGTTGTAAATAAAAATTAAAGAATAATAAAGACATTATAAATATAACATATATCATATATAAATATATTTTCATCATAATGGTCACCATGAGAGGTGGTAGGGGAAAATTGAATGATCATCGTTTCGTGAGGCAGTAGTTCGTCGTACACATAAACAATATGTTCGTATCCATTAGATGGAGGTGTGTGTAAGTGTAGTTAGAATAATTATCATAAAAACATAATAGTATATTTATAGTACTGATTTTTTTATGTAATAAAATAATAATAATATCATAGGGAGTGTAGAAGTAAAATAAAAGTAAAGGAACTTGAGAGAAGATGTTACCTCTAAATTGGGTAACTTCTTTGGATTTGAGACAAAAGGATTTCTTGAATTGTCTTCTTCCCAAGGTAAGGATTCTAGGAGGAATGGAGGGATATTGGGAGATTATGTGAGAAGATTTTGGATTATCCAAGGGTCTTGAGAGGTGTGATTAAGTGGGTAGAGGTGGTGGCCTTTTATAAGAGGTAGGAGGGGCACTTTTGGAATGTCTTGAAATGTTATTTTATTATAAATTAAATTTCTATTAAAAAAAGGTCCAAAATTAATTTAATTTGAACATAAGATTATTTATTTAGAATAAAAATCATACAATAATTTTTAGGCATGTTTTGAATATATTGTTTTTCCTTATCTTTTTTGTTTAACCCTTATTTTAACCTTTTTAATCTTATAGTTATATCATGTTATTTACACATTATGGGTTCATTTAATTACCATATCTTGTCAAATGACCCACGAAAAGGGTTATTTATGACATATTTGGACTTATCTTACCTATTTGGACGAATCTTAGATTTTTATAAATTTAATATCATTTAATAAACTATTTTATATTTTAAGTTAGGAATTATATCAATTTTAGAAACTATTCATACGTGACTTTTTTTACAAGTTCATAAAAACTTGATTTCTTCAAAAAAAACACATAATTAATCATAACATATCATATTCACCTATAGAATTATTTTATGACATTAATTATGTCAAATAATATTTATTTTAATATTTACAATATCATTTATTTGAATCCTTTATTAATGAAGTAATCACTACATCATCATTGTGTCATCAATAAAATTATTTATTTAATGTATAAAAATTATAAATAAAATACCATGATTTAGGATATCTTTTTATATTTATAATGAATTTTTATATCCGAAATGATCAGTTATATAACCCTATATTAAAATTGTTTTAGTAAAAGATACATGTTTATGTTATATTTCTCTTTACTTTAAATTAAATCTTATAACATTTCATTATCGCACCCTAGTGGGTAAATGGGGTCCCTAAATCTACCCAAGGATTCCCATGATTGTAAATATATCATAAAATAGTATTAAAACACATTTCAGGGTAGTTTTATATTATTATAATATTATTTATTACCCTTATTTACCTGATTTACCCTTTAAACATGGTAAATAAAAATAATTACTGAAGTTACTATTAATAATGTACACAAATAAAAGGTATCTATTTACACAATTTGGAAATTTTGATTCCAAATATAACAAAAAATTTACAAATTCAAAACACAAAATAAGAAGAAACTAATTTAAAATTAATTCTCGTTGTCAAAACCAGAAAGTGGGTTTTTGAGAAGTAATAACTATCAAAAGATTGACATGTGTTTATTTATAATTTCAATGTAAAATTAATTCCAATGACCAAAATTAAAATAATTGATAAAAACATGATATAATTAAACTTTAACACCAATTAAAATAACAATCTAATTATATAAATAAATCAAATGAAAAGGTAGTTTTGAATTAAAATACAGTATTTTTTACTATTTATTAAAATATGAATTTCATCAGAAAAGTACCAAAATTTAAACAAAGAAAATTTTGATGTTATAATTCAAATAATAAGTTTATGTTTTCTAATATAACATATAAAAGTGACAAAAATTATATTTAAAAAGGGTTCTTCATCAAAAGGTGGTAAACCAACCTTTTAAAAATATTAGAGTATTTTATGCGTAAAATTGGATTCATTCTCATTTTAAGACTCTAAAATTTATTGCATAAATGTAAAAATAATTAAAAACATGTATAATCATATTTTAGTTATTTATATTCATTCCCACCAATACAATAGCTAGGTGTAACTCCTATTTAAAATAAAAATATTATTATATTATTTTTCAGTATAACTCAAGGTTGTGTGCAACGTAAGATTTTGGAGAAACCCGTTGTTGTGTGCCGAGTACACTATCGGAAAAAGTATCCCTTTAACATAAAATTAAGGAAAATATATATAAATATATAAGAAATAAATGAGAAGGAGATAAATTTAAATGAATAAAATGAAATAGAATATGTTTCCCAAAAGTAATAAGAGTAGTTCGAAAGATCACTTACCTTGGTTTCTTGACTCATTTAGGGAGTGTGTTTATCCCTTGAGTAATAAAATTATATTAATTTATTTATTTGAAAATAAAAAATTTTGTGAAAAATAATTTTTTGTACTATATATTTATTATTATATTTTTATCATTTATTATATATTTATTTTTTAGGTTGGCTGCTTCGATTTGTTCGGTCGACTTCTCCAAAACTACTTTGATGAGATGGTCATGGTAAAAGGTGTTATAAAAGAATTAAAAAATATATAGAATTTTCTATTTTTTAATTATTTGTCATTACATTTTCATAAGATAATTATATTTCAATATATGATCCAAAATGGTTTTGAATTTTAAAATGTGTGTTGATCAACACATTTTTTACAGTTTAAATTACCATGATCATTAGTTCTTAATATCATTGATGTATTACACAGATGTTATTTTTGTACTGATAATAGTATAAAAATAATATATTTATTAATTTAATCATTTTTTAAAACCATCAATGAAAGTCAGTGATGGAAAATTGAATGCATTCTTCAAGGAAATAGTGAAACAAGCATAATATGAACAATGCTTTTAGTTTAGAATAAAGTTAGGGAAGTTTTGATATTGGATATTACATTAACATAATAACATTTTAGTATATTTATAATAATAAAATCAATATGTCAATATGTATGGTAATAATCTAGGGGAGGTGTAAGATTAAAATAATATAAATATTTGGTTTAGGAATGTTACCTCCTCCTCAGGGTGTTCACTCTTAGGATTCACTCTAAGGATCCTTAATTTGGCCTTTCTATAAGACTAGAACTCCTTAGATGTGCAAAGTAGGGTTGGGAATGTAACACCCCAGGTAAATAAAGAATATTACATTTTCATATTTATCCATATTTGTGAATAAAATATTAATATGACTTTAAAGGGGATGCTATGCTCGATGGCGTACCCAACACGCAACAATGAGTTTCTTGGGAATCTTACGTTGCACTCTAATAATAAAATAATATTATTTTAAATGGTAGTTAACATGTAGCCGTTGTAATAGCGGGAATGGATAGAAATAACTAAAATATGATTATATATGTTTTTGAATGTTTTTACATTTATCCAATAAAGGATAGAGGCCTAAAATACGGAAAGAATTCAATTTTAGGCGTATATGCCCTAGTTTTCACTAAAGGTTCACTTATCACCTTTTGATGTTGAACCATCATTAAATATAGTTTTGTTCACTATTAAACATTATTTTGGACCAAATAAAACTCTTATTAAGAATCAGGACATCAAAATTTAGTTTGTGTAAATTTTTGGTATCTTTCCGATAAAGTTCATTTTTTTTAATGAATAGGGTAAAATGTTGTATTTTAATTCAAAACCTCTTTTTAATATAATTTATTTATATAATTAGATTATCTTTTGAATTGGTTTTAAAGTGAAATTAGAATATATTTTTACCATTAAATCCAATAGTGGTCGTTGGAATTAATTTCACTTTGAAATAGGACTTAAACTAGTGTCAATCTTTTGATACTTATTGTTTCATAAAAACACGCTAATTGCTCTGACAGCGGGAATTAATTATTAAATTAATTAATGCAACTTATATGTTGTGAATTTTTTAAAATGGACTTCATTTTTGAATTCGGAATATCAAATATAGCTTAGGGTGAATTTTTTGTATTTTTCTGAAAAACATCAATTTTTGATGAATAGTGAAACCACTAAGTGGTACTTATAAAAACTGATTTTTCGTTTAAATGAAATTTTACCACTTATGTGTTTTGAATTTCAAAAATCCGACATACATGGTTATCATTAAGAAGTAAAATGTGGTTCAATGAGATAAAAATAATTTTTTGGTGAATAGTAACTTATTAAGTTTTTAATCGCGATTAGAGGTAATTAGTGTAGTTTAAGATAAAAATAATGTTTTAATAATATAAAATGAACTTGACACATGTCCTAACCTCATTGTATGTGTAATGGCCGACCAAGAAAAGCCGTTGGTCAACTTGGGGACCCCATGGATCCACTTTTGTTTGGAAATGACATAAATAACTTTTTATTTAATGTAAAAGTAAAAATGACACAAACATGATATGTTTTACTAAAACAATTTTTAAGTGGGGTTATACAAGTCATATTTTTTATTATAAATAATAATTGGAAATCTAAAAAGATTTCCTACATCATAGTAATTTTTTTATAATTTTTAGACATTAAATAAATTAAATTATTCATGACATCATAATGATGCAACGATGACATCATTATCTGACGATTTAAATAAAATGAGAAGATAATGTAAACTCTATGACCTACACATGTCTAAAACTTATTGGATGGGTGTATTTCGAACCCTTATCACCTTATCCATGAATTATATGAATGTGGGACCTTTTAAAACCGAAACACATTTTCAAATAAAGTGATATTTCTTTACTTTCCAAGAGTGCCCCTCGTCTCCTCTTATAAAAGGCCCCCACCTCTACCTCTTTTCCCACGCTCCCAAAGCATTTGGCTCGGCCAACCCCTGCCCATTTTGTCTCTACACATCCCTATCTTACTCCTTGAAGCCTCACTTTGGGCATAAGTCTTCCCAAAGAAGCCTTTGATCTCAAACTAAGGGGAGTTACCCGATTTTAAGGTAATGTCTTCTTTTGAGTCCTTTTGTTTTATTGTGCTTCTCCAACCCCCTAAACTCTTTTTATTCTTTTCTTTTGTAACAACTCCAGTATCCTCAGTATACTAGGATGTTTTTATAAGAATCATTCGAGCTACACTTACATACACCTACATCTAATGGTTAAGGAACACACTATTTCTGTGGATGGCGAATTTCTGCCTCCCGAAACGATGATTGTTCAACATTCTTTTAACACCTTCAAAGGTGGCCATAATGATGACACTATATTTATATATGATATATAATATTTTTATGTTTTCTTTAAGCTTCTGTATTTTTCATTTTGGGCATACCTTTATGGTTTCCATTATGGGTAAACACGATATCTTCATTTAAGGAAGTGCGGACTACCGCCCCCTCAAAGTGATGTGATTCGTTAATGCCATATGTGGGACGTGTAAAGGATGGATTTAAAGTTATTATATATGATGTTATAATGGAATTATAATATACCTATATATAATTATTATTTCTTTCCATTAAAGTATGAGATGGAAATGAAAGTAGCGTTCATGCGTACGTACGGCTTACCGCCTCCATGAACGGTGCATTTCATTTCTTATCCCCAAATGTAATGTACTATTAAAAGTACATGTATATAATGGATATATATAATGAATGATATATCTAAATGATGAATATAATTCTGGAATTAAAATATACATACCTCTCATTTAGTTTTAATTCCATTAATATGACAAAGAAATGAAAGTAGCGTTCATGCGTACGTACGACTTACCGTCTCCATGAACGGTGCATTTCATTTCTTACCTCTAAATGATTATGTAATATTATAAATACATGTATATGCTAGATATATATAATATATATGATATCCAAATCAGGATTGTCATTCTGGATATAAAGAACCTTTGACCACACGAACAACATGTAATTGTAAGAAGTCCACTTTCGACTTAAGAACCAAATATCGACAAAAAACATTATTAACTTAAATGGTTACATAATGTTTATAACATGGAAATAAGTGATATAAAAGGAATAATGAACTTTAAAAAGGTTCTTAATCAAGTATAAATTAATTCAAGTTTATTATTCAGGACGTTAAAGAATTATCGAGTCAAGTCGGACCCAAGGTAAGGGACTTCATCTCAATCTCCTTTCATTGAGGCATATTTCATTTTATACACAACTTTCTTTTATACGGTGTATAAACCCCTTTGACTTTTACTTTTATACAAAAGGAATCTTTTTCTACGAAGCGTTTTACAAAGCGACAAAAAGGAATGTTTCTTTTAACGTACGCGGCGACAACGACCTTTTCCGCCGCCGCGAGTATTATCTGGTCTTTGGATTCCTCAATAAGCCAAAATGTTTTTAAAATAAAATAAATACCATATACTCTTTTATGTATTTTGGTATTTAAAATGGTTTTGATAAAGGATTCTATTATTTCAATATATTTATGATATATTGTGATTGAAATGTGGAAATGTTGTCATTCCTTTATATTGGTTTTCTGTTTTATGATTTTATATTGGTACTTGGACATTTTAACGGGTGGTTACGTTATAAACCATATGACGGGTGGTGCCATGAATACCAGGATGGGTGGTTACGTTATAACCTCCAATGCATTGGGTATGGAAGTCGTCCGTATGTCTATTCCATTTAGTATGTATGGAAATTGGTCGTATGGCTATTCCATTAAGTGATATGTGTGGGAGTCGACCGTATGGTTATTCCACTTAAGTATGTTTATGTCCCAAGTTACCTTTATATATGTTATGTGTTATTTATATGGGTTTTATGGTAATCCTTTGGTTACAAAAAGGTAAGTAATGATACTTTTTTTTGGTGAAGAGTTTTTACTACTTCATGAAGGTGAAAAGTATTACATTGATAAAGTATTCATGGTTTACTTGTTGTTTTGAAAAACTAACAGTTTTCATTCTTTGTGTATCCCTTACTGAGCTTCTTATGCTCATCCCAAGTTTTTGAAATGTTTTTCACAGGACTTAGCGTGGAATAGGACCAAGGATGGGATCAAGGGAAATTCATGCTACCTAAAACATGGAACTATACATGTTTCTTTTTAAGAGTT
Organism: Viscum album; assembly: GCA_963277665.1. Lineage (NCBI taxonomy): Eukaryota > Viridiplantae > Streptophyta > Magnoliopsida > Santalales > Viscaceae > Viscum > Viscum album. The sequence continues at coordinate 1,205,073,535 of OY728135.1, forward strand.
TTTATTTTATGGAAATTTAGTAGAAGCGACTACTTTGTAATCTTTTGAGATGTAATAGTTATGTCCTAATTCTCTAAAACTCTAAACCAAAAAAGATCCTCAATTTGAATTACTCATTTAATTCAATATTAAGTAAGGTTTAAGGATGGGGCCTTATAGTTGGTATCAAAGGTCGGTTTAGATAACTTTAGAGGTTAGGGTATTCTCTAAGCATAAGTGACATTACCATAATGGTTAGGATTTCAGAAAGAGTCCTAGTTTTAGATAAAGTGAATGAGTAAGTATATCTTAGTGTTTACCTTCCTCATTAGTACATGATGGTTTGGTTGATATACTCAAACTGACATTTCTGTTTTTAGTAAATGGATGGATCTAGCATGCACCAAAGTAACAATTGGTTTGAAGGAAACTGTGGTGGTTCTTTGATTAAGAGACTGGACGAAATGGGGTATTCAATGAGGAAACTCGTGGTTGTTCTAAACAAACTATCAAGGAGTCATGATCAACCACTTGAACCTTGGTATGTTCTATAATGCATCATGTACGAGATGACCAATCGATGTGGAAGTTCAGGTAATAATTAAAAAGGTAACCATTAGGGTTTATATGATCCTTACTTTTTAGGTAATTATGGGTTACTCTATGATATGATGGAAAATGAAAGGCATGAGATAAACTTGAGGTTAAAATATGTTATGATCATCTTTGAATATTTTATCTCATTTTGGGGAATGTTTTAAGAATTATATAGTTTTGGAAAAAGGACAACATGCAGACCGTGTGACTACCCGTCGCGTCGGACAAAGCTGCAGGAATCGAACCCACAACCAAAGTGCGACTGGTATTTATCGCCTACCACTGGACTATGTGAAGTCCCTGGTTAGTTTGACTGATTCTTTCTAGTTATATGATTTTATCAATTAAGAGTAAGTTGATTTTGGGTTATTTATGAAAATTATTAACCTATCATGGAGGATATGTGATTAGGTTAATTACTTTTAAATACGAGACTTTAGGAGCAACTGATGTTGTTTGGAGATAAATGTTACGATTTAACTTGGAAGACTATGTGACTAAATCCTTCAAATATTTGGGTTTCAATCTTAGTTTGGTTTACTTTGAAGAATTTTATGGACAAATTGATTATAGAATGGTCCTCGTTGAACTTTGGGTTTTTTTGAACAAATTTTGGAGATTAAGAATAGATTTTCTTTTTATAAAGGGTTATCCTTTTCTGGATTATCTGATCTTGTAATAACCTTTTTGGTTTTGGTTAAAGTCTAAAGACATGGGAAGTATATAGTTCTCTTTTTTGGATTATTTGACTCTCTAGAAGTTGAATATAGTACTCTTAATGCGAACAAGTCTCCCTAAATTCTCGTCTTTTCGAAAAAATATAAGTTTGATTAAGGAATCCAGTAAAGGTTGAAAGTCAACATGATAAGTGATTATGTTTCCTTATGAATAAATTCCTCAATAAAAAGTAACATAACATGAAAATGTTGTCTATTAGCTTTTCCTACTGGGGAATCGAATACCGTTTAACCCATCACAAGTTTGTGATTTTCTCATTGTTAACTTTCTGCTAGACATGTTTACTATCACTCTCCCTCAAGAACATGACCCTTTGCTTTTTCTTTCATGTCCATGTTTTTCTACATGGAATCCTAGTATGGGTTAACTCGGGTGACCTATGTACTTATCTTCCTTTATTTTAAAGTGATTGTTTTACCGACTCTTGTTCCGATGTGGAACGTTCAAGGATGTTTCCAAGCTCAATTTTAAAATTGCGAGGACGCAATTCCCAAAAGGGGGGAAGGATGTAACACCCCAGGTAAATAAAGAATATGAAATTTTCATATTTATCCATATTTGTGAATAAAATATTAATATGCCTTTAAAGGGGATTCTATGCTCGATGGCGTACCCAACACGCAACAACGAGTTTCTTGGGAATCTTACGTTGCACTCTAATAATAAAATAATATTATTTTAAATGGTAGTTAACATGTAGTCGTTGTAATGGCGGGAATGGATAGAAATAACTAAAATATTATTATATATGTTTTTTAATGTTTTTACATTTATCCAATAAAGGATAGAGGCTTAAAATACAGAAAGAATTCAATTTTAGGCGTATATGCCCTAGTTTTCACTAAAGGTTCACTTATCACCTTTTGATGTTGAACCATCATTAAATATAGTTTTTTTCACTCTTAGACATTCTTTTGGACCAAATAAAACTCTTATTAAGAATCGGCACATAAAAATTTACTTTGTGTAAATTTTTGGTATCTTTCCGATAAAGTTCATTTTTATTAATGAATAGTGTAAAATGTTGTATTTTAATTCAAAACCTCTTTTTAATCTAATTTATTTATATGATTAGATTATCTTTTGAATTGGTTTTAAAGTAAAATTAGAATATATTTTTACCATTAAATCCAATAGTGGTCATTGTAATTAATTTCACTTTGAAATCGGACTTAAACTAGTGTCAATCTTTTGATACTTATTGTTTCATAAAAACACGCTATTTGCTCTGACAGCGGGAATTAATTATTAAATTAATTAATGCAACTTATATGTTGTGAATTTTGTAAAATGGACTTCATTTTTGAATTCGTAATATCAAATATATCTTAGGGTGAATTTTTGGTATTTTTCTGAAAAACATCAATTTTTGATGAATAGTGAAACCACTAAGTGGTACTTATAAAAACTGATTTTTCGTTTAAATGAAATTTTACCACTTCTGTGTTTTGAATTTCAAAAATCCGACATACATGGTTTTCATTAAGAAGTAAAATGTGGTTCAATGAGATAAAAATAATTTTTTGGTGAATAGTAACTTATTAAGTTTTTAATCGCGATTAGAGGTAATTAGTGTAGTTTAAGATAAAAATAATGTTTTAATAATATGAAATGAACTTGACACATGTCCTAACCTCATTGGCTGTGTAATGGCCGACTAAGAAAAGCCATGGGTCAACTTGGGGACCCCATGGAGCCACTTTGGTTGGGAAATGACATAAATAACTTTTTATTTAATGTAAAAGTAAAAATGACACAAACATGATATGTTTTACTAAAACAATTTTTAAGTGGGGTTATAAAAGTCAGAGTTTTTATTATAAATATTCATTGGAAAGATAAAGATATTTTCTACATCATAGTAATTTTTTATAATTTTTAGACATTAAATAAATTAAATTATAAATGACATCATAATGATGCAGCGATGACATCATTATCTGACGATTTAAATAAAATGAGAAGATAATGTAAACTCTATGACCTAAACATGTCCAAAACTTATTGTATGGGTGGATTTAGAACCCTTATAACCTTATCCATGAATTATATCAATGTGGGACCTTTTAAAACCGAAACACATTTTCAAATAAAGTGATATTTCTTTACTTTCCAAGAGTGCCCCTCCTCTCCTCTTATAAAAGGCCCCCACCTCTACCTCTTTTCACACACTCCCAAAGCATTTGGCTCGGCCAAACCCTTCCCATTTTGTCTCTCCACATACCTGTATTACTCCTTGAAGCCTCAATTTGGGCATAAGTCTTCCCAAGGAAGCCTTTGAGCTCAAACTAAGGGGAGTTACCTGATTTTAAGGTAATGTCTTCTTTTGAGTCCTTTTGTTTTATTTTGCTTATCCAACCCCCTAAACTCTTTTTATTCTTTTCTTTTGTAACAACTCCAGTATCCTCAATATACTATGATGTTGTTATAAGAAGGATTCGAGCTAAACTTACACACACCTACATATAATGGTTAAGGAACACACTGTTTCTGTGGATGGCGAATTTCTGCCTCCCGAAACGATGATTGTTCAACATTCTTTTAACACCTTAAAAGGTGGCCATTATGATGACACTATATTTATATATGATATATAATATGTTTATGTTTTCTTTAAGCTTCTGTATTTTTCATTTTGGGCATACCTTTATGGTTTCCATTATGGGTAAACACGATATCTTCATTTAAGGAAGTGCGGACTACCGCCCCCTCAAAGTGATGTGATTCGTTAATGCCATATGTGGGACGTGTAAAGGATGGATTTAAAGTTATTATATATGATGTTATAGTGGAATTATAATATACCTCTATATCATTATTATTTCTTTCCATTAAATTATGATATAGAAATGAAAGTAGCGTTCATGCGTACGTACGGCTTACCGTCTCCACGAACGGTGCATTTCATTTCTTATCCCCAAATGTAATGTACTATTAAAAGTACATGTATATAATGGATATATATAATGAATGATATATCTAAATGATGAATATAATTCTGGAATTAAAATATACATACCTCTCATTTATTTTTAAATCCATTAATATGACAAAGAAATGAAAGTAGCGTTCATGCGTACGTACGACTTACCGTCTCCATGAACGGTGCATTTCATTTCTTACCTCTAAATGATTATGTAATATTATAAATACATGTATATGCTGGATATATATAATATATATGATATCCAAATCAGGAATTTCATTCTGGATATAAATAACCTTTGACCACACGAACAACATGTAATTGTAAGAAGTCCACTTTCGACTTAAGAACCAAATATCGACAAAAAAACATTATTAACTTAAATGGTTACATAATGTTTATAACATGGAAATAAGTGATATAAAAGGAATAATGAACTTTAAAAAGGTTCTTAATCAAGTAGAAATTATCTCAAGTTTATTATTCAAGACTTTAAAGAATGATCGAGTCAAGTCGGACCCAAGGTAAGGGACTTCGTCTCAATCTCCTTTCATTGAGGCATATTTCGTTTTATACACAACTTTCTTTTATACGATGTATAAACCCCTTTGACTTTTACTTTTATACAAAAGGAATTTTTTTCTACGAAGCATTTTACAAAATGAAAAAAATGAATGTTTCTTTTAACGTACATGGCGACAACGACCTTTTCCGCCGCCGCGAGTATTATTTGGTCTTTGGATTCCTCAACAAGCCGAAATGTTTTTAAAATAAAATAAATACCATATACTCTTTTATGTATTTTGGTATTGAAAATGGTTTTGATAAAGTATTCTATTATTTCAATATATTTATGATATATTGTGATTGAAATGTGGAAATGTTATCATTATTTATATTGGTTTTCTGTTTTATGATTTCATATTGGTACTTGGACATTTTAACGGGTGGTTACGTTATAAACCATATAACGGGTGGTGCCGTGAATACAAGGACGGGTGGTTACGTTATAACCTCTAATGCATTGGGTATGGAAGTCATCCATATGGATATTCCATTTAGTATGTATAGAAATTGGTCGTATGGCTATTCCATTAAGTGACATGTGTGGGAGTCGACCGTATGGTTATTCCACTTAAGTATGTTTATGTCCCAAGTTACCTTTATATATGTTATCTGTTCTTTATATGGGTTTTATAGTAATCCTTTGGTTACAAAAAGGTAAGTAATGATACTTTTTTTTCGGTGAAGAGTTTTTACTACCTCATGAAGGTGAAAAGTATTACACTGATAAAGTATTCATGGTTTACTTGTTGTTTTGAAAAACTAACAGTTTTCATTCTTTGTGTATCCCTTACTGAGCTTTTTATGCTCATCCCAAGTTTTTGAAATGTTTTTCACAGGACTTAGCGTGGAATAGGGCCAAGGACGGGATCAAGGGAAAGTCATGCTACCTAAAACATGGAACTATACATGTTTCTTTTTAAGAGTTTTTATTTTATGGAAATTTAGTAGAAGCGACTACTTTGTAATCTTTTGTGATGTAATAGTTATGTCCTAATTCTCTAAAACTCTAAACCTGAAAAGATCCTCAATGTGAATTACTCATTTAATTCAATATTAAGTAAGGTTTAAGGATGGGGCCTTATAGTTGGTATCAAAGGTCGGTTTAGATAACTTTAGAGGTTAGGGTATTCTATAAGCATAAGTGACATTACCATAAAGGTTAGGATTTCAGAAAGAGTCCTAGTTTTAGATAAAGTGAATGAGTAAGTATATCTTAGTGTTTACCTTCCTCATTAGTACATGATGGTTTGGTTGATATACTCACACTGACATTTCTGTTTTTAGTAAATGGATGGATCTAGCATGCACCAAAGTGACAATTGGTTTGAAGGAAACTGTGGTGGTTCTTTGATTAAGAGACTAGATGATATTGGGTATTCAATGAGGAAACTCATGGTTGTTCTAAACCAACTATCAAGGAGTCATGATCAACCACTTGAACCTTGGTATGTTCTATAATGCATCATGTACGAGATGACCAATCGATGTGGAAGTTCAGGTAATAATTAAAAAGGTAACCATTAGGGTTTATATGATCCTTACTTTTTAGGTAATTATGGGTTACTCTATGATATGATGGAAAATGAAAGGCATGAGATAAACTTGAGGTTAAAATATGTTATGATCATCTTTGAAGATTTTATCTCATTTTGGGGAATGTTTTAAGAATTATATAGTTTTGGAAAAAGGACAACATGCAGACCGTGTGACTACCCGTCACGTCGGACAAAGCTGCAGGAATCGAACCCACAACCAAAGTGCGACTGGTATTTATCGCCTACCACTGGACTACGTGAAGTCCCTGGTTAGTTTGACTGATTCTTTCTAGTTATATGATTTTATCAATTAAGAGTAAGTTGATTTTGGGTTATTTATGAAAATTATTAACCTATCATGGAGGATATGTGATTAGGTTAATGACTTTTCAATACGAGACTTTAGGAGCAACTAATGTTGTTTGGAGATAAATGTTACGATTTAACTTGGAAGACTATGTGACTAAATCCTTCAAATATTTGGGTTTCAATCTTAGTTTGGTTTACTTTGAATAATTTTATGGACAAATTGATTATAGAATGGTCCTCGTTGAACTTTGGGTTTTGTTGAACAAATTTTCGAGATTAAGAATAGATTTTCTTTTTATAAAGGGTTATCCTTTTCTGGATTATCTGATCTTGTAATAACCTTTTTGGTTTTGGTTAAATTCTAAAGACATGGGAAGTATATAGTTGTCTTTTTTGGATTATTTGACTCTCTAGAAGTTGATTATAGTACTCTTAATGCGAACAAGTCTCCCTAAATACTCGTCTTTTCGAAAAAATATAAGTTTGATTAAGGAATCCAGTAAAGGTTGAAAGTCAACATGATAAGTGATTATGTTTCCTTATGAATAAATTCCTCAATAAAAAGTAACATAACACGAAAATGTTGTCTATTAGCTTTTCCTACAGGGGAATCGAATACCGTTTAACCCATCACAAGTTTGTGATTTTCTCATTGTTAACTTTCTCCTAGACATGTTTACTATCACTCTCCCTCAAGAACATGACCCTTTGCTTTTTCTTCCATGTCCATGTTTTTCTACATGTAATCCTAGTATGGGTTAACTCGGGTGACCTCTGTACTTATCTTCCTTTATTTTAAAGTGATTGTTTTACCGACTCTTGTTCCGATGTGGGACGTTCAAGGATGTTTCCAAGCTCAATTTTAAAATTGCGAGGACGCAATTCCCAAAAGGGGGGAAGGATGTAACACCCCAGGTAAATAAAGAATATGACATTTTCATATTTATCCATATTTGTGAATAAAATATTAATATGACTTTAAAGGGGATGCTATGCTCGATGGCGTACCCAACACGCAACAACGAGTTTCTTGGGAATCTTACGTTGCACTCTAATAATAAAATAATATTATTTTAAATGGTAGTTAACATGTAGTCGTTTTAATGGAGGGAATGGATAGAAATAACTAAAATATGATTATATATGTTTTTTAATGTTTTTACATTTATCCAATAAAGGATAGAGGCTTAAAATACGGAAAGAATTCAATTTTAGGCGTATATGCCCTAGTTTTCACTAAAGGTTCACTTATCACCTTTTGATGTTGAACCATCATTAAATATAGTTTTGTTCACTCTTAGACATTCTTTTGGACCAAATAAAACTCTTATTAAGAATCGGGACATCAAAATTTACTTTGTGTAAATTTTTGGTATCTTTCCGATAAAGTTCATTTTTTTAATGAATAGTGTAAAATGTTGTATTTTAATTCAAAAGCTATTTTTAATCTAATTTATTTATATGATTAGATTATCTTTTGAATTGGTTTTAAAGTGAAATTAGAATATATTTTTACCATTAAATCCAATAGTGGTCGTTGTAATTAATTTCACTTTGAAATCGGACTTAAACTAGTGTCAATCTTTTGATACTTATTGTTTCATAAAAACACGCTATTTGCTCTGACAGCAGGAATTAATTATTAAATTAATTAATGCAACTTATATGTTGTGAATTTTTTAAAATGGACTTCATTTTTGAATTCGGAATATCAAATATATCTTAGGGTGAATTTTTGGTATTTTTCTGAAAAACATCAATTTTTGATGAATAGTGAAACCACTAAGTGGTACTTATAAATACTGATTTTTCGTTTAAATGAAATTTTACCACTTCTGTGTTTTGAATTTCAAAAATCTGACATACATGGTTGTCATTAAGAAGTAAAATTTGGTTCAATGAGATAAAAATAATTTTTTGGTGAATAGTAACTTATTAAGTTTTTAATCGCGATTAGAGGTAATTAGTGTAGTTTAAGATAAAAATAATGTTTTAATAATATGAAATGAACTTGACACATGTCCTAACCTCATTATATGTGTAATGGCCGACTAAGAAAAGTGATGGGTCAACTTGGGGACCCCATGGAGCCACTTTGGTTGGGAAATGACATAAATAACTTTTTATTTAATGTAAAAGTAAAAATGACACAAACATGATATGTTTTACTAAAACAATTTTTAAGTGGGGTTATACAAGTCAGAGTTTTTATTATAAATATTAATTGGAAAGATAAAAAGATTTTCTACATCATAGTAATTTTTTTATAATTTTTAGACATTAAATAAATTAAATTATTTATGACATCATAATGATGCAGCGATGACATCATTATCTGACGATTTAAATAAAATGAGAAGATAATGTAACATCTATGACCTAAACATGTCCAAAACTTATTGGATGGGTGGATTTAGAACCCTTATCACCTTATCCATGAATTATATTAATGTGGGACCTTTTAAAACCGAAACACATTTTCAAATAAAGTGATATTTCTTTACTTTCCAAGAGTGCCCCTCCTCTCCTCTTATAAAAGGCCCCCACCTCTACCTCTTTTCACACACTCCCAAAGCATTTGGCTCGGCCAAACCCTTCCCATTTTGTCTCTCCACATCCATGTCTTACTACTTGAAGCCTCAATTTGGGCATAAGTCTTCCCAAGGAAGCCTTTGAGCTCAAACTAAGGGGAGTTACCTGATTTTAAGGTAATGTCTTCTTTTGAGTCCTTTTGTTTTATTTTGCTTCTCCAACCCCCTAAACTCTTTTTATTCTTTTCTTTTGTAACAACTCCAGTATCCTAAAGATACTAGTATGTTGTTATAATAATGATTCGAGCTAAACTTACACACACCTACATCTAATGGTTAAGGAACACACTGTTTCTGTGGATGGCGAATTTCTGCCTCCCGAAACGATGATTGTTCAACATTCTTTTAACACCTTCAAAGGTGGCCATTATGATGACACTATATTTATATATGATATATAATATGTTTATGTTTTCTTTAATCTTCTCTATTTTTCATTTTGGGCATACCTTTATGGTTTCCATTATGGGTAAACACGATATCTTCATTTAAGGAAGTGCGGACTACCGCCCCCTCAAAGTGATGTGATTCGTTAATGCCATATGTGGGACATGTAAAGGATGGATTTAAAGTTATTATATATGATGTTATAGTGGAATTATAATATACCTCTATATCATTATTATTTCTTTCCATTAAATTATGATATAGAAATGAAAGTAGCGTTCATGCGTACGTACGGCTTACCGTCTCCACGAACGGTGCATTTCATTTCTTATCCCCAAATGTAATGTACTATTAAAAGTACATGTATATAATGGATATATATAATGAATGATATATCTAAATGATGAATATAATTCTGGAATTAAAATATACATACCTCTCATTTTAATTCCATTAATATGACAAAGAAATGAAAGTAGCGTTCATACGTACGTACGACTTACCGTCTCCATGAACGGTGCATTTCATTTCTTACCTCTAAATGATTATGTAATATTATAAATACATGTATATGCTGGATATATATAATATATATGATATCAAAATCAGGAATGTCATTCTGGATATAAAGAACCTTTGACCACACGAACAACATGTAATTGTAAGAAGTCCACTTTCGACTTAAGAACCAAATATCGAAAAAAAACATTATTAACTTAAATGGTTACATAATGTTTATAACATGGAAATAAGTGATATAAAAGGAATAATGAACTTCAAAAAGGTTCTTAATCAAGTAGAAATTATCTCAAGTTTATTATTCAAGACGTTAAAGAATGATCGAGTCAAGTCGGACCCAAGGTAAGGGACTTCGTCTCAATCTCCTTTCATTGAGGCATATTTCGTTTTATACACAACTTTCTTTTATACAGTGTATAAACCCCTTAGACTTTTACTTTTATACAAAAGGAATTTTTTTCTACGAAGCATTTTACAAAACTAAAAAAAGGAATGTTTCTTTTAACGTACATGGCGACAACGACCTTTTCCGTCGCCGCGAGTATTATTTGGTCTTTGGATTCCTCAACAAGCCGAAATGTTTTTAAAATAAAATAAATACCATATACTCTTTTATGTATTTTGGTATTGAAAATGGTTTTGATAAAGTATTCTATTATTTCAATATATTAATGATATATTGTGATTGAAATGTGGAAATGTTATCATTATTTATATTGGTTTTCTGTTTTATGATTTTATATTGGTACTTGGACATTTTAACGGGTGGTTACGTTATAAACCATATGACGGGTGGTGCCATGAATACCAGGACGGGTGGTTACGTTATAACCTGCAATGCATTGGGTATGGAAGTCATCCATATGGATATTCCATTTAGTATGTATGGAAATTGGTCGTATGGCTATTCCATTAAGTGATATGTGTGGGAGTCGACCGTATGGTTATTCCACTTAAGTATGTTTATGTCCCAAGTTACCTTTATATATGTTATGTGTTCTTTATATGGGTTTTATGGTAATCCTTTGGTTACAAAAAGGTAAGTAATGATACTTTTTTTTCGGTGAATATTTTTTACTACTTCATGAAGGTGAAAAGTATTACATTGATAAAGTATTCATGGTTTACATGTTGTTTTGAAAAACTAACAGTTTTCATTCTTTGTGTATCCCTTACTGAGCTTTTTATGCTCATCCCAAGTTTTTGAAATGTTTTTCACAGGACTTAGCGTGGAATAGGGCCAAGGACGGGATCAAGGGAAAGTCATGCTACCTAAAACATGGAACTATACATGTTTCTTTTTAAGAGTTTTAATTTTATGGAAATTTAGTAGAAGCGACTACTTTGTAATATTTTGAGATGTAATAGTTATGTCCTAATTCTCTAAAACTCTAAACCTGAAAAGATCCTCAATGTGAATTACTCATTTAATTCAATATTAAGTAAGGTTTAAGGATGGGGCCTTATAGTTGGTATCAAATGTCGGTTTAGATAACTTTAGAGGTTAGGGTATTCTCTAAGCATAAGTGACATTACCATAATGGTTAGGATTTCAGAAAGAGTCCTAGTTTTAGATAAAGTGAATGAGTAAGTATATCTTAGTGTTTACCTTCCTCATTAGTACATGATGGTTTGGTTGATATACTCACAGTGACATTTCTGTTTTTAGTAAATGGATGGATCTAGCATGCACCAAAGTGACAATTGGTTTGAAGGAAACTGTGGTGGTTCTTTAATTAAGAGACTGGACGAAATGGGGTATTCAATGAGGAAACTCGTGGTTGTTCTAAACCAACTATCAAGGAGTCATGATCAACCACTTGAACCTTGGTATGTTCTATAATGCATCATGTACGAGATGACCAATCGATGTGGAAGTTCAGGTAATAATTAAAAAGGTAACCATTAGGGTTTATATGATCCTTACTTTTTAGGTAATTATGGGTTACTCTATGATATGATGGAAAATGAAAGGCATGAGATAAACTTGAGGTTAAAATATGTTATGATCATCTTTGAAGATTTTATCTCATTTTGGGGAATGTTTTAAGAATTATATAGTTTTTTAAAAAGGACAACATGCAGACCGTGTGACTACCCGTCGCGTCGGACAAAGCTGCAGGAATCGAACCCACAACCAAAGTGAGACTGGTATTTATCGCCTACCACTGGACTACGTAAAGTCCCTGGTTAGTTTGACTGATTCTTTCTAGTTATATGATTTTATCAATTAATAGTAAGTTGATTTTGGGTTATTTATGAAAATTATTAACCTATCATGGAGGATATGTGATTAGGTTAATTACTTTTCAATACGAGACTTTAGGAGCAACTGATGTTGTTTGGAGATAAATGTTACGATTTAACTTGGAAGACTATGTGACTAAATCCTTAAAATATTTGGGTTTCAATCTTAGTTTGGTTTACTTTGAAGAATTTTATGGACAAATTGATTATAGAATGGTCCTCGTTGAACTTTGGGTTTTGTTGAACAAATTTTGGAGATTAAGAATAGATTTTCTTTTTATAAAGGGTTATCCTTTTCTAGATTATCTGATCTTGTAATAACCTTTTTAGTTTTGGTTAAAGTCTAAAGACATGGGAAGTATATAGTTCTCTTTTTTGGATTATTTGACTCTCTAGAAGTTGATTATAGTACTCTTAATGCGAACAAGTCTCCCTAAATACTCGTCTTTTCGAAAAAATATAAGTTTGATTATGGAATCCAGTAAAGGTTGAAAGTCAACATGATAAGTGATTATGTTTCCTTATGAATAAATTCCTCAATAAAAAGTAACATAACACAAAAATGTTGTCTATTAGATTTTCCTACTGGGGAATCGAATATCGTTTAACCCATCACAAGTTTTTGATTTTCTCATTGTTAACTTTCTCCTAGACATGTTTACTATCAATCTCCCTCAAGAACATGACCCTTTGCTTTTTCTTCCATGTCCATGTTTTTCTACATGGAATCCTAGTATGGGTTAACTCAGGTGACCTATGTACTTATCTTCCTTTATTTTAAAGTGATTGTTTTACCGACTCTTGTTCCGATGTGGGACGTTCAAGGATGTTTCCAAGCTCAATTTTAAAATTGCGAGGACGCAATTCCCAAAAGGGGGGAAGGATGTAACACCCCAGGTAAATAAAGAATATGACATTTTCATATTTATCCATATTTGTGAATAAAATATTAATATTACTTTAAAGGGGATGCTATGCTCGATGGCGTACCCAACACGCAACAACGAGTTTCTTGGGAATCTTACGTTGCACTCTAATAATAAAATAATATTATTTTAAATGGTAGTTAACATGTAGTCGTTGTAATGGCGGGAATGGATAGAAATAACTAAAATATGATTATATATGTTTTTTAATGTTTTTACATTTATCCAATAAAGGATAGAGGCTTAAAATACGGAAAGAATTCAATTTTAGGCGTATATGCCCTAGTTTTCACTAAATGTTCACTTGTCACCTTTTGATGTTGAACCATCATTAAATATAGTTTTGTTCACTCTTAGAAATTCTTTTGGACCAAATAAAACTCTTATTAAGAATTGGGACATCAAAATTTACTTTGTGTAAATTTTTGGTATCTTTCCGATAAAGTTCATTTTTTTAATGAATAGTGTAAAATGTTGTATTTTAATTCAAAACCTCTTTTTAATCTAATTTATTTATATGATTAGATTATCTTTTGAATTGGTTTTAAAGTTAAATTAGAATATATTTTTACCATTAAATCCAATAGTGGTCGTTGTAATTAATTTCACTTTGAAATCGGACTTAAACTAGTGTCAATCTTTTGATACTTATTGTTTCATAAAAACACGCTATTTGCTCTGACAGCGGGAATTAATTATTAAATTAATTAATTCAACTTATATGTTGTGAATTTTGTAAAATGGACTTCATTTTTGAATTCGGAATATCAAATATATCTTAGGGTGAATTTTTGGTATTTTTCTGAAAAACATCAATTTTTGATGAATAGTGAAACCACTAAGTGGTACTTATAAAAACTGATTTTTCGTTTAAATGAAATTTTACCACTTCTGTGTTTTGAATTTCAAAAATCCGACATACATGGTTGTCATTAAGAAGTAAAATTTGGTTCAATGAGATAAAAATAATTTTTTGGTGAATAGTAACTTATTAAGTTTTTAATAGCGATTAGAGGTAATTAGTGTAGTTTAAGATAAAAATAATGTTTTAATAATATGAAATGAACCTGACACATGTCCTAACCTCATTGGATGTGTAATGGCCGACTAAGAAAATCCATGGGTCAACTTGGGGACCCCATGGAGCCACTTTGTTTGGGAAATGACATAAATAACTTTTTATTTAATGTAAAAGTAAAAATGACACAAACATGATATGTTTTACTAAAACAATTTTTAAGTGGGGTTATACAAGTCATAGTTTTTATTATAAATATTCATTGGAAAGATAAAAAGATTTTATACATCATAGTAATTTTTTTATAATTTTTAGACATTAAATAAATTAAATTATTTATGACATCATAATGATGCAGCGATGACATCATTATCTGACGATTTAAATAAAATGAGAAGATAATGTAAAATCTATGACCTAAACATGTCAAAAACTTATTGTATGGGTGGATTTCGAACCCTTATCACCTTATCCATGAATTATATCAATGTGGGACCTTTTAAAACCGAAACACATTTTCAAATAAAGTGATATTTCTTTACTTTCCAAGAGTGCCCCTCCTCTCCTCTTTTAAAAGGCCCCCACCTCTACCTCTTTTCACACACTCCCAAAGCATTTGGCTCGGCCACCCCCTTCCCATTTTGTCTCTCCACATCCCTGTCTTACTCCTTGAAGCCTCAATTTGGGCATAAGTCTTCCCAAGGAAGCCTTTGAGCTCAAACTAAGGGGAGTTACCTGATTTTAAGGTAATGTCTTCTTTTGATTCCTTTTGTTTTATTTTGCTTCTCCTTCCCCCTAAACTCTTTTTATTCTTTTCTTTTGTAAAAACTCCAGTATCCTCAATATACTAGGATGTTGTTATAAGAAGGATTCGAGCTAAACTTACACACACCTACATCTAATGGTTAAGGAACACACTGTTTCTGTGGATGGCGAATTTCTGCCTCCCGAAACGATGATTGTTCAACATTCTTTTAACACCTTCAAAGGTGGCCATTATGATGACACTATATTTATTTATGATATATAATATGTTTATGTTTTCTTTAAGCTTCTGTATTTTTCATTTTGGGCATACCTTTATGGTTTCCATTATGGGTAAACACGATATCTTCATTTAAGGAAGTGCGGACTATCGCCCCCTCAAAGTGATGTGATTCGTTAATGCCATATGTGGGACGTGTAAAGGATGGATTTAAAGTTATTATATATGATGTTATAGTGGAATTATAATATACCTCTATATCATTATTATATCTTTCCATCAAATTATGATATAGAAATGAAAGTAGTGTTCATGCGTACGTACGGCTTACCGTCTCTACGAACGGTGCATTTCATTTCTTATCCCCAAATGTAATGTACTATTAAAAGTACATGTATATAATGGATATATATAATTAATGATATATCTAAATGATGAATATAATTCTGGAATTAAAATATACATACCTCTCATTTAGTTTTAATTCCATTAATATGACAAAGAAATGAAAGTAGCGTTCATGCTTACGTACGACTTACCGTCTCCATGAACGGTGCATTTCATTTCTTACCTCTAAATGATTATGTAATATTATAAATACATGTATATGCTGGATATATATAATATATATGATATCCATATCAGGAATGTCATTCTGGATATAAAGAACCTTTGACCACACGAACAACATGTAATTGTAGGAAGTCCACTTTCGACTTAAGAACCAAATATCGACAAAAAAACATTATTAAATTAAATGGTTACATAATGTTTATAACATGGAAATAAGTGATATAAAAGGAATAATGAACTTTAAAAAGGTTCTTAATCAATTATAAATTAACTCAAGTTTATTATTCAAGACGTTAAAGAATGATCGAGTCAAGTCGGACCCAAGGTAAGGGACTTCATCTCAATCTCCTTTCATTGAGGCATATTTAGTTTTATACACAACTTTCTTTTATACGGTGTATAAACCCCTTTGACTTTTACTTTTATACAAAAGGAATTTTTTTCTACGAAGAATTTTACAAAACGAAAAAAAGGAATGTTTCTTTTAACGTACATGGCGACAACGACCTTTTCCGCCGCCGCGAGTATTATTTGGTCTTTGGATTCCTCAACAAGCCGAAATGTTTTTAAAATAAAATAAATACCATATACTCTTTTATGTATTTTGGTATTGAAAATGGTTTTGATAAAGGATTCTATTATTTCAATATATTTATGATATATTGTGATTGAAATGTGGAAATGTTATCATTATTTATATTGGTTTTCTGTTTTATGATTTTATATTGGTACTTGGACATTTTAACGGGTGGTTACGTTATAAACCATATGACGGGTGGTGCCGTGAATACCAGGATGGGTGGTTACGTTATAACCTCCAATGCATTGGGTATGGAAGTCATCCATATGGATATTCCATTTAGTATGTATGGAAATTGGCCGTATGGCTATTCCATTAAGTGATATGTGTGGGAGTCGACCGTATGGTTATTCCACTTAAGTATGTTTATGTCCCAAGTTACCTTCATATATGTTATGTGTTCTTTATATGGGTTTTATGGTAATCCTTGGTTACAAAAAGGTAAGTAATGATACTTTTTTTTTGGTGAAGAGTTTTTACTACTTCATGAAGGTGAAAAGTATTACATTGATAAAGTATTCATGGTTTACTTGTTGTTTTGAAAAACTAACAGTTTTCATTCTTTGTGTATCCCTTACTGAGCTTTTTATGCTCATCCCAAGTTTTTGAAATGTTTTTCACAGGACTTAGCGTGGAAT
Source organism: Viscum album (assembly GCA_963277665.1). NCBI lineage: Eukaryota > Viridiplantae > Streptophyta > Magnoliopsida > Santalales > Viscaceae > Viscum > Viscum album. The sequence goes on from OY728135.1 coordinate 1,205,090,650, forward strand.
AGGGCCAAGGACGGGATCAAGGGAAAGTCATGCTACCTAAAACATGGAACTATACATGTTTCTTTTTAAGAGTTTTAATTTTATGGAAATTTAGTAGAAGTGACTACTTTGTAATATTTTGAGATGTAATAGTTATGTCCTAATTCTCTAAAACTCTAAACCTGAAAAGATCCTCAATGTGAATTACTCATTTAATTCAATATTAAGTAAGGTTTAAGGATGGGGCCTTATAGTTGGTATCAAATGTCGGTTTAGATAACTCTAGAGGTTAGGGTATTCTCTAAGCATAAGTGACATTACCATAATGGTTAGGATTTCAGAAAGAGTCCTATTTTTAGATAAAGTGAATGAGTAAGTATATCTTAGTGTTTACTTTCCTCATTAGTACATGATGGTTTGGTTGATATACTCACACTGACATTTCTGTTTTTAGTAAATGGATGGATCTAGCATGCACCAAAGTGACAATTGGTTTGAAGGAAACTGTGGTGGTTCTTTGATTAAGAGACTGGACGAAATGGGGTATTCAATGAGGAAACTCGTGGTTGTTCTAAACCAACTATCAAGGAGTCATGATCAACCACTTGAACCTTGGTATGTTCTATAATGCATCATGTACGAGATGACCAATCGATGTGGAAGTTCAGGTAATAATTAAAATGGTAACCATTAGGGTTTATATGATCCTTACTTTTTAGGTAATTATGGGTTACTCTATGATATGATGGAAAATGAAAGGCATGAGATAAACTTGAGGTTAAAATATGTTATGATCATATTTGAAGATTTTATCTCATTTTGGGGAATGTTTTAAGAATTATATACTTTTGGAAAAAGGACAACATGCAGACCGTGTGACTACCCGTCGCGTCGGACAAAGCTGCAGGAATCGAACCCACAACCAAAGTGCGACTGGTATTTATCGCCTACCACTGGACTACGTGAAGTCCCTGGTTATTTTGACTGATTCTTTATAGTTATATGATTTTATCAATTAAGATTAAGTTGATTTTGGGTTATTTATGAAAATTATTAACCTATCATGGAGGATATGTGATTAGGTTAATTACTTTTCAATACGAGACTTTAGGAGCAACTGATGTTGTTTGGAGATAAATGTTACGATTTAACTTGGAAGACTATGTGACTAAATCCTTCAAATATTTGGGTTTCAATCTTAGTTTGGTTTACTTTGAATAATTTTATGGACAAATTTATTATAGAATGGTCCTCATTGAACTTTGGGTTTTGTTGAACAAATTTTGGAGATTAAGAATAGATTTTCTTTTTATAAAGGGTTATCCTTTTCTGGATTATTTGATCTTGTAATAACCTTTTTGGTTTTGGTTAAAGTCTAAAGACATGGGAAGTATATAGTTCTCTTTTTTGGATTATTTGACTCTCTAGAAGTTGATTATAGTACTCTTAATGCGAACAAGTCTCCCTAAATACTCGTCTTTTCGAAAAAATATAAGTTTGATTAAGGAATCCAGTAAAGTTTGAAAGTCAACATGACAAGTGATTATGTTTCCTTATGAATAAATTCCTCAATAAAAATAACATAACACGAAAATGTTGTCTATTAGATTTTCCTTCTGGGGAATTGAATACCGTTTAACCCATCACAAGTTTGTGATTTTCTCATTGTTAACTTTCTCCTAGACATGTTTACTATCACTCTCCCTCAAGAACATGACCCTTTGCTTTTTCTTCCATGTCCATGTTTTTCTACATGGAATCCTAGTATGGGTTAACTCGGGTGACCTCTGTACTTATCTTCCTTTATTCTAAAGTGATTGTTTTACCGACTCTTGTTCCGATGTGGGACGTTCAAGGATGTTTCCAAGCTCAATTTTAAAATTGCGAGGACGCAATTCCCAAAAGGGGGGAAGGATGTAACACCCCAGGTAAATAAAGAATATGACATTTTCATATTTATCCATATTTGTGAATAAAATATTAATATTACTTTAAAGGGGATGCTATGCTCGATGGCGTACCCAACACGCAACAACCAGTTTCTTGGGAATCTTACGTTGCACTCTAATAATAAAATAATATTATTTTAAATGGTAGTTAACATGTAGTCGTTGTAATGGCGGGAATGGATAGAAATAACTAAAATATGATTATATATGTTTTTTAATGTTTTTACATTTATCCAATAAAGGATAGAGGCTTAAAATACGGAAAGAATTCAATTTTAGGCGTATATGCCCTAGTTTTCACTAAAGGTTCACTTATCACCTTTTGATGTTGAACCATCATTAAATATAGTTTTGTTCACTCTTATACATTCTTTTGGACCAAATAAAACTCTTATTAAGAATCAGGACATCAAAATTTACTTTGTGTAAATTTTTGGTATCTTTCCGATAAAGGTCATTTTTTTTAATGAATAGTGTAAAATGTTGTATTTTAATTCAAAACCTCTTTTTAATCTAATTTATTTATATGATTATATTATCTTTTTAATTGGTTTTAAAGTGAAATTAGAATATATTTTTACCATTAAATCCAATAGTGGTCGTTGTAATTAATTTCACTTTGAAATTGGACTTAAACTAGTGTCAATCTTTTGATACTTATTGTTTCATAAAAACACGCTATTTGCTCTGACAGCGGGAATTAATTATTAAATTAATTAATTCAACTTATATGTTGTGAATTTTGTAAAATGGACTTCATTTTTGAATTCGGAATATCAAATATATCTTAGGGTGAATTTTTGGTATTTTTCTGAAAAACATCAATTTTTGATGAATAGTGAAACCACTAAGTGGTACTTATAAAAACTGATTTTTCGTTTAAATGAAATTTTACCACTTCTGTGTTTTGAATTTCAAAAATCCAACCTACATGGTTGTCATTAAGAAGAAAAATGTGGTTCAATGAGATAAAAATAATTTTTTGGTGAATAGTAACTTATTAAGTTTTTAATCGCGATTAGAGGTAATTAGTGTAGTTTAAGATAAAAATAATGTTTTAATAAAATGAAATGAACTTGACACATGTCCTAACCTCATTGGATGTGTAATGGCCGACTAAGAAAAGCCATGGGTCTACTTGGGGACCCCATGGAGCCACTTTGGTTGGGAAATGACATAAATAACTTTTTATTTAATGTAAAAGTAAAAATGACACAAACATGATATGTTTTACTAAAACAATTTTTAAGTGGGGTTATACAAGTCAGATATTTTATTATAAATATTCATTATAAAGATAAAATGATTTTATACATCATAGTAATTTTTTTATAATTTTTAGACATTAAATAAATTAAATTATTTATGACATCATAATGATGCAGCGATGACATCATTATCTGACGATTTAAATAAAATGATAAGATAATGTAAAATCTATGACCTAAACATGTCCAAAACTTATTGGATGGGTGGCTTTCGAACTCTTATCACCTTATCCATGAATTATATCAATGTGGGACCTTTTAAAACCGAAACACATTTTCAAATAAAGTGATATTTCTTTACTTTCCAAGAGTGGCCCTCCTCTCCTCTTATAAAAGGCCCCCACCTCTACCTCTTTTCAAACACTCCCAAAGCATTTGGCTCGGAAAAACCCTTCCCATTTTTTCTCTCCACATCCCTATATTACTCCTTGAAGCCTCAATTTGGGCATAAGTCTTCCCAAGGAAGCCTTTGAGCTCAAACTAAGGGGAGTTACCTGATTTTAAGGTAATGTCTTCTTTTGAGTCCTTTTGTTTTATTTTGCTTCTCCAACCCCCTAAACTCTTTTTATTCTTTTCTTTTGTAACCACTCCAGTATCCTCAATATACTAGGATGTTGTTATAATATGTATTCGAGCTAAACTTACACACACCTACATCTAATGGTTAAGGAACACACTGTTTCTGTGGATGGCGAATTTCTGCCTCCCGAAACGATGATTGTTCAACATTCTTTTAACACCTTCAAAGGTGGCCATTATGATGACACTATATTTATATATGATATATAATATGTTTATGTTTTCTTTAATCTTCTCTATTTTTCATTTTGGGCATACCTTTATGGTTTCCATTATGGGTAAACACGATATCTTCATTTAAGGAAGTGCGGACTACCGCCCCCTCAAAGTGGTGTGATTCGTTAATGCCATATGTGGGACGTGTAAAGGATGGATTTAAAGTTATTATATATTATGTTATAGTGGAATTATAATATACCTCTATATCATTGTTATTTCTTTCCATTAAATTATGATATAGAAATGAAAGTAGCGTTCATGCGTACGTACGGCTTACCGTCTCCACGAACGGTGCATTTCATTTCTTATCCCCAAATGTAATGTACTATTAAAAGTACTTGTATATAATGGATATATATAATTAATGATATATCTAAATGATGAATATAATTCTGTAATTAAAATATACATACCTCTCATTTAGTTTTAATTCCATTAATATGACAAAGAAATGAAAGTAGCGTTCATGCGTACGTACGACTTACCGTCTCCATGAACGGTGCATTTCATTTCTTACCTCTAAATGATTATGTAATATTATAAATACATTTATATGCTGGATATATATAATATATATGATATCGAAATCAGGAATGTCATTCTGGATATAAAGAACCTTTGACCACACGAACAACATGTAATTGTAGGAAGTCCACTTTCGACTTAAGAACCAAATATCGACAAAAAAACATTATTAACTTAAATGGTTACATAATGTTTATAACATGGAAATAAGTGATATAAAAGGAATAATGAACTTTAAAAAGGTTCTTAATCAAGTAGAAATTAACTCAAGTTTATTATTCAAGACGTTAAAGAATGATCGAGTCAAGTCGGACCCAAGGTAAGGGACTTCGTCTCAATCTCCTTTCATTGAGGCATATTTCGTTTTATACACAACTTTCTTTTATACGGTGTATAAACCCCTTTGACTTTTACTTTTATACAAAAGGAATTTTTTTCTACGAAGCATTTTACAAAACGAAAAAAAGGAATGTTTCTTTTAACGTACATGGCGACAACGACCTTTTCCGCCGCCGCGAGTATTATTTGGTATTCGGATTCCTCAACAAGCCGAAATGTTTTTAAAATAAAATAAATACCATATACTCTTTTATGTATTTTGGTATTGAAAATGGTTTTGATAAAGGATTCTATTATTTCAATATATTTATGATATATTGTGATTGAAATTTGGAAATGTTATCATTATTTATATTGGTTTTCTGTTTTATGATTTTATATTGGTACTTGGACATTTTAACGGGTGGTTGCGTTATAAACCATATGACGGGTGGTGCAGTGAATACCAGGACGGGTGGTTACGTTATAACCTCCAATGCATTGGGTATGGAAGTCATCCATATGGATATTCCATTTAGTATGTATGGAAATTGTCCGTATGGATATTCCATTAAGTGATATGTGTGGGAGTCGACCGTATGGTTATTCCACTTAAGTATGTTTATGTCCCAAGTTACCTTTATATATGTTATGTGTTCTTTATATGGGTTTTATGGTAATCCTTTGGTTACAAAAAGGTAAGTAATGATACTTTTTTTCGGTGAAGAGTTTTTACTACTTCATGAAGGTGAAAAGTATTACATTGATAAATTATTCATGGTTTACTTGTTGTTTTGAAAAACTAACAGTTTTCATTCTTTGTGTATCCCTTACTGAGATTTTTATGCTCATCCCAAGTTTTTGAAATGTTTTTCACAGGACTTAGCGTGGAATAGGGCCAAGGACGGGATCAAGGGAAATTCTTGCTACCTAAAACATGGAACTATACATGTTTCTTTTTAAGAGTTTTTATTTTATGGAAATTTAGAAGAAGCGACTACTTTGTAATCTTTTGAGATGTAATAGTTATGTCCTAATTCTCTAAAACTCTAAACCTGAAAAGATCCTCAATGTGAATTACTCATTTAATTCAATATTAAGTAAGGTTTAAGGATGGGGCCTTATAGGGAATATATTTTATGAAATATTTGGTATGTTACGGAACATATATTGTGAGGATAATATGGGGTGAAGGGGGTACTTATAAGAAGACTAGAGTTGTGTTTTTGAATATAATATTCAATAGTTAATAATTTTTTGTCATGAAAACTAATAGAGATTATTATTGTGACTATATATAGTAATTTTTTCATTTTAGATCAATATAATGGTTCCTTACATCATATCATATTTAATTAATCATTTATTTAACATATAATGTAAAATACTGTATTTTGTCGTATTTCATTATTAATCAAAGAAGATTAAATTTTCAAAAAAATACAAAAAATTAACCCCAATATAATTTCAATGTGATGATTCCAAAAATGACATAAATTTTATAAAAATAATTTTCTACCTATCTAAGATTTAATGTTTTTAGAGAACCTTTATTTATTGAAAAATGGTTAATATGACAAGATCACATTTGTAACACTTAGAAATATTACTTATGGATTCATGAAATTATGTTATCATGTTTATAAAATATATTTATAAGAAATTTTGTTTAAAACTTTTAAATTTATCATAAAAATTTAATTTAATTTAATTAAAAAAATATTATATATTTTTAAAAAATATAATTATGATTTAATTATGTCAAACTTCTATTTTATCTTATTTAGCAGTTTTTTAATTGTATACTAATAAAAATTTAATATATATTTGTTAAATAAGATACAAAATATATTATTTTAACATTCTATTAGTCGTGTTACTATTCTAAAGGTCAAGTTACTATTCTTAATAGTGAGATTACTATTCCTAACTGTCAACTCACTATTCCAATTATTATTTTAGTTTTTAACTTCTAATAAATACCTCATACTTATATTAATAATCATTAACTTCTATTTTTATGAATTTTAAATTATTTATTATCAATAAATAAAATTACATTACTAATATTTTGCATCTTTTTTATAGTGTTGTTCATGGGTGTGATTATTCTATAAGACCGGAGTGATCTGAATTACTTAATTACATTTATTTTATTTTTATATGTATAATTTATTATTGTAACACACTAAATTTATATATATATATTTATTCTATTAATTTAATTATCAAATTAATATTAAAAATTATTATTTATCTTCATTGTGTGGTACATGGGTTTTATGTTACAAAATGTGACACATGTATATATTCAGGTTGGGAATTGAATTTATAAAATTCTATGTCATTTAATTCTTACACCCTTAATAAATTTCACCCTCAAACTTGCATTTCTTACACAAAGGTGAAAACAAATGAGCTCACTTATATTTTATCACTTCCTCAGGTTCCTGGGTTTCCTCTTCAAATTTATGGATCCTCTAACATATTATTACAAGGTGTATTATAATATTTCATAGAACTTTAGTTCTTCGATAAAATATCTTCAATAGCTACTCCTCATTAGAAAGATAATTCTCCAACTATACCACTTACATATTTAGTACATGTAAGGGATCAACTATGTACTTCCTCATGAGGGATACATGGAAAGTATCATGCACTTGAGATTGGTTTGGTGGAAGTTCTAGTCACCGGGTCACCATTCTAATGAGATAAAGAATCTCAAAGGGGAATATGTACCCAGTACTTCAATTTCCCTTCTTCTGAAACCTTATGATTCACTTCCTCAAAGATATAAAAAAGAACACTTTATCTCCAAACTAAAACTCTAAGTATTATCGATGGTTTTCAATATAACTCTTATTTTAACTCTAACCTACCCTCATGTGCTAATGAATGGTCTTAACCTTCTCGGTAATTTCTTAAAATAATTTGGGTTCCAATAGTTTATGTTATCTAACTTTCTCCCAACATGTTGGATTTTGAAATTTATTTTTATATGTTTTTTAGGAGGAGTCATCTTAATGCTTGATTGAAATCTATTTTTGTATAATAACTTGACCATAGGTTGATCACAGCCTCCTTTAGATTTCATAAATAAATATTATAAAATACGCTCAAGTGTTAAAATATTCCTTTTATGTTTTTTTACTTTTTGGGTTGATAGTTCATAGTGAAGTTCAACTATGTGTTTAAGGCATATTTAAGACTTTTATATAAATTTGGTGTGAACCTAGGGTCTCAATTAGATAAAATCAATAATGGTATTCCATGAAGCCTCATATATTATTTGATGTATATATTTAAAATATGATCATGTAATAAGTCCTATCAAAAAGTAGTTAAGTGAGTAATTTTTCTAATGTGGTCCACCACAACCCATATGAAATTATGTCCTTTGTATGCCTCTAGGAGACGCATGAAAAATCAATGGTGATTTTTAGCCATTTCCCACATTAGTATGTGTAATGGTTACATCATCCATTTGGACTCTTTCTTTTTTATCTTCACATGGTGACAAACCATGAACCTTAATGTATAATGTTTAATATATTTATTCATATTCTTCCACTGGAAGTTATCTCAGGGATCTCTATATATCTTTTTGTTTCTACATTGAATAGGTAATGTTGTGTTATGAGACTTATTAAATAGATCCTTATTTATCTTGGGCTTTGATGTTATATATAGTCATAACACAAAATTCAAAACTCCTTCATCAATGTTTAAATATAGTGATTTCCCATTTCTTATAGAATCCACCTTATTATGTATCTCCATGTTATCCCTTTAAGATTCATTTATATTTTCTAAATAAATGGTTGAGAAATAATTTGAGAAAGTTAGGATGAGGTTCCTTATTTTATAATTATCATGTCCATACTTTATAAGTCAATTAAGATGAGATCCTTTTCAATTCACATATTGGATAAGGTTGTAGGAAATTTTCTACTTAGAGCATAAATTAATTTTTTTTCCGTCCCAAGATGATAATGGATTGAGCAGTTATATTCTTAGATCAGCTCTAACAATCTTTATTGGAATATACTGAGCTCCTTTTGTGTGAATATATAATTGAGGCTCTTATGATATATATATATGTCACACTTATCTCTTTAGAGATAATGTATCCAAATATAAAATGTTAATATTACAATATCTAACTCTAGATCATGCATCAAAAACAATTTCTCATAGATCTTCTATTGTATTAATGCATAGGATATCGCTTTACCATTTTTCATGAGGAAAAAGCCTAAGATATTCTTTGAAGAATAAATACAAAACAGAAATCCTTTCCCATAGGTAGGTAGTGTGATTATAGGTGTAGTGATTGGAATCTTCTACAAATCCATGAATCTATCTTTATACTCAATAGTTTAGAAAAACTTTGCACCCATATGAGTTATGTTAGTTAAGATATTTTATAATTAGGAGAATTTTATCACAAATTGTCGATGGTACCAAGATAAACCATGGAAACTATTAATCTATATTATATATTTTGGTATGGTCTATTCCTTAAACACCCTTGTTTTTTAAGGATCCATGTATATCCTCTTACTTTGGATAGAATTCCCTAGTAACGATACTTACTCGATCCAAAATTCACATTCACTATATTTTTCATATAAAAAATCCTTTTTTAAAGTATTTATCACAATATTTAAAATATTCATATATTCCTCCTTGATTTAAGAGTATATGAGAAAATCATATATAAATACTACCACATATTTTTAAAGGTAATCTATGAAGACTCTATTCGTCATGTCTATGAATATTATTGGAGTGTTGGTGAACCTGAATGGAATTAATATAAACTAATATTGTTCATACATTTTATGAGAATAATTATTGTAAATTTCCTCCTTCTTCACTTTTAATTAATGATATTCAGGCTGAATAACACTTTAATAAAGTATCAGGCCCCATATAGTTGATTGAATAATCCATGATTCTATGGTAGGGAATACTTTTTTATAGTTCTTTTTTGAGTTCTTGATAATCAATGAAAAGTCACATTGACCCACCCTTCTTCTTGATAGATATTATCGGTGCATCTCATGGTGATGCACTTGGGATTATGAAACCCTTCTCTAATTCCTTTTATAGTTTCTTATTTAGTTCCTCTAGCTAAACAAGGGACATTCTATAGGGATTATTAGATAACTGAATATCTCTAGGTATATTTTTAACTAAGAACTCAACATCATAGTCATTATTAAGACCAAACAACTCTTTAGTTAATACATTATAATATTTCCTTACAATGGTAATTCCTTTAAGGATTATCATCTCATTTTTCTCAATCATTTGATCTAGATATGCTTTCTCAAAAGTCAAGAACATACAAACTTGATAATAATTTACCAAAAGATATTTTTCCTCTAACTTTCACTTTTATATAATTAAAGGATGATTTGAGATATGGAAAGTGATTTATCTCTCCCAAAATTTGATAGTGGATCTATATGAGGAAAAAAATCCATAACTAGTATAGCATTGAATTATACTAAAGGTAGTATGAAAAGGTTTACTTAGAGATTAATCCCATATATATTAACTAGGAGGGAGTTATATTATTGATATAAAATAATTACCCAATTTTCTTTTTTCAGTAATAACTCAAAATCCTTGGTCAGCTGTGGTTTTTAAATAGTTATACTAAACTTTCAAAAGAAAAAAATTCATAGAACCATAAACAAATAGTAAATTTTTTATTCTTGAATGAATTTCTATATTTTCACCACTTTTGTTTCAAGATCCACCTTATTAGTAGTGATAGAATCATCCCCATTGCTATCTTGTCCTTGGAGGCTGTTATCATCTATTATCATCAATAACCCTTGAATTGGGGCATTGGTTTGTATAGTATCCATGTTCTTTATAGTTTAAACCTTAAATAATATGATAAGGATTTATCAAAAACTTGTTTTATTACATCATATTAGTGGGAATATTTATCTTCGTTTGACATTAATTAGCTTGATGTTCCACTATTTCATATTTAAAACATGTCCATGTCCCTTTAAGATAGATTCTATGATGCTTCTTCCCACACTTATGATAAGTGGGCAGTTGTATTTTCTTCTCTCTATGAGATATATAAATTTATCCTTCATAAATAAATTCCATTATCTTATTCTTATCCTAAATCCCATGGGACTATTGGTAATTACTAATCTCTTTTTCAACATTATGGTAATGTCAAACAATTTCCTCATAGCTATCAAAGTTTCAAATTTCAAAATATTTTCATAGACTCGGCTTTATTCCGAGTAAATAAATGGTTAAGTTTAAATTTTGGTTTAATGAAAAATATGTTGGTGTACCATGAAATCTTTTTAGTTTTTATCTTCATAAGACCAAATATATTTTCATTTCTTTTTATTGAGTCTAAGGAACTACCCTCTATTTTAAGATCATATTATAATGAAAATATTTATTAAAAATATTTTCTTGAATCCTTCCCACTCCATTTACTTCATTTCATCCTTGGGATCTGTATTCTTGATCAGTGTCCACCACTGATTTATTTATCCTTCTCATTGATAAACATATGGTATAACTTTCTCTTGCTCAAATAATTAGAGGACATAAAATATCTTCTCAATTGAATTATTCAATTTTTCTATGATTAGGGGATTAGATGATCCACAAATAGTAGGGTACCTTTATCACATAAAGTATTAGACAAAGACATTCACTTTAGATAATGATGGAATTCTATAAGATTAAAGTTACTATTCATAACTTGATTTAGTTGAGAAAGTACTATGATGAAGTTCTCAGATCCTAATCCCATTAGGTTATATGTATCATTTTGATAATCAAATAATTGTCTATCATAGTGTTTTTTGGAGTGATACCACCTATTTTTAACCATTAACTAAAATAAAGGAAAATTATAGATGAGAATAATATAATTAATCAGAATATAAAAGGGAGACTATAAACCTAAAACGGATTATCCATAAATGTATTCTATATCCTAGATTAGGAATTTATAGTTTTAAATATAGGTTATCTAATATCTATTTCCTATTAGGTTCAATAACACAAAAAATATATTTTATAATCCTTCTTAATGGTTAACAAAGAACATGTGAATTAAAAAATTCATATCTTTCAGTAATATCAAACTGGGCATGTAGTTAGTTTCACTATTTTTATGTCAATTAAAGATTGAGTTCATAACCAATCATCATTTTTCAAGGATTATTTCCCCCAAGTGGATTTATTCCAGAACTTTCATCCACTTGTAGTATCCATATAGTGATTTCCTTTCATAGGTACCACATACTCTTTACCAAAATTTCAGGACATCTTTCTATACGTGGACTTATCCCCAGGTTTTTAGATAACTTTATTCAATACTCATACCTAGAAATAACTATAACTTCCTATGATACCATCTATTACCTCATTAGTCTCTTGTACACTTTATTTCATGATTTATTACATAAATTTTCATAATATAGAACCTATAAATTTATAGTTCTACTATCGTTGGGAGATTAGAAACATAATACAACTACTTAAAAAATAGATACATCATATTTATTTAAATATTAATAATGTGATCTCTAAATCAAACTTAACATCTTTTGTAGAATAGGATATACTATGGAACGCATAAAGGAAAATGGTTATAATTAAATCCTAGTAAGGTAATAATCATACCAAATCATAATAGTAAGTAATAAACATGGGATAAAAGGTATTTCGTGATAACATAGAAGGTAATGATAAAATATTATCACATGAAATCATAGAATAAATAATATGATGTCATAGGATCATAGATTCATAAGAATGTGGAAAAAACACAAAAGATTATATCATAATCATAACTCAAGAATCATCACCAAGACACATAACATAGTAGTCTAACCGCCCATAAACCATAAATTGTATCACATGAGATGAAAATATTACCCAATGCATTAAAGGGGTGTTTAATTGTTATCCCACACATTAAATTCATAACATGTATATGAATATGTGTTCAACTTAAGGAAACCATACATAGGGAATAAACATAAGTAACCCCATAAAAAGGAAACCGGTTTCACAGTATTACCTTAGAAAGTAACCAAATGGAATATCATAATGATTCTCATGAAATAAGGGATTAAATAAATCTTGGAAATTATTAAATGTTTAAATAATATTATTTCATTAAAATTAAATTCATGTGAAGTGAATACAGAAAAAGTATTGGAAAATTATGTTTGGAAATGAACCTCTTAATCGGGATTTTAAGAAAAAGGTAAAGAATCATTAAGGTGGGTAAGGGAATAATAATTTCCTTAAAACCAAAGATGCGACCAAATGGTTTTACATGAAAGAAATTAATTTTTTAGAAACCATATAATTTTAAAAATTATTATTTGGAATGATATATGAAAATATAAAATAATTAGACTAATTACCTATTAAATGGGTTTTCTTAAAAGAATGAAATGATAAAAAAACTTGAAGATCATGTATTATCGACAAAATAGAAAGAAAAATTAGGATATTTATATATTTAAGGAACATATATAAAAAATATATATAATAAATTCATGAGAATAAGATAATGTTAATGGGTGAAATGTAAAGAGAACATGTAACTCAAAAGTAATGAGGGTGGTTTGGAAGATCCTTTACCTCTGGTACTTAACTCATTTAGTTAGTGAATTTATCCCCTATAATAATCATATTAAATTTATAAATAATTATTTTAAGAAATTTTTATCTAAATTTATTTTTTTATAACCCCTTTTATTATATGTTATTCATTTATTACATATTTTTTGTTTACATTGGCATCTTGGGGTTTCTCAATCGTCTTATACAAAACCAATTTGAAGAGATTATCATGGTCCAAGGTGTTTTTAAAGAGTTAAAAAATATATAAAACATTAGATTTATTAATTCTTTATCTTTAAATTATTTAAAAGTACTTAAATTTAATATATTATCTAAAATGGTTATAAAGTTTTGTATGTGTCCCAATTAAATAGTTTTTTATAGTTAAAATTACCATTATTGTTTATTCTCAATATCATTGATTTAATTCCCAAATTAAATTCTTATAATGTTAATAGTGTCATAAATAAAATATTTATTCATCATATCCATTTTTAAAATAAATCCATGAAATATGGTGATTGAAAATGGAATGTGTTCTTCATGAAGGCGGTGAATTGACCATTATATGAACAACGCTTTCATTTTCAAATAGAGAGAGAGAATATTAGATATTGGATATTAATATAACTTAATAAAAATTAAGTATATTTATCTTCCATAAGTTATTATGTAAGTATGGATTGAATAAATATTTATGATATAAGAGAAGTAAATAATTTAAATAGTTGGTTTGATAGTGTTACATGTTCCTTTAGATGGTCACTCTTAGGATAAACCCTACGGATCCTTAGTTTGATATTTATGTAAGACCAAAACTCCTTGAACATGGGAAAGTTGTATAGGGAGTGATTTTGGTATATATTTTTAAATTTAAGGAACTTATATTTTGATTAGAATAGGTATGTTAAAGGGAAGTGTTTATAAGAGGAGGAGAGGGCTGTATTTTAATATAATATTTATTGGCTTATTATTTCTTTTCAAAACAACAAATAGTGATGATTATTATGAATATATAGAGTAATTGTTTTATGTGAGTCTCATATAATGGTTTGTTACACCATCCCCTATGTAATTAATCATTTATTTAACTTATAATGTAAAATACTGTATTTTTCCAAATTTCACTATTCACCAAAATATCATCTTTTTTAGAAAAAAACAAAAAATTAACCCTAAGATAATATTTATGTAATGATTCCAAAAATTAAATCCATTTTATCAAAATAATTTTCTAAATCAGATAATTTTAATATTTATATAAAATCTTTTTTATTGAAAAAAAAATAGTTTTTATGACATAGCAACATTTCTAACACTTGGAAAAATTATTTATGGTTTCATAAAATTATATTATAATATGTATGAAAATAAATGAAAATAAAATTTTATTTAATGATTTTATGTTTTTCAGAAAAATCTGTTTAAATAAAATGAATCATATATATTATTTCAAAAAAATAATTATTATTTAATTATATAAAATATTTATTTTATTATATTCTAATATAATTTTCATATAATTTTATTTCATAAGATAGACAATTTATTATTTGACTATTCCATTAATAATGTTACTATAATAATGGTTAAGTTATTATTTCTAATGAACATTTTACTATTCCTAAAGGTTAGATCGTTATTCCAACAATCATTTTGGTTTTCTATTTCTTATAAATACCTTATATATACACACTTCATCATTAACTTATATTTATATAAAGGTAATATTCATCAATATAAATAATTAAAATTGTATTATTAATCTTTTTATCTTTTTCTAAAGTGTTCTTCATGAGTGTGTTCATTCTAGGGTATCAAAGTGATCCAAATTTCCCAATTCTAGTAAATTTATTTTTTTGTGTTTATTATCGCATTGTAAAACATTCAATTTTTATTTCTATATTTATTTTATAAATGTAGGGATCAAATTAATATAATATTTTTTATCACTATTGTGTGGTGTATGTGTTTTATATTAAAAATGTGATAAATGAATATGTTATGAATGGAAATTTAATTTATAAAATTTATATTTGTTACATTGAAAGTTTTTAGGTTTTTGAGGAGTTGATAGAGTTTAGGGTTTTTATTTTGGGGAGTTTCCCTTGGTTTGGTCTAAAATTTGGTTTAACATGGAAGGTCATGTTGTAACAGGAGGCATTAAGACATGGAAAGGGGATACATAAGATTAAAATTTTAGATAAGTTGGTTTTCATTCCATAACCTAGGTGTTGAACCTTAAATGTTTGCTCAAGTGAATGGAGTTGTGTTGTGAAGAACTCTACTACACCATAGTAGGTGGCTATGAATTTCTTGGTTCTACCTTGGAAGTGGGAGTTACACCATGATGAATAGATTCATGTCAAAAAAATGACCCTAAGATAGTTTTTATCATGGTTTTCTAGTTATTCCCTTGAATGAGGAATTGCATAGTAGGACACATAGACATGCCACAATGTTTGTCTTGGGTCTTTTCAAGTTGTCTAATGATGGGGTGTTGCTTCATAATGCATGATGTCACACTGTAGTGCACCCTTCTGTAGTTGTTAGGATACCTTGGGTAGGGACATTATGTTATGACATAGGTTTTTATACATCAACAACTACTTGTTTTATTTTATAAAGTATGTATTTAAATAGGGAACCCCTTTGGGGGTTTTAGGTCTAGAAAATTGGGAAGATATGGGATCCGACCATCATTTACCTTCATTAAACTCTCATTTATCCTTTGATCAAGGATTGTTTGGGCTCATTATTCAATGAGATTAAGGCCATTCCTCCTCCACATCTTTATCCTATTTATTTTCAATCCACTTTCCCCTAATTTATAGATAAATATTTTATGGTTTTGATATTGATTCCACCAAATCATTATGGAATCTGGTCAACATGATGGGGCGTCTTCTCGTAGTGTCTAGAGGAATCTCGAGAGAGGTGAACACATACAATTTCACAATTTATATTAATATATAGGTTTCATCAAATTATGATGAACTTGATGGATCATTTGAGATAGATATTTTAGGATTTTTGTGGGATGGGTTTGGATGCAAAATGAAACTGATGCCCCCCCATCCAGGGTCACAAACTAGGTGGTCAGCCGATGAAATTTAATATATTATGTAACAAAATATTAAATATATAATTAAATGATTTGATTAATTATACTAATTTTTGGATGGAGTTAGAGCCTCATGGATTGTGGATAGTGAATGTGAGCTTTGAAATCTTGGTCAATATTAAATAAAGTGAACAGGGCATCATTTCCAAATGGAAAAATTTTATTTTTTTAGTAGGATACACATAATATTACCATATTATATGTGTTTTCAAATGTTTTATAGATTTTAAGCACAGGTAAGTAGCTGTGAGATGAAATTTCCTAGTTAGGATCCAAGTATCACTGAGAGGGGGGTGAATCAGTTATATCTTTTTCTTTTAAGTTTCCTTTCTTTTGAAATAACCTTCACCTATTGTTAAATATTAATTACCTTAATAAAAAAATAATCACACATCCACAGGAACACAAGAATTTACAAGTTTCACTACTCAAAAAAAGTGGCTACATCCATGGTCTATTATGGAAACAATCTGATACCACAACATCCACTAGAAAACAATCCTTTTGTGTGGACAAAATGAGTAGGATATTCCCTTATACTCATGTAGAAATGTGATTCAAGTAGTACTAAATGATGTAATAAATTTTTTTTCTAACAATTTAAGAAACATGCTATTATTATTCCTTGCCAACTTTCATAAAAAATATCTTCAAAACAATTATTCACTTTTTTACCCAACATTAAGAAAGAACTTCTTCTAAACATCATAATGATACTCAGTCCAATTTCCAAGTCTATTATCCAGTATGATTTCTCAATATAGAAATATAATTCTATCATAATACCATTGAAACAATTTTGAACGTCTTTTTCCTCAGTTGGAAAATCCATGTTTGATTTCTTAGTCTGATTTGAAAACTCTAATTATAATCTTGTCTCTTCTACTTTACTTCTTATATATGACAAAATACCTCATGAAATCATGATCCTAAAACTTATTCTCCCTAAAAAAATTTAATGCTCCACTTTCACTCTTCTACAGTACATCCATCAGAAAGTGAAAAGTACTTTTTTATTATAGGTTATCCAAAAGAGGTTTTGGAAGGATTCTGAAAACCTTCCCACTCAGTCAAATTTCTCAAATCATTAAATTCCATTTAAATTTTGGTGCATATTTGACTTCATCGATTCTTATTAATTCTTATATTTTCTTCTCAAACCTTTCTCGAATCTTCTCACAAATTCCAATTCCCAACTTCAAAATATATGAAACCCATTATTCAAAATTCTTCAACCGCTTCTATGACCTCCCTTGTCAACACTTCGACTATCTTCAATAAATTTTTCATTTTTTCTTATCTCAAACTAATGATCCTACATCCGATGATGTTATCAGTGTCAACCTATGTCTAATGGATTGGTCTCTGTTACGTCCACTATGCTAGATACCTTGAGAGGGAGGGTGAATCAAGGTATGATAGATTAAAACAAATTCCCCTTTTGATCTTGTTTTGCTATTAGAAAAAACCCTCTTCTCTCTCCTTCTGGTTGTAGAGTAAGATTAAACCTTAAAAAATGCATAGGACATATAAATTTTTACTTGGTTCACCCTCACTGGGATACGTCCAAGGATCATACACCGACAGTGTGCTGATGTACCAATTCCACTATAAGCCCACTGTTGTTTACAATGTTCGAAGTGGAATCACTATCCCTTTTGGTTTACAACCTCTAACAGTTTGAGAAATCACTACTCTATCAACTGAAGTGAGATCACTACTTCTTCAGAATATCCACTCGCAGTTTATAGACCTGCAGATCTATTAATTATCACTAATGAAATTTTCATCATATACTGTTGATAGATGCTCTGTTGACATCCAACTTTCACCCAAAGATGAATCTCTCTTTGCACCGGGTGTACCGGGAAACTTCAAATCATTTGATCAACCCTTACTATGTCTTGATAACAACATTAATGCCTTGCGTGCAAGATTATACTTTTTTTTAAAACACCTCTTGCGTGAAACTTCAATCTTACGCGCAACTCAAATCTTATGCGCAACTTTCTTAGCTTACGCGCAACTCAAAATCCTCCGCGCAACTCCCTTTGCAAAAAATTATTACGCGATCCAGTGCTCGGATTTTCTCTAAGTGTTGAGCTCTATCGAATGATGGGGGTCACCTCATAATTATAGGCATTCTTGTCCCCCTGCGCAGAATATTTGACTTTTTTCATGCAAGTTCCTCTTCGAGCACGAAAACCCCCATTTCACATCACATCGGGTGCGCAAGTTTCTTTTGCACAACCTCCACTATCACGCCCATTTCCAAATATTTCAACCATCTCATGTATTTTCCATTTTTCGACATTCTGCTACTGAATCATGCCTTGCGTGTAAGTTTCCAAACCACCTTCAATCTTGCACACAACTTCCTCTTTCACGCCCATTTCCAAATCTTGCATGGACATCATGCCTTTTACATTTTTCGACATTCTTATCCAGAATCATGCCTTGCGCGCAAGTTTCCAAAACACCTTCAATCTTGTGGGAAAATTCCTTTTGCAAAAACATGTTCCCTGTTTTCCGATTTTGAGGCCCAAAAATTTGGAAAACATTAGAAAATGGTACCACCTTAGATATGTTCTTTTTATACCACCTCTAGATCATCCATTCCTTTTTCGTCCTTATTTTTCAACATAGGTTGTCAAAAATATCTCTGAAACTCAAAAAAACACCATGTCAACCCCCTTTGTCAAGAAATTAGATATCATGGTCTACATTGTCAACAAACACAACATAGAGGTCTACTTTGTCAACAAACACAATCACCTCAAAAATATTTAATGATACCTTGATGGATTTTTCCCAACAGTCTCTAATTTACTCTGATAGTTAGTGTTATCTTCAGTTTGATGACTCTTGAACCAATTAAAAACAACCAATAATTTATCTTGAGGAAAATGG
This sequence comes from Viscum album, assembly GCA_963277665.1. Taxonomy (NCBI): domain Eukaryota; kingdom Viridiplantae; phylum Streptophyta; class Magnoliopsida; order Santalales; family Viscaceae; genus Viscum; species Viscum album. The sequence goes on from OY728135.1 coordinate 1,205,110,164, forward strand.
TTGACTACATTTTTGACTGGTCTCTGACATTCTTCATCTGCATCGGTCCCAAAAAAATCCAAACAAAACAATTCTGATTTAGAAAACTTTCTTTATCAATCTGTCTTCGATTCAATTTTCCAACCATCACAGCAACTGACGAACAGTTTCAAATGACTCTAATAAATTATGGCACACCACATCTGGTGGACCATTTCTTGCAGATTCGACTTCAGTAACTTCTCTTGTTTTTTGAATACGACACACATCCACTGCTTTCCTTTAAATCTTTTGGCTTTTTAGTTCAACTGACAACCAGTATCTTTGTCTCGTTATGTTTCTAACAAACTCCACAGCCTTCAAAAAATTCTATATATAGTGTTCTCACACCGATAAACTGAGACTGGAAAACATTTTCTTCATCAACTTCCTTCTTACAAAAGATTTTTCTTGTAATCATGACTTCCTCATGAATTTTTAGAACTTTTAATATCATATTCAGTATTGTCTAATTTACATTAGGAAGTATAATAACTTCTTATTTTTCTAGAAACTTTCTTTTTTCCAACCATCCCTAATACTCTTGGTTGCATCATTTCTCATCCTTTACTTTATCAATATTGAATCACAAGTTATATAGAATACTTATGATTTATAAGAACACCAATATCAAAAAAGAATCATCAGGTTTTCATCAGATCCAAGTAGACTCTAAAGTAACTTCTCATTATAATATTCCTTTCATTAAATATCTTAGGGGAGTCCGATGAACATTTTATACCATAAAGCATCTCCCAAAAATGATATAATTTCTAAAGAATATTGAGTCTAATATCTTGATTATGATTGTGAGTCTGATCACCATATCTTAAAAATTGAGTTGATTTCTTTCTTCTTATAATTTTTCTTCACAACAAAAGACAACATTTTCTTCAAAAACTTCTTCAGTCTTCCAAAAACAACTTCCAGCCAACTTGATCCCAAAAATCCATCCCTTTATATTTTATTGTTAACTAATGTTCATAACTCATTGAACATTGTAACATCAAGATATGGATTACTTATACACAATTCTAATCCCACATTATCTAACTCATTATAGGAAATAAAAATTATTAATAAAAAAACTGTGTTTTCAAAAGGTAGTTACTCATGAAAATTTATCATCTTTTCCTCGCATATTTTCTTCATTTATTCAAATATACTATAAACAAAATTTTCCCTACAACCACTCTAACAAACAGTTAGAATAGTTAACACACTTAAATGATAGATTCACAATTTACACATAATACCCCTTATTTACATGCTTTTTTAAAAGGTTTATCACATAAAAATGGATATATTTATGAAACAATTCTCCCCCGTGAAAACACTATACAAAGACAATATGATATAGGGTAAAAAATACATACCTCATCCTTGATGAGAAAGAGGTTGTATTCCCATGTTCAACTTCATTTTATGAAAATATTCCTTGGGTAAATATTTTGTGAAAATTTCAACAACTTATTCTGATATAGAACATACTACAACTTCAATTCATTCTTCTCTACATTCTCTTAGATGAAGTGTTACTTGATATAAATGTATTTAAATGAGAATTTTATACTAGATTTATGGTGAGGTTGATGGAGCTTTTATTATCAAAACCCAAAATCAAGGGTAACTTTACTTCAACAAGTAAGTCTTCTAACCAAGTATTCATACAAATATGTTGGGTAGTAGCTTGAGTGGAGGAAACATACTCATATTCAGTTGTGCTAAGAGTTACTAAATTTTGATTCTTTGTATTCCAACTAACATAACTTTTTTCCAAAAAAACACACCAGATGTGGACCTTTTATTGTCAACATTTCCCACCCAATCAGTATATGAATACCCCAACAAGTCAATAATTTATGATCTATCATACCTGATTCTGAAATTTATTATGCAATTTATATATATGAGAATTCTTTTTCCAGCCAATAGATGTGATTATTTTATAGAACTCTGAAATATTTCACATAAGTTAACAGTATAAACAATGTCAGGTCTTGAGGAAGTCAAGTATAAAAATCTTTTAATCATCTCATGAAACTCTTTTGGGTCAACTTATTTTCCTTATTCATATTTGTAAAATTTGGTACCCATTGAAATTGGTGTTAAACTTTTTTTGATTATTCCATGTCGAAATTCTTAAGAACTTCCTTATCATAATTTTCTTGATAAAGGAAAATATATTTCTTCTATTGTGAAATTTGAAACCCAAGAAAGTATTTCATTTCACCACACATTGACATCTGAAACTACTTTTTCATACCTTAATAAAATCATTCACAAGTCCATCAATCATTCTCATCAAAGATAATGTCATAAACATAAACAATTATGATGAGGGAAAACTTTTAAATTATTTTGATGTAAATATTGCTATCAACACTTCCTTTCTCTAAACTTTCCATCCTCAAGGAAGTATCAAATTTGGAATACCATTCCCTCAGAGCTTTTTTTATCCCATACAAGCATTTCTTCAGCTTTATCACATATATTTAATCATTACCAACAAAAAAGAAACATGTTTGTTCAATATAAACTTCCTCATAAAGATCATAATTCAGAAAATATGACTTCACATCCATCTGAAAAATTGTGTGACTTTATTGTGTCGCAATAGCAAGAAATATTCTAATTGTTTCTAACCATACCACTAGAGAAAAATTCTAATCAAAATCAATGGCTTTAATCTATGAGTAACCTTTTCACACTAATATTATTTTGTTTTAATCACTTCACCATATTAATTAAGCTTATTTTAAAAAAAACATTTTGTAACAATAATATTTTTGTTATCTAACTTTTGTATGGGTTACCAAGTATCATTCTTTTCTATCTAATCCAGATCTTCATTTGTTTATTGAACCCATTCGGGAAGCTCAAAAGCTTCATTCGCATATTTCGGCTCAAATTTTGAATATAAAGAAGTATGTGTAATAAAATTTTATGTTCTTTTTGTTTGAAAACTTTGATTTTGATCACTAATAATTTTTTTACCATCCACTTGCTACCTCGGGTTGGGATGAGATTTTCAAGTTTCTTCTTAATCACATGAAACGACTAAGTATGATTCTTCTTCTTCAGTATGATTACAATTTTAGACATCCTTATCATAATTGTTAACAACAATTTTTTCACCATGTTCATTTTCCTTATCTACATGAATTTATTTATTTTCTTTATATTTTTCAATAACTTTAACATCAACAGATTCAACCAATCTTCTCGACTCTTTGTTGATAAATTTGTATCCTCTTCCTTCTAAGGCATAGCAAAGAAAAATTCCGTCTTCACCTCATTGTTGAAACTTTCCAAGGTTTCTACCTTTTTTATTTATGATGAATGGACTCCCAAAAACTCTTAAATGTTTCAAACATAGATTTTTTCCATAAAATATTTCATAAGGTGTCATATATGAAATTGGAATATAGGAACATCGGTTTTGAATATAGAAATCAGTGCTCATGGATTGCCTCCAAAATTAATGAGAGAGACCTTGTTCAAGTAACATATTTCATTCCATCTCTACCAAACTTATATTATTCCTTTCAAAAAAACTATTTTTTAGGAGTGTATAGTGTACTGAACTCATTCCAAATTCCATGATTTTTAAGATAAAATTTAAATTCTTTGTTTTTGTACTCACTAACATTATTTTTTCTCAACTTATTCACTAAGTACTCATATTCCTTCTCATCATTCCTCCTAAAAATTTTAAACATTTTCAGAGCATCTGACTTATGTTTCATATACATAACACAAGTAATGCGATTAAAGTCATCAATGAAAGTAATAAATACTTATCTCCATGTGTTGATTGTTTTCTCATTGGCCCACAGAGGTCATAATTAATAAATTTTAGGGTTCGTTTTGAACAAATTCCAACTTTATTATGAACATAGTAATCTTTTATTTTTGAAAAATTGTACAACACCAATCTCTTCTTCTTGAAATATCAAGAATACCATAGACACTATCTTAATTTGATAAGTTTCTCATGTTTCTATGATGCATGTATCCCAACTGGTTATGCCACAACTAATTTTCTTCTATCATTCCCAAGTAACAAGAGTTTTTTATTTCACCAACATTGAACCAGTTTCTTTTTGTATGTTGGACTCCTATGACTATATTTCCATCTTCTTCTCTTTTCAAAAAAACATTTTTTCTTAAAAAATAATTTACCTCATCACAGAGTTTTGAAACACTTAGCAATTTTGTTTTTTCCCATAAAAAACAAAGCCTTTTTAGATTTCAACTTGTCTTCTCCAATGATGGATAACCCAAAACATTTAATTATGAGTGATTCATCATTTCCAAATGTCACTGTTCCTTCTTTAAATTCATTCAAATTCTTTAAAAAATTTAGGTATCCTATCATATGTTAAGAACACCCACTATCCAAGATCCTAGTTCATTCTCCTTTTGTGGCTTTGAGAGCAGTCTCAACAACAATATCCATTTTATTCCTTTTACCCTTCTTTATAATCGGATTCTAAGAATTGTTAAGAATATTTTGTTATGACGATAACAAAAAAATACACCCTTTTTCATGGTTTAAATTTTGTTAACATATTTTAAAAATAGTTTCTAGTGTTTGGAACATATTTTAAATTTTTACACCAACCTTCTCATATTTCATTAAAACATCCTTCTCTAACTTATTCCTTTGAGGGTATTGACTCCCCTTCAATATTTTCCTTTTGTAACTTGTGGAATAGTTTTAAGGTTTTTGATTAAACTAGTGCATGATATTCTTATGTCTAAATCCACCACAATACCAGCAATATCCATAGAAAGAATACTTTCCTCTGTAACTTTCATTCTGTCAGAAGTTGTGCACATATTTTTCAACAACATTCTTATCTTTACCATAAGATCTTTGTTGGCCACCAGCCTTTCTATTATCAACCAGAATCTTCTTTTTAAGCTCATCTTTCTTTTAATCCTTATGATAACCAGAAGTAATTGAAACCTTTTTCAAATCAGAATTTTTAGAAACTTTTTACTTATCCTCCTTGTTGGGTTTGTCCACATACATAACTTTCTTGACATTATTTGTCTTAGGAACATTTTCATCTTTATTCTTCTCATAAACAATCCCAAAAATGTTATCAACCTTTGAAGGTAAATTTTATTGAATCTTATTAGGTTTATTCATAAGATAAATTTTAATAACTTCAAAGATTTAACTATATAAACTTGTAACCATCTTTTTATCTTTATAAAGTTTTTCTTGAACAATTCCCAACACTTCTTCTTTTTCCTTCAGATTAAATTTTAGATGTTTGTTATAATTATTTTCTTTCTCAATATATTTAATCAAATCATCAATAACTTATGGAAACATTACTTTCTCATCAATAAAAAATTATTTATTGTTTTTTGAATAATTCTCATTTTTGAAATTTTTGATCTATTTCTTAAGCCATCCAATATTCTCAAAAATTCATTCAATTCTTCTTTCAAATGAAATTATAATTGATTTTGTTCTTCTTAAAAACTACTGCTTCAGAAATCTTCAATTTTAACTATTTCAATGAAGGTATTCTCTATATCCTTCTCAATATACTTTTCATATTTATCTTACCTATATTCTTTTTCATCATATTTAGACAAAAAATATTCTATTAGATTTTAATAATTCTTTATATTTTCCTATTGAAAATGATTTATCCTTATCAACCTATTTATTCCATAATCTTCACTTCCTTTTTTCATCTTCATAACTATCCTAATATTTATTTCTTAGAGGAATATTAGCAGTAAGGTGCCCAATGGATTGATATTCAAAACATTTCAAGGGAAGTTTTCCCTTATTTTTACATGTACCTATTTTCATATTTTTATAAAACAAGGATAAAAATTCATCATGATTTTTACATACCTCATTTTTGTAATCATAGTTAGAAACTTCTTCTTCTTCAAGAACCTTCTTAGTCTTACCTTTCTTGGAATCCATGAATGAAATTTCTCTATGAACTTTTTTTCCTTTCATAGCTTTCTCCCTTCTTATTTCATAAGTAATGAGAGTACTATGAAAATCATCCAGAGATAATGTTTCTAGATATTTATCTACTAATGAGGAAAATTTAGCATCAGAATTGTCAGGAATATTTCTCAAGATCTTCTTAACAATAGTATAATCTACCAACTTTTCACCAAGACATCTGATATTGATGACTATGTCATTCACCCTGGTAAAGAAGTCCCCAAAAGATTCATACTCACCCATTTTCAAATCTTCATACTTCTGCCACTAGATTTGTAACTTTTTTTCTTAACATTTTTATTGCATTCATAAATGTTCTTTACCTTATCCCATATACCTTTGGTGGTGGTAACACCCTTCACTCTTAAAAACTCACCTTCAAAAAAGTGATGAGAGTAAGTAATTATTAGTTATTATATCATTATCAAGATTCTTCTTTCAGTAGATATAAGAGGAACTTTATCATCAATATAAGAAAATATATCTTCTGCAGCTTCAATAACATAAAACCTAATATAATTAAGATAAGGTAACATTATATATTTCTAGATATGATATTTCATTCTATCAATGACTAGAATCCCTTTACTTTTTACACAATTTAGTTTCTCCATCACAACTTCTCTTTCAAAAACCTCAGCAATTAGTAAATGAAGGGAACCTAGTCTGAAACTAATTGAAAGTGACCAATCAGGATCCAACTATCACTAATAGGGGGAGGGTTGAATCAGTTATGTTTTATTTCTTTTAATTTTCCCTTATTTGGAAACAACCATAATCTCTTGTTAAAGAGTTGTTACCTTGCTGAAAACAAAATAATCACACACCCACAAGAACTCAAGAATTTACAAGGTTCATTACAAAAAAATAGTAGCTACATCATTTGTATGGTATATAAATAATATGATATCACAAATTTCACTAGAAAACAATCTTTTTTTGTGGATACAATGAGTAGGATATTCCATTACACTCGTGTAGCACTATGTTCAATAAAACAATTCATGTGATTCAAGTAACATGAAATGATATATTACAATTTTTTGTAAAAATTGAAGAAACATTTTACATTAATACCTTATCAAATTTCACAAAAACTATCTTTAAAAAAATTCTTCACTTCCTTACCTAGTAGAAGGAAAGAACTTCTTCTAAACTTCATAATGATAATTAGTCTGATTTACAAGTTTGATTAGCTAGTCTAATTTCCCAATAAATAAATAAAATTCATTTAGGATACCACTAAAACTATTCAAAACTACTTCTTACTTGGTTAGGAAATCCCAGTCTGATGGGTCATTCTGATCCAGAACCTCTAATTACAATCATGTCTCTTCTCCTTTCCCTCTTTTGTCCAGAAAACTTCCTCAAGAAATCATGATCCAGAAACTTATTCTCTCTGTAAATTTTCATCTCTCCACCTTCTCTCTTCAGCGGTACATCTAAAAAGTACTTCCTCTTTTTAAAGGTGATCCAAAATAGGTTTAGTTGGATTCTGTAAAACCTTCCCACTCAACAAAATTTCTCAAATTTTAAAATTCCCTAAAATTTTAGGTGCATATTTGACTTCTTCATCACTTTTTAAATATTCTAGTTTCTTCTTGAACCTTCTTAAATCTTATCATGACATTATATTTCTTCATAATTTCTAATATTTCTTTAGTCTGATTCATATTTCTATTCCAATTTTCTCATTATGATGCTTCACACCAGTTCAAAGACTGATATTCTCATTCTAATTTCTTCATTATGATTAATATAGAATGTTCTTCATTATGTTTCTCTACACCAAGTGATATATATGAAAAATATTCTTCAAACTTCTTCAACCACTTCTATGATCTCCCTTGTAAACACTTTGACTATCTTCAAGAAATTATCCTTTTCTTCTTCTCTTAGACTGATGATATTGCATCGGATGATGTTATTAGTGTCAGAATGAGTCTGATATATCATTATTTATGTCACTTTGATAGTCAATTTCATCTATATTCTGATGAATTTTGACCCAATTAAAAACAACTAGCAATTCATCTTGACGAAATATTTTGACTACATTATTTAACAGTCTCTAATTTCTTTCATAAGAATCGGTCCCAAAAAAATTCCCCATAAAACAATTCTAGTTTAGTAAAATTTCTTTATCAATCTATATTTGACTTAGTTTCGCAACCATAACAACATATAATGATCAGTTTTAGAATAACTCTGATAATCAGTGGAACACCACATCTAATGGATCGTTTCAAGTAGCTTTGACTTCAGCAACTTATCATCTTTTCTAAATACAATACACATCAACTTCTTTCCTTGAATATTTAAAAAAATTTGATTATTTTTTTGACTGAAAACTAGAATATTAATCTTGTTACATTTCCAAAAAAACCCATAGCCTTCAAAGAATTCTACACTTGGTGTTCTCACACCGATGAAATGAGACCAGAAAATTTTACTTCATCAACATGCTTGTTCAAAAAACTTCTTCTTGTAATCATGACTTACTCATGAATTTTGGTAACTTTTAATATTGGAATCAGCATCATCTGAATTACATTAGGAATTATTATAACTTCCTAGAAACTTTATTTCTTTCCAAATAGCCCTAATATGATTGAAATCATCTTTTCTCATTCTTTACATTATCAATATTGCATCAAAAGTTTTATAGAATACTTATTATTTGTGACAACTCCAAGATTAGAAAAGCATCATTAGGTTTTCATTGGACCCAATAAGACTCTGAAGAAGCTTCTCATTCTGATCTTAAATTCATTTTATGTAACACCCCAGAATGATAAAGGGTTAAATGAATAAATGATATGACTCATGTCAACAAGGTAAACCTTCATTTTCAGGAGCCTGCTTGATTAGAAATCTACAGTTTTCGGGTTGTCTATATTATCACCGGGACCCAGTTGTTACATTTGGTATCTGAGGAGGAACCTAGCCATAAGTGTAGTTCACTAACTAGGTTGAGATGTGGGTCCCACAAAGATGACGTTTTAATCTAATTGGGGGTGATTTTAACACCCCAAAATGATAAATGGTTAAATGACTAAATTATATGACTCATGTCAACAAGGTGGACCTTTATTTTTGGGAGCATGTCTGATTAGAACTCAACAGTGGCCTGGAGTAGTGATCAGGATGGGTGACCTTCTGGGAAGTTTCTAAGGGTGTGTGTAAGTGAGGAAAAAACACACTGGAAAGGACATGTGTTGGCCTGTGGGGACAGTCATTAGTCAGATGACCCGTTCAGGCATGTGGTTGGGCCCCAGGGTTGGGACCACATGTCTGTGGGGAAACTGCTGGTACCTGGAGGGCCAGGACCCGACAGCCATGTTAAGGCATGGTGTTTGTGCTGTCATTGGGACCCAGTTGTTATATTTGGTATCAGAGGAGGAACCCAGCCTTAAGTGTGGTGCACTTCTTAGGTTGAGATGTAAGGACCAAAACAAGGACGTTGTTCTTTAAAGGGGGTGATTGTAACACCCCATAATAATAAAGGGTTAAATGAATAAATGATATGACTCATGTCAACAAGGAGAACCATCCTTTTTGGGAGCCTACCTGATTATAACTCCATAGTTTTTGGGGTGTATGTGCTGTCACTAGGACCCAGTTGTTACATTTTAGACATGAGGTGAGTCTGATGAACCTTTTCTTCTAGAAAACTCTACCCAATCTGATGTAATTTCTTAATCATATTGATTCTGATTTCTTGATCACGAGGACCCAACGACCATGTTAAGGCAGGGTGTATGTGATATCACCGGTACCCAGTTTTACTTTTGGTATCAAAGAAAGAACCCAGCCTTAAGTCTGGTGCACTGCCTAGGTTGAGATGTAGGGCCCACAATGAGGATGTTGTTCTCTAAAGTCAGGGGGATTATAACACCCCAGAATGATAAAGGGTTAAATTACTAAATGATTTGACTCATGTTAACAAGGTACACATTCCTTTTTGATAGATTTCCTGATTAGAACTCCACAGTTCAGTATACTTGGCATGGAGTAGTGATCAGGATGGGTAACCATATGGGAAGTTTCTCAGGGTGTGTGTGAGTGAGGACAAACCAAACTAGAAAGGAAATGTGTTGGCTTGTGGGGGCAGTCATTATTCAGATGACCTGTTCGGGCATGTGGGTGGGCCCTAGGGTGGGGACTACGTGTCTACGGGACAACTGGTTGTACTTGGTGGGCCAGGACCTGATGATAATGTTAAGGCAGGGTGTTTGTGCTGTCACTGGGACCAAGTTGTTACATTTTAGACATGAGGTGAGTTTGATAAACCATTTCTTCTAGAAAACTCTCCCCAATCTGATGGAATTTCTTAAGCATATTGGGTCATATTTCCTGATCATTAGGACCCGATGGCCATGTTAAGGCGGGGTGTATGTGCTGTCACCGAGTTCTAGTTGTTACATTTGGTATCAGATGAGGAACCCAGCCTTAAGTGTAGTGCACTGCCTGAGTTGAGATGTAGGACCCACAACGAGGACGTTGTGCTCTAAAGGGGGTGACTGTAACACCCCCATAATGATAAAGGGTTAAATGACTAAGTGATATGACTCATGTCAATAAGGTGAACCTTCTTTTTAGGGAGCCTATCTGATTAGAAATCTACATTTAAGCATGATTAACCTAGAGTAGTGATCAGTATGGGTGACCTTCTGGGAAGTTTCTTAGGGTGTGTGTGAGTGAGGACAAAGCACACTAGAAAGTATATGTGTTAGCCTGTGGGAGGATTGGTTATGAGGATATAGAACCATGAGGGGAATCCATTCTTTGAGTTATTAATATCATGACCTGTGATGGTTTTATTATAGTAAGTGGTGCTCATATAGTATAGTGTCTAGGGGTGAATCTATACCTCTTAAGAAATGAAATGGATACAGAGATCATAGTTGGTCCCTCAAACCTTATTGGTTGATCACATGGTAGTTAAAGGCCGTATTTCCTTGAGAAATTTAAAGATACAAAGAGAATAGAACCAAAGGGGGGTACTAGTCTCGAGAATATATTGTATGCCTTGTAAATAATTCATGAGTCTTTATTGGTCAAAGGATCTCACATGTTGGAGAGTCTAAGTGGGGATCTCACCTCTATGATGAGACATTTTTCTAATTGGTATCATTAAGGATAGACCCTTGGGATATGGGTAGTAGTATTAGATCTGAATCTTTTTCATTTAAGGATTTCTTTATGTATATGTACTAGCTGTTCTATATGGTAGGTTTGAATATCTAAGTGATAAATCAAGTTATTATAACTAATGCCTAAGGTGATGAAGCATTCACCATACCTTATATATGAGTAGATATTCTAGTTTTATAGTTATTATTCATTATCTTACATTTTTTTCTCTGCAAGATAGATCATTCCCCATATATGGGGTATTGGTGGTAGATCATCTACTTGAGACAATTGAATTAGTGATAGATAATTTTACTTGGAGATGCATTGTGATATATCCTTCACCTTTTAGATTCTAGAATGGTTATATATATTTCACATGATGATGCCTCATTCACCTTTTCATTGAGTGGTGATGCCTCATTCACCTAATATATATCATTCTCTATGGTTGTATTTTTGTGTTGGATTTTATACCCTGGGTTGTGGTCAATGATGGATCATTCACCTTAGTGATTGATATATTGTTAGATCATCCATATGGTAATTAATGGATGGTGATATATCATTCACTTTATAATACATAATTCACATGATGATACCTATTTTAATATATTGATTGGTGCTCCCTCTTCCACCATTAGTGGTGGTTGGTGATATATCATTCACCTAAGATAGGATTCAATTATGTATCATTCACCATGACTAGTGTATTGATGATGCATCATTAAACCATGTGTAATGAAATAGAGATGGTTTTTTCTCTTTGAAATATGATATTAGTGGTGATAGATCATCCACACTTAGGTTTTTTTACACTATATAAGTATCATCCCATTATATCATTGTCTGAAGTATGTGTGATTCATCCATTAGTGTGACCTTTTGAGTACCCAACAATGAAACTAGTGTATGCATGTGATGTTTATGAAATAATTTAATTTTAGTAAATGAATGTATATATTAATTGGTTTTTATTAGGGACACTATTTTTAGTGCCCTACTAAGTTTCTTTCTCACACCCTTCATAGTAACTTTGCTGATCATGAAAATCAATTATTAGAAAATAGGTATGGGTAATGGGCCAATTACTGATAAATGAGCTTAGGAAGATTTTTTTTGGGATGTGCAGAATATTCAAAGTTTAAAAAGAGTGTCATGGTTGGGTCTCTATTTGATTTTTTTAGTTTTATTTTTCATAATTTATATGATCATCCTATTGGGTGATCCTACATTAAGGTATGACTGTGGGACCCGTATGTGTAATTAATTTATAGCATGCATATGTTATTCTTATGTTATCATTATACTATCATTAAATATTTTTCACTATGATATTGTACCTTTTATGGATGATTTGATATTTAATGACATTTTTTGTGATGATTATTGAGGGTATAGTCTCCCCATATGGTTTTACACACCCTATCTACTAGTTAGTATAATTTGGAATATGATTATATAAAATAAAGATCATCTGAAACCCTCTGGTTTAGAGATATTTGGGTCAAATGGGTAGAAGACATTAAAAGGTGTTATTAAATATATTTTTTTATTTTTCTTACCATTTGGGTATATGATATATGGAGTTATAACTAGTTATATCTTAGGATATATGTTATACATGTGCATGGATATCCCATGAATGAGATTATTTCCATGTTTCTAAAGACTTTGGATTATTTTTCTTGATTTTTAATGTTGTAATTGAATTTATTTTTTTGCATGAATAATTTTTGAGTTATTAATTTTTGGATTTTCTCTTGGAATGGGGTTGAAAATACATGTATTAATAAAAAATATTTGTAATTTAAGATGAACATAATATTTTTTTTCTTGTATGTTATTGTTAATTTCATTATAAAAAGATTTAAATTATTTAAAGTATCAACAAAAAATTATATGGTGTATTTCCACATAAATTATTAACATAATTTTGATCAACAAAACCTTGGTTACTAATTCTCATTCTATATATGATGATTAGTTAGGTGAAATTATATTTATTTGATACGAGGACCAATAGTTGGTAGGTTGGTCTAGATTCATACCCAAGTGACATAAGCCCTTATTTCATAGGGTGCATGCAAAGTGGTGAGGTGAATTTCTTGAGGATAATGCCATCAATGTCCTTATGAGTGGTATAGTGACCCTTATGAGAGATAAGATCATTAGACTAGGTTGGAATACCTGGTGATAAATACTTTTACTCAGGATAATGGAAATTCAAACATCTAGCATGTAGTGGGTCACTCTTCCCGACTTAATTCCAGGATGGGTCATGATATATGATTGTATCCCTACTGTGAAAGGGTTATCCCAGGCACATGGAAGTCTTATATATGTGTGAAATGGTATATTATTCATGATATATAAATAAATCATGATAGGTTTGATTGATTATATGAGAATAGGACCTTCATGGGTTCTTATATGACATTATGGGGTCTAGGACTCCTCAATTTTCCCTAATTTGTTGGACCTAGGTCATGCAGTGCCATTGGAACTTAGTGAATGATCGCACTATCTTCTAATTAGGTATGAGGTGGCCTTGTCAAAGAAAGAGTTTCTCTAATGATGGTCAGATGTGGTAGGCTAATGAGAACTAGTGAGTTGTGATATGACTAATGTGTGAGATAATTTATCTCTAAAAATATATTGAAATGACTGAGGCATTATGAGAGGAGTTATGATGACCATTTGGTCTGATAATATTCTAAGGGATGGATTCTCTTAGTGGGATGGATAAATAATTAAGAGAGTGGCTCAATTGTGGTGAGTTATGAACTAAAGATATTTTTAATTATTTGCAGGTTTAATAGGATTCCACTACTAGTTGGAATGATATAGTTTCATGGTGAGGAGCCTATGAAAACTGGATTATATGGTGTTAGTTAATTAATAAAATTAAGTAGTGATGTTTTATATAACCATGATTTTATTAAACATATAGTGATACATAAGATATGGGTCTATATTGATCAAAATATTTAGTATCATGAGTCTTATAATTCGGATGATAGACGTTTTTATGAAGGATCATGCTCATAGATCATAAATAAAAGAAATTTTATGCTGGGGAGAACACCATTTGGATGCATTGGTTTTGACCCTTGTTTTGATTGTGATATGGTGAGAATCAATTGTGAAACATTTTACAAATATGAACTGGTGGTGGTTAAGGTTATGAACGTGTTCTTAAAGGAAATCATCTGGGTTATGTAGTAAATGGTAAATAACCATATATGTATTGAATGATATGTATTGTATAATTTCATATGGTTGGTAGCTAAAATATGTTCATTATGGGATATACTGTGTTGGGATGAACTATTATGTGTTCTAGGGAAATGGACTGTCATGGTGACAAAGTATATGATGTGTATGTACTCATTAGATAGTATGGAAAATGGTATGATAGAGTGATTATTAACATTATTAGTATAGTTTATAAAGGGGGTTTCATGATCTAATGATAATGGATATGAGATATTAGAGTGTGGAATTGAGTGGGTGTTGTTATGGATTTTACTAGTGATTTCAAACATTGGTGTATAACATTGAAAATTTATAAATTCATGAATTTTTTCAGTAGTGGGGAATCTTTGTAGAGTTGGTGGAGTAGGTTGGTTCCATGATTCATGGGCCATTATTTTCAAATAGATAGTTGATGAGGTGAGTAATTGGATAGTGTGTTTCACATATGAAAAAAAGTGATGGTGTGGTCAAGGATCAATGTGTGTTGTTTAAGTGATGAAAATCATATGCAATGAACCAAATTAAGAGTAATTTAGGTTTTTGAACTATTTTATTAGATTGGGAGTATTGTGGGAATGACTATAACTAGTAGGATATAAGAAAATTGAGTTATCATCAAGTCTCAATGACCAGTGTGGTTATAATAGATTCATAAGGATACTTCTTAGGGATTATAAGTGTTATGTTTTGGAGGTTTCAAAACCATACACATGGCTATGTATGAACTTTATTAAACAAATTTTAAACATATGTGTTTTTATGGTATTAAACTATAAGAGGAGTTATAAGAGGCTAATGTTACTATTTTGGAGAGTTAGCCATTTTTTAGTCTAAAATTTCGTTGTAATCAAAAGGTCACACTACAATAGGTGGAATTGTAGTGTGGAAAGGGGGTGCGTAAGATTAAAATAATAGATCAGGTTATTAGCCATAGTAAAACCTAGGAGTTATGCCATGAAGTCTTGCTCGAGGGGAAGGGGATATACTATGAGGCACACAACCATGTTGTAGTAGGTGGCTATAAATTCATGGTTCTTCCATTGAAGAGAGTGTTGAAATAGGATGGAGAGTGGCATACCACAAACTGAACATTGGATAGGGTGGTCATGGTTTTATAGTTCTTCCCTAGAAAATTGATTTTCTCCATGGGGAACATAGCCATTCCACAGTATTTATATTTGGTTTTTCATGTTTTTGGATGATGATGTATTTTTATCTGATTCATTGGGTCACACCAAAATGTTCCCTTGTATAGTTTCTAGGCTCCCTTAGGTAGGGGAGTTGAACCATGACATAGGGTTTTACACAGTAACGACACTATGTTGTATTTTTTAAGGGGGGTTAAATAGGGAACCCCTTTAATGTTTTTGGGTCTAGGAAATATGAAATAGAGGGTAGATTACTGCCCTTACCCTTCCTTTCCTAAATTCATTATCCTTTCATAAAGAAAGGTTTAGGCTTATTATTTGTGGTGATTAAGGTCAGACCTCCTCCATATCTTCATCTTATTTCATTTATCTCTCATTTCCACTAATTTTTAGATGAATAGTTTAAGATATTTATGAAAATTCCATTAAATCATGGAGGAATCAGGTTGGGGTGATGGTTATTATACTCATGACAGGTAGAGGACTCTCTATATTGGGGAATTAATGTGGATTCGCATCATTTCATTGGAAGTAAACTACTGTGTTCATTTATTTAAATATTTTATCAAATTAGAATGAAAAAAATGGATGACTTGAGTTTTAGATTTGGATATTTTGTACGGGATAGGTCTGGAGACATATTGAGAGTTATCAGCACCCCCCCCCCCAACACACACACAAGGTCTCAACAATGAGAGTCCACTTGAAGATGTTTATTTAATTGTTCCTAATTGGATTGATTATGAAATTAAATGGAATAATTAATTCTATATTTTTAAAACTGAGTAAATTGATTTAATGATAGATTTATGACCTCATAGAATGTGGATGGTGAATGTGACCTTGGATTTCAAGTTTGATCTTGGACAAAGTGAATCAATCGTCTCTTTCACAGGGGTTAACTCCATTATTGATGTAGGTGTTATCTAATATTACATAATTATATGTGTTTACCTATATTTATTAGATTGTAATAATGGGTAAGTACGTGTGAGATTCTTGAATGGGGATCATAAGGGGTATTCCTTTTGTGGAGAAAGGGTATAGGGTTTAGTGGGACTCTTAGATGACCCATGTAAGTTATTTAATTGTGACTATCTATCAACTTTTTTTGGGTGTGGGAGGCTTGGTGATATATCCCAACCCACCGAGGCCCTTCCTATGATGGAAGTAAGTTGGGTGTACCAACCCAGTCCTATATCCAATACAATATGGGATGGTTACCAGTACCTAGCATGTCACAAAATGAGAGGCTTCACCCTGTGTACCTATACAGAACACACACCTCCAATCACATCACAAAAATCAAGATGAATAATTACTAAAGAAACTAAGGTGTAATGATTCATACAGCATCCTATAAGATCTAGTAAATTGAAACAATAAGTATGCATGTAAAATATGGGAAAATACATGCCCAATAATAAAAAAGGAAACCAAACCTAATAACTAATTGCAATGAGGTAGCCCTACTCAATGTCTTCAATCTAGCCACTGTCTACGATATTTGATGCCAAGCACTACTACACTCCACCAACAATGGGAATGAAAATGTCCCCATACAACTATTTATCATCTATATAATAGAAAAAACATGTGAGAAATATTCCTATATAGGTGTGAGTATATGAATACCTAATAGGACACCCAAAAACCCATAATGAAAATAGTAAAACAAAATTCAGCTCAATTCATATTACAAAGGGGAGAAAGAAACCCAACAAAATAGATATACTCATATAAGGATCTGATTAAAAGAGAATGATATTGATCTTCATAGTTAACTATTGATGAAAATATTCACATATATCCATTAATCATTAATGTACCAAGCTATTAACCCAAAACAACCTCTCTATATCAATAATGGAGGAACCACACCTAGCTGATAGAATGTCATATCTAAGGGGATACCAAACCTAGTGGAAGAACTACGCCCCTCTAGAGCTCTTGGATGGGGGGATACAAACTCTGAATATAGAATAACCACATCTTAGGTGAGAATGAGGGGATACTAACCCTATCTATACTAAGTAATTGGGGGAACCATGCCCTATCATAACCATGTTTTCAAGGGGATTACCGACCCCAATGTCACTTTAGAGATCATAGTAAATGCTCATTATCAACCAATATTTTGACAAAAGGAGAACCCACTCAAACTATCTCACATAGAATCACTAATATCAAAAAAAATCCCTGGTTTCATCCTATAGATAATTCTAATAAGAAAAGACTACTCATTGGTCATAATCCAAGGCTGACAAAGAATATATGGTCGATGGTTGGTTTTGAGAAAAAATAAATGGTGTGCCATTAAGGGAACATTATGTTTAATCCTAATTTGAATCCATGGTTTTGTACTTCCATTCTACATGTCATGTAATGATCCATATACACAGCATGTTAGTTGAGGTACACAATGTGTAGGACCATAAGTGGAACATGTCTTGCACCACACTACCTGAGTCATGTTCCACTGAGGACACATAGTGTGTGGTCATGATACACATAAAGTGTAAGTAAACTAATGTTATTGGGAGTATACTCCCTATACAAGTTGATATATCCATCCAATGACACATGGTTTTTATGGTAGGCTATACAATGTGTGATGTTTTTCTCCACCTAAAACCATAGCTTCTATAGATGTGTTCTTCCAAACTACACATTGCGTAGTCCAGTTTTCTGAACCAAGAATTATTCATTATCTATATTACCTTTTTTATTATGATCTCATAACCATTCAATACTTAACCATCATCCATGTCCCAATTATTTAAGGAAACACCTCCAATCATCTATTTCTAGCCATCAATCACTAAAAAAGGAATTTTTCATCGTGGCTCTATCGCATGTGTGTAATGATATATAAAATTAACCCCACCAATGTCTATATTTGATCCTCAACTCCCTAGTGTTAATCGTATTTATCTTCTCCTATGATATCAATAAAAATACAACTATTGATCTCGGGTTTGATTTTGATTCAAACAAGATTGATTGTCAAATCATCATCCTACCACTGACCATTGAAAAAAAGGTGAATAAATAGGGGAGAAAATTAATGACCAACATGTGAGAATAATTAGTTTCCATTTTAAATCCAACCACTTATCATAATAATGTAAATACAAATGCTAACAAGTAACTAGTGCATCAAATAATCTCAAGGCCAACAAAAAAAATTATTTGACATGACCATTCCTCAGGGAAAAAAGAATAAAGGTTACAAGAATATAAGTAATACATTCTCAAAATCATAAATAACAGGTAAATGATATATAAATAATTAATCCATCCTTCATAAATAGATCTATTCTGGTTAATAAAGATTTTTTTCTAAATTTATTGGTGATTCCTTCTTATTTTGTTTGTTGATCCGTGAATTATCCTAAATCGTCTATCAAATACACTCCCCATGGTGACCTCTTTTTAATATCTTAGGGTTATGTGAATAACACAAATGATTTTCCCTAAATAGGATTAAATAGGTAATGATATAGTTTAAGAAAATAATTATCCATTTACTTAATTATTTAATTCATCACTTTAAATACTCTCTTGACTATGAACTGCTATGAGACCTGATGTGAATGCAATTTACATCATTACTATGGTTCAGCCCATATTTTAAAACCAACTAAGGTCTTATGTTCCCTATATAAGAATCTTTTTATAAGAAAATTCGTCATTTCTAAAATAATACATGCACACAGTACTAATATATTTAATATTTTTAATTTATCAATGTTGGAGCTTTGCACACCCCGAAACTCCATGCCAACTTTTCCACTAATTCCAAAAATATTATTTAAATTATTAAAATGATCCAATCACAAAAATTATATTCATTAAACCCTCCCCTCATTTATGTATTTTCACTCTGAAAAGTGAAACTTTCTTGAAAAGGTGTGGGTACTAAGCTCATATATGGATCTCTCACTCCCATAAACTCTCCTAGAGGTTTATATATTGAAAAATAACTCATATCCGTGAAATGGTTTTCCCATGAATGATCTTAACCTACTAATAATTGATCACCACTAAGTAATCTAGAAAGGTGGCTCTGTATTCGATGTTAAGATCACCTCAATCAATAACGCTTGACGAATCATGCACGTACCTCAATATCTATAGCGCGTGGAAGTGTCACTCATCCTATCAAACTATGGTGGTAAAGCTAAGAAGTATTCTACATAACCTTCCATATAAAAGATCTAGAATGTCATAATGAATTTCATGGATATATTGATACCCAATCCAAATATCTATAAACCCCATCATGGGGATAATTTTGGGAATACATGATATTTCTTCCGAAATTAAAATGTTATTTTATGGGTGTCTATATAATATTTTTTCATATATGAACAATCTTAATTCACTCCTAGATCACATAAAATTTCGTTATTTCCTCCTATACTAGTTCCAACCCCATTGGTGACAACTCACCTATCTTCATCCAATACAAGGGTAACCTATACTTTATTTATTATAGGGCCTTGAATAGTGCCATGGAAATAGTAGAGTGATAGTTATTATTATAAGTGAACTCCACTAAGGGAAAGTGAAACTCATAGATCTTATCAAAGTCTATAAAAATATTTATAGTGTATCTTATAGAACCTGAATGGTTCATTCTGTCTAGTCACCCATATGAGAATGTAATGTATTAATCATCTATAACTGGATCTCATAATATTTCTAGAAACATCACCAAAACTAGTATCTGAACCAAGAATAATGGTCAGATATAATCATCGAGGGAACTCCATGAAGATGAACGATATCCATCATGTAAGAATGTTCCAAACATTCTATCAAACACTACTCTTGGATATAAATGAAAAGATATGACTTTATAATCCAGTCAATAATCACCTGGATAGCATAGTTGGATCTCATATTCTATGTAATACCAATTAAAAAATATCTCGATATACCATCTCAATTCAATTTTATAACCTCAAGAAATTCTCAAAATCATGTTGGGACCTGATGATTCTCCTTCACCTACTGATAGGTAAGGCATCAAAAAAGAATATAAGTAACACTACGCCTTATAAATACCCAATAAAACTATCCTTGAAGGTCCTCATACATATTCTCTACTCCATGATATACCACTAAAGGAAATGTAAGGAACTACCTCAACACCTCCCCATGAAACACGATCAGAACTATTCTCTATCCTTAAAAGATAATAACAAGCTCTGCACCTTAAAAAAAATCCATCTACTAAATATACTAATGAAATTAGGTCACGTTGAACCACATAATCAATGTCTCCAAATTTAGAATCTCTCTCATATTGAAGAAGTGGTGGATTCACCATCATCGATCGAAGATAACCACTCCAATCCCATAAAAAAAAGATCAACCAAAATGAATCCAACTGATCTTTCACCTCCTTTACTAATCTATATGGGGATTATGGATAAGGGTACCTACCTCCAAGTTTCTATTTCCCAAAGTATAGTTGTAGGAACTCCAACTAGCATCTCTACCATAAGTTGAGATATCTCTAAGAAAAGATATTATATAGACTTTGATGGTTTTAGAAAACTAAAAACCACTTACCCATAAGATAATTTATCGATAAGTTCAAAGTAAAATCCAATAATATTGACTCTAAGTCATGGTTTGATTAGTTCTTCTCATAGGATCTCATATTGTAACACCCGGAGATTTTATAATATATTTCTCTTTAAATAAATCTGATGTGTTAGATATATTTATTTATATGAAACACTAAAATTATATGAATATTTCATATACATTATAATATGAATCACATTATATGGTATTTAAATGAAATATATTTATGGAAAATAATTTATAATTCACTTAGAAAATACTATTTTTCCTAAATAACTATTTTGAAAAAAAATTATGATCATTATCTTATCATGTATGTTTTATTTAAAGGATTTTTATTTTATTCAAAAATTAGTTTATAAAATTAAAATTATTAAAATATATATTTAAACATTAATTAATTGGTGTTTAATTTTTTATAAATGAAAATAAAATCATTTGAAGTTAAAATGGGATGTTTTTCAGAAAAAAACATATTTTATGCGTGTAATGTGTTTTTATCTTACTAAATTAAATTAATCACTATTGATGAATTATTTTTATGAAATTTATGTATTATATATTCATTAAAATGTTTTATTATTTATATAATGGTTTTAAATAGGCAATGAATGATAATAAATTTGGTCTTATGCTTAAAAATTCACCTTTAAAAAAGACGATTTTAATTATGTTTTGCATGATTATTTGAAAACTAATTTATGAAAATTATAGAAAATAAATTTGATAAATTGTTTTAAATATTTTTAATCATAATATATTAATTTTTCAAATGGGTTAATTTCATTTTTTTTCAAAATTAATTGTAAAAGTACTAAAAAACGGTTACCATGGTTAGGGTTAAAATGTGTTTACTGAGGGAATTAAACTAAGTGATAAGGGTAAAAATGGAACTTAAACATGTCTAAATATTATTAGATTAATATATTAAGACCTTATTTTATATTATATTATATTTATTTTCCATTTGGTTCCAATTTCACTTGAAAGTGACTTTATATTATTTAAATATTTTTAGTAATTCCATGTGTGTCTATCCCCTCACTTATAAAATGGCACTTAATCTCTTCCCTTATTCACAAACATTGAGAAACTAATGTAAAAATTTCTCTACACTAAAACCTTAAAATATTCCATTAATTTATTTTTGTTATTATTTAATTACCCTAAGATCATTCTAATATGGCATAAGGTGTCATCCAAAGGTGGTCTCTTGAAGAGGTAATTGTCTTACCTTAATCTTTCAAATTTTATTTCTTATTATACTTAATATAAATTTGTTATATCCATCCTAACATATTAACTATAATTTAACTAATATAATTATATTTTATTATGATTATTTTAAAACCATTTTCCTTCTCCTATCTCATCCAATGGGAAATTAACGGATTATTTGTGCATATATACAGACTACTATCTCCGTGAAGCAATATAATTCATTTTCCGTCACCACCCTTCATGGAAATTTATTATGATTGATTTAATGTATATATATGATATTTATAAAATAATTATTATTCCATAATTATAATTACATATCTTCTTTCTTACCTTCTCATCTGATGTAAAACTATAATCTCTCTCATGCATATGTGTAGACCACCACCACCATGAAGTGATGTGGTGGATTTTTCATTTCCAATTTACATGGATGGTAAAAATGATAGATGTAATGAATATATATTAAAATTATGATATAACAATGATTATTTAAATTTCAATTAATATTTAACTTTCTTTATTTTTATCCATTGGAAAGTGGAAACATCACCCATGCATGCGCACGGACTACCGTCTCCATGATGTGATGTAATTTATTTTTCAAAACAAAATTTTATGAATGGTTATAAAAGTGTATAAATTGAATAAATATTATATTTATGATATTTCGTATATGATATATATGATTAAACCATGCCCAATGTTCTAGAACCAAAACAGTTGAACCGAAATAAGCATGGAAAATGAACCTTTTTTCACCCGAATAATGATTTTGATGATAAATTGTTAATAAAAATGGTAAATTTTAAATTATAAGGGAATTATATATAGTAATATATATGAATATAGTTTTTTATATATGTTTAATATGTCTATATTTATTATATAGTATATTTTAATGCATACAAATTAGGATGAGACTTGTGGTAAGGGATTTATGATATCATCACAATTTTTTTGAGATTATTTATTTTAAGTTTACATTAAAGGAAATTATATGATACTTTTCCATTAAAAAGAATATATTTTCTTCTAATATTTTTATTTATAGTTTTTTCATGTTTTTTTTTCTTATCTATGTTTTATATAAAACTATTGAGAAAATGTTTTTATAAAATGTCGAATTTATTGCCACTTTAGTCATTGAACTTTTTCTTCCATGTCCATGTTATTTAAACTGATTTCATGAATGTTGTTTCATATGATATAATGATTAAATAATGTCATTTAAATGCATATTTGAATTTATTTTAAATTTTTTTAAAATAAACTTCTTTTCATTTTCTAAATGAGGTTCTTTTGGACTTCTTACCTAAATTGTAAAAGTAATCTTTATCATAATGTTTACTGGAGGAATATATTTTCTTATCATTATATCATTATTTACTAAGAATATTCCTTTAAAATTTCCCATTTTTATTTAAAATTATTTTTATTTTCTCATTTTTATATAAATTTTTAGTTTTAATGATACTGAAGGAAAAGGATATTTTCTCATGTTTTCAAAGAAATGTTCAAAAACACTTTTTAAAGTATTTTTCTTCTATGTAAACATCCTTTGATGTTTCTTATGATTCACTAGGGATGTTATATAATAATAACATCCATATTTTTCTAGGTATGGATTATTATTATGTGATGATGAAATGCTTATGAAACTCACTTCTCTTCCATGGGTTATGCTATGATGAAATGATTAATGAATTATGATCTTATGGAACACATATATTTGGTTTTTATTATGTGAAGGGTGGTTTTATTAATTCCCTCTAATTAATTAGTTAATGAGATATAAATGTCTCATGATATTATGATGACAATCATGTAAATTATTTCAAATAACTAGGGTCACATTTTTTGTGTGAATATGATTGATTATATCTATGTTCACAATATTATAGAAGGACATGATTTTGAATATATATGTTCACAAGATAGTGATTTTCTATGATTATGATGCCACGTAGCTATGTTAGGAATCTTGAATGATGATTTATAATTTAATTCCCTTATTAATCATGCTTTAGGATATGACATGATTCTGAAGTTTATTATATAATCTTTTTTGGGTATGAATCTTTTATGTTGATAACATTCACTTTATTATGTTATTATAATCTTATGTTCATTTTATTATCACTTATGATTGATGTATCCTTCTTTATAGTTACTAAGAATATAATCTCACCCTTTATTATGTTTTCCTTCCCTAGGTTTTGGTGGATGGTTCTAAGTATTATATTTCTAAAAGGGTATTAATATAAAGAACTTTGTTGGATATGTTGAATATATTTTAAAAAATTATTTTGATTGTGTATTTAGTCTCCAAAGACACTAAAATTTTACAGTTCTCATGTGTTTATACTTTAGGTATTTATTGAATATTCATCTAAAATGATTTAATATCTATGTATGTTATGTCTGGGTGACCTCAGTTAGTATTATAATGGGGTTTAGTTATTTTTAGATATTATGTTATGAATAATATAATGATATAACATAATAAAATATATATTGAACCAAACGTGATATAGGATAAACCAAAAGTGTTATAGATTGATAAGAAGGTTTAATACATTATTACATCTCGTGAATTATTTTCTTGTGATAGTTTACTCATTTTATTGTTACCCAATACTTATATTACCTATTTTTTGTTTTAGTCAATTCCTAAAACCATAAGGAATTGTGAAAACAATGAATGTGACAAGAAATGAAAATACTACCCTCATGATAAACCAAATGTATTTAGAGCTATGATGAAATATCTTATGGTTATTCTCACTCAAATCTCTCAATCCATGAGAAATAATGTGAACCTTTTTGAGATTACAAATGTACCAAAGAGGGAGAAACATTCTATTAAGTCCTTTATGAGACAAAATCCACCCTCCTTAAATTTTCATTCTGAACCACTATATCTCCATCAATGTAATAATGTAATAGAAAATATATTTTATATTCTTTAGTGCTTAGAACATGAGAAAGTTTTCTTAGCAGTCTATCACTTGAAAGGTAAAGTTAATCAATGGTGGACTCTTATCAAGAACATAAGTTAATAGGATGAAATAAAATACATGGAATCAGAGGAGTTTAATTGGGTATTTTTCAATAAATATGTTCCTTTATCACTTCTTACTAAGATGGAAAGTGACTTTATGAAGCTAAAATAGAATA
This sequence comes from Viscum album, assembly GCA_963277665.1. Taxonomy (NCBI): domain Eukaryota; kingdom Viridiplantae; phylum Streptophyta; class Magnoliopsida; order Santalales; family Viscaceae; genus Viscum; species Viscum album. The sequence goes on from OY728135.1 coordinate 1,205,135,718, forward strand.
ATGATGAATCTATTGGTACCTATGAAGAAACATTTACAATACTTTCAAGGTAAGCTTCTATATTTATCTTCTACCCTACACAAAAAATTGATCGATTATTTAGGGTCTTGAAACCAATTAATTAAAATTAATTAGCCATAAGATATTTATAAACTATTAAGAAATAATTCATTATGATATCAAGGTATAAATAGAAAGTGGTAACTCTAATTATTCTTTTGCTTTTTTTAAAAGAAGATAAAAATGGAACTTCATGGAAAATTTAATGGTTAATTCCATAGAGGGAAGGAATTTCAACCACTTACATGAAAAAAAATATAGGGGAAAGCACTCAATAAATTTTCTAAAAGGAAATGGGAAATACTTTGAGTATGGAAAGGCTGGACATTGAGCTAGTGATTTTTGATGATGGGTGAAAATTTTAGAAAATGAAATAAAGGATAAGATGGATTAAAATAATGAAATTTATTGTTTTAGATGCAAGGATATTAGTTATTATTAAAATCAATTCCTTAATATAAGATCTAATAAACATGGTATCTCTCAAAAACACCTTAAGAAAAAGGATAAAGGGAAGGAATTTACTATCACAATTGAAGTAGGTGAGGAGAATGACATGGTGAAAGGTACACTTACCATCCAATCTAAAACTAAAAATGACTTATTTTATTCTATATTTACCCAATATTTTATATCTAAAGAATCTGTTAATGGTATCACATCACCACCTCAATTATAATATATTGAGATTGAATTAAAAACTCATAATGTAATTATGATCACATCTCAAGTTTATATCTCCTCACTAATAGAATTTTATGGGAATTTGAACCCTATAAATCTAGTTATTATTCCACTAGTTTAATTTTATGTTATTTTGGGAATAGATTGGATTTATTTATATAGAGACTATATAAATTTTATAGGGTGGGAGGTCACATTTTATATTCTGAATAAACCTATTATTGTCTATTGATTTTAGGATGAATATGAACTTCTAATAAATATTAATTCTATTGTATGGGTCTTACTACCTATTAATGAAGGATTTTTATCTCAAATGGTTTGGGATAAAATTAACTTTTAAGATGTTTATATTTTTTGTGAATATTATTATGTATTTTTTAAATAATTTCCTAGTCTTACCTCAAATTGTGAATTTAATATTTCAATAGAACTCATACAAGGTGATACACTTATTTCAATTACTCTTTATATAATGGACCCAATTGAGTTATGATAATTAAAGAAGATACTCCAAAGTAATCTATAAAATGTATCTGTACACATGAGTGTGTCATCATAGGGTTCACTAGTTATTTTTTTAAGAATAAATATAATTCAATGCATCTTTTCATTGATTATCGATAACTTAAAAATATCACTATCAATTATAAGTATCATTTACCCTATATCGATGAATTGTTTGATGAACTGTATAGAACTTAATATTTTCAAAGATTGACCTTCATTATAGATATCATAAATTAAGGTTCAAGAGGGAGGATATATTGAAGATTGCATTTCGTAAAATGTATGGTCATTGTGAATTTATATTAATGAAATTTGAACATAAAAATTACACCACTATCTTCATGGACATAATGAATAGAGTCTTTAGATATTAACTTTATTATATTGTGGTAGTATTTATAGATGATGTTATTATATATTAAAAGATTATGAAAGAGCATGAAGATAATTTGTAGAGTATGTTAATGTCCTTGAGGAAGGATAAATTGTATGCTAAGTTTACTAAGTGTTAATTCTTTATATATAAAGTCTCATTCTCGAGTCATATAATCTCAAGTGGGGGTATATCAGTAGACCCATCAAATATGGAAGTTATTGATAAATGGACAAAACTAACCATAGTAACTGATATCCATAGTTTTCTTAGGTTGTATAGATACTATCAATACATTGTGAGTGATTTCTTAAAGATATATAATCTAATAACCAAGTTGACATATAAGGGATCCAAATTCATATGGAACAATGAATATGAGAAAAATTTCATGGAACTGAAAAGAAGTTGTATGCACCTATGATAACATTATCCTACAATGTGGAAGGGTTTTTAATTTATAGTGATTCATTAAAATAAGGGAATAGGATATTTTCTTATGCATAATGATATGGTAATATAATATTCCGCACAATAATTGAAAATTAAAGAGAAATTTTACCCAACCCATGATTTGGAGCTAGAAGCGGTAATATTTTTTATTGAAAATATGGATTCATTATCTTTTTTCAAAATGTGTGACATATATATGGATCATAAAATATTTACTCATATATTTATATAGATATAATTGAATATGAACCAAAGGAGATTGTTTGAGTTGATTAAAGATTATAATTTTTCAATACACTACCACTATGGGAAGGAAAACAAGGTAGTTGATGTTGTAAGTTGGAAAGACCATGATCTTTTTTCCATAATAAAGATTTAAATTGATCTAATATTTATGGATTTATACAAGTTGGATGTTGAAATCATGAGTGAAGGGGATAGATCATATCTTTCTAATATGATTTTTCAAGCATCCTTTTATGTGAGGATTAAAGAGGTGTATAATGTCGATATGGAACTGCAAAAGAATGTGAGTAATGTTCCTGAGTTCAATCGTTATTATTATGGAATGATAATTTTAATGAACTGAGTATATGACATATCAATACTATACTTGAAGAATGATCTATCGTAAGAATATCATAGTTTATCATTATCTATTCATCCTATAAGTATGATGATGTATAGAGATCAGAAGGATTATTTATAGTGGAACAACATGAAAAGAAATATTGTAGAATATGTATCTTAATACCTAGTATATCAAAATTTTAAGGATGAGAGATATGATTCTAAGAAAATATCACATCCATTACCCATACCAGAATAGAAATGTTAAATCAATACCATGGATTTCATCATCAGACCCCCCAAATCATCTATAGGGAACAATACTATTTTGGTTGTAGTTGATTGCCTTATGAAATTAGCACATTTATTACTATCATAGAATATTTTACACTTGATTAGATTTCTAGGATATACATCAAGGAAGTGGTAATATTTCATGTAGTACTACATTCTATTGTATCTAATCAGGATATGAGGTTTACCTCAATGTTTTGTAGAAGTATTTAGTAGGGATTGAACACAAATTTGACCTTTAGTACTGCATATCATCCTCAGATAGATTTTCAGTCCAAGAGGATCATTAAAACCTATAATATATGTTTATATCTTATTTTATGGATTTTAATGGTGGATGGGATCAATAAATTCCTTCGATGGAGTTTTCAAATAATAATATCTTTCACCTAAGCATTCAGATGGATCCTTATGAATCCCTCTATGGAAGAAAGTGCATAAATCCAAAGGGTTGGGATGATGTTGGAGAAAGAACCCTATTGGGACATGATCTAGTTGAAGAAATGGTAGAGAAGTTTAGAGCTACTCAGCAACACATTGGGTCAGTTCAAAGTCAACAAAAATGTTATGATAAAAATTATTAGTGATATTTTGAGTTAAAAGTTGGTGGAAATGTATTCATATGAATATCTATATGTAATAAAGTTATGATATTTGTAAATAAGGGAAATATTATCCCTAAATATATTACCCCTTTCAAGATTCATGATTTTATTGGGATAGTTTATTATCACTTGGTTCTTCCACCAAATCTCTCTCAAGTTTATAATATGTTCCATGTATCTCTTTTGAGTAAGTACATACTTGATCCTACACATGTATTGAATTCAATTGTTACACCATTAGATCAAGATATTTCTTATGAAGATCAAGTGGTGGAGATTTTAGATCATAAATAGAAATTTATATGAAACAAGAGCACTATCCTTATAAAATTTTAATGGTAAAACCATAAATTTGAGGAATCTACATGGGAATCTGAGGATTTGATGATGATGAGGTATCCTCAAATTTTTTAATCATAGTGATTGAATTTTGACAGTGAAATTATTATATGGGGGGAGAATGTAACACCCTGAGATTTTATGATATATTTCTCTTTAAATAAATTAAATTTTTTGATAGCTTGATTTACATGCAAAAAAGAACTTATGTGAATAATGATTATAAATTATAAGTTGAATCACACTATATTGTATTTAAATGAAATATAATTATCAAATAATGATTCAAAATTCAATAAAGAAATATTATTGATCAGAAAAAAAATATTTTGAAATATATTATTTATAATAATTATCTTATCATGTTTTTTTTATTTAAAGGATATTTTATTTTATTTAAAAATTAGTTAATAATTTTAAAATTATTAAAAAATATATTTATAGATGAATTTATTGGTTATAAATTGGTTATAAATGAAAAATAAAAGAATTCAATGGTAAAATAGATATGTTTTTATAATAAATAGGTTTAATCCATGCAATGTGTTTTTATTTTACTAAATTAAATTAATCACTATTTATTAATTATTTAAATAAATTTTATTTACATAATATTTATTCAAATGGTTTACCATTTGTAGGATCTATGTGGGGGTTATAGGACCCTCGATCACAATATTGTGCACTTTGAGTCACTCCCACACAGTTTTGATCTTCAACAGGGCTCATTGCCCACTAGGGTGTCTCATTACCCATACCCCAATAAAAATTCCTTATAATGGGTAGGTTAATGACTTGGGAATATATATAATTCCCAAAACCCCTCCAGACTTCATTGTGGGATAGAGAAACAAGTTTCACGGTGTGACACCCATATGTCACGCTATGACACCACTATAGCCAACAATCTTGACCTGTAGCGATGCATTGTATTCATTTGGGACTCCAAAAATATCCCCCTTAATTATATCCATACAAATATGGTGTTTCCTATCTTATTTAATAGAAATTATAGGATCTAGATTAGGGCTACAGGACCCTCCATCACAATATAATTCACTTTGAGTCACTCCCTCGTGGTTTACTTCTTAGGCAGGGCTCACTGCCCACCATGGTAGCTCACTTCTCATACCCCTATGAAAAGACCTTGTGATGGGTAGTTTGACAACTTGGGATTATATATCATTCCAAACACCCCTCTAGTCTTCGATATGGGATATTGAAATAGGTGTCACGTCCTGACACCCATATGTCACAGCATGACACCACTACAGCCCGCAACCTTGACCAGTAGGGTTGTACTCCATTCATTTAGGACTTCAGAAAACTTCATCTAATGGTTTTTAATAGGCATTTAATGAGAATAAATTCAGTTTTTTCTTAAAAATTCATTTTTCAAAAAAACATTTTTTTCATCGTCTTTTGTGATTATTTTAAAATTAATTTCCACCACTAAAAAAATTTAATTCGATAAAATTGTTTCAATATTTTTTATCATAATTTTCTAATTTTTTAAATAGTTTAGTTTAATTTTTGTTCATAATGAATAATAAAAATAGTAAAAAATGTGTTCTCATGGTTAAGGTTAAAATGGGTTTACTAGGGAGTTAAACTAAGAGATAAGGGTAGAAATTAAATTTAAACTTATTTAAATATTATTGGTTGAATATATTTTTACATTATATTATCTTAAAATTGAATCCTTGTTTATTTGGTTTCAATTTCATAATAAATTAAATTTATATTATTTAAATCTTTTAAGTAATTCCATGTATTTCCTTTCCCTTACTTGTAAAACGGAATTTATTCTCCTCCATTATTCACAAACTTTTATCACTATATATTATCCAATACATACCCAAAAAAACTTCTTAGCTTAATTACCTTATATTTTTAGCTTTATTTCTTACTATAATACCATCCTAAGAAGTATTATGGTGTAATCCAAAGGAGTTCTATCAAGTAATAGGTAATCATCTTACCTAACCCTTTTAAATTTTATTTATTATTCTAATTCATCTAAATTTTTGTATCCATAATAACATAATTAATCCAATATTATAAATATAATTATAATTTATTATGACTATGTTACAACTATTTTACATGTACTTTATAATCTTGTGGGAAATGAAAGCATCATTTGTGCGTACATACGGATTACCTTCTCCATTAAGATGTGTATTTCATTTTCAATCGCCAATATTTGGGGTTGGTTATTATGATATATTTATTGTTTATATATTTTATTTATATCGTATTTATTCTTATAAAATTATTATATCATTTCTAGTTTATTACATTCCCATCTTTTGTAAAATTATAATATCACTCGTGCATACGTGTGGACTACCACCTTCATGATGTGATGTGATTCATTTTTCATTATTACTTTACATGTATACTAATAAGGATATAATTAATGAAAATATATTATATTTGTGATATAATAATAATTCTATAAATGTATATTAGTATTTACCTTTTTTATTCCATCCATAAAAAAGTGGAAACATCACTCATGCATACGTGTGGACTACATTATCCACAAAGTGATGTGAATCATTTTTCACCACCACTTTTAATGAATAGTTATAAAAGTATATAAAATGAATAAGTATGATATGTATAGAATGTTTAATATTTTTGATATTATTAAACCATGACCAATGTGAAAGAATTGGAACCATTGAACTGAAACAAGCATTGAAAATAAACCTTTTTTCACCTAGATAATGATTTTGATAAAGAATTGTTAATAAAAATGGTAATTAGAAATTATAAGGGAATTATATATAGAAATATATATGAACATAATTATTTTATATAGGTATAATTAATCTATAATTATTATATAGTAGGTTTGAATGCAAATGAAGTAGGATGAGACTTGAGGTAAGGTATTTGTGATACAATCTCATTTCCTTTTGAGATTTTATATGTTAAATATCCATTAAAGAAAATTATATGATCCTTATTCTTTAAACCAAATATATTTTATTATCCTATGGTTATTTATAAATTTTTTGTATTTACATTTATTTTTTATTTATTTTTTTCATAAAATGATTAAGAAAATGTTTTCAAGAAAAGTCAACTTTATTTCCTATTTGTTCAACAAACATTTTTATGCATGCCCATGTTATTTAAAATGTTATAAATAAGATTATTCTCTATGATCAAATTATTATTTAATTTTGTTTTCAACCATATTTAACTTTCTTCTCAATTTTTCAAATGAAATCTTCTTGTCTTTTAGCCAACAAGGTATGTTTGTAATTTTTATCAAATGTGTGCAAGGAATATTTATTTTAATGTCAACCACACTGAAAAATCACATCGTTATAACCATTATTTTATTTTAATATTACATTACAATTTTTACATGGTTCTTTTTAATGATATAATTTCTCTCAATATTCTAGAAATTTTTTGTTTTAAATATACTTATGGAAAAGGATATTTTTCTCTATTTTCAAATAAATGTTCAAATACACTTTTAAAGTTATTTTTTAAACATTTTAACATCCTTTGATTGGTATTATGCTTCACTAGGGATATGATCTAATGATATCATCCAAGTTCTTTCTCTAGATTTTTTATGATTATGAAATGATGAAATTTTTATGAAAGTCGTTTCTTTTCCATGGATTATGATATGATGAAATGATAAATGTTTTATGATCTTGTGGCACACATATGAATTTATTTCACTATATGATGGGTGGATTCATTAAATACCATTAATGAATTGGGTAATTTGATATAGATATCTCATGATATGATGATGAAAAGTATGGAAAATATTGCGAATATATATGTTTACATTTTGATGTGTGGTTATGATTGATCCTAGTTATGCTCACAATATTATGTGTGGGCATGATTGTGCATCATTATATTCACAAGATTATGATTTCCTATAATTACTCTGAAACTTGCCCATTTTATGAACCTTGAATGATGATTTATGCTTTAACACCCTTATCAATCATCGTTCAAGATTTGAAATTATTTTAGAGTTTATGATGTAAATTTTTCTAGGTATAAATCTTTTACATTGAGATAATGAACTTGAATATGTTATCATACCCTTATGTTCATATTATGATAACTTATAATTAATATCTCCCTTGTTTACCCTTACTAAGAATCTGATATCAACCTTTCCTATTTTTCCTTCCTTATGTTTTGATGGAAGGTTCTAAGTATGATATTTATGGAAGGATGTTAATATGAATAACATCATGGGAGACGTTAAATATATTTTATAAAACAAGTTGATTATGTATCTACTCACCAAAGAAACTAGACCTTTATTTTCCTAGGGCATGTATAATTGTGAGATATATTGAATTTTCATCTAAAATGATGTAATATTTATATATATGTTACGATCAGGTTGTCTCATATATTCTTAGACCCATAGTCAATCACTACTTGCCTCTGCATCAATACACAATTTAGCCAAACTATAGAGGCATCTCATAACACCACATACTTAACTCACTCCTATGTAAAATTAAAAATGCGACCACTAGTAAAATTATATCTTATCCCATCAGGGGATCATTAAAATTTCTCATTACATAAAAATGGTTTTCCATTTTGAGTTAGAGAAGTCAAAAAATCCACATTCCATGAGTTATCTACCAAAAACCTATGATAGTACCCAACTAGACTACGGAAACTCCATACCTTAGATAATATCTTGGGAAGTTCCCAAGATAACACTTCCTTTATCTTAAATGATTCCATAGCTACTCTATCCTCTGAGATATCGTGTCACAAGTAGTGGTCCTATCTAATTTATAACTGACACTTTGAGTGATTATCATATAACTGGTGCTCCTAAAGTATTTCTCAGACCATCCTCAAATATTATACATTATCCTCCTCTAATACATAATATACTTGGTTTCCATTAATTAATAAAACCATGAACAAATATAAAAATCAATGGAAGACTCAGTTTCTAGGTCCCATAAATACAGTGTGGTTATTTTAAATTTCAAAAGGCATTATCAAGAACTCATAATGTCTATTGAGACATTAGAACATCATATTTGGAATATCCACCTCATTAATCCATATCTAGTGATATCTATACTTGAGGTTAATATTTTAAAAACACCTCACACCATTCAACTGGTCGAAGTGTTCATCAATACTTAGCATTGGGTACTTAATAATCACATGATTTAAGTGATGGAAATCAACACATAACCTCAATATCCAATCTACCTTATTGGATAACCATTATGGATATTCTCATGGGAACATGTTGGGCCTATAATTCCCTTCTCCTAAAGATCCTCCAACTACACCCTCGGATCTTGAAGCTCTACATGGGTCATCCAATATGCCATATAATATATCAAAGAAGTCCCTATGTGAAAGTAAAAAATATAAATTGATCTCATATACATGAGTTAATCCTAGAAAATGATTGGGTAATACATCCTTATATTCCTCCACTACCATTTAAAGTTGGGAATCTAAATATTATACTATATGAAGGGACACACATTACAACTAAGAATAAATGCACTATAGTTTCCTATGAATGAACCTATATTGCTCCATATTAAAATCATACTCTCTAATGAAAGATAATAGCATCCCATATTAATATAGGCACATCACAATCCTATGGTGACAATATATCTTGTCAAAAACAGAGGATATCCAGTTCATACTAGTGATGATGTTAGGAAGATTCATCATAGCCATGAAGATATCCCATACAAAAATATCTCCATTGAGCACAATATTTCCTTATCAATAGATATATGTAATGGTGGGTTCACTTCCATTATTATTCTCCAACTACATTGGTCAGACTAAAGGATCCACCAAAATATTAAGATCTCAAACAAGGGATAGGGAAATTAAAGAATAGATTTCCCCTGTGTCTATGAGAACTAGTGCTAAATTAGAGAAGATAGATATCATACCTAGAAACATCTAATTTTTATCTGTATTATATCCCTATATATCTTATAGTTGATCATGACCTCTAATACTTTATCTTTGGGAATGGCATGGTCCATTTGGTGGGTTGTGGTGGGTGTAATAGCTCATAGCATCTTCCTACAACGGAAACTCCTCCTACTAGGGCTCTATAATACCCTATATCAATGTTGCGTACTTAGGGGTTATCATGACCACCATTTCAAGATACTAAATCATATCATTGACACTAATGAGGATGTTTATAGATTATCTGCCCACCCTCTAAAACACCATGAGTCTGCAAATTACTTAACAAATGGCCTCACTGCATAGAATCATTTGTCCCTTGGCTATAATGATCCTAGAAAGGACCCTTATACTACTGATCCTTGAGTTAATCAGGTCTATGTGATTGGATCCTATGTCCAGATCCTGATTTTAGAAACCTGTTAGATGTGGTAAACGACCCTTCTTTGTGATGTCCATTACCTACTCTAGCTACCCAGTTCTCCTCTACTAGGAAACTCTCTATCACCAAATCCATCTCTACCACCCTAATATAATTGGGAATTCACATTGGGATATTCCAGCTCAAATATCCTTGTAAAGGTCCCACAGAAACTTTCACACCATTATCAAGAGAGTATCATGTGAGGTTGGTGAACCTCAACACAAAATCCATAACAAAAATGTTTCCACACTGCAACTCTGAAAGACCTAGAATATTCACTGAACTTAATTTCATTAGGTAAAATTCCTCATGAAATATGTTCTCAAAATCCATCTAGGGGGCACCATCTCTTCCTGAGACTAGGTGAAAAAACCCCACCAGTTCCCTATTACACCATAAAGAAGACTATATAAAAGTGAAACCATATGGTCATATGGGGTTTGCATAAGTTTTCAATACTCAAACCATCGACTCTAGGGAATCCTCAACCGCATGTGGGTTAGGATCTCCTTAGAACCTAGGTAGACTTTATAATTGGAAATCATTCATTATGCTCAGCTTTCACACATCATTACCCAAGAACATCATACCATTCAAGTACTTAATATTATGGGACATATCAACCTAAACTACTCAAGGTGGGTATAACATTTCTTAAAATGTAGGGGTGCTACTCTCAACCTTCTTGGATGAAACACCACACGAATAATCACTTATATTGATGCCTCGTCACTCAGTTAATCATCATCATAATCCAGTATTGGAATCCAAGATGGATATCTTCATAGAAGCATCTAGATATTTAACAAGATTATCCACAGCCAATATAGCATATATTAGGAGCTAACTTGATATTTATATGGAAATAAAAACTATTCCCATATGATGCATGTATCATTATTTCCTTGAAACCTATGTCTCGGTGTACCAAGTCAAAAAGTGGGTTATTAGGTTCATGTTGTATAGATATGTTAGTCAATGTACCATCACCATGTTCCTTGTTCAAATATGTAACTTGAGACACCTCAACATACTTTCCCTAAATACCAGATTCACCATTTACCACACATCTATCTTGAAACTCTATCTCTAGGACAACCTCACTCTAATACTACTCTAACATGACCTAGACCACTAGGGGGCCACCTGGGAAAAAATTAAGTTAGGTGTACAAACCAAGACCAACCTTAAAGGTTAAGTGGTTAGTGACCATCACCATATAGGCCTGAAACTCAAATGGGGGTTCTTAACCTAAGTATATATACACAATTCACACCTCCAAGAACATCAAAACACTATATATGAATAATAATTGAACCAACTAAATGAAAATAATGCATGGAAAAATATCTAATATCCATAAAATTAAAACAGTAAATATCCATGTTTGAGATGTGAAAATACATTCCCAATAATAAAAAGGAAACCCAACCTAACAATTGATGAGGATTAGGGAACCCCATTAAAAATATCCAATCTGACCACCACCTACAATCACCACCACCAAGTACTGCTACATTGCACCAACATCGGTCTTTCTAAGGTCACCATAAAACTTCCTGTCATGTACATAAATATAAAACATATTGGAAATATTCCCATATAGGTTTTAGTATATAGAATCATAATAGGACACCTTTAAACCTATATAGGAAACAATAATACAACAATCATCTCAACCCATGACACAAAGGGGATAAATAAAGCCAACAAGGATGATACATTCATGTAAGGATCTGAGTCGTAGAGAAGGATCTCGATCATTATATCCATATATATATGAAAAGGTTACCATGGCACCATGAATCATTAATATCATAAGAAAGTAACCTAACACAACCTTTATAGATCAATAATGGGGACCCGTGCCTAATTGATGAAATGTTGCATCAGAAGAAATACCAACCCTAGTGGAGGACTCGTGACCCACCGTAGATATTTGATGAGGATATACCAACTCTATAGAGAGAGGACCCATAGATTGGGTGAGAATGGGGGGATACCATCCATATTGTTTCAAAGTAATTAAGGGACCCATTCCCTGCCATAACCATGTAATCGGGTGGATTAGCAACCCCGATGTCACTATGAAGATCACACCTAAAACTAGTTTTTATTTAATCAATTTTTGACGAGATAAACCTTATTTCATCATCTCACATTGCATCTATGGTATCAAAACAAAGGACATCATCACATCCCATACGAAATTCCACTCAAAAAGGACTACTTGTGGGTCCTGATCCAAGCCTAAGGAAGGAGATGTAGTTGATGGATGGTTCTGGTAAAAATTACATGATGTTTACTTTAAGGTACAAGGTTTTTAAGCCTAATTATAATACATAACCATGTACTTCCATCATACATGGCCTGTAAATATCCATATAAATGGTGTGTGAGTTCTGATACACATAGAATAGGACTAGAAATGGAACATTTCATGTAGCATGTTGCCCGAATCATGTTCCACCAAGGACACATAATGTGTAGTCTTTATACACACGGTGTGTATATCCACTTAGGTTACTAGGTGTGTACTTTCTATACACATAAATCCAATTAATTAATGATGCATGGATTGTAGTGTAGGCTATATGGTGTGCAATTTATTTATCTACCCAAAATTCTAGCTATCATATCACCCAAGTTATAATCTGTGTGTTCTTTGGAACTACAAATCATGTAGTCTAGTTTCTCAAACCAAAATCTATTCATCGTATAAATTCTCATCATTTCCATTGATCTCACCATCTCTTATATCAAAACCTTTATCTAATTCCTCAATCATGAAGGAAACAATGTCAATAGTCAGTTTTTTTCATCGGTCACAAAAAAAAAATCAATCCTTTATCATAGTTCTATCTCTCATGCATCATGATATGGAAAATAACTCCAACAGTGATCATCCATAATCTTCCACTCTTTGGTGTTAATCTCTTGTGTCATAATATTTGATTTCGATAGAAAAAACGAACCATAATTAAATTATTTGATCATGATTTGAACCAATCTGATTTTTAAATCACTAGAATACCACATGACAATAATTAACATGTGAAGAACGAGGGGAGAAAGTAAACAACCAAAAAAATTAGAATCATTGATGATCATTTTTAATCCAACAACTAATCATAAATATGAAAATCAAATAGAATATGAACAACCATCATAATGAATAATATTAGGGCCAATAGAAAATAATAATTTGATAGGGTCATACAATAGAAAAAATAAAATAAATGTTCCAAATAGATAATAAATCCATGATCAAAATCATAAATAACAGGGAAGGAATTCAAAAATAATAAATCCCTAGATCTTCAATGAATCGAGGGAAGAATGAATTTATGATAAATTTTTTGGTGATTCCTGATGATTCTATTTTTCGAACTGTGAATTCTCATCAATCTTCCATTGAATCCTCTCCCCATGGTCACCACTCTCTAATCACTATGGTTTATATGAATAAACCTAGATATTTTCCATATATAGGATTAAATAGGGTGTGGGTTAGGTCAAATAATTAATAAACCATTTAATTCATTATTTGATTCATCTCTTTAAATATGCCCAAAACTTCACACTATTGTGGGACCCAATGTGAATGGAATTCCTAAGGATCACCCTGTATTCTGGATCCAACAGAAATATCTGTTTACCCATCCAAGAAACTTTTTTGAAGAAAAATAATCATTTTAAAAATAATTCATGTGTGTGGTGATAATATATTTAATATTTAATATCAGGGCTCCATGACCCGCAAAACTCAGTTCTAACTCCACTGCCAGCTCCAAAAATATTATTTAAAATATTAAAAGTGTTAAATAATAAATACCAAAGTCATTACACTTGGTTATAGGGATATGTAACTGTTATGGGTATCTATTATTTAATCTATAACTCTCCTGACCTATGAGGGTGGTGGTAATTGGTTCTCCCTTAGGAAAACGTTTAGGGTTCGGTCTATTTAATTTCTATAAAATCAGTTGTATTAGATACGGACTTGATCGGGTTGGTGAGAATGATCTGGGTTGGAATCAAATGGGATGCCCTTTTCTCTTGTGTGATTAGTTGTCTACATAGATCATGGTAGGTCCATAAATCCTTATGGGCTGACCATATCACCAATGATTCCCATGAAACCTTGGGAAGTGGTGAGATACCTAGGGAATAGAACCAAGGGGGTTTTCCTAGTCCCTATATTATGTTTTAGGAATTGTATGAGATTCTTAATTGTTCATTAGTAAATTAAACTCCTATGTTGGATAGGCTAAGTGGTGATCTAGCTTTTGTAAAAAGACTCTGGTCTAAATGGTTCTGTTATTCCATGAAAATTATGATATGGGTGGTTATTTGATATCTGAATATTGTGGAAGGAAGGCTTGATTTATGTGTACTAGTTGTACTATGTATTAGGTGTGAGTAGCATAAAAAGTATTTGGTTTAGTATAAATAATTCCTATAGTTATTACTCATTAACCATAGTTATGATATGAGTTTATATTCCTTGGTTATAGTGATTAGTTGTCAGCTTATGTTGTGGTGGTTGTGGTAATGGATCAATCAAATTATGTGTGGTATTAGTGGTAGATCGTCCTCTTGATAATTGTGAATTGGTGATAGATCACTCACCCTGGAGATGCTTGATGATATATTATTCACCATAGAGATTTTGGAATGGTGATACACCATTCACCTAGTGATTCCTCATTTCCCTATCATTGAGTGGTGATACCTTGCTCACTGGAAATATATCATTCTCCTTGGTTTTAATGTGGTGATATATTATCAACCCAAGGTTGTGGTTAGTGATCGATCATTCACTTTAGTGATTTCAGTGATGATATATCATTCACCAAGTAATTATTAGATTGTGATATATTATTCACCTAATAATACATCATTCAAACAATTATTTAATAGTCATACAACATTCACTAGAAGATACCTCCTTTCCATATTGATTGTTGGTTCCTCATACACCTTTAACAAATGATAATGATATTTATTTCACTTAAGGTATGAGTTTATTACATATTATTATCCTCGACTAGAGTATGTGTAATTTACTAGTTATGATTCACTCATAAGTAACCAAACCCAGTTGGCCACAAGGCCTCAACCATGCCTCTTCGTACGCCAGATGTTTCTAACTAGTAGTGAGGATCCAAGGTGGTACATTGGGAAGACTATACCCTCATAATCAGAGTAACACAGAGGTATAATAAATAGAAAATAGTGGAATCATAATAATTGAAAACTAGAATTTTGGAATTAAAACATCCAAATGATAATAATAAATTGTCATCAATACAAATATCTAGTACCATATATAAAATAATGTAATTTTATGTCTCTAAACAAAAAAGGAATAGAAAACATGTTATTGGACATGCATACATATAGGTATATCAAATAAACCAAAAATACCAAAATACTATCACCGGATAATACCACAAGTCATATCTCAGTCATGTTCTCTCCCCCTCCCATGCTACAATAAATCAAGTATAAACAACCATGCACTTTCTCTTATCCCTAATTACATCCATGAAGTATTTTTAGGTACTAATTGGTGGTCCAAACAGGGTGTGATATATAATTAGTAGGCCGCCACCAATAATTTCTATAAAAAATCTAACCTATGCACATAAACTAAATGCATATTCAGGTATAACCTGAAAATATGTAAATTGAAATAAAATATATGACAAGTACATGAGAACAGGTTGTAATAAGAGAACATTATAACATGTGAGAGTCAATGTATATAAAGTGTCAATAATAGATAACTACTACATTGTCATATTCCATGTGTGATAAAAGTATCATACCTACATGGACCAGGTCCCAAGGTGTATAACCAAGGATACCTCAACAAGACTAAGGATCACGTCCAATATCAAGATTGTAATAACATCAATACTACATGGTCTAGATCCCAAGGTGATAAGTAGGGTGACATATATCCAGTTATATGAATGTATATAGAAGTTTCAAGTTTCATACCTCATTCTTCCTCATTAGTTTCATACCATAAATAATCATGCCTAGGGGTTGTAGGTACCTAACCTCAATCTCCTAGTCAGTGACATATCGTTAGGAAATAGGTGTCATACATTTATAATAAGGTAGTTCCATAAAAATATATCCAAAATATTTCAAGAAATATAATAATGAAAAGGACTATGTTAGTTTCCATACCCAATTACAATAATCAATATAAAAATTCTCAATCTAAAAACATATCCATATCATTCCACATTTTCATTTAAATCCAACAATCTAATCATTTTTATAAAAATTAATAGTAGTGAAATTGAGGCATGTCCATATTCAATAATATCATTTATTTTAAATAAGGCTCCCACTAGAAGATGGTGAGATCACACACCCAAAGGGGTGAATCTATCATGGGGTATATTAAATAAATCACCTTAGAGGTTTTATAGATTGAGGTTGAAAACCTCCAACCATGTCAATATGCTAAAAAGGGAAACACATAGGTTCCAATGGTTTAATTAAGGCATTTAATTAATTTAGGATCAATGCTCAGAAGGTATGGAATTAGGCACAACAGAGATAATTAAATATATAACAAAACTTGAGGGAAAGGGTATAGACCAACTTCTATATGAATATAGTAGAACACCCATCAAATATCATCCCTTGGTTCGGCCTAACTCAGAATAAAATAGGAGAATAGATGAATACCCTGAAAATTGGGAATATTATACTACACCAGAATATCACTGAATATGGTGAGATAAATAAAGGAAGAAAATAGATTAAATCTCTTACCGATGGTGATCCAACGTGATAGAGGACATTAAAAATGGAGTCTAGACAGATAATTTTCTTTTATTATTAAGTTATTCATCGTGGATAGATTCAACAGGAGGAGAGGGGGTTGGATTCTGGAGAAAAATAGAAAGAAATAGTGGTTATCAAATTTAAAACAAAGGACAGAAAAACATAAAATCACCCAAAAATTAAAGCATGCATGGTTTGGCCACACGGTTGGCCAAACCATGTTCCAACCATGCACTTGCCACTTTCCATGGAAAGTAGACACTCATGGTTGGGGAGCATGGTTTTTCTAACCATACTCAACCCATGTGATCCCCTATATAGATCCCTATAACATTGTGTATAGATTTCCAAAATAGTGTGTCCTCCAGTGCATGGCTTAGTCAAACTATCTACCTGCCCCTTTCTTCCATAATTCAAAGCTCCAATCTCTAAACAATCCATAAACACTCATGATTCCAACTATAAGTGATTAGGCATGTTTATAAGGATAAAACATAGGATTTAAATCTAAATTTAATGTATACAAACCTCATAAAAAACCTGGGATCTTACAGTATTCCCCCATTAAAGAAACACATCACCAAGTTCCTTTCCAACTTTGGTAAAACATCTTTTGAGAATAAATTAATTCACTGAGCATGTACCTTGGCCTCTCTGTCCAAAGTCTCATCCTATATGCCTTCATGCTTCCATAGTACTCATAACAAAGAAATTAATATTCCTTGGATAACCTTTATGCTCTTTTTCACAAAATGAATAGGGTGCTCCTTAAAAGAAGAATAAAAATCTAATTCAACCTCATCAGGTTGGAACACATGAGACGGATCTAAATAGTAATGATTTAAATGAGAAACATAAAGAAAAAAAAATGGGCATAGATTGATATCTCTCCGGATGTGATATCTGGTTAGAAGTGGGTCTGAGCATCTCCAAAACCTCAAAAGGTCCAACAAATTGAGGTGACAGCTTACCTTGCTGCCCAAATTGTCGATGGCCTCGTCTAGTCAATACACACAATAATACCCAATCCCTGACCTTGAACTCTATAGGTCATTTGAAATGGTCAGCATAAAATTTATGTTAAGAATTATCTGTATAAATTCCCTTCCAAATAAGCTGAAATTTATCAGAAGTCTCTTAAACGAGATGAGGTCCAAGTTGCACTACCTCACCTACCTTTAACCAGTATAGAGATGAATGGAATGACCTACGATATAAAGCCTCATTAGGAGTCATCCATTTTATCACCTAAAAACTATAATTATAAGTGAACTAGATTAAGGGTATATGTTTCTCCCATGAACCTTTAAAATCAAGGATTCATACTCAGAGCATGTCCTCTAATACTTTTATCATCTGTTCTAAAGAACCATTAGTCTAAGGGTGAAGTTCTATGCTCAAATGCACCTTTGTACCAAAAGATTTATGTAACCCATTCCTGAAACTTGATGTTAAATGAGTATCCCTATCATAAACTATAGTACGATGGACCTCATGTAGGTGTATAATATCACTAACATAAATTATCCCAAGATCATCCACTGAGAAGGTCTCTCTAATATGTAATAAGTGAGTGACCTTTATGAGTTTGTCGGTGATCACCCATACTTTAGCACTGCTCTGAGGGGATATTGGTATTCCATACATGAAATCCATAATGAAATCATCCCATTTCTACTCAATAATGGGGAATTTCTATAAAATCCCTTCTATTAATTGGTGCTCTGACTTCAACTACTAATAGGTGGAATATTGAGTAATAAAACAACCTTATCCCTTTTCATACTAGGTCACCAATACTGGTAACATAGGTCATAATACGTATTTGTAAGCTTATGATGTACTACCTAAATAGAAGCATGATACTCTCACATCAATTCCTCCTGGATTTATGTAGGAACATACAGGTTTCCACGGATGCATAATACCTGTCTTTATCAACGATCCTCAGCTAAAATAATCTCCCTTGGGAATATGACCTTGGTATTCGATAACTACCTCATCTTCACTCCCTATAGAAGTGAATAGGTCACTACTAAAGTTGTAATGATAGGATATTTAAGATACTCCTAGACCTCTAAGTGCAACTCAAAAAATAGGTTTATCAACTATCACTCACTACTAGCCTCCTAAACTAACTGCTTTTGAGCCCTTCAGTTCAGAGTATCTGCTACAACATTTCCTTTTTTATGCATATAGGGAAGTTCAAAATCGGAGGAATATAGTTATTCAATATACCTTCCTACCTGAGGTTCAATGCATGCTTTGTGAAAATATACCTGAGGAATTTGTGGTCTTTATGCACCAAAAAACACTCTCTCGGGAGTTAATTCCTCCAACAATGCAGAGCATGAACTATGTCTGTCAACTCAAGATCGTATGTCAAGAAATTCAACTCATGAGGCCTCAATTTCTAGGAATGATATGTAAAAACACGATCACCATGCATAAATAAATATCCTAGATAGATTCCCAATGTACTACAATATACTGTATAGATTTTTTCCAACTCTAATAGTATCAAGATCGATGCATAAGTTAGTCTCCCTTTCAGCTTCTGAAAGGTTGTCTCATAGGATTCTAACCATATAAATTTCACACCCTTCTTAGTAAAAAATGTGAGAGATAATACTAGGATTGAGAAGTAATGTATAATGTGTCTGTAATATCCATCCAAACCCAAGAAACAACATATGTCAAAAACATTATTGGAAAATCAAAGGTAATTATAGCTCTCACCTTCTCTGTGTCAACTAATACTCTTTCCTATGAGATAATGTGACCCAGGAATTTTACTTTATCAATATAGAAGTATAATTCTGTGATATTAGAATACATATAATTATCTCTCAATGTATTCAAAATGATCTCAAGTTTCTTGTCATGGTCATGTCAATTATGAGAATACATCAATATTTCATTCATAAAGACTACCACAAATAAATCCAAAACTAGGTGGAAACTCGATTCATCAAATCTATAAAAATATTTGGTTCATTCGTGAGGCTTAATAGTATAACCAGATAGTCATAAATACCATACTTGTTTTAGAACATTTTATGAGGTATGTCTAAAGGTCTAAAAAATACTTGGTTATAGACTAACCTCAAATAAATATTTGAGAAAACCTGAGCTCCTTATATCTGATCAATGTGGTCATCTATATGAGGTTAAGGATTATGGTTATTCACACTAAGATTATTTAACTTTCGATAATATATATAAATCATGAGGGTTTCATCCACCTTCTTAGTGAAAAATACCAATTATCCCTAGGGAGAAGTATTGCTCTATATAAAACCATTAGCTTTTAAGTCCTCCAGATATCTCTTGAGCTCATGCAACTCAATAGTGGTCATCCTATAAGGAGGAATGATTAATGTTGTCCCTCATAGAACTAGGTCAATAGAAATCTATTACTCCCACTTGGAGGTAAACCATAAAAATTATTCAATGAATATATCCTTTAAATGATCCACTATATGAAAAAAATCAGCCTGATTGACTCCTTGATCATTCACATTAAGGATACCAATTTGTTTTTTCACTCCACCCATCCCACGATGTTATGGTATGGAACTACCAACCTATAAATACTACTCACACTTGTGAATATAAGTACCACCCTTTGGTGATATGAAGGGATCCCTCTGATGATATAAATCCATGTAGGAACAATAAGGAACTAACCAGCCCATCCTAAGAATAATGGTGAAACTAAACATCTTAAGGATGAAGAGTTTCCATAGAAAATGATATTTTCCTCTCTCAAGGGAGAATACTTACACTAGAATGAACTCTCTAATAAGATACCCAAATGAGTGCTAAGGGTCTGCATCCCATATAATTAATGAATTTTGATGAGTCTTTCCATAATAGCTATAGAGATAAAAGAATTTGAAGCCCTTGTTTCAGAAAAACAGATACCAAGGTAGATGCTACAAAAATCATACTTAAAACTATAGAAGGTCTATGAATCTTCTCCCTTGAAAAATGTTTCACTGTATAAACCTATTCAATTACATGACCTTGAGAAAAAACATGACTACCTTTAGAAGGCTTGTTCTACTGATGTTTTGTAACTAGTGTCTAGCTTCTCTATCCATGACCACCTTCTTGACCTAACCAGGCAGTATCACTCCAACTTCCTACCTGATGCAGAGCTTCTAGTCTCACTCCAGGACCTAGATTTTGTTCTAACCCTATCTCACTAGACACTAAAGGAAAGATTCTAAAAAACCGTTGTAAATGACCCATCCTACCATAGGATCATCACTCAACTGGGTGCCTCTCACACTAAGGATTCATGTGACCCTACACCTCGAACTAATGATAGACTAAACAATTGTCAGTACGTGCACTCTAACTAGTAATTAACTTGTGAGAGGTCTCAAAGTGATGTTTTATACCACCAAATACTACTCTACTAGGTCAAGAAGTTGTTTCACTTGGATTCAAACCTCTAGCTTCCATCAGGTTATGTTTGGTAGTAAGAGCTTGGTTTACTATATCATACATGGTAGTCAATCGAAAAAAATTCACCAGATATCGAATAGGATGCATGATACCATCCTCAAAACTTCTTTCTATTAATAAATCCTCAATGGTATAGATAGGTGCAAAGTGTTGAAGCTCTATAAAATGAACTGAGTAATCCATAACAGGCATAGAATCATGTTTCTGGTTCATGAAATCTCTGTAATGATTAGCCCTCAAGGTATCATGTAAAATTTGTCATAGAATCTAGATTTAAAATCCATCCAAATCATATCTCAATGCTAATATTATTGGTTCTAAATATCCCACCAACATTTTTTAGATCCTCAAAAAATATACGTTGTAAACTTGAATCTTCTATCAAGAGGTATCTCCAGGTTCTCAAAGATGGATAAGAAAATCTCAAGCTATAAATTTTTAGTCTAGAGGCAAACTTACCCTGAAAAAGTAGGTGGATGTTTCTATTGAAACTCTCAAATCAACTCTTCCAAAGAATAGTTAGGTCACGAAGCTCCTAGTATAGTCTGTATAAGTCACAAAAATTCCCCTCAAAACTGACCATTATCACCTACATCTTGAACAGTAGGAGGTATCATAGGTGTCACTAATGGAGTAAACACTAGTGGCTCAGATCCCACCACTGCTAGAGCATAGTAATCACCACCCTCCTGTCGTGCGACTCAAAGACGTCATGGTGTCATAACTCTACAAATATGAATCACTCACCTCATATAGTATTTGATAATGATAAGGTTATAGACATAAGAATAGAACATTCACAAGATTTCCTATACAATATTCATACCCCTATGCCTTCTCCTAAAGCCAGGTCTAGGTGATATGAATGATTATAAAGAACAACAGAGACACTACCTACTACCCACTACAATATTCGGGTCTGTGTCAACTTATTTCTTTCACTATAAGGGTCTCGGTATATGGAATTTCAATAAAACAATATGGAGGAAAAAACCATTTAATTTACAGTTGGTAACCCCATTTAATATTCATCATTTTAAGATTTTATATTTATCAATTCTTTTATTCATATTATAGACTAGTTAAATGATTGTACTTTCCAATTTATATAATAACTTTCTTTAAAAATTACAATTGTTAGTTTTTTTATCTGTATCTAGACCTTTACATTTGATAGAATAATGTAATAGGTAGCATAAGATTATTTTACTAGATAAATCATCATTCCCAATTTATATAGGTATATACACTCTTTAGATTACAAATGAAATTCATGTATTAAAAATCAATTAATTTTTCAGTATATGTAACCTCAGCTACATAACTCAAACATGTGATAATTAGATAGTTAAGGTTATATCAACAACTATATGATAAAACACCATTTAGGTTGGTTCATATACTTTTACAACTGATTATTTAATCCCCTTTTCTTGTATAAATATTATTTGCATGACGTCTATATCACTCAAGGCACATGCAACAAGTATCATGCAGTTAAGCAATGCTACCTATATGGAATGGAATAATAGATGACAAATTAATTATATAAAGTGCCAAAAATGATACATGATCAATGCTTCCATACCATACCGGGCCAAGGAAAAAATATAATCCAACGTCATAATAATAACAACAACATATATCATATGTGTCAACAAAAAGTGAAATTATAATGAATGTAATAGGCATAATATATAATATAAAGTCCCATATTATGTAATTTGGATTTTTTTCCCATATGTGGGTTAGATACTCGCAGAAATAGGCTCATTACCAAATTCTGATACTTCCCAGTCTCCATTCTACCATCCCAAAATAGTAGGGCAATGAAAAGAAACCTCTTATACTAATCTGTAATGTTCTAGATCTGATTCACTCATAAGTAATTGATCCTGGTTGGACATAAGGCCTAAAACGTGTATACTCATATTCCACAGGCTGCTGACTAGTAGCGAGTATACAAGGTGGTTTGGTGGGGATATTATACCCTCACAATCATAGAATCACATCGGTATAATAAATGAACAATATCAGAAGCATAATAAATTAAAAATAGAACATCAAAAGTAAAACATTCGTATGATAATAATAATAAGTCATCAATATAAATATAAAGTACTATATATAAAATTATGTAATGTCATGTATCTAAACAAAAATGAAAAAGAAACATGGAAGTAGGTACACATACATAGAGGTATATCAAAAGAACCAAAAAGACAAAAATATTATCTCTAGATATCATCAAAATTCATAGCTCGGTCTAGTACTCCCCCGCTACCATGCTACAGCCAATCAAGCATCGACAAATGGGCACTTTCCCCTATCCCTACCTACATCCATGAAGTCTATTTGGGTAAAAATTAGTAACCCAAACAGGGTGTGAGATATTCTCAATAGGTCATCACTAACAGTGTCTATAACAAATCTATCCTATTCATATAAACTATAATAGTGTCTTGGTATAAAATGGAAATATGTAAAGTGAAATGACATATATAAGAAGTTCATGAGCACAAGTTGTAATCAGAACAGTCTATAAATGGTGAACATTAGTATATATAAAGTGTCAACAGTAGATATCTACTAGATTGGCATATTACATGTTTGATAAAAGTATCTAACCTACATGGGCTAGGTCTCGAGGCATATAAGTAGGGTGACCTCATTAATACTAAGGATCACATCAAATAGTAAGCTCAGAATAGTATCATACCTACATGATTCATGTCTTAAGATGATAACCTAGGCAATCTATATCCAGAGATATGAATGTATACAGAAATTGAAATTTTCATACCTCAATCTTCCTCATCAGTTCCATATAGTAAGTAAACATACCTAGGGGTCCTATGTGTCATACCTTGATCTCTTAGTCAGTTCTATAAAATAATGAAACTGGTTTTATACCTTCATAAGAATCCGGTTTCATAATGATATCTTCAACATCATGAAAGTAATATAATAATGACAAGGGTTATGTTAGCGTCCATACCTAATTATAATTATCAATATAAAAAGTCACAAGACAAAATAATATCGATCTCATTCCACATTTTAATTTAAATCCAACCATTTAGTCATTTTGATAACATTTAATAACAAGGAAAATGGGGCATGTCCATATCCAATTATCTCATTTATTTTAAATAAGGCTCCCACTAGAATACGATGATATCACACACCCAAAGGGGGGGTTCTGTCATGGGTTAGATTAAATAACTAACCTTATAGGTAGCTTAGGTTGAGGTATACAATCTCAATCCATGTTAAGATACTCAAAGGGAAACACATTAAGTTTACAATGATTTAATTAAGACATTTATTTAATTTAGGATCAATTATTGGAAGGTCTAGTGTGTGGCATAGCATCGATAATTAAATACACAACAAAACCTTATGGAAAGGTATAGACCACCTATATTATGCATGTGGTAGAACATTCATCCAGTATCGGCCCTTGGTTTAACCTAAATCGGAAGAGAACATAAGAATAGACAAATAACCTTAAAATAGTATGTATTATCTTGTACCAAAATAGTGTTGATGAAGGAAAGATAAACTAAGGATGGAAGGAAATGTATTAAATCTCTTACCAGTGGCGATCAAACATGATAGACGGCATCGTAAACGGAGGTCGGAGAGAGAAGTTGCTTCAATTCCTAGGTTAAGTGTGGAGGAGAGATTCAAAAGGAGGAGAGGGGGTATTATATTGGAGAAAAAGAGAAAAAATATGGGTTATACTCTTTAAAATAAAGTAAGAAAAAAACATAAAATCACCCAAAAATTAAAGGGTGCATGGTTGGACCAAGCGTGTGACAACCGTGCACCCACCACTATCCATGGACAGTGGACCTGCATGGTTGGAGAACATAGTTTTTCTGACCACACTTATCTCATGTTCTCCCCTTTGTGGAGCCTTGAATCACACTACACAATTTTTCCAAACCATGCGACCTCTAGTGCGTAGTTTGGTCAGACCGTGTACATGCCCCTTTCCTCCATAATTAAAAGCTTCAAGCTCCAAAAAAGCCCCAAACACTCTTGATTACACCTCGAAGTGATTCGAAAAAATTATAAAGATAAAACTAAAGATTCAAATAAAAATTTAAAGGTTACATACCTCGTAGAAAAACTCAAGATATTATAGTATGGGTGATGTATTATTTACCCCTATGTGATGACATATATATATCCCATTATCTTTTAATGGTGATATTAGTGGTGATAGATCATCCACTCTCAAGTTGTGTTTAGACTCCAAAAGTATCTTCCCATTCTGTTACTAGTTAAAGTTGGTATGAGTCAGTTGTCTAGGTGACCTTGTGAGTACCCAACAATGTGATTGGTGTATGTATGTAATTTTTATGAATAAATTATGTTGTAGTACATGCATGCACATATATATTTATTTTTATTAAGAACATATATTGTATTTTCCTATTGATTATTTTTCCCACACACTAAATGGAAACTTGCACATATAGAATGATATTGGCATGCATGTCTTGGTGATTGTTCGAGTATAGGTGGGTGAGCTTGAGAAGATTTCTTGGGATGTCTAAATGAGTCTAAAGTGAGGTCAAGGATTGTGTATGGGTCCCTATTTTTTCATAGTTTTATTTCATGTATTGTATATGATTGGATTTTTGGGTGATCATGTATTGAAGTATTTCTATCTGAAATGTATGTGAAAATTTGTTGTAGAATTCCTAAATTGTTGTTACAGTTATCTTTACACTATAATTCCATATTTTTCTCTTTGATATGGATCTTGTTGTGGATGTTTTGTTATTAGTTGATATTTTTTGGGGGAGATAATATATTTTATAGTATCCCCATGTGATTTATTAGATAATTTTAGCTAGTAGAAAGCCTCTAGTGTATAGGGAGACAATTCTGAGGTCACATGGATCCCACCAATTCAGAGCTATTTGGGTAAACTAGTCTAGGTATATTACACTTTCATTTTCCATTAAGATAAGGAGGAATTTAAGTTACATTGTAATTTATTTTAATTTATCTAAATTACATGTATTATTAATTTTCCATGGATTTATTAATTTATGATACAACAAAACAGTGTAAAAAATAAACAATATGCCTCGAAGCCACCAAACCACACCTTTAAAGAAATTATGGGGAACGATTGACTTGAAAACATATAGTATGTATTTTAAATATCTGTTACAACATTGATGTGATATAAAACATGAAAAGAATTATGTTTTCATGCTTTATATAGATTGATTAATATGAATCTTAAGTTGAGTTCATCCCACATCAAGTGTTATATAAGGAAGGTTATGTAAATAAAAAAGGTGAAATAATTGATAAAAAAAAGTTTAAGAATCATTTATAATAATCACATGATAGAAATTTAATTTTATTAATATATTATAACATAAAAATTACTACATGTTTTCTTATAATTCTATATAGTTTATACATAAGATGAGTGGTCTTATTTAGTTAAAGAATATTTACTTTTAGTGTATGTTATGTTTCCATAACAAGGTGAAAAAATTTGACGTGCAAGTTTTAGAGTCTCTAAATGAGAATAATTTAGGAAATCATAAATACATGTGCATGTAGGAAATAAAATTATAGACATCATTAAAAAAATTGAAACTTTAACTAAAAGAATAAATAGTAAAAAATAATTAATAAAAAAAATATATCTGAAGGGATAAAAAGAAAATTTGGCTCAATAACATCCACACCATGAATAGCCATATATCTCCATTTTTTAGGCTAGACATTCTCATAAAATGCTTTTATAACCCACAATAATCATGTTTTTCACAAATATTTATATTAATTATAAAATAATTAAATAATGATACTTTTATTGTACTAAACTATTTCATGTGGAAATTTATCATGATTTATAATATCATCACCCATTCATTACCCTGTTATGATAGGTACAATATATAATATCCAAGATGATGCCTTACACAATAAATAATTGGAAATAGATCACATTAGAGTGGAGATTTAAGTAGCTCACAAGCTAAGTATTAAGCTAATTGTTCCCCATGATGATGTAATCAAATTATGGAACTTTATATAGAAACCTTTATTGAATGACTAATTATGATAATAAAAATTATGATGATATATGAATATTTAAATTCTAATTTATCTTATACGAAAAATATTTTAAAATGAATATAAAATGTCTAAACTAACAAAATAATTTTTTTTATCAGTAGAAATTTGGTAAAAAATTATATATTTGTCAGTAAAAATGATTAATTCTAATAAATATTAAGTTTTTTTATTAATTTTAGGAACCACAGTTTGGTTTTACAATCATATATATTTTTTGATATTAATCATTTAACACCAATAAATATTTTACTAAATTTGTTACTTTATCATATTAACACCAAAAAATAAATCTATTAATATTAGTTATTATTACTAAAAAATATTTTACCATTAAGAAAGTATGTTGTAATAAATTATCAAATAATAATAAAGGTTTTACCAATTATTGAATATGTATTTACTAATTATTTACTCATAACATCATTTGTTTTATAAAAACACATGTCTATACATTGAATTATATTATTCATAATTTAATAATATTTCATAAAATAAACAAGTAAAATATGAAAATATTGATATTATTGATAAATATTTTAAAATCCATATCACTTCTAAATTTATAAATTCAAAAAAAATATGGATGTGTATGAATTATATCTAATTTTTTAGAAATAAATATTTTCATATTATACCACAATCACATATTCAGGTAAGGTATGTGTCGGCTTTTATCAGCACTAAACAGAAAGTACTGATAAAAGGGGGGCCTTTATCAGCGAAAGCTAAAAGTGCTGATAAAAGTTTTTAATAAAAAATATTATTAATTTATATAAAATTATTATATTTATATTCAAAAATAATGTTTTTTTGTATTCATTAAATAAAAAACATGTGTTTATACTTAATATATATTTTTTAATAATTTAATATATATACATATGATGTTTTAAAAAAATTATTTCTAATATTATAATTAAATAAATATATATTTAAACAATAATAAGATAATAATGAATTTCATTAAATAATAAATATATTTATTATATTTATTATATTTATTATATTTATTATATTTATTATATTTATAATTATAAATAAATATATATATGTTTCCAATGAATTTGGTCAAAAAAATATATTGGTGTGTGACTATAATTGACATGCATATATGTTATATATTAATCATGAATGTTCATTTATACATTACAGTCATCTTATTATTCATGTTGTCCATATGTGATGACTCCTTTCTTATTATCCTTACTTTAATAGGTATATGATTCATTCATGTCATACTCATGAATCTATTATGTTCTCAAAAATACTTATAAAATTAAAATAAATATATTTAAATAGTTAATATATTTATTTTTTTATAATTATAAAATTTTAATTATATATAAATACTTTTAAATATATTTATTTGTAATTGTAATTATAACTATATATATATATTTAAATATTTATAAAATTATAATAAATACATCTATCATAATTTTATATATATATACAAATATTTATAAATATATTTATTTATAGTTTTAATTATAAATATACATATATATATAATAAAATTATAATAAATATATTTATTATACTTATAAAGTTATAAATATATATAATTAAATAAATATATTTATAAATAAATACAAATATATAAATAAATACAAATAGTTATAATTATAATTATAAATAAATATAGATATATTTAAATAATTATAAAATGATATTAAATATATTAATTATGTATATTTATATGCCAATATTTATAAATAAATACAAATAGTTGTAATTATAACTCTAAGGAATTAACTGGAGATGGTAGTTAAGGTTTGGGTTTTATGGGAGCTTTTGTCTCTCCCCCGTGGTGATTAGTCTTCTATGATTTCGAGCATGGAGACCCAGTCATTGTGTTCTATTCTCACCTTCAGAAGGTTCGACTCCCATAGGAGCCTCGCAGTAGGATCGACCAGTTTGGATGCAGGACGTGGTGATGCTGCTTTCAAATTGGCTTCAGATCGTGATCCGACTCAGGGTTGTGCAATAGAATCAACGCGCGTTATCTCTGATCAGATCTAGAGTCTTTGAATATGAAATCATCTGGATGTTCGTATGCTCGCGATGTGTCTTTGGGGACAAGTAATTGCACTAATGAGCGATTAGTTGACAAAGATGCTACTATGAATGTTGCATCATACCTTGTCTTAGATCTGTGGTGATTTGATGTGCACTGTTATGGTGTACCATTGGTTCATGATGTTGCCTCCAAGTTTTACGTCCCTATTAATCCATAGTGGAAGGCGGTTGAGACACTGGCAGCGGTTTCAGCCATCTTAGATCAGTGGCATTTTGTTGCGCATTGATATGGTGAAACCTTGGTTCGCAATTCCGACCCCAAGGATTTTAGTTTGTCATTGTTGGAAATGTAGGTAGTGACTTCAATCTTGGATGGTGGTTGTGAGTCTAAATAAGGTGTGTCTTCTACTAGTGCATCTTGCAGTGCTTTCTCTCTTTACAAGGATTCTACTAGGTTGGTTCGTTGGAAAGGCAGTATTGTGCACGTCAGGGTTGATGCTAATGTGGTCTTTGAATGCATGATTCAAGGTAAACACATGATTATTGCAAGATTAATCCTACTTAAGGGGTCCAAAACATGGTAGATTAATGATTTAATTGCACTTATATCGGCAATTTGTGGATTTAGAAACTAGATGTGTGTTTTAGTTGGCATAGGTTTTTATCATATCTTGTTTCCCAATAATGACCTGAAGATGCATGTGTGGAGATATGGTTCAATTTCAATCAAGCCCAGCATTGTGCATTTCCATGAATGGGATTTTAATTTTAATCCATTGGAGATACATATCTCATCCACTCAATTGTGGGAGAAAATGTTTGGCTTAAATTGGCTACAGTGGCATCTGAAGATTATATATGATATTGCTTTCTCTATTGGAGTTCCTATTAAATTAGATAAAGAGACTAAGCCTGCTCACTTTGTAAATTATGTGATATTTCTGGTTGAGGTTGACTTAGGATCTACAATTACTGATAATTTTTTTATCTCCACTGATATTGAGGAGATTGAATTGAGAGTTGAATATGAGAAGGACCCGAAATTCTATCTAAATAGTAAATCAATTGGTCAGGACTTAATTAATTGAAAAAGAGAACTATTCTATTCCCAATGGTCAACTTGTGGAAATATTATTCATAATTAGAATAAAAATTCTCAGTCTATGAAGAAATCTACTCAGAATACTGGTGTACAGCCGATGGATGATGGGATTCCATCAAATAAGAATGTGGGAAACTCTACCTCATCTGATTTGAAATTGAATGGGAAGGATTACTCCTTGAGAAAGAAAACATGGGATGATATTGCTATAGAGGAGGCAATAAATACTGTGCATGACCCTGTTGGGAAAGATTCGGATTCTATCCTTACTTCAAAGAATATTTATGGCACAGAAAAGCAAGAGAATGTCATTGACACAAGTGAGGAGAAGATTGTTTATTCTATTACTAATTCTGATGATTTGGAGCACCTTGAAATGTTATTCAAGATGAAGTGGATAAGTAATTTATCCAATAATAGGCTTTTACATCCTCTACAAGGAAATTAAATCTAAGTTGGTATTGGATTCTCCACCCACTACTAAGAAAAGTGCAGTGAGTATCACTACCTTGGACCCTAGACAATCTCATTCACAGAACACAGGAATGGTGTAGGTCCCCTCTGATGTACTTGCCGGCATGGCCCAATGGACTTATTTTTATTTTATTATGGATAATCCCCATTTTAAGGGTTAAAGGGGAACCCTAACCTGACTCGTAGTCCCAAGGCACAAGTCCCGACATGACCTGAAGGACAATACATGACCCGAAGGCCCAAAAGAATATTATGCCCATTACATGACCCATAGGCCCAACCCACTAGAACTACCCATCCCCAGCTTTTGCATCATTGATCACCTAGCTCCCCACCTTGTATTTCTAATCGGCTAGCATTTCCCAGTACAAAGCTACATGGTGCCTGGCCCTAAAGGTGGTTTCCATACCCTATCATTCTTCAAATCCAGTTAGCTCTGCTTCTGGTGACTACTACTCTTTACTCTGATCCTCTTCTGAGGCTTGCTCTATATGAACTAGGCTACTCCATGGTCTCTATGGCCCGAAGGCCTTTGATGACCTGAAGGCCCTAAGACCTGTAAGCCCAAACCGGTGGCCCAAAGGCCCAAATCATGTGAATAGTTCTGGCTGCTACAATACTGAACAATTTCTTCTACAGTACTTCTACATTACCTACTACAGTAATACTGCAGTACCTTGGAAATTTACCTCCAAATGATTTTAAACCTGGGTCTCTTGGATGCCAAGAAGGAGCCCTTACCACTCAGGTATGAGCTCGTTGTCCATCTAATGTACTTGATTCTCCTACTCTGGATCCCATAATTGGTGGCTCCAATGATTATATGAAGGAAAATATGTAAGCCACTTCTGATTTGGAAGCGCTGGGAGGGTATTGGAAACAAACCAAGACTTCGCAGTGGGCTCGACATCCAAAAAATCATATCCAAGGGAATGGATATGGTAATGGTTCATGAGGGTGTGGCAGAAGTGTATCCACCAGGTCTTCTAAAGTAACAAAAAATTCATGATAAGTATTTTGAGTTCTTTAATCAGAGTAACTCACAGTCAAAGTGGGAATATGGTAATGATGATGAGGGCTTTGATCATGATTATAGTCCTATTCTCGATTTGGAGACTCCTTTCATGGATGTGGGTTTATCCTTATTTGACCACATCCATCTTTCATGTGCTTGTTTCTTTTTCTGTCTTTTTATAATAAGGGCCTTGACCCCAATATTTTTCGGTATAATTCTAAATAAATATAGATATATTTAAATAATTATAAAATTATAAGGAATATATTAATTATATATATTTATAAAATTATAAATATATTTGTTATAATTTTATAATTAATTAAATATATATATATATATATATATAATTATAACAATAAATAAATATACATTTATTATAATTTTTAATTACAAATAAATATATATTTATTTATATTTATAATTATAAATAAATATGTATTTATTTAAATAATTATAAATTTATAAAAAATATATTTATTATTCTAATAATTTTATACATAATTAAATAAATATATTTATAAATATATAAAAATATTGATCAATAAATACTTATATATTTAAATAATTATAAAATTATAATAAATATATAATTATATGTATTAAAAAAATTATAAATATAATAAATATATTTATTGTAATTTTATAATTATTTAAATTTATTTATTTATTTATTTATTTATACTTATAATTATAAATAAATATATTTTTTCATTTAATTAATTATAAAATTATAAGAAATGTATTTATTATATCTATAATCTTATAAATATATATAATTTATTGATTTATTATATATATTTATAATATTATAAATATAATTAGTATATTTCTTATAATTTTATAATTGTTTATTTAAATAATTATAAAATTATTATAAATATACATATTATTTTTATAATCTCATAAATATATATTATAAATATATTAATTATGTATATTTATAAGATTATAGATATAATAATTATATTTCATATAATTTTATAATTATTTAAATGAAAATATATATTTATTTATAATTATAACTATAAATAAATATATATTTACTTATTTAAATAATTATAAAATGATAACAAATATATTTATTATATTTATTGTATTTATAATTTTATTAATATATATAATTATTATAATTATTATAATTTTATAAATATAAATAATTATTTATTTATTTATAGTTATAATTGTAATTATATATATATATTATCATATATATAATTTCATAAGTATATATAATAATATAAATAAATTATTAACATTATATCTTTATCAGCGCTTTTTTAGCACTGATAAAGATAGGCCTTTATTAGTGTTTTTTAGCATTGATAAAGATAAGCCTTTATTAGTGGTAAAAAAGTGCTAATAAAGGCATGTGTTATCAGTTCTTTCTATTTTAGTGCTCATAAAACATACCTTTATTAGCATTCTTTAACTAGTGTTGATAAAAACTTTGCCTGATTTATAAATGGACCCTAACAGTCAACTTTTTCTCTCGCACACCTTATGCTCTCGCAGAAGCTAACCCCTGCACCACCGACCCCTCTTGTGCCCTGACCATACCTCTGCCACCACCGACCCCTCTTTCACCAACAACCCCTCCTCCACCACCATGAATCCCTCCTCCACCGCCATGAACCCCTCCTCCACCATGAACCCACCTCCGTCGTGAACCCACCTCCACTTTGAACCCACCTCCCCCACGAACCCTCCTCCGCCACAAACCCTCCTCTGCCACGAACTCTCCTCTACTACAAACCCACCTCCACTATGAACCCACCTCCATCACACACCGAACCCCACCTCTTGTCATGAACCCCTCCTACGTTGTGAACCCTCCTCCACTGCAATCCATCCCCCACCTCTATCGTGAACCCCACCTCCACTACAAACCCCTTTTCGACCTCTTCTACCACCACCACCACCGCCTGCCCCGAATCCACCACCATCGGACCCTACTATTTCTGCTAGAGGGGAATTCCATTTTTCTACATTATTATTAATTCCTAATATATAGATATATATTTTCTTGGTTTGGTTAGTTCTTACATTACTTTTTATATGCAATAAATTCCATTGAATACCTTCAAATGGATTTTCATTTATTCAACGAACCTATTCGTAGCATAAAACTCATTTAGAACATCTATATATTCTATATTTTCCACAATAGAATTATTGGAATTCTTAATAGGATGGGTTTTAGAAAAAGGTCATTCCCCCTTCCTGAACTGAATAGTCCTTTAAAATTAACATTCTCATCACTTATGAAAAGGAACTACCATATTGAGATCCCCTACAACTATTTTCACCCTACGGAATTATAATACCTTATTTCTTTTGAGTTTCTATAACTATCAATGGATATTTATTTCACTTATCAAGACCCACCCCAAGGGGTCCTGTGTCGTGACTACCCCAAGCTCGCCTCCAATAGGTTAGGGGATGATGACTAGTACAATGTAGGTATATCCTACAAATGGGAGTCATTATCCTAAGTACTTGTAAACACTCACACATCTCCAATCCACAAAATGATAAAGTTTAAAAACACTAAGTAAACACTTCATACATACCACTAAGATCTCACAATAGAGTACGACAGTAAAATAACAGTAAAATAAACAGGGCCAGAATACAAGCCTACTAAAAAGAGTCTGTAACCACAAGTCCAACCTGTAAGAAAAGTGGTACAGAGATTGTGTTCTGAATCCATAGGAACACAACTTGTTTTGTATGATCTCGCTAAGGACCATCTGGTCCTGGTCCTTCTAGGACTTCGTCAAAAGGTTGATCGTCTGCACAAGACATGACACATGCGGGAAGAGCCTGTTCAGGGGTGAGTATAACAATACCTGGAAGGATAGCCCAAAACCAAAAAGTAAAACCACAAAGTAATACCACAAAGAAATTCCACAAAGCAATAAAACAAAGGAATACCGCATAGGATTACCACAAGGTATTACCACAAAGGAATACCATATAATATTATCACAAAGGAATACCACATAGGATTACCACAAAGGAATACCATAAAGGAATACCACACGGGATTACCACAAATCAATACCACATGGGATTACCACAAAGGATTACCACAAAGGAATACCACACAAGATTACAATAAAGTAATACTACATAGGATTACCACGAAGGTTTGCCACAAAGGAATACCACATAAGATTACCACAAAGTAATACCACATAGTATTACCACAAAGGATTACCATAAATGAATACCACATAGGATTACCACAATGTAATACCACATAGGATTACCACAAAGGATTACAAAAAAGGAATACCACACAGTATTACTATAAAGGAATACCACATAGAAATACCATACAAGATTAACACAAAGGAATAACACATAGGATTACCAAAAAGGAATACCACATAGTATTACCGTAAAGGAATATCACATAGGATTACCAAAAAGGAATGAACAGTCAAATCTACACAGGTATATATCTAAAGCACATATAACAAGGATATCCAAATATACTCAATTCAAGACACATGGTCTAGGGGTAAGTCATAGCCAATTACTAGCCACAGGGTTCTTCTTGAAGCATGCTTGTTCTTGGAGAACTCACTCCTCGAGCCATGATATCATCAGACAAACTCACAAAGAGGTCCAGCTCATTTGGGCCACGCCCAATTGAGAACATATTGGTCAAGGAATACTATGATACATAGAGTGGAGTTCACACCCAGAACTAAAAGAAGGACACCATGGATCACACTTAGAACTAGCTAGGTAATACCACATACCCAATTTGGATCAACTCACTACATTGGGGATCATGCCTAGAACTAACCAGGGGATGCCACAAATCGTCCCAAGACTCAATGGGGGATACCACAAACCCAACGATGTGTATATCTAGATGGAGGACCAACGCCATCCTCTCAAAGGTTACACCAATTCCACAACTCCACTAGAGGTGATAGAGGATCACACTCCAATCTCGGGGAGGGATACCATACTCTATTTGAGACTTGACCTCTAGAGGGTATTACAGTCCAGTGATTTTGACATAATACTATACTAAACCCTTCAGAAAAGGACCAAGGGAAGCACTATACACATATACTGGGCCAAACTAAAAACTCACCACTTGTACTAAAATGATTGTATCATATCTAGGGTCCCAACTCTGTAGAGAGATCATCAAATGGACGTACCATTTGAAAGTTATAGCATTTGAAAATTTCAAATGGGGGGTCACTGTGACTGTGGATTGACCGCACAGTCAGTCCACTGACCACCACGGTCAACTTCCAGGACTGGCTGCCCTGCAGTCACCATAGTTGACCACCCTAGTCTATCGAACCCCAGCTGTTGGTACTGCGTGGTAGCCAGAGTTGTTGTGGCTCACGGTCAACAGTCACGGTCAACCATAGCCTAAATCTGGCTCAGTCGCCCTGAGTCCAACCCGAGCCCAACCCAATTGATTGAGCCTATCCCACTTGCTCGTGGGATACCTAAGTTTCCTCACACAGCCTTCACCGTGGTCCACTCCCACTGGCTTCCATGCGGCCTCCTTCCACACTCCACGTCACCACCTCTGATTTTCGCTACCCATGATCACTATCACCCCAGGCTACCGATGGCGTTGCCTCACCTTGTCAGACCATCACGCCCGACCTCTGTCGGTGGTCCCTTACACAAACCACTGAGCCACCTCTGATGCTCAAAATTTAAAATGGTTGTAGATCGAAACTCCTTGGGATTCGATCTATAGAGACTCAACTTCTATTTTCAGTTTGCCTCCAATATGGGGGTCTGATCTTATTCAGATCCACCTGTAAAGTTGAGCTATCACCACTCATACCCAACAACAAAGAACATGAAGAACAGGGGGAAATAAAATCACAAATAACACCCTGAAGAATGAATGTAGGCCTTTTTTTTCCAAGTCATTCTATTTATATTGGAATGAATAACGATGAACCAAATCAATAAAACTCCCAAAATAATCCCCACAATTATAAACCATCCCGTAACGATCGAACTGTGGATCAATATATTCATGGATTGACCCACGTTTGTCGTGAAAATGAATAATTGGGAAACCAAAATGAAACAACCACCCTACCTCGAATTGGATCATTCCTTGACAAAGAACGGTCATCGCATTGCCATCGATCATTAATTCGTCGAATCTTAGGGGCATTATTTGATTGATCTGTCATCGTTCGTCAATGGTTTCTCCAGAAGTTCTTTCTATACGTATCTAGAGAAATATTATGGGTATTATAGTAACCATAAATTTATGAAAAAGTATTATTAAAAATGGAGTTTGTTGCATCAAAAAACTAAATTTTTTATAAAATTATTTTATTTACAGTTATGCCCTCCATGACTTTTTCTACAGACAAACCGTGCTGAAAAAAGTTATATCACATCTAGAGAAAAAACCACATTATGAACTCAATGGTGGTCTTAGATTTCCAATCTAAGTCACTATTCATGAGTTATTAGGATTTAAAAATAAAATAATTTTATTTAATTATTTTATTTATGGTTGCGTCCTTTGTGACTTTTTCTATAGATGGCTAGTGTTGACCAAAGTTAGGTCACACCTAGGGTAAAGCCACCATTCTAAGATCAACAGTGCCCTCGGGTTTTTTATCAGGGCTCCCATTTAAGACTTATTCCACTTTTTTTAAGAAGGCCTTATCAGAACCCATCCCAGAGGGGCCTGTTCAATGACTACCCTAATCCCGCCTCCAATAGGCCAGGGGTTGGTGACTAACACTGAGTAGGAATATCCCACAAATATGAGGAATTTTTCTAAGTACCCATACACACGCACACATCTCCAATACCAAATGATGAAATGTAAAAACACTAAGTAAATAATTCATGAATACACTAAGATACCCACCAAAGAGTACAAAAATATAAAAACTAGAAAGTAAATAGGGCTAGAATACTTTCCCACCAAAAAGAATAGTCTGTAAAAGTGAGAGCATAAGTTCTTGAAACTCGTCCGTAGAAAACCCTACCTGAAGGGAAAGGTACTGGACAACTATATAAATCCATAAGATCCCACATCGACGGTCTACTCTCTATAAGCACCACTTAGTCCTGGTCCACCTAGGACTCCATCAAAGTATCGATCATCTGCACAAGACACGACACATGTTGGCAAAGCCTGTGTAGGGGTGAGTAAAATAATACTCTATAGGACACCCTGAAACCAAAAAATAATAACACAAAGAAATACATAAAGTATACCAAAAATAAATACATGAAGTATACAACAAAAAATATACATAGTAATTTCACCCAAGTATAGTTCTATAGTACATAAAACGATATTATCTAACATAATCCACAAAACACCCATTATCGATAAGACAAGTAGTCTCGATAAGACACGTAGTCCCGGTAAGACACTCAATCTCAATGAGACACTCTGTCTCGATGTGACACTTAGTCCCAATGAGACAATCAGTACTAATGATATAATCATTCCCGATGAGACACTCAGTCTCCATGAGTCACAGTGTCTCAGAAAGTCACGTAGTCTCAAGGTCACAGCTAACCACAGGATTCCGCTCATAGCGCACTCATTCTGGGAGAACACACTCCTCAAGCCTTTAGTTGATATGGAAACATTCACTAAAACTCACTTAGAGTATCTCAAAAGGACTATCTAATATGAAGGGTCCCAAAACCATAAACTGATCGTCAAACAGACACACAGTTTGGTAGTTATGGTAGTTTTCGTGAAAAGGTTTGACCTAGGGCCGATCTTGGTCCAACCCGACCCGCTAGCTGACACAACCCGATCTGGTTGACCCAACCCAACCTATTCTGGTTGACCAAACCCAACCTAATCTATTGGCTTCATCTTGACCTGACCTGCTGGGCTACTTGGACCGGCCCGTTGGGCTACAGCCCGACTTACCTGGTCCGACCTGCCGTATGCGGTCCAGTTTCGTTCGCCGTATGGGGACTGCCCTGACCACATACCCCACCTGGGATCGTGATGTCATTGAATCCCATGTAGTCATCCCATCACTTCCATGTGTTCCATGCATGCCCTACCTACTCGTGGCCTCGTCACTGCCACCATCCGCCCTACCGGCAGCCCACCTTCTGGCTCATTCTCTTACGGGGCCCCACCGAGCCATGTTCTACCTCCACTGTCGACCGCCTCGTCAGCTGCCCCGTTGTCTGCCTCGTGTTCCTCCTATGATGGACCTGTTGTGCCACTATTTTCCAGGACCGACCGGAGCCGCTGCTCTGGGTGCCATTGTGCACTACCGTCCTAGCCGAATCACATTGTGTCATCCCTATCGCACATTTGTTGCGTCATCACGAGTTCAGATCTTCAATCTTGGATCATTGTACTATGGATCGAAGGAGCAATGATCCTTCATTCATATCCCATGAATAACGCAAGAAATTGGGGGGGGGGAGAAATAAATGCACAAGAACAACCAAATAACAGATCTTTTCCTTATTCATATTGACCTCGATCCATTTATGTTAGAATGAATAACTAAGAGGAAAAAATTCAAATCTCCAAACAAAATCAACCCCGATAATCAAACTTCAAATAAAATCCCAATCCTGCAATATGCACAACCTATGAATCAATCTGTTCATTGGTTAATTCACATTCTTCATATGAAACAAATAACGGAGAAGGAATCAAATTAAAAATCATTCCCTGCCTTGAGTTTGGATTGATCATTAACGAAAATGATTGTTTCTTAATTGTCGACAAGATCCTCCAACTGTGCTTCCGTAATGATCCATGATCTACTTGATCCATCATCACTATCAAGATAACTTCTTTATCCTTTTATTTGTGGAATTCTAGGATTATGGTGATGACCATGGATTACTAAAAACTATAATAAAAAATAAAACAAGTTGTTTAGTTGAAATAAAATATTTTTAATAAATATTTTATTACCGATATGTCCAAAAAATAACTTTCACGGTTGAGCTACATCGGTCGATGTTAGGCCCTATTGAAGATAAACTCGCTACTCTAAATACAACGATGTCCTCAGATTTTTGATCTAGGTGCCCTTTTAGATGATTTTCCGCCTTTTCTAGGAAACTAATAGTGCATGCTATTTAAAGTTTAAAATTATTCAAAAAATAGTTCTGGGCACACCGGGCCTCAGAATATTATTTCATCTTAGCACCTAGTCTCAAAATAAATCCATATAATATTTAAAAATAATACATGGAAATTCTGTGATGTTGCATTCTCCCCGCCTTAGGTCTTTATGTCCCTGAAATCCAAAACAAAATCCTATAAAAACAAATGATGATACTAAGAACAAATCTAAGCCTCCCACTCTCATGTGCTCTCCTGGAGATTCTTATGTTACCACTGAACATGCACTGGAGGAATCGACCACCCATGAAGGATCATATCCTATCAATCCTTTATCTTCACCGAGTACTCCGTAAAAGTCTCCCTGCATCATTGGCTAGATCTCCCCAGTTAATAATGTGTGATGGATCATGCACGTATCCCATAAGCTGTGACAATGGAAGACGTTGTTCACCTACTCTAACTATGGAGGTAGATCTAAGTAGTACACCACCTCGTCAACTCTGCATAGTATCTAGAAAATCCTAATGAACCTCAGATATAGCTTATCGCCCCAACCAAATTTGTGTATCCCATGTCAAGGAGATACCTAAAGGAACACATGGTCTCCCTCCAAAAACTCCAAATGCCTCCATCGCTGGTCAGCATAATACTTCTGATGGATCTATGCAATCTTTATTTGCTCCTGGATAACCTGCACCTTCTTTGTGGTTGCATGCACCGACTTTGGGGCCATGAGTGTTGACTCTCCTAGGTCTATCTAGAAAAGTGGTGACCTATAGGTTCACCCATACAAAGCCTTGAATGTTTTCATACCAATGGTGGAATGGTAACTATTGTTATACGAAAACTCCACCAAGGGTAGGTGATCCTCCCAAATACAAAAAAAATCTAGGATGAAAGCATGTAGCATGTCCTCTAGAACCTGTATGGTCTTCTCATTTTGGACATCTGTATATGGGTGAAAAGTTATTCTCAAGTGTATCTGAGTCTCAAACACCTCCTAAAATCCCTTCCATAATCAGGATGTAAAGCAAGCATCACAATATGAGACTATTGTCAATGAGACTCCACATAGTTGAACTATCTCCTACACGTAGAGGCGTCCCAAGCTCTCTACTAAACTCTACTCCTGAATATCTTTTAAGTGGTCCGAATTGGTGAGTCGGTCAACAATCACCTATATGGTATCATTCCCCATGGACATTTGTGGTAACCCTGTCATAAAGTCCATTTATATTCCATCACACTTCCATTCTAGAACCTCAAGTGGTTGAGTCAAACCTACTGGAACCTGGTTCTCAACCTTTACTTTCTGACAATTAAGGCATCTAAAAATGAACTTTTCCACTTACTTCATCATCCTCGGCCACCAGAACTGACATCGGAGGTCCAGGTATATCTTCTCCACACCTGGATGTACTACCAAAGTGGATGTGTATAACTCCCTTAATACCTCCTCCCATAATACCACAGGTACCACTATGCGTCCTCTGAAAAGAGTGACATGATCCTTACCTTCTAATATCCATCAGGAGCATACCCTATGGATATCTGAGCACATAAATTCTCACAGTCAGTATCTCCAAGATGTGCCTCCCTAACTCACTATAATAGTGGAGGGGGGGAAACCATCAACTGGAGGTAAGATTTTCAATCTCCATCAACAAAGTATATCTATAATGAGGATAAATCTCTAATTCCTCGTTCATTAATTGTGAACTCAATCTTCTGCTGAGAGTATCTTCCACCAGGTTCCCCTTTCCAAGAGTATAGACAATCTCAAAGTCATAGTCCAGTTGGAACTCTAGCCATCACCTCTATCTTAAGTTCATATCCTTTTGAGAGAAGATATACCTAAGACTCTTGTGGCTATAGTAGATGATAAATCACTCTCCCATCAGGTAGTATCACCACATATTCAATGTGAATATTACCACTGCTAACACAAGATCATGGGTCATGTAGTTCTTCTTATGTGGTCTCAACTATCATGAACCATAGGCAATCACCACTTTCCCCTACATCAGGACACAACCAAGTTCGGTTCCTAATGCATCATAGAATACTACATACTCGACACCCTCCTATGGAAATCTCAAGATGATAGGTCTCGTTAAACTATTTATTAACTGCTAAAAACTCTTATAGAACTTCTCTGTCCACGTGAAAGGCTTCCTAATTCATGTTAAAGTTGTCAAGGGTGTTGCTAATCTACAAAATTTGGGTACAAAACTCTGATAGTACCTAGCCAAACAAAAAAAACTCCACACCTCGGTAACACTCTTGGGTGGATCCCAAGAAATCACTACCTCAATCTTCATTGGATCAACCACAACTCCAACCTCTAAAATTATGTGTCCTAGAAAAAGGACCTCTCGTATCCAAAACTGACACTTTGAGATCTTCCTGTAAAGCTGGTGCTCTCTAAGTGTGTCTAGGACTATCCTCAAGTGTATCATATACTCCTCCTTAGACGTCGAGTACACTATAATATCATCAATAAATATCACCAAGAACTAGTCTAAGTAAGGTTGGAAGATCATGTTCATGAGTCCCATGAACACTGATGTGGAATTTTTCATTCCAAATGGCATCACCAAGTACTCTTAATGGTCATACTGACACCTTAAAATCATCATTGATATATCCTCATCTCGTACTTGAAGCTGGTGATATCCAGATATGAGGTCAATCTTCGAAAAACATTGTGCCCCTTTCAACTAACTAAATAGGTCATCGATCTTTGGTAGTGGATACTTATTCTTCACAGTCACCTGGTTTGGGCACTGAAAGTCCACACATAACCTCATGTTCCCATCTACCTTCTTGAAAATAAAAACTTGGTTTTCCCATTGTGAAACACTGGGTCTCACAAAGCCCTTCCTCTTAAAGTCCTCCAATTGTACCCTCATCTCACGAATCTCTTTGGGAGCCATCTGATGTTTAGTTATAGATATCAGTATCATCCCAGGGTATATATCAATGTATAAGTATACCTCCCTATTAGGAGGTAATCCTGAAACATCCTTAGGAAATATTTCCATATATTTCTCCACCACTACAGGAAACTGGGGAATCATATCATCCATTGCACCGAGGGACAATCTATCCAACTGATGTGTGATCGGATGCAACCTTCAATGTTTGAGACCATCCTACACTACTTGGGTTTCCTTTTCACATAAAAAGGAAAACTTAGTCCCATCACTATGGACGCACTTCACTCTAAGAATAAAACTATCAATATGAGCATAAACTATGGATAACCAGTCCATGCTAAGAATAACTATGTAAGGCCTCGAGGCCACTACCAAGAGATCTCAACCAAAACTATCACCTCTAAGAGTAAGTTCACTCTATTGGAACCAGTGTATGATCATAAAATCCCCTCGTGTGTGAGTCTCTAAACGTAAGGGTTGAGTCAATGGTTCCACTTGAATCATTGAGTCTCAAACAAGTGTCATAGAAAGAAAATAATGGTCAGAACCTGTGTCTATCAAAACTACAGATAAGGTGTAAAAGACACAAGATCATACCTTTAATCATCCCTGGAGTCTTAGGTACATAATCCTCCATCACTTGAATCTGTCCTTGTCCCTTTCCACCAGCTCTCTGATCCTGTCCTGGACCACCTGGGGGTGGGGGTGGTAATATGTCGAACCTCCGCCCACCTCCTACCGCTC
Organism: Viscum album; assembly: GCA_963277665.1. Classification (NCBI taxonomy): domain Eukaryota; kingdom Viridiplantae; phylum Streptophyta; class Magnoliopsida; order Santalales; family Viscaceae; genus Viscum; species Viscum album. The sequence goes on from OY728135.1 coordinate 1,205,179,809, forward strand.
TTCTTGCTTTTCTTCCACATTAGTTGCCCTAAGAACCACCCTTAACTTACCTCTTGCTCTGTCTTGGTGGTCCCTCGACCATATAATGATCATTCATATGATGGTTCGGGAAATCTTGAGCCAGATGTCTCTGAACTCTGCACGAGTAACACAACCTATACTTCTGCTGACTCACTTTGCCTTCAGAGACCTGTACCACAGATCATGTGTCCTAGGGTCATCCCCTAGAGTGATTCACCCACTTGGGTCCCTATGACTATTTTCAGCTACCTAATACTGAATACTTACCTACCTGGTGCTCGGTGGTAGCTCCCATTGTCGGTGTCTACTCCACTAGGTATTTATCCAATAGCAGAGCTCACTCTAGTATCCCAAATTATATAGGAATGCTAAGGGATATCATGGATTCCCTGATCTCCTTGTGTAATACCTACTCAAAAGTCCTATCCCTATTGAACGGGTCTCATTCCATATATGTAGCATAGAGAGAAGGATCAGTATATCTCACCGAGTACTCTGCCACTATATGACTTCCCTACTGCATATGTAGAAGCTCCTATATACACACTGAGTGTAATGTAGCCGGAAAGAACTCCTCTTTGAATATACGATCAAATCCAGCCTAAGATAGAGTCATATCATCATGTTTATGGGTCACTAATATCCACCATTGCCCCACTGATCCCTGAAGAAGACTTGTGAATAGGATTTTCATCTATTCGGAAGGATTTCTCAAAAGACAAAAGACACGTGTAACTACCTCCATCCAATCTTCAGATATCTAGGGGTCTGGATCACCCTTAAACTTGGGAGGTCGCTACCTTTGGAACTCATGCAATGTGCTCATTCTGTGTGCATCCTCAACCGGTAGTACTGGTAGTAACTGTTACTCGAAGGACAGTGGTATAGATGCTAAATAACCCTGAGGTTCTATCTCTAGTATAAGGCCCTGTACCGATGCCTCATCACTAGGTAGATCATCCTCGTGATTACACAAAGGGATCTTGGCTAGTTGTCTGTGTGGATGCATCATGAAATAGAACAATATGTACCACAGTCAATAGGGTATACCTGGTGAGCTGACTCAAGAAGGACATGAGAAAACACCCAAATCCTATATGATGCATGTATCATTGTTTTCCCTGTAACAATTTTTTTCATGTTCCTAGTCAAAAATAATAATTCAGAGTCCTGAAGTATGGATACATTGGCTATCACACCAACACTGGATTACCAAGCCTGAAATCTGAACTCAAAACACTTAACATTGTTTCCCCAAACTAATCTCATAGATTATTGGTCCTTTAGGTATAACTGAATCATCTTATACCACTCTATCACAATCTGTCCCAGAGGGGCCCATTTCATGAATACCATAACCCCACCTTCAATAGGACATGGTTTGGTGACTTAAACTGAGTAGGCATATCCCACAAATGGGATTCATTTTCCTGGGTACATGTACACACACACATATCTCCAAGATCAAATGTTGAAATTTAAAAACATGAAGTAAAAAATGCATTCTTACACAAAGATACCCACCAAAGAGTATGATAGTATAAAAAATGAAAATTAAATAGGGCCATAATATAATCCCACCAAAAAGAAGAGTCTATAAAAGTGAGACCACAAGTTCCTTAAACTCATCCATAGAAAACCCTACCTGAAGGTAAATGTACTAGATAGCTATATAAAGCCATAGGAGAATTCCTCAACTATCTGGTATCTCTAAGAACCACATGGTTCGAGTACACCTAAGAATTTTTCAAAGCATCGATTATTTGCACAAGACATGACACGTGTGGGAAAATCCCATACAAGGGTGAGTAAAACGATACTCAATAGGACACCCCAAAATCACAAAGGAATACCCAAAATAAATACATGAATATTCCAAAAATAAATACAAAAAGTATACCACAAATAAGATACACAGTTATCTCATGTAGTTATAGGTCTATAGTACACAAAATAGTATTATCAAACGTAATACACAAAACAACCAATATCGATAAGACGCGTAGTCTGGATGAGACACATAGTACTTATGACATCCCTTCTCTTTATTACACACTTAAACATGATTTATTACATTGAAAATTTCACTTTATAAAACATAGAAGATCTATAGGTCTAGTGTACTTGGGTCTTAGGAACATTACATAACAATTTATAACATAGGATGCAATATCTTATTGAAAACTTCCTTTACATGACCACTAAATTCTCTCATACTTAGCATTCCATGGGATAACCTGAGGACATGCATAAGAAAAGGATGAGATATAAATCCCAATAAGGGAGTGAAAAATTCATAACATGAAAGATACAATACATGTTAGTAAATACTCATATAAATGGAGCATAAGAGAAACATGAACATAAATGTGTGATATAACATGATTAACATAACATGGAAATATGGAAACAACATTTAACATGATTTTAGCATGATCCAAGGCTCATTGCACATGGACCATGAGTAAACCATAATTAAACATGATTTATCATGAGTAAAACCTCATTGCACATGTCGTATCATGATACTAATCTTTACCCAATGCATTGGAGCGCTATCAGGGTGCACCCTTCTTAAACATTTCATTTCATGCATTAGTGTGCCACATGGAACATAAAACATGGATTCATTAAACATAATCATTTATTCAATGATAAAGGAATGTGGAATTAATACATTAAAATATATAATCAATAAGTAAATGTTCATAAAGGTGAATACCCTTTATAGAGAAATGGACATGGTATTCACTTCACAATGACTTTGGCTTGGAAAAACGTGATGCAATTTCAGCAGCATAACGGCGTGACATAAGAATTCATAAAAATGGTTGATGAGAGATAATGGGGTGTCTCATAATATGTACATTAAATGGAAATTTATGGTTAATATAGATACGTTTCCCAACAAGATTAATGGAATTTTAGATTCATAATACAAATGAATGGCTTGAATGTAAATGAGGAGAGAGAAATTCCTTATAGAATTTCGGCATAGTAACGAGAGCACATGGGAGGAATTAATGAGAGATAAAGGGGTATATAATCATTAAAAAATAAATAGGGAAGTATGGGGGAGGTTATAAATAATACCCAAACATTTTTAAATGAAATTAAAAGGATATAACAACATAATGAAATTGAGACAAAAAAGAGAAAAGAGGAAATCTCTTACTTGGAAGTGTGATACCAAAGGCTTGGGAGATGCTTGAGAGAGGCTTCTTGGGAGATTGGGGTGCCTTGGGAAGATTATAGAGAGAGGAGGTCAGAGTTTGGACGAACTCCAAAGGCTTTGAGTGAAGAGGAAGTGGGATCTTCGGTGGGTTTATATAGGAAAGGAGAGGGAATTCTTTATTATTTAGGTTTGGGTCACCACACATTAAACTAATCAATAACACAAACCATCCCATGGTTTTTCCCATGTTTTTTCCAAAGGGGAGTGGAAAAAAATATTTTATGAGGATAATGGCCCAACTTCTTAAAATAATAGGGTTGATTATGTGGAGGTCAGTCACACTCTCAAGGAAAACAATTTAAAAAGACAAAATGTTTTATAACTCTTGGAGGGTCCACTAAAGTTTTGTAAAATAAATAAAACAAACCTAAAATCAAATTGTTTTAATGTTAAAACATATATTGGCAGAAAATATCATTTATAGTATTTTATTACATCACTATTGGGTCATTATTATGTCATAAAATGCATTATATATTTAAATGGTATTTAATTTTTACCCAAAAATTCGACTATCTTAGAAAATTTTGAAAAATATACCGTTACATAATTTCAATGTCCTGATTTCAAAAATAATATTTATTTTATCTAAATAATTTTATAAATATGTAAATTTTTTACTTTTAAAATAAAAACCGACATTTATCGAAAAATCATGGGTTTTGATAAAAAAAGGATTCAAACCTTAATAAAAATTACAATTGCATTCATAAAAATTATACGAACATTTATATTTAATAGAAATTAATTTAATAACAATAATATTTTATTAAAATATTATTTAATTAAAAAATCCATTAATTCATCAAAATAGTTTTCTTAGTTGAATATTTACTAAAAATACTATTTTCACTTTAAAAACTATTTACGAGGTAACAATAATAAAATGAATTTATATTCATTGTTATATAAAAAAATAATGCACATAATCATAGTGCTAAGGTCTTATAACATAACCCCTTATAACACCCACATAAGACCGATGGGTAAGGTGTGTGATGGTGACAGACTCTTGGGGTGGCTCGGATAACATTGCTCGGGTGGTAATCTCTATCAACTTCCACTTCCCTCATAGGCGGTTCTGATAGAGCATAACATATTTAAGCTTGTCTTGGGCTTGGTCAAGAGAAAATCCCAATGACTCCACCTTTTTTCCGAGATCTAAAAAATGAGCGTCTTATGGGGCAAGTCTACTAGATGAGTCCATCGCTTCCTTTGTCTGAGTAAATTGGATTTGTTAAAGCCCTATATTTATACTTATCATGTAATCACTATTCAAAAGCTATATTAGATATGGTAACAATTCTTAATGTTATTTTAAAATCCAAAAACATAAAACCAATGAAGTTCACATTTATATAAAAATTTTACATAATTATACATTTAATCATATCAAGAGGAATTTTCATTAATGAAATTTTGGGTTGTTACAATCTTCCCCCTGAAGAAATTTCACCCTAAAAATTTCCTTTTCCCACACTAAAACAGATGGGGGTAACTTTTCTTCATCATTTATTCTGATTCCCATATCGCTTCTTCAAACTTGTGGTTTCTCCACCACTCCTTGATGAGGGGCATTGTCTTATTTCGTAGAACTTTTTCTCTATGATCTAAGATCTTCACTGGTTTCTCCTCATAAAAAGATCATCCTCTAACTGTACCGCCTATAAAGAGAGTACATGTGAAGGGTATAGTATGTACTTCCTTAAGAGGGATACATTAAAGACATCATGTACTTTGGACATGGTAGGTGGAAGTGCTAGTTGATAGGCCACAACCCCGACATGATCTAGAATCTTGAAGGGGCCGATATACCTAGGACTTAACTTCCCTTTCTTCCCAAACCTCATGACCTTCCTCTGTGGAGATATTCATAGAAATACCATGTCTCTAACTTTAAACTCAATGTCTCATCGGCGGTTATCTACATAACTATTCTGTCGACTATGGGCTTCCTTGATATGTTGTCGAATGGTTTTCACCTTCTCCACCATTTCTTCAACCATTTCTGGTCCTAGAAGCTTACGCTCACTAACTTCAACCCAACACACTGTTGTTCTACACCATTTCCCATAAAGGGCTTCATATGGTTTCATTTGGATGCTCGAGTGGAAACTATTATTGTAGGAGAATTCAACCAGTGAAAGATGTTGGTCATATCCTCCTTTGAAGTCCATAGAACATGCTCTTAACATATCTTCAAGTGTATGAATAGTTTTCTCAGATTATCCATTCGTTTGAGGATGATAGGTCGTACTGAAGTTCAGTTCAGTGCTTAGAGTATGTTAGATACTTTTCGAGAACTTTGAGGTGAATCTTGGATCATGATTGGATACAATAGATAGTGGTCCTCCATGCATCCTTACCACTTATTTGATGTAAATCCAAGCAATTTGATCCAGTGAGAAGTCCTCTCGAATCACGATAAAGTGAGATGTCTTGGAAAGATTATCCACAACGACTCATATACTATGTTTTCCTCTGGATGTCCTTGGAAGTCCAGTGACAAATTCCATGGTAATTTTGTCCCACTTCCATGTTGGTATGGGTAGTGGTTGAATCATCCCCTTATACTTTTTCCTCTCAGCCTTCACTTGCTACATACCAGGCACTTTGATGTATATTCAGCAATCTCCCTTTTCATATTGTCCCACCAAAAGTTCTCTTGGGGATCTCGATACATCTTTGTGCTCCCCAGGTGAATAGAGAAGGTTGAGATATGTGATTGGTCCATAAGCTACTTATTTTGGATGGTACACATAATCGTGACCCAAATCTCACGATTCCATCCTTGTCAACCCTGAACTCTAAGGATTTCCCATTTCTGATAGATTCCACCCTTTTCAGAATTTCCACATCCTTTCTTTGATAATCCATTATTTTATCCCTGAGGGATGGTTGAGAAATCATTTAAGAAAGGATTGATGATATTCCTCCCTTAATTATTCTCATGTCCATCCTCTTAAAATCTAATAATATTGGATCCTTTTCAATTTTCATCAATGATAGAGATGCAGGATCCTTTCTACTTAGAGAATCTTCCACCTTGTTCACTTTACCAGGTTGGTAATGGATTCATCAATCATAGTCTTTGATCAGCTCTAACCATCTTCGTTGGCGCATGTTCAACTCCTTCTATGTGAATATATACTTGAGGCTTTTGTGGTCCGTATATATTTTTACACTTATCCCCAAAGAGATAGTTCTCTAAAAATTTTAATGCGAAGATCACCACAGCCAACTCCATATCATGTGTTGGATAATTCTTCTCATGATCTTTCAATTTCCTTGAATCATAGGCAATTATATTGTCATTTTTCATCAACACACATCCTAGGCCCTTCTTCTAAACATCATTGAATACCACAAAAAGTTCTCCACTTGTGGGTAAAGTGAGCACGGGTGTAGTGATAAGCCTCCTTTTCAACTCCTTGAAGCTTTCTTAACATTCATCACTCCATGAAAACTTTACTCCCTTCTGAGTTAGCTAGGTAAGAGGGTTGGATAATCGTGATAAATTTCTCACAAATCATCGATAATATCCAGATAACCCCAAAAAGCTGTGAATATCCATTACAGATGTTGGCCTCAACCATCCCCCTATTGCAGCTATCTTAGAGGGATCCACAGATATCCCATTGCTTGTGATGATATAGCCCATGAATGAGACCTCCTTCAACCAGAACTAACACTTGTTGTACTTTTCATAGAGATTCTCCTTCCACGAGGTCTCTAGTACATTTCTTAGATTCTCCTCGTGATCCTCCTTTTTTTTGGAGTATATTAGAATATCATCTATAAAGTCTACCACAAATTTGTTGAGGTAATCTCTAAAGACTCTATTCATCAAGTACATGAATATTTTTGGAGAATTGGTGAGTTCGAGAGGCATTAATATGAATTCATAGTGCCTGTATCTTGTATGAAAAGTAGTCTTGAGGATATCTTCCTTCTTCACCCTTACTTGATAATATCCTGACCGCATATCCACCTTGGAGAAGTATTGTTCTCCATACATCTGATCGAACAAGTCATCAATTCATGGGAGAGGATACTTTTTCTTTATTTTTATTTTGTTAAGCTCGTGATAATCGATGCAATGGCGCATTCACTCATATTTCTTCTTGACAAAGAGGACCGGTGCACCCCATGGTGAAGCACTTGGGCATATAAATCCTTTATCCAGATTCTCCTGTAGTTGTTTCTTTAGATCCTCATGTTCCAAAATATTCATTCTATACGGAGTCTTGGATATTGGCAACGCCCCAAGTATAAGGTCAATTGAGAATTCAACATCTCTTATAGGAGGAAGACCAGGAAATTACTTGGGAAACACTTCAAAGAATTCCCTCACAATAGGTATGTATTCAAAGATGGTTGATTCCTTGGACTCAATCATTTGAGCCAGATATGCGTGCTCATAGGGTAGAAATATCCACGCTTGAGATGATGGAGCTAAAGAAGATTCATCTTTCTCCTTGCACTTATATAGAATCAGGGGTCGATTCTCTATATGGTGAGTGATTTCCATATCACGACAATTTATGTTGGCTCTATATAAGGAAAGTCAATCCATGCCGATAATTTTATCAAATTCCACCAGAGGAGGAATTGTGAGGTTTTCCAGGAAGTTCACTCCACAAATTATGATAGGGGAGGAGTTATATTCATGGGATGAAATGATTTCCCAAATTTCTATACTAACCGACATCTTTACTTCCATGATTTGTGGCGGTGTTGGGATTGTTCTACTAAACTTTCGGGATATAAAAGAATGTGTAGAACCAGAATAAAAAATTAAATTCATTATTATTGAATGAATAACTAGTGTACCTATCACCACTTCATTTTCAGGGTTCACTTCGCTGGTAGTGATGGCAATATCTTTCCCTTTCTACCTTGGAGGTTGTTGGTTGCCTATGAAAACTCTTGGCTTAGGGCTCTGATTTGCAAAGTTCCCAGGTTCTTTGCAGTTGAATCAATGAATAACATGTTGAGGGTCAAGAAGAGCATTCCTCTACTCTGTCATAGCCGTGGGTTTTTCTTGCTGACATTTAATAGACAGGTTCCCTTCTCATCCACACCTAAATCATTTATTTGTCCCCTTCAGGCAATTTCTGGGTTTTTTCTTTCCACACCTCTGGTAAGTGGGGTTCTGGGTTTTCTTAGCACCATTGGATTTATCCATTTAACTACCAGAATTTAAGTACACCTTATGCTTTTTATCCCTATGATACCCCTGAGATTCTATGATCTCCATTTCGACCTTGAGGGAACATCGGACAATTTCCTCATAGCTGTCGAAGTCACAGATGGCCAGCGCTTTTCGCAGACAAAGTTTCATCCCACCAAATAATCGGTCAACCTTATATTCGGGGGTAACAACAAATCCGAATTTGTATCGTGCAAGCCTTGAGAATTTTTCCTCGTACGCTCCAATGGATTCATCGTCTTTCGGCTTGAAGTCAAGGAAGTCCCTTTCCATCTTAAGTTGGAGGGTGCGTGAAAAATATTTATCGAAAAACATCTTCTGAAAATCATTCCATTACAATGCCTCAATCTCCTCCTCAGGCTTCGTATTTTTTATCAACATCCACTATTGATCAGATTCACCCTCCATACGATAAGAATCCAGTAGAACCTTCTCTTGTTTGGAATATTTAAGGATGGAGAAGATCATTTCAACGGAGTTGATCCATTGTTCGGCGATTGATGGATCAAATGATCCATTAAAAGTAGGAGGCCTTTATCTCATGAAGCTCTCGATAGTGACTTGTTATTTCTTAGGGTAGTTTAATGTTCCTCTTGACCCATGTTTCTATTCAAATATTGAGTTAACTGAGAGAGAAGTGTGAAAAAGTTCGCAATTCCCACTCCCATCAGATTGGGTATCTCATTAGCATAGTCTTCACATTGATCTTCACATCGGTTGTTAGCCCGATTCCTCCTATTACCAGCGATTGTCTAGAATAAAGGGAATGTTAGAGGTAACATATAAAGGGTAATCCAAACACAAATAAAATATATGTCCTATAAATAACTTTTATTTTCTTAAGTTATGAATCCATAGGTTTCAATCTATGATATTCATGATCTACTTTCTAACATTTATTCTTAGGGGAATTTTTTTAATTCCCTTAATAAGGGTCCATACTAAGCTTTTGAATTTACTAAAGCATATCCCCCAGGCATGTCATAACCAAGAGTGAATCAAGGCCAGTTGTCATGTACTAGGATACCCCAGTTCAAGCCCAAAACTCCTTGTCGGGGTTTTCACCCCTAGGTACTTCTGTGCCAAATCTGCCTCTACCTGTTCGTATCCAAATAGGGATGTATTTTCTTGATAAACCACGTACTCAATACTAACCAAAACTTAGGGATGTTTCTATTATACTTATTCTTTACTCTAAGTCTTTACTAGGGTTTTCTAATCCTAATCCAAAAAATAACTAAAACTATCCTCTGATACCAAATATGACAACCCTGCTCTTTATTACACACATAAAAATGATTTATTATATAGAAAACTTCACTTGATACAACATAGAATATCTAGAGGTCTAGTGTATTTGGGGATTATTAACATTACATAACAACTTAAAACATAGGAAGCAATATCTTATTGAAAACTTCCTTTACATGACCACTACATTCCCTTGAACTTAGCATTGCATGGGATAACCTGAGGAAATGAATAAGAAAAGGGTGAGATATAAACCCCAGTAAGGGATTAAACAAGGAATAACATGAAAGATACAATACATGTTAGGAAATAGTCATATCAATGGATCATAAGAAAAACTTGAACATAAAGGCGTGATATAACATGATTAACATAACATGGAAATGTGGAGATGACATTTAACATGATTTTAGCATGAGCCAAGGCTCATTGAACATGGAGCATGAGTAAACCCTCATTTCACATTAATTATAATGAGTAAACCCTCATTTAATTTTTCATATCATGATACTAATCTTTACCCAATGCATTGGAGCGCTATCAGGGCGCACCCTTCTTAAACATTTCATTCCATGCATAAGTGTGCCACATGGATCATAAAACATGGATTCATTAAACATCATCATTTATTCCATGATAAAATAATTTGGAATTAATAAATGAAACTATATAATCAATAATTAAATGTTCATAATGTTGAATACCCTTGAGAGATAATTGGGCATGGTATTCACTTCACAATGACATTGGCTTGGAAAAATGTGGTGCAATTTCGGTAGCATAACGGTGTGATATAAGAATTCATAAAAATGGTTAATGAGAGAGAATAGGTTGTATCATCATATTTAAATTAAATTGAAAGTGGTTAATATAGATACATGTCCCAACAAGAGTAATGGAATTTTATATTTATAGTACAAATGAATGGCTTGAATGTAAATGTGGAGAGAGAAATTCCTTACGAAATAGCAGCATAGTAACGATTGTACATGGGAGGAATTAATGAGAGATAAAGGGGTATATAATCATTAAAACATAAATAGGGAAGTATGGGGGAGGTTCGAAATCATACCCAAACATTTTTAATTGAAATTAAACGATATTACAACATAATGAATTTGAGACAAAAAAGAGAAAAGAGGAAATCCCTTACTTGGAAGTGTGATCCCAAAGGCTTCGAAGAGGCTTGAGAGATGCTTCTTGAGAGATTGGGGATCCTTGGGAGGATTCTAGAGAGAGTATGACAGAGGTTGGACGAACTCTAAATGATTTGAGTGAAGAGGAATTGGGAGCTTGGGTGGGTATATATTGTTAAGGAGATGGAATTCTTTATTATTTAGGTTTAGATCACCACACATTAAACTAATCAATACCACAAACCAGACCATGGTTCTTTCCGAAGGGGAGTGGAAAAAAATATTTTATGAGGCCAATGGCAAAACTTCTTAAAATAATAGTGTTTCTTATGTGGAGGTGAGTCACACTTTCAAGGGAAACAATTTAAAAAGACAAAATGTTTTATAACTCTTGGAGGGTCCACTAAAGTTTTGTAAAATAAATAAAACAAACCTAAAATCACATTATTTTAATGGTAAAACATATATTGGCAGAAAATATCATTTATATTATTTTATTACATCACTATTGGGTCATTATGATGTCATAAAACACATTATATATTTAAACGGTATTTAATTCTTACCCAAAAATTCGACTATCTTTGAAAATTATGAAAAATTCACCATTGGAAAATTTCGACATCCTAATTCCAAAAATAATATTTATTTTATCTAAATAATTTTCTAAATATGTGAATTTTTACTTTTAAAATAAAAACTGTCATTTATTGAAAAATCATGGGTTTTGATAAAAATAGCTTTCAACCCTTAATAAAAATTACAATTGCATTCATAAAAATTATACAACCATTTATATTTAATAAAAATTAATTTAATAATAATAATATTTTATTAAAATATTACTTAATTCCAAAATCCATTAAATCATCAAAATAGATTTCTTAGATGAATATTAACTAAAAATACTATTTGTGCTTTAAAAACTATTTAAGAGGTAACAATAATAAAATGAATTTATATTCATTATTATATAAAAAAATAATGCACATAATCACAGTGCTATGGTCTTGTTACATAACCCCTTATAACACCCACACAATACCGAAGGGTAAGGTGTGCGACGGTGAAAGACTCTTGGGGTGGCTCGGATAACATTGCTCGAGTGGTAATCCCTATCAACATCCACTCCTCTTGTAGGCGGTTCCACTCGAGCTTAATGTATTCAATATTGGCTTGGGCTTGGTCAAGAGTGAATTTAAATAACACAACCTCCTTTTTGAGCTCCGACAAATGAGCTTCGTATGGAGAAATTCTACTGGATGAGGCCATCGCTTCCTTTGTCTGAGTAAATTGGATTTGTTAAAGCCCTATATTTATACTAATAATGTGATCCCTGTTCAAAGTCTATATTATAAATGGTCACAATTATTAATGGTATTTTAAAATCCAAAAACATAAAACCAATGAAGTTCACATTTATATAAACATTTTAAATAATGAGACATTTAATAAGATCTAGAGGAATTTTCATTATTGAATGTTTGGGTCATTACAGTACCGGTAATAAAATCAGTCCCGATGAGTTACTCAATCCTAATGAGACACTTAGTCCTGATGAGACACTCAGTACCTATGAGAAACTCAGTCCCGATGAGTCATGGAGTCTAATAAAGTCATGTAGTCTCAAGGTCACAGTAAACCACATGATTCCTCTTGTAGCGCTCTTGTTTTAGGGGAACTCTCTCCTCAAGAATTTAGGTCATATAAAAACTTTCAAGAAAACTCAATTAGATTATTTCCAATATCCCATCTCATTGAAAGGGTCCCAATGCCTTAAATATCTTGTCAAACTGGCACACAGGTTGAATGTTATGGTCATTTTAGTGAAAAGGTTCAACCCAGGCTCGGTCCAGGTATGACCCAACTCGGCCTATTGGGCTGCTCTTCCCATCCCACTAGGCCATTTGCATAGTCTATCCTGACTTTGTGCCCCACCTGGTGTAACAGTGCCACTGCGTTCCACACGGTCGAGTCGCCACCTCCGAATGCACCTTGTATGCCCCACCTGCCTACGGGCTCCTACGTGGCCCCAATGGGCCGTGCTCTGCCTCCTCCAACGGCCATCCCACCAATGAATCATTGTCTACCTCGAACTCCTACATGTCCCCACCAGGCCGCGTTCTGCCTCTGTCACCAGTTTCCCCACTGGAAGCCCGTCATCTGCCTCACGTTCCACTAGGATTGGCCCTGTCTTGCTGCTGTTTTCCTAGACCGACAAGAGTCGCTACTCTAGGTGACAATGTGCACCACCATCCTAGATGAATTGTTCCATGACATTATTTTTGCATCTTCATCACATCATTGTGATTTTGGATCTTCTATCTCATATCATTGCACCACGGATCGAAGATGCAGCGATCCTCCATTCATATTCTATGAGGAACAAAGAACACAAGAAATTGGGGGAGAGAAATAAATGCACAAGAACTCTCAAAGAACAAATCTTTTCCTTGTTCATATCATCCATGATCCATTCCTGTGAGAATGAATAACGAAGAGGAAACAATTCAAATATCTAAACAAAATAAACCCAGATAATCAACCTGTAAATAAAATCCCAATCCTACAATACACATGACCCGTGAATCAATATGTTAATCGATTGATTCATGTTTATCATAGGAAGAAAATAACATGGAAGGAATCAAATTAAAAATCATGCCTACCGTGAATTTGGATTGATCTTTGATGAGAACTATTTCATTTTCGTCATCAATGAGATCCTAAAACTATGCTGGCACAACGATCCATGATCCACTCAATCATTCATCGTTGTCAAGATAACTTCCTTCTCCTTATCCCGGGGTAATTCCAGGGTTATGGTGATGACTGTGGATTCTTGAAAAACTCTAATAAAAAGAAAATTAGTTTCTATGTAAAAATAAAATATTTTAATTAAATATCTTATTACAAATACGTCTAAAAACTAACTTTCATGACCGACCCGTGCCAATCGATGTAAGGCCCCACCAAAGGTATAATCGCTACTTTAAATGCAATGATACCCTTGGATTTCTGATTCAAGAAACTGTTCGGAATATTTTACACCTTTTTAGGGACGTCACTCACATGTGCTATTTAAAGTTTAACATTTTTCGAACAATTATTCTGAGCACACTAGGTCTTTGAATCGCACTCCTTCTCAGTTCCTAGTCTTGAAATAATTCCATATAATATTTAAAAATAAAACATTGAAATTAAAAGATGTTAATATTTTTCAAACAATTGTTTCGGGCACACTGGGCCTCAGAATCACACATTATCTCAGCACCTAGTCTCAAAATCAATCAATATAATATCTAAAAATAGTATATAGAAAATCTAAGACATTATATTCTCCCCACCTTGGGGATTTATGTTCTTGAAATCCAAAACAAGGGCTACTCAAATAGATTAGGGTATCGAAAATAAATTTGAGCCTCCTGCTCCCATGTGCTCTCTTGGAGATTTTCTTACTACCACCGGACACACATCAAAGGAATCGATTTCCCTCAAAGGATCCTCTCTTATCAATCCTCGATCTCCATCAGGTATTCAGAAAAAGTTTCACCATCCTTGATGTCTGTATCTCCCTAGTCGATGACGTGTGATGGGACATTCATATATCTCCTCAACTACGACACGTGGAAGACATTGTTTTCCAGATATACATACAGTGGTAGTTCCAAGTGGTACGTCACCTCACCAACTCTATGTAGAATATAGAAAGGGATTATGAATCTTGAAGATAGCTAGGAAGTGGGATGACTTGGTGAGTCAGACAATGATCACCCAGATGGTATCGTGTCCCCTGGATGTATGTGATAAACCTTTCATGAAGTCCATCAATATCACATCCCACTTCCATTTTTTCACCTCAAGGGGTTGAGCTAAAACCGTTGGAACTTGGTGCTCAACCTTCACCTGCTGACAATGCATCGAGAGACAAATTTTCAACTACCTTCTTTATCCCTAGCCACAAAAACTAATATCAGAGGTCCTGGTACATCTTCACCACACTTGAATTTACCACCAAAGTGGGTGTATGAAACTCCCTTAGAACCTCCTCCTGTAACTCCACTGGCACTACTGTGCAAACTCTGAAAAGAATGATGTTCTCCCCACCTTTAGAATATTCATCAGGACTATGCCTTATGGATATATGAGCATGTAGGGTCTCACAGTCGTCATCCCCAATATATGGCTCCCTAGATCATTGTAAGAGTAGAGGAGTGAAAAATATCAAGTTGATGTAATCTGATCCATCGCTATCTACAAATGATAACTGCAATGAGGCCAACTTCTTTGATGCCTCATTCAGAAACTGCAAACTAGATCGCCTACTAAGAGCATATTCCACCACATTCTCCTTCCCATGAGTATATAAAATCTCAAATTCATAGTCCTGCAGGAACTATATCCAACACATCTTTCTTAACCTTCACTGGATCCAATACAACTCTATCTCCACTATGGGAAACTGAGGACTCATAACATCTACTACACCAAGGGTTGGGTTATCCAATTGATGAGTAATTGGCTACATCCTCCAATGTGTGAGTTCATCCTATGCTGCTTGGGTTTCCTTTTCACCAACAAGGAAAACCTCATTCCACCATTATAGACACACCTCACTCTTCACTAAAAACAACCAATCTAAGAAATAACTGTGGAAAACAAGTCCATACCAAGAATGATGTTGTAAGGCCTCAACGCCACTACCAAGAGATCCCAACTAAAACTCTCACCTCCAAGAGTTAGTTCACACTGTCAGCACTAGTGTGTGATCATTAGGTCTCTTCCAGTAGTAGTCTCCAAGCATGAGAGTGGATTCAACAGTTCAACCATAATCTCTAAGTCTCAAACAAGATCCCTGGAAAGAAAATAATGACTAGAACCTATGTCTATCAATATGGAATCTAAAGTAGAAAAGACACAAATCATACCTCGAATCATTTCTGGAGCCCCTATGTCATATGCCTCAACCGCATGTAGTTTTCCCCTTTATTGTCCTCTAGCTCCCTAAGCCTGGTGTGGTCCACCTAGGGGTGGTGGTGGTTACATGTCGAAACATCGACCATCTTTTGCTACTCTCCCAACTCCTTTGCCCCGTCCACTACCCTACATATCTATCTTCTATTTTCATTATATCTACCTCAGTGTTCTATCTATAGTCCCTATCAATAGTACGATGGGTTGTACAATCTTAGGTGATATTTCCCCTACTGTCACATGAATAGCACTACCAATCTCTAGGATGATTGGACCCACCCTATGAGACCTGAACTACATATCCACTATCCTAGGACCTCCTATTGAAATGTATCCCACGTCTAAGTCCTTAAGACGGACTTCATCTCCCTGATTCTGAGGTATCTTCTCCTACTCTTCCATTATTGAAAATCGCTAGCTATATCCACTTAACCAAGAAGCTTTTGAGCACCAAAGCTTGATCAAGCACCCTAGCATAAGTAGGAATTATCATGGGGATAACATGGGATCAAATTTTCCTACGCAGACCTCACTTAAAGGTATGATACCTAAATTATAGATCATGTATCATTTCCATAAAGTACCTGGAGATGTTGGTATGACTCAATGAATACTTAGATACTAATGTTTCATTCTGTCGAATCTATAGAAACTCTTGGATATTAATATCCCTTAGATTATTGATGTGGCCTTAAAAACACATGTTTTTACACATCTTTTTAATAATTTTTTATCAATTTAATTACTTATTTTAATACTTTTTAATAAATAATGGTTCTTTTTTATTTTTATTATTAACTTTAATAATTAATCAATTTTTATAATTAAAAGTGAATTTTAAGCCTTAAAATAATTAATTTATATCTTACTTTAATTTTATAGACTAATAACTATTTATTCAGATTGTTGTTTTTGTCTGCACAGTTAATAATTTAATAATAATTAGCTAGTTAAATAAGTCTTATTCTGCATATAGTTAATGTACTCTTAATCTAACAATGCATGTTTTTTAAATTAAATAATATAACCTAATTAATAGAAGTTTTTTTAATAATTCATTAATTAAAATATAAGATTATAAACTTATTTAGTTTTATTAAGTATTTTATTTAAGTTTCCTTAATTAACATAATGGTTTAATAATATAATAATTATATGTATACCTTAAATTAATTTAATTTGATATAGTAAATATTTTAATCAATTTAACTTTGTCTTATAAATTTTTAAATTTTATGCTAACTTTTAATAAGTTAGTTTCTTTTTAATTTTATTTTTAAAATAGTAATAATTTAAGTTATGAGAATAGAAGTTATTAATAATTTAATTTAAGTTTATAAGTTTATTTAAATTTTCATTTTCTTTAATTAATATTTAGTTGTTATTAATTATTTTGTTAGTTTTTAATTTAAGTTTTAACTTATTTTATTTACTTTGTTTATTTTTCAGGTTAACGGTGGCACCGTAAACACTTAATATGGTCTCACTGGTTTGAGTCACGGTCTCACCGTGACACTTTTACAGTCTCACCGTAACCCATAGAACCGTAACCTTTTCCACCGGTTCACCACGCACTTGATCCATCACTTTCCCACCATGATATTCTTCACTGTCTCACCATGAAACCACTTCACGGACGCACCGTTTTCACTCGTTTCAGTTTTTTATGGTGCCACCGTCAATACCCAGATGTTGTCTCACCTTTTTTATAACTATTCCACCATTTTAAGTTTTTACGGTGGCACCGTTTCAAGCTTTCACAGTTCACCACCATTTCTCTTGTTTCACCAAACCTGCAACTCCATTTTTCTACGGGTGATCTGAGCACTAATTCGAGAATTCCGTGTTTGATCACCTCACCTGAGCTCGAACCAAGGTGTTGTTATGTGAGGAGAAGTCATCTGTGGAGACTCTAAGCCACCTAAAGCTGAAGCTCGACCACTTCTTGGAGTTCCTTCACTACGGGCAGAAGGAGGTACTACTCCGAAAGGAAGAGCTCAATGCCTTTATATGATGGAGGCTGAACTGGGTAGTCGCCAGTTCCAGTTTCCATGAGGATGAAGGAAGTCACCGCCTGGAGTCTCTCCGTGCACCAGGCCAAATATGGAGTTGCGCCGTTGGGATGAGTAGTAGGGGTTTCCGCTGATGATTTTCATAGGAGAAGGAGATGTTGTCGAGGTTACTAGAATAAGGGAGAGGTGCAGGCCTTCTGCGACTCTGAGGGAAGTCGAGTTAAAGTCACTGAAAGGAGGTGGGATGCCGCTGAAGACCGAGGACCACCGTACCATGTTGCAGGGAGTCCCACTGTTTCTGGTGGAGGCTGCGGAGCAGCGCTGGAGAGGAAGGGTCCACCAGTGCCGCTAGAGAGGAGCTCTTGTGCCGCCGCTGGAAGTGCCCGAAGAAGCTGAGGAGAGTCACCGGATCCGAGGGAGGCCAGACCGCCATTGCTGTGCACTACTGTGTGAGGTGTCATCGTGGAGCCAAGTTGCCACCGGTGTGGGAGTCAGAGGAGTCGCGCTGCATCTGTCCATGCTGCTAAGTGCAGAGGAGAGCCGCAGGGTAGCTAATGTCCGCTGCTGCAAGGAGTCGGGATGTCGCGCAGCTGTGTGAAGTAGGGAGGTCCTCTGCTGATGGAAGGCCGCTGCTGCTGGTCCACCGCTGGAGCTGAAGAGCTGGAGTTGCGTGGGTCTTCTGTAGTAAGAACAGAAACCCGAAACCCTCCCCTGTTGTGCGCCGATTTGGGGGAGGGGGAAGTGAACAAAAAAAACTAAATAATAAATAGATAAAAAATAATAATAAAATTAAAGTAAAAAGAAAACGTAATAAATAAAAAAAAGTTAAAGTTAAAGTAACTTTAATTAGTCAAATGAATTGATTAGAATTTATAAAAGTTATAATATTAATAAATAGATAAATTATAAATTAAAATACAAAACTAAATTAATAATAAATGTTTATAATAAATTAATATACTATTTATAGTATAAATTTATAATTAATAATAATAATTAAATAAACTATAAAATATAATTATTAATTTAAAAATATTTAGAACTTAAGTATTAATTCTAATTATTAAATTAAAATGAACTCATTAATAAATTAATCTAGCAACTTAATTTCTTAAATAGTAATAATTAAATTATTAATACAATTTAAATTATTAAATTTCTAATTTATTTATGATGTTAAATTTTAATGATTTAGTTAAATTTGATAAAATAAAAAATTTAGTTTTTAGTATTTATATTTATCGAATTAAATCAATAGCATTTGATAAATTTTTTATAATTTTTTATTAATGTAAATAATAATCATCAATTAAGTTATTTATTAATTATTATTTTTTCTCATTCTTTGTGTTCTAGTTTTTTTTTCTTTTCTAACTTTTCAGGTTCATCCAAGAGGTAGGAAAGCGTCCAGGTGCATTCAACTAACTCACCAGTAGTTAGTTATGAGGGAAATTCTAGCGCAACGTGCCTGTCGTGAAAAAACTCACATGTGCAGTGTGCTCGTGAAGGAAACTTAATGTCAGTGGAAGGCAAGCAGTGACATGTAGTAGAAGACGGTGGATACAAAAGAAGAGCAAGCAGCAGAATTTATGAGGACTCTCATTTTTCATTCCACAAACACACATTGGAGAGCAGATCCAAGAACTCTCATTCAGGAGAGAGCGGAGACTCCCAGGACCAGCACTGGAGATGAGCAGAAGACCAAGGAGCCCGAGAGCAGAGCAGTACTTTGTGAGTAATTCTTCCCTCTGTCCTTAATTCTTTTACTCTGTTTTTGGATGATTTCAACACTAAATTTCATCATGATCATAATCTGAATTGATTAACTCATGAATTTTATACTTTGTTGGTTTATTCCTTAAATTCTTCACTTAATTATTTTCTGACATCAGAATTGATCAACGAGATCAATTTTTATGATCATGTTAATTGTTCACACCTTATATTCTTTAAAAAAATTCATAGTTTCAAGTTCAATCAGTGAGAATGAACTTGATCATATTTTTTATGACGCTTTAATGTCATAACAGTTGGAGTTTTATGGCGAGTTTAACTTCAACTTTATTCTTTTTCAAAATTTATACAGTTGATGATCTTTAGAGTGGCGAACTCTAAAATTCATACTTCTATTCGATTTTTCTTCTGGTGAGGAAGATATTTCATCCAATTTCTAAGGTGTGATTCAATTAAATTTAGTGGAGAGTTATCCTTTCAACCATCAGGTTTGGAATTCTTTAGAAAACTGTTGATCTTATCTCCTTTGTTGATTGCTGCTTAATATTAGTTTGCTATATTTCTTTATCGTTTCATCTTTGTAGTTTAAGATTTAGTTACATTGAAAAAAAAGGGTTAACTCATCTTGTTGTACTACATCATTTAAATAATAATAATAATAATAATAATGAAAAGTAAGAAGATGGTTTCCCTACTGCTGACAACAGTGGGGGTTTAAAATTCAAAACCTTAGAATTTACTTATTTTCCTTCTATGTGGATCGACCCTGCACCACTGTGCTAGTGTAGGAGTAATAAATGTAATTTTGAGGGTT
Organism: Viscum album; assembly: GCA_963277665.1. NCBI lineage: Eukaryota > Viridiplantae > Streptophyta > Magnoliopsida > Santalales > Viscaceae > Viscum > Viscum album. Next base: position 1,205,200,198 of record OY728135.1, read on the forward strand.
GTGACGACCTCTAGCCTGTTCAAAATTTGGATCCATTGCTGGGGAAGGCACGCACTGAGATTCTAAGGTTAGAATAAAAAAACAATAAAAAAACATAAAAAAAATCATTTAAAAAAAATCTGTTTAACAAAAAAACTATGAACTGGAACCTACTGCTTTTGTTGAACATCAGAACTCTGCATTAATAGTGAAACATTTTGTGGTTAATCTCACCTTTTTATGTTTTTTAAAAAAAATGGAACATTATAAGGACTGGAATCAAAAACTTGAGCCACATTATGTGTGTTGTGGAGATTATGGACATACTGCCTCGCAGTGTGTCCATAACCAGCCACAAAAGATTTTTACATTGAAGAGAATGAGAAAAACTTTGAATTTAGTCTTGACACCCTTGCTAAAATTGAATTAATTGATTCTAAATTGTATGCTAGGGTGGAATTAATAAACACTTGGTTAAGTAAAACACATGAAATGCAACTTATAGATTCTCAAGAGTGAAATTAAATAATGAAAAGATTTGAAAAAATGATCTTGGAATTAAAATGAATGGTTAAGGAACAAGAAGAATTTGAAGAAAAAGAAAAATAAAATGTTTTTAAAAGATTTAAAAATCAAGTGGAACATCAAAGTGATAGTGAAACTGGGAAACAAAACTTTCATTTTGAAGAATCTGAAACTATTGAACCAAACATGGAGATAACCAACTCACTTAATGAAGAACACATTATTGATGATCCAATAAAGAAATTTAATGGTTTTGAGTTGGAAAATTTTGAAGATGAATTAAAATGGATTGAAAAAGATAGCCCAGTTAATTTCATAATTCCTACATTGGAGAAAAATCATTGTTTTAGGAGTTTTGAAAAAGAAGTCACTCTGGTAGAAGAGAAACTTGAAACTGAAAAATTGAATGTTAAAAACTCTTCACCAAATTTTTCTGAATTTGTGAACATTAAGGCAGAACATGATATTGGGAACACTTTGGAAGAGAAACTTAAGCTGGAAAATATAGAATCTGAAATTTTTGAACTTAAACTAAACACTTCTCTTCCATGTTTTGAAACTGTAAACCCATCTATTTCTAAAATGATGTTGTATGATGATGATAATGAGGGAATGATATATGAATAAAGACTAAATGATGAGTTTTCATTTCCCTATTCTCATTTTAATTACTTTTATGAAACTTTGTGTAGTGAAATGGAAATCAGTATTGACCAACTTGAGGAGAATTGTCTTAATTTGAACATTCTGGAAACTGAATTTATTGAAACTGAATTGTACAATTCTTCTCCTGAAATTGAATTGCTACACTCAAGTGATATGGTTTTATAAAGTGAGCCTTTTGAACATAAACTTAAAGTAGAGGTAGAACACACACTTGAATTAGGTAGAATTGATTTATTATAAGCAGTAGATGTTCAATGTGAGTTAACATATGAGGATCTTTTGGAAGAGATCTATAATATTGTTGGACCCGAATCTTTTAATGATAAAATAAATTATCTTCCCTATCAGTCACTTACATCCTCACCTGTGAAGGGTTATGAGCCTTCTCATGATACTGATAGTAGTCTAGAGGGAGAATTAGAGTTGAGTTCCATTGTACATGATTCTATTCAGCACTCTATTGAATCTCTTCTTGAACCTACTATTCAGTATTCACCCAAATGCACCCTTGATTTTGAATTTTTTAATGTTGGGGTTAAGAGAGATAGATCTGAGGTTAATGATACACCCTTTGAAGCACCTAGATCTATGTTGTCCTTTCATGTGTATTCAAATCTTGAAATGTCTAAATTTATTCTTGAAGTGGACAGCACTATACCCACAACTGTTAAAGGGTGCTACTTAGGGGTTATTTTAGGCTATGAGAATTTAGTTTTTGTCTGCTTGAGTATTTTTTCCCACAAATATAATCTTTTTAATAAAAAAATTTGGGCCAAACACATGTGGTGGTTCCTATTAAGGAAACCACATCCGCCTAGTGATTACGGTTAGTTGCTAGGTCAGTCTGGATGGGGACTGTAAACCTAGCGCTGCATGATATGAAACCCATGGTTTTTCTCTTTTTTTTAATGAAAAAATTGTAATTAAATAAATTCTACCTAAATAATTTAAAATCAGTGCTTCATGGGAGTCAACCCATGCTCCTTTGTTTATATTTTTGTACTATTTTGTTCTGAATAATGTGAAGGTTTGCTGCCAACTGTATGCTATTTCTCTTCTGTATTTTTGTTCCTGGTTTTCATGTTTTGTGTTTTTAGGATGCTGCTACTATGTAATAATGGATTTGAATTCCCATGATCATATCTGGACAAGAACTTAGTCAGGGAAGTACTTCAACTTTTTGCATCTATTTCAGCTCCTGTTTTTGCTAAAATAAAATTCTGCTCATTAAAAAATTCTGCTTGTATTGTAAAAAAATCTTCTAAATGTGTACTGAAAATTCTTCTACATTTTTACTATATAAAATTCAGCTTCATGTCTTGCTATGAATTTCATAATTGTTAAAATCAACCACTTCTTGAAATTAAGTGTGGGGGGTACATGTTTTCTGGTAGTTGTGTTTTTCATTAGAATTGATTAGTCTATAAGGTGTTTAGCATACATTTTTCTGTTTTATTGAACACCCATTTGAATCATACTTTGTAAAAATACTACACCCTATCCACTCTCCACCCAGAAGTTGCATGTCTTGTTTGAACTTGAATTGAAAATCTGTGTCACTGGACTTAGATGTTTATGCATATTATTGGATATAAACCTGCTGTTAATTTATTCATTGTGGAAAAAAAATATTTTTGAACTTCAAAGAGACCCTTTAAACATGTCATATATCTACTTAATTGAAAATATGTTTTGAACCGTAATTTCTAAATTGTTATTCTCCACTTTATAAGTCAACTTTGGGGACAAAGTTGGGTTTTAAGTGTGGGGGAGGAGGTCAATTCTTGTCTGTGCTAAACTGTGCTTTATTGAAATCCCATCAATTCCCACTACTTCAAACTTTTTGTTAAAAAATGGATAAAATTTTTCAAATTTTTTCCTAATTTTAGGCATTACACTGTACTCAAATGAGTCTTACCTAAGGAAAGTGCTTTTTTGATAGTTGAGAGTTGCTTCGAATCTAAAATTAGTGATAATGGATGATTTTTGAGTGGTATATCTTAGTGATATAATGGAAATTGTGGTTTAGGAATTACTTCTGAGAGTGACATTGGTGACATGTTTGTGGAATTATGATCATATCCTTGGAACTGGAAGTTTGAATTGATCCTAGGGGACACACTTATTTGTTAATTATTAAAGTAATTACCTTAATGATACAGTGTAAATGGTTTCTATATAAATCCTTTGAAATTGGAGTAATTTGGGCATCTGGGAACCCACAGTGTGTCTCTGAGACCCTAGATTCTGGGTGTGTTTCTGTTTACTAAAATCCCTATGTAAACTTTGAATAAGTTCATTTACACAGTGCTTAGCACAATGATACATGGCTTGGGAAAAATTAAATAAAGCATCTAGGGTAAAAAATGAGTTCATAAAGGTGAGGGGAATGATGAACGCCAAATGAAGAAGGGGTCAATTGGTTTTTATGGGAGCCATTTAGGTTGTATCATTGAGGTGATTCACAAAAAAAATATTTATTTTTGGAACCTAGGTGAAAAATTCAAAGAACAAAGTTCCTCAGTTAATTCCTTAATTCCACGTGAATTTTACCTTTGGTCACTCTTGGACTTTGGACTTGAGCCTGGATTGAAGTTAGTCACTAAACAGTACCACATATGAGGCATGAAACTTTCATTTCTTCTTGATTCATTACTCTCTTGACTACCTTTGAGTATTTGTTCTAAGCAAGGTTCATATGAGCAACTTAGTTTCTAAAATCCTATTGACATGTTTTTGAAGTCCTCTATTTAAAGTTCTGGACATGTAACATTTTGATTTGAATTATAAATGTACTTCTGTTTTCAAGTCTAATAAAACATGGGATTGTTTGAGGAAAAACAATGTTTAAGTGTGGGGGAATTTGATGTGGGCTTAAAAACACATGTTTTGCCACATCTTTTTAATTATTTTTTATCAATTTAATTACTTATTTTAATACTTTTTAATAAATAATGGTTATTTTGTATTTTTATTATTAACTTTAATAATTAATCAATTTTTATAATTAATAGTTTATTTTAAGCCTTAAAATAATTAATTTATATCTTACTTTAATTTTATAGACTAATAACTATCTATTCAGATTGTTGTTTTTTTCTGCACAATTAATAATTTAACAATAATTAGCTAGTTAAATAAGTCTTCTTCTGTACATAATTAATGTACTCTTAATCTAACATTGCATGTTTCTTAAATTAAATAATATAACCTAATTAATAGATGTTTTTTTAATAATTCATTAATTAAAATATAAGATTATAAACTTATTATGTTTTATTAAGTCTTTTATTTAAGTTTCATTAATAAACATAATTGTTTAATAATATAATAATTATTTATCTACCTTAAATTAATTTAATTTGATATAGTAACTATTTTAATCAATTTAAATTTGTCTTATAAATGTTTAAATTTGTTGTTAACTTTTAATAAGTTAGTATATTTTTAATTTTAATTTTAGGATATTAATAATTTAAGTTATGCGAATAGAAGTTATTAATAATTTAATTTAAGTTTATAAGTTTATTTAAATTTTAATTTGTTTCAATTAATATTTATTTGTTATTAATTATTTTTTTGATTTTTAATTTAATTTTTGACTTATTTTATTTTCTTTGTTTATTTTGCAGGTTAACAGTGGCACCCTAAACACTTAATACAGTCTCACCGATTTGAGTCACGGTCTCACCGTGACACTTTTACGGTCTCACCGTAACCCATGGAATCATAACCTTTGCCACTAGTTCACCATGAACTTGATCCATCACTATCCCACTGTGATATTCTTCACTGTCTCAATGTGACACCACTTCACGGACACACTATTTTCAACCGTTTCACTTTTTACGGTGCCACCATCAATACCCAGATGTTGTCTCATCTTTTTAATAATTATTCCATCGTTTTACATTTTTACGGTGGCACCATTTCAAGCTTTCACAGTTCACCGCCATTTCTCTTATTTCACCAAACCCGTAACTCTATTTTTCTACGGGTGATCCGCGCACCAATTCGAGAAGTTCGTGTTTCATAACCTCACCTGAACTCGAACCAGGGTGATGTTATGTAAGGAGAAGTCATCTGTGGAGACTTTGAGACACCTGAAACCGAAGCTCGACCACTGCTTGGAGTTCCGTCACTACGGGATGAAGGAGGTACTGCTCTGAAAGGAAGAGGTCAATGCCTTCAGATGATGGAGGCTGAACCGAGTAGTCTCTAGTTCTAGTTTCCACGAGGATTGAAGGAATTCACCGCCTAGATTCTAGTCGCGCACCAGGACAAAGATGGAGTTGCGCCACTGGGATGAGGAGTAGGGGTTTCCGCTGATGATTTTCATAGGAGAAGGAGCTATTGTCGAGGTTTCTAGAATAAGAGAGAGGTGCAGGACTTCTGTGACATTGAGGGAAGTCGAGTTGAAGTCGCTGCAAGGAGGACTGCCGCTGAAGGACGAGGACCACCACGCCACGTTGCAGGGAGTCCCGTCGTTTCTGGTGGAGGCCGCGGAGCAACACTGGAGAGGAAGGGTCAGCCAGTGCGGCTGGAGAGGAGCTGTTTCTCCGCCGCTGGAAGTCCCTGAAGCAGCCGAGGAGAGTCGTCAAATCTGAGGGAGGCCAGACCGCCATTGTTGTGCACTACTATGTGAGGTGTCGCGGTGGAGCCACATCACCGCCGGTGTGGGAGTCAGAGGAGCCGCGCTGCATCTGTCTACGCTACTAAGTGCAGAGGAGAGCCGCAGGGTAGCTATTGTCCGCTGCTTCAAGGAGTCAGGATGTCGCGCTGCTGTGTGAAGTAGGGAGGACCTCCGCTGATGGAAGGCCGCTGCTGCTGGTCCCCCGCTGGAGTCGAAGAGCTGGAGTCGTGCAGGTCTTATGCGGGAAGAACAACAACCTGAAACCCTCCCATGTTGTGCACCGATTTGGGGGAGGGGGAATTGAAAAAAAAAACTAAATAATAAATAGATAAAAAATAATAATAAAATTAAAGTAAAAAAGAAAAAGTAATAAATAAATAAAAGTTAAAGTCAAAGTAACTTTAATTAGTCAAATGAATTGATTAAAATTTATAAAAGTTATAATAATAATAAATAGATAAATTATAAATAAAAATAAAAAATTGAATTAATAATAAATGTTTATAATAAATTAATATATTGTTTATAGGATAAATTTATAATTAATAATAATAATTAAATAAACTATAAAATATACTTATTAATTTAAAAATATTTAAAACTTAAGTATTAATTCTAATTATTAAATTAAAATGAACTAATTAATAAATTAATCGAGAAACTTAATTTCTTAAATAGTAATAATTAAATTATTAATACAATTTAAATTATTAAATTTGTAATTTATTTATGATGTTCAATTTTAATGATTTAGTTAAATTTGATAAACAAAAAAAAATTAGTTTTTAGTATTTATATTTATCTAATTAAATCAATAGCGTTTGATAAATTTTTAATAAATTTTTATAAAAGTAAATAATCATCATCAATTAAGTTATTTTTTAATTATTATTTTTTTCTCATTCTTTGCGTTCTCATTTATTTTTTTTTCTTCTCTAACTTTTCAGGTTCATCCAAGAGGTAGGAAAGTGTCCAGGTGCATTCAACTAACTCACTGGTAGTTAGTTATGAGGGAAATTCGAGCGCGACGTGCCTGTCGCGAAAAAACGCACGTGTGCAGTGTGCCCGTGAAGGAAACTTAATGTCGGTGGAAGGAAAGCGGTGACATGCAGTTGAAGACGGTGGATAAAAAAGCAGAGAAAGTAGCAGAATTTATGAGGACTCTCATTTTTCATTTCATGAACACACATTGGAGAGCAGATCCAAGGACTCTCATTCAGGCGAGAGCACATACTCCCAGGAGCAGCACTGGAGATGAGCAGAAGACCAAGGAGCCCGAGAGAAGAGCAATATTGGGGGAGTACTTCTTCCCTCTGTCCTTAATTCTTGTACTCTGTTTTCAGATGTTTTTAATGCTAAATTTAATCATGATCATAGGCTGAATTGATTAACTCAATAATTTAATTCTTTGTTGGTTTATTCTTTAAATTCTTCACTTAATTCTTTTATGACATCAAAATTGATCGGCGAGATCAATTTTTATGATCATGTTAATTGTATACACCTTACATTCTTTAAAGAAATTCATAGTTTCAAGTTCAATCGGCGAGAATGAACTTGATAATCTTATTTATGATGCTTTAATGTCATAACATTTAGAGTTTTATGGAGATTTTAACTTCAAATTTATTCTTTTTCAAAATTTATACAGTTGATGATCTTTAGAGTGGCGAACTCTAAAATTCATTCTTCTGTTTGATTTGCCTTCTGGAGAGGAAGATATTTCATCCAATTTCAAAGGTGTGATTCAATTAAATTTAGTGGAGAGTTATCCTTTAAACCATCAGGTTTGGAATTCCCGAGAAAACTGATGATCTTAGCTCCATTGTCGATTTCTGCTTAATATTAGTCTACTATATTTCTTTATCTTTTCAGCTTTTTAGTTTTAGATTTAGTTACTTTGAAAAAAAACGTGTTACCTCGTCTTGTTTCACTAAATCATTTAAATAATAATAATAATAATAATAATGAAAAGTACGAAGACGTTTCCCTACTGCTGACAATAGTGGGGTTTTAAAATTCAAAACCTTAGAATTTACTTATCTGCCTTCTCTGTGGATCGACTCTACACCACTGTGCTAGTGTAGGAGTAATAAATATAATTTTTAGGGTCGTGACGACCACCAGCCTGTTCATTTATAAGGTGAGAACTTCTCTCTGTAAAGGTTGTCAAACTCTATCCATGGAAGATTCACCTCATTGTAAGATCGAGTAACCGAACTCCACCATTTCCCTATTGAGCCGTGTAGAAGGAACACTACCAAGACCACCATCTGATCTTTCAGTGTCCTAAATAGATAGAAAACTCAGGTTACCACCTCAATCCAGTCTCTAGCCTCCTGTTTGTTGATCTATCCTCATAACATGAGGGGTCACTACTACTAAAACTCCTAAAGTGAACTTATCCTACACACCTCATCCACTGGTATTGTGGGTACCATGTGCTACTCTATGGGTGGTGGTATGGATATTTCACCACCTGGAGGTACTATCTCATGTATAAATCCCAATATTGATGTCTCATCACCCGATGGATCATCCTTGTGATCACGTGGTAGAATACTAGCTGGCTATCTACATAGAGACAACAGGAAATAAAAAAAGATGTACCACGGTCAACTAAGTATATCTGGAGACCTGAATCAAGAAGGGCATGGAAAACACCACCATTACTATATGATGTATATAACCTTTTTCCTGCAACTAGTGCTTTCATGAAATAATTCAAAAAGTAGGTTATCATATTCCTACTATATGGATACATCGGCTGCTGCAATAACACTAGAGTCCCTGGACTGAAATCCAAACTCAAAACACTTAACACTATTTCCCCAAACCAACCTCACAGAATTCCAGTCCTAAAGTAAAACTGACCTCCTATGATACCACTCTGTCATGACCCATCCCAGAGGGGCCCATGTCATGACTACCCCTATCCCGCCTCCAATAGGCTAGGGGATGGTGACTAGCATCGAGTAGGCATATCCCACAAATATGAGGCATTATCCTAAGTACCTATACATACACACACATCCCCAAGCTACAAAATGATGAAAGGTAAAAACACTAAGTAAACAATGCATGTATATCACTAAGATCTCACAACAGAGTATGATAGTAAAAGTACAGTAAAGTAAATAGGTCCAGAATAAAATCCCACTAAAAATATTATGTAATTACAATTCCAACATTAAGAAAATAGGTATTGGGACTATTGTATGAATCCGTAGGAACACACCTCAGTTTTTTCAGTTTCTCTAAGCACTGTCTGGTCCTTGTTTGCCTAGGATTTCATCAAAAGGACGATCGTCTACAGAAGACACGACACATGCGGGAAAATCCTATGTAGGGGTAAGTATAACAATACCCAATAGGAAACCCCAAAACCACAAAGGAAAACTACAAAGGAATACCACAAAGAAATACCACAAAGGATTACCATAAAGGATTTCCATAAATGAATACCACACAGGGTTACCATAAAGGGATACCACATAGGATTACCATAAAGGATTACCACAAAGGAATACCACATAGGATTAACATAAATGAATACCACATAGGATTACCACAAAGGATTACCACATAGGAATACTAAAAAGAATACCACACATGATTGCTATAATGGATTACCACAAAGGAATACCATACAGGATTACCACAAAGGAGTACCACAAAGGATTACCACAAAGGTATACCACATAGGATTAAAACAAAGGAATACCACATTTGATCACTAAAATGGATTACTATAAAAGAACACTACACAGAATGACCACAATGGAATACCACATAGGATTAACACAGAGGAATACCATATAGGATTACCACAAAGTAATTACACATATGATTACCACAAATTAATACCACATAGGATTACCAAAAAGGAATGTACAATCATCTCTACATAGGTATATTCCTTAATAACATATAATAAGGATATCTAGATATACTAAATCCAAGACAAACAATCTAGAGGTAATCCACAACCAATTACCTGACACGGGATTCTGCTCGAAGCACACTTGTTCCGAGAGAACTCTCTCCTCGATCCAAGATATCATCGAAGACACCCACAAAGTGGTATATCCCATTTGCGACATACTCAATTTAGATCTTATTGGTTAAGGAAGAATATGATACACAGAGTGGGGGTCAGACCCAGAACTGACTGGGGGACACCACGGATCACGCCCAGAACTAACCAGGGAATACCACATACCCAATCTGGATCAACCTGCTACATAGGGGATCACACCTAGAACTAATCAGGGGATACCACAGATCGCGCCCAGAATCACTGGGGGACACCACGTACCCAACAAATTCATACCTCTATATGGAGAACCAAATCCATGCTCTTAGGGGTTACACTGATTCCATAACTCAAATGTGGGTGGTAGAGGATCGCACTCAAGTCTCAGGGAGGGATACCATACTTTATCTGACACTTGGCCTCTAGAGGGGATTATAGTCCAGTGATGTTGGCTTAATACAATATTGATCTCTTGAGGAAAGGACCAAGGGAGATTTTCTCAACCTATACTGGTCAAAACTAAAACCTCACCACTTTTACCAAAATTACTATCTCATCACTAGGGTCCCAACATCGTAGATGGCATGTTAAACGGACATACCGTTTGAAATTTATGGTTGTTCAAAATTTCAAAATGGGGGTCACTAGGCCTGTAGACTGAACAAAGGGTTGGTTTACCGATCGTGGTGGTTGACTTCCATGGTCGACTGCTCTGAATATCCACCCTACGGCTGCTGCGGTATCCCCTCCCCCCCACCATCTATCACGACCGAATGACAGCTGTAGTTTTCATGGATCACAGTCAAATGCCATAGTTGATCGTGGCCCAAATCTAGCCCAGTTTCCTTGGGTCTGACTTGGGTCTGACCAGCTGAGCCCAACCCACTCTTCCTAGTCCCAACCTGCTCTGTTTGTCTCAGCTTGTCTCCCCTGGCTGTACCAACTTTCTCATGGGCTTCTTGGGCCATCGCACGTGGCCCACCTAGCCATGTCAACAGCCTTTGATCCACGTGGCTTCCCTCTATGCTCTACACCATCGATGTCGCTTCCTCTGGTTGTCATTGTCATCCTGGGTGGCCAATATCGTCGCATCACCTCACCGGACCGCCTCTTGGGACCTGTGCTAGTGGTTCCATCTACAGACCACTAAGCCACCTCCAATGAACATAATTATAAATGGTCGCAAATATATTCCCCATAGGTTCCAATCTATACAGACATGTCCTCTATTGTTGGTCTGCCTCCAATCTAGGGGTCCAATCATGTGCAAAGCCACCCGGCAAGTCAAGTCATGATCATTGGGATCCAACGGTGAATTATGTGAAGAATGGGGGAGAGAAAAGCACAAAGAACACCTTGAGGAACAAACATTGGACATTTTTCATGTTTGCCTCAATCTATTTTTGTTAGAACAAAGAATGAAGAACCAAATTAAGAAAACTCCCAAAATAATCCCTACAATTATAAATCATCTCGCAACGATCGAACTGCAGATCAATCTGTTTGTGGATTAACCCATCTTTATCCTAAAAATAAATAATGGGGAAACCATAAATAAACAACTGCCTTACCTCGATTTGGATCAGTCATTAATGAATAATGATCGTTGCATCGTCGGCAATCCTCGATTCATAAAATCTAAGGGGCGTTGTTTGATCTATCTATCATCGTTCGCCAACGGTTTCTCCAAAGGTTCTTTCTCTACATCTCCAGAGAACTTTCAGGGTTATGAGTCTAACCATTAATGTTTTAAAAAGACTTATTAAAAATGAAATTTGTTGTATCAAAAAAATAATTTTTTATAAAATTATTGTATTTACGGTTACGCCCTCCATGACTTTTTCCATAGACGACCCACGCCGACAAAAGTTATGTCATGCCTAGAGAAAACACTACATTATTAACTCAAAGGTGGTCTCGTATTTCCAATCTGAGTCACCATTCTTGAGTTATTAGGATTTAAAAATAAAATAAAATAATTTAATTGTTTTATTTATGGTAACATCCTTGGTGACACTTTCAAAAAATGGCCTGTATCAACCAATGTTAGGTCACACTTAGGTTAAAGATGCCATTAAAAGCTCAATAGTGCCCCAAAATTTTTGATCTGAGAAACCTTTTAAGATTTATTACACTTTTTCCAGAATTCAACATGCATGTGCTATTAAAAATTTTAATATTTTTCAAACAATTTTTTCATAAACACCAGGCCACAGAATCACACATCGTCTCTGCACCTGGTCTCGAAATCAATCCATATAATATATAAAAATAGTAAATATAAAATTGGATACATTACACAACTTCTTTGATGTTATAAAATTCTCCATAAACTATTCCAAAACTCAATAAAATAATATCACTTCATATTATGTTTATTTTATTTAGCTAAATTTTTTATCATTCTTCCAACCTCACTTTTTCATTCTATTCCATATAATCCACAAACTCATTTTTTCATAATTTATTTATGGTAAAATACCTTATATTGAGCCATAGAGTAGCCCATAAAAATAACTGAGCTGAAAAATGATGGAATATTTTCATTTTAAATTCTTAAATAAAGTTATTAGAATGATTATTGTTAGAGCTAGTACTATTGATCTAACTCACATTGTACTTTCAATTTCCAAAATATGTATATATATTTATATCACATAGTGATTATTATTCTATTTGAAAATAATTTTTTAATTCCCTTAGAATATAATTCACATTAATAGGTTATAATAGTTTCCCACTATAATAAGAACATTGATATTCCATAAAGATATTCCATAAAGATATTCATAAATAAATATATCATATAGTCTAGATACATCTATCTTACATGACATAGATGATGGTTGACTATCAGGTGATGGAGTCTCATATGAAATTGATACATCTTCTCATGAATTTCACACTTGGTGATCTCTAAGAAAAATGGTCCCAAGGAAAGACCCGCTAATAGGAATTCCACATGTTTTATGTGTCATTTGATATTACTACATGAAAAAATGTTTATTTTCCCTCAAACTATAATTTTTTTGTTTGTCTTAAAAAATTAATGGTATAAAATCTTTAATGATATAATACTAGGCTCTTTGCTCACACCATACATATACACATTGGTGCGTATATAGATTTAGTTGTCTATGATACAATAAAAATGAAAGGGTCAACTTTTATAGTGGTGTTCTATAGACACATGTTAACGATATAATGATAATGGGATATAGAATTCAATATAGGGAATACAGAGACAATATTAATTTTGTATTATTTTAATATATTTACTATAAAGTTCCTATCCTGCAAATAAATTTATTTTTTGTTTACATTTTTAGTTTGGATCAAGTGTAAACCTTTTATATATTGAAAAATATTTTATAAAAAGTTAGTTATTTTTTATTCATGTATCTTTTATAAAGTGTCTCTATTGTAATTTATGTATGTGAAAATTCCTAAGTGGATTTATTAAAATGATATAAGTGTTTTAAAATGTTTCTTAAAAAATATATGTGTTAAACATACCCTTTTTTGGTTTTAAATTGCTTTAAAATGATTTAAACACTTGACATGGACTTAGGTTTCATACCAAGGGTTTGTCAACTCACCCGATTGGCTTTTATAAAGGGATGTGAATGTTTTGAAAGTGTATTTAATGTTGATTTCATTTTAACAATGGTTGTGTGAAGTTTTAAATAAAAATTAGTAAAATATAGAGGTTTTTCTCTCATTTTAAATGATTAAGACAATTGCATTATGAATTTTCCTTGAATGCTTTAGAAAAAAGGAATTGTGGTTTTGTAAAAGAATGATTGGAATTTATTGGTTTATTTTAAAAATGGTGTGTTATTTTAAACAGAAATTTTTGTAAATGGTTGGTTTTTTAATGGGATTTCAAATGTGATTTGATAAATAGTTTTCAAAGGATATCTGAAATTTAGTTTTTTCATAATCTTTTAAGTTTATTTTTTATATAATTAGGAAAACCAATACATTACGTAGGGAAGACAAGTAGATTGATTATAACACCATGGAAAGGGCATGTCACTAACTCTATACAACCCATAGGATATCCATCATGACCTCACTCCTGTAAAAGGTGCATTAATTTTTAACCCCATTGAAACTCTTAAAATTAATTTACATCCAACATCACCTTCATGGTTTCAATTAGGGGGTCCCTTGTTAGCCACAATCAACATTGAAATTTTTATTAAGAGAAAATCCATCGAACACAAGGAATAGAAAACAAAAAAACCAGGATTAAGAGGGTTTAAAATAATGCAAGCCAAGTGAGTCCCCAATAACAATGCTCACCTCATATTGTAGAAATGAACCTAGACTATAGAAGCATGAGAAGGAAATATCAAGTAGAGAATGAGATTCCAGAAAGTTAGCTTCCATATTTCCCTCGCACCATATGTGGTTAATCTCTAATCCATTATTAATAAGCTTTTTACTTTTTCGAATTTGATAAGCAATAGACCATGGAGTGAAACCAGTACCCAGAAGAACCCTTTGAACTACTTCAGAATCAGTGTCCAGCACTAAAAGGGTTGTGTTCCTTCTATTTCATAGCTCTATCCCAGTTAAAATTGCATGTGCTTCAGCCTGAAGAGAATTCACATACCCAAAAGAGGTTGAAAATGCAATAATAACTGAACCGCTGGTATCACAAACTAAACTGCCACCCCTCATGATACATGATCTACACGAACCATTGGTATTAAGTTTCAACCCATTGCTGTGAGGATGCCAACTGAACCAACGATTGGGAGTGGAAATGGGATGAGAAGCTGGTGTAAGTTTGGTTTCAGTGATATCTTTGAGGGAGGGAGAAGATTCCCAATTTTTAATGAGCTAAATCAGATCTATCAATAAGTTTCTCGCACTGATACCAATGGATACCTTGGAGCTAAGAAGCCCCTCATATCTGCTTTGTTTCTAGATTTCCAAATGTACCAACTCTCTGCCGCAAGAATGATGGATTTGGACTTAACTTCCACTAAATTGGCCCCAGTGCCTTAGAACCATTGATCCATGAAGATTCCCATAGAGTCATCGTGAAATGGAAACCTTATGAAGCTACCAAAAGCAAGGCACACAATCCTAGACCATTGGACATCAAATAAGAGATGGCATGTAGATTATTCTATGTGTTCTTCGCAGCAGATACACTGGGATTCCATCTGGATACCAAGACATTGGATGTTCATATCAATGGGAAATGCGTTCTTCCTAATACACCACACCAAAAAGTTTATCTTGGCGGTAATTTCTCTACACCACAATGTCTCAGCCCATGTATCATAATGGGCCATATCCTAGACTATCTTGCGATAATCCCTTACCAAAAAGGAACCTGATGTTGAACCCATGAAAAAGCATTTATCAATAATTTCATATAGTTTTATTAGATTAAAGATGCTCCATTGATGCAAGTCCAGGATAGCTTGGATGAAGGTTGGATGCATGCTAGCTTGGCAGAAGAAGATATTAGGGGTGGGGCATCCAGGAAATCCAAGTTTTTTACCAGCCCAGTTTTTATTCTAGAAGTTGATCTCCCCCTGACCGATGATCCAATGCGTATTCCTATCCAATAAGAAAAAGAAAGGTTGAACTGTGCGCCAAATATTAGATGATCTACCTTTTAGGGTCTCATAAATGTTTCTGCATTTTCTGGAAATGAAATGCCGCCAAAGTGACCATACTTCTGTTGGAATTGCAAACCAAAAATATGAGTCAATGCTGCCTGCGACGTCATTTATTACTTGCACATTTTTTTCTTCCATGGGTCAACCTCCATTTATTTTCTTTGAATAAATTTAAATGCTTTGCATTTAATGATTTGCTATATCTTTGTACCGTCATAAATGCTCTTCATTTAGTATTTTGGTCTTTCCTTGTACCGTCATAGATTCTCTGTATTTTATGTTTTGGTCTTTCTTTGTACCAACATAAATGCTAGGCATTTAATGTTGTGGGTCTATAAATTGATGTAATTGTAGCCTGAAATTTAAATCGTGAAAAATTGTGAAGTTGTGTGAAATACAAAGCTTGAAAGCTTCTTTTTACCATGTGCCAATTTTTCTTCCTCTTCCATTCTTCCTCTCATATTTCTCGGCTTGTATAGCCAACAAACTGGTATCAGAGCCAAGTTACCAAGATCCTCCAATTTTTTTAAGATGGCCGCAATCCAGCCGCAAGTTCCGAAGCTGTCTAAGGACAACTACGAAAGGTGGTGCATCCAAATGAAGGCGTTATTCGGGTCACAAGAATTATGGGAGATCGTTACCGATGGGTATGTTGTACCCACTATGGCGAAAGAAGCTATCTTCACGAATGAAGAAAAGGTGGCCCTCAAAAATCAAAGAAAGAAATACAACAAGGCGTTGTTCCTCCTCTATCAAGGGTTGGATGAATCAACATTCGAAAAGATTGTCGAAGCAACATTAAGCAAGCAAGCTTGGGATACCCTTGCCACCATCTTCAAAGGTGTTGATCGAGTGAAGCGGGTACGTCTTCAAACATTAAGAGCGGAATTTGAAGCGGCGCACATGAAAGAAGGTGAGATCATTTCCAATTATTTCTCAAGATTAATTGTTATTTTTATCAATTTGAAAAGGAATGGTGAAAAACTGGAGGACATTCGAGTAATTGAAAAATCACTTCGATCTCTCGCAACCAAGTTTGAGCATGTGGTTGTGGAAATCGAAGAATCAAAGGATTTGGAGAAACTGTCCATTGAAGAACTGATGGGGTCGTTGCAAGTGCATGAGCAACGGATGCAAAAGAATACTGGTTCAATAATAGAGCATGCCTTGGAGTCCAAGTTGACTCTACAAGAACAAAATAATGGCCACACGCAATGAGGCGGTCATCGTGGAAGAGGAAGAGGGTGTGGATATTATCCAAGCCGTCAAAAAAAGTAACAAAATCCTACCAGCTTTCGTGGAAGAGGGAATGGTGGAGGACGATTCACGCGTGGTCGTGGAAAATCAAATAACATTCAATGCCACAACTGTAAGAAATTTGGCCATTATGCGTCTGATTGTTGGAGAAAAGTGGATCATGATGAACGATCCAACTATGCCGAAGCATCTCATCATGAAGAAGAAGGTACCACACTCCTCCTCGCACAAGAAAAGTCATGTGAACGCCCCGATGTGTGGTATCTCGACACGGGTGCAAGCAACCACATGTGTGGTAACAAACAACTGTTCGAGGAACTCACCGAAGAAGTTCGTGGCGACGTGAGTTTTGGCGACTCATCCAAGGTACCCGTGAGAGGCAAAGGTAAGATCAAAATCTATCTGAATAATGGAGAGTCTAATTACATTTCTAATGTATATTACGTACCAAGTATGAAAAATAATATCATCAGTCTCGGCAAACTTCTTGAGAAGGGGTATGTCATACACTTGGAAAATTCTCTTTTGTCTATAAGAGATGCTCATAGGAGACTTGTCGCTCAAGTCCAAATGGCGAAGAATCGCATGTTTCCACTGCATATCAACACAAAGGCCGAGGAGTGTCTCTTGGGACTCATGAAGAATGACTCATGGAGATGGTATCTGCGATTTGGACATCTGCATTTTAGTGGGCTTAAACTTCTATCCTCATCAAATATGGTGCGTGGCTTGCTAATGATTGGAGATCCAAATCATGTGTGTGAGGTGTGTACACTCGGCAAGCAACAAAGGAACTCATTTTCAAGTGGAGTGTCTAGAAGAGCAATGGAACCACTTCAGTTGGTTCACACCGATATCTTCAGACCACTTGAAACACTGTCACTTGGAGGTAATAGATATTTTATTACCCTTATCGATGATTTCAGCAGAAAGTTGTGGGTGTATTGCATCAAAGAAAAATCTTCTGCTTTCACTGTTTTAAAACTTTTAAAGCTCATGTTGAAACTAAAAGTGGCCACAGAATCAAAGTACTCAGATATGACAAAGGTGGAGAATACACCTCAAATGCATTTCAAGATTTCTGTAGGGAACATGGCATCAAACAGCAATACACTATAGCCTACATGCCACAACAGAATGGCATTGAAGAAAGGAAGAACTGCACCATCCTCGACATGATGAGGACCATGCTGAAGGAGAAAGGCTTGCCAAAGAACTTCTGGGCAGAAGCAGTGGCATGTACTGCCTATCTCCTCAATCGGTGTCCAACCAAGAGCGTCAGAAACATGACACCACAAGAGGCATGGAGTCTCTACAAACCGAGCATAGCACACCTAAGAATATTCGGGTGTGTTGCCTACGCTCAAATTCCAGAAGCGAGAAGAAGGAAGCTTGATGATCGTGGTGAAAAGTGCATCTTCATCGGCTACAGTGAAGAGTCTAAATCCTATAAACTCTACAATCCACTAACCAATAAATTAGTGGTGAGTAGAGATGTGGTCTTTAGTGAGGAAGAATCTTGGAAATGGAATGATGAAGAACCAAACAAAGAGATTCCAGTCGAAACAGAAGATCCTGAAGAAAGGCGTGATCATCAGGAGCAAACGCCAGCAACACCTTCCCCGGGCACATCATCAATACACAGGAGTCCAGGAGGACATTCCATCACTCCTGAAAGGACTCCATCAAGTCAAAATTTGGCAATCTCATCCTCACCCATGGCACCCATAAAGATGAAAATCTTAAGCGACATTTATGAAAAAACTAAAGAGGTAAATCTTTTTTGCCTGTATGCAGATCATGAGCCTCTGACGTTTCAGGAAGCCACAAGGGAAGAATGTTGGATAATGGCTATGGGAGAAGAAATTCATGCCATAGAGAAAAATGACACATGGGAGTTGACCACACTTACTAATAGCCATAAATCCATTGGTGTCAAATGGGTGTACAAGATCAAGCGAAATGTTGATGGTGAAATCGATCGCTACAAGGAAAGGCTCGTAGCAAAGGGGTACAAAAAAATTATGGGGTTGACTATGAAGAATTATTCGCTCCTGTTGCTCGCCTTGACACTGTGAGAATGATTATCTCTCTTGCTGTTCATCACAGTTGGATGATCTACCAATTGGATGTGAAGTCTGCATTCCTGAATGGAATTCTAGAGGAAGAGGTCTATGTAGACCAGCGTGAAGGCTTTGTTATGCAAGGGGAGGAAGACAAAGTGTATCGACTGAATAAAACTCTTTATGGGTTGAAGCAGGCTCCTCATGCTTGGAATGCATGCATTGACAGCTATCTTCAAGAGAACGGCTTCACCAAATGTCTATATGAGCATGTAGTTTACATCAAGAAGAACGATTGTGGTGATATAATCATTGCAGGCTTGTATATTGATGATTTGCTTTTTACAGGGAATAGTCAAAAAATGTTCGATGATTTCAAGAAGGCTATGTTCAAGGAGTTCGAGATGACCGACGGAGGTCTCATGTCCTTCTTTCTGGGCATAGAAGTAAAGCAACAACATGGAGGCATCTATATTTCTCAGAAGAGGTATGCTAAGGAGTTGCTTGAAAAAATCAACATGGCTAATTGCAATGCTGTAAACACACCTATGGCAATGAGCTTAAAAATGACAAAAGATGGAGAAGGAAGAAGTGTTGACTCGACTCTGTTCAAGAGTCTAATTGGAAGCCTGAGGTATCTCACAATCACAAGGCCTGATATTGTCTATAGTGTTGGGCTTCTAAGTAGGTACATGGAAGCACCAAAAGAGTCCCACTGGTTAGCTGCAAAACGTATCCTCAGGTACGTTAATGGAACGGTGGATTTTGGTCTTTTTTATCCATACAATGAAGAAGAAAATCTGCATGGATACTCAGATAGTGACTGGGGAGGCGACCAAGATGAAAGAAAAAGCACCACTGGGTATGTATTTTTTCTTGGATCGGCTGCTTTTACATGGAATTCAAGGAAATAAAGTGTGGTCGCCTTGTCTACATGTGAAGCAAAGTACGTGGCGGCATCATCCACTGTTTGTGAAGTAATCTGGTTGATAAATCTGCTGAAGCAGTTGCATCATCTGCAGGATGGATCCACAGTGATATATATGGATAACAAGTCGCCAATTGAACTTTCCAAAAATCTGGTGCAGCATGGAAGAAGCAAACATATTGATACCCAATTCCATTTTTTGCGAGATCATGTGAAGTAGAAAATGATAAAATTGGAATATTGTCATACTACAGAGCAGGTGACTGATATTTTCACAAAGGCATTACCGTCAGATGCATTCAAAAGACTCAGAATGATGCTCGGAATGAAGCCGGTTTTGGTTTGAAGGGGAGTGTTGGAATTGCAAACCAAAAATATGAGTCAAAGCTGCCTGTGACGTCATTTATTACTTGCACATTTTTTTCTTCCATGGGTCAACCTCCATTTATTTTCTTTGAATAAATTTAAATGCTTTGCATTTAAAGATTTGGTATATCTTTTTACCATCATAAATGCTCTGCATTTAGTATTTTGGTCTTTCCTTGTACTGTCATAGATTCTCTGTATTTTATGTTTTGGTCTTTCTTTGTACCAACATAAATTCTAGGCATTTAATGTTGTGGGTCTATAAATTGATGTAATTGTAGCCTGAAATTTAAATCATGAAAAATTGTGAAGTTGTGTGAAATACAAATCTTGAAAGCTTCTTTGTGTCGTGTGCCAATTTTTCTACCTCTTCCATTCTTCCTCTCATATTTCTCGGCTTGTATGGCCAACAACTTCCAGCACTTCCCATGAAAGAATCGCATGTAGGCCTTGAATGGTCCCTAAAATACCCCAAACCCTGATACCTCTGTCCCTTACAGGTCGAGCCATCCTCTCCCAGGATACCCAATAATTTTTTCCCTCGGTGTGGGCATCCCATAAAAAGGTCTCCATTGTTTTCTCTATCTAAGAAATAATAGAAGTAGGAAATTTGGTTGAAGAAAGCGCATGCATAGTAATAGTAGACAAAACGCTGTTAATAAGGGTGATTCTTTCACTGAAAGAGAGAAAATGACTCTTCGAATTATTAATCCTTCTAGTTATCCTTCCAACCAGACAATCAAAATTCTGCACATGTAACCAGCCAAAGGATAAAGGTGCACCCAAGTAATCTGTGGGAAAACCCCTTATACTGAAACCTATGTTGGACTCCATAGATCTGGATCTTCTATCTGAGCACCTCCTTGATATGAATATACTACTTTTATCGCAATTCACCACATGCCCGCTCAATTTAAAATATTCTCCGATAACATTTTTAATCTTGTGGATGGATTCCTTACATCCATTGGAAAAAATAAAAGTGTCATCAGCAAACATGAGGAGGGATAAACCTGGAATTTGGCATCAGCACCGAAATGGAAGAACACTTTCATCATGAAGCCTCTTATTAATAAGCCTTATTAGAGAGTCCTACACAATAATGAATAAACTGGGAGAAAGTGGTTCGCCTTGCCTTAGGCCCCTAACTGATTTAAAGAATCCACATGTTTTCCCCAAGAATGAGATGGGAATCCATGGAGAGATAAAGAATATGAATAAAATATTCATAAAACAGTTAGAGAATCCCATACACCCAAGCACCTTGATAATGAAAGACCACCCATTCCGATCATATGCCTTGTACATGTCCAATTTAATGGCGATGTGGGATCCCTATGTTTTTTTATTAAGATCACTGATCATCTCCTATGCTTAGAATATTTCACCTTGAATCATTATTCCCTTAACAAAACCATATTGTTATTTGGATATCCATTTGTACAGATGAGGGGATAAATTCCTATTGATCACAGTGGCTAACACTTTGTAAGGAAAGTTACATAATCTTATCGGTCTGTAATTTTCAAATAGGTAGGATCCTTGATTTTGGGGATGATAACCAAAGATTTATCACAAGCCACGCGAGGAAGACCTCCACCCTTGAAGAAATCTGGCACCATAGCCACCAAACTATTTTTGACTAGATCCCAGGAGGCAATATAGAAAAATCTAGGGAACCCATCTGGTTCTGGTGCACTTTCTGAGTTAATAATAGTAACAGCCTCAAGAATCTCTTGTTCATCGGGAATAGCCTCCAAACTAGAATTATCACCCTCGGACACCACCCGGTGTATAACATCAAAGAGAGAATAATGACCCCTTGGGTAACCTGATTGCATATGGGGATTTTGACCTATAAAGAGTTCTTTGAAAAAAAGAAAGAGCCATACCTCCCATAGTGTCCCTGTCATTTGAGTAAGAACCATCCTCCAGATGAATATTAGTTTAGAAAAACCGCTATTTTTCCTTAATCCGAGATTGAAAAAATACTGTATTTTTATCTCCTTCTTTAATCCATTTAACTCTGGACTGATCACAAGCTAAGATCTCCTGCCCAAGAATCTTCTCTGCTAAATCACTCTTCTTTTGGACCAATGCATGAAATAGCTCTTCATTATATCCCTCTTCAAGCCTTAATTCCATCAACTCGACCTCCCTAATAAGAAGATCCATGTCTTGAAAGAGGGGATGTTGGCTTGAAATCAAGGATTGGAGGTCCCATTTGAGACGCCTTAGTCTGTTATGAAGACCTTTCCACAAGTTGCCTTGATTTGGTTTAGACCAAGAGGATTCCATATCCTGATGGTATCCATGAATGGAGGACCACCCTCGGTGGAATAAAAAACATATAGCCTGGATAGACTTTGGGGAGATCTCCACTCAAATCAGGGAATGATCAGAAAGATCACAGAAAAAGTGAGTGAATTTGGCTTCTGGGAAAAGGTAGGTCCCATGTAAGTTCACCAAAAACATGTCCAACTTGCAAAAGGTGTGATCTCTACCTTTATGGTTATTGCACTAAGTAAATCAGTCTCCTGCAAAACCCAATTCTAGGAGGCCCTTCTGATCAATGAATGAAGAAAAATCCCCAATCTCTCTCCTTGGGAAGCCCTCCCCCATTTATTCTCTGAGTTCTCTAGAATAGTATTGAAGTCTCCTCCCACTAACCACGGTAGACCATCTAGATCAAAGGACGAAATATCCTGCCAGAAACTCTCTCTATTAGGAAAATAAAACTTAGCATGGAAAAATGTAACCAACAAACGGTGAACACCCAAAATTATCTTAGTAGTGAAAAATTGATCTGAAGCCACTACCAATGAAACAGAAACATTTGGATTCCAGAATTCTCAAATTTGATGGCTCTGTGGGTTGGAATTCAAGAAGTTTTGCACTTTGAGTCTTTGAGAAAAAATAGCAATTCTTGATGAAGGTTGTTTAGGTTCAAGCACTGCCATGATCGAGGTGTTGTGATAAATCTCATGAGATAAGAAGTCCATTTTGGCATGTGCACTTAGGCCTCAGGAATTCCATACCAATAAAAATGACATTATTAGTGAAATCATGAAAGAGTGTTCACTACCAATGGGGAAAACCCATCATTCGAGCTCCTAGAGCAGAGGAATTTGGACTAGGATTAGGTGACCATCCTACTTAGAGGGGAAGAAGGATGCAATACTGGAGAATACTCGGTATTTGAGTCTGGAAACCTGTATGGAAGAGTTGACATATGATTTTCTACATATATTATATTTATTCATGTGATGGTCATTTTATTTTTGTTTCTCACTTCCACATGTTTGGATGCATGGGAACCCTATGAATTAAGAAATAGGTCCAGATGTATACTACACTAGTTATCTCACACACTAGCTATTTTCTCCTAGTTGTATAGTTTTCTTAGTCTATAGGAGTGTCCCTAATGAATAATTTATGAGTAAGTCAGGTATATTTTTAATTTTTTAGGATTCAACATAGGCCGACTATTGGCCTCATTGTAGTGTGAGTAAAAATAATGGAATAATTGAATTCCCTCTATGATTTTGATACATTATAGATAATAGAATTGGAACCAGGAAAGAGGGGTCTATAGTAAAATTAGATTTATCATCTAAAGGGGAAAGTGGATGATAGGTAATAGTGAAAGGTGTGTCTAGTTTTAAATGTATTTCAATAATTATAAGGATTATATTTCAATTAGATTTTCTCTCCTACTATAAATCATATAATAATTTAGATAGTTCTCGTTTTAGTTTCCATTGAAGGTTTATTTTTAGAACAAATGGATTTCATGATTCTATTCCATCATGGAGATTCAGAGTAATAGATCTACATAGATCAACTGGAAGGTTTCATGCTAAATAGAATAGAAGATTCAGTTCTAGTCTCAAATTGAGTTTTCATGGGCTTAAGAAGGTACCAAGATAGTGTAACTATAATTTCAATGCTTTCATGGTAGAGTTAATGTTTATATAGTGTAATCTAATTAATTGCTACTATATTAAGGTATATTGTGACAGAAGTTTTGTCATTTTACTTCTTTATGTGGACAAATTTCTCTTAGTTGGACCAATGAAGAAAATACTGGAAGAGCTGAAGATTGATTTTTCTAGAAGATCCCAAATGGCAGACCTTGATTTTAGAAAGTGGATATTGGTGATTAATATTGAAAGAGACTGAAAGTCTATAACTTTTTTTATCCATGGTTAATTTTTATATCAACATTTTGTGTATTTATTTTGTTAAATATTAATATTTCCAAATCAAATTGGATGGATATGAATAAATAATGGATGGATTCAAATCATATGACAAAAAATTATGAAGATAGAGTGAAAGAGTTCATCAGGTTTGCAAAATATCGAGCATATGACCCTTCTCAAATAATTTGTCTGTGTTTATGTTGATGTTATTCAAGAAAGATTATTCTAGTGGAGTTAAAAGAACACATTATCTATCACATAATAGATCAAAGTTATACATGTTGTAATAAACACGAGGAAAAGGCGAATATAGCCAGTGGCTAGGATAACACTGCATTTTATGGATCCTATGAAATGATTACAAGTTTGGACAATGAATAAGACTGTATCGAGGATGTGATTATAGATGTGAATGATGGTGATGATCATATTGAGTAAATGATGATTATAGTTTAAGATGAACTTTGTGGTTTCCCGAAATTGTTTTAGAAATTAAGTGTTGTGAAAAGATGTCATTATATGTTGGTTTCACTAAATATGTAGCATTTACAGATTTACTAAATCTGTATAATTTTAAAGCAGGAAATGGATGGAGTGATTCCAGTTTTACAGAACTACTTGCTCTATTAAATTTCATGCTCCTTAAATATAATGATCTCTGAAATAATACATGTCTTCCCGAATGATTGTATATTGTTTTGCAAGTACCAAAAATCCCTTACAGAATTCTCAAAGTGTGGTTCTTATTGATATAGGAAATATGAATATAGTCATAAGAAAGTTTTATGGTACTTTACAATAATTCCAAGGTTTATGTGCCTACATGGGAGTAAGGAGACTGTAGGGAAATTGATGTGGCATGAAGATACAAGAATTAAATATGATAAACTACATCACCCATCAGACTCACCTCAGTGGAATAGAATTAATCATGATTATCCTGAATTTATAAATGATCTGAGAAACATTCATCTTGTGTTATCTACAAATGTATTGAATCCTTTTGTTTTTCAAAATAGCACTCATGGTACATGGTCGGTTATGTTGGTAAATTATAACTTTCCACCATGGATATGCATAAAAAGTAAATACAACATGTTATATATGATTATATCTTGAACAAAACAAATGGGTAATGATATTGATGTTTATTTGGATCCACTTATTAGGGATTTGAAATTATTGTGGGATTAAGGTGTTATGTTGTATGATTCTTACATAAATGAAGATTTTATGTTGAGATCCATGTTGTACGAGATGAAAAATAACTTTCTTGTTTATGGAAATTTTTCAGGATATAGCATTAAATTAACTCAAGGGTGTCCCATTTTTTGAATAAGGTACACAGTCAATTAGGTTGAAACATTCATTGAAAACCATGTTTCTAGGACATCACAGATTTCTACCCCGATGGAATAAGTACTGATCTTGGATGACATAATTCGATGGGAGTTTATAATAATGTAATGTCTCCACTAACTGGTGATCAAATGTTTGATGAAGTAAAATATGAGTACACTTCTTTTGGTAAACCATTTTTGAAAAACCTTATGAAATACGATTGGAAAAAGTGATCAGTTTTTTTCTGAATTACCATACTATAATTGTCTATATGTCAAAAAATCTCTTGATGTTATACATGTTGAAAAAAAATGTATATGATAGTTTCATCATCATGTTGCTAAATATACCAGGAAAAACAAAGGATGGAATTAAGGCTAGGTTAGACATGGTTGACATGGGAATACTAGAAGAGTTGGCACTAATGAAGGGTGGAAACAAACTTTTCTTACACTAGCTACTTACACTCTTTCTAGGTAGGAGATATATCAGTTTTTCAAATTCATGAATGATGTAAAGGTTCCATAGGGGTATTAATAGAATATCAAGAACATCTTGTCAATGAACGATTTAAAGTTAAGGGGTCTAAAATCACATGAATTCCATGTTTTGATGCATGATCTAATTCCTACAGCTTTACGTTGCATTTTTTTCAAGAATTTCCATCATACATTGATCAAGATCATTTTATTCTTTAATGTTATATGCAGTAAAGTTATAGAGTTGGTGAAATTTCTTAATATGTAAAGAGAAATTTTCATCATATTATGTGAATTGGAAATGTTCTTCCTAACAACATTATTTGATATGATGGTTCATTTAATGGTTTACTCAGTGAGAGAGATTCAACTATGTATTCATGTACACTATAGATGGATGTACCCCATTGAACTGTATATGAATATTTTGAAAGGGTATGTCAAAAATTTAAGTCATACAGAGGGTTGTATTAAGGAGTTATATATTTTTGAGGAATTATTTTAATTCTATACTGAATACCAGTCCAGTGTGGAAATCATTGGTCTACCAAAATCTCATCACACTGGGAAGCTTGTGGGTGAAGGAATTTCTGGAAGAGATGTTTTTACAATAAATATTATAGATTGGGAGCAGACCCACCTTTACATTTTACATAATAGTTTGGAGGTTTCCCCATATTTTGAAACCCACAAATAAATTCTTAGAAATTTCAATCCATCAAGGGATGAAAAATAGATATCAAATACACATAATCAATAGTGTATAGGATGGTTTCAGGACCATATTTTTAAGGAGTCATATTAAAATCCAGATTCAATTTTAAAATGACTTCAATGGCATTCTAGAGGACCAAGTGTGTATGTATTACCTTAAAATAATTATGTAATTAAGGGTTATATTTTATATACAAATGAACATGATGAAGACAGAACCATGAAAAATAGTGGAGTTACACTTGTGTCTGAAATGATGCATGTTTCTGGTACTAAAAATAAAAAATCAAATTTATTTGAATATGTCATACTTTGGCATCATCAAGAAAATATGGGAGTTTGATTATAAAACATTCCAAGTGAATATGTTTCAATGAAAGTGTGTTGATAACAGGAGTGTTGTTAAAATAGATGAATTGGGATTCGAGAAAGTTTATTTCAGTAAGGAAGGGTATAAAGAAAAACCGTTTATAATGGAATCACATGAAGTACAATTATTTTATGTTCTAGATCCCAAAAACCAAAAGTGGTAAATTATTATGTTATTAACTAAACCCATTGAATGGTGAGATGAAAATTCAATTGAGGATGACCCTTTAATTGGGATGTTTCAATCATTTTTCAATGGTCCTAATGTAGACATCATTTTATATGTCAAAAGAGACCAAAATAAAGGGATTTTGATAGTGGATAGAGGGGTCAAATCCCTTCAACCTTTAAAAAATAAACATAGAGTTCAATAATCATGTCATATTTTTTTAATATACATCATGTTACCTCATGTTATTATCTATTCATAGCGATATTTATGTAATCTAAATTAAATGTTAAACCATTTCTACAGATTATAACTTTTTCACGTACTAGTGCTCCTAATCCCAAGGAAAAATAGGTCTCTCGACCTACTGCTACTCGCAGTGCAGAGGAACAACAACCTTTTACATGTGTTGGTGCTCCCAATCCTGAGGAGAAATAGGTTTATCAACCTACTGCTACTCCCAGTGCATAGGTACAATGACCATCTGTATATGCTGATGCTACCTCTCTAGACGAACATATTGAAGATGTTGAATCTGAGGAAATGGTAGGCGATGAAGGCCCGATGATGCATAAAAAATAAAAGCACCATAGTTTGACAGTGTTAGAAAAAATCATTAAGGTGAAAATCAAAGGCATCAAATATGAGGTCAGATGGAATGCATGGGGCCAACATGTTAACCTCAACAAGCCCATGTTCAGTGATTACATTGGAATTTTCACTCGGTAATATGTGTCGATTGATATATATTCATGGAACCATGTTGTGTCTGCACTCAAGACACTGATGTGGGAAGAGATTATGATAACATTATGATATCATTTATTTATTTTACTAAAAAAATAAAATAATGAATAATTTTCTTACTCTTAATCATCCATTGCAGGGTGAATTCATATTATATGTATCCCAGAAAAAAAAAATATGTATTAATGTTGGCTAGAAGGATTCACAAAGGATTTCACACGATTCTAACTAGAAATCATCTTAAAGATGATGAAGGGAAAATAAACTTGCACCCACCACTTATCTATGCACACCTGATAAACTAAGAAGTGTGGGATGCATTTACTAGATATCATGCAGATTTTTCTTTTTAGGTACATTGTATCTAGTAATAAATTGTTTGATGATATGTGTATTCATCACTTTTATTGACAATTATTTATTTATTAAATATAAACTGAGTGCTGGAAATAAGGAATGATCAGCAAAACCTACGTACCCCTATCATAAAGTAAGGATGGGGTATGCTTCACTTGAAAATAATTGATACATCTTTTAAATCTACCTTAATAATTTTATGTGACATGAAACAACACTATAATTATGTTTCTCTTTTTATATGAAAGGTATGAATTTCTAATGTTAATATCGCCTTCTAACATCTTTATGTTCATGTTATCCTTATAAGATCATTGATATCTCCCTTGTTTATACTTATTGAGCATCTATTGTCACCCTTTATTTTGTTTAATATCCTTAGGTTATTAAGAATGGTTTTATAAATGATATTTATAAGAATTTTTATATTAAATAATAACTTTATGAGAGACTATTATGAACTAGTTCATTATGTTTCCATGTTTCCAAAAGCAGTAAACCTAAACTATTCTGACATGGATCATTATGTTGTGTAAGGAATATTAATCTAATAAGATGTGATATCTATGTATGAAATGTTTGGGTCAATATAGTTGGTATCATAGAAATTGACCTACTCAAAACCAAGAAAAAATAACAAGTGATCAGTATCACTCAAAGTGTCTCTTTATATTTAAAATTGACATTAATTTTAGTAAAAAGAATAAGTGACATACTAAAAACTAATCAAATGCATTTGTATTATTTTGATACTTTATGAAAATGATACATAAGTCATTTATTATGTGTATTAATCAACCTCACCTCAATCCAATGCACGGTGTGGTCGTTATGACTTTAAGTCTGTATTTTTATATTAAATTAATATTAAATTTAGAAAAATGAACAAGTGACGTACTGAAAACCAATAAAATGAATTTGGATTATTTTGATAATTTGGGAAATGATCCATGAGTCATTTTTTATTTGTAGTAATCAACCACACCAAAATCTAATGTACGGTGTGACCGGTGTGACTAAAAGTGTCTGTTATCAATTAAAAATTTACATTTTAGTTCAAAATGTGTCACTCACTAAAAACCAAGAAAATATGCTCCAATTGTATTAATAATGTATTAAATAGATTCATAAATCACTATTTATGTGTATGAAGCAGTCTCACATCAAACTGATGCATGATGCGATCGGTATGACCCAAAATGCGTGTTTCCAGTTTGAAATGACATTTTAGTAAAAAAAAACTGGCATGCTGAAAGCTAAAAAAATGCATTCATATTATTTTTATAATTTAGTAAAATAATATATAAATATTTTTTTATGTTTAGGAATCAAAATCACCTAAATATAATGCATGGTGTGGCTGATATAACTCATAGCGACTCTTTTTATTTAAAATTGAAATTAATTTAAGTAAAAACAACAAGTGACATATTGAAAATCGATCAAACACATTCATATTATTTTTGATATTTTATGAAAATAATCCATGAGTCATTTTTGATGTGTAGGATTCAACCATACCTTAATACGATTCACGGTGTGACGTATATGACTCCAAGTGTGTCTTCTTATTTAAAATTGATATTAATTTAAGTAAAAAAGAACAAGTGAAATAATGAAAACTGAGAAAACACATTCAGATTGTTTTTATATTTTAGTAAAATGATCCATGATTAATTTTTGATGTTTAGGAGTCAACCAAACCTAAATACGATGTACGATGTGGATGGTATGACTCCAAGTGTATCTTTTTATTTAAAATTGACATTAATTTAAGTAAAAAATAACAAGTGAGATACTGAAAACCAAGAAAATACATTCGTATTGTTTTGATACTATAGGAAAATGATCCATAATTCATTTTTGATGGGTATAAATTAACCTCAACTCAATATAATTCACAGTGTGATCGGTATGACTAGAAGTGTCCGTTATTAGTTAAAAATTGACATTTTAGTTCAAAACATGTCACTCACTGAAAACCCATAAAACATGCTTTTATTATCATGATAATTTAGGATAGTGATTCATAAGTCATTTTTGATGTGTATGAAGTAGTCACATGTCAAAATGACACTCGATGTGACCAGTATGACTCATAATGCGTGTTTCCAATTTGAAATAACTTTTTAGTAAAAAACACAAATGGCATACTAAAAACTAAGAAAACACAATCAAACTATTTTGATACTTTATAAAAATGATCTATAAGTCATTTGTGACATTTAAGAATTATATGAACTATAATATGATGCACAGGGTGACCGGTATGACTCCAAGTTTGTCTTTTTATTTTAAATTGACATTAATTTAAGTAGAAAACAATAAGTGACATACTAAAAACTAATCAAACACATTCAGGTTGTTTTTATATTTTAATAAAATGATTCATGAGTCATTTTTTATGTGTGGGAGTTAAACGCATCTCAATATAATGCACAGTGTGACCAGTATGACTCCAAGTGTGACTTCTACTATATATATTAATTTCGGCTTTCATGCAGACATGTGTCATTCAAATAATCCTCCACATCCTATTTTCCATATATGTCAAAACTCTAAGCCTCCATGTACCTCCTTCTCTCTGTTTATCTACCATTATCTCTCATCCGTTACTGCTCCCACTCAGCCTCCCCATCGTGTTTTCCCTCTCCCACATTTTTGTTTTTCACTGCTCCTCCCTTCTTCCTTCCACTACATCCACCGCCTTCAACCATAAACTTATTTAGTCTCCCCAATCTATGGTTTCTGCTATTTCTCCATTCTCCTACTTCACCGCCTTCACCTTCTTCCCCATTCCATGATTTCCCTCACACGATTTTCATTCCCTAATTCTATTTTCATTTCCTCTTTACTATGCCTCCTGCAAACCATTAAAATAAATCCTCATCTCCCGTCGTCATCTCCCCACTCGTCGTCTCTCTATTGCCATTTTACCTCTTCAAAAACCACTTTTTGTCACTCACTCCATCTTCCTCCCGACCATTCCCTCAATTTCTCCTCCCGCTCATGTTGTCGACCTATGGTTCTCACAGCTCAGAGTCATCGTCTACTCGCTCCCCTCCCATATCCCTCCCTGAATTCCCCCCTAGAATCCCCTCTCCCCTCTCTAGGGTTCCCGCTCCCCTATCCATTCCCCCAATCCCCTCCATGAATCCTCTCTCCATTCGCGACTCTTTTTCCATATGATCCGCCTTTGGCTCCTCTGCCTTTGAATTCTCCACCTACGACTTCTACACAACTGGTGACTCCGCCTTCTCCTCTACCTCCTCTGATTCTATAGTATCAACCAAGAATCATAGTAGATTTCAATATTTTTCATGAATCTAATGTTGTCATCAACTAATGGTTCTTTTAAAATCATTGGTGTCGACGTCTCTCAATCGGAACATGATGAGTTATGCATCAGCTAAGAGATCAGCTCGGTAACCCATTTCTCGGCTCCCTCTACCTCCTCAACTACCCTCAACATTTTCATCAGACCACCACTGTTTATGATGCCTGAAAACCTCCTTGTGAACCACCTTACCGTCTCCCATACATTCTATTCAGACATCCTATAGATCAACCTCTCCATAATAGGTATGTTTATAATGATAATTAAACTGATTTGTTTCAAACAAAAATTTATTTTTAAATATATTTGAATGATGTTTTGCAGCTTTGTAAATTCAATGTTCAATAGAATCCTGTTTTACTGGAGCTTGGTAGAAATATACAACTTATTGTGTTTGAAGATGTTTACATTGACAAAGTTTAGTACCTATAGTTCAAACTTATCTATGATTTATAATGCTTATTCCATACAAATAGTGGTTGAATGGGCTGTGTTCGGTTTTTTCTAGACGAATAGCCAAATCATCTATGAAACATCTCATGTTATTTTGAATGTAAGTTTCATAACTTTATTCAATGTATGATATTTCATTATTTTGAAAATTCCATCTATGGATGAAGAAGGTTAGGGTCTATTTGACAACACTCTTTAAAAACTACTAATAGCACTTATTTCTGTTTGTATTTATAAGGTATGTTTCCTGCACAAAATATATTTTCTTACTTCTTCAATCATGATCTCGTCAAATAAATTGTGATTTGTCTGAAATGAATCATGTTTATAATGATAATTAACTTGATTTGGTTCAAACAAAAGTTTATTTTTCAATATATTTGAATGATGTTTTGCAGCTTTGTAAATTAAATGTTCAATAGAAGCTTGTTTCACTCAAGCTTGGAAGAAAGAGCCAACTTATTGTGTTTGAAGATGTTGATATTGACAAAGTTTTGTACCTATAGTTAAAACTTATCTATGATTTAGAATTCTTATTCCATACAAATAGTGGTTGAATAGGCTGTGTTCAGTTTTTTATAGACAAATAGACAAATCAGCTATGCAACATCTCATGTTCTTTTTCATGTAAGTTTCATAACTCGATTTAATATATGGACTTTCATTTTATTAATTTCATCCAAGATGGGTTTAACCTCACAAGGATTATTTTTAACTTTTCTCAATATTATACATAACCTTTTTTAATATCATCCATCACTGGACAATTTTTATTCTTTGGAGGAAATTTAGTTTGTATGATGTTTGGACCATATCAGGCCTTTACAAAGTTTATGTACTTGAAAATTTACTATTAATATAGTAGATTTCATCATAATTTGATGAAATTTGATCTTGGATTGGTTTGGCTTGCGTGTTTAGAATCTTTCTAATAGTGCCAAAACTGTCCTTTAATGATCAATATAATAATAAATCATCTGTCATAATTTCCATTTCATTGCTATTATGGAATTGTTATCCATGAATATGTTGTATGAAATTATTTTTATCTTCCTAAAATCAATCTATGATAATTTACTTTTATCTTATTAGAATCTTTATTTTACCATTTATTTATGATATACAACACTCCAAGGGTGATTTCATCTTTATTATTGGTTGGGGTAACTTTTGTTCTTTTCTTTCATATCCTTAGTTTTAATTGATGACATCTATGAACCATCTTCATCCATTGACTGTGATGGAGTCAGGAAGGGGACAGGAAGTAGGAGGGGAGGGGGATGAGGACATTATATACATGTACTCCACCACCTCCTGGACATGTTTTTTATACTTTCCATTTTTTACATTTTTCATTTTATAACATGTAGTATACAATGTTTTAAGGTATTTTTTTATCCCAGCTTCTTGCGTCATAAACAGTATTAAAATATTAAGTGATGTATATGTTTTAATGAAATATATTTTTTTATGATGTGTTTCATGACTTTCTATGCTAGATTTTCTCATTTTATTACTCTATTTCTATTTTTTAGCACATAGATGTAGAAGGGATAAAATAAACAATACAAGATAAAATTTACTAATTTTCGTTCATCTAGAAGCATAATATTTAGGTATGGTTAAAATTTTCTCATAAATATTTTTTTTTCTAAATTATAACTTCTAAACTAATTTGTATTCATAAATGATATTAGTTTTTTACATTTAGTGTTTTTTACATTTAGTGTGTTTTATACTATTTTAACCATATATATGATTCAGTATTAATGTTAAAATCTCAATCTATATATTTGTTACTAAACATTTCATCAATAGGTGAGTGAGAATATAACTCCCCTAGATTAAGGTATTTCACTATTTTATTATGTGTTTTTTTCATTATAAGAGGGTTAATATATTTATATTTATTTCTAATTTGTTCATATTATTTGTGAAACATATCCATATTTTATTCCATACAGGTACGCAGATTCTTTTCTTGATTACTCTCATATTTCCCTCTTTGATGAGTATGTAATAAGTTACTTGATTCAATGAAGATTTCTTCTTTTTTGTGCATACATGTTTCAAATCATTTTACCTCTTTGAAAATTCCTTTACACACCCTAAATTAAAAACATTAATGCGGTTGGATAGAAATGGGTTTCAATGAGAGGATGTAACTCTCCTGGATTAAGTTATTTCACTATTTTATTATGTGTTTTTTTATTATAAGAGGGTTAACTTGTTCATTTTATTTGTAATCTATTCATATTTTTTTCAAACAGGTCCAGCATTTATTCTATACTGGTACGCGGATTCTAATATTTCCCTGTGTTGTTCTCCAAGAATGGTTTTTACCTCTTCTATAGCACATAATTTACGTTTTTATACTTTGTGTAATTAAATAAGGAGATCATATAATGTTTCCATTTCAATGTTACTTATCTATTTATTGTCATGTATTGATATTGACACCAGTAACTCCGTACATTATTATAGGTGTGTATAAATCAATAATAAGTTTTTATCATCCCCATCTCTGAACATCACATATTGTAAAATAAATTTTAAATAAGTAAGAGTATGTACTGTTAAAAATTATTTAAAATAGTACTTTACACATTTTTATAGAGTATTTCTATTAAAAAAGATATAAAATAGAACATCAAAAAAACATCACAATGTATTGTAGTGTTGTTCACAAATAGTATATACTTTCATGGATTTCATATTTAGTTTCAGTGATTTTTTAGAGCAATACTCTTACAAAAACATCATAATCTATTAAAATAATTGTGAAACAAATTATTGTTGTGTTGTTAGAAAAACAATTGTAAGATTATTGTTGTTCACATTTTTTTAGAGTATTGTTGTTTTCACATTCAAATGCAATTGTTTCTGTTCAAACAGTAATTTTACATAATTATTGTTGTGAAAAATACTCTTACATGTCTATAAAAATGTGAAATAATAATAAATATAGTGATACATTTTTATATATTATTGTTTTGTTGTTTCACATTGTTCTTTTATTCACAAATAGTAAAAATCTGAAACAACAATACTTTTAAAAACTTTGTAAAAAATACCATCACATTCTTATAGAGTATTGTTTTTCAGAAATGTAATAGTATGTACTATTTGGGATGTGATGTTTCACATCACACCTTTAAATTATTATGTAAAACATCACATCACGTTGTGATGTGCTGTTCAAAATGTGTGATATGCTGTAAAAATTGAATAATACACTCTTACATATTTTTTGTAATTGTTCAGAATGTAATATTTTATATATTTTCTTCCAACAATACGTTTTTAAAATAACACATCACACAAATAGTAAGCATGTGTTGTTTTACATTTCAACAGGTGCATTTATTTATATTTATTGATATTTACAGCACATTATTATAATATTATGCTTATCATAGATGTGTTGTTTCACAAAAACTAACTCCGTGATCTGTTGTATCACCTTAAATATTTGTGTGATGTGTTGTTTTACATTATAAATAACAGAGATGTGCTATTTTAAATCTATGAAATAAGAATATATAAATAACAGCTCATATAAACCATTCATTTTTTCTTAAGGTTTTCTCACATCTCGCGTAGATTTACTCACTCCACTCTATGATGTTTCCATTTACTCATGTCACCCTACGATTTTTTATTTTGTGGTATGTTTTGATTGACAATGATTTTTATCATTTTAATTTTTATTTATTTATTGACGCAGATGTTCTCCAATCAATATTAATCTATTAAATAGAGAAGATCCACATGGTGTAGTTTTCCATTGAAGGATTATGGTATGTCTCCAATCTCTTTTTCTCATCTTGACTACAAAACACTATTCATTTCCCTTCCTCTACATTTGAGTTAGGGTTTCTTTCATTCTCTTTGACCCATTTATGGGCTCTTTTTTTTCTAGATGGTTGTATTCATATTTTAAATCTCCTTTCTCCCTATCATCCCAAAATGATAAATGCTAAATTTAACTCATCTATATCATTTTTCTGATGGAAATTGATTCTGTTTGTGAGGATAATTCTCAAGCTGAAGTGTTGCATGATCATTATCCACTTTTACGAAATCTGTGCATTAATTTTGTGCTTACAAAATCAAATGTACATCTCTTATATGTTTTGGTAATCACTCTTTCAGTTTTGATTACATTTTCTACATACTGTATCTATTTTGTATATTAAAACTATGGATAGGCCCTCCCAAATCCATTTTTTCTTGTGCTTTCATAATATGGTGAAAAATTCCCTAGGTAGTACATGAAACTAGACCTCCCATTTTAAGTATCCAGTACCTTTTATGAATCAAGGGTGTGGAGATGAGAGTTAATGTATCACCCCTAGTTTGAGATATGTAGCCTTTTTTTATGCTTCTTTATGTGTTTAAAGTGCATGGGATGAGTTGAGAAGATGTTGAGAGAGTTTGGAATGGTTTTTGATAAGTGTGGAGGCTTTTCTTAGGAAGCACGGTTTGGGCACGGTTAGGGGAAACCGTGTGGGTTCTCCATCAAACCATGCAGGGGGAGATAATAGCCTTCACACGGCCTGCGCACGGTTTTCCAAACCATGCAAGGAAACCATGCATACCCCTCCTCCTTAGGTAGTTTCATGTTCACGGTTAGCGCACGGTTTGTCAAACTGTGCGGGCTAATCATGCGACCACTTAAAAATTGGTTTTTAAAACCCGGGTTCACTCGAGCTTGCCTCATTCCTCTCCAAATCCTCTCCCACTCGAGCCTCACTCATTATTTTTGGTTCTCAAGTGTTGAAGGTGATCTCCCACAAATTTTGGAAGCGTTTTGAAGAGGTTTCTTGGTGTAATGAAGGTGGTTTCTCCCAGGTACGTCTCTCCCCTCGGTTTCCTTGTGTTTTCCTCTAGATCTACATCTCCCTCTCTCTCATTTTTCAAGATATACACCCCTTGTGTGTAGATATAGGGTTTTGGTTTCCTTTGATGTTAATTTTAAGGCTTTTTTATGTCATGGAAGGAGATCTAGAGAGGCTTCGGTGGTGCGTTCACTGGTTTTGAGGAGTAGTTTTTCTTGTTGGTCGATTTTGCCGGAACCCTAAAGGTAGGTGGATTCTCTCTAGACTCCACTTGGTTAGATCTAATGGTTTTGGTTACAATTAATTTGGTTGGATTGAAATTAATTGTGTTTTGATGTTTGAAATTGGTTATAAATCCCTTGGGTGATGTTTTGGGGATTTTTGGGAAAATTTGGGTTTTGTGGTGAAGTTTTTCTTATTGTGGATTTTAAAATGAAGATTTTAAAATGAGTTGTTGTGAATGATTTGTGAAAATGCTTGATGAAAATGGTTTTCAATGAAGATTTTATTTTATTGAAATTTGTAATTTCAAGGAAAATTATTTAAGGGTGGTTTCAATAAATGGGTGATTTATTGAAGTGGTTGACGTGTAATGAAAGTGGTTGATTGCATGTTGTTGTGGCCTTGGTGGGTTATGTTCTTGGTTATGGATTGATTGGAATGTTGTGTGGAAGTGGGTGGTAATTACCACTATAAAAAGGATATGGATAGTGGATGTAAGGGCCACCATCAAAAGATAAGTGGTCGATAAGTACCACTAGCTGTGAATGGGTGAAGGGGTTGGATAGAAGCTCCACCGTTATGGTTGCTTTATTGTGCATTACTTTGCAAGATGGAAATTGTTATGCTAATGTGTAAATGATGAAATGTCTTGTGGAATGTTTGTTAGGATTTCCCTTAGTTTCTTGGTTTGGATGAGATGTCTTGGTAAGGGTGTGTTTGGCTTATGGTAATGGTTTCACTTGCGATTCTTTTATATAAACTATTTTATATAAATGTGCTAATGGTTTTATCCTAGTGGTGTGTGTAGGGAAGTCATTTGGGGAAAACCTACTGAGTAGTTGTACTCACCCCCTACTTTGGTACTTTGGTGTCTTTGTAGATGTCGTGTACCAGGATACATGTAAAGGTAAATCATCTCATTGCTAGTGGTTCTGTGGTGATTATTGTGATGTGTTGGTGGATCTTCGATCTTGGATCTTGGTGTGGAGTTGTGGTGGTGTCATGGCTCGTGGAATTTTTCTATTTAGTTTCAGCTTTCTACTATGATGTTTTGTGGACATGTCTAGTTGAATGGTTTTGGGGTAATGTGATGCCATTGTTAGTATCATATGGTTGGGTCTGATATTGCACGCATCTTTCATTGTTGGTTGGCTGAGTTGGGTGATATCCTTAAGGTAAAATCATTCCCCTCTATTCCTTGAATCCCTCAGCATTTATTTCTAGCCATTGGAACCTTGGTAATGTATTTTAAGACCTAGTAACCCTCACCACCCCCTCAATCCAATGAGGTAGGGGTGGGGTGTTACAAGTGGTATCAGCTTGTTCGATCCTTTGGAGTTGATTCTCATATTTGGATTTGACATTTGTTGCGGTATATTCCTTGAGTCGGGATAGTAGCAAGGAATAGGAATGTCAGAACTTGAAATGTATAGCATAAAAGGACATAGCTAACCCTTTTATGCTGAACTTCATGTTACTAGGGAGTTAGGTACATAATTGGTTGGAGACACTAATAGGCATTGGATATCTCATTGTTGTGGGTGTAGCCAATGAGATGAGCATGGAATGCATGGTAGAAATGACTTCCCTCTAAGATGAATATTTCATTGGGGTATAATGATTTATGTTGTGATATGAATGTGTGGATTTAAAAAAATCTGAATTGGGTCTCAAAATGGAAGGATTAGAAACATGGAAACTGGTGGTATTTTGAAAATGGTTTGATTTTCAAAAATGGTGAAACATGGAAAATGTGAAAAAGGTGGAAAGCCTCATTGTGATAGTGTTGTCTAATGTGATTTCAAATGGGAATTATTGATGTCTATGGAAGTGAGACTCATAGTTATTTGTTTTCTGTTTATAGAAATGGCACCGGGTAGGCGTCGTAGAGACCAACTGAAAGTGGTTGATGAGAACTTGGTTGCACCTGGGCCCCAGGTGAACTAGCAGTTAGTCCAGAGCATAGTGAAATCTTTCCAAGCTGTGGGAAGTATGAATAGAGTGGATGAGCCAAAGCATGTTGATTATGTGGCTCAGTTTCAAAGGCAGGATCCACCCGTCTTTAGGGGTGAATCGGACCCAGAAAGGGCAGTGGCGTGGTTGTCCAGAATGAATAGAATTTTTGAATTATTGGGGATGTCGGTAGAGCTGAAAGTAAAGATATCAACGTATAAGCTATAGGATCTTGCTCTTCAGTGGTGGGAGTTGTTAGTCCAAGTGGGGATGGACCAGGGTATGATGTGGGAAGGATTTGAGGAATTGTTTAATAAAAAATTCAACCCACATATGTTTAGAATTCAGTGCACGACTGATTTCTTCATTCTAAAGTAAGAGCATATGTCTGTGACGGAATATGCAGGTAAGTTTATGAGCTTAGTGTGGTTTTCACCTGAGGTTGCGGGTAACACGTCGTTGAAGGAAAGGATCTTCGAAGCGGGGTTAAGGAAGGAAATCTATTAAAAAATAGCAGTGTTTTGTATTGGTGATTACACAGAGATGGTGAATCGAGCATCGGTGGCTAAGCGAGATCTGTTGGGAGCTCCAGGCGGAGGAAGCATGGTGGTACCCATGGGGAATAGTGGGAACTCTAACGCTAGGTTCAAGAAGAGGAGGGACACTTATTCTCAGGGTGGGAGTATGGAATATAATCTGACGATAGGATTGGTAAATATTCCTCTGAAGCCCCAGTGCAAGCCAGAATGTTTTCAGTGTGGCTCTACGACACACATCAAGTGGGACTATACAGAACAACCTCAAGCATGCCACAATTGTAAGTAGATGGGGCATCTGCAGCATTATTGTCGGAATTGTCCAAGTTCAGGTGCGCGTGACACTCCTCAGGGATCGCAGACGTCATATGCATCAACGAGACGGGGACAATAGTATACCCCTTTTTAATAGAGCAAAGTCAGTTATGGTGATTCTCATAATGCCACAACTCCTTAGTAGGGAAATAAAGAGCAGAGTGTGGAAACCAAGGCGTTGTTCGGAGCCAAGTAGGTTGTGGTGGATGATCAGTCGGGACCATCCACGGTGTGAGGTACTATTCTTTTAAATTCTACCTTGATGAAAGTTTTGTTTGATATGGGTGCCTCATACTCTTTTATTGCTACACGTGTGGTTGGTTTGATGGGTTTAAGGGTAGAAATGATACATTCGGTTTTGGAACTTCAAACTCCTTTGGGTCAAAGAGAGTGTCGAACCTTCTTGTGTATAGGATTTTGTATTGTTTTGTGTGAGGTTGAGATAATGTAAAATTTCTCAGTGCTTGAGATGGATGGGTATGATGTAATCCTGGGAATGGATTGGCTGGTGGCGTTTAAGTCCCACAACGAATGTAATGCGCGGACAATGGCTTTTATGACACACGATGGCATTAGACATCTCTTTAGAGTAGAGAGGCCTCAAAGGCAGGGTGAAATGGGTTTGTTGGCACCAGCAGTGGGCACTTTATCGTATCAGTTGGCGGTGATATCATTGGAATTGGTAGAGGGTGTTGAGCATAGTGTTCTTCTGGTAGTGGTGCATCAGTTCATGGATATGGTTCCCGAATAATTCTCTGGGTTACCTCCCTTAAGAGAAGTGGAGTTTATGATTGATCTCCTTCCGGGGACCAATCCTATCTCACTTTTGTCTTACCGAATGGAACCTACTGAATTGCGGGAATTGAAAGTCCAGTTGGAAGAGCTAGTAAACAAAGGTTTTATTCGTCCTAGAACATCTCCATGGGTAGTGCTGGTGTTGTTTGTAAAAAATGCGGATGGAACTTCGAGGCTCTGTGTTGATTATCATCAACTTAACCAAGTTATGATAAAGAATAGATATCCACTTCCACAAACTGATGATTTGTTCTACCAGTTGCGGGGAGCCCAGTGGTTCTCCAAGATCGACCTGAGGTCGAGATATCATCAATTGCGGGTGAGGAAGGGCGATATTCCTAAAACAGCTTTCAGAAGTAGATATGGTCATTATGAATATGTGGTTTTTCCCTTTGGTCTAACGAATGCGCCAGCGGTATTCATGGAATTGATGAATCAGATATTTCAAAGATATCTGGATTCATTTTTGGTGGTTTTTGTAGAATATATTCTAGTGTATTAAAAGACAAGGTTGGATCATTAGCAACACTTGGCGATAGTGTTGGGGATCATGATGGATCATCGGTTGTATGCCAAATTGTTAAAGTGTGACTTTTGGATACAGGAAGTCCATTTTATGGGCCATGTGATTTCTGAAAGGGGCATTTCAGTGTATCCAGAAAAGATAGAGGTTGTTATCTCATGGAAACCACCAAAGAATGTGTTTGAGGTAGGAGTTTCCTTGGACTAGCTGGGTATTATCGGTGTTTTGTCCGTGATTTTTCACATTTTGCTTCACTGATGACAGCTTTGATAAGAAATAATGTTTCATTCGAGTGGAATGAACAGTTTTAGCAGTGTTTTGAAGAGCTAAAGGGTCTCCTTACATCAGCACCAATCTTGGTTTTTCCAGAACTAGGAAAAGGGTACGTGGTGTATTGCGATGTATCGGGATCAGGTTTGGGGTGCGTTCTCATACAAGGTAATCATGTGGTTGTGTATGGCTCACGGTAGTTGAGGGTGCATGAGAAGAACTACCCAACTCATGATTTGGAATTGGAATTCCTGGTCCATGCTTTAAAAGTGTGGTGTCATAATCTCTTTGGTGAGAAATTCATGGTATATATAGATCATAAGAGCTTGAAGCACATTTTCTCACAAAGGGATTTCAACTTGATCCAAAGGCAATGGATGGAATATCTTCAGATGTTTGATTTTGACTTTATGTATACAACGAGTAAGGTAAATTCGATGGCGGATGAACTAAGTAGAAAATCATATGCTCAGGTGGTGAAACAGGCATCGGACCGGTGGCAGTTGATGTCGGTTATAGCTGACATGCAGTTGGAATGTGAGGACCAGGGTGATAGAGTGGTCTTATTTCTAATCTTGTTGATTCCTGACTTGTTTAGACTGGTTAAAGAGGCACATATATCTGATTCTGAGTGTGTGACCA
This sequence comes from Viscum album, assembly GCA_963277665.1. Taxonomy (NCBI): domain Eukaryota; kingdom Viridiplantae; phylum Streptophyta; class Magnoliopsida; order Santalales; family Viscaceae; genus Viscum; species Viscum album. The sequence goes on from OY728135.1 coordinate 1,205,242,564, forward strand.
TAAGGTCGAAACTCGATGGTGGGGAGACCATTAAGGGTTGGAAACTGAATGGAGATTCAGTTTGGTGTTTTCGGAATCAGATGGTTGTACCAGTTTCTTGTCAGAAGGATCTTCTCAGGGCTTATCATCATTCCAGATGGGTTGTTCATCTTGGAATTCAGAAAATGTATAAATCGTTGAAAGCACAGTTCTGGTGGGCTGGTATGAAAATAAGTGTGGCTGAGTTTGTTTTGAGATGCTTGACTTGCTAGCAGGTCAAGGTAGAGCATCAGAGGCCAGCGGGAATGTTGTCGTCTTTACCGATCCCTATTTGGAAGTGGGAGCAAATAGTGATGGATTTTGTCACAGGTCTCCCAAGAATGGTCAAGAAGCATGATGCCATTTGGGTGATAGTGGATCGTCTAACGAAGTTAGCCCATTTCATCCCGATTCGTGAATCTCATACGGTGGAGGATCTGTCCAAAATATATATCTGAGAGGTGGTATAAAGGCATGGTGTTCTAGTTTCAATTTTATCAGATAGAGATTCGAGGTTTACATCTCGTTTTTGGAAATCCTTGCAGCAAGACCTTGGGACACAGTTGACTATGAGCATGGCATATCACCCTCAGACGATGGTCAATCCGAGAGGAAGATACAAACTTTGGAGGATATGTTGAAGGCTTGTGTCATGGATTTTGGTGGCTCGTGGGAGGATCACTTGTCATTGGTTGAGTTCTCGTACAATAACAGTTATCAAGCATCCATACATATGGCTCCGTTTGAAGTGTTGTATGGACGGCTGTGTCGTTCTCCACTATGCTGGGTGGAAACGGGTGAGTTCTCGATGGTTGGACCAAGCCTTGTCTAGAAGACTATGAAGAAGATCAAGTTAATCATGAAGATAATGGAGACGACTCAGAGTATTCAGAAATTTTATGCGGATCATCGTCGACGGCCGTTGTCGTTCGAGGTGAGTGATCATGTTTTCTTGAGGATCTCTCCTAGGTTGGTACATCATCGGTTTGGGAAGCAGGGAAAGTTATCTCTGAGGTATATTGGACCTTATGAGATACTTGAGTGGGTTTCTGAGGTGTCTTATCATTTGTATTTTCCACCTAGGTTCAGTGTGGTGCACAATTTGTTTCATGTGTTGCAGTTAAAAAAGTATCAGCCAGATCTGGGCCATGTTATTCGATGGGATTATGCTGAGCTAGAGCCGAATACTTCATTGGTGTGTGTGCTAGTGCGGGTTGTGGATAGGCAAGAGAATGTCTTTCAGGGTAAAATCATCGGTCTGGTTCAGGTTTTGTGGCTGCATTTCCAGATCCAAGAGGATACTTGGGTGTGGGAGAAAGAGATGGTTGAGCAATGGCCCGAGATCTTTCGAAAAAGGGTGGGTTTAATACTTTCCGAGGACAGAAATTCCAATGGTGGGGAGAATTTACCACTGCTGGTTTGAGTAATGTAGACTTTTTTATGCTTCTTTATGTGTTTAAAGGGAATGGGATGAGTTGAGAAGAGGTTGGGAGAGTTTAGAATGGTTTTTAATAAGTGTGGAGGCTTTTCTTAGGAAGCACGGTTAGGGGAAACCGTGTGGGTTCTCCAGGAAACCGTGAAGGGGGAGATAAAAGTCTTCGCACGACATGCGCATGGTTTTCCAAACAATGTGAGGCAACCATGTGGACCCCTCCTCTAAAGGCAGTAGCGTGCGCAGGGTTAGCACACTGTTTGCCAAACCATGCGGGCTAACCGTGCGACCACTTAAAAATAGGGTTTTTAAACCCGAGTTCACTCGGGCTTTCCTCATTCCTCTCCAAATCCTCTCCCACTCACACCTCACTCGGGATTTTGGGTTCTCAGGGGTTGAAGGTGATCTCCCACTGATTTTGGAAGAATTTTGAAGAGGTTTCTTGGTGTATTGAAGGTGGTTTCTCCCATGTAAGTCTCTCCTCTCGGTTTCCTTGTGTTTTCCTCTAGATCTACATCTCCCTCTCTCTTGGTTTTCTAGATCTACACCCATTTCGTGTAGATCTAGGGTTGTGGTTGCCTTGGATGTTAATTTTAAGGCTTGTGGATGTTAGGGAAGGATATCTAGAGAGGCTTCGGTGGTGCATTCGCCGGTTTTGAGGAGTAGTTTCTTGTGGGTCAATTTTTCCGGAACCCTAAAGGTAGGTGGCTTCTATCTTGACTCCACTTGGTTAGAGTTAATGGTTTTGGTTACAATTAATTTGGTTGGATTGAATTTAATTGTTTTTTTATTTGAGAAATTGGTTAGAAATCCCTTGGGTGATGTTTTGGGTATTTTTGGGAAAAAGTGGGTTTTTTGGTTAAGTGTTTCTTGTTGTGGATTTTAAAATGAAGATTTTAAAATGGGTTGCTATGAATGATTCATGAAAATGGTTGATGAAAATGGTTTTTAATAAAGATATTGTTTTATTGAAATGTGTAATTTCATGGAAAATTATTTAAGGGTGGTTTCAATAAATGGGTGATTTATTGAAGTGGTTGACATGTAATGGAAGTGGTTGATTGCATGTTGTTGTGGCCTTGGTGGGTTATGTACTTGGGTATGACTTTATTGGAATGTTTTGTGGAAGTGGGCGAGAAGTACCACTATAGAAAGGGGATGGATAGTGGACGGAAGGGCCACCATCAAAAGATAAGTGGTTGGGAAGTACCGCTAGTTGTGAATGGGTGAATGGGTTGGACGGAAGCTCCACCGTTATGGTTGCTTTGTTGTGTGTTGCTTTGTAAGATGTAAATTGTTGTGCTAATGTGTAAATGATGAAATAGCTTGTGGCATGTCTTTTTGGATTTTCCTTAGTTTCTTGGTTTGGGTGAGATGTCTTGGTAAGGGTGTGTTTGTCTTATGGTAATGGTTGCACTTGTGATTCTTTTATATAAATTCTTTTATATAAATGTGCTAACAGTTTTATCCTAGTGGCGTGTAAAAAAAAGTCATTTGGGGAAAACCTACTAAGTAGTTGTACTCACCCCCTACTTTGGCACTTTGGTGTCTTTGCAGATGTTGTGTACTGGGATACAGGTAATGGTAAAGAATCTCATTACTAGTGGTTCGTGGTGATGCTTGTGATGTGTTGGTGGAGCTTGGAGCTTAGAGCTTGGTGTGGAGTTATGGTGGTTTCATGGCTCATGGAGTTCTTCTGTTTAGTTTCTGATTTGTACTCTGATGTTTTGTGGACATGTCTAGTTGAATGGTTTTGGGGTATGTGATGGCATTGTTAGTATCATATGGTTGGGTCTGATAGTGAATGCATCTTTCATTGTTGGTTGGTTGAGTTGGGTGATCTCCTTAAGGTAAAATCATTCCCCACTATTCCTTGAAGCCCTCAGCATTTATTTCCAGCCTTTTACGCCTTGGGAATTCCACTTAAGGCCAAGTAACCCTCACCGCCTCCTCAAGCCAATGAGGTAGGGGCTGGGTGTTATAGTTAACATCACAATTTCTACATCCATATTTGGTATAGTACAAAATAATAGTCTATTAGTCATTTCCTTTTGCTATTCTTTTTCAAATTCTTTTCCTTTCATCCTAATGCCTCCCGATGGATTTTTTTTACATAATCTACAATGTTGAATGATGTATGATTCTGATTTGAAGAGTTAGAAGAGCCCTAGATATAGTATTAATTCCTTCTAATTTTCGTTTATTATCAATTACTTCAACTTCCAATATTTTATTTTTCTTAACTACACATAGCACCATCAGGTTTCTCTCTGTTCCTATGTGTCTAGAATCCCAATCACTTCATTTATTCTTCCAATTTCTTCCCACTCTCTCAACATGTTACATATATTTCATAGATCATCACCAAAAATTTTCTGTTTTATGATTTATTAATGGTTGTTTTGTTATAATGTAGAAAATCATGTTGGGTGTTTTATAGTTACCTTCTTGTTGCAGGTGGGTCCATTGAAGGAATTCACTAGATTGCAACTAAGGATATTTCTTGCATGGATGGTTTTTTTTGGTTAAGCTAGTTTTTCTTGGCCTTCATTTTTACTCAGTGATGCAGTTTTGTATTGCAGATGTTGTCTTTGTGTTTTAGTGATCCTACAATTAGCACTGCTTTGGTTAGCTTTAATATTTTTTAGGTTATGTTCAAAATGAGGTTGATTAAAAATAGGGAATTATTCAAATGGTTGAATGTTTTGATTTTTTAAATTTTCAAGAGCATTTTGATTGTATCTGTTTTCATGGTTGTGTTCTTTTTCAATCATAATAGAGGCTGAAAGTGGTTCTATTATGTACGTCTGATATCTACAAATGTAGTCTGCATTTGTAACCTATTTCTATTTTTTCAAATGTGATGTTTTGGTTCATGTTATATTTTCATGTTGGTTCTCCTGTAATGGTTCCCACATCACCGCAAAGTGGATTTGATTAGAGAATACATAAAAGGGATTCTGAGTAAAACATGGTTTAAAGAAACCATACAAAATTATATCTTTTTATTTTGTTTTCCAATTATTTCTTTTATTTTAACATTCATTATCTTATTTTGAAAATTCATTATGGTATTCTTATGTTTAAACATTTTTTCCTATAGAGAAAATTATGTTCAAAGCTTTTGAAAATGAATATTTGTACAATGTGAAAGGATTTTTGGGTTACATCCTATAACTTAAAGTTACACTCAATGATTGATACAGTTCTAAAAATACAGAAATTACTACTTTTTCTATGTATTTTGTCCTCAATGTTTATCTATACACCAACCATTTCATGGTGATGTTAGGCCCTTAAACTCTATTTACTTCTTCCTCACTCGACATCACCCATCCTTCTTATCTACCCCTTTTATTTCTTTGTTTTTAATTACATGACTTTCAATCCAACATTAAATATTATAATGATTATAATTTGAATTATCCATTTGAATCATTTTGTCATTCATGTAATTAAACTAAATATGTTTATGATATTTTACATTTAAACTTTATGTAAATAAATAATTTCATATTTACATCTTATTATCGAACTATTTTCCTCCAATAGTCTATATCTTGTTGGCATGCATTTTATAACATCCTAAATTTACGCATTATGATCTCTACGTCCCTTTTTCCATATTGTTCCATATACATAATGAATAGTTTCACTTAGTTTTATTTTTTCCCGAACATCCCACTCATTCAATTTATTATTATTTCATTTATTTTAACATTTCTCATTTTTATTATTTCAACCACTGTCTTATCTTTGATTTCTCTTTCACTTTTTATTTCATTTCCCACATTTTAGTTATTGTGAATGAAATTGTAAATGAATTCAAATCTTCTTACTGAAAATTTAAAAATTCATATAATTTTACTCAATCCTTTTTCTTTGTCAACTATTTGAATAATGTCTTCATATTCTATGCACTCATATTCCATTATCCTAAACCATTACTTTCTAATTAAAATTTAGTCAACATTATAGTTTCTTCTCAACTTTTATAAATATTAATCTCTTATTAAAAGAGAAACCATTAATCGATAACGGCGTGCAATAGCATAGGTGAGTACTAGTTTTATTTAAAATTGACATTAATTTAAGTAAGAAAGAACAAGTGATGTACTAAAAACCAAGAAAATGCATTCAGATTATTTTTATATTCTAGTAAAATGATCCATGGGTCATTTTTGATGTATATAAGTTAACTGCATCTCAATATGACACATGGTGTGATCAGTATGACTCCAAGTGTGTATTTTTATTTAAAATTGACATTAATTTAAGTAAAAAAGAATAAGTGACATACTAAAAACTGATAAAATACATTCGTATTGTTTTAATAATTTAGTAAAATATCCATAAGTCATGTTTTATGTATAGTAATCAACCACACCTCAATCTAATGCATGGTGTGACTGATATGACTAAAATTTTCTCTTATCTATTTAAAATTGACATTTTAGTTCAAAAAGTGTCACTCACTGAAAACCAAGAAAATGTGCTCTGATTTTCTTGATAATTTTGAAATACTATTAATAATTTATTTTTTATGTTTATGGAGCAGTCTCATGTCAAACTGATGCATGATGAGACCGGTATAACTCATAATGCGTGTTTCTAATTTGAAATGACATCTTAGTAAAAAACACAACTAACATATAATAACAACACTTCTCTTTATTACACATTAATACATGATTTAATTATATAAAATTAAACTTAATACAACTTGAAATATCAATAATTCTAGTGTATTTGGGAATTAGGTACATTGAATTACAACTTTAAACATGAATTACAACATCTCTCTTAAAAACTTCTTTATTGTGCTTGAGCTTAAAACTACATTGGATAACCTAGGAAAATACATAAGAAAGGGGTGATACATAAAGCCAAGTAAGGAAATAAAATTGTAATAAGGTAAAAAAAATGGACAATAGTTATATCAAGTGGCATAATTCATAAACATGAATGATAAGACATGATATAGCATGATAATAGAAAGGAAACATGGGAATGTGGCAACAACTGAAAACACTACCTCATAGGTCCAGGATGAACTGCCAAGACTTCATGGTAGAAAAATTACCATAAATTAATTAGGTACACCTCTATCCCAACATAGCGTATCATGATACTAAACATTACCCAATACATTGGAGTGCTATATAATTCTGGGAGTACCCATCACTTTCATTTCATTCTCATGCTTAAGTGTGCCACATAGATCATAAAACATGGATTCATTCATCATCATAATTTATTCCATGGTCCATTATTATAGAATAAATACATTTAAGTCCCCAATAAAAAGATACATGTGCAAAAAATTTAAAAACCATGATAGTAAATGGGTATGGTATTACTACACATTTGGTTTGGCATAGAAAATCGCAGTGAAAAACTGGCAACATGACAGCATCACTTAAAAGTTCATAAAATGGGTTGATGAGAGAGAAATGGGTATATCATCATTTTTTCCTGACTTTTAAAGTAATAGTGACATGTAAGTATATGTACACACATTTATAATTAGAAAAAATAATGCATATGATAATAAATAAGCTTGAAGAAAAAGGGAAAGGAAAGGATGCTTATGAAATTTCGGCATGCTAACAGGTGTACATGGGAGGGATTAATGAGAGATAAATAGGTCCCTAATCATTTTTAAATAATAATGGAAGTATGTGTGAGGTGTGAAAATATACCCCATAATTAGGAATTAAAAATAAAATGACATAACAAAGAAGATATTCTTGAATAAAAGTGAGAGGAAAGACAGGATCCCTTAACTTAAGAGTATGAAACCAAAAGCTTGAAAGGGGATTATTGAGAGCTTTTGGTAACCTTGGGAGTATTATATAGAGATTAGGGTAAATTAAGGTTCTTTTAAAAGTATTTTGAGTGAATATAAGGGGTATTAGGTGGATTTATATAGGAAAATAGAGGGATTACTTTAATATTTAGGTTTTGGTCTCTACAAAATAAAATATTTCAAACCACAAACCTTCCCATGGTTTTTTCCCATGGATCTTTACAAAGTGGAGAGGTTTTAATTATTTTATTACGAAAATTTCCGAATATATTAAAATAATTCCCTTTCTTATGTGGATGTGAGTTACACTTTTAAATAAATGAATTTAAAACTCTAAAATATATTAAATATTTTGGAGGATTCATAAAGAATTAATAAATTTTATAAATTAAACTTAAAATCACATTATTTTAAGGTTAAAACATATATTTAGATGATTATACCCATCATAGTATTTATTACATAAATTTTGGATCATTATGATGTCATAAAACACACCATATATTTATACAGTATTTAAATTTTACCTGAAAATTCGACTGTCTAAGAAAATTATGAAAAATTAAAAGTTAGATAATTTTGATATTCTGATTCCAAAAATAATATTCATTTTATATAAATAATTTTTTATATATTTCAATTTTAAATTTTAAAATAATATTCATCATTTATAGAAAAATGATGGGTTTTTACAATAATAATTTTTGAACCCTTATAAAAAGTACATTTCAGAACATAAAAAAAATATGACCATTTGTAATCAATAAACCTTATTTAATAATGAATTTTTTTTTAAATAATATTTATTTTAAAAATACATTAATTCATCAAAATAATTCCCTTAATTTAATTTAAATATTTCCTAAAAATACAATTTGTGTTTAACTGAATCAAAATCAAAATCATTTATAAAGTAACAATAAAAATGAAAAATATCATTATTATATGAAATATACATATTCATATTATTAAGTTCTTGATACATATCTATTTATTAAACCATTGTACACCCTAAGAGTATGGTTTGTGATGATGATACTTTCATGGGGTCATTCGGCAAACATGGTTTGGATCGTGATGTCGATGAGCTTGAAATTCTCCCGTAAAGGGTTTTTTACAAGATTAACTTGTTGGGTATCATCTTGGGATTGATCAAGGGAAAATCCTAGTGATTCTATCTCCCTTGTAATCTCTGATAAATGGGCTTCATAGGGTATAATCCTACTAGATGAGGCCATCACTTCCTTTTTCTATGTCAATTAGATTTGTTAAAGCTCTATATTTATATTAAATCATGTGATCACTATTTAATAGATATATTATCAATGGTAATATTATTAACAGTCTTTTAAATTCAAATATAAAACCAATTTCATGTGTTTTCTATAACCATATTACATAATAATACATTTAATTAAATCACAAAGGGAAAATTAATTTATAACAGTTCGGGTCATTATAATCTTTCTTGTAACGACCCGATTATTTATGAATAAAATTCCATTTCTTTTAATGTCTTGTAGACATAGAAAACACATTCAATATTTTTTATTTTTTTATTATTGGGTTTAAATGGCCATTAAGTATCATTATGGATGATAATATAGTTGTTGAACAGTGATCACATGACTGATATAAATTTAAGGTTTTTAAAAGAATCCTTTTGACAAAGAAAAAGGAGAGGATGGCCTCATCTAGTAGACTCGGGCTGTATAAAACTCATTTTCCAGAGCTTATAAAGGAGGTAGTTTCACTAGGCTTTTATCTTGACCAAACCCAAACTAAGCTTTAACATGTTAAGCTTGAACATAATCGTCTATGGGAGAAGTTCAAGTTAATAGAGATTACCACCTCGGCGATGTTATCTGAGTTGTACCAGGAGTCTGTCACCATCACACACCTTACACTTAAGTCTTACATGTTTGTTATAATGGGTTATGTAATAAGGTATTAGTTTCTTATTATGTAATCCCTTTTTATAAATAAAATTATTATTCCATCAATTCCTTTATGAAAATAGACTTTCTTAAAAAAGTGATGAATTTAATCAATTTCCTTTTCAAGTAAAAATGGTACTTTTGAAAAATATACACATTATATTAAACCATGGTTTTTATTAATAATATTTTAAAAACAATTATTATAAATAATTATTATATCAGTTCTTTATCTATAAATGATTAGGTAATCATATTGATAAGAGTTATATTTTTATACGATAAAATAAAAAATGTATTTTTAAAGAATTTATTTAAAGGAATCAATGAATTTTTGAAATAAATAATATTTTAATAAAATATTATTATCAAATTAATTTTATAAATAATAAATTAGAATATTATTTTTATGAAGTCAAATATAATTTTTATTAATGTTTGAAAACTATTTCTGTCAAAACCCGTGAATTTTTTATAAATGTCAGTTTTCATTTTAAAAGTGAAAATTCACATATTTAATAAATTATTTAGATAAAATTAATATTATTTTTGGAATTAGGATGTCAAAATTATCCAATAGTGAATTTTTCATAATTTTCTGAGACAGTCGAATTTTTTGGGTTAAAATTAAATAGCGTATAAATAAAATATGTGTTTTATGACATCATAATGGCCCCAAAATGATGTAACAAATACTATAATGGTTATTATTGGCCCAATATATTATTTCCCATTAAAATAATTTGATTTTATATTTTTTTTACTTATTTTATAAAGCCTTAGTGAATCCTCCAAAATGTATAATATATTTTATGATTTCAATTTCATTTCTTTAATAATGTGACTCGCCTCCACATAAGCAAGGATAAAATTTTAATATTTTTATCCATTTTCCTTATAAAATAATTTTTTCCACTCCACGTTTTCAAAAACCATGAGCAAAAACCATGGAAAGGTTTATCGTTTTGAATATTTAATTATATAGATTCCAAAACCTAAGCTTGTGAAATATTAAATAATTTCTCTATCATTTCCTATATAAACCCACCCAAAATCCCACTTCTATTCACTAAAAATCCTTTTATAACGTCCCTATTCTACCCTCATGTCTCTAAAATCCTCCTAATGTTCCCTAATCTCTCAATAATACCCTCTTAAATCTCTTGAAGTCACACACTCAAGTAAGGGTTTCCTTCCTTTCTCATTTTTATCCAAGTTTCATTATGTTGTAATACCCTTTTACTTTAAATTAAAAAATTTGGGGTATGATTTAGAAACTCCCCCATAATTCCCTAATTTTGTTTTAATGATGATATACCACTTTCTCTCTCATTAGTGTCTTTAGTGTACACCTATTACCATACCAAAATTTCGTAAGGGATTTCTCTCTTCTTATTTCCATTCAAGTATTTCTCCCATATTATACATCTAAATTCCATTTCATATGTTGGGATATTATGTTTCATGATCCCCTTACTATTTATTTTATGTATAAATGATTATTTACCCCTTCATATCTCATCAACCCAACTTATGAATTTTTATATGATGACGTTATGCTACCGAAATTGCACCACGATTTTCCAAGCCAAAATCATCGTATAGTGAATACCATACTTATTTCTATATTAAAGGTATTCACCTTTATGCACATATACTTATTTAATGGTACTTAAATGTATGTTTTACACATTACTTAATTGTTTAATAATTTGTAATGTTGAATGATTCCATGTTATATGATCAATGTGGAACACTTTTGCATGAAATGAAATGTTTATGAAGGGTGTGCCCTGATAGCACTCTAATGCATTGGGTAATGTTTAGTATCATGATAATACATTTAAAATGAGGGTTTAATCATTCTAATACATTTTCAATGAGGGTTTAGTAATTCTAATTCATGTGCAATGATGCTTTACTCATGATAATCCATGTGCAATGAGCCTTGGCTCATGCTAATATCATGTTGTATGTCGTTTCCACATTTCCATGTCATGATAATCATGCTATATCATTCCTTTATGTTAATGTTTATATTTTTATCCATTTATATTTATATTGCCTATAATTTATTGTATTATTCATGTTATTTCTTATTTACTCCCTTATTGGGATTTATAGCTCACCCTTTTCTTATGTATGTCCTCAGGTTATCCCATGCAATGCTAAGTACAAAGGAATGTTGTGGTCATGTAAAAGAATTTTTCAATCAAGATGTTGTATTTTATGTCTTAAGTTATCATGTAATGTTCCTAAGCCCCAAATGTAACGACCCGAAATTTTGAATAAATATTGTTTCCTAATTTTGTGTGTTATTTTATTTTATTTTTTATACTCAACAAAAATGTTTCATTTGATAACATGAGTATAATTAAAATGAGACCGTTGGGGTTTGACTGTTATATGACCATTAGTCAATATGACCACTGGAAACTAAACGTTTTGATTATTGCCTCTAAATACAAGTAATCTTGGTTAATTATTATATAAAGAAGATTTGATGGCCTCACCCAGTAGTCTTGGACCGATCGAAGCCCATCTAACAGAAATTGGGAAGGAGGTAGCACCACTGGGCTTTGCTATGGACCAAACCCAAGCCGAACTTCATCGTGTGAAACTAGAACGGAATCTCCTTTATGAGAAGTTCAAACTAATAGAAATTACTACTCGTGCGATGTTAGCCGAGCCTCCCTCAGATTCTCTCACCTTAGCACACCTTACACTTAGGTCCTATGCTGGTGTGATAAGGGGCTATGTAAGGAGACCGTAACTGCCTTGTGTAATCCTTTGTTTTAAATAAAAATTGGGATTTCTTCTTATGATGAAGATTATGAATTTTCAAATGACCGGATAAATATAGTATGCATATTTTTGATGAATTTTAGAAAAAGGATATTTTAAAAATGGTTATTTAAACCTTAAATAATTAAAAATGTGTAATTATTTTCGAAAAATGGTCTTCTACAATTATGTTTAGTACGAAATTTAGAGTCTAATAAGATCAACTTAATTTTTGATGAATAGTAAATTATGAATAGTGATTTTATGATTAGGATTAGTAATGTGTCCAAATGGATTAGTAATCTCACTTAAAGAAAGTATTAATATAATCTAGGCACCTTGATTAAGTAATGTGATTCAATAAAATGGTTAAATAACGGTTTCATAAATTATTATTCAAGTATTGGTTTTTTTCAGGTGAATAGTGTTTTTAATTAAAAATTTAATTAAAAATATTTAGAAAATTGTTTTTATAAAATGGATTTCATTTTTGAACTCAGAGCACCGATATTATGCTATGGTAATTTTTGGGGTTTTTTCTGAAAAAATGAATTTTCGGTGAATAGTGTTTTTATTTAAAAATTAAATTAAAAATATTTAAAAAATTATTTTTATAAAATGGATTTCATATTTTTAATCAGAGCATTGATATTTGGTTAAGGTGAAATTTTGGGATTATTCTGAGAAAGTTGAATTTTCGATGAATAGTGAAAATACAGTTTTTAAGTTACGGGTGTCTAATGACATCATTAAATGATGTATTAAGTATGTAATCAATATGGTCGACTAATGAATAGTAATATAAGGTATGAGGTGTCCCAAGTGGCCAATACCATGGGAAAATACCATGGGCAAACCCATGGTTTTGCAAAAACCACTAATGAGGTGTCCCTTGGCCATTAATGCCTTGTCCCCTCACTTTCCCTAAAAATACCAAGCCATCCTCTCATCCATTCGACTCCTCACTCTCCCCCAACGAAGTTCTGGTCTCATTACCTCCCAAGGAGTCCTCCCATGGTGCCCCCAAGCCCTCAAGGTCCCAACCTTTGAGTTTTAAGAGTTATGTTTTAAGGTAAGGGATCCGATCTCTCTCTTTCTTTTCAAGAAATCTCTTTAATGTAATTTCATTTATGCTCCATGTTATTATGTTAAAGGGTGTTCTTTTATAATAATCTTACTGCCGTTTTCATGTTCACATAATGAGATATCCCCTCTTACTCTCATTATTTCGTTTTATGAAGTTTTAAGTGGCGTCATTAGGCTGCCGAAATTTTTGTGACGGATTCTTTCTCCCTTCTCATTTTTCAAGATCTATTATCATGTAAAGTATTTCAAGTTCCTTTTTATTATGTTGTGGTATGATCTCTAAATTTATCATACTGATATTTTATGATCATATTATGAGAGACCCCATTTGATCTCTTCAATTCAGTATTTTGAAGTTTTAAGTGGCGTCGTTAGGCTGCCGAATTTTTAAGTGGTTCTTCACCCTTCTCGTTTTGAAGTTCTACTTTCATGTCAATTCTTTCAAGTTACTTTTTGTTATGTTGGGGTATTATATCTATGTCTATCATACTGGACTCTTATGTTCATATGATTAGAGACCCTATTTTATCTCATTAATTCATTTTTTTGGTGAAGTTTAAGTGACGCCGTTAGGCTGCCGAATTTTTAAGGGATTCTTTCACCCTTCTCCTTTTAAAAGTTCTAATTCCATGTCAAGTCTTGAAAGTTCCTTTTTTTTATGTTGGGGTATGATCTATATATATATCATACTGATATTTTATGTTCATATGATGAGAGACCCTATTTGATCTCATCAATTCATTTTTGGTTGAAGTTTATGTAACGCTGTTAGGCTGCAGAATTTTCATAAGAGAAATCTTATTTTTGTCTTCCTTTCATGTCCTTAATTTCATATGGTATATTTTCAAATTTCATTACCATGTTCTTAAATACATTATATTCTGTCCCTCTACTGTTTTATGGGTCATTTATGAATGTTTGACCCATGTCCCCTCTCTTTTCAATGTTTTCTAAAAACCTTGTAACATAGCCGTTATGCTGCAGAATTTTCGTCTCAAAATGCCTCTCTATTTATCTCAAAATTATTTTCTGTTATTAAGTGAATACTCAAAGATATTATTTCTACAGGGTATTCACATATATATCAAAATGTTCTATTTTAAATTCTGGGATTTACATACATGAAACCCGCTTTCCCTTTTCCGTGGGTTTAAAGTGACATAAAGATCATGTCTTTAAAGCAGTTTTTAAAACGTTATGATTATGAAATGAAACCCATTTCTTTTATGCTATATGGTTTGTTTATGAAATTATTGATAATGTTATATGTGTCTCACATGATAATAAAGACATGTCAAGGGTGCGCCCAGATAGCGCTTTAATGCATTGGGTAAAGACTTAATCTCTAGAGATGACCATTTTTTATCGACGCCTTGGTGAATAACCTTGGTAATTTTTAACGACACCTTGGGGATGGACCTTGGTGAAATGAAACGATTTTCAATATTAGATGTTGCATCCACATATTCAAGTTATGAAAAATTTTATTTTTATTATGATATGCCTCATGATTTCATTCTCATGCCTTAAAGTTCTTTTCATGACCTTATTGAAGTATCTCAAGTTCACATGTAAAATGTTTCTCTTGTTTCCCTTACTAGGCCTTCTTCTCACCCTTTATTTTGATGTATGTCCCCAGGTTATGAGATGCAGTAATGAACCTAGGATGAACTTAAGGATAAACCTTTCAAGTGTTTAAGAAGAGTGTTTTTTGTTCTTTTCATGTATTATGTTCCTTGTTTCCAAGACACTAAACCTTAAAGATACTCAGTTCCGTGTAATGGAATGAAAGTTATGTTATAAAATGATGGGATGTTATAGTTGGTATAAAAGGATGGTTTAGTTATTTATGGAAATTAGGATATGAAAACTCTAGGAATAACCCTATAGAAAAGTTAAAAAATAGGAAATATTCCTGGTATTTTGGTGAGTATTGAGTAAGGGGTTGCCAAGCAAATACATCCATGTTTGGATACGAGCAGGTAGAGGTGGCTCTGGCACAGATGTACATAGGGGTAAAACCCGAAAACACCGCTTTGAGCTAGACTCGAACGGGAACTGGTACACGACAACGGTCCTTGCTGCACTCTTGGTTACGACACTCCCGGGGGATATGCTTTGGTAAATTCATAAGCTTAGTATGAACCATTGTTAAAGGAAAAAAGATAAAATAAAATTAAGATTCACATAATAATATATGATCATGGATAACCTATATGGGAACCTAGGGGGTCACAAGTTAGGGTATACTTTTCTTCTACAAGTTATCCTTATATGCTTTCAGTTCCTTTTCATGATTATTGGCTAAGTACTTAAGCCCCTATTTATGCTTTCTCTTCTTAGTTAATGGTGGGAAATGGAAGAACATGTCCCAACAACCAATGTGATAGGAAATGTGATGATTGTCGTATTAATATGACAGGGATGATTAGGGGATTAAAATATGATTATTATTTTGGAAGACGTTCACTATTTTGGGGACCCTATATGATCGAGGTAAATAAATTACTACGGTATTTTCATTGAGGAGTAAGGTTGACTTATATTTTGAAGAATCGATGAATTTAAGGTGGACTTATAGTAATTTAGGTTACTTATGGGAATGATTAACCTATCTTGGGTAAAATATGTTTAGGTTAGATACTTTTGTTATAAGATGTTAGGAGTGGTTGATGTCATTTGGAGATGAACAATGAAGTTTATTTTGAAAGACTATGTTATCAAATCCTTCTTGTATTTGGGTTTCAATCTTAGTTTGGTTTATTTTGAGGAATTTTAAGGACCGTTATTTATGGAATGGACTATGATGAACTTTGGGTAGTACCATGGAACTTTGAAGATTTAAAAGTAGTTTCCATTCCTATGGGATTATTTATTTTTGAAGATTTGTTTTACCTTACCCTTTTTGTTTTTGGGATAATGTTTAAAGATAGAAGAAATAGATAGTTAATCTTTTGTGGATTATGAAGATGATTCTTGTGTTTTGATGAGACCAAGTAGTTTTGAATGCTCATAGTTTGGAGAAAAGATTAGTTTTGGGTAGAAACTTATTAAATGATGAAACTCTACATGAAGATAGGTATATTTTCTTATGTTTTTGTTTTATGTTGTAAATGAATTCCTCAAAATTATGAAAAGGAATGTAAAACAAAAACGTTATTGGTTTACGTTTCCTACTAGGTAATCAAAGACCGTTTACACACATCATAAGTTTGGGATTTTCTTATGGTTAATGTTCTCTTAATCATGTTCTCTATCACTCTCCCCCAGAACTTGACCCTTTGTTTTTCTTCCATGTCCATGTTTTCCTCCATGGAATCCTAGTATGGGTTAACTCGGGTGACCTTTGTACTTCCCTTTCTTTCTTTTAAAGTAATAGTTTTTCTGACTCCTTTTCCGATGTGGGACTTACAATGAAATTTCAAAACCCGATTTTAAAAAAAAATCTGAGGACGCAATTTCTTAAGGGGGGAAGATTGTAACGACCCGAAATTTTGAATAAATATTGTTTCCTAATTTTGTGTGTTATTTTATTTTATTTTTTATACTCAACAAAAATGTTTCATTTGATAACATGAGTATAATTAAAATGAGATCGTTGGGCTTTGACTGTTATATGACCATTGGTCAATATGACCACTGGAAACTAAACGTTTTGATTATTTCCTCTAAATACAAGTAATCTTGGTTAATTATTACAGAAAGAAGATTCGATGGCCTCACCCAGTAGTCTTGGACCGATCAAAGCCCATCTAACAGAACTTGGGAAGGAGGTAGCACCACTGGGCTTTGCTCTGGGCCAAACCCAAGATGAACTTCATCGTGTGAAGCTAGAACGGAATCACCTTTGTGAGAAGTTCAAACTAATAGAAATTACTACTCGTGCGTTGTTAGCCGAGCCTCCCTCAGATTCTCTCACCTTAGCACACCTTACACTTAGGTCCTATGCTGGTGTGATAAGGGGATATGTAAGGAGACCGTAACTGCCTTGTGTAATCCTTTGTTTTAAATAAAAATTGGGATTTCTTCTTATGATGAAGATTATGAATTTTCAAATGACAGGATAAATATAGTATGCATATTTTTGATGAATTTTAGAAAAATGATATTTTAAAAATGGTTATTTAAACCTTAAATAATTAAAAATGTGTAATGATTTTCGAAAAATGGTCTTCTACAATTATGTTCAGTACGAAATTTAGAGTCTAATAAGATCAACTTAATTTTTGATGAATAGTAAATTATGAATAGTGATTTTATGATTAGGATTAGTAATGTGTCCAAATGGATTAGTAATCTCACTTAAAGAAAGTATTAATATAATCTAAGCACCTTGATTAAGTAATATGATTCAATAAAATGGTTAAATAACAGTTTCATAAATTATTATTCAAGTATTAGTTTTTTTCGGGTGAATAGTGTTTTTTAATTAAAAATTTAATTAAAAATATTTAGAAAATTATTTTTATAAAACGGATTTCATTTTTGAACTCAGAGAACTGATATTATGCTATGGTAATTTTTGGGGTTTTTCCTGAAAAAATGAATTTTCGGTGAATAGTGTTTTTATTTAAAAATTAAATTAAAAATATTTAGAAAATTATTTTTATAAAATGGAGTTCATATTTTTAATCAGAGCGTTGATATTTGGTTAAGGTGAAATTTTGGAATTATTCTGAGAAAGTTGAATTTTCGATGAATAGTAAAAATACAGTTTTTAAGTTACGGGTGTCTAATGACATCATTAAATGATGTATTAAGTATGTAATCAATATGGTTGACTTATGAATATTAATATAAGGTATGAGGTGTCCCAAGTGGCCAATACCATGGGAAAATACCATGGGCAAGCCCATGGTTTTTCCAAAACCACTAATGAGGTGTCCCTTGGCCATTAATGCCTTATCCCCTCACTTTCCCTATAAATACCAAGACATCCTCTCATACATTCGACTCCCCACTCTCCCCCAACGAAGTTCTGGTCTCATTACCTCCCAAGGAGTCCTCCCATGGTTCCCCCAAGCCCTCAAGGTCCCAATATTTGAGTTTTAAGAGTTATGTTTTAAGGTAAGGGATCTGATCTCTCTCTTTCTTTTCAAGAAATCTCTTTTATGTAATTTATTTTATGCTCCATGTTCTTATGTTAAAGGGTGTTCTTTTATACTCATATTACTTCACTTTTCATGTTCACATAATGATAGATCCCCTCTTACTCTCATTATTTCGTTTTAAGAAGTTTTAAGTGGCGCCGTTAGGCTGCCGAAATTTTTGTGACGGATTCTTTCTCCCTTCTCATTTTTCAAGATCTATTATCATGTAAAGTATTTCAAGTTCCTTTTTATTATGTTGGGTATTATCTCTAAAATTATCATACTGATCTTTTATGATCATATGATGAGATACCCCATTTGATCTCTTCAATTCAGTATTTTGAAGTTTTAAGTGGCGTCGTTACGCTGCCGAATTTTTAAGTGGTTCTTCACCCTTCTCGTTTTGAAGTTATACTTTCATGTCAATTCTTTCAAGTTCCTTTTTGTTATGTTGGGTTATGATCTCTATATCTATAATACTGGACTCTTATGTTCATATGATGAGAGACCCTATTTGATCTCATCAATTCATTTTTTTGTTGAAGTTTAAGTGATGTCGTTAGGCTGCCGAATTTTTAAGGGATTCTTTCACCCTTCTCCTTTTCAAAGATCTAATTCCATGTCAAGTCTTGAAAGTTCCTTTTTATTATTTTGGGGTATGATCTCTATATATATCATGCTGATCTTTTATGTTCATATGATGAGAGACCCTATTTGATCTCATCAATTCATTTTTGGTTGAAGTTTACGTAACGCTGTTAGGCTGCAGAATTTTCATAAGAGAAATCTTATTTTTGTCTTCCTTTCATGTCCTTCATTTCATATGTTATATTTTCAAATTTCATTACCATGTTCTTAAATACCTTATATTCTGTCCCTCTACTGTTTTATGGGTCATTAATGAATGTTTGACCCATGTCCCTTCTCTTTTCAATGTTTTCTAAAAACCTTGTAACTTAGCCGTTATGCTGCAGAATTTTCGTCTCAAAATCCCTCTCTCTTTATCTCAAAATTATTTTCTGTTATTAAGTGAATACTCAAAGATATTATTTCTACAGTGGTATTCACATATATATCAAAATGTTTTATTTTAAATTCTGGGATTTACATACATGAAACCCGCTTTCCCTTTTCCGTGGGTTTAAAGTGACATAAAGATCATGTCTTTAAAGGAGTTTTTATAATGTTATGATTATGAAATGAAACCCATTTCTTTTATGCTATATGGGTTGTTTATGAAATGATTTATGATGTTATATGTGGCTCACATGATAATAAATAAATGTTAAGGGTACGCCCAGATAGCGCTCCAATGCATTGGGTAAAGACTTAATCTCTAGAGATGACCATTTTTTAACGACGCCTTGGTGAATAACCTTGGTAATTTTTAACGACACCTTGGGGATGGACCTTAGTGAAATGAAACAATTGTCAATATTAGATGTTGCAGCCACATATTCAAGTTATGAAAAATTTTATTTTTATTATGATATGCCTCATGATTTCATTCTCATGCCTTAAAGTTCTTTTCATGACCTTATTGAAGTATCTCAAGTTCACATGTAAAATGTTTCTCTTGTTTCCCTTACTGGGCCTTCTGCTCAGCCTTTCTTTTGATGTATTTCCCCAGGTTATGATATGCAGCAATGAACCTAGGATGAACTTAAGGAGAAGCCTTTCAAGTGTTTAAGAAGAGTGTTTTTTGTTCTTTTCATGTATTATGTTCCTTGTTTCCAAGACAGTAAACCTTAAAGATCCTCAGTTCCGTGTAATGGAATGAAAGTTATGTTATAAAATGATGGGATGTTATACCAAATACACTAGGCATATCTATGTTCTGGGTTGTATTAAGGGAATTTTTATGTAATAAATCATGTTTAAGTGTATAGTAAAGAGAAGGGTTGTTATAGTTGGTATCAGGGGATAGGTTTAGTTATTTTGGGGATTAGGGTTATAAAAATTTAGTTAAAGCCTTATGGATAAGACTAAGTATAAGAAAATTATACCTAAATTTGGGTGATTATATAGTAATTGTTTTATCAAGTAAATATATCCCTATCTAGATACAAACAAGTAGAGGTGGATCTAGAATAGATGTGTCTAGGGGTAAAACCCGAAAACACCACTTTGATCTTGACTCAAATGGGAACTGGTGCATGAAAATGGGCTTTTCTACAATTTTGGTTCAACACTCCTAGGGTATATTCTTTGTTAAATTCATAAGCTTAGTATGAACCATTATTAAGGTAATTAAAAATTGTCCCTAAGAATATATGTTGGGAAGTAGATCATGGATAAAATATATTGAAGCCGATAAATTCATAAGTCAAGGAAATAAATGTAGTGTATAAGTTACCCCATTTTGTAATTGGATTACCCTTTATGTGTTTAATAAAATTACCCCCTAACTTTCCTTTTATTTTATCTAATGGCTGGTAATAGGAGGACTCAGGCTAACAACTAATGTTAAGATCAATGTGATGACTGTTCTAATGAGAATCCCAATCTGATGGGAGAGGGAATCACAAGCTTTTTCATGATACACTCTCAGTTAACTCAAGTTTTGAATAGAAACATGATTCAGGAGGAACCTACAACCCCCCCCCCCCCCCCAAGAAAGAAAAGGATGAAATCAAGAGATTAATTAGACAAAGGCCTTATAATTTCAATGGATCATCTGATACATAAGTCACCGAAAATGGATCAAATCCATTGAGAAGATATTCTCAATACTTCAATGTTCCAAACAAGATAAGGTTCTTCTGGATGCTTATCATATAGAGGGTGAAGCTGATAAATGGTGGGAATTGATCAAAAATACGAATCCTAAGGAATATATCGAGGTTTTATAATATAAGTATTTCCAAAAAAAATGATAAATATTTTCCTCACACCCTTTGACTTAAGATGTAAATGGACTTCCTTGCCCTAAATAAAAAAAGATGATGAATCCATCAGAGTGTATGAGGAAAAATTCACAAGGCTTTCATGATATGCCTCTGGTTTTTTCGTTACCCCCAAATGAAAGGTTAACCTCTTCTTTAGTGGGTTAAAACCTAGCCTACAGAAATCCCTAGAAATTCATGACTTTAATAGATATGAGGAAATTATTTGATGTTCCCTCAAAGTCAAAATGAATATTAGAGAATCTCAAGGGTATCATGGGGATAATAAGCAAAAAGTGGACTTTAATTCTGGTGGTCCGATGCATAAATCCAATAGTGCTAAGAAATTATAGCACCCTACTTTCCCAAGGTGCGAAAAGAAGCACCCTGAAAATTTCCTAAAGGGGACAAAGAAATGTTTTAGGTGTGGAAGTGAAGGGCACCTGGCCATTAACTATCAACAAGAAAAAAGTGCTACCACAACAGAGGAAAGGAACGCTCCTTTCGACTCTCAACACATTATTTAGTGCTACAACAATAAATATCCAGGGAAATTTGTGAACCAGTGCCCTAGGGTTTTCAGAGGTAACCAAAAACCTTCATGGAAACAAGGGTGAGATTTTTCCATCACTACTAATGAAATGAATCTCAATAATGAATTAGTGATAGGTACGTTATTTATTAATTCAAGTATAGAAAATGTACATTTTGATTATGGTTCTACACATTATTTTATATCTCAAAAGTTTATTAGAACAATCTAAACTCCACAACAAATCATGTAATTAGAGATTCCAGTGAGAACAGAAAATGGGGAAATCATCGCATCCCATGAATATAACTCATACCCTATCACAATTTGTGGATTGAACTTCATAGTGAACCTCTTCATACTCCCTCTGGTGGAATTTGATGAATTTCATGGCATGGATTGGCTTTCTCTATATAGAGCCAACATAAATTGCTGGGAGAAGAAAATCACTCTCCACATGGTGAATCGACCCCCGATTCTATACAAGTGTAAGGAGGGTGAATCTTATTTAGCACTATCATCTTAAGCATGGATATTAAGACCCTATAAGCACTCGTATCTTTCTCAGATGATTGAGTTTAATGAATTAACCATCCTCTAAGACATTCCTATTGTGAGGGAATTTGTTGATTTGTTTCCTAAGGAATTTTATGGTCTTCCTCCTAGAAGATATGTTGAATTATAGAATGATCTTAAACATGGGGAATTTCCAATATCTAAGAATTTGTATATGATGGCTATTATAGATCTTGAAAAGCTAAAGAAAAAACTACAAGGGAATCTAGATAAAGGGTTTATATGCCCAAGTGATTCACTATGGGGTGAACTATTCCTCCTCAACAAGAAGAAGGATGGGTCAATGCGCCTTTTCATTGATTATTGTGTGCTCAACAAAATCATGATAAAGAACAAGTATCTTATTCCATGAATTGATGAATTTTTTGATCAGCTATGTGAAGTACAATACTTCTCCAAGGTGGATATGTGGTTGGGATATTACCAAGTAAGGGTGAAGGAGGAGGATATCCCCAAGAATGATTTTCATATAGGTACGGGCACTATGAATTCATAGTAATGCGTTTTAGACTCACTAATTCTCTATAAATCTTCATAGACTTGATGAATAGAGTCTTTAGAGATTACCTTGACAAATTTGTGGTAGTATTTATAGATTATATTCTAATGTACTCTAAAACCAATGAAGAGCATGAGGAGTATATAATCACTGTACTAGAGACCTTGTGAAAGGAGAAGCTCTATGAAAAGTACAACAAGTGTGAGTTCTGCTTGAAGGAAGTATCATTCTTAGGTCATATCATCACAAGTAATTGGATATCTGGGGATCCCTCCAAGAAAAATGCAATTGAGGGATGTTCTAGGCCAAAATCTATGATGGATATATGTAGCTTCCTTGGGTTAGATGGATATTATCGCTGATTTGTGAGAAATTTCTCATGATTTTCAAACCCTCTTACCAAGCAAACTCAAAAGGGAGTCAAGTTTTCTTTGAATTATGATTGTGAAGAGAGATTCAAGGAGTTGAAAAGGAGGCTTATCACTGTGCTCATGCTCACACTACCCATAAGTGGATAACTTTTAGTGGTATTTATTGATTCTATGAATAAGGGAACGGTCTATGTGTTGATAAAAAATGAAAAATTCATTGCCTATGCTTCAAGTAAATTGAAAGTTCATGAGCAGAAATATCTAACACATGATCTGGAGTTGGCTGCATTAATCTTCTCTTTGAAAATTTGGTGACATTACCTCTTTGGGGAGATGTGTGATATATATATGGATTACAAAAGCCTCAAGTAAATATTCACATAGAAAGAGTTGAATATGCACAAATGAAGATGGTTATAGTTGATAAAAGACTATGACTGCTCAATCCATTACCACCCTGGGAAAGTGAACAAGGTAGTGGATGCTCTAAGTAGAAAGGACCCAGGGATTCTATCATTGATGAGAATTAAAAAGGATCTAATCTTCTTAGATTTCATTAAGATGGATATGGTAATCATAAAGAAGGTAACACCATCAATCCTTTCACAATTGATTTCTCAAATGTATCTTTTATAAAGGATAAAGGATTATCAAAAGGATTATGTGGGAATTTAGAAGAAAGTGGAAACTGTTAGAAAAGATAAATCCTCAAAGTTCAGTATTAATAAAGAAGTAATTTTAAGATTTGGGTCAAGACTATGTGTTCCACCAAATCTGGAGTTAAATAAAGAACTTTTGGTTGATTCACATAGTTCGAATTTATCCATTCACCCAGAAAACACAAATATGTATTGAGATCTCTGAGATCATTATTGGTGGGACAACATGAAGAAGGAGATCACTGAGTATACATCAAAGTGTCTGGTATATCAAAAAGTGAAGGCTGAGAGGCAGAAGTATAAGGGGATGATACAACCATTACCCATACCAACATGGAAATAGGAGAACATAACCATGGAATTTGTCACTAGACTTCTGAAGAAATCCAAAGGAAACAATGTTATATGGGTTGTTGTGGATCATCTTCAAAATACTGCACACTTCATTGCAATTCTATAGGTTTTCTCATTGGATCAAATGGCATGGATATACATCATAAAATTGGTAAGGTTTCATGAAGTACCACTATCGATTGTATCTGATCAAGATCCAAGATTCACCTCTAAGTTCTGGAAGAGTCTCCAATATATTTTGAATACTGAGCTGAACTTCAGTATAGATTATCATCCACAAACTAATGTTCAGTCTAAGTGGACTATCCAAACACTTAAGGATATGTTGAGAGCATGATAAATGGACATCAAAGGAGGATGGGATCAAAATTTTACTTTGTTTGAGTTCTCTTACAAAAATAGTTTCCACTCAAGCATCCAAATTTTTCTTTATGAAGCCTTTTATGGGAAGAGGTGCAGAACACCAGCATGTTGGGGTGAAGTTGGGGAGTGAAAACTTCTAGGTCCAGAAATGGTTGAAGAAATGTTGGGGAAGGTTAATATCATCCATCATAACATTAAAGCTGCTCAAAGTTAACAAAATAGTAATGATGAAAATAATCCATGAGACCTACAGTTTGTTGTCAGAGACATGGTATTCCTCCGCATATCACTGTGGAAGAAATTTATGATATTTGAGAATAAGTGAAATCTTATTCCAAGGTACATCATCCCTTTTGAGATCCTTGATCGCATTGGAGCAGTGGCCTATCGACTAGCACTCCCAAAAAACCTATCTCAAGTACATGATGTATTCTATGTATCACTCTTGAGGAAGTACATACCTAACCCATTGCATTTACTCAATATAAAGGTGGTACCATTTGAGAATGACCCCCCCCCCCCCCCATGAAGATAATCTGGTGAAGATCTTAGATCATAGAGAAAAAGTTCTACAAAATAATATGATGTCCCTCATCAAGGTGTTGTGGAGAAACCAAAAGTTTGAAGAAGTAACGTGGGAACCAGAGGAAGTGATGAGGAAAAGTTACCCTCATCTATTTTAGTGTGGGAAAAGAAAATTTCGAGGGAAAAATTTCTTAAGGGGGGAATGTTGTAATGACCCAATCATTTATGAATAAAATTCCTATTATTTTAATGTCTTATGTACATATAAAACACATGCACTCTTTTTTATTTTATTTTTATTATTGGGTTTAACTGACTATTTAGTATCATTAACATTGATAATATAGTGGTTTAACAGTGATCACATGATTGAAATAAATTTATGGTTTTTAAAAAGAATCCTTTTGACGCAGAAAAATAAGAGGATGGCCTCATTTAGTAGACTTGGGCCATATGAAGCTCATTTTTTAGAGCTCCGAAAGGAGGTAGCGTCATTGGGATTTTCTCTTGATCAATACCAAGATGAGCTTTAACACATTCATCTTGAATATAATTGCCTATTAGAGAAGTTCAAGTTAATAGATATTACCACTCAGGCGATGTTATTTGAGCCGCTCCAAGAGTTGGTCAGCATCTCATCCCATACCCTTAGGTCTTATACGAGTGTTATAAGGGATTATGTAATAAGGTATTAGTTACTTATTGTGTAATCTCATTTTATAAATAAAAATCTTATTCCATCAATTACTTTATGAAAATAGTCTTTCTTAAAAAGTGACGAATTTGAGGAATTTTCTTTTCGGGTAAAAATGGTACTTTTGAGAAATATATACATTATATTAAACTATGGTTTTTATTAATAATATTGTAAAAATAATTCTTATAAATTATTATTATATCATTTCCTTATCTGTAAATGATTATGTAATCAATTAGATTAGAGTTATATTTTTTTACGATAAAATAGAAAATGTATTTTTAAAGAATTTATTTTAAGAAATTAATGAATTTTGGAAATAATTAATATTTTAATAAAATATTATTATAAAATTAATATTATGAATAATAAATGAGTATATTATAATTTTTATGAAGTCAAATGTAATTTTTATTAATGTTTGAAAATTGTTTCTATCAAAACCTGTGAATTTTCAATAAATACTGATTATCATTTTAAAAGTGAAAATTCATATATTTAGGAAATTATTTAGATAAAATGAATATTATTTTTGGAATTTGGACATTGAAATTATCCAATGGTTAATTTTTCATAATTTTCTGAGACAGTCGATTTTTTTGGGTAAAAATTAAATACCATATAAATAAAATATGTGTTTTATGACATCATAATGACCTCAAAATGATGTAATAAATACTATAATGGGTATTCTCATACCAATAAATTTTTTATATTAAAATAATTTAATTTTATATTTTTTTTACTTATTTTATAAATCCTTATTGAATCCTCCAAAATGTATAATATATTTTATGATTTTAAATTCATTTTTTTAATAATGTGACTCACCTCCGCATAAGAAAGGCTAATATGTTAATATTTTTTTCTATTGGCCTTACAAAATAATTATTTCCACTCCAATTTAGAAAAAAACATGTGCAAAAACCATGGGAAGGTTTGTGGTTTTGAATATTTAATTATATAGATTCCAAAACCTAAGTTTGTGCAATATTAAAGAATTTCCCTCTCATTTCCTATATAAAACCACCAAATATCCAACTTATATTCACTAAAAATACTTTTATAACGTCTCTAATCTTACCTCCTCTCTCTATAATCCTCCGAAGGCACACCCAAGCTCTCAATAATCCCCTCTTCAAGCTCTTAAAGTCACAAACTCAAGGGTTTCCTTTCTCATTTTTATCCAAGTTTCTTTATGTTGTAATACCCTTTTAATTTCAATTAAAAATTTTGGGGTATGATTTCAAACCTCCCCCATACTTCACTCCTTATTTTTTGATGATGATATACCATTTTATCTCTCATTATTTCCTTCCATATACACTCATTACCATGCTGAAATACCGTAAGGGATTTCTCTCTTCTTATTTCCATTCAAGTATTTCTCCCACATTATGCATCTAAATTCCATTTAATATGTTAGAATATTTTGTTTCATGACCCCCTTACTATATATTTAATTTATAAATGATTAGGTACCCATTTCTCTCTCATCAACCCAACTTATGAATTTCTATATGACGATGTTATGCTTCCAAAATTGCAACGTGATTTTTCAATCCAAAATCATCATGTAGTGAATACCATACTCATTTATCTATCAAGGGTATTCACCTTATGAACATATACTTCTTTAATGGTACTTAAATTTATGTATTCCATATTCCTTAATCATGTAATAACTTATTATTTTGAATTATTCCATGTTATATGATCCATGGGTCACACTTATACATGAAATGAAATGTTTATGAAGGGTGTGCCCTGATAGCGCTTCAATGCATTGGGTAATGTTTAGTATCATGATACTCCATGTGTAATTAGTGTTTAATCATGATAATCCATGTTAAATTAGGGTTTAATCATGATAATCCATGTTCAATTAGTATTTACTCATGTTAATCCATGTGCAATGAGCCTTGGCTCATGCTAATATCATGTTGTATGTTGTTGCCACATTATCATGTTATGATAATCATGATATATCATGCCTTTATGTTCATATATCTCTTCTTTTCCATTGATATTCCTATTTCCTTTCATTTATTGTATTCTTCATGTTATGCCTTGTTTACTCCCTTACTGGGCTTTATATCTCACCTTTTTCTTATGTATGTCCTCAGGTTATCCCATGAAATGCAATGTACAAAGGAATTTTGTGGTTATGTAAAAACAGTTTTCAATAAAGATGTTATATTTTATGTCTTAAGTTGTCATGTAATGTTCTTAATCCCCAAAGAAACTAGACCTATCAATCTTATAGGTTGTATTAATGTAAAGTTTATATAATAAATCGTGTTTATGTGTGTATTAAAGAGAAGGGTTCTTATATTCCCCCCTTGTGAAATTTCACCCTTAAAATTTTTATTTCACCCCCACCCCCCTTAAAACAAATTAGGGTAATTTTCTGTCATCACTTCCTTTGGTTCTCATGTTTCTTCTTCAAACTTTTGGTTTCTCCATAGCACTTTGACAAGGTGTATTGTCTTATTTTGTAGAATTTTATCTATACAATCTATGATCTTTATTGGTTTCTCCTTAGGGGAAATATCATTCTCCAATGGTACCACCTTTTTATTGAGTAAATATGAGGGTTTGGGTATGTACTTCCTCAAGATTTATACATGGAATACATCATGAACTCGAGATAGGTTATGTGGGAGTGCAAGTCGATAGGACATCACTCCGATGCGATCAAGGATTTCAAAGGGGTCAATGTAACTTGGACTAAGATTTCCCTTATTACCAAATATCATAAATTTATTCCATGGAGATATGTAGAGGAATACCATGTCTCCAACATCAAACTCTAGGTCTCGTTGACAGTTTTCATCATAACTCTTTTTCCAAATCTGAGCATCCTTGATGTGTTGCTGAATGGTCTTAACCTTTTCCACCATTTCATAGACCATTTTAAGACCTAGCAGTTTTCATTACCCAAATTAATCCTAACATGTATTGTTATGCACCTCTTCCCATAAATGGCTTCATAGAGATCCATTTAGATGCTCATATGGAAACTGTTTTTGTAAGAGAACTCAACCAGAGGAAGATGTTAATCTCATCCACCTTTTAAGTCCATTGAGAATGTTCTCAAAATATCCTCCAGTGTCTGTATAGTCCGCTCATATTGTCCATTAGTTTGAGGGTGATAGGATGTGTTTAAGTTCAAATTAGTATTCAAATCATGCTATAGATTCTTCCAGAACTTAAAGGTGAATCTTGGGTCTTGATCGGATACAATCGATAGTGGTAATCCATGTATCCCGAACACTTACCTAATGTATATCCATGTAAGTAGATCCAGTGAGAATTAATCTCATATTATAATGAAGTGTGCAGTCTTTTTAAGATGATCCACTACAACCCGTATATCATTATTCCCTCTTGATATATTTGAAGGATTGGTGACAAATTCAATAGTGATGTTTTCCCATTTCCATGTAGGTATGGGTAATGGTTGCATCACCCCCTTAGATTTTTTCCTTTTTTGCTTTCACTTGATGACATACAAGACACCTTGATGTATATTATGTGATCTCTTTCTTCATATTGTCCCATCAATAGTGTTCTCAGAGATCTTGATACATCTTTTTGCTTCCTGGGTGGATAGAGAAGGTTGATCTATGTGCATCATCTAAAAGTTACTTATTTAACTCATGATTTGATGGTACACATAGTCTTGAACAAAATATCACAATACCTTCATCATAAACATTGGGATATGAGGATTTACCTTTCCTTATATCTTCCACTTTCTTCTGAATTACCACATCAACTCTTTGAGCATCCTTTAACCTCTCTAGAAGATACAGTTGATCAACCATTTGTGAAAGGATTGATGATTTTCCTTCCTTTATGATTATCATTTCCATACTTTCCAAATATAAGAAGATCACATCCCTCTCAATTATAATCAATGATAGAATTTCCAGATCATTTCTGCTTAGAGCATATTCCACTTTATTCACATTCTTAGGATGGTAGTGGATTGAGTAGTCATAGTCATTAATCAGATCTAACCATCATCATTTGTGCATATTCATTTATTTATGTGTGAATATATACTTAAGACTTTTGTGATTTGTATATATTTCACACTTCTCCATAAATAGATAATTCCACCAAATTTTTAAATCAAATATAATTGTATCCAACTACAGATCATGTGTTGGGTAGTTCTGTTCATGAAATTTCAACTACCTTGAAGCATAGGAAATGACTTTGTCATTTTTCATCAATACATAGCCCAGGCCCTTCTTTAAAGCCTCGCTGAATACCACAAAAATATCTCCACTTGTGGGTAGTGTGAGCATAGGAACAGTAATAATGTAACGCCCCGACCCCAGTTACCCAGAGTCGGTGCATTATTTTAATACATTGGCATGATTACAAGGAATCAAGTCCCAAAGGACCGATCTGTTTATCAGTCTTGGAAAATATATTACATACATTAACATTACATTACAATTTCAAACATAAAACACAACGTAAATAGTTCTTTGAGAACACCATTATTCCCTTTAGCTTAACCCTGCATATCAATCATAATACACTTCTTGGAATCCTGGGAAAAATAAAACATAGAAAGGGGTGATCTCAAACGCTCAGTAAGGGTAAGCAATACAGCGGAAGATAGCATAAATATTAAGCATGGTAAATAATTGAAACCACATGCCTTTACCAATAATAAACATGAATACTTTTATGGAAAGAATATGAGCTGAGTAAATAATTACATAATAAAACATAATCATGGGTATTCTACTAGTCTAACGACCACATGAACCATCAATATTATTTTCATAATGAGGGAATGTATAATACAGGACATTATGAAACATTTTGTCAAGGGCTCGGCCAAGACGTCTAAAAATGATTAAGGCCTCGGACAAAACCATAAATCAAATTGGGAAAGGGCCTCGTCCAATTCCACATCTAGTTGTCTCATGAGACCTACCGATGCATCGAGGAGCTATATCGAGATCCACCCATCACTTACTATGTCCAATAAATTCATTATATGAAACGGTTAAAACATAACATAAACATTCGTATTAAAACTAGCATACGAAATGTCAATACTTTAACCATAAACCATGAATGGTATAAAAATAACACATCCATAGTCAAACATATCAGAAAACCCTAAATACAATATAGAAGATTTTTATCATAATAAATCAACTTCAAACAAGTTTAAAATCCATCAAAGGATGTTGACATAGATGAAAATTATTTGTAAAACTTTTTGAGAGAAATATCCCTTTTTCATGAAAACATTTAAAAGTTACACAATTTAGAAGGGATGACATTTAAAGATATTTTTGAATCAAAGTGTCCCACACCACTTTGAAATTTTTGAAAGGAAATAACATTTTTAAAACATTCATGTCCATATAAATAAATCCTTAAAAACCATTTTGAAAACATGGAAATTAATGAGAATGATTTAGAAGAATAAATATTTAAAACATTTAAAATTATGTTTTAGTAAAAATTACCTTAAAAATAATCCATTTGAAAACTCTTTTATGAAACATGGACATGGATAGTAAATATTTCCTAGTAGATACTTACGCAAAACAACCTCGGATAATAATGAGATTGAGTAATTGAAACTTACCAATTTTGTAACTTACGAAACATACACCCCATCAAAGAAGTTTCATACAATTAATATGTAAATACACATAAATTAAAGTGTATTACAAAAATAATACAATTATGGGCAGTACATACACTACACAAAAGGTAATAGTGGCAATATGGCATGAATCTCACGGGAATAAGGAGTGAGATGAAAACCCCTTACCTTGCACTTTCCTTTAGTCGAGGGTACGTTTAACCTCATGTATGAAGACTATAGTATGTTATTAAATTATACCAGAACCATATTAATATTTATGATATCATACATTATTCATTTATGAATTTATACTACCCATTTAATAATAATTTCCATGTTATATTAATATTTCGGGTAATAATTTCTTTCTTTATTGTACGTGTTTTAACTTGTTACTCTTGATTGTATCACTAAGATCATGATTTAAATACATCCAGAATATAAAAAATAATTTATATATCGTATATATTTATAATATAAATATGTATAATATACATATATATGAAATGTAAAACACCGTTTATGGAGACGGTAGTCCGTACGTATGCATAAACGTTGTTTCCATTTTCATATAGTATTGAACGGAAGTAAGTGAATAAGATATATGTAAGTACAAAAATACTTAGATATATTAATATATATATATCCAATATCATTATTATGTCATATATTACATACTTATTAGTAATATATATTTTTATAACTGCCGATGAATGGTGAACTTGGAAATGAATCACATCGCATCGTGGAGACGGTAATTCGTACGTACGCACGAGCAAAAATATCATTATTTTGATATTAAAATAATATATAATTGGATGTTATATCATATATACATGATCCTTATCATGTTATATTTATTATTTACATCAAATAAACATCATTATTATACTCATCCAAATAATAATGTATTGAATAACAATTACACCACGACGTGGAGACGGTAGTCCGTACGTACGCACGTATGGAGACATGTCATTAAAAGGATGGATAGAATACTTAATATGGTTGTACCATATTTATAATAACATCAAAGTATATATAAGATACTGGATTTATTATTTTTGAATGGAAATAACAAAGAAAGAAGAAGTTGAAGAAGAAAGGAACTTGAAAGAGGGTGGTGAAAACATTACCTCTTCTTCGGGTTCTTCCTTTTGATTTGATCAAAAGGGATCCATAGGTTAGCTTTCTGACTAAAGTAAGGCCTCTAAGATTAAGGGAGGATAGTTGAGAGGGTATTTGGACAGAGTTTGTCTGAACCAAAAGGCTCTAAAGGTATGAATAATTGGTTATAAGTTGTGTCTTTTTATAAGGGGGAGGAGGGGCTCTTTAGGAAAAACTTAAAGTATTAATTTATAATGAATTCATATTCTATTTATAATGGCTCCAAAGTGGATTATTAAAAGTATAAGGTGTGTATGGGTATAAATCCTTTCAACTAACATATTTTAGATAGGTTTGGGTCATTATATTAACCTTATCTTTTAGTTTTAACTCTTAATTAATTAGTTTGACATTTACTATGTCACTTTGTATTTTTATATTATATAGTTAATAAACTTACTATATACATCCAAGAGACCCACAAGTGGTCCATTAATGATAAACATATCATGATATAATTACTTTGTCCAAACCTTATATTTTCAAAATAATATCAATTAATAATATAATATTTGTTTTAAAAACTCATTTACGTCAATTTTGACAATATTTAATAATTTTTTTAAGTCTTAAAAACTTTATTAATTCAAACCAAATTCATTTAATAAATCATAACATGTCATATTAACCAATAAAATTATTTCATGGCATAAAAACTTTCAAATTATATTTATTTTAACATTTATAATACTAATTATTTGATTCTTTCATTAATAAGGAAAATACTGTATCATTATTGTGTCGTAAATAAATTTAATTATTCAATGTCTAAAAAATATAAATAAAATAAAATTATGTAGGAAATAGTTTTATATTTATAATGAATATTTATAATCGAATATATAACATATATAACCCTATGTAAAAATTGTTTTTCTAAAAGATATATGCTTATGTCATTTTTGTATTTACTTTAACTTAATTAATATAAAGTGTCATTATCACTTACAAGTGGATCCATGGGGTCCCAAAAAAAACCCAAAGATGCACATGGTCGGAAATGTATCAACCAATAGGTTTATGACATGTTTTAGGGTAATTTATTATTATTATAATATTATTTTTTACCCTTATTTACCGGATTTACCCTTTAACCATGGTAAATAAAATATTTACCGAAGTAATTATTCAAAATGTATAAAAATAAAAGTTACCTATTTACACAATTTGGACATCCTGATTCCAAATATGGAATCCACTTTTCCAAATTCAAAACACAGAAGTGGCAGAAATTAATTTAAAATTAATTCCCGCTGTAAAAACAAAAAACATGTTTTTAAGAAATAATAACTATCAAAAGATTGACACTTGTTTATGTCCGGTTCAAATGTGAAATTATGTACAATGACCAAAATTTTATTAAATATTAAAAATATATTCTAAATATACTTTAAAACCACTCAAATTCATAATTCATCACAATTAATTATTTTGATTAAAAAGTTGTTATTAATTAATATTTAGTAATTTTCACTATTCATCTAAATATAAAAGTTATCCGAAAAGTACCAAAATTTCACCCTAGGATAATTTCAATATTATGAATCCAAAAATGAAGTCCATTTTGAGAGATAAAATTTATAAAATTTCAAAAAGTGGGTATTACTATTCATAACGGCTATTTTGATTGGTTATGATGTGTTAGAATCTCGAAGTTGCGTACAATGTAAGTTATTGCATTATTCAAAGGGAAACGTACTGTTGAATCTTGGGGTGTTACATTCTCCCCTCCTTCAATAAATTGTGTCCTCACAATTTGAAAATGTTCTTTGAAAATAAAAGGTTTAAAATAGAAAATACCTTTGTGGAAAACCCATATCAGAAATAGGGTTAATAAAAATATAACTTTAAAAGAAATAAAGAGAATTACAAAGGTCATCCGAGATAGCCCATACTAGGATTATATGAAAACATGGATACATAGGAGAAAAAAACCATCAAGGTATGATGGAGAGTTGTAGAAAATATGATTATAATAAAGTTAACTATAAGAAAATCACAAACTTGTGGTTGGTTAAATGGTCTTTGATTCCCCAGTAGAAAAAGTTAACCAACAACGTTTTTGTTTTAAGTTACCTTTCATAAAGTTGAAGAATTTATTTAGGATATTTACTAAGAACGTAAGTAAATATACTTACTTTTCATATAGACTTTCATTCTTTAATAAATTTTTATCACAAACCCATCTTTCACTCCAAAAGGTAATAGAACTCAAAAAATATTCTATTTATCCTAACCATATCGGGTTCCAAAAATAAACTTATAATTCATCTATCAGAACTTTAAAAAAAAATAAAGCTACATTATACACTCCAGGGAATTCACGTAGTCTAGTGGTAGGCGATAAATCCCAATTTCACTATGTTTGTGGGTTTGATTTCCGCAGCTTTGTCTGACGCGACGGGTTGTCACACGGTCTTCATGTTGTCCTTTATATAAATATACAAAATTAACTTTAACAATAGTATAAAATGTAAAATATAATCCATTCCAACCTTTATACTTATCCAAAATACTTCTGTAAACTCTCAGTCCAAAATTTATATGAAAGGTAAACATAATGTAGATCCTTTTTACCCTATAATAGCATGTGAATACCTTTAACATGTATTCTTTTAAAACACTGAAACATCTTGAATTACCATAAAACCTTATTGATTACATTCATAGTCCCTTATTCCTTATAGAATACTGGATATACTTTATCCATCCAAAAAAAATTTAAACTCCAACAATGTTGGAATATACAAATATTTAATCAGTTTCAAGGCAGTCAAGAATATCCAATATAATTTACCCAAATCAACCATATCTTATTTCAAAATCAGTGCCTCAATATTAGGACCATATCAAGGTTTATCTTTCCTTCAACCATGTAATTTCCAAAAAGTTTAACTTTTTGTAGATTAACTTTTCTTAGTACCATAAAATCTCAAATCCTCAATGAAATAGTACTACAGTATAATCCTGATTTATTTCCAGTACATCATTGATACAATACTTCAATGAAATAATTCCAAAATAACAACATAAGAACACTAGTCATTCCTCTTCATCTGTGGTATTATCATAACTTGATTATTATCCAATAGCATCATTCGCGGCATAGTCTGATGACCAGGACATTGGTTCGCGTAGTGTCCAAACTCTTTGCAAATGAAGCATTGTACATTTGAAACCTTTTTCTTACCCTTGCAGTCACGTACTTGGTGTCCTTTTTATCCACACTTATAACATACTCCCATTCCCTTCAATAATTTTCCAAGGTGATTCGTTCCACAATTATCACATATGGGAAAATCCTTCTTTACCTTCTTCCCTTTATCTGTCCTTCTCTCTACCATCCTTTCCTTCTCTGGATTCCCTTCAAAGCCATAGGACTCCGATAATTCTTTACTTATCTTATCAACACATGATATTATTTCTTTATATGATGATAATACATGGGAGACTATTTCTCTTATAAATTATAGCTTAAGACCATGAAATATATGATCTTTCTTACTCTTTGGATCATACGTTTTGTTGAAGTTATTATTCTTTCTACTGGGTGCCATTTCTAAATAATGGCATACACTAGATTAGTTTATGAATAACAATACCTAATCCCAAACTTGTAAAACACTTAACATAAATTAAATAGTTTATGGATATAATCCATAATCATAAAAATGTCTTCTTTGAGGAATTATATACTCATAAACCCTTCATAATGGTTTGTAAAGAAAAATTGAATTATCCTAAGCATATCCCCCAGGAGTGTCGTAACCAAGAGTGCAGCAAGGCCCGTTGTTGTGCACCAGTTCTCGTTCGAGTCTAGATCAAAGCGGTGTTTTTGGGTTTTACCCCTAGGTACATCTATGCCAGAACCGCATATACCTGCTTGTATCCATACAGGGATGTATTTCTTGGAAAACTCACAAAATCTCTACAATATCAAAATTCTAGGAAGTTCTTCATACTAATCCTCAAATTCTATCTTATGGATATGTAATCTAATTAGAGTTTATCTAAATCTAGCTTACAAGTTTATTGATAAACCTCCTCTGATACCAACTATAATGCCCCGATCCCAATTACCCAGAGTCGGTGCATTATTTTAATACATTGGCATGATTACAAGGAATAAAGTCCCGAAGGACCGATCTGTTTAGCATTCTTGGAAAATAGATTACATACATTAACATTACATTACAATTTCAAACATAAAACACAGCGTAAATAGTTCTTTGAGAACACCATTATTCCCTTTAGCTTAACCCTACATATTTATCATAATACACTTCTTGGAATCCTGGGAAAAATAAAACATAGAAAGGGGTGTGCTCAAATGCTCAGTAAGGGTAAGAAATACAGCGGAAGATAACATAAATATTAATCATAGTAAATAATTGAAACCACATGCCTTTACCAATAATAAACATGAATAATTTTATGTAAAGAATATGATCTAAGTAAATAATTTCATAATAAAACATAATCATGGGTATTCTACTAGTCTAATGACCAAAATGAACCATCAATATTATTTCCATAATGAGGTAATGTATAATGTCAGACATTCTGAAACATTTTGTCAAGGCCTAGGCCAAGACATCTAAAAATGATTAAGGCCTCGGCCAAAACCATAAATCAAATTGGGAAAGGGCCTCGTCCAATTCCATATCTAGTTGTCTCATGAGACCTAATGATGAATCAAATAGT
The DNA here is from genome assembly GCA_963277665.1 of Viscum album. NCBI lineage: Eukaryota > Viridiplantae > Streptophyta > Magnoliopsida > Santalales > Viscaceae > Viscum > Viscum album. The sequence goes on from OY728135.1 coordinate 1,205,279,684, forward strand.
TATATCAGGCTCCACCCGTCACTTACTATGTCCAATACATTCCTCATATGAAAAGTTTGAAACATAACATAAACATTCGTATTAAAACTACCATACGAAATGTCAATACTTTGACCATAAACCATTAATGGTATAAAAATAACACATCCATAGTCAAACATATCACAAAACCCTCAATACAATATAGAATATTTGTATCATAATAAATCAACTTCAAACAAGTTTAAAATCCATCTATGGATATTTCCATATATGAAAATGATTTGTAAAACTCTTTGAGAGAAATATCCCTTTTTCATGAAAACATTTAAAAGTTACACAATTTAAAAAGGAAGGAATTTAAAGACATTTTTGAATCAAATTTTCTCATACCACTTTGAAACTTTTGAAAGGAAATAACATTTTTAAAACATTCATGTCCATATAAATAAATCCTTAAAACCCATTTTAAAAACATGGACATTAATGATAATGATTTAGAAGAATAAATATTTAAAACATTTAAAATGATGTTTTAGTGAAAAGTACCTTAAAATAATCCCTTTGAAAACTCTTTTATGAAACATGGACATGGATAGTAAATATGTCCCAGTAGATACTTACACAAAACAACCTCGGATAATAATGAGATTGATGAATTAACCCTTAAAAATTTGGTAACTTGCGAAACATACACCCCATAAAATAAGTTTCATACAATTAATATGTAAATACACATAAATTAAAGTGTATTACACAAATAATACAATTATGGGCAGTACGTACACCACACAAAAGGTAATAGTGGCAATATGGCATGAATCTCACAGGAATAAGGAGTGAGATGAAAACCCATTACCTTGCACTTTCCTTTAGTCGAGGGTACGTTTAACCTAATGTATAAAGAATATAATATGTTATTAAATTATACCAGAACCATATTAATATTTACGATATCATACATTATTCATTTATGAATTTATACTGCCCATTTAATAATAATTTCCATGTTATACTAATATTTCGGGTGAAAATCGCTTTCTTTATCATATGTGTTTTAACTTGTTGCTCTTGATTGTATCACTTAGATCATGATTTAAATACTTCCAGAATATAAAAAATTATTTATATATCATATATATTTAGAATATAAATATGTATAATAGATGTATATATGAAATGGAAAACACCGTTTATGGAGACGGTAGTCCGTACGTACGCATAAATGTTGTTTCTGTTTTCATATAGTATTGAACGGAAGTAAGTGAATAAGATATATGTAAGTAAAAAAATACTTATATATATATATATATATATATATCCAATAGAATTATTATGTCATATATTACATACTTATTAGTAATATATATTTTTATAATCGTTGATGAATGGTGAACTTGGAAATGAATCTCATCGCGTCGTGGAGACGGTAATCCGTACGTACGCATTAGCGAAAATATCATTCTTTTGATATTAAAATAATATATAATTGGATTTTATATCATATATACATAATACTTATCATGTTATATTTATTATTTACATCAAATACACATCATTATTATACCCATCCAAATAATAATGTATTTAATAACAATTACACCCCGACGTGGAGACGGTAGTCCGTACGTACGCACGTATGGAGACATGTCATTCAAAGGATGGATAGAATACTGAATATGGTTGTAAAATATTTATAATAACTTCACAGTATATAGAATATACTGGATTTATTATTTTAGAATATAAATAACAAAGAAATAAGAAGTTTAATAAGAAAGGAACGTGAAAGAGGGTGGTGAAAACATTACCTCTTCTTTGGGTTCTTCCTTTTGATTTGATCAAAAGGGATCCTTAGGTTAGATTTCTGACTAAATTAAGGACTCTATGATTAAGGGAGTATATTTGATATGGTATTTGGGCAGAGGTTGGCCGAACCAAAAGGCTTTGAAGGTATGAATAATTGGTTATAAGTGGTGTCCTTTTATAAGGGGGGGAGGGGCTCTTTAGGAAAAACATAAAGTATTAATTTATAATAAATTCATATTTGGTTTCTAATGGATCCAAAGTGGATTATTAAAAATATAAGGTGGGTATGGGTCTAAATCCTTTCAACCAATAGATTTTAGACAGGTTTGTGTCATTATATTAACCTTATCTTTTAGTTTTAACTCTTAGTTAATTAGTTTGACATTTACTATGTCACTTTGTATTTTTATATTAAATAGTTAATAAACATACTATATACATACAAGAGACCCCCAAGTGGTCCATTAATGATACACCTATCATGATATAAGTCCTTTTTCCGAAACATATATTTTTAAGAATATAATATCAATTAATAATATAATATTTGTTTTAAAAACTCATTTATGTCAATTTTGACAATATTTAATATTTTTTTTTTAAGTCTTAAAAACTTTATTAATTAAAAAAATCATTTAAGAAATCCTAACATGTCCTATTAACTAATAAAATTTGGGTATGTCATCAAAACTTTCAAATTGTATTTATTTTAACATTTATAATACTAATTATTTGATTCTTTCATTAATAAGGAAAATACTGCATCATTATTGTGTCATAAATAAATTTAATTATTCAATGTCTAAAAATTATAAATAAAATACCATTATTTATGAAATATATTTAGCTTTCTAATGAATATTTATAGTCGAAAATATAACATATATAACCTTATGTAAAAATTGTTTTGCTAAAAGGTATATGCTTATGTTATTTTTGTATTTACTTTAACTTAATTAATATAAAGTGTCATTATCACTTACAAGTGGATCCATGAGGCCCCAAAATAGACCCAAAGATTACCATGGTCAGACATGTATCAACCAATAGGGTTATGACACGTTTTAGGGTAATATATTATTATTATAATATTATTTTTTACCCTTATTTACCTGATTTACCCTTTAACCATGGTAAATAAAATGTTTACCGAAGTAATTATTCAAAATGTCTAAAAATAAAAGTTACTTATTTACAAAATTTGGAAATCATGATTCCAAATATGGAATCCATTTTTCCAAATTCAAAACACATAAGTGGAAGAAATTAATTTGAAATTAATTCCCACTGTCAAAACAAAAAGCGTGTTTTTAAGAAATAATAACTATCAAACGATTGACACTTGTTTATGTCTGGTTCAAATGTGAAATTATGTCCAATGACCAAAATTGTATTAAATAGTAAAAATAAATTCTAAATATACTTTAAAACCACTCAAATTCATAATTTATCACTATTAATTATTTTGATTAAAAAAATGTTTTTAATTAAAATTTAGTATTTTTTACTATTCATAGAAATATAAAAGTTATCCGAAAAGTACCAAAATTTTACCCTAGGATAATTTCGATATTAAAAATCCAAAAATTAATTCCATTTTGAGAGATAAAATTTATAAATTTTCAAAAAGTGGGTATTACTATTCATAACGGCTATTTTGATTGGTTACGGTGTGTTAGAATCTCGAAGTTGCGTACAATGCAAGCTATTTCATTATTCAAATGGAAACATACCGTGGAATCTTGTGTTGTTACAGATAAGCCTCATTTTAAACTCATTGAATATCTCTTCACATTCATCATTCCAAGAAAACTTTACACCCTTCCAAGTTAGCTTGGTAAGAGGGATTGAAAATCATGAGAAATTTCTCACAAATTAGTGATAATACCCAGCCAACCCAATGAAATTAAGAATATTTATCACAAATGTTGGAATCATCCATCCTTAAATTGCTTATGTTTTTTAAAGGGTCTATTGATATGCCATTTCTTGTAATGATATGCCCCAATAAAGATACTTCATTCAACCATAATTTACATTTTTTGTACTTGGCATAAATCTTTTCATTTCACAAGTTCTTTAGAATAGTATTCAAATGCTTCTCATGGTCATATTTAATTTTGGAGTATATTAGAATATCATCTATAAAGACTACCACAAATTTGTTGAGGTAATATCTAAAGACCCTATTTATCAAGTCCATAAAGATTGTTGGATCATTAGTGAGTATGAAAGGCAATACTATGAATTCATAGTGCCTGTACCATGTAAAAAAATTATCCTTGGGGACATCCTCCTTCTTCATCCTAACTTCATAATATCCCAACCAAAGATCCACCTTATAAAAGTATTGTGCTCCACCAAAGGTAATATGACCAGGTTCGCTAGGAAATTCATCCCAAAAACTTTGACAGGGGAGGAATTATATATTTATGATGCAATAATTTTCTCATTTTTCATATTCACTGACATCTCTACTTCCATGATTTTTGGTGGTGTTTGAATAGTTCTACTAAAATTTTATGATATGAAGGAATGTGTAGAACCAGAATCAAAAATTATGTTCTATATTCTTGAATGAATAACTAGTGTACATGTCACCACTTCGTTGTTGGTATTCACTTTGGTGGTAGTGATGGAAAAATCTCTCTATTTCTACCTTGGAGTTTGTTGGTTATATTCAAAAATACTTTTATTAGTGAATTGGTTTGAAAAATTCCCTAGTTACTTATAGTTTTAGAAATGAACAACATGTTTTGGGTTAACTGGAGCATTCCTTTGCTCCATCATAGTAGCAGGTTTCTCCTGCCAACAATAACTGGCTAGGTGCCCTTCCTTCCCATACCTAAATCATTTCTTTTTCCCCTTCAGGAAATTTCCAAGGTGCTTCTTTCTACACTTTTGGGAAGTAGGATTCTAAAATTTATTTTCACCTTTATATCTCTCTATCAAACAACTATAATTGATCTCTACTTTCTTCTTCTTATCTCTATGATACTCCTGAGATTCTCCAATCTCTAGTTTGACTTTGAGGGCACATTGGAAATTTCCTCATATATATCAAATTCACGGATTGTGGGTAATTTTCATAGGCTAGGTTTTACCCCACCAAAGAAGTGGTCAACCTTTCATTTGGGGGTAATGACAAAGTCAGAGGCATATCATGCAATACTTGTGAAGTTTTCTTCATACACCCTAATAGATTTGTCGTCTTTTTGTTTGAGGGAAATTAAATTCCTTTCTATTTTAAGTCAGAGGGTGCGGTAAAAATATTTATCGAATATTTTTTCCTAATATCCATCCATCCCATTTCCTCGATCTCTTCATTAGGCTTCGTATTTTTTTATCATTGTCCACCATTTATCAGATTCACCCTCCATATGATAAATATCCAAAATAACCTTCTATTGTTCAAAGCATTGAAGGATTGAGAAGATATTCTCAATGTAGTTGATCCATTGTTTGGAAATTAAGGGATCAGATGACCCATTTAAATTTGGATGCCTTTGTCACATGAAGCTCTTGATTGCAGCTTGTTCTATTTTGGGGGGATTTGGATTCTCCTCTTGATCTAGGTTTCTATTCAAAACCTGAGTTAGTTGAGAGAGAATTGTCACAAAGTGTGTGATTCCTTCTCCCATCAGGTTGGGCATCTCATTAGGGAAGTCATTACATTTCTCTTCACATTGATTGTGTACCCAATTACTCTTATTTCCGGGCATTGGATAGAATAAAAGAAAAAAGTATAAATATATTTAACTTTTAAACACATAAATGGTAATTTAATGACATTAAATGGATAACATGTAACTTACATGTATTTACTTAATTTATGGATTTCTAGGTTTCAGTCTTTGTTATCCATGATCTATTTCCTATAATATACTCTTATGGGAATTTTTTTACTCCCTTAATAATGGTTCGTAATGATATTATGAATTACCAAAGCATATCCCCAGTGAGTATTAAACCAGGTGTGTAGTAAGGCCCATTTTTGTGTACCAGGTTACCCTGAGTCAGGCCCAGAACACCTTGTCGGAGTTGTTACTCCTATGTATATATATATGACAGAACCATGTCCACTTGTAGTATCCAGATAGGGATGTATTTTCTTGATAAAACACATACTCTATACTCAAAAAAAAATTTATGGATTTATTCTTATACTTAGTCTTATCTCTAATAATTTTTCTAGAGTTTTATAATCCTGATCCCAATAATAACTATAATTTTCCATTGATACCATCTATAAAAACCCTACTCTTTATTACACATTAATACATGATTTAATTACATAAAATTACACTTAATATAACCATAAAGATCAACAATTCTAGTGTATTTTTGAATTAGGTACATTTATTACCACTTTAAACATGAATTACGACATCTTTATTGAAAACTTATTTAACATGCTAGATCTTAAAACTACATTGTATAACCTAGGGAAATACATAGGAAAGGGGTGATCCATAAATCCTAATAAGGGAATAAAAATGTAATAAGGTAAAACATGTTAGGAAATAGTTATATCAAGGTTCATAAAAAGAGTAGGAATCATAAACATGAATGATAAGACATGATATAGCATGATAACATAAAGGCAACATGTGAATGTGTCAACAACTTAAAACACTACATCATATGTCAAGGATAAACCACCAAGACTTCATGGTGGATAAAATACCATAAAGGAATCAAGTAAACCCCTATCCCAACATGATGTATCATGATACTAAACATTACCCAATGCATTGGAGCATTATATATTTCTAGGTTCACCTGTCACTTTCATTTCATTATCATGATTAAGTGTGCAACATAGATCATAAAATAAGGATTCATTCATCATAATAATTTATTCCACAATAAATGAGTGAGAAATAAATAAATTTAATTCCCTAATAAAAAGGTATATGTGCATTAAATTGAACGCCCTTTATGGGAAATGGGTATGGTATTCACTACACATTTGGTTTGGCATGAAAAATTGTGGTGAAATTTTGGAAGCCTAACGACGTCACTTAAAAGTTCATAAAATGGGTTAATGAGAGATAAATGGGTATATAATCATTTTTCCATTAAGTGTATAGTAATAGGGATATGTAAGGACATTTATAGACATTTATAATTATAAAAAATAAGGCATATGATAATAAATAAGTTTTAAGAAAAAGGGAAAAGAAAGGATGATTACGAAATTTCGGCATGGTAACGGGTGTACATGGGAGGGATTAATGACAGATAAAGGAGTCCCTCATCATTTTTACAAGTAGTTTATAAAACATACCCCATCATTAGGAATTAAAAATAAAAGGGTATAACAAAGAGGATATTCTTGAATAAAATTTAGAAATAGAGGATCTCTTACCTTAAGAGTATGAAACCAAAATCTTGAAAGGGGATTCTTGAGAGCTTGTAGGCACCTTGGGAGGATTATATAGAGAGTAGGGTAGATTAAGGTAATTATACAAGGATTTTTAGTGAATATAAGTGTGAGTTTGGGTGGGTTTATATAGGAAAAAAGATGGATTTCTTTAATATTTAGGTTTTGGATTCTACAAAATAAAATATTTTAAAACACAAACCTTCCCATGGTTTTTGCCCACAGTTTTTTAAAAAGTGAATAGGTTTTAATTATTTTATTAGTAAAAGGTCTTAATATATTAAAATAATTCTCTTGCTTGTGTGTAGGTGAGTCACACTTTTAAATAAATGAATTTAAAACTCTAAAATATATAAAATGTTTTCGATGATTCATAAAGGATTAATAAAATTAATAAAGTAAACTTAAAATCACATTATTTTAAGGGTAAAACATATATTTTCACTATGATACATATTATATTATTTATTAAATAATTTTTGGGTCATTATGATGACAAAAAACATAGTGTATATTTATACAGTATTTATTTTTTACCCAAAAATTTGATTGTCTCATAAAATTATGAAACAATCACCATTGGATAATTTCTATGTTCTGATTTCAAAATTAATATTCATTTGATATAAATAATTTTTAAATATTTTCATTTTCAATTTTAAAATAAGATTCGAGATGTATTGAAAAATGATGGGTTTTTTATAATAAACTTTTTTGAACCCTTATGAAAAGTATATTTCACTTCATAACAATTATATGAACATTTGTAATTAATATACCTTATTTATTAATTACATTTTATTAAAATATTATTTATTTCAAAAACCAATTAATTCATAAAAATAAATCCCTTAATTGAATTTTAATATTACCTAAAAATGAAATTTGTGTTTAATTGAATCAAAATCAAAATCATTTGTAAAGTAACAATAAAAATGAAAAAAAAATCAATATTATATTCAATATAAATATTCATATTATTAATTTCTTGATACATATACCTTTATTAAACCATTATACTCCCTAAGAGTAAGGTGTACTATGTTGAGAGTTTCATGGATTCGTTCAGAAAACATGGTTTGGGTCGTGATCTCGATGAGGTTGAACTTCTTATGTAAATGGATTCACTCAATCTTAAGTTGTTAGATCTCAGCTTGGGATTAGTCAAGAGAAAATCCTAGTGATTCTATCTCCATTATAAGCTCCAATAAATTAGATTCATAGGGTACAATCCTACTAGATGAGGCCATCACTTCCTTTGTCTATGTCAATTGGATTTGTTAAATCCTTATATTTATATTAATCATGTGATAAATATTTCACAGCTATATTATCAATGATAATATTATTAATGGTATTTTAAATCCAAATATATAACCAAGGAATTTCATGTTTTTTATATAACAATATTATATAATAAGACATTTAATTAAATCACATGGGGGAACTTTATTTATAATAATTCGGGTCGTTACACATACTGAAAACTAAGAAAACGCATTTGGATTGTATTGATAATTTAGGAAAATAATCCATCAGTAATTTGTGACAAGTAGAAATCATTTTTAACTTAATCTGATGCATGGTGTTACCATTATAACTCGAAATGTGTCATTATTTAAAATTGACATTAATTTTAGTAAAATAACAAGTGACATACTCAAAACCAAGAAAGCACATTCGTATTGTTTTTATATTTTAGGAAAGTGACCCATCACTAATTCTTTATGTGTAGGAATCAACCCCACCTTAATAGGATGCACGGTGTGACCAGTATAACTCCAAATGTGTTTTTTTATTAAATATTTACATTTTATTAATGTATTATTTCATATTAATGATTAATTTATTTCTTTATAGTATTACTAACATAATATTTATTTTCTTATATAGGAGAAATCTTTTGCTTGGGTTGAGATGATTTGTTCAGCAACTAATACCATGGTTGGACATTTTTTAGAGGAGATTATGGGCATCAAAAGATGAAATATTAATTTTTTAAAATGTTTTTTGGAGAATTGTAAATGTAATTACATAAAATATTATTTGAAATGTAAATAGTAGTGTTTTTTGTATATACCATCAGGGAAATTTTTGTATTCATGATGTCAATTAAATGTTTATAGCATTGTTCGAAATTACAGGTTGTATATAGAATTTCTTAAAATTACAGATTATATATAACATTGTTTGAAATTACGGGTTTTTTCTGGGTGTGTTGTTATATTAACAGCACATTGTACCCAGATAGGCCTTTATCAGTGCTATTTAAAGCACTAATAAAGGGTGACCTTTATCTGTGCTAAAATAGTGCTCATAAAGGTGGCCTTTATCAGTGCTATGATTAACAGCGCCTTTTTAGAATTTTTAAAAGCTTATTTTCATGATATTAAATGGAATATGTGTAGTAGTGTCCATAATTATTTGTTATATTTACTAATTTAATCTGAGGTAAAATATCCCATTACTCTAATTTATTTACCATGTAAAAACCTCCCCCAATCTGATATCCTAAAAAACCTAAAAAATCAATTGAAATTAGTATTTGGTTCATTGATTTTTCATTCATCACCAGTGGTTCATAGCTATATGATTCATCACTACCTGGTATTGGTTTCTTCAACTCTCTAGACATCATCTGTATAGGATTTTGAAGTAGTTCTATTATAAAATTTGGGTGATGAGGTGATAGAATTTTTTAAGGTGGGTTCTTCTAAATTTCGAAAATCTTTCGGGTTCTTATATAGGGATTTTATAGTGTATATTATGTCCTTCTAGGTTTTTTTGTGTTCTGGTCTTGTATTTTCTTCTTCGGCATTTTCTGTTGAAAGTTGGAATCAGTTTGACACAATTTTTCTCCTAGATGGTATTAGTATGCGATTTCTTATGATGATAATGGGATCTCATTCTATCAAAATAATTCATTGGTCAATTTTTGTGATGAGGAGTGATTTTTGGTGTTCATGGTTGAACTAATGTTTCCAATTCCTAGTTTGATTAGATTTTGGTAGATCTATTTTCATGCGGGCATTTAATGTCACCATGACAAGGTTGATTCTTCCTATGTCTGTAATTTATTATCAATAGTTGATTGTTTTTATGATGTTGATGTTTCATCCTTTCTCCAAGAGTGTTTTTTGGTATATTTCTAGTCTTGTTCATCTACTTTCTGGTTTGTTCTTGGATTTTTTGCCTACTCACAGGTTCTTCTACTTATTACCTCATTTAATGTTGTTGGATGATTTGTGTTTTATATGGATATAATTTTATCTATATTATTTTGAGTAATTATGAAGATAAATTATTTGATTTTTTATGTGGACTTTTTAATCCATAAAAATGTATTCAAGAGAAATTTTGGATTTTTATATTTTAAATTGATGAAGTGCGCTACATATCAAAGAAGGGCCGAGATTTTAGACCAAATGTCAAGTATTTTTGTATCCTCTTTCAATAATTTTTTAACTATAATCACATGGGGAGTATTGTTCATTCTATTTGTAGACAATTTCATTGTAGTATGATTTATCAATATAATAGGTAGTCCAAATTATAATTGAGTTCTAAATTGAACATAAAAAATCTAGAAAACTGCTTCTATTGTGTTTTTATGTTTTAAAAATTTAGTATATAGGATTTAAAAACAATATAAGAGTATTTTAGTTTATTAAACCAATGTGAAAAGTTTTTTCATTTTTTTAAACCATGTAAATATTTGATTATTTAGATAGATTTATCCATAAATTTTATAGTCGGATAACACTTTCTTATCTAGTATCTTTTTTAATGCATAATTTTCATAAATGTTATTTTTTTATTTCAAGTTAAAAAATGATATAGAATTTTGAGTGTATTCAAGACATTTTATTATAAAAGGTATTGCAATATAATTTTCATGTGGTTATAAGTTCAATGATAACATTCATTTTACATTGTTACTAATGTACAAAACTTTTAACAAAAACCATGGGTCCAAGTGTAAGTAATTATGTGAAATTATATTAAGATTTTTTAGTATTAAATTTAAGTACTAACAATTATTTTTTATCAGAAGATATATTTGTTATTAATTTTTTTTATACTAATAAAGGTTTTATCATAAATTAAATAAGTTACATTACCATGTAACTACCAATAGTTTTTTTATGGAAAAATGAATCTATTATTTTTAATTATTATTACCAAAAACTTTTTTTCAACATATAAATATGTTACTAAGATTTATTCACTACAGAAAAATAATTTAACAGTAAAAAATTTTATTTCTTTCAATCAATTGTTTCCAAAAAAAATATAATGTTGTTATTAACAAAACATAAAATTAGTTATAAGACAAGATATTAATTTAACCATAAAAATTATATTTCAATTAATAAAAAAATAAAATATTTTTAATAGATTGAAAATTTCATCCAAGATATATTCTACTTTAAATGGTTAATCCTTTAAAAATAATGAAAAAATATTCATCCATGTGCCTCCCCAATTTCTCTTCGAACCTCCCATATTTCTACATCTTAATGATCAATCCTTCAACAACATATTTAATTATCAATCCTTTATTAATGATAAATCCATTGAAATTGGATTTATTAATCAATAATTTGTTTATAAATCATTCCAAATAGGCAAACAATATAAATCATTAAAATTAGGCATAAAATTTATTAGGTATACACATTTAATGATTTTTCTTTCATTGTTTATTTGTGTTATATAGTATGTGTAGTTTATTGAATAAATTGACTACATACGGTTTATTAAATAAATTGTATATAGTTTATTGATTTCACACAATTTTTTGAATAATGTATAAATAGTTTAATGGATAAATTGAATGCATAAACTGAATGTGGTTTATTATATAAACTCTATAAACTATATACAGTTTGTTGAATTAACTAATTTCATATTATAAACTTATTTCATAATAATTTCACTAGTAAACTAATTTAATATTGTATAATGTTTTTCATGTATGAATAACTAGTAAAATGATTTTATAATGAATAAATTGATGTAGTACTGTATACTATAAACTTATTTCATAATATATACTACTTTTCATACAAAATGTAATTATTTAAGTTATAGTATGAACTGATTTCATACTGTATACAGTTATGACCAATTTATTGACCATTAATCTACTTCTACTATTGTTTTTTATACTGTATGAAGTTATTTATGTTAGAGTGTGAACTGATTTAATACTGTATAAATTGATTTCAAACTGTATATTATTTTTCATATTGTATAAAATATGAAATTAGTTAATTTTTCATACTAATTTTATAATGTATAATATTTTTCATACTATATATAAGGACCCGACCTTAAAACATACATAATCTTGAATTAAGTTAATAATTCACATTAAGGATATTTTCAGGTTTAGAGTTTTAGAGAATTAGGACATAACTATTACATCTCAAAAGATTACAAAGTAGACACTTCTACACAGTTTCCATTTTTTTCATAAAATATAAACTCTTGAAAAAAAGAGTCATGTCTAGTTCCATGTTTAAGAAAACATGACTTTTCCTTGATCCAATCCTTGACCCTATTCCACATTATGTCCTGTGAAAAACATTTCAAAAACTTGGGATGAGCATAAAAAGCTCAGTAAGGTATACATAAAGAAGGAAAACTGTTAGTTTTTTAAAACAACAAGTAAACCATGAATACTTTAACATAAGTAATACTTTTCACCTTTATGAAGTAGTAAATAATCTTTACTGAATAAAATATCACTACTTATCCTTTTGTAACCAAAAGGTTACCATAAAACTCATATAAAGAACACATAACATATAAAGGTAACTTGGTACATAAACATACTTGAATGGAATAACCATACAGTCAACTTCCACACATATCACTAAATGGAATAGCCATACGGACAACTTCCATACCCAATGAATTGGAGGTTATAACGTAACCACCCATCCTGGTTTTCACAGCACCACCCATCATTTGTTTTATCATGTAACCACCCGTCAAATTCCCAAGTACCATTATAAGATCATAACACATAAAAAAATATAAAGGAAAGAAAACATTTCCACATTTCAATCACAATATATCACTTAAATATATTGACATAAAAGAATACTTTATCAAAACCATTTTCAATACCAAAATACGTAAAAAAGTATATAGTATTTATTTTCTTTTAAAAACATTTCGGCTTGTTGAGGAAGCCCAAGATCAAATAATACTTGTGGCGGTGGAAAGGTCGGTGTCACTGCTTACGTTAAAAGAAAAATTCCTTTTTGTCGTTTAGTAAAACACTTCGTAGAAAAAGATTCCCTTTTAAAATTCAAGGTTGTTTATACAAAATATAAAATAAATCCGTGTATTAAAACAAAATATGCCTCGATGAAAGGAGATTGAGTTGAAGTCCCTTACCTCATGTTCGACTTGACTGGATTGTTCTTTAATCTCCTGAATAATAAACTAAAGTTAATTTATACTTACTTAAGAACCTTTTTCAAGTTTATTATTCCTTTTATATCACTTATTACCATGTTATAAACACTATTTAATCATTTAAGTTAATAATGGTCGTTTTGTCGATATTTGGTACTTGAGTCAAAAATGAACAACTTATCTTTACAAGTTGTCCATGTGGTAAATAATACATTATATCCAGAATGATATTAATTATTTAGATACCATATATATCATATATATCCAGTAAATATGTATTTATAACAGTACATATCATTTGTAGGTAAGAAATGAAATGCACCATTCATGAAGACGGTAAGTCGTACGTATGCATGAACGCTACTTTCATTTCTATTTCTTATTTTAATGGAATTAAAACATAATGATACATAGGTATATTATAATTCCACTATAATATCATATATAATATCATTAACTTCATCCTTTATATAGCCCACATATGGCATTAACGAGTCATATCACTTTGAGGGGGCGGTAGTCCGCACTTCCTCAAATGAAATTATCGCGTTTATCCATAATGGAAACCATAAAGGTAAACTATAAAAGAAAAATAAATAAGCATAAAGAAAACATAAACATAATATATATATCATATATAAATATATTTTAATCTTAATGGCCACCATTAGAGACAGTATGAGGTAATTGAACAATCATCGTTTCGTGAGGTGTTAGTTTTCCATCCACAGAAATATTATGTTCTTCACCCATTAGATGGAGGTGTGTGTAAGTTTAGTTAAACTCCTTCCCATAAAAATATCCTAGTATATTGATTATATATTTTTTGTTATAAAATAATGGAATAAAAAGATTTTATGGGTTGGAGAAGTAAAATAAAATAAAAGAAGTTAAGAGAAACTGTTACCTTTAATTTGGGTAACTTCCTTTGGTTTGAACCAAAAGGACTTCTTGAAGTGCCTTATGCCTAAGTTAAGGCTTCTAAGAGGAGGAGAGGGATGTAGGGAGATTAATTAGGAAGAGTTTTTACGATCATAAAGTCTTGAGAGGTGTGAGGAATTTGTTATAAGTGGTCTACTTTTATAAGGGAGAGGAGGGGCTCTTTAGGAAAGTGTGAAAATATTATTTTATTATATAATGATATTTTATTTCAAAAGGTCAAAAAATCATTAAAGTAAAAGATAAGATGACTCATAGTAGAAATAATATAATCCAATAGGAATTGGATAGGTTTTGGAAAATATTTTAATCATTATAATCTTATTTATTTAAATCATTTATTAATGAGGTAAATACTGCACCATTATTGTGTGATAAATAATTTAATTTTTTCAATGTCTAAAAATTATAAAAAAAATAATATGATGTAGGAAATATTTTTTTTTTCAATTAATATTTATAGTCAAATATATTACTTATATAACACCCAAAAAAATTAATTAACTAAAAGATTTTTGTTTATGTCATTTTTGACTTTACATTAAATTAATTAATCTAAAGTGTCGTTTTCTTTCATAAGTGGATCCATGGGGTCCCAAAATAAACTCAAAGATGACCATGGTCGGAAATTACTCATCCATTGTGACACCACCAGCATCGTTCATCGATGCTTTACTCACATCAGACACCAACGTCATCGAACCGCCATCTGCACCATTCTCTTCCACCATGAAACAAAGCTCCGTGGTTAATCCAGGCAACATCGCTTTGTGCACCCTACTGGAACCGTGATCCCTGCCACCACTGTATCTGTATCCATCAAATCATCCATGAGGAAGATTGCATCAATTTTGAATTATTACAATATTCTTTTTACCTTGAATTACCCTATTTACCATTAACCGTGGTAAATAAAAGTCATAAGTTATTATTCACCAAAAATTATTTTCATCTTATTGAACAAAATTTTACTTAATAATAACAACCATGTATGTTGGATTTTCGAAATTCAATTCACAGAAGTGGTAAAATTTCATTTAAATGAAAAAGTCTGTTTTTTTTACAACTACTAAGTGGTTTCACTATTCATCAAAAATTGAAGTTTTCCAGAAAAATACCAAAAATTCAGCATAAGCTATATTTGATATTCCGAATTCAAAAATGATGTTTATTTTTCCAAATTCAAAAAATAAAAGTGGAATTAATTAATTTTAAAATTAATTCTTGTTGTTAAAACAAATAGCATGTTTTTAAGAAATAATAACTATCAAAATATTGACACTTGTTTATGTCCACTTTCAAAGTGAAATTAATTCCAATGACCAACATTGGATTAAATGGTAAAAATATATTCTAATTAAACTTTAAAACCAATTAAAAATATAATCTAACCATATAAATAATTTATATTAAAACGCGGTTTTGAATTAAAATACAATATTTTTCACTATTCATTAAAAATGAACTTTATCGGAAAAATTCCAAAAATTTACAAAAAAGTAAATTTTGATGTCCCCATTCTAAAGAAGGATTTTATTTGGTCATATATAATGTATTAAAGTGACCAAAACTAGATTTAAAGAGGTTTCACCATTAAAAGGTGGTAAATTGACCTTTTAATGTAAATTATGCTTAAAATTATATTCATTCACATTTTAAGCCTCTAACTTTTATTGGATAAATGTAAATACATTTAACAAACATGTATAATCATATTGTAGTTATTTTGGTTTGTTCTCGCCAATACAACGGCTAGGAGTTAACTTCCATTTAAAATAATAATATTATATTATTAGTGTGCAGCGTAAGATTTCATAGAAACCCGTTGTTGCGTATCGGGTACGCTATCAAACATAGCAACACTTTTAAAGTAAAATTAATATTTAATTCACAAATATTAATAAATATGAAAATATATTATTCTTCATTTACTTGGGATGTTACATCCTTCCCCCCTTTTGGAAATTGCGTCCTCGCAATTTTTATTCACTTATCAAAATAACTGTGGGTATTTATCCGTCATAGCATTTTCAGATTCCAACGTTGCCTCTTCAAACATATGGGTTTTCCAAAAAACCTTTACCTAGTGAATTACCTTATTCTGCAACACTTTCTCTCTACGGTTAATAATCAGGACTAGTTGTTCTTCATAAGAGAGATTCTCTTCCAACTGAACTACCTCAAGGCTCAAAACATGAGATGGATCTGGTATATACTTTCTCAACATCGAAACATGAAAAACATTGTATACCTGGGATAAACTTGGGGGTAAAGCAACTCTTTATGCCACTGATCCAACTTTCTCCAAGATTTCATAAGGTCCAATGAACCTCTGACTCAACTTTCCCTTTATACCAAAACGCATCACACTTTTCCATAGAGAAACTTTGAGAAAGACATGATCACCTACCTAAAAAGAAATATCCTCTCTATGGTTATCTGCATAGATTTTCTATCTGCTCTGAGCTGTTCTCATGTGCTTCTAAATCAACTGAAATTTCTCTGCCATCTCTTCTACCAATTCTGGTCCCATCAGCTTCCTTTCACCTACTTCATCCCAAAAAGCTGGAGTTCGAAAACACTTTCTATATAATGCTTCAAATGGAGTCATCTGTATACTGGAATGAAAACTGTTATTATATGAAAATTCAAACAAAGAAAGATGTTGGTCCCAAATTCCTTGATAATCCATCGAGCAAGAACATAACATATCCTCCAATGTCTGAATTGTTCATTCTGATTGCCCATCTGATTAAGGATAAAAATCTGTACTAAAATTTAATTCAATACCCAGCGACTTATGAAGGCCTTTCCAAAAGTTAAAAGTAAACTTGGGATCACGATCAGATACAATGGAGAGGGGAACAGCATGCAACCTGACTATCTCTTTAACATACAACCGAGCAAGTTGATCTGGAGACAAAGTATCTTGAATAAGAAGAAAATGAGTAGATTTAGTCAATCGATCAACAATAACCCAGATTGCATTATTACCTAGAGATGTTTTTGGTAATTCCACAATGAATTCCATGGATATATTTTCCCATTTCCACTCTGGCACCGGTAAAGGCTGAAGAATCCCTTTCGGTAACTGCCACTTTGCTTTAACCTGTTGACAATTCAAATACTTCACAGTAAAATCATCAATATCTCTTTTCATTCCATCCCACCAGTAATACTCACGAAGATCTCTGAATATCTTAGTACTGCCATTATGAACTGAAAATGGAGAACTCTGAGCTTCACATAATAACTCATTCTTCAACTGTGAATCACAAGGCACACATAATATCTTTCCAAATCTCAAAACACAATCTTTATCAATGTTAAATTCAGGCAACTAACCCTTCTGAACCAAATCTATCTTTTTCTTTAACTCACCGTCTTCTTTATGTGCTTTCTTTATTCTGTATGATAGAGATGATCTCACCAACACCTAATACAAAATAGAATAATTTTCTTCACCAACAACTTCTATTCCAAATTTCATCAAATAAAAAACCAAAGGATCTTGTTCCAAACGTAACATGGTTAATGAAGCATTAATTTTTTGACTTAAAGCATCATCCACTTTATTTGCTTTTCCCAGATGGTAATGGACCATGCAATCATAATCCTTGATTAATTATAGCCATCTACTCTATCTCATGTTCAATTATTTTTGAGTGAATATATACTTTAAACTTTTAGGGTCAGTATATATTTCTCATTTTACTCCATACAAATGATGCCTCCAAATTTTTAAAGCAAAAACAACAACAGATAATTCCAAATCATGTGTAGGGTAATTTAACTCATGTGGTTTCAACTGACGTGAATCATAAGAAATTACCTGATCATTTTGCATTAGGACACAACCAAGTCCTTTCAACGAAGCATCACTATAGATAACAAACTCACCATTTATGGATGGAAGTGCCAAAACGGGAGCATTTACCAATTTTCTTTTCAATTCACGAAAAAAATCATCACATTCTTTTGTCCAGATGAAATTAACACCTTTTCGAGTTAACTTAGTCATTGGACTAGATAACCATACAAACTTATCAACAAACCTCTGGTAATAACCTTCCAAACCAAGAAAACTTCGAATCTTGGTTATATTTGTGGGTCTTGGCCATCCTTCAACAGCTTTTGTTTTAGCAGGATCAACGGTTATGCCATTTTTTGAAACAATGTGACCAAGGAAAGAAATTTATTGTAACAAAAACTCGCACTTGCTGAATTTCCCAAATAGTTTATTTTATTTTAAGGTTTTCAAGACAAACCTTAAATTAGTTTCATGTTCCTACTTACTTTTGTAATAAACCAAAATATAATTAATGAACACAACCACAAACTTATCCAAGAATTCATGGAAAATTCTATTCATATGATCCATGAATATAGCAGGTGAATTGGTTAACCTAAAAGGCATAACTACAAATTCATAATGGCTATATCTAGTACGAAACACGGTATTTAGAATGTCTTATTCCTTTACTTTAAATTGATGGTACCCCGACCTCAAATCAATCTTCGAAAAATACTGAGCTCCCTGGAGCTGATCAAACAAATAATCGATATGAGGCAAAGGATACTTATTCTTAAAAGTGATGTTATTCAATGCTCTATAATCAATGCAAAGTCTCATTGAACCATATTTCTTTTTAATAAACAATAAAGGATCACCCCATGGTGATGTGCTAGGTCCAATGAAACCTTTATCTAATAACTCCTGCAATTGCTTCTTTAACTCTAAAAGTTCAATTTGAGCCATTCGATAAGGGGGTTTTGAAATTGTCTTAGAATCAGGAACTAAGTCAATAGTAAATTCAACTTCCTGATCAGGTATAATACTAGGAAACTCATCAGGAAAAACATCAAGGTACTTATTTTCCACTGGTACATCATTAATATGAACAGTTCCTTTATTTTCAACAATATGTACAAGGTATCAATCATTTCAATCTTTTACTAGTTTCTCAGCTTCCTGATATGTTATCAAATGAAAGGGCTCATTCTTGTACACAAACTGTAAATCTTTCTAAAAAGAAACCTCTTTAGCTCTGCATTCAATCTTAGCATGATAAACAGAAATCTAATCCATGCCAAAAATAACATCAAACTCTACTAGAGGCAAAACAATAAGGTTTGCAGGTAGGTTCTTCCTGCACACAATGACAGGAAGGTTATTGTGTTTTCTTTTTGTCTCAAAATTTCCTCCAGGTGTTCTAACCATAAGTTCCATATTCATATCTTGAGATGGAATTCCCAATTTATTAGAAAACTTCTCAAAAATTAAAGAGTGTGAAGACCCTGAATCAAACAACACATTGGAATAATCTGAAAAAACAAACAGTGTACCTAATACAACTTCATTTGATGGCCCAATATCTACTGAAGTAGTCGAAACGGATTTCACCACCCCTTTTTTCTTTTAGTCTAGTTGATTTAACTCAGTTGAGTTATTCTTTGGACACTCATTTTCATAATGACCCATTTAATTACACTTAAAACATCTTACCAATGGGTTTTCATTTCTTGCTTGATCATATTCCTTACAGTTACGAGCAATATGACCAAACTTACCACACCAGAACCACTTTCCAGACTTTGATAAACATTCTCTAGGATTATTTTTACCACACTTCTCACAAGTCGGATATTTAATTTTCTTACCTCTAGGCTTCTTTGATGAATTCGTTCCCTTTGCCTACCAACTGGACCTCTTATTCTATTGTTTGTCAAAGAACACATGACCATCTGCAAACTCCATTTCCGTCTTCTCCACACATCGAACAAGTTTTTCATAACTTTTGAACTCATGAGAGGATAACTCTCTTCGATATCGTGGCTTTAGTCCTGATTAAAATTGATTTATCTTACTATCAAGATCTCGGATGAAATTTGGTACATACCTTGCCAGTCGAGTGAATTTTGCTTCATAAGTATCCATTGAATCATCCACCTACCTCAATTCTAGGAATTGTTTTTCCATCCTAAGATGAACCACCTAAGGAAAATATTTCTCAAGAAACATACCTTTTAATTCATCCCAATCAATAGCATCAATCTCCTCACTATCCCTAATATTTTTCACCATCGACCACCACTGATCAGCTTCACCTTCAAAACGGTAAACAGCGAGACTAAAATTTTGATGTTCTGAACAACCCATGACATCTAAAATCTTTTACAGTGCTTTAATCCACCCTTCTGGTAACACCGGGTCAGATGATCCTCTAAATTATGAGAGATTTTACCTCATGAAATGCTCCACTACTGACATGTTCCTCTATGGTTGATCTGGATGATCTCATACACAGATACCACCACCATTTATATCATGAGTAAACTATGACATCACTACAAAAAACTATTTAGTTACGATTATGACCATATCAAGTTGCTGATTTAGAAGATTTTCTTCATCCGGATGTCATCCCAATATAGTTGCATTGTTTCCTCTGCGGAAAACCATTCTGAACATAGAAATATCTTAGGCGAAGAAACATGGTAATCTGTAAATGCTATATAATTTCAATATTAACATAAATTACTTTATGGATATTAATTTAACAATACCCTAACTCCTAAAGTTATCTAAATTGACCTCTGATACCAAATATAAGGACCCGACCTTAAAACATACATAATCTTGAATTAAGTTAATAATTCACATTGAGGATCTTTTCAGGTTTAGAGTTTTAGATAATTAGTACATAACTATTACATCTCATAAGATTAAAAAGTAGACACTTCTACACAGTTTCCATTTTTTTCATAAAGTATAAACTCTTGAAAAAAAATATTCATGTCTAGTTCCATGTTTAAGACAGCATGACTTTTCCTTAATCCCATCCTTGACCCTATTCTACATTATGTCCTTTCAAAAACTTTGGATGAGCATAAAAACCTCAGTAAGGGATACAAAAAGAAGGAAAACTGTTAGTTTTTAAAAACAACAAGTAAACCATGAATACTTTAACATAAGTAATACTTTTCACCTTTATAAAGTAGTAAATACTCTAAACTGAATAAAAAATCACTACTTACCCTTTTGTAACCAAAATCTTACCCTAAAACCCATATAAAGAACACATAACATATAAAGGTAACTTCGGACATAAACATACTTAAATGGAAAAACCATTCGCCCGACTTCTACACATATCACTAAATGGAATAGCCATATGGACGACATCCATACCCAATGCATTGGAGGTTATAATGTAACCACCCGTCTTGGTTTTCATGGCACCACCCATCATTTGGTTTATCACGTAACCACTCTTCAAATGTCCAAGTACCATTATAAAATCATAACACATAAAACAAATATAAAGGAAAGAAAATATTTCCACATTTCAATCACAATATATCACTTAAAAATATTGACATAAAAGAATCTTTTATCAAAACCATTTTCAATACCAAAATACATAAAATTTTATATGGTATTTATTTTCTTTTAAAAACATTATGTCATGTTGAGGAAGCCAAAAATCAAATAATACTCGTGGCGGCGTAAAGGTCGTTGTCACCACTTACGTTAAAAGAAAAATTCCTTTTTTTGTTTAGTAAAATGATTCATTGAAAAATATTCCCTTTGAAAAGTCAAGGGTGTTTATACAGCATATAAAAGAAAGTCGTGTATTAAAACAAAATATGCCTCAATGAAAGGAGATTGAGACGAAGTCCCTTACCTCGTGTCCGACTTGACTAGATCGTTCTTTAATCTCCTGAATAATAAACTAAAGTTAATTTATACTTTCTTAATAACCTTTTTCAAGTTTATTATTCCTTTTATATCACTTATTACCATGTTATAAACATTATGTAATCATTTAAGTTAATAATGGTCGTTTTGTCGATATTTGGTACTTGAGTCAAAAATGAACACCTTATATTTACAAGTTGTCCATGTGGTCAATAGTCCATTATATACAGAATGATATTAATTATTTATATATAATATATATCATATATATCTAGTATATATATATTTATAATAGTACATATCATTTGGAGGTAAGAAATGAAATGCACCGTTCATGGAGACGGTAAGCCGTACGTACGCATGAACACTACTTTCATTTATATTTATTATTTTAATGGGATTAAAACATAATTATACATAGTTATATTATAATTAAAGTATAATATCATATATATTATCATTAAATCCATCCTTTATACATCCCATATATGGCATTAATGAGTCATATCACTTTGAGGGGGCTATAGTATGCACTTCCTCAAATGAAATTATCGTGTGTATCCATAATGGAAACCATAAAGGTAAACTATAAAAGAAAAATAAAGATGCATAAAGAAAAAATAAACATAATATATATATCATATATAAATATAGTTTCATCTTAATGGCCACCATGAGAGGCGGTAGGAGGTAATTGAACAATCATCGTTTCGTGAGGCGTTAGTTTTCCATCCACAGAAACATTATGTTCTTCACACATTAGATGGAGGTGTGTGTAAGTGTAGTTAAAATAATTCTCATAAAAACATCCTAGTATATTTATGATACTGGTTTTGTTATAAAATAATGGAATAAAAAGATTTTAGGGGTTGGAGAAGTAAAATAAAAGAAAAGAAGTTAAGAGAAATCGTTACCTTAAATTTGGGTAACTTCCTTTGGTTTGAACCAAAAGGACTTCTTGAAGTTTCTTATGCCTAAATTAAGGCTTCTAGGAGGAGGATAGAGATGTAGGGAGATTAATTTGGTAGATTTTGTATGAGTATAAAGGCTTGAGATGTGTGAGTAATTGGTTAGAAGTGGTCTTCTTTTATAAGGGAGAGGAGGGGCTCTTTAGGAAAGTGTGAAACTTTTATTTTATTATATAATGATATTCAGTTTAAAAAGGTCCAAAAATAATTAAAGTAGAATTTAAGATGACTCATAGTAGAAATAATATCATCAAATAGGAATTGGATAGGTTTTTGGAAATATTTTAATCATTATAATCTTATTTTTTAAAATCATTTATTAATTAGGTAAATACTGCAGCATTATTGTGTCATAAATAATTTAATTTTTTTGATATATAAAAATTATAAAAAAAAATACTATGATTTAGGAAATATTTTTATCTTTCTAATGAATATTTATAGTCAAAAATATTACTTATATTACACCATATAAAAATTAATTTACTGAAAGACTTTTTTTTATGTCATTTTTGCCTTTACATTAAATTAATTAATCTAAAGTGTCATTTGCTTTCATAAGTGGCTCCATGGGGTCCCAAAATAGACCCAAAGATAAAAATGGTCGGCCATTAATCGTACAATAAGGTTAGGACAAGTTTTAAAGGTAATTTTGAATTATTAAAATATTCTTTTTACCTTGAATTACCCTATTTACCTTTAACCGCGGTAAATAAAAGTCAAAACATACTATTCACAAAAAAAATTATTTTCATCTTATTGAACCACATTTTACTTAATAATAACAACCATGTATGTCGAATTTTCTAAATTCAATTCACATAAGTGGTAAAATTTCATTTAAATGAAAAAGTTTGTTTTTTTAACTACTACTAAGTGGTTTCACTATTCATCAAAAATTGAAGTTTTTCAGAAAAATTCCAAAAATTTAGCCTAAGCTATATTTGATATTCTGAATTAAAAATGATGTTAATTTTTACAAATTAAAAACATAAAAGTGGCATTAATTAATTTTAAAATTAATTCCCGTTGTTAAAATAAATAGCGTGTTTTTAAGAAACAATAACTATCAAAAGATTGACACTTGTTTATAACCACTTTCAAAGTGAAATTAATTACAACGACCAACATTGGATTAAATGGTAAAAATATATATACTAATTACACTTTAAAACCAATTAAAAAGATAATATAACCATATAAATAAATTAGATTAAAATACAATATTTTTCACTATTCATTAAAAATAAACTTTATCAGAAAAATTCAAAAAATTTACACAAAGTAAATTTTGATGTCCCCATTCTAAAGAAGAATTTTATTTGGTCATATATAATGTATTAAAGTGACCAAAACTATATTTAAAGAGGGTTCTCCATTGAAAGGTGGTAAATCGGCCTTTTAATGTAAATTATGCTTAAAATTAGATTCATTCACATTTTAAGACTCTAACTTTTATTGGATAAATGTAAATAAATTTAGCAAACATGTATAATCATATTGTAGTTATTTTTTTACATTCCCGCCAATACAAAGGCTAGGATTTAACTTCCATTTAAAATAATAATATTATATTATTAGTGTGCAATGTAAGATTTCAAAGAAACTTGTTGTTGCGTATCGGGTATGCTATTGAACATAGCAACCCTTTTAAAGTAAAATTAATACTTAATTCACAAATATTAATAAATATGAAAATCCTTTATTCTTCATTTTCCTGGGATGTTACACTATATATTTTAAATCATATAGTTTACTAAATTTTTTTAAAAATTTATATCTATTTTTTTCAAATAATATATAGTTTATGTAGGTTATAGTGAAGGACTTCGAGCATTTTTTTTTGATTCTATATAAGCTTGTGGTCCATCATTGTATCATTCAAAATGCATATCCCAAATGTTTTTTTAACTATTTTTTTGTGTTTATTTTAGTTGGTTTGTTCTAGGTTATGGTTCAATGTGTTTTCTTATCATTGGTTATTGTAATCATTCTAAATGTTTTTGGTCAGTCATTGTAGATGTCGTTATTTTCAGAACCATTATGTTATTAATGTTTCATCATTGATGCTCACTACTCATTAAGGGTCATTAGTGGTGGGCCATATTTAAGGAGTTTTTGTTCATAGCTACATTGTAGATTTCTAACAGTGTATCAACTACATGATGTTGGTTTTAATTCCTGAGTTCAATGCACGATTGGTGTTAATAGTTCCTATATTGTATTGGGCTTATATAAAAAAAATTTAGTGGACCTTGATTGTATACCATATATTTTGTGTGACCATGTTTTAATGGATTAAGTGAAATTACATTGTGGAATCAAATTTATGGTTGTAGTTTGGTTAGTGTATCTTTTGGGTTATGATATCCAGTCCATTATTTATTAATAAAAATAAAAATGATTTTTTTTGTTCTCATATACCATGTTCTCAATCTCTTCGGTATTGCTTTATTCAACATATTTATATAATTATTATATATTAATTATAATAAATATATTATATATAATTGATTTAATATATATATAATATAAATTATTACCACCTAATATAATAATAACATTAAATTATTTTTCATTTTAAAAAATAATTTATAAATAGATATTAATTATTCAAATTTCTATTTTCAGTAGATAAATCTATAATATGAATCTATTGCTAAACATTTTGAAAAAAATGAATTATCTATTTTTATTATTATAATTGCAACAAAAAAATTATTTATTTCAATAAATTTTAGTAAGAGTGTTTTTACAAACAATTTAGTAATAGGGAAATATTTGTTGGTAAAAAAATTACCAATAGAAAATATACTTTTACATACATATTTTCCCATGTTATAAAAATTTAAATATTATGTAGTGTAATCTATATAATAACTAAAGGGGAAATATGAATTCAAGTTAATATAATCTAAAAGATCTCTTATTATATTAAAAAATCCTTCGGTGGATCTTCCATATTTATTAATGTTAAATGTTTGTGTAGATAAAATATTCCAAAATGAAGATATTTTTTACATTAAATTTCAAAATAAAATGCATGGAATCTCATTACATTATTATTTTTGAGAGTATAAATAAAAGTCATAATCCCGAATGATTAGATTCCTTAGTTGTGAATGTATTTATAAGGTACATTTTCATAATCTATATATCCAATAATTTATGTACTATTCTTATTACCATTTTATAAAATTCATATTTTTTACAAATACATATATATATTGAACATATAATGTGTTTTTATGATCATAACCACTAAAAGTGTTTCTAAACTTTTTTAGTGTTTCTTGGTTATAGTATTCAGACATTATTATAAGGAATCATTAGATAATTCAATGATATCAAATGAAGTACGGGGGATGCCTTGAAGACCTTGTTGGTCTACACCCACCAGTTATCCAGTACAAAGTCACTAACCATCTTATAGAGGTGATAGAAACTACAACAACACTATCAATCCCATTGGTCAGTTGGTGGAGTCCTAAATAGTGAGGGAAGCTACAACAATGTCACTGGATATCTGGTGGCATTGGGTGGCTAGCTGGTGGATTTTATTTAGAACAGTAAAATTATTTAATTGAGGATTTTAAAATCCTTAACTTAGCTCATTAAAGGATTTTCTTAACCTAAGAGATTGTCATATCCTACGAAGGATGTAAATAAACATCAAGGGAGTATTGGATCACAACTATGACCATTTATAGAAACTACATACCCCAAAATGATTCGTGATGACATTATTTTTCAAGAGATCTCCAATAATCTTCCAATTCTCAAAATGTAATCAATCTTGAAAGGGCTCAATCCAATTTCAGTTGCCTCTCCTTTTTAATTTTATTTCTCTTTCCTTTTATATTTGATCCATTTTCTCTTTTTTTATAATTCTTAATTATATTCTTCTATATTCTCTCTCTCTATATCTTAATTTTTCATATTCTTATAAATCTTCAAGAGGTAGTTAAGTAAAAAAAACTCTATCTTCTTTATATTCTTCTTTAGGTGCTCACCAAAATTAAAGTGAGGTTTCTTGGTTCTTGGTTTCTGTTAAAACCAAGGGAATTATTTTGGTTCTTGGTTTCTATTGAAACCATGGGGTTTTTTCATTTATTTTTAGTACTTTGATTCCATTAAAAACAAGGGATAAATATAACCCTCCCAATACTTCTTGAGGGGAGGAGGCCTCAGGGCTCATTCTTGAGCTGTTTTCAAACTCCTTTATCGAAGTGCGCCTTTTTAATTTCTATAGTTTATTTTCAGCTATGCTTAAAGTTTTAATTTCTACTAAACTAGATTTACTTTGATTTATTTATTCTTAAAATTTATGTTTTCATGAAATTTTCTTTTATTTTAAATCATCATTTTATAAAAATAAAATCAATTCACCCCCATCCCCCACATGCCATCTTATCTCTGACCAACATTTGGTATCAAATGAAATATTTGTGTTTTTCTAAAAATATCCTTGTTTTCAAAAATTAAATTTTATTTTAATTTTATTAATTTATTTCTATGGTCAATAATTTTTAAATGGAATCTTTTTCAAACACCTACAGTGTTCCCTAAGGGAAATCTATGGGTCGTGGACCTTATTTTGATGGTTCAATTATAGTTATTAGAGAAAAAAATGTATGTAAACCTTTCTTAGACATATTTTTTATCCTATCTGGAAACATTTTATGCATGATTATATCCCTAATAGTTAAAAAGAAGAAAAATTGACACGTGGTGATATTGATGCTTTTGAATTAGATAGTAAAGCTATGAATACCTTGCATTATATATTAGAACAAAATGGATTTAATCATATTTCTACACGAAGAACTGTTCATTAAATATAGAAAATATTATAAGTTAATCACATAGGAATAAATGAAATTAAAGATACTAGTCTTTATATGTATAGAAAATATTTTGAAATCTTTAGTATGTATCTAAATGAATCTATTAATGAGATGTTTACTCACTTTACTGACATCTGAAAGGCAGAATGTATCTTAATGATATTATTATAGTGGAAACTTTATCTAATAAAATACGGTGGGTTTTACCAAGAAATTTATAACCCAAAGTTATGATAATACAAAAATAAAAATGCATCAAAAACATTTCAGTCGAGGTGAAAATTGGATCTCTCATAACCTATGAGATCATAATAAAGATACAAGTCAATAAGGAATCCAAATAATTCAAGGAGTAAAATATGCTATCTTTAAAATAAATTAATGAACACCCTTATTATGGTTATGAAATGGATCATCTAGCCAAGAATATGAAAAAATTATTCAAAATAATGAAATCCTGCCAATGTCTGAAAAAAGAAAACAATCAAAGTGAATAAGAAGTCATGTTCTATGAATGAAATAATATGGGACACATAAGGCTATAATTCTCCTTGATCAAAAATAAAAACAAGGATAATAAGAATAAAAGAAATAAAACCTTCATGGTTTCAACATAGAGTGAAAGTTATGAATCTTTCACCTCTAAGAGTCAAGAAATGAATGTTCCATGTGTATCATGGCTCAATTCAGGGTTAGTGATGAAGTAAAATCTAACTCCTCTTTTTCCCCCTCCTAAAATTAATTTTATTCCTCTTCTTCTTCCAATAACCAAAGCCGAAAATATATAAAATATTCTTATTATCAATATGAACAAGGTTTTTTCAAATTTAATTCAATTTACAGAGAACATAAAACAAAATATAATCAAGTGATTAATGAAAATGATAAACTTTCAATTGAAAAAGATGAATTATTGACTAAATTGAATTATTAATCAAATATGTATGAGTTATAATAGAATATCGATGATATAAAAAATTATCTCATGAAATTAAACCAAGGATAAGAAAATAAGATTTTGGTTTATCAATGACCTATGAAAAATTGTTTTGGTATTTGTTTTTTGAATAATGAAAGTTCTTCCAAAAATAATACTTTTGTAAATAGGATTTTGAAAAAAAAATGTATTTATTTTCATAAGACAGAGCATTTAATTCATGAATTTAATTACAAAAATTATAGATTTGGTAGACCAAAAATCATCCATCTTACATCCCATATCTCATCACAAAAATCGTTTTCAAAACAAATTTTGGTACTAAAATCCCTCTTAGATAAATATGTGGAACCAAAATCTCAATACCAAAAAGAATAATTTCCTAATATTATAAGAAACATGTATAAAGAGTAAATACCAAAATAAAACATGGTATATTCATAGTTTATTCTCTTTTCACATGTGTGGTGACCCCTATGAATTTAATTAACTTGAAAATTTTTATGGAGGATATGTGACTTTCAATAACAATCCATGAAGTAAAATCATATATACATGTACAATCAGTTTTCTCAATTAAATACTTACAAAAGATGTTTTATTATTTTATTATTTAAAAAAATTCTAAAAATTATGAAATTTTATGAAATTGGTTTTAAAATTTCTTTTAGAAATGATTTTTCAAAGTTTTAAATTTCAAATGAAATTTTTTTTTACCACTTCTTATTTTCAAAATATTTATATTATTGATTTAAAATATATTTATTCTCAAAATTTTAAATGTTTTAGAATTAAAGATAGTGTGTCCTAGATTTTTAATAGATTCCTTTTTCACTATAGCATACACATATTCATTAATATCAACAGACATCATCTAGTATTGCATATACCAAGATTTATTTCAAAAGATAATGTTGTTTGTAAACTTTTACAAATTGGAAAGAAACACAAAACTTCTTTTAAACATAAATAATAAGTATTAACCTCTAAATCCCTTGATAATGTTCACCTTAATATTTTTGGACCAACTCAAATCAATAGTATTTAAGGAAAATCATATTATTTTGATATTTTTTATGATTTTAAAAGATTCACTTGTATATTTCTCTTGGAACACAAAAAAAAGTCTTGTAAAATATTCATAAGATTTACCAAGAATGTTGAAAATGAATAATTGAAGAAAAAATTCTATTTAAAGTGATCATGGGGGGTTGATAATAAATACTTTAAAGAAATTTGTATTTCAAGAGGTCATAATAATACTTTTTATGCTTCTAGAACACCTACATAAAATGGAGATATTAAAATATGGAATTGAACCCTTCAAGAAATATCAAGAGCCCTATTGAACTATTTCAAAATCCCTCAATAGTTTTTTGGATGAGGAATTCAATGACTCTTTTTATATCATAAACCTTATTCTCATAAGACACTTCCTAAAATAAAAACACCACCTCAAAAAACATTTTATTAACTTCGAGAAAATAAAATTCTAAAAGTTTCCTTTTTCAAAGTGTTTGGACATAAATGGTAAATTATTAACAATAAAGGAAACCTAGGGAAATTTGATCCAAAATCTGACAAATGAATCTTTCATGGGAACTCAAAATCATGAAAATCATATTAATTCCTTAATAAAATAACCAAAACCATTTAATAAAACATCCATATTTAATTTTATGAAAATATTCCCAAACCTTCCTTACAATTCAAAGATTTTGCGGATAACCTTGAATGTTTGATTTCAAATGATCCATATTTTCCTAAAATTCCTATTGATATTTAATCTCCTTATAGTCCTTTACCTAAATCTTTGAAAAAATAAAAAAATTATCCCTTGGAATATATTATTAGAAATTTTCAAGCTGGTATTCATAATATAAGTTTTGTCTTAAATTAATTTTAGCATCAATATTTTATTTATTTTCTAGAACCTAAAAACCTTGATGATTCTATTAATGATGAAAATTGGATTTTTATTATATAAGAAAAAATGAATAAATTCCAAGGGAATAATGTATAGTATCTTGTTAAAATTCCTAAAGAATACCCTATTATTATTATAAATTTTTTTATAAATAAATTAGATGACAAATGTAACATAAAACATAATAAATTCATACTCATAAAAAAGGATATAATAAACAAGAAGGCATTTATTGTGGTGAAAAATTCACACTCGTTGCTCAATTAAAATCCATAATAATATTTTTGGCATTTACTACACATATAAATTTATAATTTTTTCAAATGGATGTTAAAATTTATTTTTTAAGTGGTTTTATTTCAAAAAAATTATGGAACAACCACTCAATTTTAAAAATTTAATATTTCCAAATTCTATTTTCAATTTAACCAAATATCTATATGGTTTAAAACAATCCCCTCAGTCTTGGTATGAGTGGTTAACTATTTTTCTTGTATTAAATGATATTAAAATGGTAAAATTGGATTAGAAATAATTTCTAAAAATTGTTCCAAATTATATTTTAATCATTAAAATATATATATATGATGTAATTTATGGTTCAAAATGAATCACTTTAAAATGAATTCTCAAATATTATGAGAAACGAATTTACAACGAGTTTTATGGGTGAGTTAAAAATATTTCTTAGTATAAAAATCTCTCAAAATGAGGATGGTTCTTTTTTAATCCAATTCAAATACACTAATGATATTTTGAAGAGTTTTTGCATGGATCAAGATAATAAGTTTAATACACCTATGAGTATTTCTTGTAATTTATTATGGGATGAATCCAATAAACCAATTGGAAACAAGATTTATAGAAGTATGATTGGGATTCTTATTTACCTCACTACGACCTAGGAAGACATTATTTTTAGTGTTTTATTTTGTGATAATTTTCAAGCTAATCATAAATAATCACATTTAAAAAGATATTAAATATATATTTCATTTTTTAAAAGGTTCTAAAAAATTGTTTATTTTATCCTAAATAAAACTCTTTTAATATTTTTTTTCTGATGTTGATTTTATCAAATGTCAAATAGATAGAAAAGTTATGAGTGAGAATTGTCACATTTTTTACATTACTTGATCTCTTGTAGTAGTAAAAATAAAGATTCAGTTTCTCTTTCTACATTAGAATCAGAATATATAGCCACTAGGAGTTATTGCGACCAAATTATATGGATGAAACAAACTCTATTAGATTTTGGACTAACATTTCCTCATATTATTATTAAGTGTGATAGATCTAGTGTTAAAAGAATCTATAGAAATCATGTTTATCATGAAAGCAATAAGAATATTGATATTCGACATCACTTTTTGAGAGATCACATTTAAAAAAAAATATATATCATGTTATAATACATTATCATGGATCTTCAATTAGTCGATATCTTCAAAAAACCGCTT
This sequence comes from Viscum album, assembly GCA_963277665.1. Taxonomy (NCBI): domain Eukaryota; kingdom Viridiplantae; phylum Streptophyta; class Magnoliopsida; order Santalales; family Viscaceae; genus Viscum; species Viscum album. Next base: position 1,205,312,070 of record OY728135.1, read on the forward strand.
ACTTTAGAACATTTTATTTTTATTAAGAGGGGATAGGAATGGGATGCTTGTAATTATTTTTAAAATATATTCTTGTCTTTGTTATATTTTTTAATCTTATTTATTTTAATATATTTTATTTTATTATTTTCAAAAAATCTTGTTCAAATTTTCAAAATCAAGTTTTTATGATCCCCTTGATTATATTATGCATATTTTATCTATTATCTATCTAAACATTTTTTTTAATAAGCCTTTTTTCTAATCATAAAGGGGATAAAGGTTATTGTATTTTGGGGGGAAATGTTTAGTGTATTTTGGGGGATAAAATCTAATTTATAGGGAGAAAAGTTTCAAAAAGGAGGAAGATCCCACTTTTAGAGGGGATGTTTTAAAAGAATAAAAGGATATTGATTCAAGGGGAAGGAATATTAATTCATGAAAATGGAAAATCTAAATATTTTATCATTTTTCACTTCTTCTTTCCTATTTATTCTTCACCTCCTTCTTACCATTTATCTTTTATTTTAATCATAAATGAGTGTCTGTGGTCGTAAAAAAATTATATTATTGAACCTCTAATGTGTTTTCATGATCATAACCACTAAAATTGTTTCTAACCATTGTGTTTTGAGTTTTTATTGGTTATATTATTTAAATATTGTCTTAAAGAATAATCGAACCATTAAAAGTCATCAAATGAAGTATAGAGGGCTGACTTGAAGATCTTCTTGGTTTGCAGCCATCAACTACCTAGTATAGAGGCACTGGCTAGCCGGTAGAGGTGAAAAAACCTGCTTCAATATTGTCATGCTCTTTATCTAGTCAATGAAGCTCATCATCTAAATGGTTGATCCTATAGTAGTGATGAAAGATACAACAATGTAATCAACTAGTCTATTGGATAAGGTTTCTAGTCAGTGGATTTGATCCAGAATAGTCAAGTGGCGTTAATTTTGGATCTTAGAATCCTTGACTCATCTCATTAAAGCATTGGATTGAACAAAACCACCTATATCTCCTATGAAGTATATAAATATACATAAATGGAGTCTTTGATCTCAAATATGAACATTTATCGGAACTATTTACCCCTGAATGTTCTTGATCGATATGCATTGTGCTTTTGTGAGAGATATCTAAGCATCTTCTAATTCTCAAAAATAAATCGGGATTCAATAACTTACATAAAATTTCAATTTACTATCCTATTTAATTTTATTTTTTCCCTTTTCTCATTAATCCATTTTCTCCCTTATTTTAATTTTTAAATCACTTATTATATCTTCTCTCTCTATTCATCTTTCATATTCTTCTAAATCATCAAGTGAGAGAAAATTTATTTGTATATTCTTTTTAAAAACAAACCTATATATTATTCATCTTCTTCATTATGTGATAACCTCCATTAAATTAAGTTTTCTTGCTTCTTAAATTCCATTAAATCCAAGGGTCTTATTTTGGTTCTTGTTTTTCATTAAAACCAATGGATTCTTTCCTTTCTTTTTGGTTCTTGATTTTTATTAAAAGAAAGGGAGTAATATAACCCTCTCAAGACTTCTTGAGGGGAGGAGACTTAGGTTATCATGCTTGAGATATTGTTAGAATCTTTTATCAAAGCCTACAATTTTAATTTTAGTGGTTTATTTTCTACTATGCTTAAAGTTTTAAATTCCACTATATGCATTTTTATTTGATTTTTTTATTCTTCAAACAAGTGCTTTCATTATGTACACTTTTAATTTGTTACGTTTTTAAAAAAAATTAAAGCCAATTCACCCTCCTCCCCTCATTTCATCTTATATCCAACCTATAATTTTATGACTTTGTAAAAGGATAACCTTGTGAAAATTATTTTGGATTTGTTAATCTTTGTGTAATTTATATACATGAAAAATAAATATAATGAAAAATAAATTAAGGAAAGATAATTCCATGTAGCCAAGGTTCTGGAAAATAAAATAAAAAATGACAAAATCTTATTAATACCAACCATGAAAAATTAAACCACTATACTCTAATTTTATAAAGTATAATTTTATTTTTTCTATGAATAACATACTAATTTTTAATTTTTTGGTGGGATCATTAGATAATCATTCTAATAAATTTAAAAAGTATAAAAGTTAATTTTTTTTTGATATAATACATGGATATCTAATAGATCGATCACACTTGATGTCCCTTATAACATTGTAATACACTGTATTTAATGGATTACAAGAAATCTTCTAGTTATATGATTTATAATTTTTTAACAAGATATCATTATGATAGTGTGGTGCTTATTTATCCTCAAAAACCTAGAGTGAGGGAATTTAATGAACACAATAAACCTATGGTTTACTATAACTAAATAATTATAAGAGAATATATAATAATATTTCATTTTCAAGACATATATCAAAAAAATATGAATATTTATCAATGTTTTTATAATATATGAAACAAATTAATGACATCGATTATGGTTATTATTTTTTAAAATTTATGAAAGAATCCATAATCCATGGGAAAACTCGCATCCCTATAGAGGTATTTATGAGAGTAATTACCATTTCATTCAAAATATTTATTAATTATTTATATATCCATATTATTCTAGTACTACATGGACTGTAGATAGAAAGCATATTCAAATGTGAAAATAGATTTGTTAGGGAATGATTGGGAAACATACATGGTGTCAGAATTCTTATAGACATCATGAAGATGTATTTTCCTATCATGTAAGTAATTTTTTTATCTAGTCATTCTACTTCAATTATTTTTTTCATTTTCAATATTCACCATCATTCTAATTCATTTTATTTTTCTTTGTGAACCCATTCACATCTCTTTCGTATTCATGGCCTAATTTATGCTATTATATAAACAAAAAAAACTCATCTAAACTACTGAATTGTGCATTGAAAAGAAATTTTCATTTTTAACCAATATTGAAGATTTAGGGAACCATATTTTCTACACATTTGTGCATAAATCCATCCCAAAATCATTACGATTTTTTTCTTTGTTACCTAATAAAAAAAATTTAATTACAACATCAGGGAGTAGGGGTTGGGAATATCAAAGTGTATTTTACTGAAGTGTTATTAGAGTGGATTTATACCCGAAGTCATATAAAACTATTAAACATACTTTAAATAACTAAAACATTAGGACAATGATATTTTATTTATTTATGGCATGTAGGAAAACCCCACAAATGTTCAAAATCAAGAAAACATGCTTGGATTTTCTTAAAACTCTTTAAAATGATTATTGATTCATTTTTGACATAAAGAAATGAAACATACATCATTTTTATAGGCAGTGTGCATGGAATGACTAAAAGAGTTTGTTTTTATTTAAAAATGACATTTTAGTTGAAAACATGTGCAAAAAAATCAAAATTCAGAAAACGTGTATATATTGTCTAAAACTCTAGAAAATTGATTTTTTAATTATTTTTAAAATTTGGGGAAAATCATGTTATTATTATATGAATTGTGCTCCAAATGACTGAAAGTGTCTGTTTTTAATTTAAAAGTGCCATTTTTTGTTCAAAACATTCATCACTTACTCAAAATCAAGAAAATGTGCTATTATTATCATAATAATCTAGGGAAAAATTAATTCATTTTTTATGTGTAGGATCAAACCTCACATCAATTTGATGTATAGTGTGCTTGAAATGAAAGAGAGAGCGTGTTTTCAATTTAAAAGCCACATTTTTTAATAACATGCTTCACATGCTCAAAACCATACAAACATGGTCAAATTATCCTAAAACTCTAAAAAAGTGATTGTTGAATTTTTTTTGAAATGTAAGAAGGAACCCTATATCATTTTAACACACAATGTGCTTAGAATGACAGAAATTTGATCTTTTTAATTTAAAAGTTACATTTTAATTCAAAACCTATGTCATGTGATCATAACTGAGAAAACATGCTCAAATTGTTGTGAGTCTCTATAAAAATTATCATTGATTTATTTTATACATGTATAAATGTACCAAATGATTTTTCAACATGTGGTTCACTCGAAATGATTGAAAATGAATGTTTTCAATTAAAATGTGACATTTTAGTTCAAAACATGATTGAAATTATCAAAAACCAAGAAAACATTCTAGGATTGACATAAAACTCTTGGAAAATAACTAATGAATTATTTATGAGTAGTAATAATGATAAGTGTGTCATTCTGACATGTAGTATGCTCGAAATACTTGAAAATATGTTTTCTATTTTTATCATTTAAGAGGTACAAAATGTATATCACATACACAAAACCAAAAAAAAATATTTGAATTTTCATAAATTATATTATAATGATTTTTGATTCATTTATGATATGTTGGAATGATATACATGTCATTTCAATGTGTGGTGTGCTTATAATGACTGAAAGTGTGTCTTTCCAATATAAAAGTGACATTTTAGTTCAAAAAACACATTGTAACGTCCTGGTTCTGGGTGCTGCCCAGAGGTTCACCGTACCAAGTTGGTCACATGGCCTCAAGCTCATTTCCCCAAACACCAGAGGCTACTGACTAGAAGTAAGGGCCATGGATTTGTTAGTGGGGAAACTATGCCCTCATTGGCAGAGTAATGCAGTGGAAAGAAATAGATAATAGTAGCAGAAGAAATAATAACACCATACAACAGTAAACAGTGGAAGACTTAAAGTAATAAACAACTGGAGCACACATATAAATTTTGCTTGTCACATGTGTCTAGGAAATAATCCAAACAAGTCACAATGCTGGAAGAAAATTCTAAACCAAAATACAAAATAGAACAAATAAACTCCAACAGCATCGAAAGACTCAACTTGGTCCCATGCTCTCCATCTCCACAGTAATCAAGTACCTAAAGTAGAAGGCCGCTTTCCCTTATCTATACCTATAGAAATATAATCTGTTTGGGTCTAAAAGCATGACCCAAATAGGGTGTGAGACAAATCCCAGTAGGCAACCACCCAAAGATCTGTGCCTAATAGTCAGTGAATATATATGGTAGGCAATAAGAAAAACGAAGCAGTAAACAAGGAAGCACTCAAGGTAAACAATATTATAGTTTCAATTTCATTCATTTTCATATATCAAGTAAGAAGACAATCAAACACAAGAAACACTATATGAAGTACTCATCGTTTAACCCCTCTGGTTCAGCTTTAGCAAAGACTCTCTGAGAAAGAACTCACCATCAATTCCACATGTGGTATCGTATCAGTAACTATAGACACTCTCAAGAAGCACTCAATGTCCAATTCCCCCTATTGTCTCACAATTTGAAACTAAAGACACTCTGAGGGAGCGAAAATTCCATCCCCCCTATGGTCTTGCAACGTAAAAGTAAACAGACACTCGGGAGAAGCCATCAGCATCCCTTCCCCCTATGGTCTACTACACCAGGTTCCCACAGCCCTGTGTAAGTCAATCATGAACATCTATGTTCAACATCCAAATTAAACCTTAAGAACTACTTGGATAATAGCTTTCAAGAACTACTTGGCTAAATAGCTGCAACCATATAACAGTATCAGATAATATCACTTCATCCTAACAACACTGGGCATGGAAAACAAGCATCCTAACTAGCAAAGATAGACCAAACAGTCAATACCAAAACAAACATGGATAACACATCAATAGCAAGGAAAATAACCCTATTCACAATCAAACAACCTCTACTCAGGCACACAAGGCATATTAGGCATTAACAGGGCTAAAATCCCTAAACACACAATACCCCATTCTAGGGTATTGGGCACTTTTGCACATAAAATTCAAAGAATAACTACAGAAAGGCACAAACCACCTACCTCAACATTGTATGATCGATATACTTCGGTGTCGGCCCTTGAATCAATCTAGAACGTGGTAGATCTACAAAAATGTCTAAAACATTCAACCAAAGATATCTCACAAGAGAGGAGAAATCAAGATATGAGGTTCTAGAAGAAGGAAGAACTCGCCATGGAAATTACAACATAATCGACGGTGGTTGAATTAGGGAACGGATGGCGGGTTGGGGGCTCAGAGAAGAATCATCGTCTTCAGTCACTCCTGGATGAGACGAGCTGAGAAGAATATGTTTTTGTCGATTAGACGCGACCCCAATCTATTTAATCAATTAAAAAGAAAATTACATGGTGTGTTCTTTAAAGGTACATGGCGTGTACATTCCTTAACCAACCCCCACTTTAGGTGGTCTCTAGGTCACCCCCCATAGCCATGTACTCTTCCATTACATAGCCAGTACATAGTCACCCGCGACAACTGGGTACACGGTGTGTACTCCAAAGTACATGACGTGTACTCCTTAAATTTATAGATTCTCCTATTTTTATAAAAACACCAAAAAAGAAAACAAATACCTAAAAAAAAGGTCCGGGTTCTTACAAAATCCCCCCCTTAAAGAAATGTGTCCTCAAATTTCCCTAGCAAGGTGGCGTAGAAGAAGAACCTCAAACAGATCCGACCACTGTGATCATATGTTGGCCTCCCTCTCCCAAGTCTCATTTTGTACTCGACCATGCTTCCATAGCACTCGTACTAGAGTAACAGACCGGCCATGGAGAACCTTCGCACTACTATCAGCAATCCAGATAGGATTCTCCTCGAATGACACCTCCAACTCAACCTCCTCAGGTTGAAAAACATGAGATGGGTCTAAGAAGTAATGTCGAAGATGAGAAACGTGGAAGACTCCAGGCATATTCTGTTACCTCTAAGGTAACTACAACTGATAGAAAACCAGACTGACTCTCTCTAAAACCTCAAACGTACTGACATATCTCAGTGAAATCTTACCCCATCTCCTAATCCTGATGTTTCCCAACCTTGGTGTGACACGCAGGAAAATATAATCTGGGACCTCAAAATATAGTGGTTGTCTCCATAGATCATCATAAGACTTCTATCGTGACTATGCAGTAGCCATCCTCTTTTGAATCAACTCTATCTGTTATGTGGTCTCCTGAACAAGACGAGGTCCTAGCATAGCTGCCTCTCCTACCTCCAGCCTGCATAAGGGTGATCGTTATGGCCTACCATACAAAGTCTCATAAGGTGTAATATGAATAGTTTCTTGAAAACTATTATTATAAGAAAACTACACAATAAGTATGTTCTTCTCCCAAGATCCACCAAAGTCTAGGATTCATGATCATATCATGTCCTCCAGCACCTAAATTGTACGCTCGGACTGTCCATCTGTCTGGAGATGGTAAGTTGTAATCAGAAGTACGTGTGTACCCAAAGCCCTTTGTAGTCCATGCCAGAACCAAGAAGTAAAACATATGTACCTATATGAAACAATGGAGTGTGTAACCCCATGTATATGTACAATATCTCAGATTTAAATCCTTCCCAGCTCATCAACACTGAAGGTCTCCTTGATCGGAAATAAGTGAGAAACCTTTGTGAGTATGTTAATGACAACCCAAACTGCATCATTCCCTCAATTCGACCTTGGTAAACCTATCAAAAAATCCATTACGACGTCATTCCACTTCCACTCAAGAATGTTTAACTGCTTTAAAATCCCTATTGGTCACTGATGCACCGCCTTCACTTACTGACAGGTGGAACACCTCATCACAAAACCAGCAACATCTCTCTTCATACCGGGCCACCAATATTGATGGTGCAGATCTCAATACATCTTGGTGACACTAGGATGAACTACCCAAACTGAGGAACAAAAGTCTTGTATCAGCTCCTCATGTATTTCTCCTGAAACCCATACGGTTCCATGAAAACGCAAGATCTCATCCTCACCTACAGTCCATCCAAGAATAGGGTCCTCTCCTGATACACTCTTCTGTATAACTAGGCCTTCAGGGTCTGATATTTTCCTCATACGCACTCGTTCAAGAAGAGTATAGGTAATATCTATATAAGAAATAAATGTCTACCCCTTTCTGTTGTGCACCTCCAAATGAATCTCAAAAAATAGATCTATATGCTTCCACTCACTGCTGGCCTCCTGAATTTCCTATATCTGAGTCCTCCTGCTCAGCACATCAGTTATTGCGTTGCCTTTTCTAGGCGTATAGGCAAGCTCAAAGTAAAAGTACTAAAGGTATTCAACCCACCTTAGTTGTCTCAGATTCATATCACACTGAGTAAAGATATACTTGAGACTTTTGTGGTCAGTGAAAACCATAAAATGCTCTCCCAAAAGATAATGTCTCCAATAGTGTAAAGCATGAACAACTGCAGCCAACTCTAGATCATGCGTCGGGTAATTCCTCTCATGTGGCCTCAATTACTGAGATCTGTACACAATGACTCCTTCCCCTTCATAAGCACTACTCCCAGCCTGATACCTAATTCATCACAGTACACAGTATAGCTCTTGCCTAGCTCTGGAAAATCTAGTATCGGTGCTGAAGTAAACTTCCCTTTCAACTCTTGAAAGGATTACTCACAAGAATCTTTCCACGGGTACTTCTCACCCTTATTCAGGCCCGTTAGTGGCATTGAAAAGCGTGAAAATTCCTTTATGAAACATTTGTAGTAAACATCCAGCCCTAGAAAACTTCATACCTCAAATATGTTCTTCGGCTTCTCCCCGAAAACTACTGCTATCACCTTCTCTGGGTCTACTGATACTTCTGTATCTAATATAACATGACCCAAGAATTGAATCTGGTCCATACAAAAGTGTCATTTAGAGAGATTATCATATAATTGATGCTCTCTCAGTGTACTCAAAATGATCTCAAGATGTGTGGCATGGTCGTGTTGAGTGTGAGAGTAAACCAAGATATCTGTAAGAACTCGGTTCTTATTCTTGAGGTATAGGTTTCTTATTTCCCTTTTTCCTTAGTGTTTTTGAGAAAATAAGGAAAATGGGGAAAAATACTAAATTTTTTGGGTACACACCATGTAATTTTCCACATGTCGTGTACTTTGGTCATGTGGGATTAGTACACAGGGCGTGTAGGCCTGTCGGTGATGAAGGGTGTAAAAACTGACTACACATCATGTACTTGGTATTTACACGCCGTGTAATCAGTCAGCAGGTGAACAGTAAGGCAGTGGGAGTAGCCGCCAGCGGAGCGAAAGTACACACCATGTATTCCGAAATACATTTCGTGTAATCATGTCGATAGATGAATAGTGAGGCGGTGGAAATTGCCCACCAGAGGAACAGTTAAAAAAATAAAAAATATACGCTGTGTAATTGAGAGTACACGTCATGTAGTTTTGTTTTTTTGTTATAAACTGGAAGTAGTTTCTTCTTTCAGCAGAGGAAGATTATAACTTTGGAAGACCGTGGGAGAGAGGGATGAACCTTGGAAGGTCTCTCGATCGAACCCCGAGACTCTGATTCCTTCGCCGAAGATCACGTTAGGACCGCACGGGTAAGCTCTTTCTTATCCTTGTATGTTTCCTTCCAATTATTTCTCGAGGGTAAGTTATATGGGTTTTAATGGGTTAATATTTATCCCAAATCTATACTGTTCTCGGGTGTTTCGGGAGGCGTCATTCACGTATATCGATCAATGGAGATCGAGGTAGGTAGTCTGGTGTTTATTTCCAACTGTCAAGTTATTTTTGTGTACTGTTGTGTTATGCGCCCATGTTCAGGGTGTCATATGGATGAGGCCTTGACTAATTAAATAACTATAATTTCATAGTTAATTTAGTGAATATGTATAAACTACTGTTTGGGATCGTTTACTTGATCCAAGGCCACCTCGTGGGTGTGTTTCCCTTGTTTAACCATTTTGTCAGGATACCCGAGGGTATGCCATGATTTTAGTATGCTTTGAGTTTTCTTGGGAGAAAATGTATATAAATTTCTTTCTTATAAGTTGGGCTTGGCCCAGTTACTTTCTTATCCTGAGGGAAGTGTCTTTTTTAGCCTGAGGGCAAGTGTTTGTTTAGCCTGAGGGAAACTTTTCTTATGCCTGTGAGCAGTAGATTTTGTGCCTGAGGGAAATATCTCGTACGCCTGTGGGCAATATTCATTATGCCTGTGGGAAATCACCTGCAGGTTTTGATTCTATTTACCTGAGGGTAAGGTTTTCATGTCTGAGGATTTTGTTTACTATGCATATTCATTGTGGTGATTTTTTTCATGTTATACCTGCCAAGCTAAATCATAGGCTTGGTATTGTTCTACCTTCTACTTGTTAGATAGCCTGTTGTCGTTTTTGTTGCGAAAATGTTTAAGAGATTTTTGGATGAGGTTGAGTCTCATAAACTTATAATTCAATTATATTGAACTGTTAAATAATAATTAAATAGAAATGTAATTGGTAGGAGTATCTACTTTTGAGTACTTACTAGTTTACTGTATTTTCATCACTGCACACTGTTGTTGCACAAACGCACTGATAGTTGGGCACGGGCCTTTGGTGGTTTCCTACTGGGATTTATTTCTCACACTCTATTTGGGTTATTTATTGGGCCCAAACAGATTATATTTTTGTGGGTGATGATATGGTCAAGAGTCCCTATACAGGTACTTGATTGTTGTAGAGGAGTATGAGAGCATGAGACCAAGCTTAGGATTGTGATGCTGCTGAGTTTCTGATGCACTATTTCTATTTTGCTTTTTTGTACCTGTACCTTGTATTGTATTATTTTAGATTGAAGTGTATCATGTTTTGACTACTTTATTAGACTTAGGTACATATTGCATCATAATATATATGACTATTTTCATATTTTACTTCTGTATTGTTGTCCATTTCAGCTTAGTATTGTTTACTGCTTCCACTTTTGGTATTTTTTTATTTTCTCCATTGTGCTATACTTTAACAAATGAGGGAATAGTTTCCCCACTATCAAACCTAGGACCTCGCTGCTAGTCGGCAGCCTCTGGCGTTTGGGGGAATGCGCTTGAGGTTATGTGACCAACCAGGTTTGGGGCACCCGTTGAGTGGTACCCGGATCCGGGATGTTGTAAAGTGATATCAGAGGGTTTATTTTCTTTGAATTACTATTTGGAGCCTATAGTCAGGGATAGGATGGAATTGGTATTTGGTAATAAGTTATGCCCTGGAGTAGCTAAACCGTGTACAGGGAAAAGCCAATTTACCTCGTTTAATTTCAATTCATCTGGTTTTTCAATTTTACAGTTGATTTGATTTTCACCGTTGGGTGACGCACTTGTGGTGTGTTGTTTATATTTTTATATTGGGTTCTATTTAGTTGCAACCCGATGAGATGAGGGTGTGTCATCTCATGCATCATTTAGGCACATGTTAGAATCACATGTCATACATAGTTTCCATGCCATGTAGGTGCATTAGAAATTGCATGTTGTTGTGATAGATGTCGTGCTAGAAAATGCATGATGTTGTGATAGGTGACTTGATAAAATACCTTCTATTTGATAGGGTATTGGTATAAGTTATGGTTGGGTTATTGGATGTTAAACTTTGGTTCCTGAGAAGTATAGGCTCTCTTGGACTGGAATTTAGTGGATCATGATCCAGCCTATTGTTGTAAAGGTCGGGTGCTAAAATTTGATTCGCGGGGAGTATGGGCCCCCACGAATCGGAATTTGGAATACCGACGCTTGAAATTTAAGGAAAAAGGGATCCAGAGTAGTTTTTGAGGTCTACTGTCTGGAAACCCAGACAATAGGGCATGTGGTTTTATGAACACACGCCATGTACTCTTCTGTTCGGGAAGAAATTCAAAAAATTTAAGTACACGTCGTGTACCGTATGTACACGTCCTGTATTTTCTACCCATTTCATAGGTCGTGTAGGCAGAAACACGGGATGGGAAAACTCTAGAGGGAACATGTCATGTACCGGTTGTACACACTGTATCGTGTTGACCCTATGTTCGTCGTGTCACTGACAACACAGACGGATAATGCTTTTCTTAAACACGTTGTGTCACCTTTGAACACGTCGTGTAGTGTAGTCTGGGAATCTGGCCATGTAACTAACAACATGGGTCGGTTTTATCATTTCTAGTACACATTTTTTTCATCTGGAACACGCCATGTAGTGTGAGCCATGTATCAGACCATGTCTCGAACAACACGGGTCGGCGAATCACGTCTAGTACACATTGTGTACCTATGGGACACACCGTGTAGTCTTGACCGGTGAGAGGTTGTGTGGACTTGGCCATGTGGCTGGGAAATGGGGTGGTTTACACGCCATGTGCGGGTGTAACACATCATGTAGTGTCAACTGATTATCCGTCTGTGTCACTAAAAACACAGTCAATTGGAATATAATTCATACACGTCGTATCTATCTGGAACACGCCGTGTAGAGTGAGCTATGTACCCGGCCGTGTAACAGACAACACGGGTCGGTGAAGCTCATCCAGTACACGCCGTGTAGACCTTATACATGTCGTGTAGTCTCGTTCAAAAGAGAGATGTGTGGATAATCCGTGTAGAAGGACTCGGGTAGGGGAAGAAAATTCAAGTACACGCCGTGTGTGTGGACAACGCGTCGTGTGTTTGGAGTATTGCACGACTAGTTTTGGTAGAAGTACACCCCCATGTGAAATACTTGAGGGAACACTCCGTGTAGTTATTATACATGTCATGTAGTCTTGTTTTTAAAACTTGAATGTTTTCTTTTCCTTGTTCCCTTCTTGCGCTTCTAGTTCTTGGTCCTTGATGATCTTAATTTGAGGCGTGTTTTGACCTTGTAGAGTCATGTCGCCGAGACAACCATGAGTTGTTCGCCAGAGAGAAGCAAATATTGTACTCCAGAGATGGTATGCCATGGGCTACCGATGGATCCTCCAGCAGATCCAAATGCGGAACCAGTTGTTATACCGGACACAGGCACGGATGTGCAGTTCCGTGAAGGCTTCATGCGGTTTATGCAGACCTTCTAGGGAACACCATCGGCTAACACATCTATGGCATAGCTAACATGTATATTCCAGCAACATCATCCACCTACATTTTTAGGGGATGGCAGACCATAGGCTGCAGAGTCTTGGCTAGGTTCTATGCAGACTATCTTCGACCATCTGGAGACGCCTCTAGGGAGGAGAGTCAAGCTTGCTACTTACATGTTGCGTGATTCTGCCAAGAGATGGTGGGATGTTACCACTCAGACAGAGCATCACCGAGACATGGCATGGGAATATTTTTAGGCGGTCTTCTATGACTTTTTATTTCTGGAGGCGCTGAGGACAGATAGATATCGAGAGTTCATGAATCTGTAGTAGGGCGCCATGTCAGTGATGGATTATTCTTCCTACTTCACTGAGCTACAGCATTTTTCACCTATTATGGTGGGAGATGAGACGTTGAGGGCTAGATTTTTTGAGTATGGTCTTCGATATGAAATTCGAGCACTAGTGAATGTTTTCAGGTTGCCTACAGTGCATGCTATTGTGAACCAGGCACTGATTACTGAGCGGAACTTACGGGAAGCTAGTGGTGTAGGCCAGGGCGATTCGACTCCAGTTTCTGGTAATATTTCTACCGGTAAGAGGAATAGGCAGATGGATTTCTCTCATGGTGGTAGTATTAGCCAGAGGAATTCTTCAGGTGGCCAGGTTATGGGCTACCAGTGTAGTAAAGAGGGACACAAGAGACCTTAGTGTCCACGTGACACAGTGGAGTGTCTAGATTTGCGGCAAGATGGGTCATCTCCATCAGTTTTGTAGGGCATTTCCACCAGTGGCTAGTGATAGGGGTTCTGTGTAGACTCCGTGTGCGGGAGCATGGACAGTAGTTTCTTACCAGTCAGGGAATTGGAATATGTCGAGGCGTTCAGGCTGAGGTGGTGTTTGTGGTCGTGGTAGCCAGACACCAGGATCTTAGAGACAGCTGGGTGGGTCAGCTCAAGGTAGTCAGGCTGTGTCGCAGAGCCTCAGCACTGGGCAGGCATATGCAGTGCAACAGACCCAATAGGAGTAGGATCCCAGACCTTCTACTGTCAGAGGTACTATTCTAGTTTCTTCTGTCTTATCTTCAGTAATTTTCGATACAGGTTCTACACACAGATTTATATTTGTGCCTATTATGGAGATCCTTGGGCTCTGTGTTTCTTCTTCTTCTGATGTTACGACGCTAGACACTCTGTTGGGGAGTAGAATGGCTGGTCTGCATCAGTTCAGGGAGTTCCCCCTAGAGGTTGGTGGGTGTTACTTTCTGGGGACCTCTATGTCTTAGAGATGATGAGATATGATGTCATTCTCAGGATGGACTGGTTGGTACTATTTCGATCCTTTTTGGATTACTACCATCGCAGGGTGAGTTTCACGTCACCAGAGGGCGGAGAGTTTCTATAAAAGGGAGAATGGGATGTTCTAGCGAGCCGAGCTGGACCCGAGCATCGTGGGCGAGGTGGAGTGATAGCCCAGATTGAGAGTTTATATATAGATTACTAGGGAACTTTTCAGAAGGATTTCCCTCCAGTAGTTGATCATTTCAGGGATGTCTTCCATGATGACTTTTCAGGTCTACCTCCAGATCGAGAGGTGGATTTCTCTATTGATCTTGTGCTAGGAGCATCACTGGTGTCCATTACTCCTTATAGTATGGCTACACTAGAGTTACAAGAGCTCAAGAAGTAGTTGGAGGAGTTTCAGGAAAAGGGTTTCATCCGACCCAGTACTTCTCCTTGGGGTTCGCCTGTCCTGTTTGCGAAGAATGTTGATGGTACCCTTAAACATTGTGTGGATTATTGGAAGTTGAACCAGTTTATGGTCAAGAACCGATATCCCTTTCCAATTATTGATGATCTTTTTGATCAACTTTTGGGAGCACGAGTGTTCTCGAAGATTGACTTGAGATCTGGATATCATCAGTTGCGCGTTAGACCATTGGGCATACCGCTTACATCTTTTCGGAGTAGATATGGTCTATACAAGTACTTGGTCATGCCGTTCGGACTCACGAACATGCCAACAGTTTTCATGGCTCTGATGAATCGTGTGTTCTACCCATATCTGGATTCTTTTGTGGTAGTATTCCTGGATGATATCTTGGTGCAGTCTCACACTCAACACAACCATGCTACCCATCTTGATATCATACTGAGTACACTGAGAGAGAATCAGCTATATTCTAAGCTCTTAAAGTTCCACTTTTGGATGTACTAGATACACTTCCTAGGTCATATCATCTCAGAGGCAGGAGTTGCGGTAGACCTAGAGAAAGTGAGAGCGGTAGTTTCTTGGGAGAATCCTAAGAATGTGTTTGAAATACGGAGTTTCTTGGGGATGGCTGGTTACTACAGGCACTTTATACAGGACTTATTCTGGTTATCAGCACCATTGATGAGTTTTACTAAGAAGGGTGTGAATTTCGTTTGGTCAGAAGCTTGCAAGACATCCTTTAGGGAGCTTAAGGGAAGGTTGACATCAGCACCAGTCCTGATACTTCCAGAGTAAGGGAAGAGCTATAATGTTTACTGTGATGCATCAGGTATTGGGATGGGAGTAGTGTTGATGCAGGGTGATCAAGTAGTTGCGTACGGGTCTCAGCAGTTGAGGCCACATGAGAGGAATTACCCGACGCATGATCTTGACATGGCCGCAATTTTTCATGAATTATGCTATTGGAGACATTATCTCTTGGGAGAACATTTTGTGGTGTTTACGGACCACAAAAGTCTCAAGTACATCTTTACCCAGTGTGACCTGAATTTGAGACAGCAAATGTGGGTTGAATACCTTCAGTCCTTCAACTTTGAGCTTGCCTATACACCTGTTAAAGTTAACGCAGTTGCTGATGCACTGAGTAGAAGGACTCAAATATAGGTAGTACAGGAGGCCAGTGGTGAGTGGCAGCTTATGTCTTTGTTCTCTGAGATGCATTTGGAGGTTCATGATAGTCAGGGGCGAGCCTATCTTTCATTCGTAGCTGTTACTTATACCCTCCTAGATAGAGTGAGGATGATACAGCTATCATATTCAGAAGGCCTATTTATACAAGAGTCGGTGGCAAGTGAGGACCCTCCTCCAGGTTGGACGATAGGCGATGACGAGGTACTGCGTATCCATGGATGAGTATGGGTTCCAGGGGATATATGTGGGGATTTTATGAAGGAGTTTCATGCTTCAGCTTGGGAAGTGCACCCCGGAGTTACCAAAATGTACCGTGACTTGAGACGTTAGTATTGGTGGCCAGGTATGAAATGATAAGTAGCTGGTTTTTTTGCAAGATGTTCCACCTGTCAGCAGGTGAAGGCGGAGCATCAGATGCTAACCGTACTGTTACAACAGTTACCCATTCCAAAGTAGAAATGGGATGATGTCGTGATGTATTTCGTGACTGGGTTACTGAGGTCACCTCGAGGCAGTGATGTCGTGTGGGTTTTTGTGGACATAATTATGAAGGTAGCTCACTTTTTTCCGATTAAGGAGACCTTCGGTGTTGAAAATATCGGGAATTTGTATATCCGAGAGTTAGTAAGCCTTCATGGGGTCCCTCATTCTATCATTTCAAATAGGGATTCCCACTTTACGTCTCATTTCTGGCAGAGTTTTCAGAGGGAACTGGGTACACAGGTGCTTCTGAGCACAGCTTACCACCCTCAGACTGATGGCAAGTCAGAGCATACGATATAGGTGCTTGAGGACATGTTTCATGCATGTGTCCTCTGATTTGGGGGATCTTGGGAGAAGTGCATACCCCTGGTCGAGTTTGCCTACAATAATAGTTTTCAGGAAACTATTGAGATGGAACCATAAGGGGCTTTATATAGTAGGCCATGCCAATCACCTTTGTGCTGGTTAGAGGCAGGTGAGGCAACTTTACTGGGACCACGTCTTGTGCAGGAGACTTCGGAGTAGGTCCAGTTGATACAGAAGTAGATGACTACTACACAATCTCGTCAGAAATCTTACGATGATCTCTGTAGATGACCCTTGGAGTTTGTGGTCGGGGATCAGGTTTTCTTGCGCATTTCACCATGGTTGGAACATAGGAAGATCAAGAGATGGTGTAAACTTTCACCGAGGTATGTGGGGCCATTTGATATTCTAGAGAGAGTCGGGCCGGTTGCCTATCGGTTGCAGTTACCACAGAGGTACAGGGCCATGCACGACATATTCCATGTATCTCAGCTACACCGTTATCACTTAGACCTATCTCACATTTTTCATCCCAAGGAGGTTGAACTTCAGGTCGATGCGTCCTTCAAGGATCATCCGATTCGTATTGTTGATAGAAGCATGAAGGTTCTCTGAGGCCGGTCAATTCCTCTCATACGGGTGTTATGGAAGCATGGCCAAGTGTAGGATGAAATCTGGGAGCGGGAGACTGACGTACGTGCTCAGTGAGGCAGCCATATTTGTTCTCAGCTTTATCTTCACCACCCATGGAAGGGCAATTTAGGGATGAATTACTTTAAGGGGGGAAGTTTGTAAGAACCCGGTTCTTATTCTTGAGGTATGGGTTTCTTCTTTTCATTTTTTCTTTAGTGTTTTTGAGAAAATAAGGAAAATGGAGGAAAATCCCAAATTTTTTGGGTACATTCCGTGTACTTTGGCCATGTGGGATGAGTACACAGGGCATGTAGGCATGTCCGTGATGAAGGGTGTAAAAACTAACAACACGCCGTGTAATTGGTATTTACACATCGTGTAATCAGTCGGTAGGTGAACAGTAAGGCAATGGGAGTAGCTGCCAGTAGAGAGAATGCACACACCATGTATTCCAAAATACACGTCGTGTAATCATGTCGACAGATGAATAGTGAGGTATTGGAAAGTGTCCGCCATAGGAACAGCTAAAAAAATAAAAAGTACATGTCATGTACTTGAGATTACACATCGTGTAGTTGTGTTTTTTTGTTATAAACTGGAAGTAGCTTCATCTTTTAGCAGAGGAATCTTTGAACGTCGGAAGGCCACAGGAGAGAGGGCTGATCCTTGGAAGATCTCCTGACCAAACATCGGGACTTCGATTCCTTCACCGACGATCACGTTAGGACCACACGGTTAAGCTCGTTCCTCTCCTTGTGTGTTTCCTTACAATTCTTTCCTAAGGGGGAGTTATATGGGTTTGAATGGGTGAATGTTTATCCCAGATCTACACCGTTCTCAGGTGTTTCGGGAGGCTTCATTCACATATATCGATCAGTAGAGATCGAGGTAGGTGGTCTGGTGTTTATTTCCAACTGTCAAGTTGTTTTTGTGTACCACTGTGCTATGTGCCCATGTTCGGGGTGTCGTATGGATGAGGACTTGACTAATTAAATTACTAGAATTGCATAGGTAATTTAGTGAATATGTATAAACTACTGTTTGGGATCCTTGCCTTGATCCAGGGCCACCCCGTGGGTGTGTTTCCCTTATTTAGCCATTTGGCCAGGATACCCAAGGGTATGCCATGATTTTAGCATGCTTTGAGTTTTCTTGAGAGAAAATGTATATAAATTTATTGCTTATGAGTTGGGATTGGCCCGATTAATTTCTTAGCTTGAGGGTAGTGTATTGTTTAGCCTGAGGGAAAGTGTTTTTTTAGCCTGAGGGCAAATTTTCTTATACCTGTGGGCAGTAGATTCCATGCCTGAGGGCAATATCTCGTACGCCTGAGGGAAATATTAATTATGCATGTGGGAAATCACCTATGGGTTTCAATTATATTTACCTGAGGGTAAGGTTTTCATGTCTGAGGACTCTATTTACTGTTCATATCCACTATGTTGATTTTTACATGTTATACATACTAAACTAAAGCACAGGCTTGGTATTGTTCTACCTTCTACTTGTTAGATAGCCTGTTGTCATTTTTGTTGCGGCACTGTTTAGGAGATTTTCGGTTGAGGATGAGTCTCAGAAACTTATAATTAAATTATATTGAATTGTTAAATAATAATTAAATGGAAATGGAACTGATAGGAGTAGCTACTTTTGAGTACTTCCTAGTTTAATGTATTTTCATCACGGCACACTGCTGTTGCACAAACTCTCTGACAGTTGGGCATGGGATTTGGTGGTTGCCTACTGGGATTTATTTCTCACACCCTGTTTGGGTCATGTCTTGGGATCATACATATTATATTGCTACAGGTGATGATAAGGGCAAGAGTCCCTATCACTAGTGCAGAAAATGTTTTTAAAGTCACCATTTTTTACGTCAGTTATATATAACCGACGTGAAAATCTGTGATATGTGGTTTTTTACGTCGTTTATTTTATAACCAACGTAAAAAATACCGAGATTAAATTTTTTATGTCGGTTATTTTAATAACCGACGTAAAAAATGAGGTATCTAACGACTTTTTTACATCAGTTATTTCATAACTGACGTAAAAAAAGCGGCAGCTGAGGTCTTTTTGACGTCGGTTATTTGATAATCGACATAAAAACCCAACTTGCAGAATTTTTTACGTCGGTTATATTATAACCAATGTAAAAAACCAACACACGGAAGTTTTTACGTCGGTTATAAAATAACCGATGTAAAAACTATGGTTTCTGATGTGTCTTTTACGTCGGTTATAGAATAACCGACGTAAAAAACCAACACGCGGCTTTTTTTACGTCGGTTATAAAATAATCAACGTAAAAAATGTGGTATATGATACATTTATAACGTCAGTTATTATAATAACCAATGTTATAAATGTAATAAAATAGTTTATAACTTCGGTTGTTAAATAACCGACGTTATAAAACATTTAAAAAATTTATCACGCCCTGTGGATTGTCTTTTCTGATTTTTCGATCAACAGACCTATGACTCGTCTCTCTCGTGCGGAAAACCTAGAATCAAATCTTCGATCTCATTTTGTTAAACTTATTTTTTCATCATCGTTTATCATCTTTACTCTCCTCGGATCTATCATCTCTACTCGCAACACTCTGGTAATCCTCCCACAACTTTATTTCGTTCATTTTTTGGATATTCTATATTTACGTTTTGAGATTATTTTTGTTTAAACTAGGTAAGATTATTCGATTTCAAACCCTCTTACCTCATTTTTTCATCATCATCTTATTTATTATCACCATGTCTATTAGATCGACTCGCAATATTCAAGTAAGCCTCACCTACTTCTATTTTGTTTGTTTTTGTTTCGCGGATGCCCTACATTTATGGTAATATATTTTGTCATTGAAAACTAATGATCTCATTCACCAATATTACTAAAATTTATATCTAAAACATTGTGATACACCCATTCCTTGTACCAGCGTGATTTATTTTATAAGTATATATGGTTTTTCATGGTGGAATGTTTGTTTTGGATCCTTGGTTGTTTCTATTTTGGGTATCACTTTTTGTTGTTCCATAAACTATTTACGTCGCTTATTCTCGTGGACTATTATAAGTCTTCATATGCTATTAAAACCTAATTCATTGAATAATAGAGAATTTTAGACTAGTAGGAGATACAGTTCATGGTTCTCATTTTGAATAATGGCATGATACCAAAACTAGTAGCTTGAGGTTAAAATCCCTAGATATGCCAAAACTAGTAGCTTGAGGTTAAAATCCCATGGTTCTGGGGGGTTCTCCAGAGTGTTGGGGGCTGTCCAGGGGGTTAGGGGTTGTCCAGAGGGTTGGGGGTTGTCCAGGGTATCCATGGAGGTGGGGGGGCAGTCCAGGGGTGTGTGGGGGCGTCCAAGGGGGTGGGGGTGTCGAAGGGGTGCGGGGTTGTCCAAGGGGGTGGGTGGGGGCGCTGTCCAAGGGGGTGGGGGGATGTCCAGAGGGTTTGGGGGGTTGTCCGGGGGGTGGGGTGTCCAAAGGGTTGGGGGTGTCCAGGGGGTGTCCAAGGGGGTAGGGGGTGGGGGTGGTGTCCAGGAGGGATGGGGTGATGTCTATAGGGGTGGGGGCTGTCCAAGGGTGGGGGTTTTCCAGAGGGGTGGGGGATGTCCAAGGGGGTGGTGGTGTCTAGGGGGTGTCTAAGGGGGTGGGGGTGGTGTCCAGAGGGTTCGGGGTCTGCCCAGAGGGTTGGGTGGTGTCCAGGGTGTCCATGGAGGTGGGGGGCAGTCCAGGGGTGTGTGGGGGGGGGGGGGGGGTCCAAGGGGGTGGGGGTGTCCAAGGGTGTGGGGGATGTCCAAGGGGGTGGGTGGGGGGCTTTCCAAGGGGGTGGGGCCTATCCAGATGGTTTTGGGGGCTGTCCGTGGGGTTGGGGGTTCTCCAGAGGGTTGGGGTGTCCAAGGGGGTAGGGGGTGGGGGTGGTGTCCAGGAGGGGTGGGGGTGCTGTCTAGAGGGGTGGGGGCTGTCCAGGGGGTGGGGCTGTCCAGAGGGGTGGGGGCTGTCCAAGGGGTGGTGGTGTCCAGGGGGTGTCCAAGGGGGTGGGGGTGGGGTCCAGAGGGTTCGAGGGGCTGTCCAGAGGGTTGGGGGTGTCCATGGAGGTGGGGGGCAGTCCGAGGGTGTGGGGGGGGGTCCAAGGGGGTGTGGGTGTCTAAGGGGTGGGGGGATATCCAAGGGGGTGGGGCCTATCCAGAGGGTTTGGGGGTTGTCAAGGGGGCTGTCCAGAGGATTGGGGGTGTCCAGGTGGGTGTCCAAGGGGGTAGGAGGTGGGTGGTGGTGTCCAAGAGGGGTGGGGTGTCCAGGAGGGATGGGGTGTCCAAGGGGGTGGGGGTTGTCCAGGGGTGGGGGTGGTGTCCTGAGGGGTGGGGATTGTCCAAGGCTGCGGTGGTGTCCAGGGGGTGTCCAAGGGGGTGGGGGTGGTGTCCAGGGGGTGGGGGTGGTGTCCAGGGGGGGTGGTGTCCAGGGGGTGTCCAAGGGGTGGGGGTGGTGTCCAGGGGTGGGGGTTGTCCAAGGGGGTGGTGGTGTCCATTATAACGACCCGGACCCGGCCAGCCACCCGAACAGTGCCGAACGGGTCGGGTGTCCCTACCTTAGGCGCACCTCCCCTGAACGCCAAAGGATTCCGACTAGCAGCGAGGGTCTGATAGGTATAGTGGGGAGGCTATACCCTCTCGGAGGATCATAATAAGAGTACTGGTCCAGGTATAACAGTAAGATGAAGTGGAAAGAAAGACTCAGCAGACTCGAACCAGACCCGCAGAGCGGAAGCAAAATCAATATAGATAAACAGAGGAAGCAGTAAATTTAACAACAGCAGCAGAAATAAACACAACAGCATGTTTATAACCTGTAACTACTACTGAATAGTAAAACATGCATCCAAAGAAGGTCATACACAATTGAATATAAAAAGGGCGTCAATGGATAACCAATGGTAGCTACAACAAGTAAGCATGCCGATACAAAAAAGTAAACAAAACAAAGTAAACCTAGCTAGGCATGACCTCAAGATCCATACCATCTCTAAGAAACAGCTAACGCAACCCAGCTCCAGAAGCTGGCTTCTTTCCTACACGTAAATCCATAAAGTCTGCACGCGTCCCGAAGGGCCCGTGCAGGGTGTGAGACAAATCTCAGTAGGATACCACCCAAAGGTGCATACCAAATATATGTGTTTAAGAAGTCATGCATTTCTAAGGAAAGTAGTAAAACGTACAATGCATAAATAAACACAAACTCCACTAGTGCTCAACAGCAACCATGGAGTGTCACCTGCTTCGGCCAACTCCGGAATCTCTGTCGTGTAACCCGGCACCATGTTCCACCTAACACCTCGTGTCTCAAGTACTGACGTCCCGAAGGCACACCCAAAAAAATAGTAACCTAGCACCATGTGCCTCCTAACACCTCGTGTCTAAAGTACTGACGTCCTGAAGGCACGCCCAAAAATAGTAACCTGGAACCATGTGCCTCCTGACACCTTGTGTCTCAAGTACCGACGTCCCGAAGGCATGCCCAAAAATAGTAACCCAGAGGAACAACGATAACTGTCCTCAAATCACGGCGAGCCTCAGACCCCAACCCGATAGTCTCAATGCTATCTCTGAAGGCTCCTCACCTCCCACGTGGCTTTCTACGGCAAGCACCCCCAACCAAAATACCTAATCGCAACTACGGGGGCCTCTACCCACACGAGTGGTCAAAACCACCTCATCACGGAGTGTCACTGTGTGCACACTACTCAAAGTCTATGGTGAGTGGTAATCACCAAAATAGTCCTAATCCACCAACACATCTGACACCTCGTGTCCCTGCGACCATGTCGCTCAAGTACGATGGCATCGCCATCCTAGTAACCCGGGCCATGCCCAACCTGACAGTCGTAATGCCCCAAACCGATGTCCATGACACCCAATCTCGTGGTCAAAACCACCAAAAGTAACCCAGGCCAAGCCCAACCTGACAATCGTACTGCCTCAAGAATATCCAGTCCATGCCCAACACCACCCAAGGGGTCCAACAGATGCAATTCAATAATTTCATATATAACAGATTTAAACAGAAAACATAAACAAGAAAAACCCACTAAATAGTAGAATTGCACTAGACTGGGTGTTGTCCCATATCAGCACTAAGTTCCTAAATGCCTCCATCAATTTATAACAGGCTTTAATAAATTAAACTAACAATTTACCACATTAATATTTCAATTAAAACCACCTTGGCGTTTCCTGACCAAAATGCCCCGATGAGCCATGGCCCCTCACCCGGCCTGCTCACACAAACTGGTAATCGGGCATACCCAAAGGCATCCTAGAGGTCCCATAAGCAATTCAGTATGAAAAGGCAGATAAAACGGGTCCTGCTCAAAATACCTAAAAACGCACCGAAGGTCACATTACCCAAACAACCACAAAAACAAAAAAATAAGGTATGCACCACCTACCTGAGACTCGTACGATGATACTCCTCCAGTAACAGCCACCAATTCGGTCTAAAACACGGTATATCTACAAAAGATTAAAAACTGCTCAAACGTCTATAACTTGTTCTAGAACAAAAATCGGACAAAACAGACAAAGAGGAATCGAGGCCTTACCAAGGGGGTTCGAACGCACTAATCAGAGCTTGAAACAGGTCTCGTACAGACGATCGGGGGAAGAAGAGAGGTCTGGATGTCTTGGTTCGCGAAAACGGGCGAAGGAGGTGTGTTCTGCCTCAAAATGAGGTTACTACCCATTTTAGCACAAAAAAAAGTACACGGTGTGTACTTTAGGACTACACGCCATGTATATTCCATTTAACTATTCATAAGATGGCTGAATTCCACCAACTTACTTTCGGAACCTACCGACATGAGTACACGGCGTGTACCTGTGGGTACACGGTGTGTACTGGGTTTCTTTTCTCTTCCTCGCCAACTTACACACATGCCATGTATATCCCTTATACACAGCTAGACTACACGGCGTGTCCAAAGGGAACACGGCGTATCCTTGGTTCTTCCCAGCCAACAGGCCTAGACACCATGTATATCCACCACACGGTCGGGGTTACACGACGTGTATAAAACTACATGCTGTGTAGTAAGAAAATTCTACACGGTCACCACACGACATGTACTTGGCGAGCACACAGCCGAAACTCGCTTAACCTATACATGGCGTGTACTTAAAAGTACACGGCGTGTAGTCTAGAAATTTCCAGAAACTTCCCATTTTATCTAGTTTCCTCAAAAACAAGTCAAAAATTTAAACAGGGTCGGGATTTTGGCCCATTCCAAAAACTCGGGTTCTTACAAACTCCCCATTTTAACATAGCTCATCCCAAATCTATCAAACAAAACCCGAAGATGGAACCAAACATACCAATCCGTTCAAAGAAACCCGGACTTCCCTGGTCTCAAAGGTTCCGGCTAAATTCCTCAAGGGGGCTCCCCACCTTAGGAATCGCCTTACCCAGTCTCAACCCAACAAAATGTAAAGAAAATAGGGTTTACTAACCTATTTTCTAGACACATTGTCCTCCCGTGACGCATCGTCACCCTTGAACCTCATTGGCGCTCTTACATTGCTCCCGACACCCAACGTATCCTGCACCGCATCGGTGTCCGCCTCCACGAGGTCCTGGTGCTTGGCACCTCAAGTAACCTGCATCCACGATGCCCCGATGCCCACGTCACCTCACGTAACCCGCATCCTCGATGCCCCGATGCCCATGGAACCTCAAGTAACCCGCATCCTCGATGCCCTGATGCTATGCATCTCATAAAAACATATATATATCATGCACCCGATATGGTGCCAATCCCACTGACTAGCATCTAGTCAGTCCACAAAGATCTTGTGCACCATGTGCACTCAAAACAGACATGCCTCTACAGGTCATGCCAAAAAGGAAACATGGAGATCACGGCCACACTGTGGTGTACCTCTAACTGTCATTGGCTCACCGGCCTGCTCAGCCTCTGGCAGCTCCACGGCGTGCACCTGGCCTGAAACACGGCTGGTTGACGCCTGAACTCCCTACGATGTTGCTCCAGTCATCGGCCACTAACCCCTCATCTGGGTCCCATCGTCTCTGTCACGACCTCCGCGCACAGCTGAACCTCGACTACCCTCTCCGGGTACCGAACCTAAACCAACTCCAGACGCTACAGTCTGTCCTAGCCCCTTCCTGTCGGCTATCTGATAAGGATGCCTGCAAAACCTCTCCAGATGCCCATCATGTCCACATGCCTGGCACTCCTTCGGAGGCCTATCGCACTGCGCCCGAATATGTCTCTGCTGTCTGTACTGGAAGAAAATCACCAAAGAACTCCCACAAGGTGGTCTAGCTAAATCCTTGGTCTGACTGCCCTACTGAAACTCATCCCATCCTCTTTTCCTTTTGTCCGAACCATCACCTGTAGTTTTCGCCCTGACCAAACGAGATTTCTCTCTCTCGTTGCCCTCAGCTATAAGTGCCTGATTCACCGCCTCATAGAAAGAACCCAGCCTGAAGATGTTCACCTGGACCCGAATAGCATGTCGTAATCCATCCTCAAAGCACCTCACCCTAGCTGCGTCATCGGTCACCATACCAGGTGCAAAACAAGACAACTCTGTGAAGGTAGCCGCGTAGTCCATGACAGACATATCTCCCTGCTGAAGACTCAAGAACTCCCGATCTCTATCTGCCCTTAGTGTCTCCGGATAAAAGTGCTCGAAGAACCTGTCCTAGAAGTCCTTCCATGCCAGTCCCTCATGCCTACGAGCCTGAACCTATACATCCCACCAACGCTTCATCAGTCCTCTCAGCATGTACGTCGCCAGCTTGACCCTCCGCCCTGGAGGCATCTCGAGCTGCTCGAAGATCATTTTCATACTCTCTATCCAGTTCTCTGCCGCCTATGGACCACCCTCACCCTGAAAAGCGGCGGGTGCTACGACTGGAACTCCCGCGTCAGATACACCATAGAAGGCTCTGTACCCTGCGTGCCTCTGTCAATCCCCTATAAGACGCATATCAGGCTCGCTCAGAGCTTCTTGTCGAGCCACGGCCCAAAAAATGCCAAACCCAGCTGATGTCCTGCCTGTACTAGATCTTGAACCTGATCCTGTCTCTGAGCCTGTACCTGCGGCTCGTGCTCTGCCTGTACCAAATTCTGATCCTGATCCTGTGGCACTGTGTCCTCTCCTGCCTGACGCTCCATTTTGTCATGAAGGAGTAACCGGCTGAATACCATAAATGGTCAGACATCCCATATATATATATATATAACAATATATTCTACACAGATAAGGAAAGCAGTAAAAGGCAGTGCATAACAACTACCCTTACTCCCCCTCACCGCAACCCATGCCCCACGGCATCTCGGCCACATGGCCTCCTTACCCGCCCTCAACAGATCCAAGTATCAAAAGTACCTCGGGCCATGCCCATCCCGACAACTCACATTGCCTCAAACCGACGACCAGGTTTCCCAATCCTGATAGTTACACTGCCTCAACCATAGTACATGTCTTCTCTCATAAGAGTCAGACCCAAAATCTTACAACATGCAATTCTACAAAGATATAAAGCATGGCATACACATTTTCAAAACTAGAAATTCTATCAGGAATTTCACCAATTCACATTTCAAAGTATATAAATCATGGCAATAGATTTTTATTTACATGGAATTATCACTTCACAAAGCATACGTGCAATTATAAAATTGAAATACCCAAAAAAATTGCCTATCAAAATCCAAACAACAAGCCTTGCCATACTGGGCCAAGGTCAAATTCTCCCTTATCACACCAGGTCAAGGGTCACATATCACAATCAACGACATCACACATCAAGTGAGCCACCGAGGTGGAAATCATATAAACTATAATCTGAGCAAAAGCAACAGCAATTCCCACCCATGGAAACTAGGTCCATCCCTTGTACCTGGGGCTGCAGGCACCCAAGCACAAGCTAAAAACCCAGTCCCACTAACAACAACTTATCTCCAGTCTACCATATCCAAAATAGTAAAACCAATAGAAATAAAAAGAGAAGTCTCAATCTCATTAGTATCCAGAAGAGCACTTCTATTAAATCCTTGTCAAGAACTCCTCTGATACCACTTTGTAACAACTCGGACCCTGCCAGCCACCCGAATAGTGCCGAACGGGTCGGGTGTCACTACCTTAGGTGAACCTCCCCTGAACGCCAAAGGTTTCCGACTAGCAGCGAGGGTCTGATAGGTATAGTGGGGAGGCTATACCCTCTCGGAGGATCATAATAAGGGTACTGGTCCAGGTATAACAGCAAGATGCAGCGGAAAGAAAGACTTAACATACTCGATCTAGACCCATAGAGCGTAAGCAAAATCAATATAAATAAATAGTGGAAGTAGTAAATATAACAATAGCAGTGGAAATAAACACAACAGCATGCTGATAACCTGTAACTACTACTGAATAGTAAAACATGCATCCAAAGCAGGTCATACACAACTGAATATAAAAAGGGCGCCAATGGATAACCAATGGTAGCTATAATAAGTAAGCATGCTGACATAGAAAAGTAAACAAAACAAAGTAAACCTATCTAGGAATGACCTCAAGTTCCATACCATCTCCAAGAAACAACTAACGCAGCACAGCTTTGGAATCTGTCCTTTTTCCTGAACGTAAATCCATAAAGTATCCGCGTGTCCTGAAGGGCCCGTGTAGGGTGTGAGACAAATCTTAGTAGGATACCACCCAACGGTGCATACCAAATATATGTGTTTAAGTAGTCATGAATTTCTAAGGAAAGTAGTAAACAATACAATGCACAAATAAACACAAACTCCACTGGTGCTCAATAGCAACCATGGAGTGTCACCTGCCTCAGCCAACGCCGGAATCTCTGTCGTGTAACCTGGCACCATGTGCCACCTGACACCTCGTGTCTCAAGTACCGACATCCCGTAGGCACACCCAAAAAAATAGTAACCTGGCACCATGTACCTCCTGACACCTCATGTCTAAAGTACCGACGTCCCGAAGGCATGCCCAAAAATAGTAACCTGACACCATGGGCCTCCTAACACCTCGTGTCTCAAGTACTGATGTCCCGAAGGCACGCCCAAAAATAGTAACCCAGAGGAACAGGGATAACTATCCTCAAATCACGGTGAGCCTCAGCCCCAAACCCGATAGTCTCAATGCTATCACCGAAGGCTCCTCACCTCCCACGTGGCTTTCTACGCTAAGCACCCCCAACCAAAATACCTAACTGCAACTATGGGGGCCTCTACCCACACGAGTGGTCAAAACCACATCATCACAGAGTATCTCTGTGTGCACACTACTCAAAGTCCCAGGTGAGCGGTAATCACCAAAATAGTCCTAATCTACCAACACATCTGACACCTCGTGTCCCTGCGACCATGTCGCTCAAGTCTGATGGCATCTCTATCCTAGTAACCTGGGTCATTCCCAACCTGATAGTCGTACTGCCCCAAACCGATGTCCATGACACCCAATCTCGTGGTCAAAACCACCCAAAGTAACCCGGTCTAAGCCCACCCTGGCAGTCGTACTGCCTCAAGAATATCCAGGTCATGCCCAACACCACCCAAGGGGTCCAGCAGATGCAATTCAAAAATTTCATATATAACATATTTAAACAGAAAACATAAATAGGAAAAACCCACTAAACAGTAGAATTGCACTAGACCAGGTGTTGTCCCATACCATCACTGAGGTCTTAAATGCCTCCGTCAATTTATAACAGGCTCTAATAAATTAAACTAACAATTTAACACATTAATATTTCAATTAAAACCATATTGGCATTCCCCGTCCAAAATGCCCCGACGAGCCACGGCCCCTCACCCAGCCCGCTCATGCAAACTGGTAACTGGGCATACCCAAAGGCATCCCAAAGGTCCTATAAGCAATTCAGTATGAAAAAAGCAGATAAAACAGGTCCTGCTCAAAATACCTAAAAACACACTGAAGGTCGTGCTACCCAAACAACCATGAAAACACAAAATAAGGTATGAACCACCTACCTGAGACTCGTATGACGCTACTCATCTAGTAACAGCCACCAATTCGGTCTAAAATGCGGTAGATCTTCAAAATATTCGAAACCTCTCAAACTTCTATAACTCGTTCTAGAACGAAAATCAGACAAAACAGCCAAAGAGGAATCAAGGCCTTACCAAGGGGGTTCCAACGCACTAATCAGAGCTTGAAACGGGTCTCGGACGGACGATCGGGGGAAGGAGAGAGGTCTGGCCGGCTTGGTTCGCGAAACCGGGCGAAGGAGGTGTGTTCTGCCTCAAAATGAGGCTACTGCCCATTTTAGCACAAAAAAAGTACACGGCATGTACTTTAGGACTACACATCGTGTATATTTCATTTAACTATTCATAAGATGGCTGAATTCTGTCGACTTACTTTCTGAACTTGCCAACATGAGTACACGGTGTGTACCTGTGGGTACACGGTGTGTACCGGGTTTCTTTTCTATTTCTCATCGACTTACCCACACGCCATGTATATCCCTTATACACGTCTAGACTACACAGCGTGTACAAAGGGAACACAGCATGTCCTTGGTTCTTCCCGGCCAATAGGCCTACACGCTATGTATAGCCAGCACATGGTCGGGGTTACACGGCATGTGTAAAACTACACGCTGTGTAGTAAGAAGATTCTACACGGTCACCACACGGTATGTACTTGGCGAGCACAAGACCGACACTCGCTTAACCTATACACGACGTGTACTTAAAATTACATGGCGTGTAGTCTGTAAATTTCCAGAAACTTCCCATTTTATCCAGTTTCCTCAAAAACAAATCAAAAAATTAAACAGGGTCGGGATTTTGACCCATTCTAAAAACTCGGGTTCTTACATCCAGGGGGTGTCCAAGGGGGTGGGGGTGGATTCCAGGGGTGGGGGCTATACAAGGGGGTGGTGGTGTCCAGGGGGTGTCCAAGGGGGTTGGGGATAAGTGTCAGTTGGTATTGACTATTGTATCATGGTTTGTGAGATTATGACATGATGATTGTATTGTTTCATGGATATTAGTGTTGCAATATGATTCTATTTGGTTATATATATTTTGACCAGTCGTCGACTATGAGAAAATTATGGGTTATGGGGGAGACCATTTCATGGTTTTCAAATATGCGTAGTTATCCTAACTCCATTGTGCCGTGATGATTGGATTTACATTGTGATTTTCTCCATCCGAGTTTTTATTTTAAATTTGATTTGATTCTCAGGTTTACTCCATTTTCTCCAATTTTCTATCAACCATTGGAGGCCTCATGGTTTTCTTTGATTCCATGGAATTTAAAATTGTTCTATCTAACTATATTTTCTTTTTAAAATCATATTCAAGCATATTTTTTTAAATACGCATAGATTTGTTTTATATTTCAAAATTGTTTTACATTCAAATTATTATTATTTTCATATAAACATATATTTTTCTTATCTTAAAAAGATGTATAATTTTTATATTTGTTATAGGTAATAATGAGTCGAAGTTGGATTACGACACATCGAATGAGAAATGAATATGAGGAAGGTGTTGATGCCTTTTTGGAATTTTCTAAACGAAATGTTCCAAGTAGTGACATTTTTTTCTATCCATACCTGAAATGTTTGAATATGAAGAAGTTGAAAAGTAGAGAGATAAAAGATCATATGATTTGTCATGGTTTTAATCCAAGTTATATCCCTTGGATTTGGCATGGTGAAACTGGACGGAATATCACTGATGATGATGATTTGCAAGATGGTGACTGAGATGGAATTTAAGAAATGATTTAGGATATTGCATCATAATAAATTGAGATAGAACCGACAGTTGTGCGTCTATATGGTGATGTTGAAAAACCATTATATCATGGTTGTACAGATTTTATAGTTTTTTCAGCGATGTTAAGATTGATTAAATTGAAGGTGAAACATGGATGGAGTGACAAAAGTTTTACAGAGCTGCTACAATTGATGAAAGACATTCTTCCAAAATATAATGATCTTCCAGATTTACATTATAAGGCCAAGAAAATATTATGCCCGATGGGATTGGGATACAAGAAAATAAATGTCTATTTCAAATGAATGTATGATATATAGGAAGGAATATAAATTTCTGTCAGAGTGTCCTAAATGTGGGACATCACGGTATAAGGTGAAAGAAAAATCACAGGCTAATGTAGAGATTACAAAGATCCCTTCAAAGGTATTTTGGTATCTTCCTATAATTCATCATTTAAAACATTTATTTTCTAATTCACATGATTAAAAAAGGTTAAGATGGAATGCTGATGAGTGTTTATGTGATGGAAAAATACGTCATCTAGCTGATTGTCCACAATGGAAGAAAATTGATGAGCAGTATCCTACATTTGGAAATGAAATTAGAAATCTCAGACTAGGGTTGTGCACAGATGGAATGAATCCATACCAAACCCTCAGTAGCACACATAGTTCATGGCCTATTTTATTGGTAATTTACAACCTCTCTCCTGAAGTTTGTATGAAGTGCAAATATGTCATGTTGATTATAATGATCTCTGGTCTGAAGCAACCTGACAATGATATTGATGTTTTCTTGTCACCGTTGATTGATGATTTGAAACTTTTATGGGAGGATTGTATTAGGGTGTATGATTCTTATAAAATGGGATATTTTCAACTGCATGCAGTGCTTTTGTTCGCTATAAATGACTTCCCAACATATGGAAATTTGTCTGGATACAGTGTTAAAGGGCATAAAGCATGTCTAATTTTTGAACAACAGACGTCATATTGTCAATTTCATCATGGGAGGAAAATAGTTTTCATGGGTCATCAAAAGTTTTTTCCTATGGATCACTCTTATAGAAGACTAAAACAGGAATTCAATGGACTACAAGAATTAGATATTTCTCCAAAACCCTTATCCCCTGATCTGTATTTTGAGAGGGTGAAAAACCTTGATGTGACATTGGGAAAGACACAGAAATCTGGTAATGATAGACATATTTTGAAGAAAAGGTAAATATGTTTTGAGCTACCATATTGGAGATATCATGAAGTTAAACATAATATTGATGTCATGCACATGGAGAAGAATATCTATGATAGTCTTATTAGAACATTATTAGATATTAAAGTAAATACAAAAGATGGGTTGAATGTAAGATTATACTTACTATCAATGGGAATACGTTTGGAGTTAGCTCTCACTCCTAATGGAAGATGAAAATTTCTTCCCCCAGCTTGTCATACATTATCGAAGAGGGAGAAAATTATCTTTTTCAGTGTCTTCATGATATCAAAGTGCCTCAAGGATATTCTTCAAATGTAAAAAAATTTGTCTCATTGAAGGACTTGAAGTTGATTGGTATGAAATCTCATGATTGTCACGTCATGATGCAACAACTTCTACCAGTTTCATTGCGTGGAATATTTCTCATCCATGTCAGAAATACTATAATGAAGTTGTGTTATTTTTTCAATTCAATTTTTATTAAGGTGATTGATGTGAATGCTTTGAAAATTTTGGAAAAGGATGCAATTTTTATACTTTTTCAATTGGAAATGTATTTTCCTCCAACTTTTTTTGATATAATGGCACATTTAATGATTCATCTGGTTCGAGAAATAAATATTTGTGGACCTATATATCTTCATTGGATGTATCCTTTTAAAAGGTATATGAAAATATTAAAGGGGTATGTTAAGAATCCATATCGACCTGAAGCCTCCATTATTGAAAAGTATATTTCTGAGGAGGTTGTAGAGTTTTGTACGAGCTACTTGGCTATGGAGCAACACATAGGTTTGCCTCCATCTCTCCATGAATGAGTTAATAATGAGGGAAAGAGGATTCGTGGATTGAAAGTCAAATATTTGTCAGCTAAACAGATGAAGAAGTAAGAATCATACATCTTGAATAACATAGCTGATGCTCAACCATATATCACATTGCATATTAATGAGTTGAAACAATGTCATCCAAAGAATAAAGAGATGTGTATTTTGAATGAGCACAACAAAACATTTTTTTCATGGTTTAAAAAGACCTTTCTTGGTAGATCAGATGTATCAGAGACATTAAAATGGATTGTGGGTGGTCTGTGTTTAAATGTGATAACATGGTCCGGTTATGACATTAATGTCTATATATTTCATACGAAATCTCAGGACAATAGAAGTGCAGTTCAGAATAGTGTTGTATTGGTGTTTGCAGAAGAAATTCATTTTTCAAGTGCTAAGGACAAAAACCCAATTTCTGCATCAAGTGCATATTATGGAGTGATTGATGACATATGGGAGGTGGATTACTTTAAAATTAAAGTTCCTATTTTTAACTATAAATGGTTTATCAGTAATAACAGTGTCAGACACGATGAATTTGGAATGACAGTTGTTAATCTGAATATATTGGAAGACACAACTGATTATTTTATAATGGAAACACATGCAAAACAAATTTTCTATGTAGTAGATCAATCAGATATGCAGTGGGATGTTTTTTTACAAGGAAAAAAAATATGTTGGTGAGGATGAACTTGATGAAGATGCTGATTTATGTGAGATCCCTACTTCCATGGAAATATTAACAGAACATAATGATGAACATGTTGAAGACATGGTTTGTGCTATAAGGAATGATCACGACAAAGGAATTTGGGAAAACAATCCATTTGTACATTCCTAAAATTACAGGTAACATTTGTTTATTTCTTGTTTACATTTATTATTTTCATAAAATGGTAGATATTGTAAGTTTTTTATTTATTAAAACATGTATTAAAACATAATAAGTATAAGTTTTTGTTTTTTTTATTTTTGTTTAGTTTACTTTATCATGTTTACCATTACATTAATTATATATCTATTGTTTTTTTTCAGTGACAATTATTTTACCATGTTTACCATGTTTACCAAGTTTAAAATGTTTTAATTTTGTTTAGTTTACTTTATCATGTTTACCATTACATAAATTATATATCTATTATTGTTTTTTTAGTGACAATTACTTTACCATGTTTACCATGTTTACCATGTTTACCAGGTTTACCATGTTTACTATATTTTCCATCTTGACTATCTTTACCATCTTTACCATTGTTTAACATTATTACCATATTAACCATGTTTACTATTACATAACTTAGTACAGTTTTCTATTTTCTGATTACATTAGTATTAAAATATTTGAATTTGTATATTTTTTAACTAATGTTTGTTTTTTTTATTTGAAGGATAATGACAGATCAATTAGTTGATCAACCACGTGATTCTATAGATGAGCATATTGGTCATACCTCTGGGGAGGAACATTCACATGCTCCTCTTGATGTTACCCAATATTCCTCATGTGATCCCATTACTACAAAGAGTTCAAGAGTTGGTAAATGTAGGTGGACATGTTTACCAAAATTATCACTTGCCTGTACGCAGGATCAGAGGATACTCATTGAGTTTGATGAGGATGATATTCCTAGAGGTCCAAATGCAAAATATTTTAAGAGTTTTGTATCCACTCAGGGTAAGATAAAAGTAAACATTTTGTATGATGACTGGAAAAGTGTGGACAAAGCGATAATCTCTCAATTGTGGGAGATGATTTTGGTAAGATCTGTTTCTATTGTTTTACTATTCTTTAAATGTTTCTAGTATATATAATATGTTTAACCTCTTCTTTATCAGATGACATTTGATATTCCTGACACTGGAGGAGTCAGGAAGAAATGCTTATCGATGGCTACCAGGAGATGGAGAGATTTCAAATCAACCCTCACATCTGATTTCATTTTTGGTCATAGGAGTCATGACAATCCGTGTCATATATATCCTTTCATAGATGAAGACACATGGAGATAGTTTGTTGAAAATAGAAGAAAAGAATCATTTTTTGTAAGGGCAATGTAAACTTTTATAATCTTTCTTATATAAATGATCTTATTACTATTTTGTTAATGATTTATTATTCTTAATTTATAGAAAACAAAGAAATATCATCAAGAGATCCAATCTAAAAATGTATACCCTCATAGTTTATATTGGGAAGGGTATACATTATTGGAAGAACAAATTATGGAAGAAAAATTACAAAAACTAAGAGTTGAATCTTCAAGCTCTGGAGAGGTGGTCCCTCCATCCCCTCCATCTAGACATGAAAAATGGAAGAGATATCATATGGGAAAAAATGGAAATATCTTTCAGAAGATTCGAGAATCGTAGCTAAGAGGATTGTAAGATATCTATTTTATTTATTTAAGTTAACTATTTTATTCATATAATTTCAATCATTATAGAAATGTTTAATTAATTAATACATGATTATATTGAGGAGAAGAGCTCACAGGGGATATTTACAGCTGCTAGGAGGTAAGATATTTTATCTACATCATTGGGAAATCCCGAACATCATGGTCGTGTATGAGGATATCCGGCGGGTGTATCGGTAAGAAAAGTGTTTCCACATTCCTAAACTACTTATGTTGAGGGTGTTTATAAAAAAATAGAATCCTTGGAGGCTAAAGTTCATAATATTAATGCGACGATGGAGGAAAATATTAGAGCACTGGTACAGTCAATGTTTGCAGACGTTCAAAGACAATTTCATACTGCAGCTCCCACTCCTCCACCTCCCCTTGCAGACCCCATTATTTATCATCCACCTTCACCAGTAGCTCCCACTCCCCTACCTCAGCTCGCAGACCCCATTTTTTATCCTACTCCTCCGCCGCAGCTTCTTACTTATTGTGAGTTGTATGTTGATGATCCTCAACATCATATAGCTGCATATGGGTTGGTATATTGTATAGGAGATACAGTTCATCATCAATAATAAGAGGTAGATAATCAGAGGTTCACTGTACAAGATATTATAGATAGATCAGCTCGAGTACCATTACCTACAGATGAGGTGACAATAGTTGGACATAGTATCGGCCATTTTTTAATTTGGACATCCAGACATCTTCGAATCATTACCATAGAGGTATATATGTTATATCTTTTATTTTATTTTTTTATTAAAGTTGTTTTATCATTTGAAAACTAATATATTTTTCTATTTATTTTTACAGGAATACTTCAAAGGTAAATAAATACTGTATAGACAACAACAAAGACAAATGGCTATGACATCAGATACAGATTCAAGTGGTTTTGACAGATTGTCAAGATATTAAAATTTGTTGGCGGATCGTTATGAGTTTCCAATAGAAGCTCATGTTTTTCAACATGCAATAACTATGTGGATTATGAAAGATGATATCATGGAGCTTGTTACTGGAGATAAGTTGGGCATCAACGTGGTGTAGATTTTTTCCATGTAAGTCTTAACACATTTTCCCTATGTTATATTTATTAAAAATGTATACTTATGTCTGTTTTGTATTAGGTATCTTTATAACATTTGTGAGAATAATGAGCGGACATATGTATATGGGTTCATGGACCCGCATTTGATTTCCCCTGAAGAATGTGCATTGGATGAGGAACAAAGAATGGTTTATATTGCTGAAATACTTGAACAGAATATAGTCACACAATGTTGGATGATGCCTTTTTGTGAGAGGTATGAAACAGATCTCTCTCAAAGAGTTCATTATCTTTTAACATAAAAAACCACTAACCTTAATTGTTTTTATCAGTGATCATTGGATGTTAGGGGTTTTTTTCCTAAGGTAGAAGACACTTTATTAGATATGCACTGTCCATGGTGATGTGCGGAAAAGTTTTAAGAAAATGTTGGAAAAGTAAGTTTCAATTTCTCAATAGTTTTCTATATTATAATGAATTTTAAATTTATCCCATTTGTATTATTTTCTAACAGGGGATGGGTCTACTTTTGAAAAAACACAAAGAAATGGAGTGCGAAGATCAAATATGTAAATCTAAAGGTAAATATCCATTTATAATTTGTACTATTTGATTTATTAAATACAAATAATATATTGAATTTACACTCATTCAAACATAATTTTCATGAACAACAATGCCTCATCAAATTTGGATATTATATGTTAATATTTTTGTATGAAATAGTAACAACTGGGACAGTTGTGAACTTTGACCTGGTAAGATTTCCTTTTAAACTTTTCCATAATATTTCATTTGATTTATTCATTATACACATTAACTACTATCTTTTTAATTTGTAGCTATTTGATGACCCTCAACCCTATAGTGTTTAAGACCTCAAACACTTACAAGTGGAATGGTCAAATTATTTTACAGTTTTGATTGATTTTTAGTTGTTTGTAGTGTAAAATGTAATTTTGAATATTGTAATTATAATTGTGTATTTGGTATTCATTTAGGTTGGATTTAGTTTTTTTTAAGTTGACATTGTAAGTTTTTAATGTTATATATGTGAATGTTTAATTTTTCTCTACTTCTTGTTTTGGTCTACTTATGATGGTTTTTCTAGTATGAATTCTGTTCTGGGGGGAGGGGTTCCAAGGGTGTGGAGTGTTTAATGGGGTGGGGGTATCCAGGGGTGTGGGAGGGTTGTCCGGTGGGGTGGGGGTATCCTGGGTGTCCATGAGAGTGGGGGGCAGTCCAGGGGGTGGGAGCATTTCCAGGAGGGTGGAAGGTCTATTCAGGGGAGTGGGGGCTGTCCAGGAGGTTTCTAGGGGTGTGGGGGGTGTTCTGTGGGGTGAGGGTGGTTTACAGGGGTGTGGGAAGGCTGTCTAGTGGGGTGGGGGTCTAGGGTGTCCATGGGGATGGGAGGGCAGTCTAGGGGGTGGGAGAGGAGGCGTCACCATCCCTCGGGGGGCTGAACGCCGCTGGAAGGTACTCATCACTCCCACATGTGAAACATTTTGAGATCTCAAGCTTTGCATGTGGGAGTGACGAGTACCTTCTAGCGGCATGCCCCCCGAGGGATGGCGGTGCCTCCTATCCCAACACCAGCTGTCCAGGGGCTATCCAGGGGTTGTCCAGGGGGTGGGGGAAGTTCAGGGGTGTCCAGGGGTGGTGGGGCAGTTCAGGGGTGTTGGGGGGTGTCCAAGAGGGTGGGGGTTGTCCAGGGGTGTTGGGGGCTGTCCAGGGGGTGGGGAGCAGTCTAGGGGTGTGGGGGTGTGGTGGGGGGTTTCCAGTGGGGTGAGGGGGTTCTGGTATGTTTTTGGTAAATTTTTGGTCTGTTTTAGGGGTGTGGGAGGGTTGTCCAGGGGTGTGGGAGTGCTGTCCAGAGGGTGGGGGGTATACAGGAGGATAGTGAATGTCTAGGGGGTGGTGGTGATGTCCAAGGGTGTGGGGTGTCTAGGGGTGTGGTGGGGGCAGTCCAGTGGGGTGAGGGGGTTGTGCTCTTTTTTTGGTAACTTTTTGGTCCTGTTTCAGGGGTGTGGGAGGGTTGTCTGGGGGTGGTGGGGATGTCCAGCGGTGTTTGGGGTTGTCCAGGGGGTCGGGGGTAGTCCAGGGGTATGGGGGTGTCCAGGGGTGTGGTGGGGGTTGTCCAGTTGGGTGAGGGGGGCTGTCCAGGGGTGTGGTGGGGGGCTATCTAGTGGGGTAAGGGGGGCTATCCAGGGGGTGTTGGGGACTGTCCACTGGGGTTATTTTTTAAATGTTTTCAATGTAAATGCTTAATTTTTATTTGGTTATTGTTTTGGTCTACTTCTATTTTTCTGGTATGAATTCTTGGTTTGGTTTCTGGTTGTTTCTGGGGAGAGCGGTGGAATTCTTTCTATTTAAAAAAAATTGGTTTTTCACGTCGGTTATTTAATAACCGACGTGATAGAAAACTGGGAAATGGTTTATCACGTCTGTTATTATATAACCAACATGATAAACCATTTTCCAGGGGTTCATCATGTCGGTTATTTAATAACCGACATGATAAACACCCCCCTGCACTGGTTTATCACGTCGGTTATTTAATAACCGACATGATAAACCATTTTTCGGGTGTTTATAACGTCAATTATTAAATAACCAACATGATAAACACCCACCCCCACTGGTTTATCACATTGGTTATTTAATAACCGACGTGATAAACCCTACCCATTGGTTTATCACATCGATTATTAAATAACCGACGTGATAAACACCACGATGTTATGTTTTTTATGTCGGTTTTTAAATAACCGATGTAAAAAACAATATTTATAACATCGTCCGTATTAACGTCGGCTAAAAAATGACGTAAAAAATAAAAATTAACTGACGTAAATGAAATTTTTTGCACTAGTGTATACAGGTACTTGATTGTTGCATAGGATTATGAGAGCATGGGACCAAGCTTAGGCTTGTGATGCTACTGAGTTCCTACTGTGTTGTTTTTGTTTTTTTTTTTTTGTACTTGTACCTTGTATTGTATTATTTTAGATTGCATTTTATCCTATTTTGACTTCTTTATTAGACTTAGGGACATATTGAATCATTATATATATGACTATTTTCATCTTTTACTTTTCTATTGTTGTCCATTTCAGATTAGTATTGTTTACTGGTTCCGCTTTTGGTATGTTTTTATTTTCTCCATTGCGCTATACTTTGAAAAATGAGGTCATAGTTTCCCCACTATCAGACCTAGGTCCTCGTTGCTAGTCTGTAGCCTCTAGCATTTGGGGAAATGCGCTTGAGGTCATGTGACCAACTGGGTTCGGGGCACTCGTTGAGTGGAACTCGGATCCGAGATGTTACAATATCATCCACGAAGACTACCATGAAGGAATCCAAGTATGGATGGAACACTCGATTCATTAGTGCCATAAAAACTGTAGGTGCATTCGGGAGACTGAATGGCATAACCACATACTCTTATAGACCATACCTACTATGAAAGGATATAAGAGGTATATCAGATGATATAACGTACAATTGATGATAATCGGATCTCAAGTCAATCTTCGAGAACACTCGGGCTTCTCAAATCTGATCAAAGAGATCATCAATCCTCGGCAAGGGATATCAGTTCTTGACCGTCAACTGGTTCAACTTACGATAATCTACACAAAGTTGGAGGGTACCGTCCGCCTTCTTCGCAAATAGGATAGGCGAACCCCAAGGAGAATTACTGGGTCGGATGAAACCCTTAGCCAATAACACCTCTAAATGCTTCTTGATCTCCTTTAACTCTGGTGTAGCCATCCTATAGGGAGGAATGGACACCGATGCCTCTCCTAGAACAAGCTCAATAGAAAAGTCTACCTCTTGCTCCAAAGGAAAACCTAAAAAGTCCTCTTGAAAGACATACCTGGAATGATTCACCACTGGAGGAATGTCCAACTGTGAAGTCCCCTACTCATCTAGATATATACTAGACATCTGGGTTGTAACTCCTCCCAACCCATGATTCTTAGGTCCCGCTCTGCTTGCTTGGACATCTCATTCTCCCTTATGTAGGAACAATTTTCCCTCTGGTGACGTGAAACTCACCCTATAGTGATAATAATCAACAACAGCCTGGAAGGGAACTAACCAGTCCATTCCAAGAATGACATCATACCCTGCCATTTCTAAGATGTAAAGGTCCCATAAGAAGTGACATACACTAACCTCAAGAGGTAAATCCTTACACTTATGTACACTAGCCATTCTAGTCCCCAACAGAGTGTGTAGCATCAAGATATAAACAGAGGTGAAGATACAGAGCCCAAGGCTCT
Organism: Viscum album; assembly: GCA_963277665.1. Lineage (NCBI taxonomy): Eukaryota > Viridiplantae > Streptophyta > Magnoliopsida > Santalales > Viscaceae > Viscum > Viscum album. Next base: position 1,205,352,800 of record OY728135.1, read on the forward strand.
CCACAACAGTAACATATATGAAACTATGGGAAGCCCCTATATCAAAAAGTGCTGAAGCTAAAACTGAGGCAACTAGAATCATACCTCTAACTGTAGTGGGTTTGAGATCCTACTCCTATTGGATCTGCTCTACTACAAAAGTCTTGCATGTATCGCGACCCTGTGATCTTGCCTGACCACCCTGAGCTGGTCCACCCTATTGTCTCTAAAATCCTATCAACTGACTACCATGTCCATAACCTCCACTTAAGCCTGAATGTTCAGACGAAATCCAGTTCCCAGACTGATGAGAAATTGGTGGTCCTTCTCCTGAATGAGGAGTCATAGAAGAACCTATGTCACCCGCTTCTGGTGAGAAGAACTGATAGAAATGCCAAATATGACCCATATTGATGAAATATCGGCACTTCATTGGGTCTCTCTGGAAATTTATCCTTGTATTCCCACTCTTTCTGCACTGGTATCACACCACAGGGCTACTAGAAGAAGTATCCCACTTCCTCGGATCACCACGCGTAGACTCCCTACGACGGTTCCTGCTGTCATAAGGAGGGGTAACAACTCTATATGTCGATCCACCCGGGCTCATAGCTCCATAATCCCTTAGATTTCACTCAGTGATTAGCACTTGGTTGACTATATAGGTGATGGAAGTCAACCTAAAGATGTTCACCTGAGATCGGATGTCATACCTGAGACCATCCTCAAACTTCCTCACCAGGAATAACTCATCACCTCCTAGGATGGGTTTAAAGTGCTACATCTCTGTGAAGAGAGAATAATACTCCATAACTGAAAGAGTACCCTGCTCCAGACTCATGAACTCTCGTGCTTGATTGGCCCTCAAAGTCTCTAGGTAGAAGTAATCGCAGAAGTTCCGCTGAAACTCATCCCAAGCCATAACCTGCTGGTGTCCTGCCTGTGAGATCACATCCCACCATCTCTTGGAGGAATACCGAAGCATATACATAGTGAGCTTCACCCACCTATCTGGAGGCATCTCCAGATACTTGAAGATAGATAGCATGCCTTATAACCATGACTCTGCAGCCTGAGGTCCTCCATCCCCTGAGAAAGTGTAAGGATGCTGCTACTGAAAAACCCACGTCAAATCTTCCATAGATGGGGCAGGAGGTGGTACTCCTTGTAAGGTCTTCATGAACCTCATAAATCCCTCTCGGAACTATGCATCATCATCTATGTCCAGAATGATGGCTGGTGTCAAGATCGTCACGGTAGGAGGATCTGCTGGTAGTCCCTGACCAGCCATGTCTGGTGTTTGATCATTGCCCTGTATATGGAGAAAACGTGGAGGAAGTCTTGGTGGAATGACTATGCAAGTTCAAACACACACCTTAGATCAAGATTAAAAGGGACTTAAACTTATAAGTTCAAGAAAGGAACAGGACAATAAAATCATTCAAGTTTTCCAAAACAAGGATGTGCAGCATGTATGACCCTTACACAGCATGTTCCTTTAATTATTCACATGGGCGTGTACTTTTGCCAACTCTGGTCATGTAACACCCCATACACATGGAGTGTTGTTCTAACACATGTCATGTACTTGAATCCTCTTCCCCTACTAGATTTATTCTACATGACTTAACCCACACAGTTCTCCTAGAGCAAGACTACAATGCATGTTTGTGGAAAACATGGTGTGTGATATAAAGAACTTCACCAACCCATGTTGTTAGTCACATGTCCAGTCACACAGTAAACTATATACGGTGTGTTTTATCTGGACACAACGTGTACTATCTAAGTTTCATCCATTTGTGTCATTAGTCACACGGCTAGACACATGGTCTAAATAACACGACGTGTACGTCCGTTACACAGCGTGTTCCTCCAAGGATTTCCCAACCCCATGTCTCTTCCCACATAGCCAGTGACATGGTTTGAGACTACACAGTGTGTACTCAATAAAATCAATTCCTTCCCGAATAGAAGGATACATGGTGTATATTTAGCAATACACACCATGTATTTTGGGTTTTTTTCCAGATAGTAAGCCTTAGAAACTACTACGGAACCCAAAAAACACTGAAACGAACATTAAAGTGCCAAATTCTAATTTGTGAAGGCCCATACTCCCCGCGAATCAAATTTTGGCATCTTATACATGTCATAAACAAGCATACCAGTGCAATGATCAACCAAATTCTGATTCATGAGGGTCCATAACACCTCAAGAATCAAATTTTGGAATTCATTCAAATGAAACCTTACACCATCTAATACCCTATCAAATAGTTGGTATTCTATCAGGGAATCTATCACAACATCATTCATATCTATCACAACATCTATCACAACAACATGAAATCAGTAATGCACCCTAAATGGCATGGCAAGAATGCATGACATGTGATCTCTAGCAAGTGCCTATATGATGCATGAGATGGCATACCCCCATATCATCTGGTTGCAACATAAATAGAACCTCAATAACATCAACAATAACATTACAATACATGTGAATCACCCAATGGTGAAATAAAATCAACTATAATAATTGAAAAATCATAAAAATCACAATATACGAGGTAAATTGGCTTTTCCCTGTACACGGGTTAGCTAATCCTGGGAACAGCTTATTACCAAGTACCTATTCCTTCCTATCCATGGCTATAGACTCCAAACAATGAGTTAAGAAGAAAATAATTCTTCTAATACCACTTTGTAACATCTCAGTTCCAGGTGTCGCCGAGAGGTGCCCCGTACCCAGTTGGTCATATGGCCTCAAGCACGTTTCCCCAAACGCCAGAGGCTGTCAACTAGTAGTGAGGGCCTTGGGTGTAATAGTGGGGAAACTATGTCCTCATTGACAGAGTAATGCAGTGAAAGGAAACTGATAACAGTAGCGGAAGCAATAATAACACCATACCATAGTAAATAGCTAAAGACTGAAAGTAATAAACAAATTGAGCACATATATAAATGATTCATGTTATATGTGTCTAGGAAAGAAACCAAACAAGTCACAATGATGGAATACATTTCTAAACCAAAATACAAAAATAGAACAAATAAACTCTAGCAGCACCACAAGACTTAGCTCGGTCTCATGCTCTCCATATCCACATCAATCAAGTACCTGAAGTAGAAGGGTGATTTCCCTTATCTATATCTGTAGAAATATGCTCTGTTTGGGTCTAAGAGCATGACCCAAATAGGGTGTGAGATGAATCCCAATAGGCAACCACCTAAATATCTATGCCTAACAGTCAATAAATATATATGGCAGGCAATAATCAAAATGAAGCAGTAAATAAGGAATCACTCAAGGTAAACAATCCTGCAGTTTCAATTGCATTCATTTTCATATATCAAGTAAGAAGATAATCAAACACGAGAAACCCACTGGGAATTACTCATATTCTAACCCCTCTAGTTCAGCTTTATTAAAGACTCTCTGAGGAAGCACTCACCGTCAATTCTCCATGTAGTCTCGTATCGGTAACTATAGACACTCTGAGGAAGCACTTAACGTCCAATTCCACCTGTGGTCTCACAGTGTGGAACTAAAGACACTCTGAGGGAGCACAAAGTCCATCCCCCTTATGGTCTCATAATATAAAAGTAAACAAATACTCTGGAGAAGCCCTCAGCATCCATTCCCCCTATGGTCTACTACACAAAGTTCCCACAACCCTGTGTAAGTCAATCGTGCACAACGATGTTCAATAGGCAAAGTAAACCTTAAGAACAACTTGTATAACATCTTTCAATAATTTCTTGTCTAAAAAATTACAAGCATATAACAGCATCAGATAATATCACTCCATCCTAACAACACTAGGCATGGAAAACAAGAAGCCTAACCCGCAGAGCTAGACCAAATGGTCAATACCAAAACAAACATGGGAAACACATCCATAGAATGTAAAATAACCCTATTCACAATCAAACAACCTCAACTCAGGCACACAATGCATAGCAGGCATTAAAAGGGATAAAATCCCTAAACACACAATACCTTGTTCTAAGATATTGGGCACTTTTGCACATAAAATTCAAAGACTAACTACGGAAAGGCACAAACCACCTATCTTAACATTTTACGATCGATATACTCTATATTTGGCCCTTGAATCAACCTAGAATGTGGTAGATCTACAAAAATGTCTAACACGTTCAATGATCATACCGCGATTCACTTTTTTATTTCACCCTTATATCAATGTATTAAACTGATTTTGTATTGAAAATTACATGTATAATAATAAATTTCACTCCATTTTTTATTCGGTTATTTTGTGTTTAAAACTGTTAAAAAGGGAAATGTTACTTGTTTTGATAATTATATTGTAGATGAAGGTGATTTGGAGGACCTATGATGAAGTCCATGAAAATGGGTCATTCTGCACATGATCCAAGAACACCAGTAGACTAAAACGCATTCTTATAATAATTCGTAAATTAAAATGGGCTGAAACTTTGTGGTAGGGTCCTAAATTTAATGATATCCATTTCATATGAATGAACTGAATCCCAATTCGTCCATTAAGAGGCCCATACAAGCTGATCTGTCCAATAAAGTGGATCTGCATGGCATCAAAACATTGCCACTATATTTTGAAAATATCTCTTATTATATTCTATATCTGGCCGCTGAATTTTACATGGAGGTATAAAATTTTTCGGTAAACAACTCATTAGTTTTGTCCAAAGAGATTTAAGGCTTTATGACCGGCCAAAACCATGGACCAAGAGGATTCGTGAAATCAGAGTGCCCAAATCCACTTCCCATTTTGCCTATAAATTGGCACCTTGGGCACCCCATTTTGGAGTTAGAACCAGAGGCAAGGTGTTGCCATTTTGGCATCCCAAAGAGGTATTTTAATCATCACTAGAAGCTATGGAGGATATGTAAATTTCTACTTCAACATATTCTTCTTCCTCCCCTCCCATGGATTTCTAAACCCCTTATGATCACCCGGGGAGGAACGTGATGTAAATCCCAAGCTTCATGTTTGTAATATTTGAATGATCTTTTTAATTACAGGTTGTTGTGTTGTTTTTTATAATCCTATATTCTTATTTTATTTAGTTATGTACTTTTATGTCATGCTCAACTCATATTATCGTGTTTAGGGTACCCATTCATGTGATGTTTCACACACTGTTCATCACTTTCTTTTCCCCATTCCAATTGTGGTGTTTGTGTGGTTCATATTGGTCAATTGAACTCACATAAGAACTTTCAAGTTAATTTAAATTTATTTCATGGTATCATAATGAAATAACATACAAACCTGAATAGCACATCGAGTTCTTCGAGTGTTGCCTTGGTGAGTTTCGGTTATGATGTCGAACACAAATCACCCAATCATCGGTGGTGTCTGGTGAATCATTGTGTGTTTTCGACATAACCCTAGGAGTTATCCTAGTATAAACTTAGTAAAATTCTGGTTCTAGGTGTTACAAACCATGGATTAAAATATCATTACCCTATATCATGAAGCGATGAGGATGAACATCATGAGAGTACCCTGGGTTGATCACACTTAATTAATCTTGTCCATTTCTACTTTGTTTTATCGTTTTTATTTTCTATTTTCATCTTTAATCATCAAACCCCCAAGTTTTACAAAACCTCATTCTACTTATAATTTCATAATCAAAACCCTCTTTTTAAATTAATGATCTAAGGCTTCATTGAGAGACGACCTAGGATTGTTTATATATTGCAGAATTTCTAGTCAAAATTAAACAACTAATTTGACGCGCTCGACAACGTGGTCAAATTTTGGCGCCGTTTCCGGGGATCCAAGATCATTTCACTTCATTATTTCCTTTTATTTATTTATTTTACTTCTTAATTAGTACTCTTTTCAATACCCCACCCCCATTTGATTGTTTTTTTGGTTTTCTCTTTATTTTTTGTTGTTTTTGGTGTGTTCTCTCTCTCTCTCTCTCTCTCTCTTCTTCTCCATATCTCTCTCTATAATTTTGTATTATAACATTATATTCTATTTTCACCCTTATTAAGTGATTTTATCCATATTCAAAAAAAACAAACTTCACAACTTATTTTCATGACCTGATCTGGTAAAGAAACACTACTTGAATTTGACCCTGAAATTGAAAAGTCACTTCACTCACAAATCAAGGCATCTAGAGAAGGACAATAAAGTAACATTGAGGAACCACTTTTGGAACCTCAAGTGGTACTAAACCAATAAAAAATTTAAACTAATCAAATCCTAGAAAACATGGATACAAATAACCAAACTTTAAAAGAATTGACCACCCCTAATGTGGAGTACCAACCTGTGTACATCCAATATCCTGAGGAAGCAGCCAACTTTGAGCTGAGATCAGGTATCATCCACATTATTCCTAAATTCCATGGTCTTCTCGGTGAGGACCCTCATAAACACCTTAAGGAGTTTCATATATTGTGCTCCACCATGAAACCCCAAAATGTGTCTAAGGACTTAATTAAGTTTAGGGTCTTTCCTTTCTCCCTTGATGGTGTAGCCAAAGATTGGCTATACTATCTGCCTACCACAATTGGGGGCTGGAATGACCTTAGACGACTCTTTCTAGAGAATTTATTCCCTGCCTCCCGAACTGCATAAATTAGGAAAGAAATATGTGGAATTAGGCAATCACAAGGAGAGACCCTTCATGAATACCGGGATAGATTCAAGAGACTTTGCTCAAGATGCCCCCACCACCAAATTAGTGAACAACTATTAATCCAATACTTCTATTAGGGACTTGTCCCCATAGATCATGGAATGATAGATTCTGCAGCTAGTGGTGCCCTATTTGATAAAGCTCATTCCGCCTCTCATGACTTAATAGCCAACATGGCTCAAAATACACAACAATTTGGTACATGAGTAATTGCACCAATCTGAGGAGTCCATGAGGTAAGTCATTCATCCCTAGAACAAAAGGTAGATAATAAACTTGATGAGATGCATACCCTTCTAAGTAAATTAGCTCAAGCATAAGGTAACTCACAATCTTCTCATGTTCCATTAAATTGTTGTATTTGTTCTGACAATACTCATTTTTCTGACCAGTGCCCTCAACTTCAAGATTCACCTGAGTCTTGTGCAGCCGTATTCCTAGGGCGTCCATTCCAACAAGAACCTCCCTTCAAGTAGGAAAAATTCAGGCAAAATCCAAACCATGGGTGGAAAACACAACCCCAGTACCGACAAGGAAGAAACTCAAGCTACCCCAAGTAGAATTGGTATCCACAAGGCCAAGGTATGCAACCTTATTATCCTTGAAATTCTCAAAACAATCATCCTTCTCCTCCGAAATCTGAACCAAGCCTATGGGATATGGTGAAACAAATGGAAACCCAGAACCTCTAGTTCCAACAGACCACACAATCAGCAATTCAAGACCTACGAACTCAAGTGGGATAATTGGCGAACACCATCGGTGATCTTAAGATGCAAGGTTCTGGAAAACTGCCATCCCAACCCATTTCTAATCCAAAGGACAAAGGTAATTTTTGTGCAATTACACTTCATAGTGGTAAAGAAGTTTCTCCTTCTACTGATTCTATGCAACAGGTATGCCCCCCTCTTGAAGACACTCTTTCTCCACCCATAAAAGATTCTAATGAAGAAAAAAATAAAAAGGGAAATCAAATTATCATTATGGATTCCCATGAACAATACATTCCTCTTCCTTTCCCTCAAAGACTCTCTAAATCTAAGAAAAACACTGATAATGAGATTGAAAATGAAATAATGGATAAATTTAAAAAAAATTCAAGTTAATATTCCATTGTTGGATGCAGTCAAGAAAATTCCCCATTATTTCAAATTTCTTACAGAACTTTTCACCCATAGACGAAGGCTGAAGGGGAATGAGAGAGTCAACTTAGGGAGGAATGTCCCGACCTTGATTCAACTAGCAATGCCAACCAAATGCAAGGATCCAGGCACATTCACAATACCATGTACCATATGGGATACTTTCTTTTCTAATGCTATGATAGATTTAGGTGCTTCCATTAATGTAATACCTTACTCCGTGTAGACTTTTATACAGGTTGGAGAGCTTCAACCAACGGGAATTGTCGTACAAATTGCCAACCGAAGTACTATGCATCCAATAGGAGTGATTGAGGATGTCCTTGTAAGAGTGAATAATCTCATCTTCCCTGTTGATTTATATATTCTTGAGATGAAATATACCTGAACCCAAGGACATGCTCCTCTCATACTTGGGAGGCCATTCCTCAAAACATAAAATAAAATCATCAATGTTCACAATAGTACACTGTCCATGGAATTCGGAGGAGTAAATGTCAGTTTTAACAACCTTGAGGCTATGAAACACCCCGTTGAAGAGCACTCCACTCTTCCTTTCTATTCGATGGAAGTGCTCTCAAATGATGAACACACACACAATTCTATCCTCAACCCAAATTCTGATTCATTTTACTTTTCTTCACCCTTGGATGATTTGAGTTTTGAGTCATGTTCTGAGTGTTGTGTGGGTTCTAAAAAGTGTAAATTTTGTACTTTAATTGATGAGTGTGTTCATTATGAGGTAACCATGACCGTCGATGATTCTGAAAATCTCATTTCAATAGATTCTCTATCTTTAGAGGATAAACATGAGCAGATAGACAGTTTGATTGACCTCACTCCCCCTAAATTCCCTCCCTCAGTCCAAAAACCCCCAGTGTTGGAATTAAAACCACTTCCATCTAATTTAAAATATGCCTATCTTGAGGGTATTGACCAATTTCCCATTATTATTATCAATAACCTCTCTCAACAGCAGGAATCAAAACTGCTTGATCTTCTGAGAGAGTGTAAAAATGAAATAGGATGGACATTGGCTGATATTCCTGAGATTAGCCCATCTATTTGTATGAACCATATACTTTTGTATAATGAGGCTAAGCCCTTAAGACAATCTCATTGCTGGTTGAATCCCACTCTCCTTGAAGTGGTAAAATTGGAAGTTAGTAAATTACTTACTGTGAGGATCATTTATCCTATATCTGATAGTAAATGGGTTAGTCCAGTGCAAATTGTGCCTAAAAAAATAGGAATAAAATTTGTGTCAAATGAAAGGAATGAATTGGTTCCAACACGTGTGCAAAATAGCTGGCGAGTCCGTATTGACTACCGTCAACTGAATCAAGCCACGCGGAAGGACCACTTTCCTCTACCTTTCATTGACCAAATGTTAGAATAATTGGATGGTAAGTACCATTATTTTTTCCTTTATGGATATTCAAGCTATTTCCAAATCCATATAGCCCCTAAGGATCAAGAAAGACAACATTTACCTGTCCATTTGGCACATTTGTGTAACACCCCAAGATTTTATGAAAAATATTCTTTTAATTTCATTAATGTCTTGTGTTGTACGCTACACCAAAAGGATCTTTCACAACACGCATCCCTGACTTGGCTTGCATTACACACAAGCGCAACCTTCCACGATAGCGTGTGTTGTACGCAATACTGATTTTCGTTAAACAACGATATGCTATTAAAATATTATTAAAACTAGCTGTTATGAATAGTAATACCCACTTTTTGATATTTTATAAATTTTATTTTTGAAAATGGACTTCATTTTTGGATTCGGAATATCGAAATTATCCTAGGGTGAAATTTTGGTATTTTTCTGAAAACTTTCAATTTTTGATGAATAGTGAAAACACTAGGTTACTATTTAAAAATCGAATTTTTATTTAAATAATTATTTATTTTATTTAAATTTATTTTAGGTCAAAATTGATACATAATACCTATATAAGTTCAAAATAATCCATTGGAGTCATTTTATAATAATTTTAGATATATAAAAATTTTATTGAACTTTTCACCGTCTTTTACCCACCTCCTAGGAGAATTTGCAAATTTACATAAAACTTAATTTTACCGCATTTGTGAATGGAATTTCAAAAATTCTAGAGACATGGTTGATTTCAGTAAGTAAAATGTGGTTCAATGAGATGAAAATAATTTTTGGTGAATAGTAACTTTTTTATTTTTATTTACCACGGTTAAAAGTAAATAGGGTAATTAAGGGTAAAAATGATATTATTATTACCCTAACACATGTCCTAATTCTATTGGATAAGTGTAATTCGACCAAAAAAACCTTAGGAATAAAATATGACAATTTAGGCCCACTTGGATAAGATTATGACATTTAATATTATTTTATTTAAAGAAGGGTTAAAATAGTTAAAATAAAATTTTAATAAGTAAATCATTTTTAATATAGAGTTATACATAAGATAAATTCGACTATAAATATTAATTAAAAATCTAGAAATATTTAATACATAATGGTATTTTATTTGTAATTTTTAAATATTAAATAATTTATTTTATTTATGACACAATGATGACGCATTAATTATCTTATTAATGAAATATTGACATAATTGATGTTATAAATACCCAAATAAATATAATTTTAGAATTTTTATGAATTCCACTAATTTAATAGGTTAATATGACATGTTAGTATTTATTTAGTTAACTTTTTTCTAGCAAATCATTCTGTTATGATTTTCACAAAAATCAATTACCAAATAGTGTCAAAATTGATATAAAATTGTTTTTAAAACAAATATTATATTATTAAATGTTATTTTATTCATAAAAATCTAAGGTTCAGACAAATGACTTAGATAAGGTTATATATATTAATAATAAAAAACTTGGGGTTCGTTTGGCTTGTTATAGTAAGTTTATTAACCTTATAGTGTAAGAAAACAAGAAGACACGGTAAAAGAAAAATTATTTAACTTAAAGTTAAATCTAAATGATAAGGTTACAATAGAACCCTAAACTTGTCTAAATTCTATTGGATGAGAGTATTTTGACTCATACCCACCTTATCTTCTAAATAAATCAATTTGGAGCTATTAAAAACCGAATATGACTTTATAATAAAATAATATGTTTAGTTTTTTCAAAGGTGCCCCTCTCCTCCCTTATAAAAGGGCACCTCCTACCTCTCTTCCTCACACCACTTTTAGCCTTCAAGATCAGACAACCCCTGATAAATTCTCTTATCCACTTTCCTAGAGACATCCTAGAGGTACTGGTCCTCTTCAAAGACCAATTTTAGTGCCCTGAGAGGAGGTCTCAAAGAGGCGCTTCAAAGAAGAGGTAATTTCCGTTACCGATTATTTCAACTTTATTTCTTCTTACACTTCTTCTTCTTTAATTGTTTCATTATTAAGTAATAACATCAGTATCACTCATATACTGGTATGTTATTATAAGTATTAAACAACCCTATTTCACCATCTATCCATCCTATGGAAAACAAAATCAACGCGCGTGCGTACATACATAATACCGTCTTCATGCCGTGGTGTAATCTATTTTCCACCACCACCTTACTTGGATGGGTATAATGGTGTAAATAATAACTATATATGATTATTTAAAAGTTATATTGATTCTTAAATATTATACATACACTTCAATACAATTCCATGATCATGGGAATGATATCATCGCTCGTGCGTACGTACGGACTACCGTCTCCACGACGCAATGAGATTCATTCTCCATGTTAACCATTCATGAATGATTATAAAGTATATAAAATAAGTAATCATGAAATATATGACATAATAATGATACTGGATTTATGTGTCTATATATTTATGTAATTTACTTAATATCATTCAATTCAATAAGGAAACGAAAACAGCGTTCATGCGTACGTACGACCTACCGTCTCCATGAACGGTGTATTTAATTCCTTTTATAGATCTATAATATATATGTATATGATGAATATATATTATATATAAATCATGTTTTACATTCTGAAATTATGTAAATCAGTATATAAGTAATAATATCAAGAACAACAAGTCGAAACACATACGATAAATGAAACGATTTTACCCAAAACGCTCTTTAACATGGAATTTACAAAAGAACGGGTAATATAAAAACATAAGTGAACCATATATGATATCATAACAATGAATATGATTATATAATAAGTCAATGACATTATTTAAATCATTATACAGGAGGTTCGGATACATATGAATCATATCAGACATAAGGTAAGGGATAAATTTTCAATCTCATTTTTATCCGAGATTGCTTGTACGTAAGTATTTACTGGGGTTACGTTTATCATCCATGACCATGTTTTCTAACAATGTTTTCATAAAATGTTAAATATTATTCCATGAATGTTTAAAGTCATTTTTACCCTTTATTGACTTTTTACCACATTGTATGAATGGAATCTTTCCTTTGGTTACCATATAAGGTACTTTTTGACTTTTCCGACAAATATATGAGGAGAATGTTATTTTTAACTCATACAGCGTGAACGGATTTTTACGGTTTCATAAAGCCTCATTTTCAAGAAGCTTCCTTCAAAATATTTCATGACTATTTTCAAAAAAATCCTTTTCTTTTAAAATTAAATGATGTTTTGGGAAAAGAAATTGATTTTGAAGAAGAAAGGATATTTTCTTCAAGAATACATTTCAAGTGTTTTGTCAAAACTATTTTCCATATAAGATGACATTATTTCATATGTGTATGTTTCAAGTAATATGTATCTATGATTTAAATGGTTTCAATTTTCTTATGATGAAATGATTTCAATTTTTTATGGATTATGTTATGATGACATGATGTTTAAGAATCCCATTTTATTACATGGGTTATGCTATGATGTATGATTTATGATTTTGTGGCACAAGAAAGAATAATTTCATTATGAGATGGGTGGGACCTATATCTCCCTCCAATGAATTGGGTAAAGAGTTATATCTCATGAGATATACATGGCTGGAACGGTAAGTTAATCTGGTTCAGTGTTACAGGACTGAAACGAGGAGTGAACTCGATTCAGAAAGGGACTTTGTCCACTAAGATGGTCTTGGCAGCAATGCCTTGGCTACTATGGAAATCATAACAAGTGCTAAATTGTTTCCACAATTACATGTTTTATTCCCATGATATTTTATCGTGATTGATGTTCCTTTATGATATATGCCTTACGTACTTCCAATATTCATGTCTTTGCTCAAGATTTTGATGTTTAGATTTTATGTTCAAGTTTTTGCATTCAAATGTTTATGGATTGTTTTATGTTCTATATGTTTACCCTTACTGTGCATTTGAGCTCACCCCTTTTATGTTTTCTTTTCCCCAGGATATAAATAAAGGTTTTAGTTAATAAAAAAAAGAAGAAGATCTTTATGGGAGATGTTGAAGATCTTTCACCACGATTAAAAGATTTTATTCCGAGTTTCCAAAGACACTAAACTATTATGGTCCTTGTGTGTCTGTTTTTGTTATGTACTAAGTATTATGCAAAAATAATGTAATGTCCATGTACATCAAGCTTCGGGTATTTACAGTTGGTATCAGAGGAAAGGTTCAGTTAACCTTTGGAAACTAGGATGTGAAAACGTTAGTGAGATCCCTAGAGATATTTCTAAGGTATGTCTAGGGATGTCCCTAAGGATAAGTATACGCATAGGATATAGTCCTAGAACTATGGTAACGATATTAGAATTTAACTTAAGATGTTAGATATTGACGGTACTCCCCCTTTACTATGTTGTTTTCCCTAGCATGATTTTTTCCTCTCAGACTATTCTTTTTGGGTTTTAGAAAATGGCTGGAAATAAGATGATTCATGATAATAGAGGATATGATGCACAATGGAATGATATTCTTCATGAGAAACCAAATGAAATGGGATTTAGAAGACCAAACATCATTATTACTCCGAATCAGCAATCTCATAATATGATCAATAAACTCAAATTTGGTAAGTTTCCTGACTCGGATAATAAGAGAAAGATGGAGTTTCATGATGATCATAGAGGAAAGAAAGTTAAATTTCCCCTATGTAAATCATGTGGGAAGAGGAATCAAGGAGAATGATTCAAAGGAACTGGAAGATGCTTTGGGTGTGTAAAAGAAGGACACAATGCTAGTAAGTGCAAAGGAAAAGGTTCAGTTAACACCATGGATGAGGATAATGGTATTGCTACAACATCAAAAATGGTTAAATGTTTTAAATGTGGAATGTACGGGCATTATGCAAACCAATGCCCTAAGGGAAAGTCTCATGAAGAGAATCAGTATGGTCGTATGGGTAGTATTTATGTTGATGATGATGAAGAGACTACAAATGATATGTGAGATGAAAGAATTCTTGAAGCTCGATCAATGGTTTAAGAAGGTAGTGGAATGATTACATGTTTATCAAGTGTAATATTGTATAAGTAATCTCATGGTACTATGGAATAAAGAGACATCTAAGGATTTTTACACTGTTGTCTTTCCTTAAGTTTTGAAAGTATATGATGAATGGTACTAGTGACCATGAAAGGTTATTCAGATATTTTTGGAAAGTAGATGATATGCGCATAATGAAGGGATAAGAAGAAAATTAAATGTTTGATAGTATTCATGATCTCATGACTGATATAAGGAGAAGGTTATATCATGGTTTGAGTATATAGAATTTTTGGATCTTGGTATGTGGAAAGAGTTAACTTTTGACAACATTCATGTTTTCACTAAGGTTTAATGGGTATTCATTTTTCAAGAGAATACATGATTAAGGTATTCACATGATTGGAATGTGACCAACAAGATATATGTGGGATAAATGATGGTATTCACATGCTTGGTTGATGACATTTCAAGTAATCGTTTTCTTTATAATATGAGATTGGACATATGTATTTTGGATAAGCCTAAATATTGGAATGAATTATGTTGGACATAAGTTGGTATTGTTTAAGGCTAGATTTTTTTTCAATATTATTTATAATGTAGTTATAGAAAAAGGACAACCTGCGGGAAGGGCGACAACCCATCACGTCGGACAAGGTTGTGGGAATCGAACCCACAACTGAAGTGCGATAGACCTTTATCGCCTACCACTGGCCTACAGGAAGTCCCTATTTAGTAGAAACTAGTTTTATTATATTAATAAGTATGATATATGAAGTATAAGTCCATTTTAGGAACCATATATGATTAATCTCACTATAGATAGACTTATGTATTTTTGATAACTTTTCTAACATTTTGTTTGAGACAGATGGAATGACCCATCATTCTATCACATGATCTGCTAACACTTCACAAATGAAAAATTTAACTTAATTTCTTTAATAGATGAAGTGGAAATTGTCCAAAGAACGACCAATGGTGAGACTATACCAAAATCACGAAAGTATTTATTCTAATTCCAATTTCATCAACTTTAGGGAAATGATCTTGAAAACCAAAAAAAATTTCCTAGTTCCCTTATATACGATGAATCATATGGTACCTTAGATCATCAAAAATCTATGTATTTGTGATTTTCGGCTTTTTCATAGCCATGTTCTCTACCACTCTCCATCAGAATATGATGGTTAGTTTTTTCTTCCATATCCATATTTTCACCTATGTTATCCTATGTGGAAACCCAGTGATTAGTTAATTTGGGTAACCGTTATGTTTCATACTTTAGTTTTTAAAGATTGGTTTTGGTATTCCTTTTTACGATGAGAGTTTCTATTAAATTAACTTTCGAGTAGTAAACCATTTATAACCCCGACGAATTTCGAGGGCGAAATTCATTTTTAAGGGGGGTAGAATGTAACACCCCAAGATTTTATGAAAAATATTCTTTTAATTTCATTAATGTATTGTGTTGTATGCTACACCAAAAGGAGCTTTCACAACACGCATCCCTGAATTGGCTTGTATTACACGTTAGCGCGACCTTCCACAATAGCGTGTGTTGTACGGAATACAGAGTTTCGTTAAACAGCGATATGCTATTAAAATATTATTAAAAGTAGATGTTATGAATAGTAATACCCACTTTTTGATATTTTATAAATTTTATTTTTGAAAATGGACTTCATTTTTGGATTCGGAATATCGAAATTAGCCTAGGGTGAAATTTTGGTATTTTTCTGAAAACTTTCAATTTTTGATGAATAGTGAAAACACTAGGTTACTATTTAAAACCGAATTTTTATTTAAATAATTATTTATTTTATTTAAATTTATTTTAGGTCAAAATTGATACATAATACCTATATAAGTTCAAATTAATCCATTGGATTAATTTTATAATAATTTTAGATATATAAAAATTTTATGGAACTTTTCACCGTCTTTTACCCACCTCCGATGAGAATTTGCAAATTTACATAAAACTTAATTTTACCACTTTTGTGAATGGAATTTCAAAAATCCAAGAGACACGGTTGATGTCAGTAAGTAAAATGTGGTTCAATGAGACGAAAATAATTTTTGGTGAATAGTAACTTTTTACTTTTATTTACCACGGTTAAAAGTAAATAGGGTAATTAAGGGTAAAAATGATATTATTATTACCCTAACACATGTCCTAATTCTATTGGATAAGTGTAATTCGACCAAAAACAACCTTAGGAATAAAATATGACAATTTAGGCCCACTTGGATTAGATTGGGACATTTAATATTAATTTATTTAAAGAAGGGTTAAAATAGTTAAAATCAAAGTTTAATAAGTAAATCATTTTTAATATAGATTCATACATAAGAAAAATTAGACTATAAATATTAATTAGAAATATAAAAAGATTTCCTACATAATGGTATTTTATTTGTAATTTTTAGACATTAAATAATTTAATTTATTTATGACACGATGATGATGCAGTAATTATCTTATTAATGAAATATTGACATAATTGATGTTATAAATACCCAAATAAATGTACTTTGAAGCTTTTTATGAATAAAACTAATTTTCTAGGTTAATATGACATGTTAGTATTGATTTAGTTAACTTTGTTATAACTAATCATTCTGTTATGATTTTCACAAAAATAAATTACCAAATAGTGTCAAAATTGACATAAAATAGTTTTTAAAACAAATATTATATTATTAAATGTAATTTTATTCCTAAAAATCTAAGGTTCGGACAAATGACTTATATAAGGGTACATATATTAATAATAAACAACTTGGGGTTCGTTTGTCTTGTTATAGTATGTTTATTAACCTTATAGTGTAAGAAAACAAGAAGACGCGGTAAAAGAAAAATTATTTAACTTAAAGTTAAATCTAAATGATAAGGTTAAAATAGAACCCTAAACTTGTGTAAATTCTATTGGATGAAATTATTTAGACCCATACCCACCTTATATTCGAAATAACTCAATTTGGAGCTATTAAAAACCGAATATGACTTTATAATAAAATAATATTTTTAGTTTTTTCAAAGGTGCCCCTCTCCTCCCTTATAAAAGGGCACCTCCTCCCTCTCTTCCTCACACCACTTTGAGCCTTCAAGCTCGGACAACCCCTGCCAAATTCTCTTCTCCACTTCCCTAGAGACATACTATAGGTCCTGGTCTTCTTCAAAGACCAATTTTAGTGCCCTAAGAGGAGGTCTCAAAGAGTCGCTTCAAAGAAGAGGTAATTTCTGTTACCGATTCTTTCAACTTTATTTCTTCTTCCACTTCTTCTTATTTAGTTGTTTGATTATGAAGTAATAACATCAGTATCACTCATATACTGGTATGTTATTATAAGTATGAAACAACCCTATTTCACCATCTATCCATCCTATGGAAAACGAAATCACCGCGCGTGCGTACGTACAAAATACCGTCTCCACGCCGTGGCGTAATCTATTTTCCACCACCACCTTACTTGGATGGGTATAATGGTGTAAATAATAACTATATATTATTATTTAAAAGTGATATTGATTCTTAAATATTATACATACACTTCAATACAATTCCACTATCATGGGAATGATATCATCGCTCGTGCGTACGTACGGACTACCGTCTCCACGATGCGATGAGATTCATTCTCCATGTTAACCATTCATGAATGATTATAAAGTAAATACAATAATTAATCATGAAATATATGACATAATAATGATATTTTATTTATGTGTATATATATTTATGTCATCTACTTAATTTCATTCAATTCAATAAGGAAACGAAAATAGCGTTCATGCGTACGTACGGCCTACCGTCTCCATGAACGGTGTATTTCATTCCTTTTATCGATCTATAATATATATGTATATGATGAATATATATTATATATAAATCATGTTTTACATTCTGGAATTATGTAAATCATTATATAAGTAATAATATCAAGAACGACAAGTCGAAACACATACGATAAATGAAACGATTTTACCCAAAACGCTCTTTAACATGGAATTTACAAAAGAACGGGTAATATAAAGACATAAGTGAACCATATATGATATAATAACAATGAATATGATTATATAATAAGTCAATGACATTATTTAAATCATTATATAGGAGGTTCGGATACATACGAAGCATATTGGACATAAGGTAAGGGATAAATTTTCAATCTCATTTTTATCCGAGATTGCGTGTACGTAAGTTTTTACTGGGGTTACGTTTATCATCCATGACCATGTTTTCTAAAAATGTT
Source organism: Viscum album (assembly GCA_963277665.1). Classification (NCBI taxonomy): domain Eukaryota; kingdom Viridiplantae; phylum Streptophyta; class Magnoliopsida; order Santalales; family Viscaceae; genus Viscum; species Viscum album. Next base: position 1,205,371,267 of record OY728135.1, read on the forward strand.
TTCATAAAATGTTAACTATTCTTGCATGAATTTTTAAAGTCATTTTTACCATTTATTGACTTTTTACCACATTGTATGAATGGAATCTTTCCTTTGGTTACCATATAAGGTACTTTTTGACTTTTCTGAGAAAAGTACGATGAGAATGTTATTTTTAACTCATACAGCGTGAACGGATTTTTACGGTTTCATAACGCCTCATTTTCAAGAAGCTTCCGTCAAAATATTTCATGACTATTTTCAACAAAATCCTTTTCTTTTAAAATTGAATGACGTTTTGTGAAAAGAAATTGATTTTGTAGAAGAAAGGATATTTTCCTCAAGAATTCATTTCAAGTGTTTTGTCAAAACTATTTTCCATATAAGATGACATTATTTCATATGTGTATGTTTCAAGTAATATGTATCTATGATTTAAATGGTTTCAATTTTCTTATGATGAAATGATATCAATTTTTTATGGATTATGTTATGATGGCATGATGTTTAAGAGTCCCATTTTATTACTTGGGTTATGCTATGATGTATGATTTATGATTTTGTGGCACACGAAAGAATGATTTCATTATGAGATGGGTGAGACCTATATCTCCCTCCAATGCATTGGGTAAAGATTTATATCTCATGAGATAGACATGGCTGGAATGGTAAGTTAATCTGGTTCAGTGTTACAGGACTGAAACGAGGAGTGAACTCGATTCAGAAAGGGAATTTGTCCACTAAGATGGTCTTGGCAGCAATGCCTTGGATACTATGGAAATCATAACAAGTGTTGAATGGTTTCCACAATTACATGTTTTATTCCCATGATATTTTATCATGATTGATGTTTCTTTATGATATATGCCTTACGTACTTCCAAGATTCATGTCTTTGCTCAAGATTTTGATGTTTAGATTTTATGTTCAAGTTTTTGCATTCAAATGTTTATGGATTGTGATATGTTCTCTATATTTACCCTTACTGGGCATTTGATATCACCCCTTTTATGTTTTATTTTCCCCAGGATATAAAGAAAGGTTTTAGGTAAGAAAAAAAAGAAGAAGATCTTTATGGGAGATATTGAAGATCTTTCACCTCGATTAGAAGATTTTATTCCGAGTTTCCAAAGACACTAAACTATTACGGTCCTTGTGTGTCTGTTTTTGTTATGTACTAAGTATTCCGCAAAAATAATGTAATTTCCATGTACGTCAAGATTCGGGTCTTTACAGTTGGTATCAGAGGAAAGGTTTAGTTAACCTTTGGAAACTAGGATGCGAAAATGTTAGTGAGATCCCTGGAGATATTTCTAAGGTATGTCTAGGTATGTCCCTAAGGATATGTATATGAATAGGATATAGTCCTAAAACTACGGTAATGATATTAGAATTTAACCTAAGATGTTAGATATTGACGGTACTCCCCATTTACTATGTTGTTTTACCTAGCATGATTTTTTCCTCTCACACTATTCTTTTTGGGTTTTAGAAAATGTCTGGAAACAAGATGATTCATGATAATGGAGGATATGATGGACAATGGAATGATATTATTCATGAGAAACCAAATGAAATGGGATTTGGAAGACCAAACATCATTATTATGCCGAATCAGCAATCTCATAATATGATCAATAAACTCAAATTTGGTAAGTTTCCTGACTCAGCTAATAAGAGAAAGATGGAGTTTCATGATGATCATAGAGGAAAGAAAGTTCAATTTCACCTATGTAAATCATGTGGGAAGAGGCATCAAGGAGAATTTTTCAAAGGAACCGGAAGATGCTTTGGGTGTGGAAAAGAAGGACACAAATCCAGTAAGTGCAAAGGAAAAGGTTTAGTTAACACCATGGATAAGGATAATGGTATTGCAACAACATCAAAAATGGTTAAATGTTTTAAATGTGGAATGTACGGGAATTATGCAAACCAATTCCCTAAGGGAAAGTCTCATGAAGAGAATCAGTATGGTCGTATGGGTAGTATTTATGTTGATGATGATGAAGAGACTACAAATGATATGTGAGATGAAAGAATTGTTGAAGCTCGGTCAATGGTTTAATAAGGTAGTGGAATGATTACATGTTTATCAAGTGTAATGTTGTATAAGTAATCTCATGGTACTATGGAATAAAGAGACATCTAAGGATTTTTACACTGTTGTCTTTCTTTAAGTTTTGAAAGTATATAATGAATGGTACCAGTGACCATGAAAGGTTATTCAGATATTTTTGGAAAATAGATGATATGCGCATAATGAAGGGATAAGGATAAAATTAAATGTTTGATAGTATTCATGAGCTCATGACTGATATAAGGAGAAGGTTATATCATGGTTTGAGTATATAGAATTTTTTGATTTTGGTATGTGGAAAGAGTTAACTTTTGACAGCATTCATGTTTTCACTAAGGTTTAATGGGTATTCATTTTTCAAGAGAATACATGATTAAGGTATTAACATGATTGGAATGTGACCAACAAGATATATGTGGGATAAATGATGGTATTCACATGCTTGGTTGATGACATTTCAAGTAATCGTTTTCTTTATAATATGAGATTGGACATATGTATTTTGGACAAGCTAAAATATTGGAATGAATTATGTTGGACATAAGTTAGTATTGTTTAAGGCTAGATTTTTTTTCGATATTATTTATAATGTAGTTTTATAAAAAGGACAACCTGCAGGAAGGGCGACAACCCATCGCGTCGGACAAGGCTATGGGAATCGAACCTACAACTGAAGTGCGACAAGCCTTTATCGCCTACCACTGGCCTACAGGAAGTCCCTATTTAGTAGAAACTAGTTTTATTATATTAAGAAGTATGATATATGAAGTATAAGTCCATTTTAGGAACCATATATGATTAATCTCACTATAGATGGACTTATGTATTTTTGATAACTTTTCTAACATTTTGTTTGAGACAGATGGAATGACCCATCATTCTATCACATGATCTGCTAACACTTCACGAATGAAAAATTCAACTGCATTTCTTTAAGAGATGAAGTGGAAATTGTCCAAAGAACAACCAATGGTGAGACTGTACCAAAATCACGAAAGTATTTCTTATAATTCCAATTTCATCAACTTTAGGGAAATGATCTTGAAAACCAAAAATGTTGTCCTAGTTCCCTTATATCCGATGAATCAGATGGTACCTTAGATCATCACAAATCTATGGCTTTGTGATTGTTGGATTTTTCATAGCCATGTTCTCTACCACTTTCCATCAGAATATGATGGTTAGGTTTTTCTTCCATATGCATATTTTCACCTTTGTTCTCCTATGTGGAAACCCACTGATTAGTTAATTTGGGTAACCGTTATGTTTCATACTTTAGTTTTTAAAGATTGGTTTTGGTATTCCTTTTTACGATGTGGGTTTCTATTAAAGAAACTTTCGAGTAGTAAACTATTTATAACCCCGACGAATTTCGAGGGCGAAATTCATTTTTAAGGGGGGTAGAATGTAACACCCCAACATTTTATGAAAAATATTCTTTTAATTTCATTAATGTATTGTGTTGTACGCTACACCAAAAGGAGCTTTCACAATATGAATCCCTAACTTGGATTTTATTACACGCAAGCGTGACCTTCCACGATAGCGTGTGTTGTACGCAATACCGAGTTTCGTTAAACAACGACATGCTATTAAAATATTATTAAAACTAGCCATTATGAATAGTAATACCCACTTTTTGATATTTTATAAATTTTATTTTTGAAAATTTTTGGATTCGGAATATCGAAATTATCCTAGGGTGAAATTTTGGTATTTTTCGGAAAACTTTCAATTTTTGATGAATAGTGAAAACACTAAGTTACTATTTAAAAACCGAATTTTTATTTAAATAATTATTTATTTTATTTAAATTTATTTTAGGTCAAAATTGATACATAATAGCTATATAAGTTCAAAGTAATCCATTGGAGCCATTTTATAATAATTTTAGATATATAAAAATTTTATTGAACTTTTCACCGTCTTTTACCCACCTCCTAGAAGAATTTGCAAATTTACATAAAACTTAATTTTACTGATTTTGTGAATGGAATTTCAAAAATATGAGAGACACGGTTGATGCCAGTAAGTAAAATGTGGTTCAATGAGATGAAAATAATTTTTGTTGAATAGTAACTTTTTACTTTTATTTACCACGGTTAAAAGTAAATAGGGTAATTAGGGGTAAAAATGATATTATTATTACCCTAACACATGTAATAATTATATTGGATAAGTGTAATTCGACCAAAAACAACTTTAGGAATAAAATATGACAATTTAGGCCCACTTGTATTAGATTAGGACATTTAATATTAATTTATTTAAAGAAGGGTTAAAATAGTTAAAATCAAAGTTTAATAAGTAAATAATTTTTAATATAGAGTTATACATAAGATAAATTTGACTATAAATATTAATTAGAACTCTAAAAAGATTTCCTACATAATGGTATTTTATTTGTAATTTCTATACATTAAATAATTTAATTTATTTGTGACATAATGATGATGTAGTAATTATCTTATTAATGAAATATTGACATAATTGATGTTATAAATACCCAAATAAATGTAATTTGAGACTTTTATGAATTACACTAATTTTCATGGTTAATATGACATGTTAGTATTGATTTAGTTAACTTTTTTCGAACTAATCATTCTTTTATAATTTTCAAAAAAATCAATTACCAAATAGTATCAAAATTGACATAAAATAGTTTTTAAAACAAATATTATATTATTAAATGTTATTTTATTCCTAAAAATCTAAGGCTCGGCCAAATGACTTAGATAAGGTTATATATATTAATAATAAACAACTTGGGGTTCGTTTGGCTTGTTATAGTAAGTTTATTAACCTTATAGTGTAAGAAAACAAGAAGACACGGTAAAAGAAAAATTATTTAGCTTAAAGTTAAATCTAAATGATAAGGTTAAAATAGAACCCTAAACTTGTCTAAATTCTATTTTATGAGATTATTTAGACCCATACCTACCTTATCTTAGAAATAACTCAATTTTGAGCTATTAAAAACCGAATATGACTTTATAATAAAATAATATTTTTAGTTTTTTCAAAGGTGCCCCTCTCCTCCCTTATAAAAGGGCACCTCCTCCCTCTCTTCCTCACACCAATTTGATCCTTAAAGCTAGGCCAAACCCTGACAAATTCTATTCTACACTTCCCTAGAGAAAACCTAGAGGTCCTTGTCTTCTTCAAATACCAATTTTAGTGCCCTAAGAGGAGGTCCCAAAGAGGCGCTTTAAAGAAGATGTAATTTCCGTTACCGATTCTCTCAACTTTATTTCTTCTTCCACTTCTTCTTATTTAGTTGTTTCATTATGAAGTAATAACATCAGTATCACTAATATACTGGTATGTTATTATAAGTATGAAACAACCCTATTTCACCATCTGTCCATCCTACAGAAAATGAAATCACCGCGCGTGCGTACGTACAGAATATCGTCTCCACGTCGTGGTGTAATCTATTTTCCACCACCACCTTACTTGGATGGGTATAATGGTGTAAATAATAACTATATATGATTATTTAAAAGTGATATTGATTCTGAAATATTATTCATACACTTCAATACAAATATCATCGCTCGTGCGTACGTACAGACTACCGTCTCCACGACGCGATGAGATTCATTCTCCATGTTAGCCATTCATGAATGATTATAAAGTATATACAATAAGTAATCATGAAATATATTACATAATAATGATACTGGATTTATGTGTGTATATTTTTATTTCATCTACTTAATTTCATTCAATTCAATAAGGAAATGAAAACAGCGTTCATGCGTACGTATGGCCTACCGTCTCCATGAACGGTGTATTTCATTCCTTTTATCGATCTATAATATATATGTATATGATGAATATATATTATATATAAATCATTTTTTACATTATGGAATTATGTAAATCAGTATATAAGTAATAATATCAAGAACGACAAGTTGAAACACATACGATAAATGAAACAATTTTACCCAAAACGCTCTTTAACATGGAATTTAAAAAAGAACGGGTAATATAAAGTCATAAGTGAACCATATATGATATCATAATAATGAATAGGATTCCATAATAAGTCAATGACATTATTTAAATCATTATACAGGAGGTTCAGATACATACGAAGCATATCAGACATAAGGTAAGGGATAAATTTTCAATCTCATTTTTATCTGAGATTTCTTGTACGTAAGTATTTACCGGGGTTACATTTATCATCCATGACCATGTTTTCTAAAAATGTTTTCATAAAATGTTAACTATTATTCCATGAATGTTTAAAGTCATTTTTACCCTTTATTGACTTTTTACCACATTGTATGAATGGAATCTTTCCTTTGGTTACCATATAAGGTACTTTTTGACTTTTCTGACAAAAGTACGAGGAGAATGTTATTTTTAACTCATACGGCATGAACAGATTTTTACAGTTTCATAACGCCTCATTTTCAAGAATCTTCCTCCAAAATATTTCTTGACTATTTTCAACAAAATCCTTTTCTTTTAAAATTGAATGACATTTTGTGAGAAGAAATTGATTTTGAAGAAGAAAGGATATTTTCCTCAAGAATTAATTTCAAGTGTTTTGTCAAAACTATTTTACATCGAAGATGACATTATTTCATATGTGTATATTTCAAGTAATATGTCTCTATGATTTAAATGGTTTAAATTTTCTTATGAAGAAATGATATCAAATTTTTATGGATTATGTTATGATGGCATGATGTTTAAGAATCTCATTTTATTACATGGGTTATGCTATGATGTATGATTTATGATTTTGTGGCACACGAAAGAATGATTTCATTATGAGATGGGTGGAACCTATATCTCCCTCCAATGCATTGGGTAAAGATTTATATCTCATGAGATATACATGGCTGGAACGGTAAGTTAATCCGGTTCAGTGTTACAGGACTGAAACGAGGAGTGAACTCGATTCAGAAAGGGACTTTGTCCACTAAGATGGTCTTGGCAGCAATGTCTTGTCTACTATGGAAATCATAACAATTTTTGAATGGTATCCACAATTACATGTTTTATTCCCATGCTATTTTATTGTGATTTATGTTCCTTTATGATATATGCCTTACGTACTTCCAAGATTCATGTCTTTGCTCAAGATTTTGATGTTTAGATTTTATGTTCAATTTTTTTCATTCAAATATTTATGGATTGTTTTATGTTATCTATGTTTACCCTTACTGGGCATTTGAGCTCACCCCTTTTATGTTTTCTTTTCCCCAGGATATAAAGAAAGGTTTTAGGTAAGAAAAAAAAAAGAAGATCTTTATGGGAGATATTGAAGATCTTTCACCACGATTAGAAGATTTTATTCTGAGTTTCCAAAGACACTAAACTATTACGGTCCTTGTGTGTCTATTTTTTTTATGTACTAAGTATTCTACAAAAATAATGTAATTTCCATGTACGTCAAGCTTTGGGTCTTTACAATTTGCATATAGAAGGATGCCTTTTGGTCTTTGTAATGCTCCAGGTACTTTTCAGCATTGTATGTTGAGTATATTTTCAGAGTACCTAGAAAATTGCATGGAAGTTTTTATAGATGATTTCATAGTTTATGGAACTTCCTTTGATGATTGTTTGTCTCACCTAGGTTCTATCCTCCATCGTTTCATAGAAAAAGATCTTGTATTAAATTACGATAAATGTCATTTCATGGTTTAACGGGGGATAATTCTTGGGCATGTTATTTCAAAAGAGGGAATTCAAGTGGATAAATCAAAAATTGAATTAATTTCAACCCTTCCATATTCAAAATTTGTTCGTTAGGTGAGATCATTCTTGGGTCATGCTGGTTTTTACCGCGGATTCATTAAAGACTTCAGTAAGATCCCACTTCCCTTATCCCGGTTATTACAAAAGAATTCTGGTTTTTTTTTATAAAAATTGTGAGGATGCATTCAATTAACTAAAAAGGAGTATCACATCACCTCCCATCATCCAAACTCTAAGGTGGGATCACCCCTTTGAACTTATGTGTGATGCCTCTAACTTTGCAGTTGGGGTAGTTTTATCACAAAGGGTTAAGAAGGCTCCTCATGTCATTGTGTATGCCTCACGTACCCTTGACCCTGCCCAGGAAAACTACATGACCACTAAAAAAGAATTTCTTTATATTGCGTTTTCCTTGGAAAAAACACGTTCATATCTTATCGAGTCAAAAATCATTGTCTTTTCTGATCATGTTGCCCTTCTTTTCCTCCTAAAGAAACCTGAATCTAAGCCCCACCTAATTCGGTGGATGCTCCTCCTCCCAGAGTTTGACCTTGAGATTAGAGATAAGAGAGGAGTGGAAAATGTGGTAGCTAAACACATTAGTAGGATTTCCCCACCATTGGACCATCATGTTGACTCACCCCTCCCCATTGGATAATTCTTCCCTCATGAGACCCTTTGTGATGTTTTGGACCTTACCCCCTGGTATGTGAACATTGTGAATTTTCTAGCAACATCCAGGGTCCCCACTGATTTTAGTACATCACAATTTCAGAGACTTAAGCATGATTATCAGTGGTACATTTGGGATGACCCATACTTATGGAGAATTTTTAGTGACCAAGTAGTTCGTCGGTGTGTCTCTGACCATGAGTTCACCTCTGTTTTGACCTTCTGCCACACCTTGGCCTGTGGGGGCCACTTTGCCTCTCAACATACAGCTCAAAAGGTTCTTGACTCGGGACTTTATTGGCCAACATTGTATAGGGATGCACATAGATTTTTCAAGTCATGTAGTCGTTGTCAATTCATAGGGAATATCTCCAAGAGGAATGAAATGCCCCAACAACCCATGTTATTTTGCGAAATTTTTGATGCATGGGACATTGACTTCATGGGGCCTTTTCCAAATTCATTTTTCTTTTTATACATTTTATTAACTGTTGACTATGTATCTAAATGTGTGGAAGCAAAATCCACTAGAACCGATGACTCTCGTGTGGTTGTTGATTTTGTGAGGTCTCAGATTTTTAGTAGGTTTGGTTTACCGAGATTCATCATTAGTGATCAGGGTTCACATTTTTATAATCGCAACATGAAAATTTTTCTTCGTAAGTATGGGGTTCATCATAAAGTCTCCACTACATATCACCCCCAAACTAACAGAAAAGCAGAAATCTAAAATAAGGAAGTTAAACAAATCTTGGAAAAAACGATACAACCCAATAGGAAAGATTGGAGTTTGCACTTGGATGATGCACTTTGGGCGTACCGTACAACTTTTAAAACCCCAATTGGGATGTCACCATATATAATTGTGTTTGGAAAGGATTTTCACCTCCCAGTGGAGGTTAGAACACTATGCATATTGGGTTGTTAAACAATCTAATATGAATCTTTCAGATGCAGGTGCGCATAAGAAGCTGCATATTCAAGAGTTGGAAGAAATTCGACATGATGCATATGAAAACTCCCGAATCTATAAAGATAAGAAAAAGGCTATCCATGATATCATGATACATTAGTGGAAGTTTCATATTGGTGATTAGTTTCTCATGTATAATTCCAGGATAAATCTCCAACCAGGTAAGATTCATTCTCGATGGCTCGGTCCTTATACAGTTACTGATGTTTACCCTTTTGGTACTATACAGGTTTTTCATGAGAAGAGTGGACAAAGGATTACTGTCAATGGGTGAGGCTCAAACACTTCTATAAGAATTTTCCAAAGCATATTGTGGAGTAAATCCAACTGATAGATGCCACATATGACACCATTTAGCAGGTTGTCCCTTCTCCCTACCTTTATTTAATTGCCTATTTATTTAAAATACTTTCATTGAGGAAAATGTAACTTTTAGGTGTGGTGGAGAGTGACATGTCATAGTTAGTATTACACAAAACAAGAAAAAAAACATGTTTTCATTTTTGATTTCTTTTTCCTTATTCTATGTTTTTAGATAAAAATCGATCTTAAAAAGAATATAAAAAATCTTTTTTCATGCTTGAGTAGATTGTGTGTAAAATTCCATTGTTTTTGGAAAAATGTTTTTCAAATGAATGTTGATATGGAATATTTTTCTAGAATTTGTATTTTCAAATCATTCTTAGGTGTTTAATGGATTTTTGAAACCCATGCCTCATTAGCACTGACCAATATTTTAATCCCTTACCCAAGAGATATTTTATGCCCTTTATTGTATATTCTTTATTTTAATCACTTTCTTGAGAGTCGCGGGTCATGTAGAGAAACTAGAACTTTCCTTGATTCAATTTGAATCCATAAGATTCAAGTATTCTACATTAATGATAGAGGCAATTGTTCATTGAAAATCCCTATTTACAATTGTGCTCTATTTTCGGCCACCTTTAAATTTTATTCTTCTTAAGCATTAGAGACCATGAGATGCCTGTTAGGTAGCCACATTACAAGCTAATTTATCCCTACCTACCCATCTCTTGTGTATATTCTTGTTTTATTTTCATCAAGTGTGGGAGAGAGTGTGTTTCCATGGGAATTCTGGGGAGAGAATCATTGTTATGGGTTGATATAAAGTGTGCCTATATTTTCCTTGGGAAATGGGTTCACAATCCATATTACATCATTGTTTTACACATGTTTCCCTCTTTATCTTCAAAAAAACTATGCAAAAAAATAGTTTTGTACATTGAAAAAAAAAACATAACAAAAGAAAAAAATGTAGAAAAGAGGATGTTTACTCATTATTATTCATTTCTTGGTTGTAACCCACAAAAAAAACAATGGGGAGAGTGAGTTGGAGGTGATACACTTTGTGAGGGGTTGAGTGTGTACATTAATTGTGAACACTTTCTGAATTTTGACATGTTTTGTATATAAGAGATTAAACACTCCTCTTCTTCCTTATATTTTTAAACATTAAATCCTACCAACCCTTGAACCTTAGAACAACCTGTTGGAAGTCCTCTTGAGTAGAACACTAGTTTCTGCCGGTAGAGAAATGAGAATCTTGGAAAGCATATGGCAAGATCACATGAACTCTGGGAAAAGAGAATAAATCCACTTTCATATGTTCCTTGAGTGAAGAAGGAAAATTTCAAGGTGAGGTAGGTTATGACATGTTTCATGGGTGAACAAATGAAGTTCAACAAATTTGAATGTGAGAAAAGAAAAATGATAGAAAAATTGATTCCATAGAAGAGACATGATGAATTTAATTTCAAAATAATCTTGTATATTTTCACACCTTTTATTTAGGAATGGGACATGATTAGGATATTATACTTCGCCCAGGAGTGCAAATGTTTAGGTGTGGGGGTGTGATCGTACCACGATTCACTGTTTTATTTCACCCTTATACCAATGTATTAAACTGATTTTGTATTGAAAATTACATGTATAATAATAAATTTCACTCCATGTTTGATTCAATTATTTTGTGTTTAACATTGGTAAAAGGGGAAATGTTACTTGTTTTTATAATTATATTGTAGATGGAGGTGATTTGGAGGACATATGATGAAGTCCATGAAAAATGGGTCATTCTGCACATGATCCAAGAACACCAGTAGACTAAAATGCATTCTTCTACTAATCCATGCATCAAAATGGGATGAAACTTTGTGTTATGGTCCTAAATTTAATTATCACCATTTCATATGAAGTAACCAAAGCCCAATTCATCTATTAAGAGGCCCATACAAGCTGATCTGTCCAATAAAGTGGATCTGCACGGGGTCAAAACATTGCCTCTATATTTTGGAAATATATATTATTATGTTATATATTTGGCCACCAAATTTAACATGGAGGTATAACTGTTGTCGAACAACAACTCATTAGTTTTGTCCAAAGTGAGTTAAAGATTTATGACCAGCCAAAACCATGGACCAAGCGGATTTGTTAAATCAGGGTGCCCAAATCCACTTCCCACTTTGCCTATAAATTGGCACCTTGGGCACCCCATTTTGGAGTTCGAACCAGAGGCAAGGTGTTTCCATTTTGGCATCCCAAAGAGGTATTTTCATTATCACTAGATGTTCTGGAGGCTATGGGAAGTTCTACTTCAACATCTTCTTCTTCCTCCCCTCCCATGGATTTCTAAACCCCTTGTGACCACCCGGGGAGGAACGTGATGTAAATCCCAAGCTTCATGTTTGTATTATTTGAATGGTCTTCTTAATTCCAGATTTTGTGTTATTTTTCATAATCATCTATTCTTATTTTATTGATTTATGTACTAGTATTTCATGCTCAACTCATATGATCCTATTTGGGGGTACCCATTCATGTGATGTTTCACACACCGTTCACCACTTTCTTTTCCCCTTCCAATTGTGGTGTTTGTGTGGTTCATATTGGTCAATTGAACTCACATAAGCACTGTCAAGTTCATTTAAATTTATTTCAAGGTATCCCAATGAAATAACATACAAACCTAGATAGCACATCCAGTTCTTCGTGTGCTGCCTTGGTGAGTTTCGGTTATGATGTCAAAAACAAATCACCCAATCATCGACAGTGTCTGGTAAATCATTGTGTGTTTTCGAATGAATCATATGAGATATCATAGTATAAACTCAGTAACATTTTGGTTCTAGTTGTTACAAACCAGGGATTAAAATATCATAACCCTATATCATTAAGCGATGAAGGATGAACATCATGAGAGTACCTCGGGTTGATCACACTTAATTAATCTTATTCATTTCTACTTTGTTTTAAAGCTTTCATTTTCTATTTTTATCTTTAATCATCAAACCCCCAAGTTTTAAAAAACCTCATTTCACTTCTAATTTAATAATCAAAACCCTCTTTTTAAATTAATGATCTAAGGCTCTGTCGAGAGATGACCTAGGGTTGCTGTTATACTACAGAAATTCTAGTCAAGATTAAACAACTAATTTGACGCGCTTGACAACGCGATCATTCAACCAATGATATCTAATGAGATATGAGAAATCAAGAGATGAGGTTCTAGAAGAAGGAAGAAATCACTGTGGAGATTCCAACTCAATCGATGATGGTTGAATCAGAGAATGGAAGGTGGGTCGGGGGCTCAGAGAATAATCATTGGCTTCGGTCGCTCCTGGACGAGACGAGCTGAGAAGAATATGTTTCTATCGATTAGACGCGACCCCAGTCTGTTTAATCAATTAAAAGAAAAGTACATGATGTGTTATTTAAAGGTACACGACGTGTACTTGAATTCACCTTCCCTCGCTTTAGGTGGTCTCAAGGTCACCCCACATGGCCATGTACTCGACCGTTACACGGCCAGTACATGGTCACCCGCGGCAACCGGGTACACGACGTGTACTCCAAAGTACACGGCATGTACTCCTTAAATTTCCAGATTCTCCTCTTTTTTCTCAAAAACACCAGAAAAGAAAACACATACCTGAAAAGAAGGTTTGGGTTCTTACATGCATCACATAATAAAAATAAAATAAAATGTGCTTGGGTTGTCATGGGACTCTAGGGAAATGAATATTGTTTCATTTGTGACATGTAGGAATGAACTAAAAGTCATTTCAATGCATGGTGTGCTCGAAATGACTGAAAGTGCATGTTTCCAATTTCAAAGTAACATTTTATTTCAAAAAGTGCATCCCATGTTTTCACATGTATAAATGAACAATATTGAATTCCAATGTGTGGTGTGCTCGATATAGTTGAAAGCGTAATTTTCCATTTTATGCGTTTAAGAAGTACAAAACATACATCACATGCACAAAACCAAGAAAACATGTTTTGATCATCATCTAACTCTCAAAAACTCAGATTTTCTAAAACTCTAGGATAATGATTGATGAATTATTTGTGACATATAGGAATGAACCACAGGTCATTCTGACGTGGCATGCTTCTATAGTGAGGAATGCTTTCTAAAATTTACCACGTATTATATAACATTATAATTATACTTTGTTTTCGTTGTATTGTGTAATATTACTAAAAAAATCAATGTTTTTTCGACAACATTACTGAATTTTTTATTATTTTCAATGGAGTATTAGCAATGGATGTTCGTCACAAAAATTCATTTATGATGAGAGTTTATCATGAATACTCAGTCACAAAAAACAGCGTCGTAATTGAAGTTTTTTGCGACGATCCATCACAAAAAGTAATTATTTGCGATGGATGGACGATCCATCACAAATAAGTGTCATAATAGTTTTAAATAAAAAATTACAACATACTGTAAATCCATCAAAAATAATAGTTTTTCAAAAAAATATTAAAATTAAAATTAATTTAAAAATTAAAAATTTATGAAAATTAATAAATCTTTTTTTAAAACTATATCTTTAAAAATAATTGAAATGTTATTAAAAAAATTAAATTAATTAAAAAATAAATATACTTAAAAATAATTAAAATAAATTAAAATATTAGAATTAATTAAAAATAATAATAATAATTTTTTAAAAAAAATATATTTTTTAAAATAATTAGAATAATTAAAAAATTAAATTTATTTAAAAATAATTATATAAATACAAAAATAAAAAAAATAAAATATTTAAAATTAATTATTAAATTGACAAATATTTAAAAATCATTAAAAAATAAATAAATAAATAAATTAAAACATACATAAAAGTAATACATCATTTCAAACATGATATGTTTGTCATGCCAAATTAAAAAATAGTTATAAAACTTCAGAAATCATCAATTATCGGTAGGTGGAGGAAGATCGCTCGAAGGACCAAGGGAGGATCACTCGAAGAACCGGGGGGACTCCATGCCGATGTCACATGCAAGTTGCCGCATATAATCCAACATATTCTCATCTCTCACATGCTGCTACTCAGGCTCCTCCTCCCTCTCTGTATCCTCTTTATCATCTCATCCTGAGATCTCAACCTCTCCTCATAAAGTGCAGCGAACGATGGAATTGACGATGACTCTCCAAGAGCTCCCTTCATGCTCACTGATGTCATCGCAAAAGTACCATAATAACCCATAGGTGTCAATCAAGAACTAATACAAATCACCCAACCTTTCTCAACACCCTACAAAGTCGTCTATAATCAGGACCCCTCATCGAGACCTGAATCACCAATGACATCTTGTTCACTCTCGTCTTGAATCTCTCGTGATTGAGAATTCACAGTCTCATATGTTTCCTTTAAATGTAATGATAAATTAGAATAACAATAAAATTAATATCCATGAAATTTTAAAAAAAAATTACTAACCACAATATGGCGTTGTCGGTCGCCTGCAACTTCTCCTATATGGGGATCATTATACATCTTCTTATACACTTTAAACTCTATAATAGATGGGTCAGTATCAGCCCGTATAATATAACAAACATGTTATATTTAAAGTATATATATATATATATATATTAATAAATAATATTACTTACTATATTTTGTCAATGTATGCCAAATGCATGACTTCTGACCTTATGTGTGACCTCTTGCCTCCCCTGGATCTGACGTTCAGATGATGACCTCCTCCTAAGTCTCTCCTAGTCAGAAGGAGCACAATCAATCACATACCTGAGATGATATATAGTTAAGTCGATGAGAGACACAAGACTAGTCAAAAATAGTGTCACAAGATTTATACATAGATCTCTTTCTAAGGTTGCAAAGAAACTGATGAAAGCGCACACATATAAAAATATCTCATGCCTCTCAGATAGGCCCTCTCTAGCTATTAGGAATTGGATAAAATAAATTCTGCAAGATAATTGAAAAAAATATGTTAGTAATTAAATAAATTTTAAAAAGTATATATTATTTAATAATGTACAATCCAATGGTCAAACATCTGGTGATGTACAATGATGGGAACCAGGTCCCATGACAACCATGGATCAGAAAAATAATTTCTTAGAATCACACTAGCCTGCCCAATAGCTAAATGAAAAAAACTGTGCAGATAAAAACAAATAATCATAAAATTATTACTAAAATTAATACAGAAAGTAAATATAAAATAAGTATTGTAAATAAATAAACATATCTCTATAAGGAACTAAATCTATAGATGGTCATCTCTCTAGAACAGGATCCAGAATCATCAATCGAGCAAGACCATGCCCCCTCCTAATAGGTGCATCAGCCCAAGGCTCAACGGAATCAGGCTCATTAGTAGGAAGTCTGACATAAGTGAGAGAATGAAATAGATCATCAGAATCATCTACAACCATATGAAATAGATATTCTTACATGTAAGAAATCATTAATACTCATATCAAATATAAAAAACTAATAAATACCATAATATAATAATCTTACCTGTAACAAATTATTAATACAAATTTCAAATATAAAAAACTAATAAATATCAAAATATAATGGATAATAGTAACTAAAGACCTGAATATAATACATCAATCGTCATCTTCTTCATAATTTGCATCAATATCAATGCCTTCATCCTTATCTTCAGTATCGTCAACTTCCATATGACTTTTAGTTTCATCGTCCCTTAATACTTCATCAACATTATCTATATCATCATCCCTTAACTGAGGTGCTTCATCAGTGATATTTATATATTGTCGGGTAAGAGATATATTTTGGGATATTTCTTGAAAATTTTCAATATGTTTCACTTCCATAGAACCATTATTTTTAGTAAATTGATTGTCATGTGATTTTATTTTTTATCACAATCCACCAGTCTTTCAAATCTCTCGAAACAACATAGTAATTTTCATAATAAACCTGATGTACTTGATGTGCCAACATAAATGGTTCATTTGATGCAATAAGACTATTATATTTAATGTCAACAACTCCATGTTAGGGATGAACTCACAATCCTCGATCAGTATCAAACCAATGAAATTTAAACATTTTTACATAATTTTGTCTCGTATAAAATAACTCAGTTATTTATTCTATCATACCATAAAATTAAACTTCATTTTCCTTATGATTGTAAACTTTCAAAAAAACACCACTATTCATTTATTTCTTTGAGTCATCATATATGTGTATATGAAATCAAAATCCATTAAACACATACCCATTATAATATTTTACCAATTTTGATGGAGGATTTTTTAGCACACATAATTGACTATCAATTTTATTTTCATGTTGTGTTGCCTGTGAACAATAAAAATTATTAATAAAAGATATCATTGAAAATTTGATTTCTTATTCAATCAAAAGCAACATAACTTACAAGTCTTTGAAACCAATATCCAAAAAAATGACGATGTTCTTTAAGAGCAGCAGATGTAATTTGTATAAATTGATTTTTGATATGGTCATTATATAGTCTATAAAAAGTTAATGTAAATAAAAGAATTTTTTATAAATATTTAACAAAATAATAAAGAAACAATACTTACTGCACAAAACCTGTCATTTCTTCACAATTCACCAGAACATATGTATGAGCTCAGGGTAGTTCTTCATCCGTAATCCATCATTCACGATAACTGCCAAAACTAAGATTTGGATGATTAAAAACCGACAACTGGTGGTCTATGAAATCATCAACATTTGATTTATTGTGACCCATGTGATTATGTTTTGAAGGATATTCCCACTAAAAATAATAAGAGAAGAAATTTGAAATTTCATCCTGCAAGTACGCTTCTGCAATCGACCCTTCAACTGGTGCTTTGTTACATACTTTCTTCTTTAATTTTTGCATACATCTCTCAAATGGATACATCCACTAGAATTTTATTGGCCCTCCGCATTTAGCTTCATATGGAAAATGCAATATTAAATGTTCCATGGAATCAAACAAGCCTGATGAGAATATTTTCTCCAATTTAAATAAAATTAAAACAAAATATTTTTCCAAAAAACTCAATGCATTATAATCCAATTTTTCCACACAAATATCTTGGAAAAATATGATATTTCAATCAACACATCCCAGATTGAAGAATTCAATATCCCTTTAAGACCAATAGGCGGTAATATTTTAATTATGACATGACAACCATGGCTTTTTAACCCAATAGTATACCCATTTCTGGAATAATGAGAAAAATTATAAGCATAAACATTTGGTAACCTCAAATCTCTAATCCATTGAAAAAATAATAAACAATTTTCTTTAGTAAGTGAGTAAGATGATTTTGGATTCATTGATTTGTGTGATCTTTTATCTTCAAATAATTTAAGTTTAGGATGTATACAAATATGGGAAAGATCTAATCATGCCTTTACATTATCTTTGGTCTTACTAGGTGTGTCCAACATGGTATAAAATATGTTATCAAAAATATTCTTCTCAATATAAATTACATCTAACATGAGACAAACTAATAAATTAGACCAATATAGAAGATCCCAAAAAATACTCCACTTTATCCGATTATGATCTCGCCCAAAACCATTTGTTTTTTTTTCATTTATGTTTGGTCCAAAAGTAAAAGAAGGTAATGCAAAGATAATAGATTTTATCTGATTACCTGAGAGCACTGCTGGAGGTTCGTCTATTTCAATTCAACCTTTTGAAAAACTATTTTTGTTCCATCGAAAAGGGTTATCTGTAGGAAGAAATCTCTAATGACAGTCAAAATAACTAACCTTTATCCCATTACCAAGTATAAACTCTTTTTTCTCTACCATGAAATATGGACATGATTTTAGACCATGTGTGCTCCATCTAGAAAACATATCATACGTCGAAAAGTCACTGATCGTCCATAATAATGCAACTTTCATTATAAAATTTTGATATGAAACTATATCAAATGTAGTCATACCATTGTTCCATAATGAAATTAACTCATTAATTAGTGTCTTCAAATAAATATCAATATTCTTCTTTGGATGTCCTGGAATTAATAGCACCAAATATATATATATGGTTCATTCATCAACATCAAAGAAGGTAAGTTGTAAGGAGTAATGAAAACATGCCAATAAGAATATTGACTGTTGTAAGCACTAAATGGACAAAAACCATCAGTGGAAGGGCACAACCATATGTTACGAGGCTCTGAAGAAAAAGAAGGATGCGTCTGATCAAAGTGTTTCCATGAATCACCATCACATGGATGATTTAAGCTTTTACTAATGGAAATATTTGATATATGTCATGTCATCAATCTAGTTATGTTGTGAGACATAAATAAACACTGTAAATGATTTGTAATTGGAAAATACCTCAATTGTTTCATAGGAACTCTGGAATTTCCCTATTGTGCCTCTTTATACCTCGATTCTTCACATGTTGGATAATTAACCAAGGATTCATAATCACCATAATATAAGATGCAATCATTTGAACACGCATAATTTTCTGATAACTAAGACCCAAATTCTGAATCAACCTCTTATTTTCATAGAAACTTACAGGTAATGTATTTCTTTCAGGAAAAAACAATTTTACCAATGATAAAGTCTAATCAGAAAACTATTTGAGATTCCAAAATCGGATTTAATAACCATAAATTTTGTAACGACTTCAAAGAAAATTTTAAAAAATTATAAAACTAAGATGGTTCTGATTCAGGAGTTGAAATATTATTTTGAGTTGTTTTTTCAGGAATAGACATATCAATGACCTCATGTATTAAATTTTGAAATGATGGATTCAGAACCAAAAAATTTGTAATTTCTACTAAAGTTTTTCACCATGTTGATACCAAAAAATATAATCATTTTGAAAACAAAAATGTAAAAGATAAAGTCCAACATTGTCAAAAGTTTCAAATATCCTAAGATCACATTTTTGACATGGACATTTAATTTTTCATTCAAAAACAAAATCAGAATTCGACGATGCAAATGGTATAAAGGTTTCAACGCCTTCAATGTAGATAGGATTTATACCAGATTCATTTGGATTTTTGCGATGATTTATCCAATTACAATCACGTAATAGAAACTGGTGTTTACTTCCTGAATCCATAGTTATCTAATAAAAGAACATAAATAAGAATAATTATTACCAATCACTTTGACTAGTTACAAATTATTATTATATTTTAACGCCTTGAAATATTCTATAAAGTATAATCATAGTGAGGTGATGAGTTAGGACTGGATTATGGGACTCGTAGAGGCTTGGTGCATATAAAATAAAAATATTATATAAGACACATGCTATTTTTTGAAAATAATAGAATATCTCTCGAGCGTTGTCTCATCTTAGAAATTAGAGACCACCGTTGGCTCTGAGATGTGGGGCTTACCGTAGGTGCGATATATCATTTGTGAGTGTAGCGCCTTTCAAAGGAGAATAATTCATTTAATGTTTTTATTATATTTTCTTATAAAAATTTAAAATTTCTCCCAAACTATTTATCATATGAAAAATCGGAGATCATCATTGGGTCCATGATGTGGGGTTTACCCTAGGCATGACATAATATTTGTTTGGTAACATCGCATGTGTGTGTAATTCATTTAATATTTTTATTACAATTTCTTATAAAATTTTAAAGTATCTCACAAACTATTTATCTAATGAAAAATCAGAGACCACCGTTGAATCTGGGATGTGGGGTTTACCCTAAGCCCAACATAACATTTTTGTGCATCAGATGTTTGGTAACATCGCACACGTGGGTAATTCATTTAATATTTTTATTATAATTTCTTTTAAAAATTTAAAGTATCTCCCAAATTGTATATCGTATGAAAAATCAGAGACCAACATTGAGTTTGTGATGTGAGGTTTACCTTAGGTGCGACATTACATTTGTGTGTGTCGGATGTTTGGTAACACCACACGCGTGGGTAATTCATTTAATATTTTTATTATAATTTCTTATAAAAATTTAAAGTATCTCCCAAACTGTTTATTGTATGAAAAAATCAGAGACCGTCGTTGGATTTGAGATGTGAGGTTTACCCTTGGCGTGACATCACATTTGTGTGTGTTGGATGTTAGGTAACATCGCATGCGTGAGTAATTCATTTAATATTTTTATTATAATTTCTTATAAAAATTTAAACTATCTCTCAAACTGTTTATCTTATAAAACATCGGAGACCACCGTTGGGTCCGAAATGTGGAGTTTATCCTATGCATGACATTACATTTGTCTGCGTCGGATGTTTGGTAGCATCGCACGCGTGGATAATTCATTTAATATTTTTATTAATATTATTTATATATATATTACAACATTTATTCAAATTATTAATACAAATTGTTTTAATTAACATGACATGTACATGAATTATTGATAATTTTTAATAGTTATTCTTTTTTTTTTTTTGCTAAGGTTTGATAAAATAATTTCGAATTTATTAGAAATATTTTTTTAAAAAAAATAGTATTTTATAAAATTATTTGTAAGTAATAGTAATTATTTATTATTTATATCTGATTTTTTAATAAATATTACTAATATTTACAATTTATTAATAATAACAACTCAATAATTATTAACTATTATAAATTATTTAATGAATTTTCTAATTATTTAAATTAATACTACATTTTTAATAATTAATATGTTTTACAAATTTTTAATAATTCTTTTTATTTGTTATATAAATTTTAAAAGTATTCCAAAAAATTAACCAAATTTTTATTAGCTAAGTTTTAAATAAATATTACATATTTTAAATTGTTATTGGTTTTTCATTAAATCGTTTTTAACATTTTTTAATAAAAAAATTATAAATAACATTTTGTTAAATGCAAAAACAATCGACAACCAAAAATAAAACTATTGACAGCAAAAAATATTTACAACATTTATTGAACATGACATCTAATATTGACACCCAAAAAAATATTGAATCGAGATAAATAAATAAAATATTTACAACATATTTATAACATTTATACAAAAAAACAATTGACATCATGTATAGTATTTATACAAAAAAAACAATTGACATCCAAAAACAATTAACACCCAAAAAATATTTACAACATATTTTCAACATTTATATAAAAAACAATTGACAGTCATAATAAATTACACCCAAAAAATATTTACAACATTTATACAAAAACAATTGGTAACCAAAACTAATTGACCAGACCAATATTCAAATGAAATCAACTCCAACAAAAACAATTGACACTCAAAAAATAAACTAATAAATTTATATTAAACCTAAATATCAAATAAATTAAAAAAAGGTAAATCTATTAACCTAGGTTTTGATCAGACCAATATTCATAATATTGAATTGAAATAAACAAAAAAATGTTGGAGAACAAAATCGGTGTGTGTTCCTTGCAAATATGAGTGGAACGACCTAGGGTGGCGCTACATTGCGGTTGCGTAGAAGAAGGATCGCCAGAACGATTTTGTTGAGCGGCGGAGCAGTGCGGTGGAGCGCTGCAGCGAAAAGTGGTGCGGCGTGGAGGAGGGGAGGTCCGGTGGCGTGGAGGATGGGAGGTTTGGCGGTGCTGTGCGGGAGAGGAGAAAGAAGAGGAGAGGAGAAAGGATGACTCACGTAGGTGAAATCAATAAACTTTTTTTGATGGATTATTTGAGATGGAATTAATTCCGTCGCAAATAGTCATTCGGTCAAAAGTATTAGCGACGAAATTTAAATTTCATCGCAAATAATTTTGAGGTGGCGGGTATTTGTGACGGAATAAGTGTTATGTTGCAAGTAGTCTGATTTTGGAGACTATTTGCGATGAGTTATTTGTCCATCGCAAATGACCCATCGCAAAAAAGTTGATTTTCTAGTTGTCCAAGCTGCATTTCTTTTTGGTTGTAGTGGTTTTTGTTTGTAAGAGTGGAACGTTTATGTAATTGTTAATTGTATTAGAATGCTTCAATGAAAATCTATTTGTATTGAAAGGTTGAAGTGTAAATATATTGCCTATTATATTAGAATATTTAATTGCTACAATATAAATTGGGTCCTTTTCTTTGACAGTTAGAGAGGTTTGACATTTTTGTTGTATCAAACAATATCACCTGAATTGGTGTTTTATATTAGTGTTGATAAATGTTAACTTTTGCAAGTGGTTATAAAAATGGTTTATCTATGAAAACGCGTTAATTAAAGCTTTTTTGAGATCTAAAAAAGGTATTATCTTTGGTAGTCTGTTTGAATAAAATGCAAACAATAATATATTTGCATGGAAGTTGATTATCAAATGGATGACATATTAAGAATGCGTTTTAATTTTCAATATATGATCGATGAGAAGACCCTAAAATGCTGCCGTGGACGACAGCAAAAGAGCACCCAACGCGGCGGCGACCAAATGGGCGGCGGAGGGTTTCCCCGGAGCAGCCCCCATTTTTGACTCCGGCGCGTCTGCCGCCTTGTCTCCGCTCGGTGCATCCGCCGCCTTGCCTCCGGTCGGTGCATCCGCCGGCGGCGGCTCGGATGGATTGGGGCCGTCGGCCGCGCCCTCCTCTGGCGCCGGCGCCGGCGCCGGAGCAGTCTTTTTGGGAGGCGGCTTCTTCTTCCCGGAGGGCGCCGGAGCCTTCTTCGGGGGCGGGGACGACGGCGGGGACCGGCCGTCGGAGAGCCCCGGTGGGACGATGGCGGCGCTGACCTGCAGGACGCATATGTCGTAGGGCTGGGCGACGAGGGGCTTGACGAGGGTGGAGGAGAGGGCGGCGCCCCTGACGGCGGACCCAAACGCAACGTCCCCGGCGGCGAAGTCGGTGACGTTGAGGAAACCCTGCTGGCCGGTGGCGGCGCCGGTGGCCTGGAGGAGGGTGGTGAGGAGGGCGGTGCGGTTGGGGAGCTTCCGGAGCTTGGGCTCGTCGTAGTAGTCGAGGATGACGTGGAGGGAGAGGACGTTGCGGACGGTGTCTTGAGGGTGGGAGGAGATGGAGGAGACGGCGGCGCCGTCGAGGGCGAGGACGGTGACGGTGTGGCGGCGGTTGATGTCGTCGGCGAGGCGGGTCTGGGTGAGGAGCTGGTTAAAGGTTGAGAGGTCGGGGAAGCGGTCGAGCATGCGGGTGATGTTGAAGGCGGAGGTGGCTGAGAGGAGGGTGAGGAGGAGGAGGAGGAGGAGGGCGGCGGCGGGCGGCGGGGCCATGCGGGGACTCATATTATTTTGATTGTTTCTCCGCCAGGAAGCAGGGCATCCGAGGATTCAACTTATACGAGGGGTGGGGGATGGGGTTACGTTTTCTTGGTTAACCGTAAATATTTCCGCAACGTACGATGGATGAATAGGAAACTGCTGGTAGGGGCAAAATTGGAAATTTGGATGAGATGTGATTTCATTTTATCCTTTTTTTATTCATTGTTTTTCAATCATAACTGCCTTCTTAAGATTTTCATGGCTCAAAAGATCATGTTCCTACTTCCACCGCCCCTTCCCTACAATAAAAATAGAAAATTTAAGAACAAGAGTAAAAAAAAAAAAAAAAAAAAAATCAGGCCAATCACAATAGAATAACATTCAATCATCCACTATACACAAGCATATTTGAATTCTAGATTATAACTAACATCGTTAAAAAAAGCTATTAACAGTACAACAAAACAGATCTTTAACAACGCTAAAAAAAACCTATTAACAACGCTACAAAACGCCGATAATCGAATCACAGTTAAAAGGGCTTATCAGCGCTAAAAAAATTTGAAAAAGGACCCTATTATCAGCGCCGACAAGCCCCTTTAACACCACTAAGTGCACCCCCTCCATCTTTAACAAAGCTAGTACCCCCTTCACCCACCGGCACACCCCTGCCTCCATTAGGATTCAAACCCAAGATTTCTGCATTGCATGCCTGCACCTTTACCACTCATCCATCTTGTTTTGTTTTCTGTTTTATGATATATCTATTTATTTATATATATATATATAGTTATATTTATTCGTATATTAATATATATATATATATATATAAATGCTAAAGCACAGAATGCCCTTACTGCAGCTCTTTCTGATCAAATTTATCTAAAGTTGATGAGTTGTACTTCTGTAAAGTTTATTAGGGAAAAATTATAGAATATATATGAAGGCGACAACAAAGTGAAGGAGGTGAAACTTCAAGTCCTGCACAAATAGGTTTGACGATCTGAAGATGCATCCTGATGAAAATGCAGATACCTTTTTCAATCGAATTACTGAAGTTGTAGAAGCAATTCGAGGGCTTGGTGAAGAAATCAAAGACATTGACATTGTGAAGAAAATTTTGAGAAGGCTTCTACCTCTCTAGAATCCAAAAATGTCTGCTCTTGAAGAAATATATCTTTTTAAACTTTCTTTGGATGATCTGCTGAGCGGTCTGGTGACATATGAAATGAGAGTCAAACCTGAAGATGCAACGACTTGAGTAAGCAAGGAAATGACTTTCAAAGCCATGAAAAAACTTTAGGTGTATGAAGATGAAGTTGATGAAGATAATGAGGAAGATGAATTTCATTCTCTTTTTGCAAATAAATTCAAGAGAGGAAAAGTCATATTTGAAGGAAAGATTCCCTTGGCCTGTTTTCGTTGTGGCAGAGTTGGGAACATTGCCTCTTTGTGCTCAAGGAAGCCCGATGATGAAGAAAGTGAAGCGATAAATTCACAGAAGCCTTAGAAATGGTTTTTATCAAAAGGGAGACTTCAAAATCTAGAAAGAAAGTACATAGGAAGAGTTTTGTCTGTAAAGAAGAAGACGATGACAATGAATTCTTTGAGGAAGAAGAACTACAGTGTAAATCTAGAACCTACGCGTCTATGATGGCTAAAGTTGAAAAATCAAAATCATCAAAAGATAAAGCCAGAGAAGTCCAAGACAGTCAAAGGTCTTGAAGAAGAAGTTGTTACTCTTAGAAGTAAACTTGAAAGTGAATGAAATTCAAAAGAAACAAAGAAGAAAATTCAGTTTGGAAGATTCTTAGATGCTGAGCTGATAGAGAGAGCTAAGCATGGTTCTGAAGGAGTAGAAAAGGAACTAGATAATCAAAGATCCATGTGCATGGGAAAAAGAAGAATTGGTCATGATGCTGAAAAATCAAAGTTTGGAAATAAAATGAACAAAAATAAAGGGAAGCAGAAAGTTTGACATATCGTAAAGTCACCTGAAGTCTCAACAAAGAAATATTTAAATCAAATTGAAATGAGAACTGAATCATATCCTCATCTCAAAATGATAGGCAATCAAACTATTTTCATAAGGAGACATGGGAAGGAATAGAAGAGAGAAGACATTTACTCTTATGAAATGTCAATTTTGTGGCTATCTGAGCCATACCATGTCATACTGTGAAGAGGCAATAAACTATTTAAATGGAGAAGATCTAAGAAGCCAACAAAGGATAAAAAATTCATATCCTAATTCTTATAGAAGAAATAATTTCCATGGATATTATTTTCATTGTTCTAACTTTGTCCATAAAGCTATTTATTGCAGGCAAAGGAAAGTCATGAACAATATATCTATAACTCAAAGACAAGCCAATACTCATCAACCAGACGATGCTGCTCTTACAAATAGGTTTTCTCCTATAAAAGAAGAGTATGAGTATGATGAAACTGTTCACATGGAAAAGAAATTTGAATGGCCATATTTATCCTTTCAATCTAATATTTCAAGGAAGGAAAAGAATAAAATTGAAAAATCCAAACTTACAGAAGTATCCCTGAAAGTTACAAAGAACAACATCACCTGGATTCTTAATAGAGGATGCTCATCGCATATAATGGGAAATGCATACCTATTAACAAATGTTAAGAAAAGGGTTGATGGAACAATAAGGTTTGGAAATGACGGTTCTTTGAATATCAAAGGTCATGGAAGTACTGAACTGGCTAATGGCAAGTTGAAAAAAAATAAAGTTCTCTATGTAGATAGTATGCGTCACAATATCTTGAGTGTGAGTTAACTATGTGACTCAGGACTGATGGTGACGTTTAATCAAAATGGGTGCACTATAAGAGGAAATATAGGGATCTATCTTATGAAAGGATGTTGAACAAATGTCAACTTATATAAGGACGATAGTAAAGAGAACATTTTCTACATGATAGTTGAATAATAAAACAACATGTGGCACCGAAAATTGGGTCACATTAATCAACAAGACATGAAAAAGATATCTAATATGAATATTGTCATGGATATTCCCAATCTGAAGCGTGAACGGGAAAAGACTTATGGTGCATGCATTCGAGGTAATTTGGTCTGCAGTTCATATCACCCAAAGAAGAAAGGGGAATCAAATCTTCTTGATCTCATCCATACAGATGTATGTGGTCTGATAAATGTTGTTGTAATACATAGAGAAATGAACTTTTTTCTTTTCAATGATGATTATTATAGAATGAATTGTGCGATGGTTATATACAGGAAACGATAAGTGCTTGATTGTATGAAAACGTATCACTGAATAGCTGAGAATGATACTGGACGAACAATCAAAGTTCTATGGTCTAAAAATGGAGGGGAATACACATCCATTGAGGTTGAAAATTACCTAGATAAACATGGAATACAACATGAGATGGCTGCTGTGATAACCCCACAACAAAATGGAGTTGTTGAACTCATGAATCGATAGGTGAACAATATGGATAGAACTATGCTAATTGAGATTCATATCCCTCTCCATTACTAGAAAGAGGTTGTTCAAGATATAGTGTATACTCAAAATCAAACAGGTCTTTATATGGGAGAAAGAAAGACACCATATGAGTTGTGGCATGGAAGGAATCCCTCTTTAAAGTATTTCAGAGTTTTCAGAAGTAAATGTTTCATTTATAACAAAGAATGAAATCAAGTGAAGTATGGTGATGCTGCAGATGAAGGAATATTCCTTAGATATTCAATGAAAAGAAAAGCTGACGAATGATCTAATAACCTTCACGAAAGAATTTTGGAAAGTAGTGATGTCAAGATTATTAAATATAAGACCAAAAATACCATGAGAGGATCTTATGCTGATGTGATTGGAGATGTAGAATACAATGGACATGAAGTAAATTCAAATGGATAAGTAGAGGAAGGAGTACAAAACATTCAATGATCACAACACAAATATTGATTTAGAAGAAGAATCATAAGAGGAAACAATGGCTGAAAAAAATTCTTCTAAACCTCATAGGAGAAATCAAAGAGCATAAATTGATCAATCCAACATCATTGGAGATTGGACAGTACCCACAAAGATGATAAGAATGAGAAATAATGCATAATCTACCTTCTTTTCAATTGTGAAACCAACCTCGTTTGAAAAATATTCAAAGGAAAAATCATGGGTGAAAGCCATGAATGAAGAGTAAAATCATATTGAAAAGAACTAGACATGAGATCTTGTTAAGAGACCCGAAAGTCATAATGTGATTGGTACAAAGTGGATTTTCAAGAATAAATTTGACGATCTTGGTAATTTGATAATAAATAAGGCGTGATTGGTGTGTAAAGAATATTCACAGATTGAAGGTATTGATGTTGAAATTTTTTTTTCTCCAATTTCGAGATTGGAGAATTTTTCTTTCCATGTCAATTCAAATAGGATACAAAGTGTATCAAATGGATGTCAAAACAGCTTTTTTGAATGGTGTTCTTGAAGAAGAAGTCTACATTGAACAACCAATGAGCTTTCTACTTAGTAATGATGAAATAAAGGTTTGTAGATTAAAGAAGGATCTATATAGTCTGAAACCTGCACTATAGGCATGGTACTATTGGTTATATTCTTATCTAAAGAAGTTGTAATTTAAAATAGGAGTGGATCACAATCTCTATGTGAAGAATTCTAAGAAAGACCAGTTCATGGTATCAGTGTACATAGATGATATTATATTTGGAGGAACCATACATAGATCACTGGATGAATTTTCTAATCACATGAAATCCAAATTTGAAATTTCTATGATTGGTGAACTCACATACTTCTTGGGGCTGCAAGTGATTCAGAGGATGGACTACACTTTTATTTCTCAGGAAACGTATGCTAGAGAGTTGTTGAAGAAATTCAATATGCATGAATCCAAACCAATTTCTAATCTGATTAAGGTAGGGGATAAACTTAGAAAGCATGAGGATGAGAATTTTGTAGATCCCACCATGTACATGAGAATCATTGGAATCTTACTGTACTTAATTTCAAAATTTTCATATATTGTCTTTTGTAGCATGCTTAACAGACCGATTTAAAATTAATCCGAAGGAAGAACATATGGAAGTAGTTAAATGAATCATGAGGAACATTCAAGGTACTCACAATTGTTGGTTGTACTTTGCTGTAGGAAGAGATAATGAACTATCGACATTTTCTGATGCTGACTGGGCTGGAGATGTAGTGGATGGAAAGTCCACAAGTGGTGGATAATTCTTTATTGGTAAGAAATGTGTGGGTATTTGAGTAAGAAACAAGAAATCACTTCTCTTAGTACTGCTGAAGTTGAGTATATCTACACTATAAAGGCTTTCACTCAACTATTGTGGATGAAGAAACAACTTACTGATATTGGTGATGAGGTGAAACAACCAATGATGATTCACTATGACAACAAGAGTGCAATTGATCTTACAAAGAATCCTGTTCATCATTTTTGTATGAAAAACATTGAAATAAAATATCACTTTATCAAGGAAAAAGTTAAAAAAGGCATGATTAAAATGGATCATGTTGGAATTGATGATCAAGTGGTTAATATACTGACCAATCCATTGTCAGGACATGTGTTCGAGAAGCATCGGTTGAACCTCGATGTTCAACCACCTCCCAGTGCATGAGGAGGTCACAATTGGTCCCCTCTACCCTTTTGTGTTAACTGTTTTTAATTTTCTTATCTAAGTGATACAGGTTTATGGGGGAGATACAATCTAGGGAGAGTGTGTTTTAATCTCTACAATATACAAATACTAGTTCTTTGGGTTTATTGCCAATGAGGGAGAATTGAAAAATTCAAATTTTATGAGAAACGATTTTTCAAGACAAGACCTTTTCAAGACATGGAAACCCAATTCATGATTCACATCTTTTTTTCTACACCAATAATTACTCATGTAGACTTAGAGTGTTGGATGATTTGTTTCTCGCATATCAGGTTGTGATTCCAGGCAGTGTTTCATTTAATCTATCTACTGATTGCCAAAAAACCCAAAGGGGGAGATTATTGGAACCAAGATTGTTCTTTGATAGAAATGGATTATGGTTTGTGTTTGTTGTCAATACATATTGGGTTGATCAAGGAGTTTACAAGATAAATGATCTTACAGTTCATACTGACAACAGTATTGAAGGTGGCATTGTTTCCCAGTGTTTTCCACATTTTTTGGGACTCAAAATCTGGAGTTTATTTTTGGAAAAAGAAGTTTTTCTACAAAGGAGTACTTAGTTTGTGGACCATGAAGGAGAGTTCATAAAACACATAAGAAGTACGCAAAACAACAAGGAAAAACTGAAAAGGTAGGACTTCTTCATATCATTTCTATGAAGACCACGATGTATGGTACACGAACCGCTTAGGGGAAGTGGTTCACAGGACATTCACATTTCGTGGGAGGAAAACGGTTTATGGGATGACTTTTCGTTTGAGGAAACGAGGTAAAGATTTGTGGAGTTGAAAAGGGTTTCATTCATGGAAGGAATCAACCACCTCAAAGTGAGAAAGGAACTATATAAACCATGAAGGGAAAATGGTTCATGGTAAGAGTATGGTACATGGTGAAGGCTGTACCACATTGAAGATTTAAGGAAATCAGATTAGTGAGATTTTCAGATATATTTTCCTATATAAGGACCATTAATACCATCATTACTTAGTGATTTTTTGCATTAGAAAACATATTTGATCCAGAAATAAATTTGGCTAAGTCCGAAAGATCTCATAGGGAGTCCATGAAGGAGAATAGGTTTATGAGGTAGATACCGTGAAAGGGGAATGAGTTTGCAGGAATGGTTCATAAAGGGATTCTGCGATACTCTGTAGCCCACAAAGGAAGAAGGATCCATAGAGAAGAGGTGGTCCATGGGACATTAAGTAGTATGTGGATGTGGTATATATAGGTGGTATGTAAAAACAATGTGTGGAAGTAGAGATAGTCCACAGAGCAGGGGTGGTATGCAGAAGAGGTGATCCACAAAGCACATGCACTATGCGGTGCAGTGCAATTCACGGGGGAAGCAGGTCAGTTTAGAGAGGAACAATTCATGAACTAACAGTGTGTAGAAAAGTGAATTACATGTATGTGTAAAAATGGGACTTCAACTGAGCATCTATCTACAATTGGGGATAAATAATTTCATGCAAATGAAGTGACCTACAAGTCCATAATCTGTGTGCGGATTTCTCCCAAGGTAACGAGTTAAAATATGTCATCGAAAGTGTTTCAAGGGATGTAGTGATATATACCCAAAATATTGTAAAGGCAGTGTTCCTGACATAGAGTGAATGTGCCTAATATTTTGTACTCCATATCTAGTGAAGTTTATTTGATTTAGGTACGTCTGACACATAGTCAGCATATGCTCCTCAGAATAGACCTTAGTGGCGAACCAAGTAAAATTGTTGTGTTGAATCTTTGCATGTGATTGTTTGTTTACTGCTCATTCTCATCAGATAGGTTTAACAGATTCCTACTAACATGGGAGCAAGATCTACTGCTTTTGAAGAAAAAGTTGACACCCTGATTCAGCCCTCCCCTCTCAGGGCGTTCTGGGGTCCTTCAATATATATATATATATTATATCTGTGTATCTATAAATAGAATTATACATATTTTTATTTATATAAATATATTATATATTAATATTTATATACGTATATTAGAATATATAGATAATATATATCTATTTTTTAATACACACACACACACACACACATTATATAGGTATATAAGTATTCATATATTTTTATTTTAAGTAAAATGGATATTATTTTTATTTATATATGGTTTATATATTTATAAAGATTTTTTATATGTAAATATGTTTAATTATTTATTTATAAAATTAAAATTTTATCTGTTAATATATAAAAAATATGTATATATTGGTATATATTTGATTATAAATAGCAGTACATTATAAAAAATGATAAAATTTCAAAAACACAATATCAATATTAATGTAATCCCAAGGAATAAATTCATTCCCCATTGAAAAAGGGCAAAAATACCCCCTGAAATGATGCCTAAAATCCATCGAATGTTAAAAAATTTGGATACCCTGACTAAAAACTCAGTTTTGGAGGCCTTCTGGGCCTTTTTAGGGGTCTAAAAATAGGAAAAATCTCATATAGCTCAGTCCATACAACTGCGGTGTAGAACTCATTGCAGACTTCCATTATATATGTGGTAGAGCCCAAATGGACACCTAAATCAAAATTTATGGCCATTTGAAGTTTGAGTTATGTTTTCAACTTATTTTAGATCTTTTATTAATTTTGTGATTTTTTATCTTCAATTTATTATTAAATGACTATTAATCAATAATAATTATTTAATTATTAATTATTTTTTTAAAATTATTTTATAAGATGTTTTCACTAAATATGTTATATATCAAGTGTAAATTTCTATTTACCTCATTTAAAACATATTTAAAAAATATATATTATATTTATATATATCAATATATTAATATATTATTTTAATGATTTTTTTTTGAAATATACCCTTTTTCAGTGCTTATAAAAAAGTTCTAATAAAGGGGACACTTTTAACGACGCTAAAAAAGACGTTGATTAATGGGGCGCCTTTATTAACGCTAAAAAAGCACCAATAAAGGTGTAATTTTAACAACATTTTTTAGCGTTGATAAAATTACCCCCTTTATCAGTGCTTTTTTTTAGTAATGTTAAAATGCGGCGCTGCGTAAATCCGTTTTTGTGGTAGTGTCTATTGTAGCCTAAATTAAATATTTCACTAAAAAGGAAATCAATGACTGTTATGTTTAAGTCATGAAAATGAAGTTAAAAAGAACAAAATTTAGTTCTTGCCATAAGATCTAGATGAGTGTTGGAGTCTATTTATACATCATTATTATATACATCTATTAATGATAACAACTTAAAATGGGAAACCATGCACATTATGTGATTTTTGATGGGAATGTCCACTAAGGGGATACACTACGACGTGGTGTCTTAGAGCACATCATCGTCTATCCTTGTGTGCACCACTATGTAGTATAACACACTATATTGCATTGCACTACATAGTCATTACTACATTATGATATAGTGTGTTATTTCCTTCGGTTCTCCATCCTAGGTGCTATCATACTTGAATACTCATCATGAGATGATAATATTAAAGAGTTTGAATGTTTTTTATGATTTTTTTAAAAGTTTAACTATTCACTATGGGGATTTATTCATAGGTTTCAAAGAATTGGAATAGTTTGAGGAATTTATGATACACCACATATATGGCCAAGAATTTGATGATCTTTGATGCCAATATAAATATTGTTAGATCCATGTATAGTGTTTTCTTGTTTTGGGGTGTTGATACATTGTCATAACACCTCAAACCAAGATGACTAACAAGCTCTTGATTATATATTACCTTTAAACTCAATTTTCTATCAAAACATGGCTTGAGGGAGACCATTTTCCGAGAAATAGAATATTCATGCAAGACCTATATATTTTTAATATTTTGTTTGTTAAAATACTTAAAATCCTTCACCACATGATTCCTCTAGGATTGCGTTGAGAGGGGGTGCTTTAAACAGAACTAAATTTTTTTATATGTGGTTTAGGTTTAAAGTGGATTTACAAGGTTGAACAATTTATAAAGTGTTTATAAATTAAAATAAGGTAAAGTATTAAAGTGTTTATATTTATTTATAAATATAGTTCATAAATGAAAATATAAAATGTTTGTAATAAGTCCTTATTTGGATGATATCTAAACCATTCCAAAAGGATTTTTTGGATGATGCGAGAAATAGTTTAAATAAAATCAAATATGAAATAATTTATATAAGTTGTTTACAATAAAATATGAAATGTTTATTATTCTATTATAAAAATTTTCATAAAAAAATCTCATAATTTTGAATATGAATAAGTTCAAATTAAAACCATGTAAATGATAATATAAAACTTTTATATTTGATAAAAATGAATTGTACATTTCTATACATGCCAAAAAATCTAATAAAAGACTCTATTATCAGTGTAGGCAAGCCACTTTAACACCACTAAGTGCACCCCCTCTATCTTTAACAAAGCTAGTACCCCCCTTCACCCACCGACACACCCCTACCTCCATTAGGATTCAAACCCAAGACTTCTGCCTTTCATGTCTACACCTTTACCACTCACCCATGTTGTTTTGTTTTCTGTCTTATGATATATCTGTTTATTTTTATATATATATAGTTATATTTATTCGTATATTAATATATATTTATATTAATATATATATATATATAATGCTAAAACACAGAATTCCCTCACTGCAGCTCTTTCTGATCAAATTTATCTAAAGTTGATGAGTTGTACTTCTGTAAATTTTATTAGGGAAAAATTAGAGAATATATATGAAGGAGAAAACAAAGTGAAGGAGGTGAAAATTCAAGTCCTGCAAAAATAGGTTTGACGATCTGAAGATGCATCCTGATGAAAATACAAATACCTTTTTCAATCGAATTACTGAAGTTGTAGAATCCATTCAAGGGCTTGGTGAAGAAATCAAAGACATTGAAATTGTGAAGAAAATTTTGAGAAGGCTTATACCTCTCTAGAATCCAAAAGTGTCAGCTCTTGAGGAAATATATCTTTCTAAACTTTCTTTGGATGATCTGCTGAGCGGTCTGGTGGCATATGAAATGAGAGTCAAACCTGAAGATGCAACGACTTGAGTAAGCAAGGAAATGACTTTCAAATCCATGAAAAAACTTGAGGTGTATGAAGATGAAGTTGGTGAAGATAATGAGGAAGATGAATTTCATTCTCATTTTTCAAATAAATTCAAGAGAGGAAAAGTCATATTTGAAGGAAAGCTTCCCTTGTCCTGTTTTCGTTGTGGTAGAGTTGGGAATATTGCCTCTTTGTGCTCAAGGAATCTTGATGATGAATAAAGTGAAGCGAGAAATTCACAGAAGCCTCAAAAAAGGTTTTTATCCAAAGGGAGACTTCAAAATCTATAATGAAAGTACATAGGAAGAGTTTTTTATGTAAAGAAGAAGACGATGGCAATGAATTATTTGAGGAAGAAGAACCAGAGTTTAAATCTTGAACCCACGCATCTATGATGGATACATTTGAAAAATAATAATCATAAAAAGATAAATCTAGAGATGTCTAAGACAGTGAAAGGTCTTTAAGAAGAAGTTATTACTCTTAGAAGTAAACTTGAAAGTGAATGAAATTAAAAAGAAACAGAGGAGAAAATTCAGTTTGGAAGATTCTCAGATGCTGAGCTGATAGAGAGAGCTAAGTGTGGTTCCAAAGGAGTAGAAAAAAAACTAGATAATCAAAGATCCACGTGCATGGGAAAAAGAAGAATTGGTTGTGATGCTGAAAAATCAAAGTTTGGAAATAAAATGAACAAAAATAACGGGAACCAGAAATTTAGACATATCGCAAAGTCACCTGAAGTCTCAACAAAGAAATATTTAAATCAAATTGAAATGAGAACTGAATCATATCCTCATCTCAAAATGATAGGAAATCAAACTATTTTCCTAAGGAAGGAGACATGGGAAGGTATAGAACCGAGAAGACATTTACTCTTATGAAATGTCAATTTTGTGGCTATCTGAGCCATACCATGTCATACTGTGAAGAGGCAATGAACTATTTAAATGAGGATGATCTAAGAAGTCAACAAAGGATAAATAATTCATATCCTAATTCTTATAGAAGAAATAATTTCCATGGATATTATTTTCATTGTTCTAACTTTTTCTATAAAGCTATTTATTGCAGGCAAAGGAAAGTCATGAACAATACATCTAGAACTCAAAGACAAGCCAATACTCGTCAACCAGATGATGCTACTCTTACAAACATGTTTTCTCCTATGGAAGAATAGTATGAGTATGATGAAACTGTTCACATGGAAAAGACATTTGAATGGCCATATTTATCCTTTCAATCTAATATTTCAAGGAAGGAAAAGAATAAAATTGAAAAATCCAACCTTACAGAAGTATCCCTCAAAGTTAAAAAATAACAACATCACCTGGATTCTTAATAGTGGATTCTCATCACATATAATGAGAAATGCATACATATTAACAAATGTTAAGAAAAGGGTTGATGGAACAATAAGGTTTGGAAATGACGATTCTATGAATATCAAAGGTCATGGAAGTACTGAATTGGCTAATGGTGAGCTGAAAAAAACTAAAGTTCTCTATGTAGACAGTATGCGTCATAATCTCTTGAGTGTGAGTCAACTATGTGACTCCGGACTGATGGTGATGGTTAATCAAAATGGGTGCACTATAAGATGAAATATAGGGATCTATATTATGAAAGTATGTTGAACAAATGTCAACTTTTATCAAGTTGATAGTAAAGAGAACATTTGCTACATTATAGTTGAAGAATAAAACAACATGTGGCATCGAAAATTGGGTCACATTAATCAACAAGACATGGAAAAGATATCTAATTTGAATATTGTCATGGATATTCCCAATCTGAAGCATGAACGAGAAAATACTTATGATGCATGCATTCGAGGTAAGTTGGTCTGCAGTTCATATCACCCAAAGAAGAAAATGGAATCAAATATTCTTGATCTCATCCATACAGATGTATGTGATCTGATAAATGTTGTTGGAATACGGGGAGAAGTGTACTTTTTTCTTTTCAATGATGATTATTATAGAATGACTTGCGTGATGGTTATACACAAGAAATGATAAGTGATTGATTGTATGAAAATGTATCACTAAATAGCTGAGAATGATATTGGACGAACAATCAAAGTTCTGTGGTCTAACAATGGAGGGGAATACACATCCATTGAGGTTGAAAATTACCTAGATAAACATGGAATACAACATGAGATGGTTGTTGTGATAACCCCACAACAAAATGGAGTTATTGAGATCATGAATCGATAAGTGAACAATATGTATAAAACTATGCTAATTGAGAGTCATATCCCTCTCCATTACTAGAAATAGGCTATTCAGGCTATAGTGTATACTCAAAATTGAATAGGTCTTTATATAGGAGAAAGGAAGACACCATATGAGTTATGGCATAAAAGGAATCCCTCTTTGAAGTATTTTAGTGTTTTCAGAATTAAATGTTTCATTCATAACAAAGAAGGAAATCAAGTGAAGTATTGATATGCTACAGATGAAGGAATATTCCTCAGATATTTAATGAAAAGAAAAGCTGACAAATGATCTAATAACCTTCTCGAAAGAATTGTGGAAAGTAGTGATGTCAAGGTTATTAAATATAAGACCAAAAATACCATGAGAGGATCTTATGCTGATGTGATTGGAGATGTAGAATACAATGGACATGGAGAAAATTCAAATGGAGAACTAAGTGAAGGAGTACAAAACATTCAATGCTCACAACACAAATATTGATTTAGAAGAAGAATCAAAATAGGAAACAATGGTTGAAGAAAATTCTTCTAAACCTCATAGGAGAAATCAAAGAGAAAAAATTGATCAATCCAACATCATTGGAGATTGGACAGTACCCAAAAAGACGAGTAGAATGAGTAATAATTTATAATCTACCTTCTTGTCAATTGTGAAACCAACCTCGTTTGAAAAATATTCAAAGGATGAATCATGGGTGAAAGACATGAATGAAGAGTAAGATCAGATTAAAAAGAACCAGACATGGGATCTTGTTAAGAGACCCAAAAGTCATAATATTATTGGTACAAAGTATATTTTCAATAATAAATTTTATGATCTTGGTAATTTGATTATAAATAAGGCGTTATTGGTGTGTAAAGAATATTCACAGATTGAAGGTATTGATGTTGAAGAAATTTTTTCTCCAATATCTAGATTGGAGAATTTTTCTTGCCATGTCAATTCAATTAGGATACAATATATCAACCCAAGACTTTTACATATAATATTACATGATTTTAAGTATAGTTAATTATCATATTACAAGCCAAGGATCATTAAGTCTAGTGTCTTGGAAGACTAGGTACATATAACATAAAACATGGGGCTAAAAAACACTTCTTTATTCAATCTCCATAAAGAGATCCTAACTTACTTTGAGCCCTTACATCTACATAGGGTACCCTGGGGAACACATAAACAATGGGATGAGCTAAAAATCCCAGTAAGGGAATGAACATAAGGATACATCTTAAGCACATGAGTTAGGAGGCATGACATAATGATATCCAAAGCATGAAACATATGAAATAATATCATATAAGCATGGGATCATATAAACATGGAATAATATAGATGTGTAAGAATCATAAAACATTTCTTTAGTAAGGTTCAAGGCTAACCGCCTATCCTGTTTCCCATTTTAGTACGGGTCAAGGCTAACTGCCAATCCTATTTCACATCGCATCTCATGAGACCTAACTTTACCCAATGCATTTGAGTTCTATCTGGGCGCACCCATATCAACATTTTCATGAATATTATTGCCACATAAATATTATTTCTACATAAATAATCACATATAAACAATCGTTCATAAACATAAGTATACCCATGGAGAGAATTGGGTACCACAATCATGACATAAAGCATAACCAATGAGTGTATCAAGAAAGTGTCCATGAAAGAAAGGGATTATAACATACATGGACTTTAATAAGGTAATATAGTCATATAACATGGTAGGTGGTGAAAAATAGAAGTTAAAACATATAATAAATGTATTTGAGAAACATTAGCATTAAAACATTTTTGTGCGGTTTTAAGGAAAATACTATAGAGCTTTTAAAATAGAAAAGGGAAAAATCTTTTATATAAAACAAGAAGTGAACCAAGAAGGTTATCATAATAAAAATACATATTTTATAAAGACAATGGTGTCTTAAATATAGGATATAGCGCACTTGAAATCGGGTAAGAATTCAAGAAGTTTCCTTAAAACGAGCGTGCTTATTGGGAAGTATCGAGGAGGGATTTACTTAAAAGAATGTATATCCCTGAAAGAGAATGAAATATGGATCTTGAAATATAATTTTGGAGCATATAAACAAAATTTATAAGTTTTAAATAAAAATAAAAGACAACTACATTTTGGTAAAAAGAAAGATAGAGCAACCCGAAGGAATAAAGGAAGTTCGGGTAGAATCCATTACGCTTTATCAACATAGTATCAGGTGTAATTAAGAGGGATTAATGAGAGAGATAAGGGGTTTATAATCACTAATAAAACATTAGGGTAGTATGGGGTAGGTGTAAAAACATACCCCATCACTTGGTATTACACAAAAAAAGGCATAGCATAGAGAACAATCTTGATTAAGAGTGAAAAGGAGATGATCTCTTACCTTAAATCCGTTGGTGTTCTCCACTTGTTATTAAATACCTGAATAAAAAAATTAGGATTACTAACTAATAATTAATGAACCTAATATATATTTAATTGATTTATTATAACCCTTTTTAGTTTATTCAATTCCTTCTTGATTAGTTATAAGGATCAATTTCTTTGTTCAGGCTCGTTTGTTTACTTGGTTTTAAAAGATCGGTTCACTTACATTCAAGTTTGGATAAACATGAAAGATGGAAGTGGTTGTCCAGAAATGAAGTTATATGATATTAGTGAAAATATAGGAGATTACATGGGTTTTTATTTAATTTGGTTACTTAGAGTGAAGTCGAATTATTATATAAAACCAAAGTGACAACCGTTTTTGTTAATTGGTTGGTTTGATTACAAAGAACATATTTTGCTTTATAAATTAATACCATTTGTAAAAAAAATTACAGAATAAAAATAGGATATATTACATATATATATTCTGGTTCAACCATAACAAAAATGGTTTTATGACCAGATTTGATGATGATAATAGAAATTGATAAACTGTTGTCCTTGAATGTGCTAAGTTAGCACATCTCAAACATTGCTTTCATTTCTTTCAAAAAAAAGGTGAGGAAAGGAGAGAAGATAATGAAGTATCCCATTTGAATAATATAATTCCAGTACATGTATGCTACTGGAGTTATCATACCATTTGGGTGAAGTGAGGAGAGGAAAGAAACAAAAAGAAAAGAACTTAAAAGAAAAGAAGGAATTGGAAAGAGGAATTTACCTCATGAAACTTCTTCCTTTGAGAACCTCTTAAAGAGAGAGGTTTTGGTATTTTGAAGAGGCTAGGAGATTTTAGACGTGGGGGAGGATCTTGGGGAGAGATTTGGGCATAATATTGACAAGGAACAAGGCTTGAGAGGAGTGAAGAGAAGAGGTAAGAATGAGTATTATTTATAGTGGAGGAGAGGAGGGTTTTCATAATTTTTTAATCATTAGTTTATTATTTCCTCACAAGACAAGGAATAGTAATTATTCCATGACAAATAATAGTAATAAATGCATGTTAATTCGAACCAAATGGTCTTACATCATCAGATCATCATCAATGACCGAATTAATCCATTATTTAGCATTTATTGTGAATTATTAGATTCTACTATTCATAAAAAATTCAAGTATTTCAGAAAAATATCAAAAATTCACCCTAACCATTTCTTGATGTGTAGAATAAAAATATGAATACCAATTTTCAAAAATAATTTTCTAAATATTTTTAATTTAATATTTAATTAAAATCACAATTTATTATTAAAAACCAGTTTTAAAACATTCATTTACTTATTCTAAAATATAGGTACATCATAATTTCACTTAAATATTATTTTATGACTATCATAGGTAAGGTTACTATTCATTAGGGTATTTTACTATTCATAAGGGTATGTTACTATTCATAAGGGTAGGTTACTATTGACCAAAAATTATGTTTTTCTTATCAAACTCCAAATAACTTACTGATTGCAACCATGTATATCAGATTTTCAAAATTCAAAACACAGAAGTGACAAACATAA
The DNA here is from genome assembly GCA_963277665.1 of Viscum album. Classification (NCBI taxonomy): domain Eukaryota; kingdom Viridiplantae; phylum Streptophyta; class Magnoliopsida; order Santalales; family Viscaceae; genus Viscum; species Viscum album. The sequence continues at coordinate 1,205,412,067 of OY728135.1, forward strand.
GTTTAAAGACCACTTAGCACTTAGTAGTTCATTATGTTGTGTTTTCATGCTATTTTATGACATATTTAGAAGAAGGTAAATTTCCATTGAAAACTTTGGGTCGTCACATTCTTCCCCCCTTATGAAATTTCACCCTCGAAATTTTGTTTTACATTCTTGGCCGTAAACAGGTGAGGGTGCTTCTCCTTCATCGCCTCCTCCGATTCCCAAGTAGCTTCTTTAAATTTTGATTCCTCCACAACACTTTGACAAGGTGGGTTGTCTTGTTGTATAGAACCTTATCTCTTTGGTCTAGAATCTTCACTGGCTGCTCCTCATAAGAGAGATCATCTTCTAGATGCACCACCTCTGAGTTCAATACATGTGAGGGATTTGGTATGTACTTCTTCATGAGTGATACATGAAACACATCATGAACTCAAGTCATATTCAGAGGAAGTGAGATCCGATAGGCCATGACTCCTATACGGTCAAGGATCTCAAAGGGTCCAACGTACCTTGGGATTAGATTACATTTCTTTCCAAACCGCATGACTCTCTTCCATGATGATATTCAAAGGAAGACTTTATCTCCAACGTCAAACTCCAAGTCCCTTCGAAGGTTTTCAGCATAGCTCTTTTGCCGACTTTGAGCAGCTTTGATGTTTTTCTGGATTACTTGAACCTTCTCCGTCATTCTTTCACAAGATCGGGTCCAAGTAGCTTTCATTATCCAACTTCATCCCAACAGGATGGAGTTCTACATCAATTTCCATACAGAGATTCATACGGAGCCATCTGAATACTCGAGTGGAAGCTATTGTTTTATGAGAACTCAACAAATGAGAGATGTTGATCCCATCCACCTTTGAATTATAGAGAGCAAGCTCTTATAATATCTTCAAGTGTCTGAATAGTCCTTTCAGATTGGCCATAAATTTGGGGGTGATAGGCCATGCTGAAATTTAATTCAGTACTCAAAGCCTGTTGAAGACTCCTCCAGCATTTAGATGTGAACCTTGGATCATGATCAGAGAAAATTGAGAGTGTAACACCATGGAGTCTCACCACACCCTTCACATATATTTTTGAAAATTGTTCAAGCGAGAGGTCTTCCCAAATAACGATAAAATGGGCAGTCTTGGTGAGTCGATCAACCACAACCCATATCACATTATTTCCCTTCGACGTCTTTGAGAGACCCATGACAAAGTCCATTGTGACATTTTCCCATTTCCACATGGGTATAGGAAATGATTGCATCATCCCTTTGAACTTTTGTCGCTCTGCTTTAACTTGTTGACATACCAAGCACCTTGATATATATTCTGTAATCTCCTTCTTAATGTTATCCCACCAGAAGTGTTCTCAGAGATCACGATAAATCTTGGTACTTCCAGGATGGATAGATAATGTTGAGCTATGTGCATTGTCCAATAACTCTTTCTTTATCCCAGGTGATGAAGGCACACAAAGCCACATTCCAAACCAAATCAAACCATCATCATTGATATGGAACTCTTGCAGCTTCCCTTTCTTTACTACATTGACCCTATTTTGTAACTCCACATCATCCCTTTGTGCTTCCTTAATCTTCTATTGAATGGATGGTTGCAAAATAATTTGGTAAAGGTAGGATGTATGCCCTGCCCTTATGATTTCTAAATCCATCCTTTTCATATCCAAGAAGATAGGGTCTTTCTCAATCCATAACATGGATAGAGTAGCAGGTTCTTTTCTGCTTAGAGCATCATCTACCTTGTTTGCCTTTCCAGGATGATAATGAATCGAGCAATCGTAATCCTTGATTAGCTCTAACTATCTCCTTTGACGCATGTTGAGCTTCTTTTGTGTGAATATATAATTTAGTCTCTTGTGGTCGGTGTATATGTCACACTTCTCACCATAAAGGTAGTGCCTCCATATTTTCAAGGAAAAAATCACGGCTTCCAGCTCTAGATCATGCGTAGGGTAGTTCTGATCATGGATCTTCAACTGCCATGAGGCATAGGCTATAACATTATCATTTTGCATGAGTACACAACCCAAGCCTTTCTTTGAAGCATTGTTGTATATCACAAAACTTTCTCCACTTTTTGGTAATGTGAGTACAAGTGCAATGATCAGCCTTCTCTTTAGCTCCTTGAAGCTTACCTCACATTCTTCGGTCAAGAAAAAATTTACCCCTTCTGTGTCAGCTTGGTCATTGGGTTTTACAATCATGAAAAGTTCTTCATGAATCGTTGATAATACCCCGATAAACCCAAAAATATACGGATCTCCGTTACAGAAGTTGGCCTAGGCCACTCTTCAATTGCCTTCGTCTTGGAAGGGTCCATAGATATCCCTTTGCTGGTGATAACATTCCCCAAGAATGATACTTCCTCCATCCAGAACTCACATTTACTCTACTTTTCATACAACTTCTCCCTTCACAAACTATTTAACATAGTTTTTAAATGCTCCTCATGTTCCTCTTTGCTCTTAGAGTATATGAAAATATCATCAATAAAGACTACCATAAATTTGTCAAGGTAATCTCTAAAGAATCTATTCATTAAATCTATGAAAATTTATGGACCATTGGTGAGTCCGGATGACATCACTATGAACTCATAGTGTCCATACCTCATTCGAAAGGCAGTCGTGGGCATACCTTCCTTCCTCAACTTTAGTTGGAGATATCCTGACCGAAGGTCCACCTTAGAGAAATAACTGGCCTCACAAAGATGATCGAACAAGTCATCTATCCGTGGAAGGGGATACTTTTTATTTATCGTGATTTTATTGAGTTCACGATAATCAATGCAGAGACGCATTGATCCATCATTATTCTTGAAAAAGAGGACTGACGCACCCCACGGTGAAGCAATCGGGCGTATAAAACCCTTCTCCATATTCTCATACAACTTCTTCTTCAGATCCTCTAGCTCTACAGTGGCCATTCTATAAGGTTTCTTTGATATAGGCAGAGATCCAAGGATAAGTTCAATTGAGAACTCAACCTCTCGGTTGGGAGGAAGACCAGGCAACTCTTCAGAAAATACATCAGTGTAATCCCTCACAATGGGCATGTATTCAAGCATGATTCTCTCCTTTGTCTCAATCATTTGAGCTAGATATGCTTGATCATAAGGCAACAATATCCACACTTGAGATGAAGATTCTAAATGTGACTCATGTTCCTCCTTACACTTGTAAAGAATCGGAGGATGCTTCAGAATGTGAAAAATGATCTCCCTTTCCTAACAGTTGATGTTGGATTTGTACAAAGATAGCCAATCCATTCCCAAGATTGCGTCAAACTCTACTAAAGGAAGTATAGTGAGATTTTATGAGAGGTTTAGTTCACAAAAATTAATCGTGGAGGAGTTATAAACCAAGGATACGACTATTTCTCCATTTGATGTTCTCATAGATAAATTTTACTCCAAATTTTGAGGTGGTGTTTGAATAGTTATACTAAACTTGAAGGACATGAAAGAATGCATAGAACCAGAATCAAATAGTATGTCTGCTATTCTTGAATTAATAACCAGTGTACCTATCACCACATCATTGTCCGAATCCACCTTAGTAGTAGTGATAGCATAATCCCTTCCTTGTTGCCTTGGAGGTTTTTGTTGATTACCTCCGATAACCCTCAGCTTAGGGAAATTGTTTGCATAATGCCCATGCTTCTTGCAGTTATAACACTGCACTATAGGCTGAGTGTTGATATGAACCTTCCTTTCTTCTTCAACATTAGTGGGATTTTTCATATCCCTTCGGCAATTCTTGGACAGATGACCAAAATTTCCACATTTGAAGCAATTATTGGTTCCCTTAAGATAGTTAACAAGATGCTTCTTCCCACAATCTTTTAAAATGGGAAAGTGAGGCTTCTTTCCATCATGGGATTTTTTTGATGAACCACCCACATTGTTCTCTATTTTACGCTTCTTGTCATTGGGCCCATGAGACCACTGAGAGTCTCCAATATCCATTTCAACCTTGAGGGCACAATGGACAATCTCTTTATAACTATTGAAGTCTCTAATTGACAACACTTTTAGTAGACTCGGATTTAGTCCGCTAAAGAAGCGATCCAACTTGATTTCGGTGTTTATGAAAAAGACAGAGGCATACCTTGCATGCCTTGTAAAGTCTGCTTCATACACCCCGATGGACTCATCTTCCTTCTGCTTGAGTCCGAGGAATTCTCTTTCCATCTTCAGACAGAGGGTTCAAGCAAAATATTTATTGAAAAACATCCTCTTAAATTCCTCCCAATCCATAGAATCAATTTCCTCTAGGGACTTTGTATTCTTGATCAATTTCCACCACTGATCATCTTCCCCATCAAAACGATAGACTGCCAGTACAACCTTCTCTTCTTCCGAGCACTGGAGAACGGAGAATATCTTTTCAATTGAGTTAATCCATTATTACGTGAGGAGGGGATCATAAGATCTGCTAAACATGGGAGGACTTTTCCACATGAAGGATTCTACAACAATTTGATCTTTCCTTGGAGGATGAGGTAATTCCATATGATTCATGTTATTATTCATAACTCGAGCCAACTGAGAAAGTACTATCATGATGTTTTGAGCACCCACTCTCATCATATCAGGCATATTGTTAAGGAAATATTTAAATTTCCTATCACATTGGTTGTTGGAACGTGTTCTTCTATTTAACACCATTAACTAAGAAAAGGAACATATAATTAGAGGTCTTGAATACTTATTTATTGAGTATATAAAGAGAAAATTTCAACATAAAAGTATAATCTTATAAATAAGAAGTATATCCAAACTTGTGATTCTTTAGGTTAAAACCTAGGTTATACTCGATCTATTTCTTGACTTATATTCTTATGGGTTTTTTTTGTCCCTTAATAATGGTTTGTACTAAGCTCATGAATCTACCAAAGCATATCCCCTAGGAGTGTCGTAACCAAGAGTGTAACAAGGACTGTTGTTGTGTACCAGGATACCCTGGGTCGAGCCCGAAAATCCTTGTCGAAGTTTTCACTCCTCGGTACATCTGTTCCAGAGCCTCCTCTACCTGCTCGTATCCAGATAGGGATATATTTTCTTGATAAACCACTTACTCTATACTTACCAAAATTTAGGGATGTTTTATTATACTCCGTCTCATCCTTAAGGTTCTCACTAAGGTGATCTACTCCTAATATCCATAAATAACTAGAACATCCTATGATACCAACTATAGAGACCCAAGCCTTTTACATAAAATATTACATGATTTTAAGCATAGTTAATTATCAGAGTACAAGCCAAGGATCGTTAAGTTTAGTGTCTTGGAAGACTAGGTACATATAACATAAAACATGGGGCTAAAAAACACTTCTTTATTTAATCTTTATAAAGATATCCTACCTTCCTTTGATCCCTTACATCTTCATAGGGTACCCTGGGGAACACATGAACAATGGGATGAGCTAAAAAGCCCAGTAAGGGAATGAACATAAGGATACATCTTAAGCACATGAGTTAGGGGGCATGGAATAATGATATCCAAAGCATGAAACATATGAAATAATATCATATAATCATAGGATCATATAAAAATGGAATCATATAGATGTGGAAGAATCATAAAACATTTCTTTATTATGGGTCAAGGCTAACCACCAAACCTGTTTCCCATTTTAGTACGGGTCAAGGCTAACCGCCAATCCCGTTTCACATCGCATCTCATGAGACCTAACTTTACCCAATGCATTGGAGAGCTGTCTGGGTGCACCCATCTCAAAACTTTCATGAATATTCTTGCCAGATAAATATTCTTTCCCCATAAATAATCATAGATAACCAATCATTCATAAACATAAGGATACCCATGGAGAGAATTGGGTACCACAATCATGACAGAAAGCATAACCAATTAGTGTATCATGAAAGTGTCCATGAAAAAAAGGGATTAGAACATACATGGATGTTAATAGGGTAATATATTTATATAACATGGTATTTGGTGATAAATATAATTGACAACATATAATAAATGTATTTTAGAGACATTAGCATTAAAACATTTTTGTGCAGTTTTAAGGAAAATACTATAGAGCTTTTAAAATAAAAAAGGGAACAATATTTTATATAAAATCATAAGTGAACCAAGAAGGTTATAATAATAAAAATAATGATTTTATAAAGAAAATGGTGTCTTAAAATATATTATAGAGTGCACTTGAAATCGGGTAAGAATTCGAGAAGTTTCCTTCAAACGAGTGTGCTTATTGTGAAGTATCGAGGAGGGATTTACTTAAAAGAATGTATATCCCCGAAAGTGAATGAAATATGGATCTTGAAACATAATTTTGGATCATATAAACAGAATTTATAAGTTTTAAATAATTATAAAAGACAACTACATTTTGGTAAAAAGAAAGATAGATCAACCCGAAGGAATAAAGAAAGTTTGGGTAGAACCCATTATGGTTTATCAAAATGGTATCAGGTGTAACTAAGAGAGATTGATGAGAGATATAATGGGTTTATAATCACTTATAAAACATTAGGGTAGTATGTGGGAGGTGCATAAACATACCCCATCACTTGGTATTATACAAAAAAAGACGTAGCATAGAGAACAATCTTGATTAAGAGTGAAAAGAAGAGGATCCCTTACCTTAAATCTGTTGGTGTTCTCCATTTGTTATTAAAGACATGAATAAAAAAATTAGGCTTACTAACTAATAATTTCAAAACCAATTATATATTTAATTGATTTATTATAACCCTTTTTAGTTCATTCAAGTCCTTCTTTATTAGTTATAATGATCAATTTCTTTGTTTGGGCTCGTTTGTTTACTTGGTTTTAAAAGATCGGTTCACTTACATTCAAGTTCAAATAAACATGAAACATGGAAGTGGTTGTACAGAAATGAATTTATATGATATTAGTGAATATCTAGGATATTAAATGGTTTTATATTTAATTTTTTTACATATATTGAAGTCGAATTATTATATAAAACCAAAGTGAAAACCATTTTTGTTAATTGGTTGGTTTGATTACAAAAAACATATTTTGCTTTATAACTTAATACCATTTGTAAAAAAAATTACAGAATAAAAATAGGATATATTACATATATATATTCTGTTTCAACCATAACAAAAATGGTTTCATGACCAGATTTGATGATGATAATAGAAATTGATAAACCATTGTCCTTGAATGTGCTAAGTTAGCACATCTCAAACGGTGATTTCATTTCTTTCAAACAAAAGGTGAGGAAAGGATAGAAGATAATGAAGTATCCCATTAGCATAATATAATTCCAGTACATGTATGCTATTGAAGTTATCATACCATTTAGGTGAAGTGAGGTGAGGAAATAATCAAAAATAAAAGAACTTAAAAGAAAAGAAGGAATTGGAAAGAGGAATTTACATCATGATACTTCCTCCTTTGAGAACCTCTTAAGGGGAGAGGTTTTGGTATTTTGAAGAGGCTAGAAGCTTTTGGACGTGGGAGAGGATCTTGGGGAGAGATTTGGGCAGAATATTGACAAGGAACACGACTTGAGAGGAGTGAATAGAAGAGGTAAGAATGAGTGTTATTTATAGTGGAGGAGAGGAGGGTTTTCATAATTTTTTAATCATTAGTTTATTATTTCCTCACAAGACAAGGAATAGTAAGTATTTCATAAACACGAATAGTAATAAATGCATGTGAATTCGAACCAAATGGGTTTACATTATCATATCATCATCAATGACTCAATTAATCCATTATTTATCATTTATTGTGAATTATTGGATTCTACTATTCATAAAAAATTCAAGTATTTCAGAAAAATATCAAAAATTCACACTTACCATTTTTTAACATGTAGAATCCAAAAATTAATTCCATTTTTCAAAAATAATTTTATAAATATTATTAATTTAATAGTTAATTAAAATCATAATTTATTATTAAAAACCAGTTTTAAAACATTCATTTACTTATTCTAAAATATAGGTACATCATAATTTCACTAGAATATTATTTTATGACTATAATAGGTAAGGTTACTATTAATTAGGGTATTTAACTATTCATAAGGGTATGTTACTATTCATAAGGGCAGGTTATTATTCACCAAAAAAAAATTTTTTCATATCGGACCCCAAATAACTTACTTTTTGCAACCATGTATATCAGATTTTCAAAATTCCAAACATAGAAGTGACAAACATAAGTTTAAAGACCACTTAACACTTAGTAGTTCATTATGTTGTGTTTTCATGTTATTTTATGGCATATTTATAAGAAGAGAAATTTCCATTGAAAACTTTGGGTCGTTACATACAAAGTGTATCAAATGGATGTCAAAACAGCTTTCTTGAATGGTGTTCTTGAAGAAGAAGTCTACATTGAACAACCAATGAGATTTCTACTTGGTAACAATGAAATGACAGTTTTTAGATTAAAGAAGTCTCTATATGGTCTGAAACATGCACTACCGGAATGGTACTATTGGTTATATTCTTATCTAAAGAAGTTGTAATTTAAAATAGGAGTGGATCACAATCTCTATGTGAATAATTCTAAGAAAGACCAGTTCATAGTATCAGTGTACATAGATGATATTATATTTGGATGAACCATACATAGATCTGTGGATAAATTTTCTAATCACATGAAATCAAAAATTTAAATTTCTATGATTGGTGAACTCACATACTTCTTGGGGCTGCAAGTGATTCAGAGGATGAACTACACTTTTATTTCTCAGGAAAAGTATACTATGGAGTTGTTGAAGAAATTCAATATGCACACGACTCCAAACCAATTTCAACTCTGATTGAGGTAGGGAATAAAATTGGAAAACACGAGGATGATAATTTTGTAGATCCCACCATGTACATGAGAATCATCGGAAGCTTACTGTACTTAATTGAAAAATTTCCAGATATTGTCTTTATAGCATGCTTAGCAGACCGCTTTCAAATTAATCCGAAGGAAGAAAATATGGAAGTAGTTAAATGAATCATGAGGTACATTCAAGGTACTCACAATTATTGGTTTTACTTTTCTGTAGGAAGAGATAATGAACTATCGACATTTTCTGATGCCGACTAGTCTAGATATGTAGTGGATGGAAAGTCCACAAGTGGTGGAGAATTCTTTATTGGTAAGAAATGTGTGGGATATTTGAGTAAGAAACAAGAAATCACTTCTCTTAGTACTGCTGAAGCTGAGTATATCTACTCTATAAAGGATTGCACTCAACTATTGTGGATGAAGAAACAACTTACTGATATTGGTGATGAGGTGAAACAACCAATGATGATTCACCGTGAGAACAAGAGTGAAATTGATCTTACAAAGAATCCTATTCAGCATTATCGTATGAAAAACATTGAAATAAAATATCACTTTATCATGGAAAAAGTGGAACAAGGCATGATTAAAATGGATCATGTTATAATTGATGATCAAGTGGCTAACATACTGACCAATCCATTTTTAGGACATGTGTTTGAGAAGCATCGGTTGAACCTCGGTGTTCAACCACCTCCCAGTATATGAGGAGGTCACGATTGGTCCCCTCTACCCTTTTGTGTTAACTATTTTAATTTTCTTATCTAAGTGATATAGGTTTATGAGGGAGATATGATCTAGGGGGAGTGTGTTTTAATCTCTATAATATAAAAATACTGGTTCTTTGGGTTTATTTCTAATGAGGGAGAATGTAAAAATTTAAATTTTATGAGAAACAGTTTTTTAAGACATGACATTTTCAAGACACAAGAACCCAATTCATGATTCACATCTTTTTTTCTACACCAAGAATTACTCACGTAGACTGAGAGTGTTGGATGATTTGTTTCTTCCATATCAGGTTTTAATTCCAGGTAGTGCTTCATTTAATTTATCTACAGATTGCCAAAAAACCCAAAGGGGGAGATTATTGGAACCAATATTGTTCTTTGTTGGGAATGGATTATGGTTTATGTTTGTTGTCAATCCAAATTGGATTGATCAAGGAGTTTGAAAGATAAGTGATCTTATAGTTTAGACTGACAACAATATTGAAGGTGGGGTTGTTTCCCAGTGTTTGCCACATTTTTTGGGCCTCAAAATCTGGATTTTTTTTGGAAAAGGAAGTTTTTCTACAAAGGAGTACTCAGTTTGTGGACCATGAAGGATATTTCATGGAACACATAGGAAGTACGCAGAACAACAAGGAAAAACTAAAAAGGAAAGACTTATGCATACCAGTTCTATGCAGAACACAATGTATGGTGCACAAACCGCTTAGGGGAAGTGGTTCATAGGACGTTCACATTTCATGGGAGGAAAACAGTTTATGGGATGACTTTTAGTTTAAGGAAATGAGGAAAAGATTTTTGTAGTCGCAAAGGGTTTCATTCATGGAAGGAATCGGCCACCGCAAAGTGAGAAAGGCACTACATGAACCATGAAGGGAAAATGGTTCATGGTAGGAGTATGGTACATGGTGAAGGCTGTACCACATTGAAGATTTGAGAAAATCAGATTAGTGATATTTTCAGATCTATTTTCTTATATAAGAACCATTAATACCATCATTACTTAGTGATTTTTCAATTAGAAAACATCTTTGATCTGAAAAGAAATTTGTCTAAGTTTGAAAGATCTCATAGGGAGTCCATGAAGGAGAAGAGGTTTACAAGGTAGATTCCGTGAAAGGGGAAGGAGTTTGCGGGAATGGTTCATAATGGGATTCTGTGGCACTCTATATCCCACAAAGGAAGAAGGATCCGTAGAGAAGAGGTGGTCTGCGGGACATCAAGTAGTATGTGAGAGTGGTACGTAGAGGTGGTATGCAGAAACAATGTGTGAAAGTAGAGACAGTCTGTGGAGCAGGGGCGGTATGCAGAATAGGTGATCCACAAAGCACATGCACTATGCGACGCAACGTAGTTCACAGGGGAAGTAGGTCTGTTCAGAGAGGAACAATTCGTGAACTAGCAGTGTGTAGAAAAGTGAATTACATGTATGGGTAAAAATGGGACTTCAACTGAGTATCTATCTACAGTTGGGGATACATAATTTCATGCAAATGAAGTGACCTACAAGTCCATAAACTGTGTGTAGATTTCTCCCAAGGTAACGAGCTAAAATATGTCATCGAAAGTGTTTCGAGGGATGTAGTGATCTATCCCTAAAATATTGTAAAGTCAATGTTCCTAACACAGAGTGAATGTGCCTAATCTTTTGTACTCCATATCTAGTGAAGTTTAGTTTCTTTAGGTATGCCCGACACATAGTTAGCGTATGCTCCTCAGAATAGCCCTTAGTGGTGAACCAAGTAAAATTATTGTGTTGAATCTTTTCATGTGATTGTTTGTTTACTGATCATTCTCATTAGATCGGTTTAACAGGTTTCTACCAAAATGGGAGCAAGATCCGCTGCTTTTGAAGAAAACGTTGACACCCTGATTGACCCCTCCCCTCTCAGGACGTTCTGGGGTCCTTCAATATATATATATATATTATATTTGTGTATCTATAAATAGAATTATAAATATTTTTATTTATATAAATATATTATATATGTATATTTATATATTTATATTAGAATATATAGATAATATATATCTATTTTTTAATACAGACACACACACACACATTATATAGGTATATAAGTATTCATATATTTTTATTTTATGTAAAATTGATATTATTTTTTAATTATATATGGTTTATATATTTATAAAGATATTTTATATGAAAATATGTTTAATTATTTATTTATAAAATTAAAATTTTATCTGTGAATATATAAAAAATATGTATATATTGGTATATATTTGATTATAAATAACAGTACATTATAAAAAATGATAAAATTTCAAATACACAATACCAATATTAATGTAATAACAAGGAATAAATTCATTCCCCATTGAAAAAGGAAAAAAATACCCCCTTAAACGAGGCTGAAAATCCATTGAATGTTAAAAAATTTGGATACCCTCACTAAAAAATCAGTTTTAGAGGCCTTCTGGGCCTTTTTTAGGGGGTCTAAAAATAGCAAAAATCTCATATAACTCAGTCCAAAAATCTGTGGTGTAGAACTCATTGCAGACTTGCATTAGATATGTGGTAGAGCCAAAATGGACACCTAGATCAAAATTTATGGAAATTTGAAGTTTGAGTTATGTTTTTAACTTATTTTATATATTTTATTAATTTTTTTATTTTTTATCTTAAATTTGTTATTAAATGACTATTAATCAATAATAATTAGTTAATTATTAATTATTTTTTTTAAAATTATTTTATAATATGTTTTCACTAAATATGTTATATATCAGGTGTAAATTCCTATTTACCTCATTTAAAACATATTTAACAAATATATATTATATTTATATTTATATCAATATATTTATATATTAATATATTATTTTAATGATTTTTTTTTGAAATATACCCTTTATCAGTGCTTCTAAAAAATTTATAATAAAGGGGACACTTTTAACTGCGCTAAAAAAGGCATTGATTAATGGGGCACCTTTATCAACGCTAAAAAAGCACCAATAAAGGTGTACTTTTAACAATATTTTTTAGCGTTGATAAAGGTAACCCCTTTATCAGTTATTTTTTTAGCACTATTAAAATTCGGTGCTGCGTAAATCCATTTTTTTGGTAGTGTCTATTATAGCCTAAATTATAAAATATTTCACTAAAAAGGAAATCAATTAATTTTATGTTTAAGTCATGAAAATAAAGTTAAAAAGAACAAAATTTAGTTCTTGCAAAAAGATCTAGATGAGTGTTGGAGTCCATTTATACATCATTATTATATACATCTATTAATGATAACAACTTAAAATGGAAAACCATGCACATTATGTGATTTTTTATGGGAATGTGCACTAAGGGGATACACCATGACGTGGTGTCATAGAGCACATCATCATCTATCCTTGTGTGCACCACTATGTAGTATAACACACTATATTGCATTACACTGCATAGTCATTACTACATTATGATATAGTGTGTTATTTCCTTCGGTTCTCCATCCTAGGTGCTATCATACTTGGATACTCATCATGATATGATAATATTAAAGAGTTGGAATGTTTTTTATGATTTTTTTAAAAGTTTAACTATTCACTATGGGGATTTATTCATACCTTTAAAATAATTGAAATAGTTTGAGGCGTTTATGATACATCACATATATGACCAGGCATTTAATGATCTTTGATGCCAATATAAAGATGGTTTGATCCATGTATAGTGTGTTCTTGTTTTGGGGTGTTGATACATTGTCATAACACCTCAAACCAAGATGACTAACAAGCTCTTGATTGTATATTACCTTTAAACTAAATTTTCTATCAAAACATGGATTGAGGGAGATAATTTTTCGAGAAATATAAGATTCATGTGAGCCCTATAGATTTTTAATATTTTTTTTGTTAAAATACTTAAAATCCTTTACCATGTGGGTCCTCTAGGATTGCGTTGAGAGGGGGTGCATTAAACAGAACTGATTTTTTTAGATGTGGTTTAGGTTTAAAGTGGATTTACATGGTTGAACAATTTATAAAGTGTTTATAAATTAAAATAAGGTAAATTATTAAAGTGTTTATATTTATTTATAAATATAGTTCATAAATGAAAATATTAAATGTTTGTAATAAGTCCTTATTTGGATGATATCTAAACCGTTCCAAAATGATTTTTTTGATGATGCGAGAAATAGTTTAAATAAAATCAAATATGAAATAATTTATATAAGTTGTTTACAATAAAATATGAAATGTTTATTATTATATAATAAAAGTTTTCATAAAAATATATCATAATTTTGAATATGAATAAGTTCAAATTAAAACCATGTAAATGATAATATAAAACTTTCATATTTGATAAAAATGAATTGTTCATTTCTATCCATGCCTAAATTATAAGGTTTTTATAGTTTATTTTAGAATTGTTCATAAATGATTATCTCATTTGTAAATTTATGAATTATTTATTTATTTAATAGAATTCCCTTATTTATTATTCATGAATATAAATGTTATATTTTGAATTATTGTGGATGCTTTATTTTAAAGTACTAAACTGATTCTAAGTTAGCATACATGAATTTAAAGAGTTAAATTCTATGTATGGCAAGTGATTTAGTATTATTCTACATTGATTTTGGACTATAACAGGTTATGAGTTTGAATTAAGAATTGATTTCTTATTTATACATATTAGGTGTTAAAATTACAATGAAATTGAAGTCTCACTCGAGTAAAGAACCATGAGTAGTGAGACTTTGGGTTGGATTGATTATTAGTTTGGAGGATTATTCCTTATCTATAAAAGTGTGTGTTGGCCACCTATCTCTCCATGGTTACTCTTGTGTGGATTTTTGATTTCATATATTTATAATAATTTCCATGAAAGGGTTTTATATACCTTATAACGACCCTAGATTCTCATACATAGACATTCCATCATTTTTTCAGAAAATTTATTACATTATACAGACACACACCCACAAATTGTATGCGTTTAGTGCCTTTGGAAACATGGAAACATAAAAAATGACCCATAAGTAAACTATAACACCTCCCACTATGTTCTTAATAACTATATCCCTTATTAGACACATCATACATAACACATATATTCCTAACTCACGTAAAGAAAACATAATAAAGAGTGATCTCGGATGCTTAGAAAGGGTAAACAAGGGAGATAAATAATCATAACATAAACATAAGAGTACGATAACATGAGTATAAAATCTAAAAAACATACCCTATATATCAAAGATCATAATCATGAGTCATGGAAAAAATATTGGTGGTTCATAAGGCATTAATCATAATGGAATCAAAGAACATGAGACATGAGAGAATAACATTGGAATAAGACATAAATTTGTGGCACACACATAATCATATAAAGTCATTTCCATATTGGTCAAGGCTCACTTCTAAGGCCATCATAGTGAACAAATTCCTTTACTATACCAAGTTCAATCCCCATTCTAGCATTGTATTATTGTACCAAGTTCACTCCTCATTCCAAACCTGTATTACTATACTAGGTTCACTCCACGTTTTAGCTATGTCTATCTCATGAGATATATAAGTCTTTATGAAATGCGATAAAGGGAGATATAGGTCCTACCTGTATCATATTGAAATCATAAATATGTCTACCACAAGATCATAAACATTCATCATATCATAACCCATGAAATGAAATGAGTGTCATAAAAATTTCATCATATATTAACCTATTGAAAAGAGATAGGTTTCATAATAATTTCATCATAGAATAACCCATGAAAATAATCAGGTTTCATAATCATATAACTCTTGGAAGAGAAGTGGGTTTCATAAGCATATAACCCATGGAAGAGAAATGGGTTTCATTTGCATATAACACATGGAAGAGAAATGAGTTTCATAAACATCATGCCATCAAAACTTAAAATATTCAGAGAAAGAGTATGAATGTTACCCATGGATCATATCCCTAATAAGGCATGAGTAACACCAAAAAATATCATTTTATATGGAAAATAATTTTGAAATACCATTAAAAACATTTTTGGAGGAAAATATTGTTTCCGTTTAGAAAAACACTTTTTAATACAAAAATGAAAACCTTTTTATTTGAAAATAACTTTAAAAACTTACTAATTAATATTCTAGGAAATTATTTTTCATGATGTTAAAAAATTTCTTTCATGTCGTACACATTAAAATTAAGGCTCCTTTTATATTTGTGGTAAAATCCAAATGGGTATTTTTTTGGAAAAAAGCATGTATATTTCTATCAAAACATTTTTATAAAAAGTAAAACATGGGTAAAATTGTATTTTAAAAATTATAAGTGAGTATTAAAAAATTCTTGAAACCATTTTTATAAAGTTTTTAAATAAAATATATTTCCTACTGAAGAGAGAAATAAAGTCAGATTTTCTTAAAAGAATATTACTTATATTAAGTAACCAAGAGATAAAAAATTGTACCATTACTTGAAGATATCATGAATAACCAAATGAGAAGAAAATTAATGATAATTATTGATATATTGATCATAATATTTCATCAATAGAAGCATAATCATAAACAATCCTGAAAAATTATGAGATTGTAGAAGTAAGCTCTTTCCACTTTTGTAACTTTGAATCATAATCCCGATGAAAGGATAAAATCACATGAAGCTTAAAATATCATGAAAATAAGTATATTCATTATATAGAATATCATAGTTGTAGTATATACACCTCATAAAATAATATAGGTGCGTAACATAACATTGTATATCAAAGAAGTCAAATTGAGACAAAATTCCCTTACTGCTTTAGTAACTTTGAAACTATAACCCCATGAAAGATAGATCCTAAAATGGATATGTAAATAACAATAATTAACATTAAACAATCATGAAATACATCCAAGGGAATTATAAACACCATATACAAGAAATATTTAGTAAACATGGCTTATACCTCACAGAAAATAAAAGTGAGACTGAAATCCCTTACCTTAAGTCTCGATTACATTGTACTCATTCAATCCTCATGTATAATAAATATAAGTTTATTATACATAAATTAAAGAAACATTTTAATTTATATCATACCATATATTATTTTCTTATGACCTTTTATTACCTTTTCATTAATAATTCCATGTTAAAGTTTCATTTCGGGTAATAATTGCTTTGTTTTTCATATATGTTTTGATTTTTTTACGTTTTTGGTTCTCTTAAATTAATCACGATTTAATAATATTAATAATTATAACCATGATATGAATATAATATATATTCATTATATATGTGTTTATAATAATCTATAAAATATAGAAATAGGAAATGAAATACACCGTTCATGGCTATGGTAGGCCGTATGTATGCATGAACATTGTTTCCATTTTCTTGTTGGATTGAAAGAAAGAAAAGTATATGAGATATTATCATTAAAAAATAATTTTTAAGTCTTATATATTAAATATGTTTATTAAAACCATCCGTAATACATTCCATGTAAATCATGAATGAGTCACATCACTTCATGAGACAGTAGTCCACGGTATACATGAACGACGTTGTCGTATTCCCACAAAATGGAAAGCATGAAGGTATGTGTGATATAAAAATTATAGAAAAATAATAACATCATAAATATCATAAATATAATATATAAATAGTATGTATATCATTATTACCAACCTTGATAGGTGGTAATGTAAAAATGAACGACATCGATTTGTGAGGTGGTAGTCCACCGTACACACAAATGATGATTTCATAACCCATTTGATATAAGTGTGTGTGGTAGTAGTTCATAACCTTAACATAAAAAAATATAAGTATATTTATGATACTTAGGTTATTATATAATCATGATATAAAAATAATTAAAGGGTTTTAGGAATAAATAAAATAAAAACTTTCATTGATGAACATTACCCCTTCTGCAGGTATCTCCTTTTGGTTTACAACAAAGGGATTCCTTGGTTGGGTTTCTACACAAATAAATCCTTATAGGATTAAGGGAGGTAAGTTGAGAAGTTATTTGGGTAGGTATTGGACAAACCAATTGTTTTTTAGGGTGTGAATATAGGAGGAGTGGTGTGGCATTTTATAAGTGGGGAGAGGACACACTTGACATTTTTAAAAGAAGTTAGGTGTAACCATGTTTTTACCTAAAAAATGATTCAATAATGAAAAATAATTTGATCCATGAATGGGTACAATTGAAATTTGGAAATAAAATGGAATTTAGAAAAGTTTCTAGGTCATTTTTACTCTTAAGTTTAAATTTTAGTCCCTTGGTAAACTCGTTTTTCTCCTAATCACTGTGATTAATTTTATCTATTTTCACAAATCATTTTGATTAAAAAATTAATTTAGAATTATTATTAAATATAAATTATGATGATTAAAAATATGGAATAAATTTTTAAAAATTAAATTCATTTAATTGTCATAAATTAATTTAAAATTAATCCCATAGACGGAACGAGACAACGGGTTTTTGAAGTGAAAATGTTCAAAAGTTTGAAATGTTTTTATATCCAATTTCAATGTGAAATTGATTAAAATGAACTAAATTGGATTTAATTATGTATAATTTAACTAATTATACTTAAAAAAATTTAAAATATAATTTAACTATATAAAAAATATATGAAAAGGAAATTTTCAATTAAAATTCAGTATTTGTCACTATTCATGCAAAAAGGAAATATTTCAGAAAAATCACAAAATTTAACCTAAGATAATTTTGAAAATTTTAATTCAAAAATAAATTTATTTTAACAAATTAAATTTCTAAAAGTGTAAAAAATTAATTTTATTATTGTTCACAGAAGGACATAAAAATCAGTTCTTTTGAGAAAATAGTATGTTCAAAACACATAAAGACTTTACCAAAAATTATATATTTTATTTATATAAAACCATTTAGATCATATTTAAAAATTATTTGTCACTATTCATATTATTAATTTTAAAGGATCAGTTATAACTATCTTTTTTAAATAATTATAATAATAAAGTTTTGTTTCTTAGAAACTTAGTGTTATGTGTAACACAAGTTAAACCCGATGTTGTGTTAAATGAAAGAATAAACTAATGTTTCATACAGTGCAAGATAACCCAATGTTACTTATAATGCAATCCATCAAATAAACTTAATTTAGTAAAAAAAAGTTCATAAAAACTCAGGGTGTTACATTCTACCCCCTTGAAATGAATTTCACCCTTGAAATTCATTTCCCTAATACAAAAAAATAAGGATAATTATACCTCATCATATCCTCAAGTTCCCACATAGCTTCCTCAAATTGGTGGTTTTTCCAAAAAACCTTGACCAGGTGAGTGGTTTTGTTTTTTATAACTTTCTCTATACGATCCAAAATCTCCACTGGTTATTCCTCATATAAAAGATATTGCTCTAGTGATATGACCTATGAGTTCAGTAAATGTGAAGGGTTAGGTATGTACTTACTTAGGAGAGATACATGAAACACATCATGTAATTGAGAGAGGCTTGGTGTAAGTACCAAGTGATAGGCTACTATCTCAATACAATCAATAATTTCAAAGGGAATGATATACCTAGTGCTCAGTTTCCAATTTTTACCAAATCTCATAACCTTTTCCATGTTGAAATTATTCAAAAAACCTTATCAATAACTTCAAATTCTAGATCACATCAGTGATTATCATCAAAAAAAAATTATCGACTCTGAGCTTCCTTGATATACTGCTGGATGGATCTAACATTCTCATCCATTTCTTCATCCATCCTAGGTCTAAATAGTTTTATTTATTCAACTTCATTATACCACATTTGAGATCTACATTTATTTCCATATAGGGATTCATAAGGATCCATTTTAATTCTTAAGT
This sequence comes from Viscum album, assembly GCA_963277665.1. NCBI lineage: Eukaryota > Viridiplantae > Streptophyta > Magnoliopsida > Santalales > Viscaceae > Viscum > Viscum album. The sequence continues at coordinate 1,205,431,435 of OY728135.1, forward strand.
GAAAGATATTTTTATAAGAAAACTCAACTAGAAGAAGGTGTTAATCCCAACCCCCTTTGAAATCTAAAGAACAAGATCTCAAAATATCCTATAGGGTTTTAATTGTTCTTTTAGACTGACCATTTGTTTGAGGATGATATGCAGTGTTGAAACTAAAATTAATATCAATATCTTGTTGAAGACTTTTCCAGAACTTTGAGGTAAACCTAAAATCCCGATAAAGTACAATAGAATGTGGTACTCCATGCAATCTTACCACTTCTTTAATGTATATCCTATAGAGCTAATCCAGAGATAAGTCTTCTCTGATAGCGATGAATTATGCTGAATTAGTAAGGCGATCAACTATAACCTATATAGAATTATACCCTCTATATGTTTTAGGGATTCTAGTGACAAAATACATGGTGGTGTTCTCCCATTTCTATTCTGGTATGGGTAATGGATATAACATCCCATTGGAATTTTTTCTTTTAGCCTTAACTTACTGGCATACCAAAAACCGAGATACAAATTTTTCAATATATCTCTTCATTCCATCCCACTAGAATTATTCTTTAAAAACTCTATACATATTCATACTTCCTGGATGAATATAGAATGAAGAACTATGATATTCCTCTAACAACTCCTTCAAATCCAGTATAGATGAAACACATACATGGTTCATGAACCTTACCATTCCTTTATGATCAAGATTAAACCCAAGAACATTTTTAACCTTATTTTAAAGATCTAAACCTCCCTTATATTCCTATTTAATCTTCACATGGATAGATGGTTGGACATTCAATTGAGAAATATGATATTTTTACCCTTCCTTCAGGATTTCCAGATCCATCCTTTGCCTGAATAGCCCGAAGGCCTTCATTTTTTATTGATTTTTGATAACCCCCCTTTCAAGGGATGATGGGGAACCCTTACATGGCCTGTATGCTCAAATATTACATGGATCATAGGCTTAGAAGATTACATGACCTGAAGGTATGAGGGAATTTGACTAGACTATCTACAAGGAACTACCCCTCCCCAGCATCTGTATCCTGATAGTAGCTCTACACCTTTGCATGACAGTCTGGCTAGGCTTCCTGTGCAAGCACAGGCTGGTACCAATGGCATAGACATACCCTCTCATTCTGACAATCCATTTGGCTCTGCTCTGGTGAGTGCACCTCCTCTGAATCCTCTTCTAGGGTTGCTCTTTTTTTGTAGGGTGTCTGGGTCCTGCATTCATGTGGCCCGAAGGCCTTGGGGTGGACCTAAGGCCTTAAGGTGGCCCAAAGGCCTTGAGAATCAACTGGACCAAAGGCCTTGGGTGGCCCAAAAGCCTTTCAGGACCCGAGGACCAAATCGGTGGCCCGAAGGCCCAGATGAATGAATAGTTCCGGATGCTATAGTACCGAATAGTTCCTGCTACAGTACTGCTATAGTACTGCTACAATGCCTACTACAGTGCCTGCTACAGTGCCTGCTACAGTGCTGCTATAGTACTAGAAATATGTCTCCACCCAGATTTGATCTCAGGTCTCTTGGATGCACCTAGCGAGTCCTCACCAACTGGGATGCGGCTCATGTTCGCAGATCCATCCTTTGCAAATCCATAAATATTGGATCTTTTATGATACTCATCATGGATAAACTAGCATGATCCTTTCGACTCAATACATCGACCACCATGTTCAATTTCCCAGGGTGGTAATGTATTGTGAAATCATAATATTTAATAATATCTAACCATATTATTTGACGCATGTTCAACTCCTTCTATGTGAATATATACTTTAAACTTTTTTGATCAGTATATATATCACACTTTTCTCTATAAATATAATGCCTCTAAATAATTAATGTACAAATTACCACTACTAACTTCAAATCATGATTTGGGTAATTTTTCTTATGAATCTTTAGTTGTATTGTGGTATAATATATAACCATGTCTTTCTACATAAGAAAAAAATCCAAACCCTTTATTAGATATATCACTATAAATTACAAACCCTCCTCTACCATAGTGTAATGTAAGCACATGTGTGCTGACTAACTTTCTATTCAATTCCTTGAAATTTTCCTCACATTCATCTATCCAGAGAAACTTTCCCCCATTTTGGATTAACTTAGTCATAGGATTAGATATTCATGAGAAATTATCCACAAAAATTTGATAATATCCAAACAAACTAAGAAAATTATGGATTTTGGTCACATGGGTTAGTCTGGGACAACATTCAATAGCCCCCGTCTTTAATGGGTCTATTGATATACCCTCTCTTGAGATTATGTGACCCAAAAATGAATCCTTTTATAGACAAAATTCACAATTTTTAAAATTTTCATATTGTTTATCATTCCTTAGGATCTTTAGTACAATTATCAATTTATCTTTGTGATATTACTTTATCTTTGAATATATAATAAGATCATCTATAAATACTATAAAAAATTGATCAATGTAATATATAAAGACTCTATACATTAAATCCATGATGATAAAAGGGGAATTAGTAAGAACAAATGGAATTACTATATATTCATAGTGTCAATTCCTTGTACGGATTTCCATCTTAGGTATATCCTCCTTATTAACCATAAATTAATGATATCCATAATGAATGTAAATCTTGGAAAAGTGTTGATATCCATATATTTGATCAAAAAATTCATCAATATGAGGAAGATAATACATTTTCTTTATCGTGATCTTATTAAACTCCTGATAATAAATGCAGAGTCACATCGATCCATATTTCTTTTTGAAGAAAAGAATAGGTTCACCCCAAGGTTACACACTTGGCCGACTGAATCCCTTATCAAGTTTTTCTTAGATTTGATTCTTAAATTTCTAAAAATCAATTGGCTCTATTCAATAGCGAGTCTTTGAAATTAGTGTGGAACTAGGTACAAGTTATTTTGATAACCCAACTTCATGTTTTGGTGGAAGACTAGGAAATTCTTCCAGAAATACGTTAATAAATTCTTGATCAATAATAATATCATTGATATAGAGTTTCTCCCCAACCACCTAAGATAAAAAACCCTTATGAATGAGAATTAAGACCCATGCATTGGATGAAATCTCCATATGAAGCTCATACTTATCGTCGCATTGATAGACGATCATAGGTTAGTTTGGAATATCAAACGTGACTTCCCTTCCTCGAAAATTTATGTGGGAATTATGTATAAAAAGACAATCCATGCCTAATATGACATTAAAGTCAACTAGAAGAAGAATGACAAGATTTTTAGGAAACACATTTCCACCAATGTCAACTGAAGAGGAATCATAGACTTGAGAAGTGATCATTGTAACATTAAGGGGTTTTACTCCTAATTATACATATAATCATTTGGGTGGAATATTTATACCCTTATAAAATTCTTTTGATATTAAATAATGGGTCTCTCTAGATTCAAATAATTCATTAGTAGTTCTAGAGTGGATGATATGTTTACCTTTCACCATATTGTTATCACACCCCTTGTCAAAAACAGTGATCGCATGATATTTACACTTATCCCTTGGATTAAGAGGTTGATGAAATTTATTATTGTGATTAACAATCGGGTTTGAGAAATTTGTTATCATAATGACCATTCACTTTAAATTTGAATCACTGAAGTGGGGGTGGTGCTATCTATGAAATTTTCTCTCTGTTCATATTTTTAGCTAACTTCTTCCCTTCACTTCATCAATCCATTACTAGATGAACTTCCCTCACACATTTACAACATTTAGTAGTCCCCTTAAGAAAATTTACTCTGATTCTTACCACATTTTGAGCATAAAGAAAATCTCATCTTCTTCTCTGCATATTTTTATATTTTCCTTTGAAATCCATCTTACTTTTCTTATAAAAACCATGATATTGATATGTAACTCCAACCTATATTTCCACTTTGATAAAACAATGAAAACATCTTCATAGATACTGAAGTATCTTATGAATAACACCCTTCACAAACTTGGTTTTAATCCATTGAAGAATCAACCAACCTTACTTTTAGGTTGAATGATAATATCATAAGAATACCTCCCAAGTCTTGTAAAATTATCCTCTTAGGTACCAACAAATTCATAATACCTTTTTTTAAACTCAAGTAACTACTTATTCATCTTTTCATGAAGAAAATGAGGAAATTAATTATTGAAAAATAAGTTATTAAACACTTCCCAATCTATGGATTCAATTTCATTATGTTTTCTCATATTCTTCATACAATACCACCATCACCTTCCAAATGGTAGACAACTAAAATGATTTTTTCATGTTCTAAACACTAGATAATGAAAAATATATTTTTAGTGGTACTGATCCATTGTTCAAAAACTTGTAGATTATAATACCCACTAAAATAAGGTGGATATTTCCTCATTAAGGACTCAACAGAATTTTGTTCCCTCTTTTGTTCCTTTGGAAGTCCAGTATGACTCATAGCTTGATAAAGTTGTATGAGAAAAGAAATGAGATTTTTAATTGCATATTCGATAACATTTGGATTCTATAGAGTAAAATAATTTCATTTTATATCACATTTATAATTAACGTGGTTCATTTGGGTTCCATCCATTGAATAAAACTAAAAATCACAGTGTAAGAAACAATAATCATAGTGGGGAACCACATAATCATGAAAAACCACTTATAGGGTGTCTAAATCATGAAATATTATTTTTTAATCTATGAAACCTTAGGTTTATCCTAATTAATTCATAGTCATAATTTTAAATTATTCATTATTGTTCATAAAGAGTTTATTAATTCCCAAAGTATACCCCTCAAGAGTATCAAACTTGGTGTGCAACAAGGCCTATTGTCATGAACCAGTTCCCAATTAAGTCTAGCTCAATATGTTTTTTTCTAGGTTGTTACCCCTAGGTACATCTATTCTAGATCCACATCCACTTATAGTATTCAAAGATAGATGCATTTCTAGGAAAACACTCACTCTAGCCTTTACCAAAACTCTAGGACATTTTCCTACACTTCGACTGATCCTTAGACTTATCCTTAGACATGTACATAGGGATATCATGAAGGTTTTATCATCTTAGTTTCCAAATTTTAACTAAAATTTTTATTTGGTACCAACTATAGAGACCCTCTCTACTCATACATAGACATTATATATATTTTTTATAAATTTTATTATATTACACAAGCACACACCCAAATACCGTATTGTTTTAGTGCCTTTGGAAACATGGAAACATAAACACTCGTTCATAAGTGAACTAAAACATCTCCCACTACGTTCTTCATAACTAGATTCCTTATGAGATATATCATACATAATAAAAATCTTCATAACTTGGGGAAAGAAAACATAAAAAAGGGTGATCATAGATGCTCAATAAGGGAAATCAAGGGAGATATATAAGAATAACATGAACATAAGGGTATGTGAACATGAGCATAGCATTTGAAAACCATATCTTATATATCAAGGATAATAATCATGATTCATGGTATAATTATTGGCCATTAATAAGACATTAATCATAAGTGAATCAAATAATATGAGCCATAAGAGAATAACATTGGAATAAGACATAGATTTGTGGTATAAAAATAATAATATAAAATATTTTAAATATCAATCAAGTCTCAATGCTAAGGCCATCATAGCAGAGAAATTCCTTTACTATATCGAGTTTACTTCTTGTTCCAGCCCTGTATTACTGTTCTGAGTTTTCTCCTTATTCTAGTCCTGTATTACTATACCAGATTCACTCCCCATTCCAACCATGTATATTTCATGAGATATATAAATATTTACTTAATGAATTGGTGGGAGATATGGGTCTCACCCATATTATAATGAAATAATACATATGTGTTTTATAATATCATAAAAATTCATCATATCATAACCCATGAAATAAAATGGATATCAAAAAGATTTCATGATATATTAACCTATAGAAAAGAGATAGATTTCATAATCATTTCATAATAGCATAACCCATGAAAATAAGTAGGTTTCATAAGCATATAACCCATAGAATAGAAACAGGTTTCACAAGCATATAACCTACAGAAGAGAAACGTGTTTCAAAAGAATAAAACCTATGGAAGGGAAACATGTTTCATAAAAATCATGACATAAAAACATAAACCATTCAAAAAAATAATATGAATGGTACCCTTGGATCATATCCCCATTAAGGCATGAGTAACACTAAAAGATGTCATCTTAGATGGAAAATAATTTTGAAAGATCCTTTAAAACATTTATTGAGAAATATATCCTTTCTGCTTTGAAAAACACTTTTTAATACCTAAAACATTTTAAAAACATTTTTATTTGAAAATAAAATTGAAAAATTACTAAGGAATATTTTAGGAAATGATTGGTTATGACATCATAAAATTTCATTCATGTCATACACATTAAAATAAAGGTTTCTTTCACATTATTGGTAAAAGTCAAACATACATTGTTTTGGAAAATGACATGAATATTACTTTCAATTTTTTTTGAAAAAAGTAAAAAATGGGTAAAATTGTCTTTTAAAATTATATGTGAGTAATTTTTTTTTGAAAACATTTTTAGAAAACATAGTTTTGAAAGAAAATAGATTTCCAACCGAAGAGAGAAATAAAGTCAGATTTTATTAAATTTATTTATTAATTATCTTAAGTATAAAAATGTGGAAAAATGGTACAATTAATTGAAGATATAATTAATAACCATAGTATAATAAAATTCATGATAATTATTAATATATGAATCATAATATTTCATCAATGGAAGCATAATAAAAAATAATCTCGATAAACGATGAGATTGTAACAATAAAGTCTTGCCACTTTTTTAACATTGAATCATAATCCCCATGAAAGTATAACTTTAAATTAATCCTAAAATATCATTAAAATAATTATATTCATGATATAAAATTTCAAATGGGTAGTATATACACCTTGTAAAATAATATAGATGCATAACATAACATTTGTCTCAAAGAAAGTAAATTCAGACAAAATTCCCTTATAGTTTTGGTAACTTTGAAACCGTAAATACATGAAATAGAGATGATAAAATTAAAATTTAAATCCAAATAATACTTAGTATTAGAGAAAAATAAAATAAATTCATGGAATTTATACCTAATATATATAAGAAATAGGTGGTGAACATGGCTTGTTCCTCACAAAAAATAAAAATGAGATGAATATCCCTTACCTTAAGTATTGACTTTCATTATAATCATTCAATACTCTTATATAATAAATATAAGTTTAACATACATCTATTACAGAACAATATTCATTTATATCATAACATATATGATTTTCTTATGATATTTTTTTACCCGTTAATTAATAATTCCATGTTAAAGTCATTTTTAGGTAATAACTACTTTATTTTTTGTATATGTTTTGATTTGTTATATTTTTTGTCATCTTACTTAAATAATGATTTAATAATATTAATAATTATAAAAATTATATAAATGTGATATATATTCATTATATATTTATTTATATTAATCTATAAAATATAGAAATAGAAAATGAAATACACCGTTAATGGAGACGGTAGACCGTACATACGCATGAATATTGTTTCCATTTTCTTATCAGATTGAAATAAATAAAAGTATATATATGAGATATTATCATTTTATAATAATTTTTATGTCATATATATCACATATTTTTATTAAAACCATCCTTAATACATTTAATGTAAATTTTTAATGAATCACATCGCTTCACGAGACGACAGTTCGTCGTACACACGAATGAGGTTATTGTATTACGATAAAATGGAAAGCATGAATTTATGGGTAATATAAAAATTAAATAATCACAATAACTTCATAAAATCTTAAATATAATATATAAATAGTATTTACATCATTATTTCTAACCTTGATATGTGGTAATGGAAAAACGAACGACATCAGTTCGCGAGGCGGTAGTCTTCCGTACACACGAACGACGAATTCATAACCCAATTGATGGAAGTGTGCATGGTTTTAGGTAATAAAGTTAACATAAATAAGTAAATTGAATATAATTATGTTATTATATAATCATGATATAAAAATAATTAATGGGGTTTGAGGAAAAAATAAAACAAAAACATTCGTTAATGAACATTACCTCTTATTTAGGTATCTCCTTTTGGTTTGTACCAAAGGACTTCATTGGTTGTATTTATTACCAAATTAAGGATTATAGGATTAAGGTAGGAAATTGGAGAATTTATTTTGGAAGGTATTGGATGAACCAATTGGTTTTGAGGGTGTGAAGATAGGAGCATAGGTGGTGGCCTTTTATAAGTGAAGGAGAGGACACACTTGACATTTTTGAAAAGAAGTTAGGTGTACCAAAATTTTAACATAAAAAGGGATTAAATAATTCAAAAAATTAGATAATTGAAGGGTTAAGGTTAAAATAGGACCAAAAATGGGTTTTTAATATGTTTCAAACTCATTTTACCCGTAAGTTTATATTTTATTCCCTTGGTAAACTCATTTTTTCTTAATCATTATGATTAATTTTAACTATTTTCACCAATAATTTTGGTAAAAAAATTATTTTGGACTTATTATAAAATATAAATTATGATAATTAAAAATATGGAATGCATTTTTATAAATTAAAATAACATAATTGGTATAAATTAATTTAAAATTAATCTCACAGATGAGATGAGACATCGAGTTTTTGAATTGAAAATGTTCAAAAGTTTGAACTATTTTTATATCCAATTTCAATGTGAAATTGATTCCAATGACATAAATTGGATTTATTTATTTTTAATTTAATTAATTATAATTTTAAAATAATTTAAAATATAATTTAATTTGATAAATAAATTAGACAAAACAACATTTTTCAATTAGAATTCAGTATTTTTTAATATTTATCAAAAAATGAAATATTTTAGAAAAATACAAAAAATTCACCCAAAAATAATTTTGAAATTATCTGATCAAAAATTAATTTTATTTTATAAAATTAAATTTCTAAAAGTTTTAAAAATTAATTTTTTTATTGTTCAAAAAATGACATACAAAATAGTTCTTTTGAGAAAATAATACTTTCAAATCATATAAATACTTTACAAAAAATTATATATTTAATTATCAATAGGTTTTATTTATATAAAACCATTATATATAATATTTAAAAATTAGTTATTTGTATTCATGGTACTATGTTTAATGTTTAAGTTATAACTACATTGTTTAAATAATTATAATAATAAAATGTCGTTTCATAGAAACTCAATGTTGTGTGTAATGCAAGTTAAAAAAAATATTTCATGAAACAAAAACATAAATTGGTGTTGAATATATTGAATGATAACACAAAGTTATTTTTAATTCAATCCATCAAATAAATTAAGTTTATTAAAAAAATCATAAAAACTTAGGGTGTTACACACCTTATAAATGATATGTATTTGGATATATGTAGATAAATATAGATTTTAATTTGGGTTAGATACACAAGCCATGAGTTATGTAAAGTTTTACACATAATGGTTTAAACATATTTATTTTATGGAAGGAATATGGATTCCAACCTAAATAATTATAATCTTAGGATTGTGTCATTTATTTATTTCATTATTATGCATTATTTATTTTATGGATGAAAGACCTTGTTAAAAAAAATGAATTAATGCGCACATATGGAATTAAAATAAATGGATTATGCATAAATGTTTTATCAAAACATGGTTAATCACTTAATTAAAATACAATTAATATTAACAAGAAATATAAAAGATAAAGAAAAGAAAAGTTTACATAGAATAAATAAAATCTCTAAACTAAATATTAAGTCATACTTAGACTTCCATTACTTGATTATGAATAAAATCCATAAAACTAAGTGTTTTTACAACCCTCATTAGGATACTTACTTTTATCATTGTGTTCTTATAAATGTTATGGGTTTAATTAACCATATTTCATCAAGATAAATATCCCTCATTAAAATTGATGTAACTAAGATGAAAGTGTTGAGGAAATATAAGTTAGGATTTTAGGATTGGATAGTCCATTCAACAGATCATGGAGAAGTAAGACCATAGTTGGAAAAGAATTTCCAACATAAATACATTCAATTAGATTTACCAACCATTTTTGGGGTTATGTAAAGGGGAATATGGATCCTTTCCACTAGAATGTCCTAGAAACTAAACATTTTGAGTCAAATGGTGGGGGAAGTTGGGACTTGATAACACAGTGAAAGACTTAATAGAATTAATTATTATTATTCATTATATAATTTTTAATCAAGAAAATACTAATATGCTATTTTAAATTGCATAATAATGTCAGGATTTTCATCCAAATTATCCATGAAATGTATATTAAAGAATAGCTATCTCCTCATCCGCAGTAACTTCCACAAATAGTTCAGATACCTTTGGGTTGTGCAGTTCCATGAACAGAAATATTACATGATAGAATCCTCAATACTCAATATACCTTTAAAGTAGGATAGTTATAATTCCTCGACCCCAGAAGCATAGAGTCGGTGCATTATTACGTATCACTGGAATGATCACAAAAGATCAAGTCTCGAAAGACCGATTAGTTTAGTAGCCTTGGAAGTACTAGATACATTCATAAGGTTTACATTATATCATAAAATGGAAAACTACAACAACATTGTTTCCATAGAAAACACTGAGATCCCATAGACTATCCTTGCAGGTCAGTCATAATATAATTCTTCGCATCCTGGGAAAAATAAAACATAGAAAGGTGTGAGCTCAGATGCTCAGTAAGGATAATAATATAGCGGAAGCTTTCATAAATAAGTATAAACATTTAAGGTAATGTATAAGACTAAAACAAAAGCCTTTTAAACATGAACTTCAGTATAATATGGCAAAGATAAAAAATCAAATAATTCCATTTACTTATTCACATGGATATTCTACTAGTTGAATAATCACATGCAATATCAATATCCACTTTCATAATGATGGAATGAATAATGTTATATTTTCATAACTACATAGTGAAGGACTTGTGCCAATACTATAAATAAGATTTTGTCAAGGCCTTGTGCCAAGACACTAGTTTGTCTCATGATACCTACCAATGCATCGAGGAGCTATAACGGGCTCCACCCATCACATACTAAGTCCAATTCATTCCTTATATGAAAATTTTTAAACATAACATAAACATTTGTATTAAAACTTAGCATACGAAATGTCAATACTTTATCCATAAACCGTGAATAGTGTAAAAATAACATGTCCATAGTCTAACATATCACAAAACCTTCAATACAATATGGAAGTTTTGTATCATAATAAATCAACTTAAAATAATCTTAAAATCCATCAAAGGATGAAATCAAAACCTTATTTAGAGAAATATATCTTTGTATTTTGAAATCATTTAAAATTCATATAATTATAAAAGAAAAAATTTATTTTGGAAATATTATTATAAGCTTTTAAGGGAATCTTTAATGATGTTATAATGGCAGAAAATAACTGCACTCGCCGTATAAGTTAAAAAAAGACATTCTTACCTTAATTTTGTCGAAAAGATTATAAATGAATTTGTTTGGAAAATGAAAGAAAGATTCCTTTATAAACATATTATAAAAAGTCAAACAAGAGTATAAATGACTTTCACCCATAGTCTATAAAATAGTCTGAATGTTTTGAAATATATTTTTTAAGAAACATGGATGTGGATGATAAAGAGGTCCATTTAGATACTTACGTAAAAACAACCTCAGATAATAAAGAGATTGTGAAATTAACCCTTACCTTGTACTTTTACTTGTTCGAGGGTAGTTTAACCTACTGTATAATGATGAAATAATTTTTATTAAATTATACAAGAATCATATATATTAATATGATATCATATATGATCTTTTGACATTGCTTTGTAAATAATATCTTAGTATTATCATTGTTTCGGGTGTTAACAGATTCATTTTCCTTTATATTATTTTTTATGTGAGTCATATTTGTTTTGGATGGGATGTATCTTATTCATATCCAGAATGATATAAAGTCTATAAACATTATTTTTAATCATCTAATGAAAATTATTCTTGAATGGATACGATGGGGAATGAATCTCATCGTGTTCATGGAGACGGCAATCCGTACGTACGCACGAGTAAAAATATCATTATTTTGATATTAAAATAATATATAATTAGATGTTATATCATATATACAGAATCATTATCATGTTACATTTATTATTTACATCAATTACACATCATTATTATACCCATCCAAATAATAATGTATTGAATAACAATTACACCTCGACGTGGAGATGGTATGTTGTACGTACACACGCATGGTGACATGTCATTCAAAGACGGATAGAATAGTGAATTTTGTTGTACCATATTTATAATAACATAAAATTATATAGAAGATACTGTAGTTATTATTTTATAATTGAAACAATAAAGAAAAAGGAAGTGGAAGAAGAAAGGAACTTGAAAGAGGTGTTGAAATATTTACCTCTTCTTCAGGTTCTTCCTTTTGATTTGATCAAAAAGGCTCCTTAGGTTGGATTTATGACTAAATAAAGGCCACTAGGACGAATTGAGGACAGTTTAGAGGGTATTTGGTCAGGGTTTGGTCGATCAAAATGTCTTTGAAGGTGTGAATTAGAGAGAAGGGGGAGTGCCCTTTTATAAGAGGGGTGAGGGGCACCTTAGGAAAAGCTAGAAATATTATTTTATAATAAAATAATTTTTGGTTTCTAATGGATAAAAAATGAATTATTTAAAGTCTAAGGTGAGGATGGGTCTAAAAACACTCAAAATATAGGTTTTAGATAGGTTTGGGTCACTATATTAACTTTATATTTTAGATTTAACTCTTAGTTAAATAGTTTGACATTTACCATGTCTCTTTGTATTTTTATATTATATGGTTAATAAACTTACTATATACTTCCAATAAAACCCCAAGTGGTTCATTAATGATAAAAATATAATTATATAAGTCTTTTTACCGAACCTTATATTTTTAAGAATAGAATATCAATTAATAATATAATATTTTTTTAAAAACTCTTTTATGTCAATTTTGACACTATTTGGTATTTTATTTTTTCTAAATTCATAACAGCATTATTACTTAGAAAAAAATACATCTAACCAACCCTAACATGTCATATTAATCTATAAAATTATTTTAATTCATAAAAAGTCTCAAATTACATTTATTTGGATATTTATAATATCAATTATTTTAATATTTCATTAATTATGTAATTACTGCATCATCATTCTGTCATAAATAAATTAAATTATTTAATGTATAAAAAATATATATAAAATAAAATTATTTAGGAAATATTTTTATCTTTCTAATGAATATTTATAGTCGAATTTATCTTTTGTATAACCATATATTAAAAATGTTTTAGTTATTAAACTTTGATTTTAACTCTTTTAACTCTTCTTTAAATAAAATAATAATAAGTGTCCTAATCTAATCCAAGTGGACCAAAGAGGTTTATATTTTATTATTAAGGTTGTTTTTGTTCTAATTATACTTATCCAATAGAAGTTGGACATGTTTTAGGGTAATAATAATATCATTTTACCCTTAATTTCCCTATTTACTTTTAATCGTGGTAAATAAAAGTAAAAAGTTACTATTCACCAAAAATTATTTTCATCCTGTTGAACCACATTTTACTTACTGATATCAATCACGTATCTTGGATTTTTGAAATTTAACTGAAAGAAGTGGTAAAATTAAGTTTTATGTAAATTTGTAAATGCTTCTAGGAGGTGGGTAAAAGACGGTAAAAAGTTCAATAAAATTTTTATATATCTAAAATTATTATAAACTGACTACAATGAATTACATTGAACTTATATAGGTATTATGTATCTATTTTTGCCGAAAATAAATTTTAATAAAATAAATAATTATTTAAATAAAAATTTGGTTTTAAATTATAACTCAGTGTTTTTCACTATTCATCAAAAATTGAAAGTTTTTAGAAAAATACCAAAAATTTAACCTAAGCTAATTTCGATATTCCAAATCCAAAAATGAAGTCCATTTTGAAAGATAAATTTATAAAATTTCAAAAATTGGGTATTACTATTCATAACTGCTAGTTTGATTGGTTGTGGTGTGTTAGAACTCGAAGTTGCGTACAACACACGCTATTATATTATTCAAAGAGAAGCGTACCATGGAAGCTTGGGGTGTTACATTCTACCCTACTTCAAATAATTCCATCCACAAAATTTCTAGAATATTACTACATAAAATGACTCTGTTGGTTCTTCATCATAAGTTCCTCGGGTTCCCACGTTGCCTCTTCCATGTTATAGTTTCTCCATATAACTTTTACCAGACGAGTCATCCGGTTTCTCAGCACTTGTTCTCTTATATCAAGAACCTTGACAGGCTCTTTTCAATAAGATAGATCGGGTTCCAGTTCTAATTCCTCATAGGTAAGTACATGCGTTGGGTCAGGCATGTATTTTCTCAATAGTGATACATGGAACACATCATGAACTTTGGAGAGACTTGGAAGAATTTCCAAATGGTAAGATACAACCCCAATTAGTTCTAGAATTTCGAAAGGTCCGATGTACCTAGGAATCAATTTACCCTTCTTACTGAAACGTATAACACCCTTTCATGGAGATACCTTCAAGAAAATATGATCTCCTACCTAAAATTCCAAATCCTTCCTTCGGTTATCAACATACCTCTTCTCTCTACTTTGAGCTGCCTTGATGTGATTTTGGATTACCTTAACCTTTTCCATCGTTTCCTCCACAAGTAATGGGCCTACGAGTTTTCTTTCACCAACATCATCCCAACAGGTTGGTGTGCGAAATCTCTTTCTGTATAACGCTTCATATGATGCCATCTAAATACTTGAATGGAAGATATTGTTATAGGAAAATTATACCAGAGGTAAATATTGATCCCACATAACTTTAAAGTCAAGTGATCATGATCTCAATATGTCTTCTAAATTTTGAATAGTCTGTTCTGATTTTCCTTTAGTTTGGGGGTGGTATCCAGTACTCAAATGAAGTTCAATATCCAGTGATTTCTGAAGACTTTTCTAGAATCCTGATGTAAAACTTGGATCAAAATCAGAAATAATCGATAGTGGTACTCCATGAAGTCTTAAAACTTCATTAATATATAGTCATTCTAAACATTCAAGTGGTAAATCTTCTCTTATAGCAAGAAAATGTGATGACTTGGTAAGATGATCAACAATGACCCATATTGCATCATTCCTTCTAGGAGCCTTTGGTATTCCCATGACAAAGTCCATCATAATATTATCACATTTCCACTCTGGTATGGGAAGAGGTTGCATGACTCCTCCAGGCTGTTTCCTTCCATCTTTCACTTGTTGAAAAACCATAAATCATGACACAAAATAAGCAATCTCCCTCTTCATGTTGTCCCACAAAAAATGTTCCTTCAAATCTCTATACAACTTAGTGCTACCAGGGTGTATAGAGAAATTGGAACTATGAGCATCATCCAACAATTCCCTTTTCAGATAAGGTATACCGAGAACACAAAGTCTCTTCCCAAATTTCAAAATTCCATCTTCATACACAAAGTCACTCAATCTCCCATCATTCAAAGCTTTAATCTTCTTTTGAAACTCTTCATCACCGGTATGAGAACTCTTTATCCTTTCTAGTAAAGATGTTTTGGAAACCATTTGAAAAAGCATAGATGTTTCACCTTCCATGGTTATTCCCATATCCATCTTTACTAGATCTATGTATATAAGATCCTTTTTAACTCTCATATTGTTCAAAACTCCATGATACTTTCTACTCAAAGCATCTTCCACCTTATTTGCCTTCCCCGGGTGGTAGTGTATCATGCAGTAATAATCTTTGAGTTGTTCAAGCCATCTCCTTTTCCTCATGTTGAGTTCTTTCTATGAGAAAATATACTTCAAACTCTTGTGATCAGTATAAATCTCACATTTTTCACCATAGAGATAGTGTCTCCAAATATTCAAAGCAAAGATTACAGTTTCTAACTCAAGATCATGAGTAATATAGTTTTGCTCATGAATTTTTAGCTGTCATGATGCATAGGCAATAACTCTATCATTATGTATAAGGACACAACCAAGTCCTTTCTTCGATGCATCACTACAAATAACAAACCCATCATTCCTCGATGGTAGAGTCAAGATAAGAGCATTGAATAATATTCTTTTCAATTCTTCAAAACATTCTTCACACTCTTTTTTCCAAACAAATTTAACCCCTTTTAGTGTGAGCTTTGTTAATGGGTTAGCCAATCGGGAAAAATTCTGGACGAAACATCGATAATAACCCGCTAAACCAATAAAACTGCGTACCTTAGTTATACTCGTCGGTGCTGGCCATTCTTGGATTTCCTTGGTCTTTGAAGGATCAAAATAGATTCTATCCTTAGAGACAATATAGACAAGAAAAGAAATCTCCTGAAGCCATAATTCACTCTTGCTAAACTTCCCATATAATTCATGTCTTCTAAGAGTCTTCGGGATAATGCGCAAGTGATTTTCATGATCTTCATAGCTTTTAGAGTATACCAAGATATCATCAATAAATACCACTACAAAATCCCCGAGATATTCCTTGAAAACTCTATTCATTAGATCCATGAAGACATAGGGTTCATTAGTCAATCCAAAAGGCATTACTGTAAACTCGTAATGCCTGTACCTAGTTTGAAATGCTGTCTTCAGAATGTATTCCTTATTCACACACAATTGATGGTATCTAGATCGAAGGTCAATCTTTTAAAAGTATTGAGCTCCATGCAGTTGTTCAAATAAATCATTAATGTGAGGTAGGGTATACTTGTTCTTTATTGTTATAGCATTGATCTCCATGTAGTCAATGCACAACCTCATAAATCTATCTTTCTTCTTAACAAAAAGGACATGGGATCCTCATGTAGAAACACTAGGTTGAATAAATACCTTATTACTGAATTCCTCTAGTTTTTTCTTTAGTTCCACTAATTCCACAGGGGAAATTCTATAAGGGGTCTTCGATATGGGTCTTGAACCAGGAATTAAATCAATAGAAAACTCAATTTCTCATTTTGGAGGATATCCAGGTAAATATTCTGGAAACACATCAACATATTCTTTCACAATAGGTACATACTCTATTTGAACATTATTTTCCTCACCCACAGTTATTTCATTCTCTTCCTCCCCAATAATTGAATTTAGTTGAGCTACTGGGGGTGGATCTAGATACGAATTAGGTGGTGATGATTCTGCTCTAAAGATAAGGTGTTCTTTATCATCGTCATCAAAAATAGTAACCTCCTCCTTCTTACAATAAATTTTTGCATCATGTTCCAAAAACCAATCCATACCGAGGATTATATCAAATTCAATCATGGGTATGATGATGAGATCAGAAGATAAAGAACATTTATATGCCCTAATGGGAACTGATTCACAAAACTTTGTTGCAATAATACTTCCCTTAGGAGTTTTGACTGACAACTCCCTTGTTAAATAAAATTGTAAATATCTAATTTTCATAGAAAACTGGGAAGATATGAAACAATACGATGATACAGAATCAAAAAAAGCATTTTCTAAACCTGAGGAAACCATTAAATTACCTGCCACTACGTCTTTTAGAGATTCAACCTCAACAGTAGTGATAAAATAAGCTTGGCCTTAATACCTTGGCCTTTTCTGAGTTATGTTACATTGGAGATTAAAACATTCATTTTTATAATGTTCTATTTCTCTAAAATTTTATCATTCAATAGTGATAGCCTCTTTCTTCCCCTTGCAATCATGATTTTGGTGGCCTTTTTCACCACACTTGTAACAGACTCCCATTCCCTTCAGGCAAGTACCTGGGTGTTTCTTCCCACATTTACTACAGGATGGATATTCAAATTTTTCCTTCTTCCCATTATTTTAATTTCCAGTGTTCATTAGATCTCTTCTTCTCTTGCTTTTCTTTAAAGTCGTAAGACTTAGATAATTCTTTTTCTGTCTTGATAGCACATGAGACAATATCTTTGTACGATGAGAAGGATTTTGAGACTAATGCTTGATAGAGAAATGGTTTTAACCCATCAAAGAAATGATCAACATTACTTCTTGGGTTACGTATATTATCTATAGCATGCCTTGCTAACCTTTTAAAGTTATCTTCATACTTTGCGACATTCTCATCCTCTATTTTTCTCAAACTCAGAAATTGCCTTTTAATATCTACTCAATGGTCACGAGGAAAGTATTTTTATAATAAAAGATATTTAAACTCCCTCCATTCTATATTTGAAACTTCATCATATTCCTTTATGTTGTGAATCAATGACCACCATTAATAATCATCTCCATTGAGGAGGTAAACTTCCATGACAACTTTTTCCCTTTCACTACTCCCCAAGGCATGGAATATTTTCTCCAAGGAATTTATCCATTACTTCGATACTAATGTATTTGTACTCCCATTTAATGTTGGTGGTTGTTGCCTCATGAAGCGATCTAACATTGATCCTCCACGCTGTAGATCAGGGTGCTCCATACGGGTAAGGTTATTATTCATAACCTGAGTGAGTTGTCCTAGTATGGTGATTAACTGACCAGCACCAGTTACATCACCAGCTCTACTATAATTATCTTGAGTAGAAGGGAAATCCCTAAATGTAGTGTGTGCATTGATAAAGTTTTTATTCTTTCAAATGGGCACCATTTCTAAACAATGGCATACACTAGATTAGTTTATGAATCACAATACATAAATCCAAACTTGTAAAACGCTTAACATAAATTGAACAGTTTATGGATATAATCCATAATCATAAAAAACTTTTCTTTGAGGAAGCATATACTCATAATCCCTTCATAATGGTTTGTAAAGAAAATGAAAATTATCCTAAGCATATCCCCCGAGAGTGTCGTAACCAAGAGTGCAGTAAGGCCCATTGTTGTGCAATAGTTCCCATTTGAGTCTAACTCAAAGCGGTGTTTTCAGGATTTACCCCTCGGTACATCTATGTCAGAGTATCCTATACCTACTCGTATCCAGACAGGGATGTATTGCTTGGAAAACTCACAAAATCTATACAATACCAAAATTCTAGGAAGTTTTTCTATACTAATACTCAAAGTCTATCTTAGGGCTATGTGCTCTAATAATAGTTTATCTAAATCTATATTCCAAGGTTTGTACTAAACTTCCTCTAATACCAACTATAACGCCTTGACCCCAGAAGCACAGAGTCGGTGAATTATTACGTATCATTTTCATGATCACAAAAGATCAAGTCTCGAAATACTGATTAGTTTAGTAGCCTTGAAATTATTAGATACATTCATAAGGTTTACATTACATCATAAAATGGAAAACTACAACAACATTGTTTCCATAGGCAGCACTGAGATCCCATATACTATCCCTACATGTCAGTCATAATATAATTCTTCACATCCTGGGAAAAATAAAATATAGAAAGGGGTGAGATCAGATTCTCAGTAAGGATAACAATATAGTGGAAGCTTTCATAAATAAGCATAAACATTTAAGGTAATGTATAAGACTAAAACAAAAGACTTTTAAACTTGAACTTCAGCATAATATGGAAAATATAAAAATCAAATAATACCATTTACTTATTCACATGTATATTCTACTAGTATAACAATCACATGCAATATCAATAGCCACTTTCATATTGATAGAATGCATAATGCCAGACTTTCATAACCACATAGTCAAGGCCTTGTGCCAAGACTAAAAATAAGATTTTGTCAAGGACTTGTGCCAAGACACTAGTTTGTCTCATGAGACCTACCAATGCATCAAGGAGCTAGAGCGGGCTCCACCTGTCACATACTAAGTCCAATGCATTCCTCATATGAAAATATTTAAACATAACATAAACATTCGTATTAAAACTTATCATACGAAATGTCAATACTTTATCCATAAACCATTAATGGTGTAAAAATAACACATCTATAGTCTAACATATCACAAAACCTTCAATACAATATAGAAGTTTTATATCATAATAAATCAACTTCAAATAAGCTTAAAATCCATCAAAGGATGAAATCAAAACCTTTTTTTAGAGAAATATCTCTTTCTATTTTGAAATCATTAAAAATTAATATAATTATAAAATAAAACATTTATTTTGGAAATAATCTTATAATATTGTAAGAGAATATTTGATGATGTTATAACAACAGAAAATATCCGCACCTGCCATATAAGTTAAAAAAAGACATTCTTACCTTAATTTTGTCGAAAAGGTTAGAAATGAACTTGTTTGGAAAATAGCAGAAAGATTCCTTTATAAACATCTTATAAAAATTAAAACAAGGGTATAAATGACTTTAACCCATAGTCTATAAAATAGTAAGAATGTTTTGAAATATATTTTTAAGAAACATGGATGTGGATGATAAAGAGGTCCTAGTAGATACTTACGTAAAAAAGACCTCAGATAATAAAGAGATTGTGAAATTAACCCTTACCTTGTACTTTTCCTTTGTCGAGGGTAGGTTAACCTCTTGTATAATGGTGAAATAATTTTTATTAAATTATACAATAATCATATACATTAATATGATATCATATATGATATTTTGACATTGCTTTGTTAATAATATCTTAGTATTATCATTGTTTCGGGTGTTAATTGATTCGTTTTACTTTATATTATTTGTTAAGTAAGTAATATTTGTTATGGATGGGATGTATCTTATTCATATCTAGAATTATATAAAGTCTTTAAACATAATTTTTAATCATCTAATGAAAATTATTCTTGAATGGATACGATGGGGAATGAATCTCATCGCGTTCATGGAGACAGTAATCCGTACATACGCACGAGTGACAATATCATTATTTTGATATTAAAATAATATATAATTGGATGGTATATCATATATACAGAATAATTATCATGTTATATTCATTATTTACATCAATTACACATCATTATTATACCCATCCAAATAATAATGTATTGAATAACAATTACACCATGACGTGGAGACGGTAAGCTGTACATACGCACGTATAGTAAAATGTCATTCAAAGGATGGATAGAATAGTGAATTTGGTTGTACCATATTTATTATAACATCACATTATATATAAGATACTGGATTTAGTATTTTAGAATGGAAACAACAAAGAAAAAGAAAGTGGAAGAAGAAAAGAACTTGAAATAGGTGATGAAATATTTACCTCTTCTTCGGGTTCTTCCTTTTGATTTGATCAAAAAGGATCCTTAGGTTAGATTTATGAATAATGGAAGGACTCTAGGATGAAGGTATGACATTTTATAGGGTATTTGTTCAGGGGTTGGCCGATCCAAATGGATTTGAAGGTGTTAATTAGAGAGAAGGGGGAGTGCCCTTTTATAAGAGGGGTGAGGGGCACCTTAGGAAAATCTAGAAATATTATTTTATAATAAAATAATTTTCAGTTTCTAATGGATAAAAAATGAATTATTTAAATTATAAGTTTGGGATGGGTCAAAAACCACTCAACCAATAAGTTTTAGACAGGTTTGGGTCACTATATTAACTTTATCTTTTAGATTTAACTCTTAGTTAAATAGTTGGACATTTACCATGTCTCTTTGTATTTTTATATTATATGGTTAATAAACATACTATATACTTACAAGAGAACCCCAAGTAGTTTATTAATGATAAAATATCATTATATAATTCTTTTGGCCGAAACTTAGATTTTTAGGAATATAATATCAATTAATAATATAATATTTGTTTTAAAAACACTTTTATGTCAATTTTGACACTATTTGGTATTTTGTTTTTTCTAAATTCATAACAGCATTATTACTTTGAAAAGAATTCATTTAGCCAACCATAACATGTCATATTAACCTAGAAAAGTAGTTTAATTCATAAAAAGTCTCAAATTACATTTATTTGGATATTTATAATATCAATTATTTTAATATTTCATTAATTAGGTAATTACTGCATCATCATTGTGTCATAAATAAATTAAATTATTTAATGTCTAAAAATTATAAATAAAATACCATTATGTAGTAAAACTTTTTAGCTTTATAATTAATATTTATAGTCAGATTTATCTTGTGTATATCCCTATATTAAAAATGTTTTAGTTATTACACTTTGATTTTAACTTTTTTAACTCTTCTTTAAATAAAATAATAATAAGTGTTCTAATCTAATACAAGTGAACCAAAGAGGTTTATATTTTATTAATAATGTTTTTATGGTCGAATTATACTTATCTAATAGAATTAGGACATGTCTTAGGGTAATAATAATATCATTTTTATCCTTAATCACCCTATTTACTTTTAACTGTGGTAAATAAAAGTAAAAAGTTACTATTCACCAAAAATTATTTTCACTTTATTGAACCAAATTTTACTCACTGATATAAACCTTGTTTCCTAGATTTTTGAAATTCAACTCACATAAGCGGTAAAATTAAGTTTTATTTAAATTTGTAAATGCTCCTAGGAGGTGGGTAAAAGACGGTAAAAAGTTCAACAAAATTTTTATATATCTAAAATTATTATAAACTAACTCCAATGAATTATATTGAACTTATATAGGTATTATGTATCTATTTTGAACTAAAATAAATTTTAATAAAATAAATAAATATTTAAATAAAAATTTGGTTTTAAACTATAACTCAGTGTTTTTCACTATTCATCAAAAATTGAAAGTTTTCAGAAAAATACCAAAAATCCACCCTAAGATAATTCCAATATTCCGAATCCAAAAATGAAGTCCATTTTGAAGGATAAAATTTATAAAATTTTAAAAAGTGGGTATTACTATTCATAACAGTTAGTTTGATTGGTTGTGGTGTGTTAGAACTCGAAATCGCATACAACACACGCTATTGTATTATTCAAAGAGAAGCGTACCATGGAAGCTTGGGGTGTTACAAGAGTGACGAAGAGTTAAATATATATGAAAAAAACTTGAACAACACTGTAAAAATTTAGTGTTCAATGCTTTTTTCTTTTTCTAGTGAACTCATAAAGTCTCATGAAAACTTAGATTCTTATTTCAATCTTGAGAATCTATATGTTATTCACTAAGAGAGCACATGATAGAAATAGTTTGAGACATTATATCACTATTTCAGAGTAATATTTTTGAGGGTGCACTGGCTGGGCCTCACATAGTTAATCTTAATGGATACATTGAGCACATAAGGGTTCTAGGGTTTAAACTGCTTGATGATATATGCACTAATCCCATTATTTCATCACTCCCTTAGAGATTATCCAGCTTTATTATAAATATTAATAGAGAAAACATTGAGAAATATATTCCAAATCTACTCACTCTTCTTTAAAAAGTAGATAAGGATACAGATCATGAAAATACTTCTATCATTATGGTGAATAAATATAAAGTCCAAGTGAAGAGATATAATCCCAAAGATTCCTCACAACACCTTTTCAAGAAGATAAAGATCAATGGGTAAGAAAGGAAATGTGATGTTATCTGTTTCACATGTGGCAAGAAGGGCCATTGAAATAAAAACTGCACCTAGCCAAAGAATCAAGGGGAAGCTTTAGATGAATTTGTTATTGAGTAAAATTTATGTGTTTCTAAAAATTTAGTATTAGATATAAATTGTGTTTCTCACAAATTTATTCAAATATATGCACCAAGTAGATTTAGAAAGATTGACTAAGGGGAGGTAGATCTATGAGTAGTGAACAAATCCAAACTACCTATTTTGGCTATCAAGGGCTACAACCTCACATTGTTGATGATAATGATCTTGGTTTTGAAATATTATTATTAAGTTCCATCTATTTCCAAAAAAATATTTTTGTATCCAGACTTGATATAGATGGATTTATTTTCAAATATCAGAATAAATATTTATTCTTTTATAAGGAAATAATTTTTTATGGTAAGGAACATTTAAATAAATGTCATTATGTATTGGATTATAGAACCAAGTATTGGAAATCAATAACAAAATTACTTCACACGACTCATACCACACCCAACTTTGGAATCACCAGCTAGGTCATGTATAAAATTCATTTGACTAAATTACTTCAAGATGGATATTTAAATTACATTGAACTAAAACCATTTTGTGTATATCATTCATGTTTACAAGTCATAATGACCAATCCTCATGTAGTTAAAAATTTGAAAGGGCCAAAGATCATCTTGATTTAGTTCATACCGATGTGTGAAGACCTTTTACTACTGAAGAAAGGGGTGGGTACTCATACTTTATAACTATTACTGATGATTTTAGTAGATATGAATATGTTTACTTGATGAGGTATAAGTTAGATTCCTTTTAGATATTCAAGGAACACAAGAAGGAATTTGAGAAATAGCTTCATAAGAATATTAAAAAACTTTTCTCAAACCATAATGGAGAATATATTAATCAAGGCACAATTAATTATTTATGAGATTTTGGGATTCTATCTCAACTAAATCCCCCTTATACACCTCATTGTAACAATGTAAGTGAAAGGAGGAACCACACCTTTATTAATATGGTAAGATCAATGATGAGTCTTGCGATTCTTACATTATCCTTTTAGTGATATGCATTACAAACATCAGAATAAATACTAAATGAAGTTCCAACTAAAGTAGAAGATGGTATACCATACTAATTTTGAAATGGAATGAAACCAATTTTATCATACTTACATATTAAGGGTTTAAAATTGTTTGGTAAGGCCTATTTAGGTTACAAACTCGCATCTTGAGGCATAAAGTTTACCTTTATATGATACCTTAAGGAAACAAGGGGATATAACCTATACAACCTTAAAAAAATTTATAGCGGCATGAAACACCATATTAATTATGAGGGATCACATCTCTAAAATAGATAGTGGGAGAATAATATATTTCAATGAAGTCAAGGCTCAAGGTACACAAAAGTTAGCACATGAACAAATTCTAAAAATCCCCATGGAAGAAGATGTTCTAGAGACCCAACTACTTCATAGGAGTACTAGATATTTTAGAGAAACATATAAAAATTTAATTGTAGTATAAAAGTATGGTGACTCAATATTATTTAATAATAATGATCCTATGACCTACAAGGATGCAGTAATTGGAAAACATGTTTCCAAGTGGTAATAAGCAATGAATTCTGAAATGGATTTCATGTACCAAAACCATGTTTGTATTTTGTTAGATCTTATAGTATATGTATAACCCATTAGTTATAAATGGGTATTCAAGAATAAACTATAAATATATGGGAAAGTAAGTACGTATAAGTTATTACTGGTTACAAATGGGTTTAAATATAATCAAGGTATTGACTACGATGGATTCTTTCCACTAGTTTCTATGTCAAAATCCATCAGAATTATAAATTCCATTGTAGTGTTCCATTACTATGATATTTGTAAAATGGATTCCAAAAAATCATTCCTTAACAAGAACCTTTTGGATAATGAATATATAACACAACCTAAAGGGTCTGTGACTCCCAAGGATTCCAACAAGGTTTAAAAATTTCAAAAATCAATTTATGGATTAAATTAAGCTTCTAGGTCATAGAAAATTCGGCTTGATGTTTCCATAATAGAATTTGGTTTCATAAAGTAATAATGTGAGCCTTGTATATATAAGTGGTTTAGTGGGAGTGTGATTATTTTTTTAATAGTATATATTCATAACATATTACTTATTAGTAATGAAATTCCAATCTTACATTTTGTTAAGCCCTGGTTGAATAAATTATTCTATATGAAGGACTTTGATAAGGAAACATACATTCTTGGGATAAAGATCCATTGTGATAGAGATTATATAATAATAAACCTAATTCAAGGTATATATATTGAAAATATACTAAATAGATTTAGTATGGAGAAATATAAGAAGGGATTTTTGCCAATGTCACATGACATTCATCTTTTCAGAAAAATATGTCCTCATACACATGAGGAAGTACTTAGAATGGCACATATTACATATGTATCTATGATTGTGACAATCATATATTCCATGATATGTATCAAACTAGATGTTGACAACAACCTAAGTGTGTTAGGAAGATATCAAGATGACCTAGGTGACTACCATTGGATGGAAATCAATACTATCTATATGTATCTGAGGTGTACTAAGGATACGTTCCTGGTCTATGGAGGATATGAGGACCTATACACAGGAGGATACACATATTATAGTTTTCAAATAGATCAATATGATTTGATATCAAATACGGGATACATATTCACTTTTAATGGAGGTGTTGTGTGCTAGAAGAGATCAAAGTAGGTTGTGATTACAGATTCTACAGTAGAGTCTGATTATATTTCCACTTCTATGGAAGCTAAATAATAAGTATAAATATGTACCTTATTTTAAGTTATTTACATGGTACCTAGGAGTAAATATCATGTCACACTTTATTTTGATAATACTACAGTGGTGGCTCTGTCAAAAGTGTTACGGTCACATCAATGGATGAAGCATATACATTAAAAGTAACATCTCTTAGGTGATTTTTCTTAGAGAGGTTAATCTTTAGTGATAAAAATTAATATGGAAGAAAACATGGTGTCTCCCTTGACTAAAGTCTTAACTTAGGAGAAACATGATCATCATGTGAGGTCTAGTAGACTGAAATTTTTAGGTAGCTAGCTCTAGTCCAGGTGGGAGTTTTTTATAGTTGGTGTTCTATAACTAACTATTTGTACTTTGGATTACATGTGTATTCAAAGTCTTGAATATTAATAAAACATTTTATTATATATTGATCATTGTTCTTCATGAATTTTGTGTAATAATTTCCTAGGGTATCTGTTACATTGATAAGGTTATATAAGTTCCCTTATATGACGAGATCCTTGATGTTACATGATTATATTCTTAAATATAGTTCTATGATTGGATAATACACAATGATATGAAACATAGTATATCGACTTTCTGGTTTGAGTACTCATAAGTGGATGAGGATTCATCTCAAAAAGTTTTCAATTAGCAATCTTCATGATGGAGGATTATGAGAACAAACCTGCCAGTGCAAATTACTCATGTTTTGGTGTCATCAAATATTTATATCTACGAGTGTGTATAATGGTCCTTAAAATTTTAGATTATCATTAATGCATTTCATGACCCGTGCTCTTAGATTTACTAACCAAAATTGTGATTCCATATGTTCACCAAAAGTAGAGTATGTTGGGTGTGTCATGAGTGACATATTATTAAGGTATAAGTTAAGGAAGGAGTTTTCCCTTCCATATTTATGAAAATTGATATATCAATCCTTTTATTGAAATAAAAACATCTCAATAAATTCTATGTCCATGGTGTAACGATGTGTTTATTTCAGATAGTCAAAGAGATATTTATCAATCATATAAGTTGACGACACAGATGTAAAAAATACTTTAAAAGATATTAATAAAAAGGGATTATATTAAATAGGGAGGGTTCATATGCAGTTATTGACATTGTGACATTAAGTTCATTATCTTAGGTTCCTTGACCCATTAATAGATAGTAATCTTGGACTTTATGCAAGCCCGCCTAATGCCAATGAGATATAATTCTATAGGGTTACACACTAAGTGCTTCGGTTGATATTGATTAAATCTTATTTGAATTTAATTAATAGAATAAATATTATTCTCAAGACCAAGAAATAATTTTTATTCAAGATTTATTGATCACATATATTAAATAAATATTTATTTACTAGATTGTGAATGAAATATATTTATTTTATTTTTTGAATGTTTAATAAATATTTATTCACTGGATTCTGATTTTTTTTCATTAGGAATAAAATATTTAATAAAATATTTATTCAGTCACTCACTGAATGATGGGGAATTTGATCTGAAGAATGATCATGTCCAGTGATAAATATTAATTTGAAAGATGGTAAAATAATTTTATTGTTTCATGAGTTATCGCACATGATAAAATAATAATAATCATATTATTATTACATGACATGAAGTTTATTAAGGATTATATTATTATTTAATGGCCTGTATGAAATAAAATAATATTTTAATCTAAAACCTATCTCTATAAGTATATGTTTATATCTATTATGCATGTTTATTCAATAATTGAGAATCATTGTGTAAAATGAACTTCTCTCTCGAATTATTTCTCCCAAATTCCCAAGAATGAGAAAAATTCCGTCATGCCTGAAGGATCTTCTAATGATTAAGATGAGAACTATAAAACAATTGATTTTCCATGATACCACCTGAAAATATATCAAAATCAGTTGGATATAAAAGTATAACATGTGGATCAATGCTATAGGGATTCTATAGTTGAATCCTTATAACACAATAACGGTTATTCAGAAAAGGGTTTTCAGACAATAAACATCATTATCGAAGAAAGATCCTTGATGAGGTAACCATTTTTTTCCAATAATTAATAAATTAATTATAAATTTAACATGAAAATATCCAGTTTGAGTTCATGTTTTTTCTTTATGTCAATACTAAATGGAAAATTTTCATTATACATGGCATTCACATCATTGCGAATGATCCATCGAATCAACATATCCTTCTTGGGTTTTCACCATCCAAGGTGCTTCCGCTATGTCCAGAACCTTCAAATATATGGGATAATATTATGAGATAATAATTCCAATTTTAAAATTATAAGTGTATGATTACTTCAAAAGGAAACAATTTTCAAGACCTCAATCATCAACCGGGTAGGTTCAAGACAAATCAGGGTTCCAATAGATTATACTATGTAAGGAAATAAAGTAATGAGGTGAACTTAAGAGTTAGACGCCTCATGTTTGGAATTTTTTTGGGTTACAATTTATAGGGAAACCCTTGGAAATGAAAATATAAGAATAGGGTTGAGTTTATCCATATTATGGATTAAGAAAAGTGTTATCTGCTCAACTATCAAATAGTAATATAAGATATGTTTTCCATGATGAAAGTGATGGGGTTTATTCTAATGTAAAGTCATTACATTGTGAAATATGTATATTGGACCACTAAGGGATATGCTGTATACTAAAGGGGTCATCATTTTAGTGGTTGAATATTTAATAAAATTCTATTCAAAAAATATAAAACATGATATTAATTTGATAAAATTTTCTATTGTAGATAAATTACATCAGCATCATCAAGTATGAATTTGAGATCAATCCAAAGGTAATATAATATTAAAGGAATAAAATATCCATATTGGTATAGAATTTTAAGAATCATTCTTAAGAAATAATAAAATTATGCATGTTAAAGTAAAGCCTTATTGATTTAACAACTATTAATGTATTTCAAAAAGTGAATCTTGATGCATAATATAGGTATAAAATGATTTACATAAGGTTTCAAAGGCATTAAATGCAATAAAGACAAAGGAATTTTAGTCATTTATTATGTCCAAAATGTGTTTGGGTATATCAATGACCAAGATATATTGAAGGTTTCCTTCAAGGAAAGTTTTTTATTTTGAAGTAATTATAGAATTATTGTTGTAAATGGTTCTATTTTTCTTTTAAAAGGGAATTCCCTGGTGTGGCCTTTTCGAACCCTCCACACAGAGAAAACCCCCTCTCCCACGAAGGGGTAGTACCCGTCGGTAGCTCCCCAGCCAGGGAAGGAGCCGTTGCCAGCCAAGATGGCAGATCGTCCCGTAGGATAACAGCCCGACAATGATCATCCGTCACAACGATCCGTCAGCAATTGGGCTGCACCTCATTTTTCCTGCCCAGAGGAGTCCGGGCGGCTCGGAAAGGCGGGTGGATCCTAGGGGAGAGGCTCGCCCCAAAATTGGACTCCTAGGATTCGAACCCTAAACCTCCCAAAGAACAACCTATTTTGGAAACTCACCTTCACCACCGCACCACCACCGAAGTGGAAAAACACGTGTAGCGTAACGCTCGCCTCCCACTGGGGGGCCCCGCCATGCCCAGAGCGCACCACACATTCCCCGGCTAGGAAAATGGCTTTGAATCACCCTGTGTATAATATGCACAGTGTCCGAGTCTGGCAGGACTCGAGCCTGGGCCAGTTCCCATGGAGAGCGAGGGGTACAACCAGCAGGTACCACTCGGCTAACACCCCATGGGCCTGTAAATGGTTCTATCAATATGAATAAGTTTAATAAATATTTACCTAGTTTTCTCAAAGTGTTGAAAAAAATGAACCAGGAATGATATGTCAAGGTTCTACCACTGTATTACTAGTAAAAGTGGGTAAATGTTTAATCCATTAGAAGAAACAATTGGATGGTCCAATTTTTAGCCTAGTTCATTGAAACCAAAAGAAGGTGTTAGGAAGAGAAAGACAATGTTTCCATAAGGATTGAGTTTTCTAAGACACCTGAAGGGCATTTGTGAAAATTCATGGATAATATATTTTAAATATTTATGTTACAGAAATAAATTATTTATTTTTAAGGGTATGTGATATCAAATATATATTTCACTAATTTTGTAAGTATACTACGTTTCAAAATCAAGGAAATAATTTATGAAGCTTGTAGTTTTTTTTGAGTGATGAAGCAATGGGTTATTAAATTATTAAGTAAGATAAAAAGGAATATTTCAATCTCAAATGAATCTAAATAAATTATGTGTATTTTAATATCATTTATACTATGTTCTAAGAAAATTTGTTTATAAACAAATATTTCTTCGGAACAATATGAGATGATGGTTTTAATACACATAGATTATAATTTATTATATTCTATAACATGTTTTCAAATGAGATAAGGATAAAATTAGTTATATTGAGGATAAAAGTTATTATATGGTATATTTGTTAAAATATGAGATAAATAGTATGCACCACCCATTAGTTGAATATTTTACATAATAATTTCTTATTTTAAGAAAAATTCTCTGACCAGATAGAATAATAAAGTTCATAGGAATGCATAGACCATGGGGGGGGGGGTGAATTAGTGGTTATATTTTAAAAATTTTTTCCCCTAAAATTACTACTGTAACATATTAAAGTTTTTATCCTCTCAACAATATAACTCAAACTCACTCATATGCAATGATATGTGAGAAAATAAATAATTTTTTTACAAGGTTTAGTCCCAATGTGGGTACTTATCCTTGCTGTGTTGACTCCCATCAATCCAAAAATATCCACTATATAATTAAGTGAATATAAAAAATCCAATTATCACCAATATATTTCTATCTTATGAGAGGAAATTATACTAACCCTCATATGCCACAACATTTTCTTATACTTTAGAGAAAACACAATACTAAATCTTTGAAAGTAGCTCACCAAACAATGCATGGAATCTCAATATAGTACCTCTTCATATGGTATCTCTCTATATGGTGAACCTCTATCTAATGAACCTAAATTTGGTAAAACTATATGACACTCCTCTATTTAATGATGATATTTCCTATGTACCTATGTTCGTTATAACTCAGTCCAGTGATTTTACTTCAACTAATAGAATTCTTGGTCAGGTACTCACACCATTATATCAAAAAAACATCAAAAATTATTTTATCTATAAATGAAACCTTATAAATGAGGATATACCCCCTTATATAGGAATACTTACTCCATAATAAAATAGGAATCATGAGATCTGTTTTGAATTTTCCCTCTCAAAGAAGTTTTTTTAACAGACTTCACTTTCTCTGAAACTTCCGAGTCAAAATTATTCATAAAAGTTTCCTCAAATCTAAAAATTAACGATATACTTCAAGTATTCCTTAAATATCATCTAGATTTATGAACTTTGAAAGAAAAAATTAGCATCATAAAACTTTTTGACTTTATAAATTTTATATAAAGCTCTTAAATGATATGTCCAATATCATTGACAATCCTTCCTCTATATGTATCTTTCAAAACCCTTTATTTGTTTAATATTCTTCATCTGATCATCTTGATATAGTAAACTTATGATTTCTTTATCCTGTTCTCTTTATATTTTTCATCTATCTAATGGACTCTATCAATTTTATTCCGATGGACTTTGAAATAGTCTTTCTGATGAAATTTATAATCACTTATCCAATAGATTTCACTAACCTATATCTGGGGAGATTTCCAAATTTTTCTGATAGAAATGTATTCTTATTTTCAGTATAGATTTAGATATTTTTATATCTATTGTATTTTTATAGTGATACTCTATCTAGTGAACTAATGAGAGTTTATCTAATGGAACTTTTTTTGATCGTCAAATCTATTTGTATGGTAAGATCACGAATTCTCTATCTGGTAGATTGAAAAACTATTCTTATTTAGATATTATAAAATCCAACTTCAAAACATCAAATTTTTTTAAATTTTCAACTTCATTATTTTATAGCTTGAACATTGTAAAAAAATGTCTTTGTCTAGTATACTTGTTCTGTTACCCTCAGTCAGGTAACCTTTACACTTTCCCTATCCTTTGATTAGATTCAACTACACCAGTTCATTACCTGAAATGTTTATATCCACAACATAAACATTCTACACCCATTATTTATTCAGAAACCAAAACTTGTAATGTGATTTTTTTGTAGTAATGATATTAGTAACTTTTAAGATTAGAATAGAATCATCTAAATTATAAATTAAAGTAACTCAAAATTATTCCTATAAAAACAACTCACTTGAAACTGAAACACAAGAACATTCACAAAAAATTTTGACAGTAAATACAAAAATATTTTCAAAAAAACCCAAAGGATATTTAATACACCTCTTTGGATTTTTGGGAAACATCATCAACGACTATTTACTAAAATTTCATCAAACTATAGAATTTATCATAATGAGTGTCCTAAAACCACACTGTCAATTTAAGAAATGTTTTTGAAGTAATTTCATCTCTTGGTTATAAGAAATTTTATAGTCATGAAATTGATAATATCTCATAAACCATATTTTGTTATGAAATTATAACTTACAAACCTTTTACCCCTTTTATCTGATGATACCAGACTTTGATTCACAAAAGATAGAGTACAGAGTTTTAATTTTTCACCCCATTTTTCAACATAATCCAAAGTATCATGGGGGATTCTAAATAAATTTCTTAAATTAGTGGTGGAGTCTAAACATATAGTTTCAACCTCAATTCCCCAAATATTTCCTTCAATATTTTTTTTTGAACATATCAACAACTTGATATTTCATTGAAATATTCTCATACATTAAATATACACCATAAAATTTATCCTTGATAAAGTGATATTTAATATCAACATACTTTGATCTTGATTGTTGTACATGATTTTTAGTGAGACCAATAACACTCTCATTATCACAAATAATATTTGATGGGTTTTTAGTATATAACCTCAAATATTCTAGCTGAAATTTCATCCACATCATTTTTTTCATGCCTAGGTGATAGAATCATATTCTACTTCTATTGTACTTAATGTATAAAAATTTTGTTTCATACTATTATAGGTCTCAAAAATTTATAACATGAAGAAATTTCCTCCTAGTTTTGATTTTTGATCATTGAAATATCCCATCCAATCAACCTCAATGAAACCATTAAAGGTTAACTCATTACTCGGTATATATATCAATCCATATTTTAATGTTACTTTAACATATTTGAGGATTATTTTTCCTAACTGCATGTGTGTTTTATTCATATCACTCTGATATATTGCCGACAAATTTACATCATATAAAATATCCATACTTATAGAAGTAATATATAGTAAATTTTGTAATCATATTCTATAAATATTTCTGATTTATGATTTGGATAGCTTTATATTTACCCATCTTCATAACAATATAATTAGGTGTAGAAACATCCTTTAAATCTTCCATGCCAATCTTTTTTAGCAACTCCTTGTAATACTTTTCTTTTTGGAGGACGTTGTATCTTACTTAATTTTGAACATATAATCCTAGTAATAAGTTAAAATACCCATGAATTGACATCTCAAAGTTATTATTCTTTTTTTTATAAAATTCTTCGCAAGATTTATCCTTATCACCAATAAAAATTACACCACCAGTGTAAACAATGAATAATAGTGAATCGGTACTCATAAATTTCACATAAAAGTTTCTATTATCCTTTCCTTTAGAAAAGTTCAACTTATTCAAGAAATATTGTGGTTTTGAATACTAGGAATGAGAGGCCCATTTCAACCAGTACAACATTTTCTTCAATTTACACACCATGGTTCCATAATTATCAAGTATGAACCCACTAGGTGGATCAATATAAACTTATTCTTAAATTTATCCATTTTTAATGATAAATTTACACCCATAAGATATAATTTTT
Organism: Viscum album; assembly: GCA_963277665.1. Taxonomy (NCBI): domain Eukaryota; kingdom Viridiplantae; phylum Streptophyta; class Magnoliopsida; order Santalales; family Viscaceae; genus Viscum; species Viscum album. The sequence continues at coordinate 1,205,465,708 of OY728135.1, forward strand.
AATTTTAATGAGTAGAGACAACCAAAAAACTTAGATAGTATCAATCCTTAAAATATGATAAAATATTTCATCCAAATAAACACCTTCCACCCATGAATAACCTTTGCAAACTAACCATACTTTATTTCTTGAAAATTTTCCATATTTGTTGAGATTACTTCTGAGAACCCACTTTGTTTTGATAATATTATTTCCTTTCAGTTGAAGAAGAAGATCCAAGGTGTCATTTTTATCAATTTAATACAACTCTACATTCATTTCATTTAACCATTATTTTATCTCAACTTCATCTAGAAAGGATTTCGTTTACACCTATAAGATAAGTGAAATTTAATTTTCAAAACTCGTTTTTTATTTGGTCTGAATTGGAGCTTCCTAATATTTGGTAATATTATCAGTTTCAACCTATTTTTATAATTTATAGAATTTCTAGGGTTTTATTCCTATCATAATTTCTTCATCACTAGACTAATCGAAATCAACATGTACAATATTTAGTTCACATTCATCTTCCTTATTATTAGATTATCTGGAATTAATAATTCTATTATTCATTAAACCATCCATATAATATTCAATATTATTTTTCTGGTGGAATGATTTTCAATATCTTTTACATTAAAGGAACCAACCAACTTATGAAGTCATTTATTCTAGAATTTGTAAATTTTTATATTTTATGAGTATCTCAAGAAAACACATTATTTTGTTTTTCTATAAAACTTTCCTAAATAAATATTTTTGATCTTTTGAAAGAAAGCTTTCCCAAAAAAATTAATGTATTCCATAGTCGGAATTTTATTATACCATATCTCATAGGGAGTTATCTTTTATTCCAGTTAGAGAAAACATCTATTTTGAGCATATAAAACTATACTTATAGTATCTCTCTAGAAGAAGATTGAAATATTATATTCAATAATAATACTTCTTCCCATTTCAACAAAACTTTTATTTTTTCTTTTTAACTACTCCATTTTTTGAGGATTATAGGGAGAACTGTATTGGTGTTTAACACTATGTTTCTTCAGATATGAATCGAATGTGTTATTTGTGTAATACTTTCCATTATCTATCCTTAACTTCAATATATATACACCAAGATATTTCTTAGTATCTCTTTTGAAATTTATGAACAACTCTGTAGTCTCTGATTTCTGTTTCATAAATATTACATGGATCATCCAAGTGAAATTACCAATGAAAGTAATAAAGTAAAAAAATAAACATTTTTTATTGATGTCTCATTGGCCTACATAAATAAAAGTGTACGAGTTCAAGAAACCTAGTGTATTGAATTTCATCTATCTTATGTATTCCAAAAACCATCCTTCCTTTTAATAATGTTTTACCAACAAAATAATATTTTCTTTTTAGTTATTTTAAATATCTTAAAACATATTATAATTAAATTATGCTCCCACTCTTTTGTAAAATATAACCAAATATTCAGTTCCACAACATGTTTTCATCCTTCGGACTTAAATAACAAGAATTAAAAGGATCTCCAATCTGGAATAGATCGTCACTGTTTCTTTTTCCCATAGTATTTTTTCCATATTTAAAAAATTACATGAAACCTCAATCCTTTATGAATATAACTTCCTTAAGAAAATCATAGAGTTAGCTAAAACTCATTAATTTATTCTTAATCCCATAAAAAATATACCTTACTTATGATTTTACTTCAGAGATTCATTCTTAGTTGTTCCAATTACCTTTATTTTTAAGAAACTATTGTTTCCAAAAGTGACTACTCTTAACTCATGTTATTTAATATTTTTCATTATTTTCACATCACCTATCATATGTGTGGAATAACCACTATCAAGAATCCATGAATTATTATTTTTTATAGCCTTTAGATTAATCTTAAAAAAAATAATTATCTACAATTTTACTTTTCCTAGCATCCTTTTATTTTTTGACACAATGAATTTATCCTGATAGTGTTTTCATACAATCCTAAATATAGATATTGGGTCAGTCACATCTTACACATATTTTTTCTAAACAGTAAAATTGGTTTTTCCTTGAGAAAATTTTAAATTCTAATGTCTTTGGTTTTGTTTTTTCCTATAACATTAGAGAGTTACCTCATTTTATTCATCTTTTGATACCCATTAGTTATTTATAACTCCCAAGGAGAGGCATGTTGTTACAAAAATTATATATCTTGTGTTATTATATCTTATAACACTAAAAATATCTATTTAACCTCAATATTCAATAGAAGTATGGATTTTACCTATGATAAATTTCTTGAGATTTAACATAATTTTTAGTATATTATTTCCCCTAGAATGGGGAGTCATTATTATGGGATTTATTTCTAAATTCCATTGAATACTATGTTTCTCACAACCTTTCTTAGTCTAAGATCTCCCACTATTGATTTTTACACATGTATGGTTAGTAAAATTAAATGAACTTTTAATTTTAGTGGGTGTTAATTTCACCTGATTCTTAGGATGAGTTCTTCCATTTTCATCATGATTTTTCATATTTCTTCTTTATTTTTCAACTTTAAGCTACATATTATTAATTTATTCTATATATGAATCTTCCTTTTGAGAAATTATTCCTTTCCTTCATTAATTTTATCACTTTACTTCATCAATATTATATATTCTTTCTTTATTTTTGTGTTTTCCTCAAGAAATGCCTCATGTTATCATTTTATATTATATTACCTATAGGTTTCTCACATTCTTCAGATTTATTGTTTGGAGTATCTTTCTTCATTTCAACATAATTCATGAAGGTTCAGATTTTTTTTGTACTTCAAATTCTTATGAGATTTTTTAAGTTGATTAGTACTATACCCTTTTACACAATACACTTATTTTGTTTCTCTTAGTGAATTTTTTCTTATCTTCCTTGGAAGTTTTTCTCTATTTTTTACTCCAAGGATTTTAATCAGAATTATCATCATCATATTCATTATCTTTCTTCTTTAGACAATTCATTTCAAAATGTTCAATGCCTACACACTCAAAACATTTATGTTGTAGTTTCCCTTCACACTTTCCTAAAACATTTATATAATTTTTATACATTAGGGAGATAATCCTATCATTTACTTTAGCATCATTTTATTTTTCCTCTGATTCACTGAGGGCCATTACCTTAAGTTCTGATTTTTGTATATTTAGCTTCCTTATATCTTTAAAATAAATTTTATCCTTAATATTACTTTTTAATGTTATATATTTCTATATTTCATACACAACACTCAAATAATGTAATTTATTAAGGTATAAATCATATTTATATTCTAAAGTAGAAATTTTTGGATAAAAAATATCTAGAAAGTTCCTCAACAATTTTTTAACAATAGTTGAATCTTTTAGGAAATCTCTGAATCCCTAGATATTTTTGAAAATTTCATTTTATCTAGTGAATTAATCATCAATAGTTTCATCCTTTTCTCTCCTGACACCTGTAAACTTTTTTCTCCATATTTAAAGCTTTGTTTCTTTCAATTTTTTATTTCCCTCGAAGATACTTTTAAGTTTTTTCCAACTTTATTTTACTGTTTTTAGACCTATCACCTTTATATAAACATTTTTTTGAAAATTATTTAAGAATAAAATTATAAGATTTTCCATTAACCTAAATATTAATTTTTGATAGAAAATGTTGTAGGATCATCTTTCTTTATGGGTGGAAACTCTATAATACCTGCATCTATCACATCTAGGAAAAGATAAAGAAGATAAGGCATCATTCTATTTTTTATCCATGATAATTTTTACCATCAAGGTTGGGAATACCTCTACTATTGAATGAGTTAATATTAACCATGATAAAGAATATAGGGTCCTATAGAGGGAACCTACCTTCTCTGATACCGATTGAAGTTCCTAGGAATCTGTAGTCTATTAAGAAGAGAGGGTGGGGGGGGGGGGTGAATTAATGGTTATCTTTTATAACTTTCTTTATCCTGAAATTAACCTAAAAACCTATTAATTTTTATATCCTCTTAAAATTATAACTCAACCTCACTCGTGTTAAATGTTTTGTAAATAACTCAAGGCATAATTGTTTTACAAGGTCCATTCCCAATGTGGGTACCTAGTACTTTCCATGTCAACTCCCATCAATCAAATGATATATAATATATAATAATGTTAATAGAAATGACCCAAATCTCATAAATATACTCATTTTTCCTAAAAGGAAATTATATTAAGGATCCCAAAAGTTAAAAGGCTTTCTTATACTTTAGATCCAAAATAATAAAAAAAACATTTAAAGTATCTCACAAAACATTGTCTAAAATATTTTTCTAGTTCCTATCTATTTTCCATCTCTCCACCTAGTACGCCTCTATATGATATGACTCATTCTGGTACAATTATTTATAGTACAACTTTGTCTGATGATGATCTGTCTAATGATCTTGTATCTGGTACACCTATATTTGGTGCTTCTTCTTCAACCAAGAGAATTCTTGTTCAGTTACTCACATTACTCTCTCACAAAATATTTGGAAATTATAGTATTTGGAAATAAAAACTTATCAATGAGAATGTACCCATTTATATAGGGTAACTTCCTTCAAAAATAAAGGAGGAAGTGCAAGCTCCCATAAGAATTTTCCCACTCAAATAAAATTTCATTTGAATGACTTGGAAAAATATGAAAATTCAAATTCAATATTCTTCATAATAGTTTCCTCAAATATCAAAATCAATGAACACATTAAAATATTCTATCATAACCTAATACAATTATGCTTGAGTAGAAAATAATCCAATCCCACTTTCATAGGATAGGGGACATTGACAAGTGCAGAGAGGCATCACTAATATGGGTGGAATTTTCCTAATGTACCTGTATGCACACACCCGGACATTTCAATGTAGAAGTGTAGAGGATTAATAAAATAAAAAGATGAAACATCTATAATGAAGAATATACATGAAAAACTTCTAGGTTTTATAAGATCAAGATAGTGAAAACTGAAATTAAAGGGGAAAAGTACATGCCCAACCAGATAGATTTCCCAACTTGAGAAAACTGAAAAAGTAAAATTGATGAGAGATTCCAACTCTTGATCTCCAATCTTTAACCACCATATGTGGCCTAATAAACCAGCCATCGCTAAGATCCTCTAGAGTAACTACTGACCCGTCCTTTATCTTTATAAGACACAAAACATGTGGGAAAATCCCATGTAGGGGTGAGTATATACATACCCAGTAGGATGCCTTGAAAGATGAAGGGGGGAACAATAAGAGACATGATTGGAATAGATAGATAATAGACATATCAACCTAAAGAAAGAGAGAGTATTTTTTCTGAAAACATGGACACACACACACACACACACACATATTCTAAAACCAAAAAAACCCAAATGAGAGAGAATATGATCTCTATCTCATAGCCCAACCTAAGAAAAGAGTTTCATTAGTTCTATAAGTCCATCAACGATGCCCAACATATCACGTGTCAGTACATAAGAGTAATATCATATAGGGATCATGCCTCACCACTATTCCACATAGTTTAGGGGACATAACCTCTATGAAGACCCACACCCTGGTCCGTCACGGGGGTTCCACTCAGTGTAAGGAGGACCCATTCCCTATCCGATAGGGGGTACAACTTTGTCGGTAGAGGACCTGCACCATGGTACATTAGGGGGTACCACTCAGTGTAAGGAGGAACCACACCCTATCCGATAGAGGGTTCTACCCTATAAATATAGGACCCACACCCCGATCCATCAGGAGGTACCACTCTGTAGATAGAGGAATCCAACCCTAATTCCATAGTGGGGTACCATTCAGTAGATAAAGGACTCACACCCTAATTCCATAAGGGGGTACCACTTAGTAGATAGAGTACCTGTACCCTAATTCCATAGGGGGTACCAATCAGTAGATAGATATATGACCCACACTCTAGTTTGTTAGGGGGTGCACTTTAATGATCCTTCCTAATCAATGTTGTTTTTGAGCACTACCTAAGTAAGTGTAATGACTAAAAAATATCACATCATATATCAAAATACACCATAGAGGCCACAATCGCATTCTATGTGGAAAAAAACTCAGGAAAAACTACTCATAGGCCAAAATCCTAGTCCAAACAAAGGAGATATGAGAGGTTGAAGTTTCCTCAAAATGATGGAAGGGGTACACGATGTGTGAGGGGACCGAAAAAATGTGTGGGGCCACTTCATTTCCTAGACATGTACCAAATAGTAAATAGATAACTAACCATGAAGCACTAGACAATGTTTATGGGTACTACACGTCATGCCTCAACCACCCAAGGTCGTACACATGCTCCTTGGCTATGTTCATGTACTTTTACCATGTTCATTTATTTCTACACAAAATATGATCTTGGTCGTGTCTTCCTGCATGGGGTCCTAAATGTGTGCTCCGCCGCATGGCTTGTCTACTGAGGGAAGGATACAAAAAGTGTGGCCCATCCACATTTCATGTCATATTTAACTTCAGGAAAAACACTATCTGCTGTAGTCAGGGCCCTATATACTATCTGTTCTTCAGACTACATGGAAGGTAGTCATTTTTTCACAAATTATAAAATCCTTTCAATCGATATAATATCTATGTAAATATCTTTGAATCTTGAATTTGAGCCATTAAAAAATGGATAATCATGCTCTGGTGGATGACTCCGGCCCTCTGGTGGATAGAAAGGGAATCCCAAATATTCTCAGTAGTTTTCTTTATGCACTGCGCACCTATAGAGCTTCCCATTCCATGGAATCATTCACTTTAGGTATATTATCTATGAAAAATCCATCCAAACCTTGCGATTAATCCCTTCTTACCCTTTATTCATTGATTCAGTCATGGCACATAGTTCCACCACAAATCCGGGGGTCTGATCAGGTTCAGTTCCACCCAACAGCGTTAATCCATGGACCCATAGCCCAATGGAAAAGAACATGATGAAATAATTATGGAAAATAACCAAAAAAAAGGTTTAACAATCATTGGGAAATCATTATTGGATAGTGAATACAAATATGGATATCCAGAGTGAGAAAATTGAATAACAATTTAATGTCAATACATGAGCGCATGCAATGGATCAAAAATAACATAGATCAAGAAATTAATATGATCCTGATCAATAAATATAATAAAAAGGGGAATAAAACATGAATTTATGAGTCCTACCAGGATATTGGATCATTCTTCCTCAAAGAGTGCACTCACTAATGATTGAGAGGGGTTGTTTCATTTGTTGCGTCTCAATATTCTTGGATCTGATGTCTCTTCATCCTCAGATCTTGATTCTTCTATGAAAGGAAGAAGAAGACTCTCTTAATTATCCTAGGTTCAATATGATAAACATGGAGAAATTATTATAAATATTTATTTATAGATATTATTTTAGGTTATATTAATTGATTAATTAATTAAATCAATCAATTAATCCATTAAACGTATTGACAATAACCATTTTATCTGAATACCCTATGATGACCTATTTTAGGTCACACCCAAGGTAAAAATCATGTTCTGGACTTAACAGCAGTCTCATATTTCTAATTTGAGATTCTGTTTTAGATTTATCCAAATTTATTAAATAAAATTTGTGGTTATAATATAAAATATATTTAATTTCTTTATAAAATTTATTCCAGGCAAGTGGGTATCAAAATCACACATTGTCTAAAAAACTAGCTCCAAAAAAATATAGAAATATTCCAAAGTCTTATAAGGTAAAAATAGGGTCTCTACATCGTTATGTGAATCAATATTTTCATCCCTAAAAAGAATAACTAAATAAAAATATCAAGATACTGAACTCACATACATCTCTCCCACTCTTAGGATCTCTCTTGTATGCTCATGTGCTGCCATAACACACGAACCAAGGGTATGGTCCATCCACTTAGGATTTTATACTTACAATACTATATCACCACTAAGTGATATGAAAAGTGCCTCCATCCTTGATGTATAGGTCTCCCCCATCAATAATGTGTGTGGGGTCAATCACGTATCTCCTCAACTATGACACGTGAAATATGTTGTGCAACCACTCCAACCGTGGGGGTAGGGAGAGGCGGTAAGCAACCTTTACAACCCTATAAAAGATCTTGAATATCCCAATTAACCTTGGTATAGCTTTCCGACCTAGACGAACCTACACAATCCTAATCATGGGAAGACTCTTAAGAAAATATGGTCTCCCTATTCGAACTCCAAGGGCCTAGAACATCGATCTACATAAGATTTCTACCAGCTTTGGGATGTCCTCATCTAATCGCGGATGACCTATAACTTCTCCTTCATTTCCCACCCCAACTCTAGACCCACAAGAAATGTCTCAATGATCTCTATCTAGCATAAGGGTGACCTACAGGGTCACCCATACATATCCTCAAAAAGGTTTCATGCCAATATTAGAGTGGTAACTATTTTTTACACAAACTCTACAAAGGGAAAGTGATCCTACTAGCTCTAGACAAAGTCTAACATGCAAGACTTCAACATATCATCTAACACCTAGATAGTGTGCTTGGTATTCCATTATTTATGGGGGTGGAAGGATGTACTCATCCTTATATGGGTCCTGAATACCTCTTGTAGGCATCTCCACAACCATGATGTGAATCAAACTTCATGATTAGAGACAATAGTCGAGGGAACCCCATAAAGGTGAACAATATCCCTTACACTCATCTACCACAAAATCTTCACCGAACTCGGTTCCTGAATATCAAGGAAGTGTGCTGACCTCATGACTTGGTCAAGTGTCACTCATATGGTGTTATGAACTCTCAATATCCATAGAATCCCTAGCACAAAGTCCATGTATATTACATACCTTTTCCACTTTGGGATCTCAAGGGGCCACAACAAACCTTCTGAAACCTGATGCTTAGCCTTCACCTTCTGACAGGTGAGGCACCAAGAGACAAAATCAGCCATGATCCATCTCAAACTAGACTACCAAAACTACCACTGAAGGTCTTTAAACATCTTCCCCAAATAGGGATGTATATCTAAAGGAGAAGTGTGAAACTCCCTAATCACCTCCTCCCACATCATGATTGGGACAACTATCCATCCCTGGAAAAGGATGACATGATTCCATCTTTCAAAAAATCCATCTGGTTAATCCCTTGTGAATATCTAGTCACAAAAGACCTCACATTTGCTGTCACCTAGATGGGACCCTCTCACATGATGAAGGATAAAAAGTGTCAACACAATACTACAAAAGTCCCTTAATAGTGCTAGAAAAGGCCTTTATCAGGGATAAAAAAACTTTGATAATCAAAGCATGGTTAAAAGCCTATAAATATTATTAGTTCTAAAAAAGAACTGTTGAATGAGTCCTTTAATAGTGATAAAAAAAGAATTTTTAAAAGGGTCCCTTTAACCATACTTTTTAGCATTGTTAAAGGGTTCCTTTAACAACAGTTTTTGATCACTTATAAAGGAAATGCTGTTAAAGGGGGTAATTTTTTTTCAGACACCTATGCGCCTGACCCATTTATCAATGCTTTCAAGACCCCTCTAACAGTTCTCCACACCCCCTTTATCAGTGTTTTTCACCCCACCATTCCTTTTATCATTTCTTTACAAATTTCCATCCTATGTGTGCCCACCTAGATTCGAACCCTGCACCACTCCTTCAAATATGGAATGCCTTTACCACTACACCATGTTATTTTGCCACTTGTGTAATGATATATATATATACATATATTTATATAATTATTTTTAAATATATTTATACAATATATATGCGTGTGTGATAAATATTATATTTATTTAAATATATTATATATTATATTCATTTTCATATATTGGATTAATATATATATATATATATTTATGAATTTACAAACATGTGTATATAAACATTATAAATATATTTGTATAATGTAAAAAATTGTTAGATATTATTTTAAATACATTTTTTGAACATGTATTTATTTAGATATATTAGAATATACATTTTTATGTAAATATATTTATATATGTATTTATATGAGTGATTTATTATAATTAAATATAAGAAAACATGAATATATTTAATTATAAATAAATTTAAGTTGTGAAAACTATAAAATTTAAAAACAATAATATCAATATTAATGTAAGACCTGATAATAAATTTAGTCCCCACTGAAAAGGGAAAAAATATCCCTTTAAACAAGGCTAAAAATCCCTCGAATGTTAAAAAATCAGGGTATCCCTAATAAAAACTCAGTTTTTTAGTCCTTCTAAGATTTTTTTGGTCCTGAAAAATGTGATATAGGTTTACCTATGTCACTAAGGGAATAAAGATCATCTAAGGTTTGATTTTATATGTCGTAGATCCCAAACAGATACCCAGATAAAAAGTTATGGCTGTTTGAAGTTTGAGTTACGTTTTAAACTTATTTTAGATATTTTTTTTAATTTTTTTATTTTTTAATCTTCAAATTTATATTAAATGACTATTACTTGGTAATAATAAAAAAATTATTAATTAAAAAATATATTTTTAGTTATTTAATAACAATTTTCACTAAATATCTTATATATTAAGTGTAAATGTCTATTTACCTTATCTAAAACATATTTCAAAAAATAAATATTATATTTAAATCAATATAAATATATATATATATATTAATATATTATTTTTAATTACTTTTTTAATTATAATTTTATCATCACTTGTAAAAAATGTTTAGTAAAGGGGGATCTTTATCAACGCTTCCAAAAAATCATTGATAAACCCCCCCCCCCCCCCTTTTGGAAAAACTTTTTTACAAGTGATGATAAAAGACAAAATTTATAAATGTTTTTTAAAAGAAATGATATAGGGTGAGACTCTATTAGTTTTTATAAAAATTTCTGATAAAGGTGGGTCTTTTACAACACTATTTTTTAGAGCTGTTAAAGATCCCCTTTAACAGTGCTAAAAAAAGCGCTGTTAAAAACCGCCTTTAACAACACTCTTTTTAGAGGTAACAAAGGGGGGTATTTAACAATGTTTTTAAATAGCATTGTTAAATCCCTAGAATTGGATAAACCCAAATTTGTAGTAGTGAAATCATCAAATGAAGAAAATATGCACCCTCTTACTCAACCGGAGTTAGCTGCAAGGAATCCAACTACTCAGACACCTCCTACATCAAAGGAGTCTGGGACTTACTACTGAGGAAATATTCTACAACATTTCCCATCCCAGAAGTATAGAATGTCTCTAAGTCATAGTACTGTAAGAACTCCAACCGGCATTGTTGTCTCAAGTTCAAGTCTCTCTACATGAAGACATACCTGAGACTCTAGTGACCTGAGTAAACCACAAATTTCTTTCCCAGATGATAATTCCTCCACATCCTTAGTGAAAAGAATACCACTACCTGATCAAGGTCATGAGTAGAGTAGTTCTACTCATGGGGTATCAACTTCCTCGACCCATATGTGATGACTTCCTACCACTACATCAAAACACAGCCAAGCTGATCTCATGAGGTTTCCCAATACACTACGTAGTCCATGACCTCCTCCAATAGTATCAACACAGGATAAATCATCAACCTCATCCTCAACTCCTTAAAGGCTCTCTAGCACTAATCATTCTAGGTAAATGGATTCCCTTTCCACATCAGGGCAGTCAAAGGGGATGAAATCTAGGAGAAGATTCCACAAATCTCCTATAGTACCCCACTAAGAAAATAATACTCCACACCTCTAACATGATCTTGGGTGGGTCCCAAGCAGAAGATGCATTGATCTTCACTAGTTCCATAACTAATCCAATCTCAAAAATGAAATTACCTTGGAAATAAACCTCATGAATCCAAAACTCACACTTTGAGAGTTCACCATAAACATGGTGTTCCCAAAATAAATCTAGAACCATCCTCAAGTGTTCTTCATGATCCTCCTATGATGCAGAGTATACAAGTATGTCATTAATGAAGACAACAAAAAATGGTCCAAGTATGTATGGAAAATATGGTTCATCAAAGCCATAAAATTGGTGGGGGAATTCATCACACCAAAGGTAATCACCAGGAACTTATATCATTCATAGAGACATTAGAATGCCAGCTTGATAATATCATCCTTGATATATTTCAATTGGTTGTATCCATACCTGAGATCAATCTTCAAGAACCATAACATACCTCACAACTGGTCAAAGAGGTTGTAAATCCTCAGAAAGGGGTGATTTTTATTTATCATGGTCTGGTTTAGGATAAGATAATCCACACAAGTCCACAATATCCCATCCACCTTTTTCATGAACAACACTAGATCATCCCAGGGGGACACACTAGTCCTAATAAAGCCCTTCTCTCAGCGTTCAACCAACTACAACCACATATCACATATATCGGTAGGGGATATCCAATATTCCATATAAGATATCATAGTGGTCCCGGGATGAAAGTCGATGAAAAAATCAATCTCTCACCTCATAGGTATATCCAGAACTTCCTTAGTAAAGACTTCCATAAAATCCTCCAATAATGAAGGAATATAGATGCATGAAGAGCCTTATTCACCAAGTTATACACTCACCAACTATTGGGTGATGGGATTTAGCCACCTAATTACAAAACTCGCTCTCTCTGCCATGATATCTCTCTCACCCACAAAGGATAATGTCATTCCATAAGTGCAAAGGAATCTAACTCATTTGTAGTAATAGTCAATATAGTATTAGACCATATACAACCAATCCATACCCAATATAATTCCATAGGATTAAATTATGATAAAAAAAAGTTCCCACATGAACCACTCTCCACAAAGAGATATCCCGTACTACCATTAGATAAAAGATACAGAAAAAGAGTTCCCTATAGGAACCTCAGGACAAACATGTCGGGATAAAGTCTCAACTAGGAGCTACAGATCTCACCAATGGAGAATAGATATGAAGGAATGGATTTAAAATGTGTCTAATAATAATGATGTAAGAGTATAATAAACATATATTATACCTCTGATCTACTCGTTTTCCATGGGGTCATAAGCCTACATAGCCTACAACTATCCATGTTCGTGACCTCTAGCTCCCTCAGCATGACCTGGGACATATGGTGGTGGTGAATGGATCTCATATCATTTTACACCACCCAATACTCCTCATCCTAGATCTCAACATTCTCCTCTTCCAAATATGCCTCTCTGTGGGCCACCCTAACCTCTTTTGAGATATCCCTGATCACAGTGCCACCTCTGTTGTGGTAGTCCATCAGCTATCTTCCTATGATCCCCAACAAATCTAGTTAGTAAGTCATGTTCCATGTGATCTCACCCATCAAAAGAATACAATTTTCACTTTATAAGCCTCCCTAGTCCTCTATGATATCCCTCTACCGCATGACCACATGCATGAGTCTGATCATGGAGAGGTTTCCTACATTGAGATCATATCAAATGGATCCTACTAGCTAATACAGACGACCCATACCTATAAATCCCACTAATATAACCATATGACTAAAGTACCTTTGAAATGAAGTTCTCTATCTCTATAACCCACTCAAACACCTAGACATAGGCGGAGATTCACAACGGTACTACAATTACACAAATATCTTTGTAGAGACCCTACTCAAAATTCTATGCTCAGAAGTATCCATACCAAATCATGTTGAGGGAGTACCAAATATGGTTTGTGAACCTTGTGATGTACTCATACACTATTAGATCTATCTTATGCAACACTAGAAGCTCCTAAATCCAAACCGAGCAGAACCAGGAGGGGTAGTACTCCTCAGAAAATAGCTGTTGGAAGTCAGTCCACGAGAGTGTCAACTCATCATGAATCTATGTAACAAGACTCCACCAACTCCAAAATGCTATGTAGAAAAGACTAATTTCTAGTGAAACCATATAATACATTAGTGTTTGGATAATATTGGAAACACAGAACAGTAACTCTATCCAATCCTCTACTTCCTAAGGATTTATTATGCCATAGAACCTCAGTGGCCTTTGGCGTTGGAACTCACAGAGTTTTCTAAGCCTTCACACATCCTCATAATACTCTATGTTAGGTCCACAAGGATGAATACCCTAAGAGGGGAGGGGTGAATCGGGGTATGATGAATTTAAAATTAAATCCCGTTCTGATCTTGTTTTGCTGTTAAGCAAAACACTCTTCTCTCTCTTTCCTGTTGCACAATATAAACAGAAATTAAATAAAGCATATGACACAACAATTTTTACTTGGTTCACCACTAAGGGCTACGTCCAAGGAGCATACACCGACAGGTTTTCAGTCGTACCAAATTCCACTAAACTTCACTAGCTATGGATTACAAGTTTCAGGCACAATCACTCTATCCCAGGATCACTGCCTTTACAAGGTTTAGGGTCAACTCACTGCTTTTCCAAGGGTCACTACCTATTTCTCTCTCTCTGGCCCACTACTGGTAGAGAGGATCACCTTCTTCCTCTTCCTTTTCTCGCTTATCTAGAAAGGATCCACTCACAGTTTATAGACCTATAAGTCTCTTCATTTTCCTAAATTAATGTATCTTCCTCTGTATGTAGATGCTCTGTTGAAGTCGAACTTTCACTCGTAGATGAATCTCTCTTTACATCGAAGGTATAGGGAAATCTTACAGCTTTAACGCGACACTGAATTACTACCATGAATCAACCTTACTTGGCGTGTAGGTTTAACTCGGTGCACAAGTATCGGTGCACAGGTCACAACTGGCGTGCAAGTCACTTAAAACACTTGCGCGACACAATCTTCTATAACTCCAAACCTGCGCGACTCAACCCCTTTTACGCCCAAGCTAATATTAGCGCACAACTACCAACCGACACACAACTTCAAACACTAGCGCACAAGTCCACCTGCGCGACCACACACCACTTGTGAAACCACCATATCTGCGCGACGAGAGCTCTTATTTTTCAAAGTGTTGAACTCCATTCCAAAATTAGGAGTGGTGATTATGTATTTATTGGCATTTGGTCAACCTACGCGGTGGAACGCAAGTCTCCCCTCGACACGCAAGTCTCAGCACGCAGGTTTCTTCCCCTGCAAGACACCTGCGTGACCCTATTTCCTTTACCATATTTCGAAGATCTGATCTTGAAAAACATATGGCGTGCAACTTTCCAACCCTCCTAGGCACTGGTGCGCAGGTCCTTTCATGACGCGCAAGTCACCTGCGCGACCACACCAATACCTGAGCGACCCTCTTTCCTTTGACATATTTTGACCTTCTATTCTTGAAAAAAATTAGCCGCTCAAGTTTACTCTTCTTAAAGTACATGGCGTGCTAGTCCCTTTTCCAAAAACCAATTTTCTTCATTTTTTGGTTTTTAGGACCAAAAATTTGGCAAACACTGGAAAACAACGTCACCTTTTATCTGTTCTTTTTGTACTACCTCCAGATCATCCATTCCTTTGTCGACGTTCTTGAATCAAAGATGGATTGTTGACCACAACTCTTGAACTCGACATTCCACCATGAAATCCCCTTTGTCAACAAATTTGTATGTCATGGTTTGCTTTGTCAACAATCACAACACTGATGTCCACATTTTCAACAAACACAATCACCTCAAAAATGCTTCAATGATACCTTGAGGGATTTTTTACCAACAATCTCCCCTTTGGGTTTATTTAAAACTCTTCCATAAAAAGATACATCGTTAATTCATCAGCCACCATTCGCCTTTTGAGATTCTAATAGCGATCAAGGATTCACTCAACACAGACTCTAAGTCCACATGAGAAATGATCGGCATGAGAAACAAGAGTAAATGAAAAGTTCATCAATGAATCACTCCATCTCTGACACCCACTGTTGACACAAAACTGATACCAATTTGTTGGAAATATTTTTACCACATTCCAACACAACTCATTTGATTTTATCAAAATCCTCAACTGTTGTGATATATGTTCTTTGATCAATCACTTCTAGCATTGTCAAATTTAATATGCTCCCCCTTTCTCATTGCTCCCCCTATCACGCTGCTCCACTTGTCAGATTCTCCTCATATCATTCATGATTTTCCAAATAGCCACACTATCTCCCCCTTGAACAATCACTATTTTCTCCCCCTTTGTCAATGAACCCAAAGGACACTCCTTTGCAGTCTGTAAGAGAGTAGAGAACACATATCAGTACATTAGGGAAAAACACATCATACATCGGAGAGAGGGGGTGGTCCACATCCACACTCTTTTAAGTGAAGGGAGTTGACTGAACTCCCAGAGCCAGTCAATGTCTCTCAAAAGCTTCCTTAGGTAAGGCCTTTGTCAGAATGTCTGCAACCTGTAGCTCTGTAGGCACATACTCCAACTTCACAATTCCCTGATCAACCTTCTCCTTGATAAAATGATACTTTATCTCAATGTTCTTTGTACTTTAATGATGGACGAGATTTTTTCTAAGATTGATAGCACTTGAGTTATCGCACTGGATTCCGATCAGAGACTTCACTTCAACTCCCATATCTTCAAGCTGTTGCTTCATCCATAATAACTGTGTGCAAGCTTGAGTGGCTGCAATATACTCAGCTTCTGCGGTGCTTAATGAAATGCAATCTTTCTTCTTGCTAATCCAAGAAATACATAGTCCAACATGATAGAACGCACCTCCTGAAGTTTATTTCCTATCATCCCCTAAACTGTCCCAATCGTCATCAGTATATCCCAATAACTCTGTCTGAGATTTGTCACTATATTTCAAGCTGAAGTCCACCATGCCCTTGATATACCAAAGTATTATTTTCACTACAAGCATGTGGATTTCCTTGGGATTACTCTGATATCTCACTGCTTGGCATGTGTTGAAAACAATATCAGGCCTTGTTGCGGTCAAGTGCAACAAACTTCCAATAATTTGCCTATATTCTGTGATATTAACTGCCTTTCCATTCTCATCTTTTGATAATTTCATCCGGGTAGCAACTGAAGTCTTCATTTCCTTGGAATTATCCATTCCAAACCTTCTCAGAACATCCTTGGAATATTTAGATTGAGAAATGAATGTTCCATTCCTTCCTTATGTCACCTGTAGACCAAGGAAAAATATTATCTCTCCAATCATTGACATTTCAAACTCATTTTTCATGAATTAGGAAAACTTCCGCACTGAGCTTTATCTGATCCGCCAAAAATTATGTCTTTGAAATACACTAGCACCATCATCCTTTGATTAATTTCATTGCTGAAATAGATATTGTAATAAACTCCTCCACGTTGGAAACCAAGATTCTTCAAGTACTGATCAAGCCTTGAGTACCATGCCCTTGGTACTTGTTTCAGCCCATACAACGCCTTCTTCAGTCTACAAACCTTGTTCTCATCCTCATGAATGAGAAAACCATACGGATGCTCAATATACACTTCCTCCTCCAGAACTCCATTCAAGAATGCAGATTTTACACCCATCTAGAACACTTTGAACTTTCTTTGAACTACTATGGATAAAAATAATCGGATTGTATCCATCCTTGCAACTGATGCAGATGTCTCATCAACATCAATTCCCTCTATCTGGGAGTACCATTTGCACACTATTCATGCTTTGTTTTGAACCACTGCACCATCTTCATTCATCTTGTTGCAATAGACCCATTTAGTCCTGATGGCATTCTTATTTTCTAGTCTCGAAACAATCTCCCACATCTGGTTCTTCTCAATCTGATCAAGCTCTTCATCTATAGCCTGAACCCAGTTTTTATCTTCAGCTACATCAGCAAAAAATTTCCGCTTTACCTGAGATAGGAAAAATGTCTACTGTAGTGACTTCATTATTCTTGTCTGAATTGGAGTTTTCTGATCACTAATGATATTCTTCTAATCAATTTCAGCTCGACTCTTTGGCTTCCTTGAAGACACAAACTTTGTTTCCTCTTACTCATCATCGATATCTTCTTCTGAGTCAACTTCTGCCACTTCTACTCCCCCTATGTTACTTACCTCCTCATCACTTTCATCCAGAAACTGGTCACTAGGTTGTTGATTATTCTGTTCATTTTCAACTATAGTGACATCATTGCTCTCAACAATTTTTTCCAGCCTTTTGTTGAAGCATTTATATGCTTTGCTTTTTCCTGAGTAGCTAAGGAATATTCCCTCATCTCCTCGTGACTCAAACTTCCTATGATTTTCTTTGCGGAGAATTAAAAACTTACTTCCAAAGATTAAAAAGTATTTCATTGTTGAATTCTTTCCGTACCACATTTCATACAGAGTCTTCCCATGCTTCGGACACAATAGTGACCTGTTCGAAATATAGACCAATGTCAAAACTGCTTCCTTCCAAATTTCTCTGGTAGGTTCTTTTCAATAAGCATTTTTCTGGCCATGTTGTTGATGATCCAATTTTTCCTTTCAACAAATCTATTCTGTTGGGGAGTTCTCACTGATGAAACTTGATTCTTTATCCCGTGTTTCTCAAGATAGTCTTCCACTTGACTGTTTGTGAATTCTATACCATTATCTATATGAAACTTCAAAATTTTATACCCAAGCATCCTTTATGATTCCCTCCTATACTGCTTGATAAAACTAAACACTTCTATCTTATGGGTAATGAAAAATACCCAAGCCATTATCCTATAATCATCAATGAAAAGGACATAGTACCTTTGCACATTTATGGATCGTGGTGAGATAGGTCCACATACATCAGTATGCACCAATTCAAGAACTCTGGTTGATTTATGTTCCTTTGGCCTATATGTATTTCTGATGATCTTCCCTTGTTGACAAGCATCGCATGTATGAGTACGATCACATGATAGTTTGGGAAGGTCTCTATAAGCATCACATTTTACCAAATCTTCCATGGATGGTTGAAAAGGTGACCAAGTTTCTTATGCCATAGCTGGTTTTCTTCCTCTCTGGATAAAAGGAATATATCTTCTTCCCCACTTACAAGGTAAAGATTTCCCTTTGTCCTTTTTTCCTTGTAGAACAACTACTCCATCTTTTGCTTTCACAACACACATCTTCTTGGTAAATCGGATAGAGTTCCCAGAGTCACATAGTTTACTAACACTGAGTAAGTTATGACTAAGACCCTCTACTACCAAGATATCAGCAAGTCTCATTTCTTTCCCCCCAAATTTGGCCTTTCCGAAACCAAAAATCTTCAGCCCTTCATCATTCCCAAACATGACAATTCCTTCTTTGTCATATTTTATTCCTATAATGAGATCCTTTTTCCCTATCATATGGGATGTGCAACCACTGTCAAGGATCCATACTCCAGAATGATCTGAAGCTTTAAGGTCAATTTCCACAACTAATTCCTTTTCATTATTTTTTCTTTTTGATCCATTTCTTTGACTTCACACTCAGTGTGGTTTTGAGAACTTGATCTTCCCTAGAGTGTAATGGACCAGCTTCATCTTGCAATGATGAAAATCTATTTTTCACTTTTAACTCACCTGTTGGTTTATTGATCTGCTTCTTTCGAACATTTTTATTTTTCTTGGGCACATTCCTCTGTATGGTTGAAGTGAAGTACCTAGACATGTGCCCAAATACCCCACACCAAAAATAGTGTTCTTCGGAATATGTTCTGGAGAACCATTCTCTATTTTTCTGCCACCTTTTTTCTTGTTCCCTTTGATATCTCTTGGCTATGGAACACACATACTGTGAATGTACCATATTCTCGCAATAATAACACCTGATATATGGTTCATTCATTCATGGTACATCAACACTATGAGTTTCTCCTTCGGATCTTTTAATATTCTGACTATTCTTTATTCCTAAATCAACCTTAAATCTTGGGACTGGTGCTTGTGGTTTGACTTCAATTGTCACAGATTTTTGTTTCTGATTAAGACCTGAAACAACCTTAACGTCTGAGCTCAATTGCTGCTTCTTCCCTACTGAACTACTAGGCTCCTCTTTCATCTTTTCAGTCTTTGTAATAACCTGCTTTCCCAAGAATGTGTTAGGAATCAAAGGTTTTTCCCGGTCTTTGAATTTTCTCCACAGACCGACAACTTCCTCTTCAAGCTCTTCGATACGCTTGATGTGATCTTTCAATTTTCCATTCAATCCATCAATATCCCTTTTTTGTTATTCAATCTTGATCTTATGCACATTAACCATTTCTGTTCTCTCTGGACTCGAAGACTTAAGGTTTTCTATTTCTTTTATAGCTCAGACTTCTCTTCTTCCTACTGTTTCATGTAGAGTTTGGCATCATGTACCACCTTGTTGGCTTTCTTTGTTTTAGATCTCCAAATATCTATATCTTCAAGAGTTTCTTCTAATTCAGCTTCCATGTCAAATCTACCTTCAATTTCTTCTTCTTCTTCGTCAGTGTTAGTTTCTTCCTTTTCTTGAGCACTACCGAAAATAGCTACCATTTCATTTTGTCCATGATCTTTTAAATTTTCAAACTCCTCAACCTCTTCACCCTCAGACTCATCTGAACTGTCTATTTCTTGTGAAAGAAGATTCTTCTTCTTGAATAAATATATCTTGAACTGCTTCTTCCCTTTCACATAGGCTGAAGATTTCTTCTTGGGATTTTCAACTTCATCTTCATCATTTTCTTATTGAAATTTTTTGGGGCATCTTGTAGCAAGATGACTAACTTTTCCACATCTAAAGAAAGCAATTGGAAGTTTCCCTTTGAACTTTCCTTTTCCTCTTTGAATATTTGAGGAAAGGAATGACATAAACTCATCTGTCTCTTCTTCTTCTTGAGAATCTTCAATGGTGAGCTTCTTCACAGCCTTAAATGCCATCTCTTTGGATTTCCCCTTTTCCACAACCTCGTTATCATCATTCCTCATCTCATATGAAACCAAGGTACTATGAAAATTGTCTAGTGTGAGCTCTTTGGAATCTTTATCTTCTAGTACTGAAACTTTCGGATTGAACCGAGGTGGAAGCTTCCTCAAGATGCACTTTACGATATTTATGTCTTCAATAACTTCACCAAGTCCTCACATATCTTCCACAACAATATTTACCCTGTCAAATAATGCATCAACAGACTCATTCAGGTTCATCTTCAGATCTTCATATTTATTCCACAACACTTGCAGCTTTGCCTTTCTAACCTTTGTATCTTCTTTATATATATTCAATAGCTTTTACCACATGTCATGTGGCATTTTGCATGACATCACCTTTTTATAGATGGGATTGGAAAGGGCTCCCCATAAGGCACTGATTTCTTTGTCATCGGCATCCAACTCTCTATGCTCAACTTCTAATAATGCACCACTATTAATATCAACTGTGATACCATACAAAGCTGCTGAAAACACATCCATTCCCAAAGATCGGAAATAGTGTTGCATTCGATTCTTCCATATCTGAAAATTACATCCGTCGAAGATTGGAATCCCTTTATGATTAGTGACCTCCATTAAGAGAAGAACAAATATCAACCTTTCCCTCTGATACCAATTGTTAGGTCCACAAGGCTGAATAACCTGAGAGGGGAAGGGTGAATTAGGGTATAAATAATTTAAAATTAAATCCCGTTCTGATCTTGTTTCACTGTTAAGAAAAACACTCTTCTCTCTCTTTCTTGTTGCACAATATAAATAGAAAGTAAAGCAAACACATGACACAACAATTTTTACTTGGTTCACCGCTAAGGGATACATCCAAGGAGCATACGCCGACATGTTATCGGTCGTACAAAATTCCACTAAACTTCACCAACTGTGGATTACAAGGTTCGGGCACAGTCACTCTGTCCCAGGCTCACTGCCTTTACAAGGTTTAGGGTCAGCTCACTACTTTCCCAAGGACCACTCCCTATTTCTCTCTCTCTAGATCACTACCAGTGGAGAGGATCAACTTCTTCCTCTTACTTTGATCACTACTCTGGAAAGGATCCACTCACAGTTTATAGACCTGTAGGGCTCTTCATTTTCATGAAGGAATGCATCTTCCTCTGTATGTAGATGCTTTGTTGAAGTCCAACTTTCACCCATAGATGAATCTCTCTTCGCACTGAAGGTATCGGGAAATCTTCTAGCTTTCACGCAGCCCTGAATTACCACCGTGAATCAACCTAACTTGACATGCAGGTCTAACTCGGCATGCAAGTATCGGTGCGCAGGTCACAACTGGCACGCAAGTCACTTCAAAACTTACATGACACAATCTTCTGTAACTCCAAACCTGCGTGGCTCAACCCCTTTTACGCTCAAGCCAATATTGGCACACAACTACCAACCGACACGCAACTTCAAACACTGGCGCGCAAGTCCACCTTCACGACCACACACCACTTGTGCGACCACTATATCTGCACGATGAGAGCTCTGATTTTTCAAAGTGTTGAACTCCATTCCAAAATGAGGAGGGGTGGTCCTGTATTTATTGGCATTTGGTCAACCTACGCGGTGGCATGCAAGTATCCCCTCAGCATGCAAGTCCCGACGTGCAGGTTTCTTTCCCTGCAAGACACTTGCACGACCCTATTTCCTTTTCCATATTTCGAAGATCTGATCTTGAAAAACATATGGCGCGCAAATTTCCAACCCTCCTAGGCACCGACGCGCAGGTCCTTTCACAACGCGCAAGTCACCTGCATGACCACACTAATACCTGCGCGACCCTCTTTCCTTTTCCATATTTTGACCTTATGATTTTGAAAAAACATTAGGTGTTCAAGTTTACTCTCTTTCAAGTACATGGCGCGCAAGTCCCTTTTCCAAAAACCACTTTTCTTCATTTGTCAGTTTTCAGGCCCAAAAATTTGGCAAACACTGGAAAACAACGTCACCTTGTATTTGTTATTTTTGTACCACCTCCAGATCATCCATTCCTTTATCGACGTTCTTGAATCAAACATGGATCATTGACCACAACTCTTGAACTCGATATTCCACTATGAAATCCCCTTTGTCAACAAATTTGTATGTCATGATTTGCTTTGTCAATAATCACAACACTGATGTCCACATTGTCAATAAACGCAATCACCTAAAAAATGCTTCAATGATACCTTGAAGGATTTTTTACCAACACTCTACTAGTATTATCTATTTCTCAATAGGTAGGTGTGGTTCTAACTATACACCTAGAGGAAGTATCTTATGAGATGGACCCTAAACTGAGGCCTTATCACTCATCAAGTCTTCATCACGATCCAAAATTGAAAATCTGTCTGGCTGTCATAACATAGGCTTCCAAAAAATTTAATCAAGATGTACCATGGTCAAATGAGAATATATATATAATGAGGAGATGAAACAAGAAGGATAGTCAAAGACTAAATACTATATGATGCATTCATGATTTATCCATATAACCAATGTCTTAGTATAGTGAGTCAAAAATCAGGTAGTCAAGGTCATGATGAATGGATATGTTAGCCACTCACACCATCACTGGGTTCCTTGGCTTAAAATATGAACTTGAGAAACTACGACAAAATTTCTCTAAATCCCAAAAAAATCCTCATTAACGGACTACTACAACGCTATCCTTAGGATCAAAATTGATCTTCTACAAATATTTCATGACCCGACCCAACAGGGCTCGAGAAACAGCTACTCTAAGTCAGACTTCATAGGTCAAGGGCTTGCGATAAGCTTTGAAATACATAAATAATATGAGAGTCCTTTTCCTAATGTAAATGTATGCACATACCTGACCATTAAATAAAAATATGTAGAGGATAAATAAAATAAAAATATATAAAAACTAGAATGATTCCCATGCATGCTAAACTTCTAGGGTGTACAAGATTACAATAGTGAAAAATCAAAGTATAGGGAAAAAATACATCCCCAACTAGATATATATCCGAACCTAAAAAAACTATAAAATTAAAAGTGATAAGAGAGTCTAGATATTGATCTCCCAGCATTGAAAACCATACGCGAACCAATTCACTGAGTATCAATAAGCTCTTATGTAGTCACCACTAACTTGTCCATTGTCTGCATAGGACATGAAACATGCGAGCAAAGCCCATGCAAGGATGAGTATATACATACCCAGTAGTACACCTCAAAATTTTTATGGGAGTATTAAGAGACATAATAAGAATATATAGACAATAGACAACTCAACCCAAAGTAAGAGAGAGTAAACAAATCCAACAACATGGATATATATATATATATATATATATGATAAAACCAAAGAAAACCAAACAAGAGAGAAGGTAATATCCATATCATAACCCATCCCATGAAATGAGTGACAACATTTCTATAATTCTATAAACAATGTCCAACATCTCACGTGTTAGTCCATAAGAGTAACTGTGTAGAGGGACTATGCCTCTTCATTATGTTGTATAGTTGAGGGGACACAATATCCAGGTATAGGACCCACTCCCTAGTCCATTAAGGGGGTTCCAATCATTATAAGGAGGACCTATACCCTATATGATAGGGGCATGGGGGAGTAACTTAGTGGGTAGAGGACCCGTACTCTGGTATGTCAGAGAGTACCACTTAGTGTTTGGAGGACCCACACCCTATCTGATAGGGGGTAATACTCCATAAATAGAGAACCCGTCCCCTGATCCATTATGTGGGTACCACTAAATAGATAGAGGAATTTCTCCCTAATTCCATAGGGTGGTACCACTCAGTAGATAGAGGACCAAAACCCTAATTCCATAGGGGTACCACTCGGTAGATATAGTGTCCTCACCCTAATTCCATAAAAGGGTACCACTTGATATATAGATAGAGGACTCACGATCTAGTTCATCAAGGGCGTATGACTCTAATGATACTACTTGATCACTATCCTTGTCAATAAACACCTAAATAATAATCACACTCAAAACATCTCACATCATATCTCAAAATCTACCATAGATTCCACCATCACATACTCCTAATTTTAGATATGGTAGATGGCTCCGCATTCTCCAGGGAGCACCCTCTCGATTCTCTCGGCGACAACTAGGGTTTTCCTCTGAATCCTCTGGAGGCCACATTGGCTCCTCCTCTGCGCGAGTCATTCTCCAGATTTTCCAGACTCACCTCTCTCCCTTTTCGCTGTTATTCCTTTCTCCTTTTAGGGGTGATTTTGTTGCGTCTTCTTTCATGGTGTTCTGGGACCGAAGCTTCAATCTCCCTCCTCCGCTGCTATTTTTTCCTTCCCTGTCATGATAGAACCCATATTGGTTTAGTGCGATGGTTCCAATGGACGAATTGGGATGGTGTCGGTGGTGTGCTGGTTTGGGGATTCAGTCTTTCTGGTTTGGGGTTTTTGTGTCTGTGGTGTTCTGATTTTCCACATTGGTTCTAGTTTTCTTCCTTTTTGCTCTCAGCCCTCGCATCTTCTTCGTGATGGAGCTCTGGTTCCCCTTCGTGTCGATGCCGACTTCTTTCATGGAGCTTCTTGGGCCCGATGACGGTTGTGCTGATGAACTCCTTTTCCACTCAACCTGATCTGACCCCAAGTTCCTATGCGCCTCTCCTAGTTAGATCTGGCGTAGTGGTTACTACGAGGTTTTGGTATTTGTGGTTTAGTGTTAGAAGGGATTCATGGTGGCCGTTTCTCTAGGCCTGAGTCCTTAGATGTCAACGGTGTTCTTTTTTGGATTCAAATACATTTTTGTAGAAGTTTCTGATGGTGCAAAGCATATTGATTTGTAAGAGGGTTTCCCTGTAGGAAGATATTTTCTGGATTTGGTGATTTTTGTTGTTTCTGTGGTGTTTGGTTATGGTTTCTATTGGAGGTGATATGTTTTCCAGTGATCAGTTGCCTCTGATATTCTGACGCAGTGATGATTTGTGATGATGACGACGCGGTTATTAATCAGGGGCAATGGCGTCGTGTTCGGCGATGATGATCGACAGTGAGATGACTGATGTGTCAGTCGATGGCATGCAACTTTTTTGTGACTTCGACTGATTCGAGCGTAATCCTCATATCCTCATTTTGTGTTGTTGGTTTTTTGAATCTTCTATTTTTAATTTGTCTCATTGTATCCCGCCATTTTGAAAATCAAATAAAAAGATAATTTTCAATCAAGCCACCATCACATTCTACGTGAAAAAAACTAAGGATAGGATACTCGCAGGCCAAAATCTGTGTAGCACCCCCGGTTTCTGGTATGTAACCCTTACCTTGTTCTTTTTATGTATATAATGTGTAAGGTAGAAGAATGAGATAGTTAGGTGAAATTTAAATAAGTTTTTTGGGCTAAAGGAGATGCGCACGGGCTGTGCACGGTTTGCCCAAACCGTGCGAGATCCTAAGAGAAACCATACACTTTGGTTGTTGTTGGATAGTAGATTTGGCACAGTTGGCACAGAGTTAGGGAGGCCATATGGGGAGGCTATGTGAGAGTCTATCTAGGTAGTACCTAACACACGGTTAGCACACGATTTGTCTAACGGTTCAAACTAACTGTGCATAGGGTTAAATTAGATCCTTTAAAATAGGATCTCACTCATTTTACCTCTAAACCACTTGTTTTTTCTTCTAAGAGGCCCTAACTCGGGATTTATATCATTTTAAGGTTTGAGAACCTCTCCCAAGTTATTTGGAGTCGATCTAGATCCCTCCCTTGGTGTTTTAATCCCGATTCTCATGGTAAGTTTCGTTCTTCATTATTCTTGTCACATTTTCTTAGATATACTTAGATATACTTATTATATCCTCTCGATTTCTCATATATATACCTATTATAGGTATATATAAGGATTTTAATTCCAAATCTGATGATATTTGGTCTTGATATTGAAAGGATAAGATATCTAAGGCAGTTTCAGGGAATTCTTACTCGGTTTCTTGAGCGTTCTTCGTCCGTTTTCAGTTTTCATCAAAAAATTTGAGGTAGGTGGATTCTCTATCGAGTCCTCTTGATATAACTGATTGTAATTATTTAAAAATTATTTATTTTTGTTAAATTTATTGTGAATTAGATGTTCATAATTTTTGGAAACCCCCTTTAGTAACGGTTAGGAAAATTGTGGAAATATGGAAAATTGGGAGTTCTTGAAAATATGTTTTTGTTAATGGTTTTAAAACATGTATTTTAAAGTGGGAATTTTATAGATTTATGGAAAATTTATTTTATTAATATGTATTAAATTAAATTATCCTTTTATTAAAAGGAATGGGTTTGTTTGAATTGGTCTTCTTAAGGATTTTCAATAAAATAACAGGTATATTGAACTAGTTGAACACACTTGAATTTGGAATGGGGTTGACTTGGGTTTCTGGTGTGTGTTTTAATGAATTGGGATAGATGAGGGTGTGAACTAACCCCATAAAATGTTTGGTATGGATATGGGCATGAATTACCCCCTTTAAAGTGGCCCACTAAGTGAAGGCTTAGTGGAAAGATAACTCACCGCTTGCGAGTATAGGAAGTTTTAGGTTGCATGTATGGTTGGGTGTATAGTTAAGGCTAATGGAATGATTATTCCAAAATGATGTTGAGAAATGGTTTTAAATCCTTATTTGTTGTTTTTATATAATTATTCATTATTGGAAAATTTATTTTATAATACTTGGTAACCTTTTGTTACAAATGGTTTTAGAACTTGTTTATATCCAATTGTAAGCTATTTTTTAGAATTGTTTTATATATATGGTTTTATATAAATTTTTATAACCTTTATATCATAGTTTAATGAGTAGGGAAGTAATTGGGGAAATCCTATTGAGTTTTATACTCACCCCTTCTTTTTCACTTTGGTGGTTTTGCAGATGCTATCTTCCAGGACATGGGAAAAGGTAAAGTATCACATATGTTTGCCATCACCTCATGATACTTGAGCTTTTTGGTGATGTTGGAGCATGGATCTTATAGAGCATGGATTATTTTATTTTTCTTGGAGTTTCTTGAAGTTATCTTCCACTGTTTACTTTGATAGTTTCTTTGTCTTCCACTATAGTACACTTTGGTATGGTTTTGTTATAAAGATGATGGTTGAGTTTTCTTGTTTTTATCATGCATCATATAGTGGTTCTATGGTTATGTTTGTTTAATTAGTGGTTTATTTCTTAAAGGATAAATAGTCTCTCACATGAATTTAAAACCCTTCAGCATTTATTTCCAGCCTTTGTCACCTAGGGGATATTTCTTAAGGCCTAGTAATTATTCATTGTATTCTTAAGCCAATGAGAATAAGTGGGTCATTACAAATGGTATCAGCTTGTTCGGTCCTTGCCTAACAAGTTGTATTCAATTTATTAGTTTTGAAGTTGAATTCATTCTTATATATTCCTTGAGGTATAATTTTAGAAAGGAGTAGGATTATTAGGACTTGAAATTCAGATCATAAAAAGACATAACTAACCATTTTATGATAAACTTTAAGTTACCATTGAGTTGGGTACATAAGTGTTTTCGATACACTTATAGGATATTAGAATCTCATTTTCATGAGTTTAGACAATGAGATGAGCATGACATGCATTAGAGAAATGAATTCCCACAATTATTTCATATTTCATTTTGGAAAAATGATATATGTTGTGATTTATTGTGTTGATTTCAAAAAAAATCTTGAAATTGTTTTTCAAATGAAATATTTTGAAAAGAGTACGGTTGTGATATTTTGAAAATGTTTTTAAAAAGTAAAGTTAAAAGTTTTCAATGAAGGTTGATCATGAATAAGATTGATTTTGGAAAGTAATGTTCTCATAGTTGATGTGAAATAATTTGAAATTATAATCATTCAGTTACTAGAGATAGATCATTATAGAGTTTGTTGTTTGTTTAGAAAATAGAACCTGATAGGAAATGTAGAAACCAACAGGAATAAGATGTAGAGAATGTGGTTACACCTAGATCACAGGTGAACCAAGATTTAGTTTAGAGTATTGTCCAAGAATTTTAGGATGTGGAAATAGGAACCCGAAGGGATGATCCATGACATGTGGATCATTCCATTTAGTTCATGAATGAGAATCCACCCATTTTCTGAGATGATTATGAACCATAAAAGGTGGAGGTGTGGCTGAATATGATGAATTGTATCTTCAATTTCATCATCACACCAGTGGAGATGAAAGTCAAATTAGAAATGTATATACTTGAGGACCTTGCACTATAGTGGTGGGAACTAGTTCTGTAAGCTAAAGAGGATCAAGGACTTAGTTGGGAGGATTTTGAGGAATTTTTCAATAAAAACTTCTATCCTCACACATTAAATGTAACGACCCGAAATTTTGAATAAATCTTCTTTCCTAATTTTGTGTGTTGTTTTATTTTATTTTTATACTCAACAAAAATGTTTCATTTGTTAACATGAGACCGTTGGGTTTTGACTGTTATATGACCATTGGTCAATATGACGGCTGTAAACTAAACATTTCGATTAATGTCTTTAAATACAAGTAATCTTGGTTAATTAATATAGAAAGAAGATTTGATGGCCTCACCCAGTAGTCTTGGACCGATCGAAGCCTATCTAACAGAACTTGGGAAGGAGGTAGCACCACTGGGCTTTGCTCTGAACCAAACCCAAGCTGAACTTCATCGTGTGAAGCTAGAACGGAATCACCTTTGTGAGAAGTTCAAACTGATAGAAATTACTACTCGTGCGATGTTGGTCAAGCCTCCCTCAGATTCCCTCACCTTAGCACACCTTACACTTAGGTCCTATGCTGGTGTGATAAGGGGCTATGTAAGGAGACCGTAACTGCCTTGTGTAATCCTTTGTTTTAAATAAAAATTGGGATTTCTTCTTATGATGAAGTTTATGAATTTTCAAATGTCCAGATAAATATAGTATGCATATTTTTGGTGAATTTTAGAGAAAGGATATTTTAAAAAAATGTTTATGTAAACCTTAAATAATTAAAAATGTGTAATGATTTTCAAAAAATGGTCTTCTACAATTATGTCCAGTACGAAATTTAGAGTCTAATAAGATCAAATTGATTTTTGATGAATAGTAAATTATGAATAGTGATTTTATGATTAGGATTAGTAATGTGTCCAAATGGATTAGTAATTTCACTTAAAGAAAGTATTAATATAATATAGGCACCTTGATTAAGTAATGTGATTCAATAAAATGGTTAAATAACGGTTTCATAAATTATTAATCAAGTATTAGTTTTTTCGAGTGAATAGTGTTTTTTAATTAAAAATTAAATTAAAAATATTTAGAAAATTATTTTTATAAAATGGATTTCATTTTTGAACTCAGAGCATCGATATTATGTTATGGTAATTTTTGGGAATTTTTCTGAAAAAAATGGATTTGTAATGAATAGTGTATTTATTTTAAAAAATAAATTAAAAATATTTAGAAAAATATTTTTTATAAAATAGAGTTCATTTTTGAAATCAGAACATTGATTTTTGGTTAAGGTGAAATTTTTGGATTTTTCTGAGAAAGTTGAATTTTCAGTGAATAGTAAAAATACAGTTTTAGGGTTTCGGTATGTTTAATGACATCATAATTGTGTCATGATGATGTCATGAGATATTTTATGGGTTGTCTGACCAAAGGTGATGAATTATTGTATTGGGGGCCCCATGTGGCCTAACTTCATGGGAAATATCATGGGAGATCACATGGTTTTGAGAAAACCACTTTTGAGGTGTCCCTTGGCCATTAATGCCTTGTCCCCTCACTTTCCCTATAAATACTAAGCCCTCCTCTCATCCATTATACTCCAAAACCATCCTCAAAGAAGTTATGGTCTCCTTACCTCACAAGGAGTACTACCAAGGTGCCCCAAGCCCTCAAGGTCCAAACCTTTTAGTTTTAAGAGTTACATTTTAAGGTAAGGGATCTGACCTCTCTCTTTCTTTTCAAGAAATCTCTTTTATGTAATTTCTTTTATGATCCATGTTCTTATGTTAAAGGATGTTATTTTATACTCCTCTTACTTCCCTCTTCATGTTCATATAATGAGATATCCCCTCTTACTCTCATTATTTCGTTTTATGAAGTTTTAAGTGGCGCCGTTAGGCTGTCGAAATTTTTGTAACAGATTCTTTCTCCCTTCTCATTTTTCAAGATCTATTTTCATGTAAACTATTTCAAGTTCCTTTTTATTATGTTGGGGTATGATCTCTAAATTTATCATACTGATATTTTATGATCATATGATGAGAGACTCCATTTTATCTCTTCAATTCAGTATTTTGAAGTTTTAAGTGGCGCCGTTAGGCTGCCGAATTTTTAAGTGATTCTTTCACCTTTCTCCTTTTTAAAAGTTCTAATTCCATGTCAAGTCTTGCAAGTTCCTTTTTATTATGTTGGGGTATGATATATAAATCTATCACACTGATCTTTTATGTTCATATGATGAGAGACCCTATTTGATCTCATCAATTCATTTTTGTTGAAGTTTAAGTGGCGCCGTTAGGCTGCCGAATTTTTAAGGGATTCTTTCACCCTTCTCGTTTTCAAGATCTATTTTCATGTCAAGTCTTTCAAGTTCATTTTTATTATGTTGGGGTATGATCTCTATATCTATCATACTGATCATTTATGTTCATATGATGAGAGACCCTATTTGATCTCGTCAATCCATTTTTGGAAGTTTTAAGTGACACCGTTAGGCTGCCAAATTCTCATAAGAGAAATATTATTTTTGTCTTCCTTTCATGTTCTTCATTTCATATGGTATATATTTCAAATTTCATTACCATGTTCTCAAATATTTTATATTCTGTCCCCCTACTATTTTATGGATCATTTATGAATGTTTTACCCATGTCCCCTCTCTTTTCAATGTTTTCTAAAACCTCGTAACATAGCCATTATGCTACAGAATTTCCATTTCAAAATATCTCTCTCTTTTTCTAAAGTTCATTTATTTTATTAAGTGAATACTCAAATATCTTTCTTCTAAAGGGGTATTCACATATGTATCAAAATGTTCTATTTTAAATTTTGGGATTTACATACATGAAACCCGCTTTCCCTTTTCCGTGGGTTTAAAGTGACATAAAGATAATGTCTTTAAAGCAGTTTTAAAACGTTATGATTATGAAATGAAACCCATTTCTTTTATGCTATATGGGTTGTTTATGAAATGATTGATGATGATATATGTGGCTCATATGATAATAAAGACATGTCAAGGGTGCGCCCAGATAGCACTCCAATGCATTGGGTAAAGACTTAATCTCTAGAGATGACCTTTTAGACTGATACCTTGGTGAATAACCTTGGTAATTTTTAATGACACCTTGGGGATGGACCTTGGTGAAACTAAATGATTATCAATATTAAATGTTTTATCTACATCTTCAAGTTATGAAAAATGTTATTTTTATTATGATATGCCTCATTATTTTATTCTCATGCCTTAAAGTTCTTTTCATGACTTTATTGATGTATCTCAAAGTTCATATGTAAAATGTTTCGCTTGTTTACCTCACCGGGCCTTCTGCTCACCCTTTCTTTTGATGTATGTCCCCAGGTTATGAGATGCAGTAATGAACCTAGGATGAACATAAGGAGAAACCTTTCAAGTGTTTAAGAAGAATGTTTTTTTTGTTTCATGTATTAAGTTCCTGGTTTCCAAGACACTAAACCTTAAAGATCCTCAGTTTTGTATAATGTAGTGAAAGTTTATGTGACAAAAAAGGTGGGATGCTATATTTAAGATCCAAAAAATGATGGAATTTTTTCAGCCTAAAATAGGACAATATATTTATCACAGAATATTTGGCTAAATTCATGAATTTAGTGTGCTTTGAACTAGAAGTTGTGGCGAGTGCGTCCTTGAAGGCACACATATTTGAATCAAGGATAAGGCAGGAGATTCGATCAAAGATTATGGTACTATGTATTATGTATTATATAAAGATGGTGAAAAGAGCCACAATGTATGAATGTGATATCTTAGGAAATATGGTAGGAGGAATTATAGTGATACCTATAGGAAATGGAGGGAACTCCAATGTTGGGAGCAAGCAGAAGAGGGACACCTATTTCCAAGGAGTGAGTGGGAATTAAAATCAAAAGGTTGGATTAGTGAACCTTCATCCACAACCCCATAGAAAACCAGGATGTTTCCAGTGTCGTTCTCTTGACTACATGAAGCCAAAGTGTATAACACAACATAGAGAATTCTATAAATGCAAACAGATGGGGAATCTTCAACGTTATTGTTGTAGTGCTCTGAGGTCAGGTGCTCCAGACACTTCTGAAGCATCGCAAGCATCATATGCTTTGACATGGTGAGGGTAATAGAATCAGTCTCGTCAATAGAGAATAAATAACCATATTGATTATAGGAATACCATGACTCCTCAATAATGGAAATCATAGAAAGGGAACAATGAGCAGAGTGCAGTGATGAAGCAATTGTATAGAGAAAAGTAGATGATTATGGATGATCAGGCTAGACTATCTATGGAGAGAGCTATGATTCTATTGAATTCTACCCATATGCAAGTGTTGTTTGATACTGGTGCATCACATTCCTTCATTGATTCTCATACTATTGATTTTATAAGTTTAAAACTCAAGATGATTTCCTCTGTATTAAAACTGCAAACTCCTCTTAGGGAAAGAGAATGTTGAGCCTTCCTGTGTAGAGCATGTTCTATAACTACTGATGGAGATGAGATTAAATGGGACTTCTCAGTGTTGGATATGGATGTCTATGATTTAATCCTAGGTGTGGATTGTTTTACATCATTCAAGGATAACATAAACTATTATATCAAAACGGTTAGTTTCACAACTGAGAATGGAATCAAACATCTCTTCAGAGGATAAAGGGTTATAAGGACAAGAGAAACGGGCTTGTTGGAACTAGAGGTGGGAAAAATCTCTTATCAGTTTGAGGCGTTGAATTTGGCGTCAATGTAAGAGATTAATAATATCAATTTTCTAGCAGTTGTGGATCAATTTTCAGATTTATTTCCCAAGAACTTCATAGGGGTACCACCTATAAGGGAAGTGGAGTTTATGATTGATCTACTTTTGGGGACTAGTAATATTTCACTTCCATATTATAGGATGTCACCAATATAATTAAGGGAATTAAAAGTGAATTTGGAGGATCTGTAAAGAAAAGTTTTCATTCGGCCAAGTATGTTTATGTGGGCAGCACTGGTCTTGTTCGTAAAGAAAGCTGATGGAACTCTTCGACGACATGTGTATTATTGTAATATTAACTAAGATATGAAAAAGAATTGGTATCCACTACCACGAATTTATGACCTATTTGATCAATTTAGGGGAGATAATTGGTTCTCTAAAATCAACATGCGATCAGGATATCACCAATTTCATGTTCGGAAGAAGGATATTCCTAAGATAGCTTTTAGAAAAAGATATATCCATTAAGAGTATGTGTTAATGAATTTTGGTCTTACTAATTCACCAATGGTCTTTATGGAATTGATGAATAAGATATTTCAGAGACATCTAGATTCATTTTTTGTGGTGTTCATGGATGAAATATAGGTGTATTCAAGGACAAGGGCTGAGCATGAGCAACAATTGGTGACAGTTTTGGGAATACTGAGAGAACATCAGTTGTATGAAAAGATATCAAAGTGTAATTTTAGGATACAATAGGTATGTTTTCTCAGCCATTTAATTTTGGAAAAATGTGTTTCAGTGGATTTAAAAAAGATAGAAGCAGTTATCTTATGGAACTCATGAATAATTTCTTTGAGATATAAATTTTTCTTGGTCTAGATGGTAATTATTGATGCTTTGTGTGTGAATTCTCATGAATATCATCGCCAATGATAGTTTTTACAAAGAATAATTCTCCATTTAAATGGACTTAAGAAATTTTATAAGTCTTTCCAAGAGTTTAAGGTCCACCATACATCATCTCCTATCTTGATTTTGTCGAAATCAGGACAAGGGTACGCAGTGTAATGTGATGCTTTAGGATATGGGTTGGGATGAGTTCTCATTCATGGATACCATGTTGTTGTTTATGGTTCAAGAAAACTGAGAGTTCATGAGAATAATTACTCAACACATGATTTTGAATTAGATATGATTGTACATGATTTGAAAACTTGGCATCACTATCTCTTTGATGAGAAATTTGTGGTGTTCACGGATCATAAGAGCTTGAAAAATATTTTCTCACAATAGGATTTAAATCTGAGGAAAATGATATGGATGAAGTATCTTCAGATGTTTGACTTTGACTTGATGTATACACCATGAAAAGTTAATTTGGTGGCTGATACATTAATCATAAATTCATACACTCAGTTAGAAAAATAATATTTAGATGAGTGGCAGTTGATATCGGTCCTCACCAAAATGCATGTGGAATGTGAAGATCACGGTGATGTTGCAGTTTTATTTTCAGCCACAATTGTTCTTAATTTGGTAAAGATGGTAAATGAGGCATAAACATATGATGTTGAATGTGTTTCATTGAGTTCAAAACTCAATGGTGGGGAGACCATTGATGGATGAAAACTGGATGGGAGTTCAGTGATGTGGTTCAAAGATCGAATGGTTGTACCTATGTCTTGTCAGGACCAACTTATTCATGCATACCACCATTCTAGATGGTCTATAAATCCAGGTATGAAAAATATGTACAAATCATTGAAGGTACAGTTTTTTATGGATTGGTATGAAATGGAAAGTGGATGAGTTCGTTTCAAGGTGTTTAACTTGTCAACAAGTTAAGGCATAACATCAACGATTGGAAGGTATATTACAGTCCTTACCTATTCTAGTGTGGAAATGGGAGAATATAGCTATTTTTTATAGTTCTCCCAATAATGGTTTTTAAGCATGATGACATATGGGTGATAGTAGATCCGCTCACAAAGTCATCCCATTTCATCCCTATTCGTGAAATTCATATGGTGTAGGATCTATCCAAAATCTATATATGATAAGTGGTAAAGAGACATGACATACTAGTTTTGATCATGTCAGATAGAGATATGAGGTTTACATCTCATTTCTAGAAATCCTTACAGAAATCATTTGAGACTCAATTGACTATGTGTACGGCGTATCATCCTTAGATGGATGACCAATCCGAGAGGACAATCCAAACATTAAAAGACATGATGTGAGCTTGTATAATGGATTTTGGTGGCTCATGGGAGGACCATATACCCTTAGTGGAGTTCTCATACAACAAAATATACCATTCCTTAATATATATGGCTCAATTTGAAGCATTGTATGGGAATCCTTGTCATTCTCCACTAGATTGGGTGGAAATAGGTGAGACATCACTAGTTGGACCAAGCATTGTCCAAGAAACATTATATAATATTAAGTTGATCAGGAAAATGATGGAGATGGCTTAGAGTTGTTAGAAATATTATGCAGATCATCTTCGATGACCGTTTTCCTTTCCGGTCAGTGATCATGTGTTCTTAAGTATCTCTACAAGGCATGGACATCATTATTTTGGGAAGAAGGGAAAATTATCTACTCAATACATAGGCCCTTTTGAGATACTATACTGGGTTGGAGAGGTGGAAATATCAGTTGGAATTACCACTATGGTTCAGTTTGGTACATAATGAGTTCCACGTATCTGAGTTGAAAAAGTATCATCCTAATCCTTACCATGTGATCAGATAGGATCACATTGACCTAGAGGTGGATGCTTCATTGGTACATATCATAGTGCAGACTGTGGATAGGAAAGATAAATTATTACATGGAAAAAACATCATCTTTGTGTGGGTTTTATGTAAGTATGGTTAGATTTAGGAAGAGACTTAGGAATGAGAGAAGGAGATTAGAGAGCAATGTACGAAACTCTTTCAGGTCGAGGATGGGGTTTTACTTTCAAAGGAAGAAAAGACCAATGATGGGGAGAATAACACCCTAAATTTCTAGTATATATCCCTTAAATTGTAATTTTTATGTATATAAAGTGAAAGTCCAAAGGATGGGAGAGTTGGGTGAAATTTTAATAAGTTTTTGGGGCTAAAGGAGATGCACATAGGCTACGAGTGGTTTTCCCAAACCGTGCGGGAGCCTTGGTGAAACTGTGAACTTTAGATGTTGTTGGATAGTAGCTTCAGCAAGACAGGTACATGGTTAGATAGGTTGTTCTAGGAGTCTATGCGAGTGTCTATAAAGGAAGTATCAAATTCATTATTAGCACATGGTTTGTCTAACCGTGAAGACTAACCGTGCGTAGGGTTAAAATTAGATCCTTAAAAATATGCTCTCACTCGTTTTTCATATAAACCACTTTTTGTTCTCCTAGGTATACCTAACTAGGGATTTATATATTTTGAAGGTTGGATAACCTCTCCCAAGTGATTTGGAGTCAATCAAGAGCCATCCCTTGGTGTTTTCATGCCTAATTCTTGTGGTAAGTGTCGTTCTTGTCAATTTTCTTAGATCTACTTAGATCAACTTCTCATATCCTATTAATTTCTCAGATCTTCACTCATTATGGGTATATATAAGGTTTTCAATTTCAAATTTGATGATATTTTTTCTTGATCTTGATAGGAGAAGATATCTAAATCAGTTTTGTGGAATTCTTTCCCGGTTTCTTAAGCTTTCTTTGTCCATTTTTGGTTTTCATAAAATCCTTCGAGGTAGGTGGATTCAATCTTGAATTCTCTTGATAGAACTGATTGTAATGATTTAAAAATTATTGCTTTTTGTTAAATTAATTGTGAATTTTCTTTTTATAATTGTTGGAAACCCTCTTTAGTGGCGGTTTGGCAAATTGTAGAAATCAGGAAAATTGGGAGTTCTTGAAAATGTGTTTTTGTTCACGGTTTTAAAATATGAATTTTAAAGTGTGGATTTTATGGAATTATGGAACATTTATTTTATTAAGATGTATTCAATAAAAGGAATGTTTTTATTTAAAAGAAATGGTTTGTTTGTATTGGATTGCTTAATGATTTTCAATAAAAAATGGGTATATTGAACTAGTTGAACACACATGAATTTGGCATGGGTTTGGCATGGGTTTGTGGTGTGTGTTCATATAAATTGGGA
Organism: Viscum album; assembly: GCA_963277665.1. Lineage (NCBI taxonomy): Eukaryota > Viridiplantae > Streptophyta > Magnoliopsida > Santalales > Viscaceae > Viscum > Viscum album. The sequence continues at coordinate 1,205,503,534 of OY728135.1, forward strand.
TGGATAAGGGAATTAAGGACCCCCATAAAACTATTGGGATGAATATTGGTGTGAAGTACACCCATCAAAGTGGCCCACTAAGTGAAGTCTTAGTGGAAAGATAACCCACCGCTCGTAAGTATAGGGAATTTCAGGTTGCATGCATGGTTGAGTGTATGGTTAGGGGTATTTGAATGATTATGCCAAAATGATGTTGAAAAATGGTTTTAAATCCTCTTTTGAATGTTTTTTTGGTAGTATGAATTGATGGAATATTGGTTTTATAATACTTGGTTACCTTTGGTAACAAATGGTTTTGGAACTTGTTTATATCCAATAATAAAATATTTTGAAGAATTATTTTATATAAGTGGTTTTATATAAATATTGAGAACCTTTTTATCCTAGTGGAGTGAGTAGGGAAGTCATTGGGGAAAGACTACTGTGTTTTATACTCATCCATGGCTTGTAAATTTGGAGCTTTTGTAGATGCTCTCTTTTGGGACGTGGGAAAAGGTGAAGTATCACATGTGTTTAGAACCACCTCTTGATAATTGGATTGTTTGGTGATTTTGGAGCATGGAGATTTTGGAGCATGGAGTCTTGTGGTTTTCATGGAGTTTCTTATAGTTATCTTCCACTGTTTACCTTTATAGTTTCTTTGTCTTCCGCTGTAGTACACTTTTGTATGGTTTTGTTATAAAGATGATGGTTGAGTTGTATTGTTTTTATCATGCATCATATAGTGGTTATATGGTTATGGTTGTTTGTTTAGTGGTTTATTTATTAAAGGGTAAATCATAACCTACTTGAATTTGAAACCCTTCAGAATTTATTTCCAGCCTTTGACACATTGGGGATGTCACTTAATCCCTAGTAATGATTCATTGTATTCTCAAGCCAATGATAATAAGTGGGTCATTACAATCTGGATGTCACCCACATGTATAAGGAAGCCAACTATGTTGTAGATGCTCTGTCCAAAAGGGAAATTCTTGAAACCAGCTTGAGATGGTCATTTATCACACCTGATTTTAGTTATACTTTAGTTGACTTTGACATGTGTGGTACCTTTCACTTTTTTTTATGTAAGCCCCTTTGTAATTCAAATTTTTTTTATTTTAATGAAATTTTGTGAGGAATGGGATTTGACCAACTCATGAACCTTATTGACAAGGAAGGGGTACACGGTGTGTGAGGGGACCGAAATGACATGTGGTCCCACTCCATCACCTGGTCATGTCTTGGACGGTACACATATCACTAATTGTGTAACACTACACAATGTGCAGGGGTAATACATGACATGCCTCACCCACCTAGGGTCCTGCACGTTCTCCCTGGCCGTGTACATGTACTTCAGAATGTGGTGTACTCTTGGCCATGTCTTCCTACATAGGGTCCTACTCGTGTGCTCCACCAACAAAATTTTTTACCTGGGAAATAATACATGGTGTGTGGCTCACCCACACAATGTGTCATATTTAACTTCAGGTGAAACCCTAACAACCATAGCCAGGGCCCTACATGTCGTGTATTCTACATACTACATGGCACATAGTCACATTTTTCATAGATTCTCAGATCCATTCAGAGGATCCCATAACTATAACCATTTCTTAAAATTTTGAATCTGAGCAATCTAGAAGTGGAAACTATTACTCTGGTTGGTGATTCCGGCACTCCGATAACTGTAATTCGAATCCTGAATCTTCTCGGTGGTTTTCTTTATGCACCGCGCACCTCAAGTGCTTCACATATTGCACTATCATGTACTTCAGGTCCCAGATCTATTAAATATCCACCTAAACCTCATGATTCATCCCTGATCTCCCATGATTCACCTATTCGATCATTTCACATAGTTCCAACGTGAATCCAGGGGTCCTATTGGGTTTAGTACCACCCGAAAACATTGATGATCCATGGACCCATATCCAAATGGATAAGAAAACGATAAGTATGTGGGGGAAAATAACCAAAAAAAGGTTTAAAAATAATTTTCCAAGAATTCTTGGTAAAAAAATACAAACATGGATATCCAGGGTGAGGAAACTGAATAATAATTTAATATCAGTACATGGGTGCATGTAATGGATAAAAAATAATGCATATTAGGATGTAATATGATCCTTCTCAATAAATTTAATCAATAGGGGAATAAAACAAGAATTTATGAGTTTTACCTAAATATTAGATCATTGATAATCAAATAATGTGATTTCCAATGATTGAGAGGGGTTATTGTATTCTCTTTATCTCTATCTACTTGAATCCGAAGTCTCGTTGTTGCCGGATCTTGATTCTTCCATAGAAGGAGGAAGAAGTCACTCTTAATTATCATAGGTTCAAGTGGATAAACCTAGATAAATTATTATAACAGTTTATTTATATATGAATTTGTTTAGGTTATATTAAATGGTTAATTAATTAAATAAATCAATTAATCAATTAAATTTACTTACAATTATAGTTTTATCCAAACTCCTCGCACTGGCCTATTTATGGTCATGAAAAGGGTAAACATCATGTTTCAGACTCAACCATAGTTTCATATTTTTATTTCAATATTATTTTTATGATTTATCCAATTTTATTTAATAAAATATACTAACACAGTAAAAAATATATCTAATATGGTAGTTTGGAATTTTGATTGGTGGTAAAGAAACCCCACAATACTACATGAGGTTGGGGGTTCAAAACCCATTGGCCGCAAGTACTGTAGCAACACTATAGTAGCAATGATCACTGTAACAGTGGTGGACACTGTAGTAGTGGTGTGAATTGTAGTAGTGTCAGGTACTGTAGCGGTGGTGGTACTATAGAAGCTGGGTACTATTCATAGAATGTGCCTTTGAGCCAAAAAGTTGGGGGCCTATTAGCCCTATAATGGGCTTCATTCCCACTGGGTCTTTGGGTAAAATATATATGATGTAATAAAAGTAGCTGGTTGGGTGGGTTAACCCTTGGGGGCGGGGTATGAATTGCCTTTCACAGCTATGTGTGTGCAGTGTGTGTGTGTATGTTTGAATATAATTGCACCACCTAGAACCTAATATATATAATATATTTATAAAATTTATTCCGGGCACATAGGGTCTTGGAATTACACACTGTCATAGTTCCTAGATTTGAATATATATATATATATATTTATTCTAAAATATAAAAGGAAAAAATAGGGTCTCTACATATTCTTTAAATATTGGCTAGATTTATGAACATTTAGATAATATCTCAACATTGTTACAATTATCAACTTTAAAAATCCACTATATCCACTATATTTACTAAACCTGGGTCCCTCCATCCTTATGTGTCACCACCACAGAAATCCACATCACCCAAATCAATTCCTCCTTCCCCATTATAACCCCAACTCCTCGTGCCCGACCTCCAAAAACTTTCTCCTTCGCCCGTATACACACCTCCCCGATTTGATTAGGGTTTTCATAGTCATCGAATACCTCCCTCACCTCTAGTATTCCATCTCCATCCTCGACCCAGGTGCGACTCCTTCATCATCGAATCTCACCACTGGTGCTCCATTCCGCACATCTCCTCCCGCATACTGTGGTGGGATTCGTCGCGTTCTACTGTTCGTGCTCTATTCCGTTCAAAATTTCTGAAATCTTCTCATCTCATTCCACAAATCGTCGACATATACATCGTGGTTACCAACCATGAACTTGAAATCCTCCTCGGGCTTACCGTCACCCACTTCCGAAGCTGCGTCGACAAGTTTCAAGGTAGGTCCTTCCAAAGTCTCTAATCTTCTGTGCGGTTCACTGATTTTTTTTCTTCTGTTTCCATAGTTCTCACATACCTGCTAAATCTATATTGCAATTTCTAACAGGGTGATTCGTTTATTTAAAAAACCGTTACACTGAAGTCCTCTTCGTAAGCCTACAAATACGAGATTGGGGTCAGATCCAATCTTTGGTGGACCTTCAAATGCCTATGGCTAATCTTTATACATTAGGTTTTCTGCTGCTTGAATTATATATGGGGAAGGAGAAACTAGGTTTCTGGATACATGTTCTTAGGTTTCAATATGAATTTTGGTTTCAATTTCAATTTTGGGTGGTCCTATGAACGTACGAAGCTGATCGTCAAACTGCAAGCACCGTGCATATGATATAATGATTCTTACAAATGCATAACATCATATAAAGACTCTTAATTCAAGTTATCTATATGATTGCGGTTGATTATTATTACTAATACGAATGGTTTTTTGATCTCCAGGTTTGTTATTCTCGCATATGGTTTAGCTGCAACAAACCAGTACATATTTGTCACCACTATCTATGTAACCTATTTGAATCTGCTCCTCTCGCCATTTCTGTCATCACCTCAGTCCGCGTGATTCAGCTCTGGCTTTTTCCTTCTGCAGTTTCCAGCTCTACTGATTTTCCACAACCCGGTCGTGCAAATATAAGGTGTGCGCTACTCAATAATCCATTCTTAAACATAGACTTTTATGTAAACATGTAGTTTTGTTTACATTGTTTGAAACTATCCCCTTTATGTCGATAGTCAAAATTATTTGTCCATTTTTAATCTAAAACTCATATGACCTATGTACTCGCGATTTCTGTAATCAACTCTTTCAGTCTGTGTGATTCAGCTATGGCATTTTCCTTCTGCAATCTTCAGGTCTCTAATCTTTTTCCACATCCTGGTCGCCCAAATATAAGTTCTGCGCTACTCAATCATCCATTCTTAAACATAGCCTTTTATGTAAACATGTAGTTTTGTTTACATTGTTTCAAACTATCTCCTTTATGTTGATAGTCAAAATTATTTGTCCATTTTTTAATCTTGAACTCATCTGACCTATGTAAATTAATTTTGATTCTTTCTAGATTGGTTGGATGCAAATAATCATTATTCTTGTAGTGGAAGATATGGCTACATATGTTCTAGGCAGTCTGTGATTTTGTAAGCAAGATAATAAAAATCCAGTTATGGGATCCGAAACATATTATTACTGTTGATGCTGCTCATTATGTAACTTTTATTACTGAAAATATCATCTTTGCTTCCAAGTACGTCAGTATTTATATAACTTCTATTCCTTGATTTTGCAATTGATAGAGAAGGCTGCTAATTATGTAACTTTTGTTTTCCAATTTCTAAAATTAATACACCTAAATTATAGGTTTTACTCTTTTCCCCACCTTTATGAGGAGATAAATCTATTATCTATGATTATTCATTTTACAAATGTGTTATACAAACATGAAAACAGTGGATGTTTAGGAGTCAACATCCACAATGATAAAGGATTAAATACAACTAAAAATTCTTCCTCCACTGAATATATTTATCTTCATTGTCTCTTATTTTTATTACATTATTTGAGGGGACATTACTGATTTTTTGGCACGTGTCCAATGAATTAATTTTCAGTTTAACAATGTTAGATGCCTAAAAAGTGAGTTGCATTTCATGTGTACATAATAGGGGGTGATGGGACACGGAAATGAGCTTCTATAAGAGGAATATTCCATATTATAGATTTTTGAAGTAGATTTGAAATATTTATTAGATCAGGTAAATGTTTTTACACTTAATACTGGTCATCCAGTAAGTTTTATTTCTCAATTTGACAATATATTTTCCTCATAAGTCTTGCCATAACTTCTATTATTTGATTATGTATTGGATCTGGAATAATTTTTTACAGTTGATAGTACTCATTCTGTATGTTTTACTACTCCTTTTCATAATATTTATCTCTGTTGACTTAGTCTTGCTATTACTTGTATTCCTTCATTATGTATCTGATAAAGAGTGTGGATCAATATGTTAATATTTATCTTGAAAAAAATATTTAACTAATTCTCCAAATTTCAAGTGTGAACTCTTTTATCCAGCCACCTCACCACAAAAAACTCCATTTGACAACCATGTTATTCATTTCAGAACTATGTGTAATCAACATGTGTATTAGTGCATGTGTAGAAGTGAATCATAACCAACCAATGCATTCATTGTGGTTTATATTTTTTATATCGTTATTTTATTCATGATAGTAGATTCTTAAAGTTAATTTTTTCATAACTTCTCAGTTTCTTGTGTAGAGAAGGATGCTAATTATGTGTCTGCATTTACAATTTACACTACAATTTATTTAATGCTCTCTATGCATATAAATATTCCAATTCACGCCTTGACATTAATATATAAAGATATAGAACCAAAAAATGCATTCCTCAATAACCTCTACAGATGCAGTGTCGCAGAAAAGAGTGCTACCAAATGAACAATGCAACTGTGAGTTTACTGTCGACTTAGTTTTAGACATATTTATGTCATAAGTTTATTCCATCATCTAAATAAGCTACTGATGTCACACTTTCAGTGTCAACATCGACTACAAATCCGTCAATGACTACTACAAATATCTCTCCTATTCTAACAACTGAACCGCATTCTAAAAATGACGGTGCAGATGGAGTCACACGGACGCCCCTAACACCGATTTCTATAAATGGTCTGTTCTATTTACATTATATTATGTACATCCCTATTTTCTTTAATACTCTACTTAAGAACTAAAGAGATACATTCTACAAATGGTGTTGCAGATGGAGTCATACGGACACCACTAACAGCACCGTCTATACTGGGTGTGTTCTATTTACATTGCACTGTCTAAATCCCTAAATTTTTTAATACTTTGAATATTAATTTAAGATATCCCTCTCTAACTACTTTTTCATCAGTTCAACAACAATCTGATACAGGGAAATCATTTATCACAAATGCAAACAAGCGGAAACAAACATCAAATGCCTTCAAACAGTCTCCTCTTCCTTTCTGTAAGTTTGGTGAAAATTCTCTGCAAAGACCATAATATACACCACAGAAACAACCAACTCATCGTCTAACTACTTCCTTCACAATTTTGGTAGCGATCATAACTGACGAAAACATCCACTGCCCGTCAACCTCTAGTGATGCGAGGTTTCAAAGAAGACTGCTGATGAAGGAACGAAAAAACTGTGAGTTTACTAATACCTTCACCTGATACTTCGTTCTGTTACATAATAATACCGTTATTTTTATAACCAATTGATGACACGCTTCCAATGTCAGCATCTACCTGAAATCCCTCAATGAAATCTGCACATGGCGGTGTAAATGGATTCACACGCACACCATTACGACCGGTGTCTATCAATGGTCTGCTCTGTTTACATTTTTCTATCTAATTACATACATTTCTAAATACTATACAGACTAAAATAAGCTATTCGTCTTCAATTACTTCGACTAAAGTTCAACAACAATCATCCGGTACAACATCGTTTATTGCAGGAGAAAACAAGTGAAGGCAAAGCACGAATTCCCACATACAAACTCCTATTCCATATTGTAAGTATGATGACACATATCTGCAAAAACCACCATGTATGCCACACTACTGGGATATTCTTCATCTAACTATTTCCTTCACACTTTCAGTAGCGATCATGACTGATGATACCGATCTGTCAGACTCATCTCCAGGAACATTGACAAAGTAAGCATATAATTAAGCATTTAAATATTACTATGATCATAATGCGCTCTTCAAAATTTACAATTTACATTCCCATTTGTTACAGATTGAGTCGACCAAATAACACAGAATTTAGTAATATATCATGTATAGGTTCAACTTCTTCTTTAACACAAATATATAGCATCACACGTACACAAACTTCAAAGAGCTTACATTTTAGTTATAATACTATTTTATTACAATACTATCAGACCATCGGAAAGCGCAGTTTCGTCGAGAAGCATCACATTATAACAGTTCTGATACAAATTACAACATCAAAGGTGGAATACAGTATATAGAAATCGGTACAGGTATTTAACGAATATTCTTACATACAAACAGTAGTAAGTTCTGATTTATACTTTTTTATTTCGGTAATAAATGGGTGGTTATGACAGGCTGCTCTGTACAACATGTGATTTTGGATAACACAGGTTAGTGTAGTAATTGTTTCATCATTACTTTTACAAAATTACTAGAGGAAAATACCACACACTTGATCTATTGTGTAAGTACTGACTGCTACTTTATTTTTTTTTTCAACCAGTTTATTTAGATATTGGAGACCCATCTTACATATGTCAGTACTGTCATGCTTTAATGTGGTTCAATGAGAGAAACAGAAAATGTAGCAACCAAAAATACTAACGATTTTCAGCATTTTGTGCCATGGGAAAGATTTCTTTGAACTTAATACCAGCTTGTCCGCAATACCTAGAAATGTTTCTCTTCAATACAACTTACACAGTAGCCAAATCAATCCAGGATAACATGCATATTTACAACTGGATGTTTTCTTTCACTTCAATGGGTGGTAATATTGATAGGTCTATCAACAAGGGTGGCGCTCCATGTATATTCAGATTGAATGGACAAAATTATCATCGTATAGGGAGTTTATGTCCTCCAGATGGTCACCCACCCAGATTCACACAACTATACGTGTATGACACAACACATGAATGTCAGAATAGGGTTCGCAAGTTTTGGTATCTCAAAACATCTCTGTGGTGGAATAATTTTTTAACGTGGATAATTTCTGTATTAACATACCTACTGCCTGCCGCTGCGAAATCCCGAATGTCCAAAATCGAATTGACTACAACATAGTCGAAAACCTGCAACAATTGCTTCATGAACACAATGGTTTAGCTCTACAATTCAGAAGTGCAAGGGATGTTCTTCAACAACATGATGTGCCAAATTTGAAACTACGTCTACTGAAGAGAAGAGAAACTAATCTCAGTACATATAACTTACAAAATAATTCTGAGATTGCGATGCTTATCGTCAGTGATGTCGAAGATCTCAACCAAGAGCGTGATATAATCATTCATACCAAAACTGGTGATTTTCAACGAATTGATGAGAAACACCCACTATATCTTCCACTTCAATATCCCTTGATTTTTATAGCTGGCAGTGATGGATATGTCGACAACATTCTACATCGCCCAACTCCTTTCACAAAAAGTCCAAAATTAAGGAAGGTTACCATGAGAAAGTACTTCTCTTTCCACTTGCAATTCCATGAGAATCAATCCTCAACACTACTGCATTCAAGAAGACTTTTGCAACAGTTTTTTGTTGATTCTTATACAATGGTATAGTCTCAGTGACTATCATTCATTCGCTTTAATCAAAAGAGATTAAGGGTATATCTATACAATGGATTGAAAGATGCATTTCTAAGAGGCGACAGAGAAGGTTCTTCATGCGGAAAATGGATCATTTTACCTTCATCCTTCACAGGTGGTCCAAGGTATATGATCCAAAATTACCAAGATGCAATATCTATTTGTAATTGGGAAGGGTATCCAGATTTGTTTGTAACCTTTACATGTAACCCAATTTGGCCTGAGATCACTCGGTGGTTAAGATCTAAGAATCTTCGACCAGAAGACTCCCCTCAAATTCTATCTCAAGTTTTCTCTATGAAGCTCGAATATCTAATGAAGGATTTAAGAGAAGGATGTTTCTTTGGAAAATCAAGGGTAGGTAACCATCTATCAGCATATATAAAATATTATTATCTATACAGTTTGCAATTTTATCATCACTTACTGACTACAACACTTTTGTTTTCCATTCATTTGTTCGAACTGTAGAGTTTCAGAAACACAGATTGCCTCATGTGCACATATTATTATTTCTCTGCCATGAAAACAAAGTGAACACTCCAGTAACTGTAAAAAAATATGTCTGTGCTGAAATCCCAGACAAAGATGTTTACCCATAGCTACATGAGGTTGTCAAAAGTTGTATGCTCCACGGCCCTTGCGGTGCTGCGAACAGATCATCAACTTGCATGAAACATGGTAAATGTGCAAAGTTTTTTCCAAAACAATTTGCTGAAAGTACGACAGTTGATGATGATGGCTGTGTCGTTTATCAGAGAAGGGATGGCAAAAAAACTATTCTGGAAAATAAAATTCCTCTGGATAATCGCTATGTAGTTCCATACAATCCTGTGTTGCTATTAAAGTACCATGCACATCTCAACATTGAAGTTTGTAATCAGTAATCTTCAATCAAATATTTGTTTAAGTATATTAACAAAGGAAATGACCATGTAACGACATCACTCTATGAAGGAAACAACGAACACTCCACACAGAATACAGTAGATGAAATAAAAATGTATTATGACTGTCGATACATATCTCTTTGTGAGTCATGTTGGACGATTTTTTCATATGATATCCATTACAGATATCCACCAGTGGAGAGGTTGCATTTACATTTGCCACAATAGAATTATGTCACCTTTTCAGACACCGATAACATTGAAGATGTATTGAATCATAGAAACAGTTCATAGTCAATGTTGACCTCTTGGTTCGAAGCAAATATTATATACCCAGAAGGAAGAGGATTAACATTTGCAGAGTATCCAACTAGATTAGTGTTCCACTCTCAAGACAGGAAATGACATCCCTGGAAACAAGGAATCTGTATTGGAAGACTGTACTATGTGCGGTTCACTGATTTTTTTTTCATTTCCATACTTCTCACATACCTGCTACATCTATATTGCAATTTCTAACAGGGTGATTCGTTTATTTACAGAATAGTTACACTGAAGTCCTCTTCATAAGACTAGAAATACGAGATTGGGGTCAGATCCAATCTTTGGTGGACCTTCAAATGCTGATGGCTAATCTTTATACCATTAGGTTTTCTGTTGCTTGAATTATATATGGGGAAGGAGAAACTAGCTTTTTGGATACATGTTCTTAGGTTTCAATATCAATTTTGGTTTCAATTTCAATTTTGGGTGGTCCTATGAATGTACGTAGATGATCTTAAAACTGCAAGCACCGTGCATATGATATAATGATTCTTACAAATGCATAACATCATATAAAGACTCTTAATTCAAGTTATCAATATGATTGCAGTTGATTATTATTACTAATACGAATGGTTTTTTGATCTCCAGGTTTGTTATTCTCGCATAAGGTTTAGCTGCAACAAACCAGTACATATCTGTCACCACTATCTATGTAATCTATTTGAATATGCTCCTCTCGCCATTTCTGTCATCACCTCAGTCCGCGTGATTCAGCTCCGGCTTTTTCCTTCTGCAGTTTCTAGCTCTACTGATTTTGCACAACCCGGTCGTGAAAATATAAGGTGTGCGCTACTCAATCATCCATTCTTAAACATATACTTTTATGTAAACATGTAGTTTTGTTTACATTGTTTGAAACTAGCCCCTTTATGTTGATAGTCAAAATTATTTGTCCATTTTTTAATCTTTAACTCATATGACCTATATACTCGCGATTTCTGTAATCAACTCTTTCAGTCCGCATGATTCAGCTTCGACATTTTCCTTCTGTAGTCTCCAGGTCTCTAATCTTTTTCCACAGCCTGGTTGCCCAAATATAAGGTCTGTGCTACTCAATCATCCATTCTTAAACATAGCCTTTTTTGTAAACATGTAGTTTTGTTTACATTGTTTCAAACTAGCTCCTTTATGTTGATAGTCAAAATTATTTGTCCATTTTTTAATCTTGAACTCATATGACCTTTGTAAATTAATGTTGATTCTTTCTAGATTGGTTGGATGCAAATAATCATTATTCTTGTAGTGGAAGAGATGGCTACAGATGTTCTAGGCAGTCTGTGATTTTGTAAGCAAGATAATAAAAATCCAACTATGGGATCCGAAACATATTATTACTGTTGATGCTACTCATTATGTAACTTTTAGAACTGAAAATATCATCTTTTCTTCCAAGTACGTCAGTCTTTATATAACTTCTATTCCTTAATTTTTCAATTGATAGAGAAGGCTGCTAATTATGTAACTTTTGTTTTCCAATTTCTAAAATTAATACACCTAAATTATAGGTTTTACTCTTTTCCCCACCTTTATGAGGAGATAACTCTATTATCTATGATTATTCATTTTACAAATGTGTTATACAAACATGAAAATAGTGGATGTTTAGGAGTCAACATCCACAATGATAAAGGATTAAATACAACTAAAAATTCTTCCTCCACTGAATATATTTATCTTCATTGTCTCTTATTTTTATTACATTATTTGAGGGGACATTACTGATTTTTTTGGCATGTGTACAATGAATTAATTTTTAGTTTAACAATGTTAGATGCCTAACAAGTGAGCTGCATTTCATGTGTACATAATAGGGGGTGATGGGACACGGAAAGGAGCTTCTGTAAGAGGAATATTCCATATTACAGATTTTTGAAGCAGATTTGAAATAGTTATTGGATTAGGTAAATGTTTTTACAATTTATACTTGTCATCCAGTAAGTTTTATTGCTCAATTTGACAATATATTTTCCTCATAAGTCTTTCCATAACTTCTATTCTTTGATTATGTATTGGATCTAGAATAATTTTTTACAGTTGATACTACTCATTCTGTATGTTTTACTACTCCTTTTCATAATATTTATCTCTGTTGACTTAGTCTTGCTATTACTTGTATTCCTTCATTTTGTCTCTAATAAAGAGTGAGGATCAATATGTTAATATTGATCGTGAAAAAATCTTTAACTAAGTCTCCAAATTTCAAGTGTGAACTCTTTTATCCAGCCACATCACCACAAAAAACTCCATTTGACAACCATGTTATTCATTTCAGAACTATGTGTAATCAACATGTGTAGTCGTGCATGTGTAGCAGTGAATCCTAACTGACCAATGTATTCATTGTGGTTTATATTTTTGATATCGTTATTTTATTCATGATAGTAGATTCTTAAAGTTAATTTTTTTCATAACTTCTTAGTTTCTTGTGTAGAGAAGGCTGCTAATTATGTGTCTTCATTTACAATTTACACTACAATTTATTTAATGCTCTCTATTCATATAAATATTCCAATGTATGCCTTGACATTAATATATAAAGATATAGAACCAAAAAATGCATTCCTCAACAACCTCTACAGATGCAGTGTCGCAGAAAAGAGTGCTACCAAATGAACAACGCAACTGTGAGTTTACTGTCGACTTAGTTTTAGACATATTTCTGTCATAAGTTTATTCCATCATCTGAATAAGCTACTGCTTTCACACTTGGAGTGTCAACATCGACTACAAATCTGTCAATGACGACTACAAATATCTGTTCTATTCTAACAACTGAACCGCATTCTAAAAATGACGGTGCAGATGGAGTCACACGGACGCCCCTAACACCGATTTTTATCAATGGTCTGTTCTATTTACATTATATTATGTACATCCCTATTTTCTTTAATACTCTACTTAAGAACTAAAGAGATACATTCTATAAATGGTGTTGCAGATAGAGTCATACGGACGCCACTAACAGCACCGTCTATACCGGATGTGTTCTATTGACATCGCACTCTCTAAATCCCTAACTTTTTTAATACTTTGCATATTAATTTAATATATCTCTCTCTAACTACTTTGTCATCAGTTCAACAACAATCTGATACAGGGAAATCATTTATCACAAATAAAAACAAGCAGAAACAAACATCAAATTCCTTCAAACAGTCTCCTCTTCCTTTTTGTAAGTTTGGTGACGATTCTCTGCAAAGACCATACTATACACCACAGAAACAACCAAATCATCGTCTAACTACTTCCTTCACAATTTTGGTAGCGATCATAACTGATGAAAACATCCACTGCCCATCAACCTCTAGAGATGCGAGGTTTTAAAGAAGACTGCTGATGAAGGAATGACAAAACTGTGAGTTTACTAATACCTTCACCTGATACTTCATTCTGTTACATAATAATACCATTATTTTTATAACCAATTGATGACACGCTGCCAATGTCAGCATCTACTGGAAATCCCTCAATGACATCTGCACATGGAAGTGCAAATGGAGTCACACGCACGCCATTACGACCGATGTCTATCAATGGTCTGCTCTGTTTACATTTTTCTATCTAATTATATACATTTCTTGATACTATAAAGACTAACATAAGCTATTCATCTTCAATTACTTCGACTAAAGTTCAAAAATAATCATCAGGTACAACATCGTTTATCGCAAGAGCAAACAAGTGAAGGCAAAGCACATATTCCCACATACAAACTCCTATTCCATATTGTAAGTATGATGACACATATCTGCTAAAACCACCATGTATTCCACACTACTGGGTTATTCTTCATCTAACTATTTCCTTCCCACTTTCGGTAGCAATCATGACTGACGATACCAATCTGTCGGACTCATCTCTAGGAACGTTGACAATGTAAGCATATAATTAAGCATTTCAATATTACTATGATTGTAATGCGCTCTTCAAAATTTACAATTAACGTTCCCATTTTTTACAGATTGAGTCGACCAAATAACGCGGAATTTAGTAATATATCATGTACAGGTTCAACGTCTTATTTAACACAAATATACAGCATCACACACACACACACTTCAAAGATCTTACATTTTAGTTATAATAATATTTTATAACAATACTATCAGACCATCAGAAAGCGCTGTTTCGTTGATAAACATCACATTCTAACAGTTCTGATACAAATTACAACATCAACGGTGGAATACAGTGTACAGAAATCGGTACAGGTATTTAACGAATATTCTTACATACAAACTGCAGTAAGTTCTAATTTATACTTTTTGATTTCAGTAATAAATGGGTGGTTATGACAGGCTTCTCTTTACAATATGTGATTTCGGATAACACAGGTTAGTGTAGTAATTGTTTCATCATTACTTTTACAAAATTACTGGAGGAAAATACCACGCACTTGATCTACTGTGTAAGTACTGACTGCTACTTTATTTTTTTATCAACCAGGTTATTTAGATATTGGAGACCCATCTTACGTCTGTTAGTACTGTCATGCTTTAATGTGGTTCGATGAGAGAAACAGAAAATGTAGCAACCGACAATACCAACGATTTGCTGCATGTTGTGCCATGGGAAATATTTCTTTGAACTTAATACCAGCTTGTCTGTAGTACCTAGAAATGTTGATCTTCAATACAACTTCCACAGTATCCAAAGCATTCCAGGATAACATGCATATTTACAACTCCATGTTTTCTTTCACTTAAATGGGTGGTAAGATTGATAGGTCTATCAACAAGAGTGGAGATCCATGTATATTCAGATTGAATGGACAAAACTATCATCGTATAGTGAGTTTATGTCCACCAGATGGTCACCCACCCAGATTCGCACAACTATACGTGTATGACACAACACATGAATGTCAGAATAGGGTTCGCGGGTTTAGATATCTCTAAACCTCTCTGCGGTGGAATAATTTTTTAACATGGCTAATTTCTGTATTAACATACCTACTGCCTGCAGCTGTGAAATCCATAATTTCCAAAATCGAATTGACTACAACATAGTCGAAAACCTGCAAAAAATGCTTCATGAACACAATTGTTTAGCTCGACAATTCAGAAGTGCAAGGGATGTTCTTCAACAATAGGATGTTCCAAATTTGAAACTACATCTACTGAAGAGAAGAGAAACTAATCCCAGTACATATAACTTACTAAATAATTCTGAGATTGTGATGCTTATCGTAGGTGATGTCGAATATCTCAACCAAGAGTGTGATATAATAATTCATACCAAAACTGGTGATTTTCAATGAATTGATGAGCAACACCCACTATATCTTCCACTGAAATATCCCTATAGCTGGCAGTGATGGATATGTCGACATCATTCTGCATCGCCCAACTCCTTTCACAACAAGTCCAAAATTAAGGAAGGTTACCATGAGAGAGTACTTCTCTTTCCACTTTCAATTCCGTGAGAATCAATCCTCAACACTACTGCATTCAAGAATAATTTTGCAATAGTTTGTTGTTGATTCTTATACGATGGTAGAGTCTCAGAGACTATCATTCATTCACTTTAATCAAAAGAGATTGAGGGTAGATCTATACAATGGATTGCAAGATGCATTTCTAAGAGGCGACAGAGAAGGTTCTTCATGAGGCAAACAAATCATTTTACCTTCATCCTTCACAAGTGGTCCAAGGTATATGATCCAAATTTACCAAGATGCAATATCTATTTGTAATTGTTCAGGGTATCCAGATTTGTTTCTAACCATTACATGTAACCCAATGTGGTCTGAGATCACTCGGTGGTTAAGATCCAAGAATCTTCGACCAGTAGACTCCCCTCAAATTCTATCTCGAGTTTTCAATATGAAGATCGAATATCTAATGAAGGATTTAAGAGAAGGATGTTTCCTTGGAAAATCAAGGGTAGGTAACCATCTATCAGTATATATCAAATATTATTATCCATACAGTTTGCAATTTTATCATCACTTACTGACTACAACACTTTTGTTTTCCATTCAGTTGTTCGAACTGTAGAGTTTCAGAAACGCGGCTTGACTCATGTGCACATCTTATTATTTCTCTGCTGTGAAAACAAAGTGAACACTCCAGTAGCTGTAAACAAATATGTCTGTGCTGAAATCCCAGACAAAGATTCTTACCCAAAGCTACATGAGGTTGTCAAAAGTTTTATGCTCCACGGCCCTTGCGGTGTTGTGAACAGATCATCAACTTGCATGAAACATGGTAAATGTGCAATGTTTTTTCCAAAACAATTTGCTGAAAGTACGACAGTTGATGACGATGGCTGTGTCGTTTATCGGAGAAGGGATGAAAAAAAACTATTCTGAAAAATAAAATTCCTCTGGATAATCACTATGTAGTTCCATACAATCCTATGTTTCTATTAAAGTACCATTCACATCTCAACATTGAAGTTTGTAATCAATCGTATTCAATAAAATATTTGTTTAAGTATATTAGCAAAGGAAATGACTGTGTAACAACATCACTCTATAAAGGAAACAAAGAACACTCCTCATAGAATATGGTAGATGAAATAAAAATGTATTATGACTGTCGATACATATCTCCTTGTGAGTCATGTTGGAGGATTTTTTCATATGATATCCATTAAAGATATCCACCAGTGGAGAGGTTTCATTTCCATTTGCCACAACAGAATTGTGTCACCTTTTCAGACATCGATAACATTGAAGATGTATAGAATCATAGAAATAGTTCGCAGTCAATGTTGACCTCTTGGTTCGAAGAAAATATTATATACCCGGAAGGAAGAGGATTAACATTTGCAGAGTATCCAACTAGATTTTTGTTCCACTCTCAAGATAGGAAATGGAATCCCCGAAAAAAAGGAATCTGTATTGGAAGACTGTACTATGTGGCTTAAACCATAGGTGAACTCTACTACTTGAGGATACTTCTAACAAAAATCAATGGTGCAACTTCTTATGAGTATATCAGGACTGTAAACAACATTACTCATGGTACATTTAGATAGGCTTGCTCTACTATGGGACTATTGACAGATGACAGAGAGTTTGTGGAAGCTATAAAAGAATTCAATGCTTGGGGAATGGGGCAATATGTACGCAGATTGTTCTCAAACATGTTAATCTACAATAACATATCTCACCCAGATCTGGTCTGGTCTGCAACCAAAGACATACTATCTGAAGACATTTTATATATACAAATAAGGACCCAAAAAATTCAATGTGCACATTTTGTCATATACCCGCTTCATAGTTTTCTTTTCATTGTCTTTCCATTGTCTAATTATTACTGCCCGCTATTATTTATAACATTGTAATAGAGAAGAACTGACCAGGTTTTTCAACAAAATCTAGGAGAAAACCACCATTCTTTTCAATAGTATTATATGTTAATTGACTTTATTAATTTTGTTCTGTAAGCATTCAAAAAATAATCAGCGCACTTATTCGCATAACTGTTCAGTCCACACTTTATGAATGCAGAAATTTTAATCTGTATAAATATTCTGCATTCTCATACAGTAAATACACATATAATACTTCTCACTAAATTGAACTTGAAAAAATTGTACATCTTTCTCTGGTATAAATTCGTTTATATTCATTATAATCTAGTACAACAAATTATTATGGCCTTTCTGTTCACATATAGTGGATATTACTTGTATCATTTTAATCTGTACGATTCTGTACAGAAAATCTGCACTTTCATATGACTTTTAATCCCATTACATTGCCATCTGTACTACAATATTTGAATCTGTATAAAAATTATGCATTATCATACATTAATAAAAAATATAATACTTCATACTAAAGTGAACTTGTAGTCAATGTGCAGATTGTGAAAGTATAACTTTGTTTATATTCATTGTAATCCAGTATAACAAAGTTTACAGCCTTGCTATTAAAGTATAATTACATTGAATTTTAAACTGTACAATTCTGTACACATAATCCACCGATTCATATATCATTTATTCATATTACATTGACATCATTACTACAATATTAGATTCTGTACAAATAATATGCATTTTTAAACATGAAATAAATATATAATACTTCTACCGAATTTTAACTTCCAATCATTGCAGATATTTCTCTGGTATAACTTTGGTTATATTCTTTATAACCCAGTACAACAAAGTTTACAACCTTGCTGTTCAAATATAATTACAATAATACTTGCATCATCTTAATCCGTATGATTCTATACAAGTGATGCAAAGTTTCATATATGTTTCATTCACATTACATTTCCATCTGTACTGGTCTAGCTATAAGATTTTCATTCAATTCTCCGCTCTATCGTTACTGACAACACATAAATACTGATGTTTTTCTATCAATGTATTTTAGCTTCCACTTTTGTTATTCTATTCATTTATATGTATACTGTTGTAATGAATTCATTAGCGGTTACTCGTACCACTGTTTAACAATATTCTGCAACATTATAGATTTGACACTCACAAATCACCAGATACATACATATGCTTTGAGAGATATAGACTTCATTTTACAGAGCAATGGAAGAGCACTTCTGTTATATCCTCCTATGCCACTTCCAGATTCAAATTTTGATGCCACTAATAATCGTTTAGTTTTAGAATAATTGAATTACAATAGAGAAACACTTCTAGAAGATAGAACCTATTTACAAAGTTTTCTTACAGATGGACAAAAAGATGTTATGTCTATCATTCTCTCCTCACTATCTACCAACTCAGGGGTGTTCTTCTTCTTGAATGGTTATGGAGGCACAGGTAAAATGTTCATCTGGAGAGTATTAACATCATTGCTGCGAGCACAGGGAATGATTGTACTTGCAGTTTCATTGAGTGGAATAGCTTCACTACTGCTACCTGGCGGAAGAACATCGCATTCCAAATTCCGTATTCCAATCTCCATTACTGAACATTCAGTTTGTAATATTCAGCAGGGGAGTGATGTAGCAGAACTTTTGCAGTTAACTAAGCTCATCATTTGGGATGAGGCATCTATGATTCATAAGTTCTATTTTGAGGCTTTAGACCGAACTCTTAGGGACATTATGACTGTCAAAAATGATAATGCTCAGAATTTTCCATTTGGTGGATTAACAGTTGTCCTGGGAGGACATTTTAGGCAAATAATGCTAGTTATACCAGGAGGAAACAGATCAGACATTGTCTATGCAAGTGTCAAGTCATCGTATCTTTGGCAACACTGTCGGGTGTTATCTCTTACAAAAAACATGAGATTGCATAGTACAACTACCAGAAATGATGCGTCTAAGTTACATGATTTTGAAAAATGGACCTTAGATATTGGTGAAGGTCGAATTGGAGGTCCAAACGATGGTGAAGCACTCATTCCAATTCCATCAATGTTTCTTCTTACCGACAGTTATAATGCCATGGCTGCAATCATCAACCATACATACCCGGGTTTCTCTAGTATACATGGAGAAGGATCCTATTTGAAAGACCGTGAAATTTTTAGCTCCAACCCGAGATGTCATACAAGAAGTCAATGAATATATTTTGACCCTAATTGGCTATGAAAACAAAGATTACTTCAGCTCAGACTCCATTTGCAATGCAAGTTTTGATACAGAAAAACCAAAAAATATTTACACATCTGACATGTTGAATGGTATAAATGTCTCTGGATCGCCTACCCACAAAATTACACTTCAACTTGGTGTTCTGATAATGTTACTCCGAAATGTGGACCAATCAGCTGGTTTGTGTAATGGAACTCTTATGATTGTAACACACTTGGGTGAACTTGTTATTGGTGCCGAAGTATTAAATGGATGTCATTCAGGATATTCTGCATTCATTACAAGATTAACTATGACTCACTCTGATGGTAAATGGTCATTAAAACTACAAAGAAGACAATATCCTTTGACAGTTTCTTATGTGATGACTATTAATAAAAGTCAGGGTCAATCATTGTCTTCAGTTGGACTTTATCTTCGCAAACCAGTGTTCACGCATGGTCAATTATATGTTGCAGTGTCTAGAGTCACATCAGCTACTGGATTGAAAATTGTAGTTGAAGGTAACAGTAATGAGTCCTACAATTACATAGAAAATATTGTCTACAAGGAAATCCTTCATAATATGTCTTAGGTATCAATTATATTGACTTCTATATGATTTATTCTACTCTGGAAAATGATTTTGTTTACTGTCATGGCTTTTTTACATGATCAATATGAATTATTTGAACACTGAATGATTATGTATAGTAACAAATACGTCATGCTCAATAACCATGCTGAATGAGATTAGCCCAGATGATGATGAAACACTACAAATACAAGTTCGTGTCTTGAACATGTTGTTCAATTCGTCTTCCAAATACTCCAATGAAGTCGTTGCTGTTGATCTTGTACTGTGCGACATCCATGTTACTATTTCTTGCAACAAGTCATTATAATTTACTTTCAATTTTTTTCACCTAAGATCTGAACATTTACATATATATATATATATGCAGTAATCGATCCTTGTAATTTGTATTAATTCCTCAGTAACATTATTTTTAACATACTCTATGCAGGGAACCAAGATTCAATGTACCATTACGAATCGACAACTTATCTCTAAGTAAAAAAACCTGTTGGTTGAGGGACTATGCTATATTGTACAAAAATTACAAATAGCTTCCAACCAAGGGAGTTACCTCGCAACAAGACACCCATGTCGAATCATGTTCACATCCACGACGTCTGTTCATTCGTGTGAAGTACAACTACCTCTTTTTAGTTTTCATTTTACTTCGTTTGATGACATAATTCCGGAAAAAGTCCCTGAGGATCATTTAATAGGTACAAGTGGTTAATACAACATAATTACACTTCCATTGACCAAGTTATGTTATATTAATATGCACACAGTATTTTCATACAGCCATATGTTATTCAGGAAAACTTTGTTTCTGTGTACTTTGATTTAGAACTAATTGGAGTCCTACGTTACTCACATCCAATGCAGTCAATGGGTACGGCGAACCATAGATTTCAGATTATTTTAGAAGATGACCGGTACTTTTTTATTGACTACTTACAACACTTTATTGTAACATATAACATTTACTCATTTAATCATTTTGTTTCTTTGAAGACGGCTTCAAATTACCCGCAGCTTATGGGGTAATTTTGCATCTGAAATGTCACGTTACATGGAAAACAACTCAGACCCTACAACCATATTAATATTATAGCTTGTCCGGGTTAAGATCTTGATGAGTATGGTTTCTCTCTACACATCATAATCACAGTCTATCTATAATGTGTTCTCAAATATGTGGTTTCAATAGATAAATATATAATCCTGAATTCAAACTTCTTTTAGCCTCT
The DNA here is from genome assembly GCA_963277665.1 of Viscum album. Lineage (NCBI taxonomy): Eukaryota > Viridiplantae > Streptophyta > Magnoliopsida > Santalales > Viscaceae > Viscum > Viscum album. Next base: position 1,205,525,264 of record OY728135.1, read on the forward strand.
GTTCTTGTCACAAAAACTGTTAATGCAACAAAAATTCTCTACAACCCAAACCTTCTAGCAGTAGACAACTTCAGAAGCAGGTAAATCTATAAATAACTTTATTTTGGAGGTACATTGATTTAAATATCTCATTGTCATAACTGTACTACCCATATGTTGTTAATGTTTACCTCCATGTATGTTGTTCTACTTTTTCCAGGCTTGGTGTGATAATAGCATCACCATTACATACTCTATCACCAATAACTCCCAACCAAACAATGGAAATACCATATTGGAATAACAAGAAATCCATTTTAGATGTCAAAAGCTGTCAACGGGTCAGCAATATTCACTTATTTTCCTATTTTGATTATGCAATATTATTAACTGCTCACTACTGTCCTCTAATAAATTCATCACTGACATGAAATTAATCAAATGCAGGCTACTAGGTTCTTAATTGTAGTTATAGTTCAGAAAATTCAAAGCACCCACAACTGGTTCTATGAATCATGCCAGTCATGCATGAAGAAAGTCCATATTATAGATGGAAACATTTGCTGCATGTCCTGCAACTCCTCACCTACTAGCATTATTCCAAGGTTAGAATGTATTCAATGCTGCCTAAATATCTTTTTATCATTATGATACTTCCTTCATTCAGCTACACAATCCAAATTATACTGAAACTATAGTCATAATAATAATTGCAACAGGTTTAGAGTTCAACTAATGGTTACGGACAAAACAGACTCTTTTTCTGTAGTGTTATTTGAAAAACATGTCATGCAATACATACAAAAAAAAACTATGCAACTAAGAGAGACTTTGATACAGGTAATTCTAGATCCTTAGATCATCTCTTTTAAAAATAATTGAAATGTTTAAAATTACATTGACAATGGGTTTTTTAATAGGACGATGACGAGTTTGGTTTCCCTCAGGAATTGAACTTCTTCAAAACCAGGAAATTTCTGTTGGGAATTGAGCTGAAGGATTACAATATTAAGAATCGTCATCATCCATCTGAGCAAAATTGTTACAAAGTGGTTTATATGAATGATAATGACAAGTACATCAACCTATTCACTGAGGTCTTATAATAGAAACATGTCATTATGTATTTTATTCAACTTATCTATAAACCCAACAACTGAAAATACCTTACACTTTTCTTCAATAATATACAGGCTGATCAAAGCAGTTGTTCTTCTACAGTAAACACTGTCGATCATTATATGCAGGTAACTGCATTTCTATTTCTTTATTATGAGTTTCTAACAATGGATTCTAGTTTACTGAAATATTCCTTTTACATTTCCTCATAGGATCATCAAACAGTTGGGTCATCTCTTGGTACTTTAAACACTAATACAAGATTACATACTCCACCCTTCAACACGTGTTCTACTCGGGTATACATATGTTATCTTCGATTACTCCTAAATTATTTCTATTATTGTAACAACACATTTCATTACTATAAAGTATTATGATTTTTAGATATTTATAAATAAAACATGTACAAAGTTATTATATCTATGTGCTGATAAAAAACAGTCTATTGTAGAAGATCTACTCTTAATTTCACTGCTTTCAATTTCTCAACATTATAGTTTCACATTATTCTAACATTATACAACTATGTAGAAAAATCTGTCACGTTGTTTTGATACTGACAATGCTATGAAAAATAATGTCCAGACATCTCCAGATAGCGTGCCTACAACATGTCCATCTGCTGAATTGCAGACCATGTCGAAGGCATATTTAAACAAGAAAACCGAACAAACAGACTGAAAACTCATACCGGAAATAGAAGGTAAACATACATCTTCACTGATCAAATAATTCTCATTACTATGTTCATAATGATTATTTGTAGTTCAATGTGTATTACAGTTGATAGAGTTGAGATAGTTTATTTCAAACTTCTCATGCTACTGTTTCAGTATTTTGATATCATTACTATAAAGTGTGTCATTGAGGAGACAATTACACTATGAGGATTTCCGGTTAAAAAACCAATACAATGTTCTATTTAAAATTTTGACATGTAGTACAAACATTAACGACTGCAAATGGTTTGGTATTTTTTAAAACTTTTATGATGTAGAACATGATTTCACTAATAGATAATCCTAATATATGTTTCCTTTACTTATGCTAGATGAAAAGATTGCTGGATGATTTTCATTATGTTGGAGGACTATGCTAGAAGAGTTTTATGTTGGAGGTTTTTGCTATGGAATTTTTCTGCTGGATGTTTCAGCAATTAGACTGTTTCCTACATATTGCTTATCTATGGTATTTCATGCTGCACATATATGAAATCTTGGCATTTGGTTGTATTCTACATCTTCCAAAACGCTGCATGGTTTTCATCACTTTTGATTACTAATTTATCTCATTTTGCTGTATGAGTTTTCATTATTACGTATTTCCAATATACTGGATAGTTTCCAGCTTAGGAGTATCATGATGCTGTATGTTTTTTAGGTGGATGAATCTAATTCAACTGTTTTTAAATTTCAGAGTTGTATTATTTCAATATATATGTTCAGTTATATTTATCTTTCAGTTTTTATTCCTTAGTAATGTATGTTCTTTACTTTCATGAATATTAATCTCTTATTAGTAGCATAATACTCTGCAGCAGATGAAGTATCTCCCACCTGGAGATGTTATAACTCAAATATCTGGAGATCTTTACTCCAGTATGTGTTTGTTTAGTCTGGTATTCAGAAAATGAATACTGAATTCCATCCTCAAATATGAGGAATTCATACACTTTGAAACGTTCAATCTTCTGGTCACCCCTTCAAATGGTGTCTCCAAATTCTATTCACTCATATTCCATAACAATACACCATTAATTCCTAATTAACATTTATTTAATATTGTTGTTTATTCTTAATATTTATAAGTACTAATCTCTAAATAAAAAAAACATAAGTATTCAATTACGCCATGAGAAATCACGGGCGAGTACTAGTTTTATATAATGTTGTTAAAGGATATGTATAGATTTTCTCCATATGATAACATTAAAACACCTTCCTCCATCAGGGAATTTCACACCACTTTCTCTATCTGATCTTCTTCATCTGATTATCTTGATCTAGTAAACTTAGGTTTTATTTATATGTTGTACATAATTGTTCTCCTCCATCAGATAAACTTTTTCAATGTATATCTAATGGATTTTTTAATAGTCAATATGGTGGAATTTTTAATCATCTTTCCCATGGACTTCAAAATCCTATTTCTGGTGAGCTTTATAACATTTTTCTAATAGAAATATATTCCTATGTCCACTAGAACATTAGAAATTTTTTCCATTGGATCATCATTTCCTCTTGATACTATGTCTGGTGAACTAATGAGAGTATATTTGATAGGAGATCATTTTAGGATCATCATCTCTCGCAAGCTGGTATGATTTCTACTTCTCTATCTGATAAATAGATGAAATCTTCTTCTTTGTATAGTAGTAACTCCAACTTCATGACATCAAACTTTCTATAGTTTTAAATATCATCATTTTATTGCATGAAGTCATGTAAAATATATCTATCTCATAAATTTTTTCTATTACCCTCAGTCTAATAACATTCATACATTCTCCATACATTAATTAGATATAACTACACCAATTTATTTCTTGAACTATGTATAACCACAACATGAACAATGTACACCCTTTCTCTATCCGGAAACTATAAATTGAACCATGAGAAATTTTTGGTAATCATGATTTTATCATCTTTGAAGATCATCATAACATTATATATCTTAGTAAGGAAATTAACATAAAATTATTATTATAAAAAACAACTCACATTCACTTGAAATAGAAAAACATTCACCCAAAATGCTGACAACAAATACAATAATATTTATAAAACAACCCAATGGATATTCAAATACAATATATGATATAGTTATAATAGTTTTTTATTAAATATTAAAATAAAATGAATTAAATGTTATTTCCTAACACAAAAGTGTGTGTTTCTTAGTATGATATTATAATAGAGGATATAATATCTAATAGGCAAGTGAAAGTGTGTTTGGAATTAAATAAGTTTAAAATATAAAAAATAAAATATAAAAAATAAAATATAAAAAAAATTCTAGTTTAATGTGGATTTCACTAAATATCATAAAATAATTTATAGTATGCCAGTAAATAGAAATTCAAAGAGTTAAATTTAGTTACCATAATTAAGTAGATATCACTTTATATCTTAAATAAATTTAGGATGTGTGGGTAAATAAAAATTAAAATAGTTACCTTAGTCTCTAAAATAATCTCAAAGAATATTTTTAAGGGAAGGTTCTAAAAATTATGATGATCAAGAACTTAGAACGAGTTATAAGTAGATAATAAAATTTATTTATATAGAAATATTTGATGTTATGAAGTAAATAAGTTTAAAAACTCTTCTAAAATAATTTAATGTTAGGAATATGATTTCTAACTATCACCATTATTCAAAAAAATAAAACATTCTTCATATATGATACCCAATAAAGGATTTAGTGAGAGAGTTTTTTCAAATGGTGACATGGATATGTGGAAGGAAGTACATAGAGATGTAATGAGTTTAAAAAAACCTAAAAATTATAACAAGCATAAGGCCTATCTAGAAGCCTATCATATGGACTAGGTGGCTCTGCATTCCCTTGGTTCTCTCTCTCACAATCTTCCTGACACCCTCTAGGGTTTCATTGTGAATCTCCTTGCAGATCTGATGAAGGATCTTCTAATCTCTCTTCTTTCCTCCCCCCTTATCGTCCCTCTGATGGTGAGTGTTTCTTATCTTTGATTCCTCTCACCTTTCCACACTTATGTATTATTCATTATCTTCCTTATCTAGAGACCCTCTTCTTCTTGCCTTTGAGATTTAGGGATTATTTATCTTCTACCCTAGGCAACATCTCTCTCTTCACTCCCTCCTACTCGTCCTTCTAGTATTTATCTTCTCCCACATGTAGATTGTTGTTTCTCTCTCTCTCCTTATTTATAGCCTTTATTTGATGTTGGGATTCTTGTTTCAGGAGGTGTAGTTATTCTACAGCCAAGGATCTCATTCAACCTCATCACTTCTATTTTTTCCTTCCCCATCATGTTAGACCCCACTCTTGGTCCAACATAATAGTTCTATTGGCAGATTGAGATTGTGAGTTGGGTGTTGATCGAGTGCTCAGTTGTTTCATTTTTTCATGTGGCTCTTGTAGTTCGATTGCTTCATACCATGCGATGGTGTTTGTTAGTTATTCCTATGATCTTACCACTAGATTCACCACAATTTACCCTATCTGGTTTGGTGTGATAACCCTTAGTGGTGGTTTGGGATCATGTTGGGGGAATGTTCATCTTCACGCACTTGCAACCTACATTTTTGGTGTCAGATTTTGTGATCCCATGATGTTTTGAATGTTACTCTAGTGATGATCCTACAATGTTTGTTTGGTTTTTGAGTGATTTCTATGTTTAGAGGTTTGGTGTTGGTCGATGATAGAGGCTTGTTGATTGCGATTCTATGGGTTCTATTCTCTTCAGCTTTATTTGTGGTGGGTTAAAGTGGTGATGATGTTTGGGATGTCAGTTGGCTTTAGCAGCCGTGGAATTTGTTCATAGATGAGAGATATGATGTTCTATTGTTGTGTGTTTTTCAATGATAACGATGGTTCTTTTACGAAGATGGTGATGACCTCTAGTTGTCTTCTTCATTGGTGATCTAGTGGGATGATGGGTCGATTTCTATCAGGGTAATCTACATGAGGTGGTTGGTGGACCGATGTAGTGATGTTTGATCAATTTTGAATGATGAATATTTGAAATTTGAAATTTAAATTTTTAATCATTTCTTTTGGTTGTTTGTAGTGTGAATCCATTTTTTAGGTTGTTTTCTTTGTAGTGTGGTTCTGTAAGGTTCCCACTTATCCCAAATGTTCCTTTTTAAAATAATAAAAAATGGAAGCCTATCATATGGTATACGATTAGATGAGATATTATGTATGGGTTTGTTAAGTATTCTAAAAGAATTTTTGGAATATAAAATGTATCATGATATATAAATTTTATTCTCCACCTAATCATTCCTTCACTGTAGTGTCCCTTATTTTGGACTGGGTTGAAAATTTCAAGGGGTTTTGAAATTTTCTTTCATTGTATGGTATGAATCTTAAATTCTTATTTGGAACATAACTTAGAAATTAATAATGATTAAAATAATTGTTTTTAGATTTGGTTTAAGGCGTGAGAGGTGTCTTGGGAGTTCTGATGAGTTTCGTGGTAGTGGTGTGTGTGTGTGTGGGGGGGGGGTGTTGGGCTTCAAGAGACTAGTTTTTGGAAAGTTAGTAGGAGGTGAAAAGTTGGAGCATAGCTAGTGATTACCATGAACTAAAACAATTTTAGCCCTAAATAGAGGAGCATGGTCTAATAAAAAATGAATGCTAGAAAACATGGAAATGTTTATGGTTTGTAGAAAGTTTCATAGAAGGGCGCACGAGCTGTGTATGGTTTGTGAAAACCGTGTGCTTTTTGGTGTGAGGGGGTGACCCTTTGGACAATAGTACCGCATAGTTAGTGCACAATTATCTAAACAATACAGATAAAATTTAAGAATCTTAAAAGTGATAAAAATGAATATTCTCCTCTCTATCCTTTAATTGGTTTTCCACCTTTATTCTACCTCACTTCCCACACACAGTATATGCATGATCTCCCCTCTCCTCCTCTCTAGGATTCCATAGTTATCCCTCATCTAAACTATAAATCGGATGTCATCAGGTGTGTTGGAAGTGTATTAAAAAGAATAAGATTCCTTTTGATTTCATTATTCATTTATCCCACCATCTTCAATGTTATCTTCATGTGAGATAATTAACCTTATTTTAGGCGTTTTTTCTATTTTTTAAACTTTTATTGGTAGATGGTTTATATGAATTTACATTAAATTTATGTCATTTATATTTTATTTTTATTGTTGTATATGAAAGTATTTCTTCATGTTTCTCTTACATTATAAAATGACTTAAATTAAATTCCTATGCCACATATTTGATTTTCTCTAGACCCATGAACTTCATTAGAGGGTTGTGACCTCGAATTGGACCATCCCTTGGGATCATTACATTAATTTTCCATGCTCGGATTTGGTTGAATTTGATAATTGAATGTGTTTAATTACTATAGGGCATGTACACTTGGAACACATTAGGTTATAAAGTATACCTTGGTTAAAAATGGGTTGAATTAAAAGTTAGTGTCATATAACTTACTATGATTATTCCTTACCTAAGTAACTAAGAACCCTACTAAGGTGTATCAATATTAAACTAATGAAAAAACACCTTGGGAACTTATAAAGTAACGATCTAAAGTGTGTGATAGATTGTGTTATATCATGGATGATATCATGGTGTGTTTAAAATATTTAATGAATTATGATAATGAAGGTACACTATGCCTAGAGAAATGATGGGTTCCTCTTTACAGAATGCCTTGGATACAAGATCATAGATAAAGTGAGACTACCTTATAATCGATTATTAAAGAGTTACCTTGGTTAGTTTTTCGGATATGGTGTTTCAAACTGCCTTGGTCAAGGATGTTGGGCCTGTATTTTCACATCACTTGGGTTTTGGGGCATGACATTCCATGCCCCCTCAGTTAGGATTTTGATCATGACCCTTATCTTTATTATTTATGATACTCATCATGGATTCCTTCATTATTCATGATACTTGGAAAAAAAAATCCTTGATTACTCTATGATACTCTTATGATTATTTATGGATGCCTGAGTTTCATCTTAGGTTTTGGATATACTATGTATCTATATATATGACTATAGATGTTACTACATATATAGTGAAAATATATTCATTCATATCAATATATATATATATATATATACATATATATATATATATATATATATATATATATATATATATATATATATATATGGGGACACATGTTTAGAGCCATTCCATCTTAGGCTGATACAGGTATCATCAGCCAGGTGTCCCTAAGGGACCTGAGTATGAATTTATTATATTTACTTTACTATACTGACTTACTGATTATTATACCAAAAAACTTCTTATTTTATATCTATGGACTGTATTTCATTAGAAGTTGTTGTTGGTTTCCTAAATAGAATACATCACACCCGGTTTGAGCCACTAATTGGTACCCGAACATACCTCTTAATTGTATGATAGGGTCTAGACCATACTCAGTGTTGTTTATCTATTATGGGATTGGACTGGACATTGGAGATTGGGAGTAGTGATTGAGCATCTTCTTAGGCTTCCTTCCATAGATAGAGTCTTTTATTTATTTTTTATTTTGTTATACTAGATCTATTGTTATGTATTACCTACTATATGTATCTTAATATACACATTATATCATGTTTATGAAAGGTTGTATTGTTTGGATTTGGCTTGGTTGTCTTATTATTATTTATTTAAGTTGTTATTATTATCTTTTTCTAATCTCTTATTCATCTTATTATGTTATTGTTGTAATTATATATTTATACTACTTTGATACTTTGATCATGAGGGTATAGTCTCCCCAACACACCAACGTTAGACCCTCACTACTTGTCAACAACATTTGGTGTACCGGGAGGCACATTTGAGGCCATGTGACAAACTGGTTTGGGACACTATTTTAGTATCTTATGGGGTGGGATGTTACAAAGAAATATCAAAGATTTAATTTCCTTTTGTATCATTATTTTGGGATGGTAGAAAAGGTACTAGTAATGTCTTGAAAATTATATAATTTCTTGTGTATAGGTTTTTCCAACCCACATATGAGGGGAATAACAAGTGGCTTAATATGTGACTGTTGTTCATGATAAAATATTATTATAGTTGATTATTATTTAACATAAGGCAATTATTTTACTTACACTAGTTATTGATTTATAGATTGGATTTTTACCCTTGGACTAGTATGTAAAAGAAGTATCACCACATGCATAATTTTAGGAATATAGAAATTAATATTCCATACATATTCCATTACATGAAAATTTAATTACTTGACATACAAATTCATGATAGATGTGCCTTTTTGAATCTATTAAATATTCTTTCTTGTAAAATATGGTTCCATGATTACCTTCTTACATGCATGTAGTTCTTGTTGTGAGAGCATTAATTTTTATATTATGTTAAAAACAATAAGTTATTTAAGTGTCTGCATCTACCTAAATGTTGTTTTCCCATATAACTTGATGGTGAAACCTTAATTAACCAATTGTGACATGTTTTATCCATGGACCATTAGTTGGATATGATGAAATTGGGCACGATAAACCTTGTGATTAAATCCTTAAATGCACATCTAGATCCAATTAGGCCAGTTAGGGAATGATGCTTTTGCACCAAACCATTAAAGGGGTTTTAAAAAATCTTGAATGAAATATTGGTACCCTTGTAGCTCACATTTTTTATGACTTTTTACTTAACCCCATGGGGGTATGCTTATGTTAATCGGATTGCTATTTAAGGTGTTCACAACCACTTATATGGGGGTATATATAAAATTATGATGGAATATTACTTGATCAGTCCCCTTAATTGATAAAATACCTTTTAATATGTTTTTTATATTTATTATTGTAATGCCTCATGATTTTATGAAATATTTTTTTGGCTTGAATTGCACATAATAATGAGTTTAGATGAATCGTGTAACATTATTAAATTATTTTGTGTCTGTTATCGCCTTACTATTGGATTAGAGGGTATGAAAATTAATAGATAAATTATGAAAAATATATGGTCTACACAATTATAAAATGAATTCATCAAATTATTATAATTAAGAACAAAAATTACTTTAAAATAAAATGATGTTTTTCATTTATTTTCGAATGTAATGTATTTTTATATTAATAAATTAAATTTATAACTATTGGTGAATAATTTTATTAGAATTATAATATTATTAACTTTATTAAATTTTTTAAATATTTAAAACATATTTTTCTATGCATAGTGTAAGTATAAATTTAGTTTTTTGATTAAGAATGTTTTTCCTTCAGAAAAGCAGTTTTTATCACATTTTGTGCACTTAAGTTAAAATTATTTTCTGAAATTTATATATATTGAATTATATAAATTTAACTAAATATTTTTAATCATTAGGTTCAAATTTATTAATTATAACCCTTTTATTTTTTTCCAGTATGAATAGTAATTTTAGTAAAACTTATAAGCTCGATAAAGGGAGAATCGGGTTAATCTAGGTCAAAAATAAGTGATAAGGCCATAATTTTACATTATAATTCTTATTGGATGAATATAATTTGACAATTAACACCTTAGGTTCTAAATAGAGTTGTTTAATGTATGATTTTCTATAAAAATTACTTATATATTATTTAATTTAAAGAAAGTTACAAAATATCACTATGTTTTTGTATCTCTTATGTTTATACAAAGGGGAAAATGTATGTTATGAATGAATATAAGTATAGATTCATTAAATTATTTTAATGATTTAAATTTGTTTTTTTATTTTTAGTAATCATATAAGGACCTTAATTTATTTTGAAACACCAATGCAGTATTTCTCCAATTAATAACAAAAATATAATAAATGATTTTAAAAATATTAAAAGTGATATAATTTGAATGAGTTAATATTACCCATGAAATTTCTAGATATATATGATATATTAGGGAGTTATGAAATCATTATAATCTAATTAACCATTTTTCTTTATTTATTTAAAGTTTAATTAAATGAATAATTTCAAAATTGACAATAATGATATTTTATCAAAATATTATATTATTAAATTATTTAAAAATCATAAAAATAATGAAAAAAGACAAGGTTATTATGATATGTTCGATAAATTCATTAACTAAACATTTATGGTCCAATTTTTACCTTATAAGTAAAATATCACAACCCTTTAATATTAAAAAAAGTTTCTACCGTAGTTAAAACTAAAATTGGTTAATTATGGGTTAATCAAAATGATAAGGTTTAAAATTACACAGAAACTTGTATAAATTAAATTAGTTTATTATATTACAAACATATACTACCTTATATTATAATTTAGGACCATTTGGAGGCATTCTTCTTGAGAATTAAATTTTTATAATTTAATCTTTTGAGAAATTCAAAAAGTGCCTCTCACCTCAATTATAAAAGAGAACCTTCTCCCCACTTATTGACACCACTTTGATCCTTATAAATTATAAAAAATATGAAAATTTAACTTATAAAATTCCCTATACACATCCTAGATGTAACACCCTGAGATTTTATGAAAAATATTCTTTTTAATTTCATTAATGTATTGTGTTGTATGCTACACCAAAAGGAGCTTGCACAACATGAATTCTTCAATTGCCTTGCATTACACGCAATCACGACCTTCCTCGATAGCGTGTGTAGTACACAATATCGAGTTTCACTAAACAACGATATGCTATTAAAATATTATTAAAACTAGCTGTTATGAATAGTAATAACCAAATTTTGAAATTTTTTAAATTTTATTTTTCAAAATGGACTTCATTTTTGGATTCGGAATATCGAAATTAGCTTAGGGTGAAATTTTGGTACTTTTCGGATAACTTTCATATTCTGATGAATAGTGAAAATTACTATATTTTAATTAAAAACAACTTTTTTAATCGAAATAATTAATAGTGATAAATTATTAATTTGATTGGTTTTAAAGTATATTTAGAATATATTTTTACAATTTAATACAATTTTGTTCATTGGATGTAATTTCACATTTAAAACAGACATAAACAAGTGTCAATCTTTTGATAGTTATTATCCTTAAAAAACACGCTATTTGTTTTGATGACAGAAATTAATTTTTAAATTAGTTAATGTAACTGATATGTTTTGAATTTGGTAAAATAAAAATCATTTTTGAATTCATAATATCAAATATAGCTTAGGCCTAATTTTTGGTATTTTTCTGGAAACTTTCATTTTTTGATGAATAGTGAAACCAGTAAGTGGTAGTTAAAAAAACTGAATTTTTCATAAAACGTAATTTTACCACTTATGTGAGTAGAATTTTGAAAATCCGAGAGACACGGTTAATATCAAGGACTAAAATTTGGTTCAATGAGAAGAAAATAATTTTCGGTGAATAGTAACCTTTTACTTTTTTTTACCACGGTTAAAAGTAAATAGGGTAGTTAAGGGTAAAAATGATATTATTATTACCCTAACACATGTCCTAATTCTATTGGATAAGTGTAATTAGACCCAAAACAACATTAGGAATAAAATATGACCATTTAGGCCCACTTGGATTAGATTAGGACATTTATTATTAATTTATTTAAAGAAGGGTTAAAATAGTTAAAATCAAAGTTTAATAAGTAAATCATTTTTAATATAGGGTTATACATAAGATATATTCGATTGTAATTATTAATTAGAAAGCTAATAATATTTCATACATAATAATATTTTATTTATAATTTTTAGACATTAAATAATTTAATTTATTTATGACACAATGACGATGTAGTAATTACCATAATAGTGAAAAATTAGAATTATTGATATTATAAATACCCAAATAAATATAATTTGAGACTTTTTATGAATAAAAATAATTTTATAGGTTAATATTACATGTTAGGATTGATTTAATTAACTTTGGTCGAAGTAATAATTCTGTTATGAGTTTCACAAAAATCAACTATTGAATAATGTCAAAAATTGACATAAAATAGATTTTAAAACAAATATTATATTATTGATTGTTATTTTATTCCTAAAAATATAAGGTTATGCCAAGATACTTATATCAAGATATTTTTATCATTAATGGACCACTTGGGTGTCGCTTGGATGTATATGGTAAGTTTAATAACTATATAATATAAAAATACAAAGTGACATGGTAAATGTCAATCTAATTAACTAATAGTTAAAACTAAAAGATAAGGTTATTATAATGACCTAAAATTGTCTAAATTATATTGGATGAGAGGATTTAGACCCATCCACGCCTTATCTTCAAAATAAATTAATTTGGAGCTATTTAAAACCGAATTTGGCTTTATAATAAAATAATATTTTTAGTAATTCCAAAGGTGCCCCTCTCCTCCCTTATAAAAGGGCACCTCCTCCCTCTCTTCCTCACACCACTTTGAGCCTTCATGCTCGGCCAACCCCTGAAAATATATCCTCTCCACTTACCTAGAAACCTCCTAGACATCCTGGTCCTCTTCAAGGACCAATTTTAGTGCCCTAAAAGGAAGTCTCAAAGAATCACTTCAAAGAAGAGGTAATGTCCGTTACCGATTCTTTCATCTTTATTTCTTCTTCCACTTCTTCTTCTTTAGTTGTTTCATTATGAAGTAATAACATCAGTATAACTCATATAATTATATGTTATTATAATCATGAAATAACCCTATTTCACCATTTATCCATCCTACGGAAAAAGAAATCACCGCGCGTGCGTACGTACGGAATACCGTCTCCACGCCGTGGTGTAATCTATTTTCCACCACCACCTTACTTGGATGGGTATAATGGTGTACATAATAACTATATATGATTATTGTAAAGTGATATTGATTCTGAAATAGTATACATACACTCCAATAAAATTCCATGATCATGAGAACGATATCATCGCTCGTGCGTACGTAAGGACTACCGTCTCCACGACGCGATGAGATTCATTCTCCACGTTAACCATTCATGAATGATTATAAAGTATATATAATAAGTAATCATGAAATATATCACATAATAATTATACTGTATTTATGTGTATATATATGTATGTCATCTACTTAATTCCTTTCAACTCAATAAGGAAACGACAACAGCGTTCATGCGTACGTACGGCCTACCGTCTCCATGAACGGTGTATTTCTTTCCATTTACTGATCTATTATATATATGTATATTCTGAATATATATTATATATAAATCATGTTTCATATTCTGGAATTAAGTAATCATGGTCTAAGTAATCATATGAATAATTACAAGTCAAAACACGGACGACAAATGAAATGATTTTACCCAAAACGCTCTTTAACATGGAATTTACAAAAGAACGGGTAATATAAAGTCATAAGTGAACCATATATGATATCATAACAATAAGTATGATTCTAGAATAAGTCAATAACATTATTTAAATCATTATACAGGAGGTTCGGACACTTACGAAGCAAATCGGACCTAAGGTAAGGGAAATATCACAATCTCATTTTTTATCCGATATTGTTTATACTTTGATATTTACTGGGGTGTATTTTATCATCCACATCCATGTTTCCTCAATATGTAATATTATTTCCATCCAAATAAAATTTTTTAAATCCATTTTTAACCTTTGGTGAGTTTTTAGTAAAAGATATGAAAGGAATCTTTTGTCGTTTTTCGTACGAGGTACTTTTTTGACTTTTCTGACAAAAGTACGAGAAGAATGTTTTTTTAACTTATACGACATGAATGGATTTTTAAAACAATATTTCCAAGAATATTCCTTTACAAGTTTTCAAGTTTATTTTTAATCAACTTCTTTTAGTTTAAAATTGTATGACATGTTAAGAAAGGAAAGTGTTTTTGAAGTAGAAAGGATATTTTCCTCAAGAATGGAGTTCAAGTGTTTTATCAAAATTATTTTCCATCTAAGATAATATAGGGTTATGTTTCTATCCCTATTATTACATTTATTTGATTATGTTGTGATGGAATTATTTTTATGAATTCCTTTATCTTATATGAATTGTTTTATGATGTCATGATGTTTAAGAATCCCATTTTTATTACATGGGTTATGCAATGATGTATGAGTTATGATTTTGTGGAACACAGAAGAATGGTATCATTATGAGATGGGTGGGAACTATATCTCCCTCCAATGCATTGGGTAAAGATTTTATATCTCATGAGATAGACATGAATGGAACGGAAGGTTAAACCAGTTCAGTGAAACAGGACTGAAACGAGGAGTGACCTCGGTTCAGAAATGGACTTTGTCCACTAAGATAGTCTTGGAAATGAGTCTTGAATAATAAGAAATGATTCTCTATGATTATGTGTGTATTCCACAAAGTTTCATGTTTTAAGTTATGATTATTGGGATTACATTTCACTACTATGATTTATCCCATGTTATGATATTATGATCTCTTTTGTAGGTTAAGATTTCCAAAATGTTATGTTCTTATGAATATGATGTTATTGATATTTATTTTGTTTACCATTACTGAGCATTTGAGCTCACCCTTTTATGTTTTCTTTTCCCCAGGATATAAAGAAATGTTTTAGGTTAAAAAAAAGGAAGATCTTTATGGGAGATGTTGAAGATCTTTCACCACGATTAGAAGATTATATTCCGAGTTTTCAAAGACACTAAACTATTATGGTCCTTGTATGTGTGTGTTTGTTATGTACTATGTATTCCGCAAAAGTAATGTAATTTCCATGTACGTTAAGCTTCTAGTCTCTACAGTAGGTATTAGAGGAAAGGTTTAGTCAACCTTTGGAAACTAGGATGTGTGAACTTTAGTGAGATCCCTAGAGATATTTCTAAGGTATGTCTAGGGATGTCCCTAAGGTTAAGTATAAGTATAGGTTATATTACTAGAATTACGGTAACCCAAGATGTTAGATATTGAAGGTACTCCCCCTTTTTTATATTGTTTTCCCTAGATTGATTTTTTCCTCTCACGCTATTCTTTTTGGGTTTTAGAAAATGGCTGGAAACAAGATGATTCATGATAATGGAGGATATTATGGACAATGGAATGATATTATTCATGAGAAACCAAATGAATGGGATTTGGAAGTCCAAACATCATTATTATGCCGAATCAGCAATCTCATAATATGATCAATAAACTCAACTTTGGTAAGTTTCCTGACTCGACTAATAAGAGAAAGATGGAGTTTCATGATGATCATAGAGGAAAGAAAGTTCAATTTCCCCTATGTAAATCATGTGGGAAGAGGCATCAAGGAGAATGTTTCAAAGGAACTGGAAGATGCTTTGGGTGTGGAAAAGAAGGACACAAAGCCAGTAAGTGCAAAGGAAAAGGTTCAGTTGACACCAGGGATGAGGGTAATGGTATTGATACGACATCAACAATGGTTAAATGTTTTAAATGTGTAATGTAGGGGCATTATGCAAACAAATTCCCTAAGGGAAAGTCTCATGAAGAGAATCAGTATGGTCGTATGGGTAGTATTTATGTTGATGATGATGAAGAGACTACAGATGATATGTGAGTTGAAATAATTGTTAAAGCTCGATCAATGGTTTAAGAAGGTAGTGGAATGATTACATGTTTATCAAGTGTAATGTTGTATAAGTAATCTCATGGTACTATGGAATAAAGAGACATCTAAGGATTGTTACACTGTTGTCTTTCCTTAAGTTTTGAAAGTGTATGATGAATGGTACCAGTAACCATGAAAGGTTATTCAGATATTTTTTGGAAAATAGATGATATGCGCATAATGAAGGGATAAGGAGAAAATTAAATGTTTGATAGTATTCATGAGGTCATGACTAATATAAGGAAATAGTTATATCATGGTTTGAGTATATTTAATTTTGGGGTTTTGGTATATGGAAAGAGTTAACTTTTGACAACACTCATGTTTTCACTAAGGTTCAATGGGTATTCATTTTTTCAAGAGAATACATGATTAAGGCCTTCGAACGTTTGGAATGTGACCAAAAATAAATATCTTATGATATATGGGGATCAACGATGGTATTAACATGCTTGTTATATGAAATCTATGGTATTTTTTTTCACTATAATATGACGATGGACTGCAATATTATGGATAAGCCTAAAGATTGGAATGGAATATGTTGGACATAAGTTACTATTGTTTAAGGATAGAACCTTTTTCGATATTATTTATGGGATGTTATAGTAATGTAGTTTTAGAAAAAGGACAACCTGCAAGATGGGCGACAACCCATCGCGTCGGACAAGGCTGTGGGAATCGAACCCACAACCGAAGTGCGACTGGCCTTTATCACCTACCACTAGCCTACATGAAGTCCCTATTTAGTAGAAACTAGTTTTATTATATTAAGAAGTATGATATATGAAGTTTAAGTCCATTTTAGGAACCACATATGATTAATCTCACTATAGATGGACTAATGTATTTTTTGATAACTTTTCTAACCTTTTGTTTGAGATAGATGGAATGAACCATCATTCTATCACATGATCTTCTAACACATCACGAATGAGAAATTAAACTTCATTTCTTTAAGAGATGAAGTGGAAATTGTCCAAAGAACGACCAACGGTGAGACTATACCAAAATCACGAAAGTATTTCTTCTAATTCCAATTTCATCAACTTTAGGGAAATGATCTTGACAACCAAAAATGTTTTCCTAGTGCTCTTAAATATGAAGAATCAGATGGTACCTTAGATCGTCACAAATTTATGGCTTTGTGATTACTGGATTTTCCATAGCCATGTTCTCTACCACTCTCCATCAGAACATGATGGTTAAATTTCTCTTCCATATCCATATTTTCACCTATGTGGAAACCCAGTGATTAGTTTATTTGGGTAACCGTTACATTTCATACTTTTGTTTTTAAATATTGGTTTTGGTATTCCTTTTTTTGATGTGGGTTTCTATTAAAGAAACTTTCGAGTAGTAAACCATTTATAACCCCGACGAATTTCAAGGGCGAAATTCATTTTAAGGGGGGTAGAATGTAACACCCTGAGATTTTATGAAAAACATTCTTTTTAATTTCATTAATGTCTTGTGTTGTACGCTACACCAAAAGGAGATTGCACAACATGCATCCTTGAATTTCCTTGCATTACACGCAATCGCTACCTTCCTCGATAACGTGTGTAGTACGCAATACCGAGTTTCACTAAACAACGATATGCTATTAAAATATTATTAAAACTAGCCATTATGAATAGTAATAACCAATTTTTGAATTTTTGTAAATTTTATTTTTCAAAATGGACTTCATTTTTGAATTCGGAATATCGAAATTAGCATAGGGTGAAATTTTGGTATTTTTCGGATAACTTTCATATTCTGATGAATAGTGAAAATTACTATATTTTAATTTAAAAAAACTTTTTTAATCGAAATAATTAATAGTGATAAATTATTAATTTGAGTGGTTTTAAAGTATATTTATAATATATTTTTACAATTTAATACAATTTTGTTCATTGGATGTAATTTCACATTTAAACCAGACATAAACAAGTGTCAATCTTTTGATAGTTATTATCCTTTAAAAACACGCTATTTGTTTTGATGACGGGAATTAATTTTTAAATTAGTTAATGTAACTGTTATGTTTTGAATTTGGTAAAATAAAAATCATTTTTGAATTCATAATATCAAATATAGCTTAGGCCTATTTTTTGGTATTTTTCTGGAAACTTTCATTTTTTGATGAATAGTGAAACCACTAAGTGGTAGTTAAAAAAACTGAATTTTTCATAAAATTTAATTTTACCACTTATGTGAGTAGAATTTCGAAAATCCGAGAGACACGGTTAATATCAAGGACTAAAATGTGGTTCAATGAGATGAAAATAATTTTTGGTGAATAGTAACTTTTTACTTTTTTTTACCACGGTTAAAAGTAAATAGGGTAGTTAAGGGTAAAAATGATATTATTATTACCCTAACACATGTCCCAATTCTATTGGATAAGTTTAATTCGACCAAAAACAACTTTAGGAATAACATATGACCATTTAGGCCCACTTGGATTAGATAAAGACATTTATTATTAATTTATTTAAAGAAGGGTTAAAATAGTTAAAATCAAAGTTTAATAAGTAAATAATTTTTAATATAGGGTTATACATAAGATAAATTCGATTTTAAATATTCATTAGAAAGATAATAATATTTCCTAAATAATGATATTTTATTTATAATTTTTAGACATTAAATAATTTAATTTATTTATGACACAATGATGATGCAGTAATTACCATAATAGTGAAACATTATAATTATTGATATTATAAATACCCAAATAAATATAATTTGAGACTTTTTATGAATTAAGATAATTTTATAGGTTAATATGACATGTTAGGATTGATTTAATTAACTTTTGACGAAGTAATAATTCTTTTATGAGTTTCACAAAAATCAACTATTGAATAATGTCAAAATTGACATAAAATAGATTTTAAAACAAATATTATATTATTGATTGTTATTTTATTCCTAAAAATATAAGGTTCGGCCAGGATACTTATATCAAGATAGGTGTATCATTAATGGACCACTTGGGGGTCTCTTGGATGTATATGGTAAGTTTATTAACTATATAATATAAAAATACAAAGTGACATGGTAAATGACAATCTAATTAACTAAGAGTTAAAACTAAAAGATAAGGTTAGTATAATGACCTAAACTTGTATAAACTCTATTGGATGATAGTATTTAGACCCATACCCACCTTAGATTCTAAATAAATCAATTTGGAGCTATTTAAAACCGAATTTGGCTTTATAATAAAATAATATTTTTAGTAATTCCAAAGGTGCCCCTCTCCTCCCTTATAAAAGTGCACCTCCTCCCTCTCTTCCTCACATCACTTTGAGCATCCAAGATCGTCCAAACCCGGCCAATATATCCTATACACTTCCATAGAAACATCCTAGAGGTCTTGTTCCTCTTCAAGGACCAATTTTAGTGCCCTAAAAGGAAGTCTCAAAGAATCACTTCAAAGAAGAGGTAATGTCCGTTACCGATTCTTTCATCTTTATTTCTTCTTCCACTTCTTCTTATTTAGTTGTTTCATTATGAAGTAATAAAAATAGTATCACTAATATACTTATATTATATTATAATCATGAAAAAAACCCTATTTTACAATTTATCCATCCTATGGAAAAAGAAATCACCGCGCGTGCGTACGTACGGAATACCGTCTCCACGCTGTGGTGTAATCAATTTTCTACCACCACCTTACTTGGATGGGTATAATGGTGTAAATAATAACTATATATGATTATTGTAAAGTGGTATTGATTCTGAAATATTATACATACACTTCAATACAATTCCATGATCATGAGAATGATATCATCGCTCGTGCGTACGTACGGACTACCGTCTCCACGACACGATGAGATTCATTTTCCACGTTAACCATTCATGAATGATTATAAAGTATATATAATAAGTAATCATGAAATATATGACATAATAATGATACTGGATTTATGTGTATATATATGTATGTCATCTACTTAATTCCTTTCAACTCAATAAGGAAACGATAACAGCGTTCATGCGTACGTACGACCTACCGTCTCCATGAACGATTTATTTCTTTCCATTTACTGATCTATTATATATATGTATATTCTGAATATATATTATATATAAATCATGTTTCATATTCTGGAATTAAGTAATCATGATCTAATTAATCATATGAATAATTACAAGTCAAAACACGGATGACAAATGAAATGATTTTACCCAAAACGCTCTTTAACATGGAATTTACAAAAGAACAGGTAATATAAAGTCATAAGTGAACCATATATGATATAATAACAATAATTATGATTTTTTAATAAGTCAATAAAATTATTTAAATCATTATACAGGAGGTTCGGACACTTACGAAGAAAATCGGACCTAAGGTAAGGGAAATATCACAATCTCATTTTTTATCCGAGATTATTTATACTTTGGTATTTACTGGGGTGTATTTTATCATCCACATCCATGTTTCCTCAATATGTAATATTATTTCCATCCACCTACAATTTTTTAAATCCATTTTTACCCTTTGGTGAGTTTTTAGTAAAAGATATGAAAGGAATCTTTTGTCGTTTTTCGTACGAGGTACTTTTTGACTTTTCTGACAAAAGTATGAGAATAATGTTTTTTTAACTTATACGACATGAATGGATTTTTAAAACAATATTTCCAAGAATATTCCTTTACAAGTTTTCAAGTTTATTTTTAATCAACTTATTTTAGTTTAAAATTGTATGACATGTTAAGAAAGGAAAGTGCTTTTGAAGTAGAAAGGATATTTTCCTCAAGAATGGAGTTCAAGTGTTTTATCAAAATTTTTTTCCATCTAAGATAATATAGGGTTCTGTTTCCATCCCTATTATTAAATTTATTTGATTATGTTGTGATGGAATTATTTTTATGAATTCCTTTATCTTATATGAATTGTTTTATGATGTCATGATGTTTAAGAATCCCATTTTTATTACATGGGTTATGCAATGATGTATGATTTATGATTTTGTGGAACACATAATAATGGCTTCATTATGAGATGGGTGGGACCTATATCTCCCTCCAATGCATTGGGTAAAGATTTTATATCTCATGAGATAGACATGGCCGGAATGGCAGGTTAAACCGGTTCAGTGAAACAGGACTGATACGAGGAGTGAACTCGGTTCAGAAATGGACTTTGTCCACTAAGATAGTCTTGGAAATGAGTCTTGAATAATAAGAAATGATTCTCTCTGATTATGTGTGTATGCCACAAAGATTCATGTTTTAAGTTATGATTATTGGGATTACATTTCACTACTATGATTTATCCCATGTTATGATATTACGATCTCTTTTGCAGGTCAAAATTTCCAAAATGTTATGTTCTTATGAATATGATGTTATTGATATTTATTTTGTTTAGCCTTAATGAGCATTTGAGCTCACCATTTTATGTTTTCTTTTCCCCAGGATATAAAAAAAGGTTTTAGGTTAAAAAAAGGAAGATCTTTATGGGAGATGTTGAAGATCTTTCACTACGATTAGAAGATTATATTCCGAGTTTCCAAAGACAGTAAACTATTATGGTCCTTGTGTGTGTGTGTTTGTTATGTACTAAGTATTCTGCAAAAGTAATGTAATGTCCATGTATGTTAAGCTTCTGGTATCTACAGTTGGTATCAGAGGAAAGGTTTATTCAAACTTTGGAAACTAGGATGTGAGAACTTTAGTGAGATCCCTAGAGATATTTCTAAGGTATGTCTAGGGATATCCCTAAGGTTAAGTATAAGTATAGGTTATAGTACTAGAATTATGGTAACCCAAGATGTTAGATATTGAAGGTACTCCCCCTTTTTTATATTTTTTTCCCTAGCGTGATTTTTGCCTCTCACGTTATTCTTTTTGGGTTTTAGAAAATGGATGGAAACAATATGATTCACAATAATGGAGAATATGATGGACAATGGAATGATATTATTCATGAGAAACCAAATGAAATGGGATTTGGAAGTCCAAACATCATTATTATGCTGAATCAGCAATCTCATAATATGATCAATAAACTCAACTTTGGTAAGTTTCCTGACTCGGCTAATAAGAGAAAGATGGAGTTTCATGATGATCATAGAGGAAAGAAAGTTCAATTTCCCCTATGTAAATCATGTGGGAAGAGGCATCAGGGAGAATGTTTCAAAGGAACTGGAAGATGCTTTGGGTGTGGAAAAGAAGGACACAAAGCCAGTAAGTGCAAAGGAAAAGGTTCAGTTAACACCAGGGATGAGGATAATGGTATTGCTACGACATCAACAATGGTTAAATGTTTTAAATGTGGAATGTACGGGCATTATGCAAACCAATTCCCTAAGGGAAAGTCTCATGAAGAGAATCAGTATGGTCGTATGGGTAGTATTTATGTTGATGATGATGAAGAGACTATAGATGATATGTGAGTTGAAATATTTGTTGAAGCTCGATCAATGGTTTAAGAAGGTAGTGGAATGATTACATGTTTATCATGTGTAATGTTGTATAAGTTATCTCATGGTACTATGGAATAAAGAGACATCTAAGGATTGTTACACTGTTGTCTTTCCTTAAGTTTTGAAAGTGTATGATGAATGGTACCAGTAACCATGAAAGGTTATTCAGATATTTTTTGGAAAGTAGATGATATGCGCATAATGAAGGGATAAGGAGAAAATTAAATGTTTAATAGTATTCCTGAGCTCATGACTGATATAAGGAAATAGTTATATCATGGTTTGAGTATATATAATTTTGGGGTTTTGGTATGTGGAAAGAGTTAACTTTTGGCAGCACTCATGTTTTCACTAAGGTTTAATGGGTATTCATTTTTTCAAGAGAATACATGATTAAGGCCTTTGAACATTTGGAATGTGACCAACAAGAAATATCTTATGATATATGGGGATCAATGATGGTATTAACATGCTTGTTATATGAAATCTCTGGTAATTGTTTTCACTATAATATGACGATGGACTACAATATTATGGATAATTCTAATGATTGGAATGGAATATGTTGGACATAAGTTAGTATTGTTTAAGGGCAGAACCTTTTTTGATATTATTTATGGGATGTTATAGTAATGTAGTTTTAGAAAAAGGACAACCTGCAGGATGAGCGACAACCCATCGCGTCGGACAAGGCTATGAGAATTGAACCCACAACCGAAGTGCGACTGGCCTTTATCGCCTACCACTAGTCTATAGGAAGTCCCTGTTTAGTAGAAACTAGTTTTATTATATTAAGCAGTATGATATATGAAGTTTAAGTCCATTTTAGGAACCATATATGATTAATCTCACTATAAATGGACTAATGTATTTGTCGATAACTTTTCTAACCTTTTGTTTGAGACAGATGGAAGGACCCATCATTCTATCACATGATCTTCTAACACATCACGAATGACAAATTCAACTTCATTTCTTTAAGAGATGAAGTGGAAATTGTCCAAATAACGACCAACGGTGAGACTATACCAAAATCACGAAAGTATTTCTTCTAATTCCAATTTCATCAACTTTAGGGAAATGATCTTGAAAACCAAAAATGTTGTCCTAGTGCTATTATATCTGATGAATCAGATGGTACCTTAGATCGTCACAAATTTATGCCTTTGTGATTACTGTATTTTCCATATCCATGTTCTCTACCACTCTCCATCAGAACATGATGGTTAGATTTCTCTTCCATATCCATACTTTCACCTATGTGGAAACCCAGTGATTAGTTTATTTGGGTAACCATTACGTTTCATAATTTTGTTTTTGAAGATTAGTTTTGGTATTCCTTTTTACGATGTGGGTTTCTATTAAAGAAACTTTCGAGTAGTAAACCATTTATAACCCCGACGAATTTCGAGGGCGAAATTCATTTTAAGGGGGGTAGAATGTAACACCCCGAGATTTTATGAAAAAATTATTTTTAATTTCATTAATGTCTTGTGTTGTACGATACAACAAAAGGATCTTGCACAACACGCATCCTGGAATTGAATTGCATTACACGCAATCACTACCTTCCTTGATAGCGTGTGTAGTACGCAATACCGAGTTTCACTAAACAACGATATGCTATTAAAATATTATTAAAACTAGCCGTTGTGAATAGTAATAACCAATTTTTGAAATTTTTGAAATTTTATTTTTCAAAATGGACTTCATTTTTGGATTCGTAATATTGAAATTATCTTAGGGTGAAATTTTGGTACTTTTCGGATAACTTTCATATTCTGACGAATAGTGAAAATTACTATATTTTAATTAAAAACAACTTTTTTAATCGAAATAATTAATAGTGATAAATTATTAATTTTAGTGGTTTTAAAGTATATTTAGAATATATTTTTACAATTTAATAAAATGTTGTTCATTGGATGTAATTTCACATTTAAACCAGACATAAACAAGTGTCAATCTTTTGATAGTTATTATCCTTTAAAAACACGCTAATTGTTTTGATAACGGGAATTAATTTTTAAATTAGTTAATGTAACTGATATGTTTTGAATTTGGTAAAATAAACATCATTTTTGAATTCATAATATCAAATATAGCTTGGGCCTAATTTTTGGTATTTTTCTGGAAACTTTCATTTTTTGATGACTAGTGAAACCACTAAGTGGTAGTTAAAAAAACTGAATTTTTCATAAAACTTAATTTTACCACTTCTGTGAGTAGAATTTAGAAAATCCAAGAGACAAGGTTAATATCAAGGACTAAAATTTGGTTTAATGAGATGAAAATAATTTTTGGTGAATAGTAACGTTTTACTTTTTTTTACCACGGTTAAAAGTAAATAGGGTAGTTATGGGTAAAAATGATATTATTATTACCCTAACACATGTCCTAATTCTAATGGATAAGTTTAATTCGACCAAAAAAAACCTTAGGAATAAAATATGACCATTTAGGACCACTTGGATTAGATTAGGACATTTACTATTAATTTATTTAAAGAAGGGTTAAAATAGTTAAAATCAAAGTTTAATAAGTAAATAATTTTTAATATAGAGTTATAAATAAGATAAATTCAATTTTAAATATTCATTAGAAATATAATAATATTTACTACATAATGATATTTTATTTATAATTTTTAGACATTAAATAATTTAATTTATTTATGACACAATGATGATGCAGTAATTACCATAATAGTGAAAAATTAGAATTATTGATATTATAAATACCCAAATAAATATATTTTAGACTTTTTATGAATTAAACTAATTTTCTAGGTTAATATGACATGTTAGGATTAATGTAATTAACTTTGGTAGAAGTAATCATTCTGTTATGAGTTTCACAAAAATCAACTATTGAATAGTGTCAAAATTGACATAAAATAGCTTTTAAAACAAATATTATATTATTGATTGTTATTTTATTCCTAAAAATCTAAGGTTCAGCCAAGATACTTATATCAAGATAGGTGTATAATTAATGGAATACTTGGGGGTTCCTTGGATGTATATGGTAAGTTTATTAACTATTTAATATAAAAATAAAAAGTGACATGGTAAATGTCAATCTAATTTACTAAGAGTTAAAACTAAATGATAAGGTTAGTATAATGACATAAACTTGTCTAAATTCTATTGGATGAAAGGATTCCGACCCATACCACCTTAGCTTAGAAATAAATCAATTTGGAGCTATTTAAAACCGAATTTGGCTTTATCATAAAATAATATATTTAGTAATTCCAAAGGTGCCCCTCTCCTCCCTTATAAAAGGGAACCTCCTCCCTCTCTTCCTCACACCACTTTGAGCCTTCATGCTCGGCCAAACCCTGCCAATATATCCTCTCCACCTCCCTAGAAACATCCTAGAGGTCATGGTCCTCTTCAAGGACCAATTTTAGTGCCCTAAAAGGAAGTCTCAAAGAATCACTTCAAAGAAGAGGTAATGTTCGTTACCGATTCTTTCATCTTTATTTCTTCTTCCACTTTTCTTCTTTAGTTGTTTCATTATGAAGTAATAACATCACTATCACTCATATACTTATATGTTATTATAAGAATGAAACAACCCTATTTCACCATCTATCCATCCCACGGAAAAAGAAATCTCCCCGCGTGCGTACGTACGAAATACCGTCTCCACGCCGTGGTGTAATCTATTTTCCACCACCACCTTACTTGGATTGGTATAATTGTGTACATAATAACTATATGTGATTATTGTAAAGTGATATTGATTCTGAAATATTATACATACACTCCAATAAAATTCCATGATCATGAGAATGATATCATCGCTCGTGCGTACGTACGTACTACCGTCTCCACGACGCGATGAGATTCATTCTCCACGTTAACCATTCATGAATGATTATAAAGTATATATAATAAGTAATCACAAAATATATGACATAATAATTATACTGGATTTATGTGTATATATATGTATGTCATCTACTTAATTCCTTTCAACTCAATAAAGAAACGAAAACAGCGTTCATGCGTACGTACGACCTACCGTCTCCATGAACGATGTATTTCTTTCCATTTACTGATCTATTATATATATGTATATTCTGAATATATATTATATATAAATCATGTTTCATATTCTGTAATTAAGTAATCATGATCTAAGTAATCATATGAATAATTACAAGTCAAAACACGGACGACAAATGAAACAATTTTACCCAAAACGCTCTTTAACATGGAATTTACAAAAGAACGGGTAATATAAAGTCATAAGTGAACCATATATGATATCATAACAATAATTATGATTCTGGAATAAGTCAATAAAATTATTTAAATCATTATACAGGAGGTTCAGACACTTACGAAGCAAATCAGACCTAAGGTAAGGGAAATATCACAATCTCATTTTTTATCCGAGATTGTTCATACTTTGGTATTTACTGGGGTGTATTTTATCATCCACATCCATGTTTACTCAATATGTAATATTATTTCTATCCACCTAAAATTTTTTAAATCCATTTTTACCCTTTGGTGAGTTTTTAGTAAAAGATATGAAAGGAATCTTTTGTCGTTTTTCGTACGAGGTACTTTTTGACTTTTCCGACAAAAGTACGAGAAGAATGTTTTTTTAACTTATACGGCATGAATGGATTTTTAAAAAAATATTTCCAAGAATATTCTTTTACAAGTTTTCAATTTTATTTTTAATAAACTTCTTTTAGTTTAAAATTGTATGACATGTTAAGAAAGGAAAGTGTTTTTGAAGTAGAAATGATATTTTCCTCAAGAATGGAGTTCAAGTGTTTCATCAAAATTTTTTTCCATCTAAGATAATATAGGGTTCTATTTCTATCCCTATTATTACATCGATTTGATTATGTTGTTATGGAATTATTTTTATGAATTCCTTTATCTTATATGAATTGTTTTATGATGTCATGATGTTTAAGAATCCCATTTTTATCACATGGGTTATGCAATGATGTATGATTTATGATTTTATGGCACACATAAGAATGGAATCATTATGAGATGGGTGGGACCTATATCTCCCTCCAATGCATTGGGTAAATAAT
The DNA here is from genome assembly GCA_963277665.1 of Viscum album. Classification (NCBI taxonomy): domain Eukaryota; kingdom Viridiplantae; phylum Streptophyta; class Magnoliopsida; order Santalales; family Viscaceae; genus Viscum; species Viscum album. The sequence goes on from OY728135.1 coordinate 1,205,553,096, forward strand.
TTATATCTCATGAGATAGACATGGCTGGAACGACAGGTTAAACGGGTTCAGTGAAACAGGACTGAAACGAGGAGTGAACTCGGTTCAGAAATGGACTTTGTCCACTAAGATAGTCTTGGAAATGAGTCTTGACTAATAAGAAATGATTCTCTATGATTATGTGTTTATGACACAAAGTTTCATGTTTTAAGTTATGATTATTGGGATTACATTTCACTACTATGATTTATCCCATGTTATGATATTATGATCTCTTTTTCAGGTTAAGATTTCCAAAATGTTATGTTCTTATGAATATGATGTGATTGATATTTCTTTTGTTTACCATTACTGAGAATTTGAGCTCACCATTTTATGTTTTATTTTCCTCAGGATATAAATAAAGGTTTTAGGTTAAAAAAAAGGAAGATATTTATGGGAGATGTTGAAGATCTTTCACCACGATTAGAAGATTATATTCTGAGTTTCCAAAGACACTAAACTATTACGGTCCTTGTGTGTGTGTTTTTGTTATGTACTAAGTATTCCGAAAAAGTAATGTAATGTACATGTACGTTAAGCTTCGGGTCTCTACACCAGATGTTTTGGTCTTTTCAAAATACCAACCATAGGGACCTTTAAAGGAGTTCTACATGATTCATTTTAAAGAAGAGGTAACCACCTCAACAGATCACTTTCTTTTATACTATTTCTTACCTCCTATAAATATATGGTATTTATTATAAAATAATAAATTATGTATACTAAATATTATCAAATTATATAATGTTTATTAAAACACCATTATACACCTTCATTCTCATCAAACGAGAAGTGAATGTATTTCTCGTGTGTACGAATGGGTTACTGTCTCCATGTAGTATACGATTCATTTTACATCAGCATATGTTATGGAAGGGTATGATGATGGGTTTAATATTTAAATATTATAATTGTTTTATAGTTACAATTTCTTAATTTTAATATAACATATACCTTCTAACCTACCAATCCTTTGAGAAATGATAACGTCATTCATGTGTGCGCGTGGACTACCACATCCACAAAGGGATGTGATTTGATATTAATTTATATTTTACTTGAATAGTAAAAAGGATGAATTTGATGAATATATATGATATATATGACATAATAATGATTCTATAAATGTGAATTATTATTTACCTTTCTTTCATTACATCCTTTGAAAAATGAAAACAATGTTCATGCGTACATACAATCTACCATCTCCATGAACAATTTAATTCAATTTTCTATTTTTTACTTTTTATGAATGATTATAAATATATATATAATTAATATATAAAATATTTATATCATGATTAAAATTTGGTAAATTATTAAAACATGATCAAAGTACAATGACTGAGATTTCTAAATTGAAACATGCTTGGAAAACGAAGCAGTTATTACCCAGAATAACGATTTTAATAATAAAATATTAATAAAAGGGTGATAATATTTCATAAATAAATAATAAATGGTATAAAATATAATATTATTGTTATATGATATATTTATAATAAATAAATATTTATTATATAGGGGGTATGAACATGAATGAGGAAGGACGAGACTTGAGGTAAGGGATTTATGTTTCAATCTTATTTTTATTAGGATTGTTTATACTTGAATTTTACTTGAGGAAATTATATGATACTTATGTAATTAATGATTTTAATTTTCTTCTACTCAAGTAATTTATTGATATTATATGTTTTCCTTTCAATTTAATCACTTTAAATTTTTTAGGAGATTACAATATTATTTTTAAGGAAAATCAACTCCACCTCTCCTTTCGGTAAAACAACTATTTCTTCAATATTCATTTTAAATAAAATGTTTTAACTAAGGTTTTTGATAATATACTATAATTTTTCAAAGTCATTTTTACCCATGTTTTACTTTTTTTAAAATAGTTTGAAATGAATCTTTTTGTCATTTTCTAAACTAGGTACTTTGGGACTTTTCCAACGGCATAAAAAGAATCTCCCACCATCCTGACAACATAATGATTTAAAGTATCCTTTCAATGTTTTTTTTCAAAGAAAATAGTCTCTTTATTACATGAGTAGTTTTTATATTTTTAAAACTTATTTTTAAATTTGAAATGTTATTTTCCCCAAGAAGGTTTTAATGATCTTTTAGTGGTATCTATTTTAATCAATAACAATATCCCTTGATTCTACTTATACATTACTTGTGTTATGATAAAAGGATAAAATCCTTATTATTTCTATGCATGGATTATTATTATGATGAAAAATGATTATTAAACCCATTTACATTGGATATACTATGAATAAGTGTTTATGAAACCCATTTCTTTTTACGGGTTGTAATATGATGAATGTTTTATAATCATATGAAACTCATATGTATAGTTTTCATTATGTGATGAGTAGGACCTATATGTATCTCTAATAAATTGGGTAAAGTATTATATCTCATAATATTGTTATGGTAAACAAGTTGAAGTGCTTGATCTGTTATAGGAAAAAAGTCAAATTGCTTAATCTATTATGGGAAAAAAGTTGAAGTCACTAATGCAGAAATGCATTTTAACATCAGTTTTTTTTCATTTTTTTACATCAGTTATTAGCCACCTCTATTAAAGGAGACATTATAAATATGTATTTAACATCAGTTTAAAAAATGAAAGTTGTAAATGTATATCAGAACTAGTTTTTTACGTCAGTTATTAAATAACCAACATAAAAGATAATATACTACATTAGTTCCTATATAAATGATGTGGAAAATATTCTCTTTGAAATAATTTTTACATCAGTTATTTAATAACTGATGTAAAAAAACTTATCCCACATCGGTTTCTACATAATCGATGTAAAAAAGATTTGCGATGAAGGGTTTTTTTACATTAGTTATTTTATTACCAATGTAAAAAAACCATTTTCCATGTCGGTTATTAAATAACCAACCTAGAAAACCATAAAAAATAGGTGTTTAATGTTAGTTATCAAATAATTGATGTAATTTGTTTTTTTAAATATTTCATTTAAACCATCCTCTCCACTGCTGACCAAACCGACAAAAAAATAGGAACAAGAAGAAAAACAATTAGCAAATACACATTCACAATTAAAACATTAAAAATTAAAATATTAACTAAAAATAAACTAAAATCTAACCAAAACAACTATAAAAGACACATTTAAAATTACTACATTAAAAATTACAATATTCACTAAAAACAAAATAAATCCAAAGAAACCTTTAAAAATGGTTTTTCATTTCCACTTGTAAGTGAGTGAGATCTTGTGCACTATAAGGGAGAGGTTCATCGAAAAAATAAAAATAAAAATTAAAGTATTTAACATATTTAATGAATAAAACAAATGAAATATTAATGAATAGTTTATAAATAAATATTACTTGGTTGAACTTCGTAACTTTTCTAGTTGTAATTATTTCACACATAAATATTAACACATAATATCTGCATTATTTTATGCCTTATTTTTTATTAAAATTGTGTTTAAATTAGTCTGTCAATTAAAAATATCATTTTTATGTAATATATCCAAAATATACTAATTATAAATGAAAATTCACCTTTAATTTTACATATTTGATCTTGACACACTTTTTATTTGGGGTATCTCAAAATAAATTCCATCCCTTATTAGAAAATATTAACAATGAAATAAATTTAAGATTCATCATAATATAAACAAGCATTAAGAAATGAAAACTTATAGTACTAATACATCCTTAAAATTTTGTCACACTTCGTCATGGATAGAGAATAACCAATCAAGTGTCTTCTACCTTGAAAAAAAGCCCCTAACATCCAATGGCCACTAATATAAAATATAATTTAATTTTAGTGGTTGTTATGTTAAAAAATATATAACACTTTGTGAGATAAATTTTTCTTACTCTTGATGATATGAAAACATACATCATTGAATAATTACATTCTTTTAAAATATTTCAGCAATATAAACTGTTATTTCCGCTTCATCCATTGTCCTCAATATAGGTGAAATGAACTTTGGGTCCATAAATACATAAACATACATATTCTCATTCTCCTTACATATTGTATAAAGATACCTAATACACAACAAACATAAGTATAAATTTTCATAAAATTAAATGCATGGAAATATTTATGTTAAGAATTACAAGGAAAAATTTTCATCATGTTGAGTCCTAATATATCTCTAGTTATAAGATCCATGATTTCATTTTTCAAAATCCCCACACTCATTTCATGCCCATAAACACTATCTTACCTTGGAATCACATAAGAACCTGACATCAAATTTGAATATCTTGTAAATATATCAAGACTACTAGAATATTTATATGAAGTCATAACCCGTTTGTATTTGTTTTTGGCTATACAATATTTATTTAACTTTAAATTAATCTTTTAAATAAATAGATAAATATATTAAATTTCAAATGTTAAAAAAAATTTAATACAAAAATGAAATAAAATATAAAATATACACCTACCTCTATGATAATATGTTGCAGAAGTCTAGATGGCCAAAATAAAAAGTGGATGATACTTTATACAACAGTCCTCAACTCATCTGTTGGTAATGGTACTCTAGCTGATATATCTATAATTTATTGTACAAGGACCCTATGATTCTCTATGTCTAAATTTTGATGATTAATGTTATATCCAATAGAATATATCATCCCATATGAAACAATATGATGCCTAGGATCATCAACATATAACTCGCAGTAATTTGGAAGTTGTGGAGGAGGGGGTGTAGGAGTAGGATAAAAAGTTGGGTATGAAGGTAGAGGTGGGGGAGTGAGAGTTTTTGGTAGAGGTGGAGGAGTGAGAGATGCAGTATGAAATTGTCTTTGCATGTCTGAAAACATGTAATGTACCGAAACTATGATCTTATCCTCCATCATCACGTTAATATTCCAAAATTTAACCTCTAAAGAATCAATTTTTTTATAAATACCCTCTATTGAAGAATCTGAAGAATGTGGTAACAATTTTCTCAACAATACACCTTCCAGGTAGCCTTGTACATGAATTGGGTGTTTGGGATTTCCCAATGCTGTAAATAAAATACCCTTCCTCCCCTCAGCTTCAAATACCCCATGTGTTCTCTACTCCTCAAGATAATTTTATATGAATTATTTGAAAAATTATATAATGATTCAAAATATATAAAGAATTCAATTAACTTAAATAAATAAATAAATAAAATAAACCTCTTATAATCCTTTAATCTATAACCATCGATTCTTTCATAAGATATTTCCCTTTTTTTCTCATCCTAGCCCTCTTCTATTTTTCATGTCTAGCTGGGGATATGAAGGGGAAACCTTTCCAGAGTCTGAATACTTAGCTCTTAGTTTCTGAACTTTTTCATCCATCATTTGTTCTTCCAATAAAGTATAACCTCCCCAAAATAAAGTATGAGGGTATACGTTTCTAGATTGGATCTCCTAATGTGATCTCTTCAATTTCTATTAATTACGAATAATAAATAATTAATAAGATCATTAATATAAGAAAAATTTTAAAAGTTTACATTACACTTACCAAAAATGTTTCTTGACTTCTACTTTCAACAAATTTTTTCCATATGTATTCATCTATAAAAGGATATATATCACATGGATTATGATGTTTCCAATGCCCAAAAATGAAATCATATGTGAGGGTTGATTTGAAATCTCTCAATCTCCTAACATTCATTGATAGACATTTCCTCCTAACTCCTCTAGTGTCGGGTATATCATATGTCATTTGATAAGAAGGGGAAAACATATATTACTATAAACATTTCAAGATTAGTAAAAAAATAACAAAAACTCTTACCAAAATGGTCTCCCAAAACCGATATAGTGTTACTTTTTCAACACTTCTGCAATCATTAAACAAAATACTAACATTGATTTTACACTGAACTGATACAAAAATATTGAATTGTTTTTCATTAAGACTTCTTGGAATATAACTTTCATCAAATTCTAAAACTACCCTCTAGTCCTAGCTATGAGAAACTGATAATTTTGGTAAACTTGTGCTGCCACTTTTACCAACCCTCAAACTATTCTTCGGATCTAAGAAAGTATATGACTCTTATAAATAATGATGGGGATCACCAAGAGAAGGAGGTGAACATTCCTCCCTAGAGGTACGAGTATGATCATCTTTAGAAGTATATTTTTGATTAGCTGATTCATCTATCATTACTCTTCAAATCAAAGAAAAAAATAATTAGTACACAAATATAAAAAATCAACTATTTCAATACTAATATAAATAAAAAATGAGAAATTATGAAACACAAAAGTAAAATAAAACTTAACACATTATTAGTCATATTTTTTTATAGTTAAGGAAAATTATAACAATAGTAATGATATATGAAATGTCATGAAAATTATTGAAATCAAATCCAAAATTGGTGTTGGAATATTAAAAATAGTCCAACCTAAAAGAATATTTTTTCAATATACTCTTATATTTTTTTAACATATTAGATTTAAAATAATTTCATTTCAACAAAATTAATAAATATTTAAGTCATGTAATGGTAAACATGGTAAAATAAATAAAACTAAACTAATATAAACAAAAATGTTAACTTATTAGTTATATAAGCCAATTTTATATTTATATGAAATATTACATAATTTGAAAGTAATTTTTTTCGAAAAAAACAATATATGCATATTTGAAAATTATAATTATTAATTCTATAAAATAATGGAAGACACGTTTAAATATAAATTTTAAATCATAAAAATATATGCATAGAAATAATTTTAAAAATAAAATATAGTTAGGATAAATTTTGGAATCTAATATACACACTAATTGGGATATTAGATATGCACATTCATCAAGGTTGTAAGTTGTTTTGTTGACAATGGATTCGATTAGGGAACCATATACAATGAAAATGAAATTGGTGTGGGGATCAAAAATATACGCTAATTCTCATATATTTAATTATATTTCCATAACTCAAGTGATCATTTTTAATAATACACTCACATTTTAATGATATTGTTTTTGATCAATAAGATAGAAATAACTATGAAAAAATCAATCACCATCCACTAGTGTGATGTATTATTAACCCATCACAATTTTTTTTTGTGTCAATGTAACTCATGGAAAAATAAATACATAAGAATAAAACCTTGAATACCTATAATAATTCACTCACATTTTACCCAGCAAGTTAGTCAGAGGTAAGAGCCTCTAACCATATATAAAATAAAAAGAAAAAGAGTACAGTCATACAGTCATACAGTCATCAAAATCCAAGACTAGAGCCAACAAGACAAAAGCAACTACATATCATAGTAACCATAGTCCTCACCATATCCATAGACATCCTCCATAGTCTATGATTCCCACTCCGAGTTTGTTTCATATTGTTGAAACACCTTGGCATACTTCCTTCTAAGCTCCATTTTCTCCACCTAGATTTGCGCCTTACAAGGTTGTTTGTTGAATCGACCCTTCTTAGCAGCAGGGATATTCCCTCCTTCCTTCCTAGATGATGACCTGGTTGATACTGGCTTTGGCAGGTACGAGTAGTCCTTCCTTGGCCTCCTATTTGGTGGAGCAGTCATGACACCTTCACTTTTAGACATCTTCATTCGACCACCTTGAACAATATCACTATATGAAGGTCTGGCGGCTCTACCACCATTCTCTTTCTCAGTATCAGATATATTTCCCCATTTATCAGTGATATTCATAGAAACCAAACTCTTGCTGCCAACATCTTTCTTTCCCAAGACATTATCTGAGGCTTTAAGAGACTCTCCTCCAGTCGGAGAGAGCCTGTTATGATCAAGCACAACAAGGCAATGAGGATTCATTTCACCAACACCACCACCAAATTACTCCTTTCTTGGGATATACACTGCGCCACGTTCCAGATTATTAAGAACCTCAAAATCCTGTGGATCAGCCATCACAGTGGGTGGCTCATCCTGATCCAGCCCTGCAAATCTATTACCAGAAGAGGCCCAACCAGCTGGGGTAAGATTTTACTTATCAAGTCCACATCCTTCATCCCTCATATTGTCAGAAATCAGCTGCACTTGGCATGAATTAACAATAACCTCCATCAAAGGTGGACCTCCAGCACCAAGATAACTTTTGAGATGGTCAAAAACCATCTTCACTGTTGGATGTAGGGGATCCCAAACCTCCTTCACTGCACAAGAATGCGTATTCACCTTGATGCCTGTATCTTTCCATTCCCCCTGGTCTATGTTTGCAACATTCAGTGCAGCATCAATGCAAGGACTCCCCATGTGATTACCCCGATCAACAATATTGCCAGCACCAACACATTCCACATCCCTATCCTCATCCACACCCCCTCGCACACTCAAATGGTCTGCCGGAACACCCGTAGTAGGAGTGGGAGTCGATCGAGAAGCATCTCCACTAAGAAATCCTCGTGCCTTCATCACCTGGGAGAACCCATCCTTTCCTCCATTGCGGCAAACCGAATCAGAATGACTAAGTCTACAGCATTGCACACAGTACTGCATCCAAGAATCAAAGAGGACTTCTTGATGCCAATGGAATTCCTTGATATCTGTGATCCAGAAATGATTCACCGGTGATCTTGCGACATCAACTTCCACGCAGATCTACGGACAGATCGGGTGACACATAGACTCGGTTCGGCGGTCAGAACATAAATAGCGGCCAATCATATTCCCAATTGCACATAGAATAGATGGATTTTGGAAGGACAGAGGTAATCCAGGGAGACTTACCCACGTCGCGATTGTCGATGGATCCTGCCGCATATGGAAGTCAAAGCTCCAACGAAACAGGTAGAAGGAGAAACCCTTGCATCTTAGAGGGGCCCTGGACTAGGAAAAAAAATCAAATCCTCCTCTGACCCAAATCGTATCATGATATGCCACCGATCAAGCAGACCGACAACTGCGTGTTCCTGAAGCTCCCAAGAATCAAAGACAAACTGCTCGAACTCATCAACCGATAGGAACTGAGGACGAAAACAGGCGACAAGGGTGATCTTGTATAGGTCCGAGGCCCCATTAATCTCCACCGAGAGAAGGGAGAGCTATGGTGCCTCTTGTAAAATATTTGGAACCTTGAGGGAGAGATGGATCCTTGGGAAAGGGAGATGCGCAACCGAACAAGAACATGACGAGAGAGGCCTACCCTGCTCGTGCAGAAACGATCGCGCAACTCCCCCCTCCGATTGAGAGGGGGGAGAAGAACGATGCTGCATCAGATCTAAGTGTTACCACATTTAAATCATATTCTATAATTTATCATAAAACTAGTAATGGTTGTAGATTTTATGGGGTTAGGAACTCTACTCAATGAAACACAAATTTAAAATGATGAATTTGGTCATATTCTATAATCTAAATATAACACCACATGTATATGATATATTTTTTGAATTATTTATTAAAATTTACTATGAAATCACTATAGTTAAGAATACACTATGTTGTAAATTAAACATGATAATATAACATGTTGAAATATATTGTGTGTATTTATAAATCTATATAACAAAACCCATCAGATTGAATGAAAATCCTATGAAACTGGAGAATGAAATATGAGATTGTATGACCAATAAAATTGTAAAAAATTAATTTCATGATTGAAATAAAAACTAAAAATCTTGTTTTAGGGATAACTTGTATCATAAAACACATAAAAACTATCATTGTTCATACATGAAACAATTATTAAGGAATGTTCATGGACATTCAGAAGTAAAATAGAAAAGTATAGTGGATTTTAGGAGAAAATGATTCTATTTTATAGAGAAAATTACATGTTCTAGATATGGATTAAATGTGATAACATGAGGAGATTAAACAAGATGGTAATATGCTATTTTAGTAAATAAAATTGAAAAACAGATAGTTAGGGCATCTATGAAATTGAATGATTTGAAGAGAGGTGTGTGAGGATTACTTGAGAGTTGCGAGTCGATCATATATATACACCAATGAAAAATAGGAGGAATGAAAATGGAAAACAAGGTTGGAGGCCACATGATTAAAGAAATGGTTTTAGGGTTTCTATATGGGAGAAAACTATGTCTGCTATCGCCCAATCAAAAAAATTTACAATGATCCAAAATAGGAGTTCATAAAATTTTAAATGATTTATCACACCGGTTATTACATAAATGAAATGATAAAGAAATTTTAATTAGGTTTATCACATTAGTTATTCTATAACTGAGATGATAAATTGATTTACTACATCGATTATAAAATAATCAATGTAAAAAACATGCTTGACCACATCAGTAATAGAATAAATGACATGATAAATCAATATATATGAATTTCCAAATTGGTTGTAAATAAATGATGAGAAAATTACAATGTTATAAATACTTTTTATACTTGTGAGTGCTTGATCCGTTATGGGAAATAAGTCAAAGTTCTTGATACAATATGGGAAATAAGTCGATGAAATTGATCCATAATAGGAAATAGGGCTTGATTCCTTATCTTATGTCCTTGGTAGTTAAATTTGAAATATGAAATAGTTTTAATACTTATGATGGTTCTTAACACATTTATGACATGAAATTATAGTTTTTTATTGAGTTATTCTGAGTTCTCATTTTTATGATTCTTGTATTTTGAAATGATAATGTTTAATTCCATAAACCATTTTTATTATATTTATCATATTGGGTATGAATTCTATAAGTTTTGGTCATGATCTCATAACTTTATTCTTATCTTATAGTTTCACATGATCATCGATTGATATCTCACATGTTTACCCTTAATAAGAATACAAGATCAACCTTTTCTTATGTTCCCTTTCCCAATGTTATGAAGAAGGATTTTCGTAGGGTATTCCTATGAAGAGTACTATGATAGACGATATTTATGGGAGATGTTGAAGATATTTAATAAAATAAGAATATTGAATATCTAGTCTCTAATGACTCTAAAAATTTATAGTTATGGCTTGGATTATATTGTTATGTATTAAATATTCATTTAAATAGATGTAATATTTATTTATGAAAAGATTGGGCCACTATAGTTGGTATTAAAGTGCAATGTTTTGTTAATCTTTGTAGATTTGGGGTAGAATTTTTTTCTAAAAATCTTAGGGATAAGTTTAAGTATATCATAAAATCCAATTTTTTTTGGTAATGATCATGAATGTCAACCAATGTAATGGATTAAATAAAAACCCAATGTGGTGTTCTTAATTTCACACCGTGATTAAGGGTAGTTTAAAAATTATTACATTGGATGGAAATGTGGAATTTAGACATAGGTATCAGTTGACCTCTGTCTTTTATAGTGACCTTAGAGGTTAGAATAATAAGCCTACTAACCTTTTTAGCGTAACTTAGTTATAGAGCTGGCACATTATACTTTGGTAAGAGTCTATCCCAATTTAGGTAGAGACCTCTAAGGTAAATTCATGATTTCAATTTTCAAATGAGAGGTGTAGTTCAGGTGCTGGTGGAGTCAGGTAGGAATCTTAGTTTATAGAACGACACCCTAGTAAGGTGGGTGGTCTTTCACTAGTTAAACATTATTAGAATAATGAGCATTGAGTAATTCTCCATCTCAGCTGGTTATACATTCCTCAAACATGGTCATTCAATTTGATGTTCGTGTGAGGATTTTTCATTTATTATGGATTATGACTCGAGAATCAACATCCAATTAAATTGAAAGTTATGGTAATTCCTGTTGTTCAATTTTTCTATTGTAGTAGTACAAGTTTCTACATGCAGTTCTATCAATTAAAAAATGGTATAGAAAACCATAGAGAATAGTGTTAATCATCTAATCCTTGAGTGGTTATGATAAAATAATAGGTCATACTTGGAGTAAAGTGACCTAGGTGTTAAAAGAAATCAAACTCATCCCAGTGATTGTGATGACGTTCCAAAGAGGATAGGGAGTGATAAATCTACCAATCAGTTTTAGTTTTTGATTTTATTATGGATTCTAATGAAGTGTCTCAATGTGAATCAGGATGAGTTTCACATGTGAATATAAGAGTTATTTTGTTCTGGTATGCTGATATGTGGTCGATTTTCTCTCTCCTTTTGTTAGAGATTACTATAAGGGTGTTGACCACACCCATAAACCATGTTTGGTGGTGGATGGAATGTGTGCCATAGTATGAGTTCCCATTCTTAGTAAATGTCAACTAGGAAACTCTTAAGGTGGGTAGAATTAGGTTGATTGTGTTTTATCACATCCTTTCAAATAGAGGAAAAGCAACTGATATGGCCTAATTTCAAATGGTCAAAATGGTTTCTAGAACCCGGTGAGTTGTAAATACAATCTTTCAAGTCTTATTCATTATGATGCGTTTTAGAAACTCATGTGTAAGTTTAAACCAAGCCCTAATTGGGAGGAATAATCCACCTGAGAGTTTGATGGGTCTATAGGGTGTCTCTGCTTCCAAGGTAACACAACAGCGTGGTGGTTGGTTGAGTAACCAACAACAGATGAACATCAAGAGTCAAGGTTATACATTGGTGGTTATGTTGAATGATCATGGGTACATAGGGTTTTAAGGCAACATGATCAATATTTTATATTAAAACATTGGTTGTTTAGCTAGGTGTATCTTTAATAGGTTAGTCTGGGGTAGATTGAAAGAATTTTTTTGGTTAAATTTTGAAGGTGAAATGAGACTACCTTGTTCACATCGTATTAAACAAGACTAGTACATTTTGGGGAATGACCCCTAAAACTATACCCTAAAGGTAGGAAAGTGGGTTTAGGGTTCTGTGAGGTGGTTGAACCATAGTTTAACCCGATCAAACATTTCCTAGAGATGTGGTTCTAGGGGATTATTTCCCAACAAGTACATCCTATTGATGGATCATGTCTTAGGAGATCTATACATGCTTATTGATTGTAATCCTTATTAATTCCTTAGAATAATACTAGTTTAATAATTAGAATATTCCCAATCTTGGAATCTTCATTTGTGAAATAGGACAATTTTATCTTTACACCAAGCTAATAAAACGGTCTTCTAGTTTGGTGGATGGACCCTCATATGAAAAATTTTACGATACCTTGAAGTCGGTTGAATGAAAATAGTTCTGGAACCTATATATCATTTTATAATTGGATCAATGTGCAATGAAAACCTCAATAAATTCCAATTATGGATTCAATTATGGATTTGGGTGAAATATAGACGAGGGCATTATGATCAAAGTATCTTATGATGATCCATCGATGCTAGATCAACAATGTTCTAGTTCTCGTGTTATAGCATGAAGACATTTTTGTATAAGGTATGTTCAGCCAGGAGACATCATCCGAAGTTGGTTATAGTCTTTTGTGATCATAATAAAAATGATGTAAGTGGACCTTATAAAAAAGGTGAAAAAATTGGGTATTTTCAAAGCATTGATATTTAAAGCTAATAATTTTCAAGAATATTTTGACGATGGAGGTTAAAATTGTGTTTTCATGGTTAGTTTAATGTGGATAGTGTTAAATCACATGGACAAAATCATCAGAAAAGATGAGTGAAGCATAAGTGTTGGCCAATTACTTTTAAGGAAAATATGGAACGACCACTTAGTACGTGTTCATTTTAGATTTTACCATCTCAATCAAATAATGGACCATGATTAGATCCCTCATGTGTGATCAGGTTTCTTGTGTTTAGAATCATGCTAGAAGAATTGTTAGGACATTATGACCGTGATTCTATAGGCAATTCTTATGGTGGGAGTACCGTGGCTTAGAATTTTCCATGGAAAGATAGTGCCTATGGTGGGGATCACCATAGGATGTGTTATAAAAAAGATGATGATGTTATAATGTCTCAGGTTATATGATCTCATGTAAGCACCATATTGATGTTTTGGTTTTGAATATGAGAATTGGATCAAGTTTTAGTGTATTAAGTACCATGTGTTTAATGAATAACTTGAAGGTGAGTTGTGTGTGGGAAAAAAACATGAGAATTTGAGTGGTAATTCAAAACCCAATTAGGTTAGGTGATGTTTTTTAGTATCCCACAAGGCTTCTTGCAGATGATAAGTTCCATGGTGTGGTGATTGTAACATCTTCTATTTTGGTCCTGGTTGAAAAATTCATGGGGTTCTAAATTTTTTTAGTGGATGGGAAAAATATTAAATTAAGATTAAGAACATAATTAAAAAGTAAAAACACTTATAAGTGTCTTTTAGACATGGTTTTAGGCCTAAGAGGTTTCATAGGATTTTGGTTGAGTTTTGAGGGGGTTTCAAGCTTCATAATCCTTGTTCTTGGAGAGACAATTGGGGGTGAATGGTTAGTTCTCACAGTGTCCCCCAACCATGCGGCCCCTAAAATAGGTGAATGGTTTGATAAACCATGAAAGGTGGGGTGAAAATCCCTGCATAAAGTCTATTGAATTATATAAAAGAGGGTGAATGAGGTGCACATGGTTTGAAAAAACTGTGCGCCTAGCCATACGAGGGGGGTGACCCTTCAGATAGTATCACTGTACGGTCGGTGCAAGTTTAGTGAAATCATGAAGACAAAACATTCAACTCTTAGAATTAGAAAAAACGATGATTTCACCCCTCCATCCTTTAACTGTTTTTTCCTTTATTTTACCTCACTTACCACACACAACAACCCTACGATCTCCCCTCTCATCCGCTTCTAATCTTATATATTTTTCCCTCACACGAACTCTGAATCTGATTCCACTGAGTGAGTTAGAAGTGTATTGATAAGACTATAATTCCTCCTACTTCCATTATTCATTTATCTCACCATCTTTGACACTATCTTTGTGTGAACTAATTCACCTTATTTTTAGAATTTTTGTCTATTCTTCCAATTTCTATCATTCTGGATAGAATCAAATCCTGATAATAGATGAGTAGACCATACTAAGATTAAGTTAGGTGGTCAATATGCATTTACCTTAAAGATACATCTTTTATATAATATTTTCATTACTCCACACATTGTACTTTACACACATTACTCCTAAATTATTAAATTCCTTAAATTAAATCCCTAAACCACACCCTTGATGTTCCCTAGACCCCTCAACTTATTTTGAGGGTTGGGACATCAAATTGGACCACCCCTTATGATGTGCATAGTAATTTACCATGTCAATATTTGGTTGAATGTGATAATTGAAGGGAGTTAATTATAATAGGTCATATATATATGGACCACATTAAGTTATGAAGTATGAATTAGTTAAAAAGGGGTTGACTTAAAAGTGAGTTTCATATAACTTACTTGCAACAATTATCCCTTACCTAAGTTACCAAGAACACTCCTATGGTGTTTTGGTATATCAGTAATGGAAAAATGACTTGGTAAATTATAAAGCAATGATTTAAAGTGTGTGATGGATTGTGTTATAGTATGGATGATCTAATGACCTGTTAAAATTTTAAATGAATTATGATTATGAAGGTACACTATTTCTTGAATGATTCTGATTTAATTTTTATGGAACACCTAGGTAAAGGGATCATAGAGAAAGTGAGACTAACTTACATTGGACTATTAAATAGGGACCTTGGTTAGGGTTGTGTACATGGTGTTTCAAATCCCCTTGGTTGAGGATGTTGGGCATTACATTTCACATCACTTGGGTTGCTGGGTATGATGTTCCATTCCCCCTAAGTTAGGATGTTGTGTATGACACTTATCTTTATTATTTATGGTACACATCATGGCATCCAACATTATTCATGATTCCTGGGAAATGTGTCCCTTATTACTCTATGAGACTCTTACGATTATGCACGAACACCTCTATTACAGCTCATGTCTTAGGTATACTACGTATATTTATATATGTCTATATATGTTACTACATATATATTGAGTATATAAATCCATACAGACACACACACACACACAGATATATATATATATATATATATATATATATATATATATATATATGGTGAAACATGTTTTGTGACATTTTAGATTATAATGAAGCGGGTATCATTGACCAAGTGTCTTTGAGGAACCTTGAGACCGAATTGATTACATTTACATTTAATGTACTTCCTTACTACTTATTATACTTGCACACCACCTATTTTATATTCATATACTGGATTTCATTAGATGTTGTTAGTGGTGGACTAATGAGTATATCTCACAACCTGTTCAGGCTACTGATTAGTACAAAAAGAGACCTCCTGATTGTAGGTTAGGGTCTAGACTATACTATGTACTATTTATCTATTATGGGCTAGGTTTAGACATTGAATATTGGGAGTATCAACTAAGATTGTACTAAAACTTCCTTCCAAATATGAAGTCTTTTATTTATTTATTCTTTTGTTAGTACATATTTGTTGTTATGTATTACTAGATTCATATATTCTGATCTTCACATTATAGAAGGTTCATACATGGTTGGAATATTTGGATATGGACCAGTTTCCTATTTATTATTTATGATATTTTTATTATTATCTTCCTCTTTTATGTTATTGATCTACTTACACTATTATTTTATTTCTAAATTCAAACAATTATTCTACACTGATCATGAGGGTCTAGTCTCTCCAATACACCAACATTAGACCCTCATTTATATTTGGAGGCCTATGGAATATGGAGAGGCACACTTGAGGCCATGTGGAAAATGAGATCAGGGAACCATTATAGTGGCTTTCGGGGTGGGGCGTTACATTCATGTTGGCTATACATAGTGTAATAAGTTAAATAATAATTGAACTCTCAAAGTATGACATTGATTTATCCATTACTGATTATCATTAGTGATTATTATAGGTTCTTATGAAATTTTAAAATTATCATGGTTACGATTTCATATATAGATGCATAATATGATCATGAGGCACAAATTTTTTTTTGTATGTAGGTTCACCCTCCAAGTATACCTCATGGAGTGTCATACACTATGTCATTGGTATGTTAGGGGTACATGTTTTATATTTAATGCCCATACCCAAGGTTGAAAGGATACTTATCATGAGAACCTTATTTGATACCATTTTTGCAGAATCTTTGATTCTTAAATAATATAGGGGGCTTAGGTATATTGTTGATAATGTTATTTTTTGAGGCCTAACCAAGATGATATTTTTTCTTTGATACGATGAGTATAAAATCTAGTCCCTTGATTAATATAGAACTAGGAAGTGTATAGATATGTATAGATAAGGTAAATGTGTTGTTCTTATCTATTTTTGATGATGAGCATGTGATGTGATCATCCACTTATATGAATGACATGTGATGTATTTAACTACCTAGTCAGCTTATACTTAGATAATCAAGAATGTATGAGTGGATATATATAATTTACATACATTGTGTCTCATGGAAGCTTGATGTTTTATTCCAAGGTATTATATGATTATGAATTATTTTATATGATACAACTGGTGGAAACATTTATGTAGGTACATGTGTTTGATAGAGATCACACAAAATCCATTTGTATTTTAAGTAGCATCAACTCTTTTCTAGAGGCCCCTCTTTCCATAATTTTATGGATTTTGGAATTTATAATTAGTGTTAATGCTAAAAAGTACCTTTTGGAAACACTTTGTGATTTCATGAATGAGTATTAAGTTTATAAAACTTTGAGAACCACAATAAATGTATTTTGGAGGATATTTGGAAAAGGTTCTATATATATTTTCACAATGATGTTTCACATGACGTGGTATATAGTGAAAATGAATGATATAAATTATAAAAATGAGTTTTGGATTATTTCCAAAAGTATTTTTGGACATGGTTTCACAATTTTTAACATGTGATGTCACATATGGTGAAAGTGTGTTATGTATATGAGGCTTTAGTGAAAGTGTAAGATTGATGGTAATGTGAAGTGAAGGGATAAACCACAACATAATGTCTTATACCATCTCATAGTATATCCTTATGTGAATCACGAAATTGTGTATGACACTATTCTTTGGTTTATTTCATAGTTATTATCTCATTATGTGATATAAAGTTGTTTCCTTTGGTTCTCCAAGAAAAATTACACCATACACAGTTATTTATGAGGGGATGATGATATTGAGGAGTTGAAACATTTTTAATGAATTTTAAATGTTAAAAAATTCATTATTTTTAGTTTTTCTTACATTTCAAATTAGAAATAGTTTAAGGCATTTATTAAATTTTTCATAAATATATATGAGTATTTGATTCTATTTGATGCCTATATAACAATGGTTCAATCCTTATACGGTGTCTGCTCATTCCTTGGTGTTGAGACATATTCATAAGTCCTAAAATTTATAGGATTAAAAATATATTGATTCTATATTAATTTTAAACTCATGGTTCTAACAACTTGTGTCTTGAGGTAGATCCTTCCCAAGTGTTAAGAGATTCATGAGATCCATGGATACCCTAGGAGGGAGGAACCGTAAGAACCTGATTTTTCAAGGAGGTATGGATCCTTCATGTTTTAGTATAATTATTTATTTTGGAGCTTTTATGGATGCAGAATGATGTTATAGAGATCTTGGGGTTGTGCAGGGCTTGTTCGAATCTCGGAACCCTAATTAGTGGAGGAAACCACTGGGCTGCATTGTTAGTAGAAACCATGAGAGCCAATCAACATAGTTTCCCCTGCCCATGTGGGGTATTTTAGAGGGCCAGAGAGGGGGAACAGTTTGCACTAACCATGTGCATAGTGCTACATGACCATGTTAATGGTCTTTAATTTTTAGCAGATATATATATCACGACTATTTTATGGTTTCTAAAACCATGAGAGGTCTATCCTTAGGCTATAGGAGATGCATGGTTGGCACACATTTTGGCCAACCTTGTGTCCAAAACATAAAACACTATCATTTTTGGGTAAAATTATGAATTCTCCACTAAAATTCCATTAATATACCATTAATTATTTTTTTATCATTCTAGAGGATAGGAGGAACTCTTCTTACCTGGTGAAGCGACCAAACCCCTCTTGATAACATTTGATCCCATTTAGTCTTATGGTATTGAATTCAATCACCGTTTGACCCACTGGATTCCTCATGGTAATATCTTATGTCCTTAGGCTTAGTTATTCATTTTTATTCTCCTCAAAAACATTATTTTAATACAGGATCATATGACCTATTTTTTTGGCGATGATCCATTCTTCAGTTTTCTTTCGATCCAAGACAAACTGAGGGCCAATACTGGATTAGGAGAGTGCTATAGGTTCAAGGTAGGTGGTCTATGAATCATCCCTAAAGTCTCAACATTTTATAAGCTATCATCATTGTGTACATGCTAATTTAATTAGGAATTGACTCTAAAATTCATATTACATGATTATAGTAAACATGCTTATATTTTAGAGACCTACCTATACATGATATTCAAGATTTTAGAGGTTTATACCTCAAATAAAACCCCATAAAGTGTGGGTTTTCCCTTAATTATGTCTTGGAAACACAATTTGGTTAATTTGAGACACCGTTTAAGAGTGTATCTTGACCCTGATAATGGAAATCCCTCTTAAATTAAATGAATTATTAATTGTTAATGGATAACACATGTATATTTAATACCTTTATCACATGAACCTTCTATAGTAAGTCTTTCAATTTAATAAATGAATATTAAACTATTTAATAGAAATTATATTTATAGATATCAATTTTCCTAGATAATTAAAATTGAATTTCATATGGTTGCATGTCCTTAGTATGCCTTATCATGCTTAATGAAGGGTAAAGGAATGAACCTAATAATTGAATATTGAACCAAAGTAATAATTGGTTTCATGTACTATATGGAATGAACCAATTGAATATTTATAACTTGAATTGGTAATTGGTTGCATGTCCTAATTATCCTTGTCACATAGTATGAAAGGTAATGGAATAAACCTATTGAATTGTTAAGTAGAATGAGTATTACATGGTTTGAATTAAATAATGATCATGTATTGGGTGCCTATTACATATGAAACTTTTTATCTTTATAGGAGTAGTCAGACTTGATCCAACCTTGGATTCCTAAGGGAATTCATCGAGAACTTAGAGGACGCCATTCTGATTCAAGGAGCTGGTTGCAAATGGAGATACCCACCTTGAAACTTGGTCCTTGTCTACTAGTGGATTCCTGGAATTACACCATATGATCCTCTCACTATCTTCCAAATATTAGGAATCATTTGATACACTCCTTGGATCTAGGTTTATGTTTTTAGACATGCAACACCATGGATTCACCCCATTGGGTCCAGTTATTCTTAGCCCATGATTACATTGGATGATATCCTTAGACTTGGTTAGAATATTTTATAGTTGAATTCCTTGGGTAAAAACCATTGTATTACCCTTATACCCCATTATTTCTAGAATGTATGAGTTACTACTATGGGTTGGCCAACCCATGAGGTTGATGATTCCTCATTATTACCTTGGGAACACTTTTATATTATCATGATACATTGTCAGTGCTATTACACATCACATGACATATCTATATAAACTAATCTTAATAAATTAATTAAATGATCTCATGTTCAGAGAAATTACCAACTAAGGCTGAATAAGGTATGATTTATTTATTTATAATTTCATTACATTCATATATACCTACACATGTTCAGTCTATATTTTGGATAATGTATATGTATAGATACTATTGGTGGTGGCTACTAAGATTTATCTCACACCCAATCAGGGCTACTGATGTTACTCAGAAAAATTATATGTATGTAGGTGTTGATAAGGGGAGGAATCCTACTTTGGAATCCTGATATTCATTTCTTTCTTTAAGATGAAGCTTGGTAGAAAATGATTTGTCCAGTTCTCAGGATTATTAGATAATTTTGGATTATTTTATTTCTTTTTTTATAGCATGTATTATCTACTACCATGTATATCTGTTTCCTAGTTTCGTAGAGACAAGACACACATCATCATCTTTTGTATAATATATTGTTTAGTTTATGAGTTGTTTATTATTGATGTATGTTTATGCTTATCTTATACTGCCAATTTCTTATTCATTATTATGCTTCCACTACTATTATCCATTTTTTTGTTAGATTATATATACTGTGATACACTTTCACATGTTGGAATAATCTCCCCATAGTCACACCATAGTCCCTCTCTTTTAGTTAGTAGCCTCTGGTATACGGGGAAATGTTCTTGAGGCCATGTGGCCCAACCGGCTTGGGGAACCCATTTAGTGGATTCCCAAATGGGACATCATGAAGGGGTATTAGTGCGGTTTTATTTTATTTTCTAATATTTTTTGGGAATATTTACAGGAGATGAAGAACATGTTGTAACTTGGTTATAACCCATGACTGTGAGTAGCTAAACCATGTTCAGTGTAAATACCAAGTTTCCTGGGAATGGAAAATTATTATTATGTGTTTTTCTTATTAAAGTTGAGATATTTTCACCATTGGGTGATGCACATGAATTGTTGTATTTTTTTAATCTTTATCGATATTTAGCTTATACCGATATGGAAAGGATCATTATTACATGAATCATTATAGAAAACTAGAATTAACATGCCATACATATTCCATATCATATAGGTGTATTTTACTACTTGAATTTCTTGTGTTGCCTATGATTATTGAGTGATCCATGGTTGCAATATATATGTATGTGCTGCTAACACCTTCTATAGGGTAGGAGATTAGTTATTTAAAGTTTCAGCATCAATGTAAATATTGTTTTCCCATACAGGTAAATGGTGTAATATTAAATATCTAGTTTATACCCATGTTATCTATGTACCATTGGTTACATGATTTGGGATTTGTCTACGATTGAGTGACTACCAATTTCTATTTATGAGGTATATGGGACCACATTAATTGGAAGGGGTAATTAACCGAATCAAGTGATCTTATATTACCATTAAATTATTAGATCAAATATATATTGGTTAATTTGAAATTAAATGGGTGTCACTTTGAGTTATTAAGTGTATGGTCCTTTATTATCTTAGAATGATGATTCGTTTAATGGAACCTTGAAATATGTATATAATCAAATAAAAACTTAAATGTAAATCTTGAATAATTAAATGATATGGTAGATAGTATATAAAGAGGAATGATGCTATCGAACCTTCACCTAATGGAACCATTGTAAATAAAACTTGAACACTTACCAATACCCAAGCCTGCTATGTGGGTAGTTGGGTTAGTATTCTTAGTAGTGATCCCTTCTTCTTATAATATACTTCTTCTAGTAATTTTATTTACTTTGAAATATTGATCTAAGCTGCGTTATTTGAATTTTTAGATCCATTCCTCTATGAAATCATAAAGTCTCGAGCTAGGAGGGTGGTGATGACCATGATCTAGATGTGGTTGGCCCTAAGAATCTAATGATCCCTCCAGTAGTTCCACCCGAGGCACCTCATACTATACCCAAAATGGGTACCAATGCTTAGTTTGGTCAGGGTTTCTAACATACGATGCACTCCCTGTAGGGTGATCCATGACCATAACCTATTATGGATTATCTAACTTATGAGTTCCAAAATCAGTATCCTCCCATCTACTTAGGGGATGTAGTCCATACAGGGTGATCCAAAACCTTCACCTACTATGGATGATCTGACTCGTGAGTTCTAGTAGTATCATCCTACCATCTTCTTATTTTATGGAGGTACTCATGCCATTGAGTCTTGGATAGATGCCACTATTTATATGTTTGAGTATCTAAAGACACCTCCATAGAAGAGGGTCAAGAGTTCCACCTATATGATTCATGATTCCAAAAAATGATGGTGGGATGTGATTACACAAGATGGTCATCATCATGGCATGGTCTAGACAGAATTCCAGGCCACCTTCTATGATTACTTTTCCCCCTAAAACATGGAGAATTGATTTATCCAGAGAGTTCATAACCTAGAGCATGGTGCCCATCATGGAATATTTAGTGAATTTTAATGAGTTGCAATTATTTTCATCACTTTTGGATAGTGTAGAGTTTTCACGAGTGAGACATTTCAAAGATAGGATCAAGTAATCCATCTTCTCATAGGTGAATGTATTTCACCTACCTAAATTATCTTAGATCATTAATTAGGTTCTTATCACTGAGAGAAACTTGATAGAAGCTAATTGTACTAGGCACAGAGGTTCAGTGATGAGGAAGGGAAATAGTTCTTATGATAGTAGGAATTGTAGCCTTAAGGTTTCTTGTGAGAGCAATGGTAGCCAGAGTATATATACTGATAGTTATGTTATATGCTATCAGTGTGGATGATAGGGTCTTTTGAAGCCTCAGTTTGATAGAGACCCTATTGAGTTCCATGATTTCAACTGTATGGAACATATTTAGAGATTCTATTAGACGTTTCTAGTTTCTTACAATCTAAGAGGACATGCACACGCTCCATCATCAGGGGTAGGATCAGTTGCACCGTGTCAAGAGGGGAGTTGGAGTATCACTAGTAGGATAGGCTAAGGAGGAGGTCATGTATGTGGCATCCATATTTTTAATTACCAGTACCAGTAAAGAGGACCTTATAAGGTTATTCTAGCTACAAAACATGTCTGTGGATTAGGAAATTTTCATGCTTTACAATCGATACCATAGGATCAGAGTGTATGACTATCTACAGTATGAGGTTCTATTATAGTAGCCTATATTATCATATCTTCTTTATTCTATATAGGTATCTCTCACTCCATTATCTATCTATAAACTATGGAAAGTTTCATCTTGTAAATTCATTAATTTTCTATTTTGATAACCCTAGACACACCGTTGGGTGTGTGGTCAAAGGGAATATGCTAATATAGGGTTTTTCCCTTGAGGTTAGTAGTTATCTCTTCATATGGGACCTATTTATACTCAAGAGGACATGTTTTTATGATATTATAAGAATGGATTGGTTGGTTCCATATCACACCTATTTGGATTGATATCACATTAGAGTGTCATTTAGATCACCATAGAGTAGCATTTCTCTCCACAAAGGTGAGTGGGATGTCTATGCTAGTAGAGATAGACCATAGCATCATGGTCTAGGTAGAGAAACTATCTAGATTTCTATTCTTTTCATGCAGAAGTAGAGAATATATCAGAAATATTTTCTTCCCATGGTATATCATTTTAGAGATGTTTTTAATGATGTTTTTTATATCTTACCTATTAATATAGAGGCCTAATTTACAATAGATATTATTCCAGGAGCATCTCTAGTGTCTATTCCTCCATACAGGATGGAACCTACTGATCTAAAGGAGCTTAAGGGATAACTAGAGGATCTTTATTCAAAATGATTTATCAGACCCAATACTTCTTCTTAGGGTTCACCCATTATTTTCTCCAAGAAGGTGGATATGACCATTAGGCTATGCATGGATTACTAATGGTTGAAATAGCTTATGATTAATAATTGGTATCCGCTTCCTTA
The DNA here is from genome assembly GCA_963277665.1 of Viscum album. Lineage (NCBI taxonomy): Eukaryota > Viridiplantae > Streptophyta > Magnoliopsida > Santalales > Viscaceae > Viscum > Viscum album. The sequence continues at coordinate 1,205,577,489 of OY728135.1, forward strand.
GATAGATGATCTATTTGACCAACTCTATAGAGCTAGGGTATTCTCAAATATTGACCTAATATAAAGCTATCATCAGGTGAGAGTTGGGTCTTCAGACACACCTCATTTATCTTTTCATAGAAGGTATGGAATTTATGAGTTTATCATTACATTGTTTGGTCTTACAAATACACCCACCATTTTTATGTCCTTGACGAATATTGTTTTCCACCTTTATCAAGATTCTTTTTCTAGTGTTCATTTGATGACATCATGCTGTATTCTCATACTCATAGTGACCATATTGAGATAATTTTCAATACACTGAGAGAGTATAAAATTTATTCCATGATTTCTAAGTTCCACTTTTGGATAAAAAAAATTCACTCTTGGGTCATATTATCTCATAATTAGGAGTATTAGTTGATAGAGAGAAGGTGAGTGCTGTGGTTCCCTGAGAGAATCCGAAGAAGGTGTTTGATATATAGAGTTTCATGGGGATGTATGGATATTAAAGGTATTTCATAAAAGACTAACCAAAAATTTTTAGCCTATTAATAGTCTTAAAAATAAGGTTTTTAATTTCTTGCGGTCATAAGTGTGCGAGAATGCCTTTCATGAGTTTAAAGGAAGGCTTTACCCAACACCGATTCAGATTATACCTAATCTTGGAAGAGGCTATATAGTTTCCTGTGATGCATTAGGCATTGGGATAGGTGAAGTGATGAAGAAATAGGACAAAGTCATTAAGTATGGGTCTTTTTATTTTATACCTCACTATTGTTGGTCGGAGTGGACACTCAAGAGGGGGGTGAGTTGAGTTCCAATTAAAATTTCTGTTAAAAAATTTATGATTAAAATCCTCCAAATTAAATAAAAATTAAACTATAGTGAATTTATAAATATTGTAAGTTTTCAATTAGTTTCTCCAAGATTTATTAATTCTCAGTTAAATTAATCTGAAGATTATGTTAGCTTTTGAAACTAACTTACTATCTCACAATAATTACAAAAACTTGCTAGTTTAACTATCAGAGTTACTCTAAAACAGATTTATATTTAAAATACATAGCATCAGAATAGTAAATATACTTTAAAGTTAAATAATATGAACAACAGATTTAACCAAGAGGTTCAATCTCAAGCTGAGACTTATTCCTCTCTAAAAGTTTATATAAACTTTGATCAACACCGTGTATTGGGGTAAACAACAGTACAAAGACTATCCAGGTACTAAGACCTCTACCACAGTTCTACATGGGAAAACAAAAACAATAGCACATAGGATATCCATGTCAAACTTGACATCTACCACTATCCATAGTGGGATATAAAAGTGTAAGAGAATGATTGAGTGAGGATTTAGAAATCCTCCAGTTCAGCACAAGAGACATGGTGTGTTTGAAAGTACAAAGCAGACACACACTGTTAAAAATGTAAATCAATGAAACACAATAGAGAAAAACAAATAGAGATGAGTTTAGAATGATATATGTGTTTTGAGTGAAGATATGGTCTCCTTGTATTGATGCAGATGAATCTTTGAGTTCTCCTCTGGTTTTTGGTCAAGAAAAACAGAATGTCATTTTTGTATTTGACTTCCAGGTCCAGGTTGATCAGCTTGATCAGGTTGAGTGTAGGTGAACTCGTTGAAGCTCTTTTCTCCTTGAATGTCCAGGTTATATGGATTCGGTATGTATTCTTACTTCTTCTTCTATTCATGTAAGTCCTTGAGTATCTCCAGAAGATTGTCTCCTATATGCATGGAAAGACTGATAGACCACACTCTTTAGTAGTTCGAGGTTCCCTTATATACTTTCTGGTCTGACAATGGGAATTATTACCTTTTTACAGGTATGAGGTATGGTTCCCTGACATTCAAAAAACTATCATTAATTAATAGAAGATGCTTTAAAAATATTAAATATGACCGTTTCTAATTAAACAAATAGAAATAGAGTTTAGAGAAACAATGACTGGTTTTCATCAGTAGATCTTTGTATCAGTGAGATTTTAGCGGTGGACTTGTAATGGTAGGTCTTGCATCAGTAACTGTTAGTCTCTGTAATGATAGCTCGCTTGAATCGGTAGCTCCTTCTATTGGTATCTCTTTCTATTGGTAGCTCCTTCTATTAGTGAGCCATACTGGTGACATTCTTGTATCGGTAAACTTTCTAGCGGTAGCCGTCTGTCTGTATCAGTAAACTTGTGTTGGTAGCTATCTATCAGTATCTTTCTATATCGATGGACTTTGTCTGTCTGTATTGGTGGACTTTTTCTATCTGTATCGGTGGACTTCATATCAGTAGCTGTCTGTCTATCTGTTTTTATTGGTAACTATGTACCAGTGACCTTGTGTCACATGAATCTTGGACTATCAGTGACCTTTACTTATTGATAGACTATGTACCAGTAGGTATGTATTAGTGAATCAACACTTAATACTTATCTGTTATATGAAAATCATATTCAGATTGAGTCATTAACATTTCTAAACAAGTATAAACATATATAATCATTTATTAACAAATTCCAATGATCATTTTAATATTTTATCAACTGAATAATATGATGTCATAGATTGAACGAATAATTATTATAAAGATAAACATTATTTGGGATTATCAAATCATATTGAAACATAATTGAGATTATCAAAACACGTGAGGTCAACAATCTCCCCCTTTTTGATAATCACAAATTATGATATTATAATTACAAAATAATCAGTAATGTATCAGAGGTAAAACTATAAAACAAATGTGCAAGAGGGAAAATATATTAGGATTCATATCAATAGAATATTAGGCTTCTTATTTCATATCAATATAATATTAGGCTTCATATCATAGTTCTCCCCCTTTGTGATTAGAAAAAAAAGTAAGCAATAGAAATATAGGAAAAGATAATGACATCAGGTATATTTCTTGAGGCAAAAATAATGAGATATAGAATTAAGGAAAAAATAATACAAGTGATTCCTATCAAATTTCCTATACACTAATCAATCCACCTCCTCGGAATGTGATTTCCCTTGGGATTAGAAGAGGATTCAGGCTTGGTGGATGCAAGTGGAGGCTTAGGAACACCAGAGATGATCAATGGAGGCTGAGATACTGATATAGTTCCAGGCCTATACTGTGTAGCTCTTTGGGTGATCATAGGAGTGAGACTCTGGATTGCTTGGGCTGGAGTCATCTAAGGAATGGAGGTAGACTAAGCAGTGGCAGGCAGAGCTGGAGGTACAATGATAGGAGTACTGTCCACATGAAAAAATGGAAACAACCGATTCCTAAAGTCCATAATGATTCCTCCTCCTATTTCTATAGAAGAAATGAAGTCATCCTTGTTCTCCATAAATTTTTCTAGAGCAGGAGTCAACTCCCTGAGATTGCTGAATTGTTCTCTGAAAGGTTGAGTGACTGGAGGTAGTTTCAGGTTTTCTAACAGAAGTTTGAAATGATTGTTCAACTGATGCTTAGTGTAGATACGTTGGAAATAGAAATCCACTTTGTCTTTGACCTCTTTTTGAGAATAAGTGGCCTCTATCATAAAATTATGAACAATTTTCCCTATATCCCTAGTGGTAGTCACCACTTGGGTTAAAGTAGCAGAGTCTACAGAGCCACTGGTAGAAGACTGTCCAATTTCTTCTCTCATCATAGCTCGAATATGATCAATATCCAAAGAAGACCTGGTGGTACTCAGAGGTGAAATAGTAAAGTCTACTGTTTCCTTAAAGGATTTAGTCAGCCCACTTATGAAATTTTTCACAAGAGAGTCTTGGGTGCTAAAATACTATTCCATGGTAGTTTTAAATTCCTCAAAAACTGATACCATCTGGACAAATACACTTTTCACAAAAGCCAAGTCTTTGTCTTCTTGAGAATTAGATCTCATATAAGACTGCATAGAGACAATTGTATTATTTAGTGATTCAACATCCTCTACCAAGCTTGAAACCTGATTCTAGAAGGTCTTGACTTCATCCAAAACACCAGATACCAATTCAGTTATCACATACTGAATAGAGGATATTAAATAGGTTTTCATTATTTTCATTTCTTCCACAAAACTGGCATGGATATCAGACTTGAATTGGTTTAAATCATATTTTCTTACTATGTACTCATGTAAAGTTTCAGAAAGGAGATTATAAGTGATAGGAGGTCTTTTTATGGGTGTCTTATCTTCTGAATCAGGATAGTCCAACCCAAACACTAAAAAACCTAGTTCTTTAGCCGAGTCTTCAATCTCACGAGGAACTGAAATAGTACCATGTCTAGTAGGATGATCCCCCTCAACCTGTGCATTCTCCTATATATGTATATCAATAGCAGCCTCATCAGGTGGGTCTTCCTCAGAAGAATCTTCCACAACCATCTCCAATTCAACAATAGGATGCTTCTCAGGAATAGGTTCAGGTCTATATACTTCATCAATTTCCTCAGTAGGCATTTAGGAGTGCCCAATCAGTGGACTAAAACTCAAACAGGTAGAAACATATGCTTCAGTTTCATATTTTTGTTCTTCCTCATTTTCTGAAGCAGTCTCTTCATAATCTGAACTAGATTGGTCTTCCTCATCAACATGTTCTTCTTCATTTCTTACAACCATAAGTATTTCTTTTCTAGGTAGGTTCAATGAAGGATTTTCCTTTTCATGTGATATCACTTCACTAGCTGGACTAGGGGGAAAATTAGGATCCCCTCCATCTGCTACAGAGGTATCCTCCTCATCAGTATCATCACTATACTGAGGTTCCTCTTCATCAGGTCTTAGACCTGGATCTCTTCTATCTTTTGGCCTATTAGGATGGTAAATAGGGTTAAACTTATCATAAACCCTCTCATCATCAATTACTCACTGCTTTTTCCTTGTGTTCCACCCAATCTTCATATATTTACAAACTGTGCTTGTGATGACAAAATTGTTCCTTACCACTAGTATCTCATCCTAAGACTCATCTACTCCCTTCAATTTGATCATAACTAAAATTAACTCGGAAAAGAATAAAGCATTGGAATTTGATTTGGTCCTGGTCATATCCTCAATCTTAATCATTAATAGTCTACATAGATTCACCTTAACACCATGTCTTAACAGATTCATTAAATATAAATCTTGATACCTTAGATTTGCAAAGTCCCCTCTTCTTGGTCTTAGCACATGTTGGATGAACTTGAAAAGCAATCAATTTTCTCCATCCATCTCTGCATCCACTACTTTCCTTTGTTTTCCACTACCGGTGAGCTCTTCCAAGTCAATTGCATAATAAAAAATGTCAATGGTAGGAGGAATTTTCTTCGAATAACACCCAAAAAAACCTTCATGTGGGACTTTCAAACATTTAGCACATTCAATAGAGGAAAAAGATATTTTCTTTCCATTCACAATTGAAGCCATTCTATACTCCTCTTCAGATTTGTCAAAGCACACAAACACATAGAACTCTTTTACCATCTTGGGATAATAGGGGCAATTGTTGTTTGTAAAGAATTCGAGCCATCCTTGCTCCTCAAATATCCTTAGAATCAAAAAATTACTGGACATAATCCATTTCGCACAAAGTTCCTTCTCTATTAAAATTTATCTATTCTGTAAATGCAGGTTCACTACATTCCTTCCTAACATTGTTCTACTGCCACTACCACTAGATTTAGGTCCTGTTTTCTGCTTCTTCACATTCGGCTCATCACTGTCATCCCTGACTATCGGGAGCTTTGTTCTTTCCATCTCCAATCAAAGAACTTAGGGTTATCGTGAAATGTGGGGGTTTGAGAAGAGAGATTCTAAGAGAGGAGATTTTGAGGTGGATTGAAATGTGACTAAGTCTTCGTATTTATCAGTTAGGAATCAACATGTAATAAGAAGAATTATACTGAAAACAATAAGAGTTTCGAAAATCAGACAGCGCATGACATATCGGTGACAACTACCAGTGAGAGCCCTGAAGGTGATATTTACCTATCGGTGAGGTGTCTCTAGTGGTGAGCTGTGTCTAGTTGTGAGGAATCTAGCAGTGAGGAATCTAGCGGTGAGGTCTTCCTAATGGTGAGGTGTGCCTAACGGTGAGGTTTCTAACGGTGAGGTTTCTAAGGGTGAGGTTTCTAACAGCGAGGTTTCTAACGGTGAGGTTTCTAATAGTGAGGTTTCTAATGGTGAGGTTTCTAAGGGTGAGGTTTCTAATGGTGAGGTTTATAAAGGTGAGGTTTCTAACGGTGAGGTTTCTAACGGTGAGGTTTCTAACAGTGAGGTTTCTAACAGTGATGTTTCTAACGGTGAGGTTTCTAACGGTGAGGTTTCTAACGGTGAGGTTTCTAATGGTGAGGTTTCTAATGGTGATGTTTCTAATGGTGATGTTTCTAACGGTGCGGTTTCTAATGGTGAGGTTTCTAACAGTGAAGTTTCTAATGGTGAGGTTTCTAACCGACAAAGTCTATCATTCCTAACTCATGTATAATGTAACTTAACCTATCTGAACTTAAGGGCTTGGTGAATATTTCATCCAATTGATGTTCAGTACCTATAAATTCAAGAGTTATATCATCTTTTTGGTAATGATCTCTCAAAAAGTGGTGCCTTACATCAATGTGTTTGGTCCTAGAGTGAGATACATGATTCTTGGAAATATTAATTGCACTAGTGTTATCATAGTTTATAGATACATGTATAAATTGATATCCATAGTCTATTAAAGTATGTTTCATCCATAGAATTTGTGCACAAAAACTACTAGCAACAATGTATTCTACTTCAGCAGTAGACAATGAAATAGATTTTTTCTTTTTACTACACCAAGATACTAGGGACTTACCTAGAATATGACATGTTCCAAAAGTGCTCTTTCTATCTAACTTGAAACCAGCCAATTCATCATCTGAGTAACTTATCAAATCAAATGATTATCCTTTTGGATAACATAATCCTAAGTTAATAGTATGGTTAAGATATTTTAAAATACTTTTAACTGCAAGTAAGTGTGACTCTTTTGGATTAGCTTGGAATCTTGCACACATACATACACTAAACATAATATCTGGTTGACTAGCAGTAAGATAGATCGAACTCCCTATCATACCTTTGTAGTTGGTTTTATCCACTGGTTTTCCAGTTTCATCACAATCCAACTTACAAGTGATACTGATGGGTGTGTCATTACCATTACTACTATCCAAACCTAAACATTTCAAAAGATCCTTTGTATATTTACATTGGTTTAAAATAATACCATTTTAATTTTAAAAAACTTGAAATCCAAGAAAATATTTGAGTTCTCCCATTAAACTCATTTCAAATTAATTTTGCACATTCTTTGAAAAATCAATACACAAAGTATTTTTAGAAGATCCAAAAATAATACCATCAACATATATTTTCACTATTAAAACATATTTATAAATTATTTTGATAAAGAGTGTTGGATCAACAATCCCTTTAGAAAAATCTTTTGAAATTAGAAACTTACTAAGTCTATCATACCATACTCGTGGGGCTTTTTTTAAACCATATAAAGATTTAGAAAGTTTAAAAACTCGATTTGGAAAATGAGAATTAGTAAATCCAGGTGGTTGTTCAACAAAAACATCTTTAATTATAAAACCATTTAGAAAATAACTTTTAACATCCATTTGATATAACTTTAAATTCAGATGAGCCACATAGGCAAGTAGAATCCTAATATCTTCTAATATAGATATAGGTGAAAAGGTTTCCTCATAGTCTATTCTTTCCTCTTGACTATACCATTATGCAACTAGTCTTTCCTTGTTTCTAATGATATTCCCGGATTCATCAACTTTATTTCTAAAAATAAATTTAGTGCCTATGGTCAAAGTGTCCTTAGTTCTGTCAACTAATTCCCATACTTTGTTTCTTTCAAATTGGTTTAATTCTTCTTGCATATATATTACCCAAAATTCATTAGTGATTGCATAATTGATATTTTTAGGTTGTAACTGTGAAAGAAAGGCTTGATGTTCAACCTGATTTCTTAGAGAAGCTCTAGTTTGGGTTCCTCTATCTAAATATCATATAAAATCTTTTAAAAGACGATTATTTAGAATCCTAGTTGGTTTAGTCAAGGTAGGACTAGAGAAATCAGGTTCTTCTGTAGGTTTGGTTCCAACAAAATCGGGTTTTGGAAAATTTCCAGAATTGCTTGGTTTTACAGTAGGTTCACTGTTTTTACCATTAAGGTCCAGAATAGATAGATCTTATTCAAGATTTTCAAGAGAAGAATTAGGCTCATGCAGATTAGTTTCATCAAATTTGATGTGAACAGATTCTTCCACACATTTGGTTATTTTATTAAAAACTCTATAGGATTTTCTAGTTAAAGAATAACAAAGAAAAATTCCTTCATCACCTTTAGATGAAAATTTATCCAGATTATCTTTATTATTGAGAATAAAATCTTTACAACGAAAAACTCTGAAGTAACTCACTTTAGGCTTCTTACTATTCCACAGTTCGTAAGGGGTCTTTTTGAGAACATGTCTAATCAAGACTCTATTTAAAATATAACAAGCTTTATTTACAGCTTCTGCCCAGAAGTAAATAGGTAGGTCATACTCATTAATCATATTTCTTGCAATTTCTTGAAGGGTTCTATTCCTTCTTTCTACTACACCATTCTGTTGAGGAGTCCTAAGGGCAGAGAAATTATGATTGTATTCATTTTGTGAGCAGTAGGTTTCAAAATCATGATTTTCAAACTCACGGCCATGATCACTTCTCAAGGTCTTAATCTTAAGTCCACTAAGGTTCTCTATACACTTGGAGTATATAATAAATTAAGAGAAAGCTTCACTTTTTTGATCTAGAAAATATATCCAAGTATATCTAGAAAAGTCATCTACTAAGACATAAACATAGTGCTTCCCATTTAAACTAGAAACTCTAGAAGGTCCAAATAAATCCATGTGAACCAACTCGAGAGGTTGAGAAGTTGAAACTTATTTCTTTAATTTGAATGAAACTTTATGTTGCTTTCCCTTTTGACAGGGAGTAAAAACTTTGTCTGATGGGAATTTTAGTTGAGGTAGGTCTCTAACTAAATTTTTTATTAGTGAGTTTCTTAAGTGAGTGAACATTTCAGTGTCCTAATCTTCTGTGCCAAATCCAAGACTCTTTATGAAAAGCATTTAAATAGGTAACCTTTTGTTTGGATAAAGAATTTAAATCTAAAACATATACATTTTCATTTCTCAAGGCAGTAAATACTGAAGCATTTTTAGAATCAAATACATTGCAAGAAACATTTTCAAATTTAAAATTGAAACCATCATCACACAACTAATAAATTCTTAACAGGTTGTATTTTAATCCATCAACAAATTAAAATTTAGAAATTAAAATTAAATTAGTGTTACCAATCTAGCCTAAGCTGAGGATTTTTCCTTTTGAATTATCATTAAAGGTTACATGTCCTCCATAAACCTTGATTAAGCTCTTGAAGCATGAAAAATCTCCTGTCATGTGTCTTGAACATCCACTGTCCAAGTACCATGTCTTCCTACGTGAACTCTTCAAGAAAGTCTCCTACAAAATAGGTTTAAACAGAAAATGATTTTGGTACACAAATTTTCTTGGGTCCAGACAGGTTATTAAGAAAAACTTTTGGTACCCAGATTTTTTAATGGGTTTCATATAATCAATAGATTCAAAATATTTTTAAAGATAAAATTTGTTTGATCTATAACTATGTGAATAGCTAGTTGAGGCATATGAATTTCCAAAACTGGAACTAGCATCATACTATACAGATTTAGGAATACATTTATTCTTAACAAGCTGTATCTGTCCAGGTTGATAGCCTAAACCAGTAGTATACTTTGGTGTGACTTGTTTTCCTAGAATTTGTGTAAGAGTGTTCTTTCTATTTGTGAAATTTTCTAAATCTATTCTAAGTTACTCATTGAAAAAATTATGTTGAGTATTCTCCTTTAATAGTTGAGAATTCTTTTCCTTTTCTATACTAAGATCAGATTTAATAGTGCTAGTTAAAGAATACCGTTTCTTTAAGGTTTTATACTTATCTTTCAGCTCATTACAGGTTTCCTCTATCATGTTATAGTATTCAAATAACTCTTCACTAGAAATTTTTTCAGAATCAAAATCATCTCCATAATAATAAGAATTTAAAGCAAGAGTGTCCAATGTTACCTCATATGTGTTTGTCATGAAACACATATTAGCTTTTTGAGATTTTTCATCCTGAGTGGAGTCAGAATCACTTGAAATGTCTTCTGAATCACTCCAGGTTGCTTTCATTTCTTTCTTATATTTGTTGACCTTATACTCATATTTCTTCTTGTACTTTAATTTTGGATAGTCAGCTTTCACATGTCCTTTACTCTTGCATTTATAGCAGACTATGTCATCACTTTTATCAGTCCTTTTCCAATCCTTCTTCTAATGAATTTTATTATCATACTTTACCTTATAATTGGATTTTATGAAAAAATTATTCTTTCTATAAAACTTCTTAAATCATCTGGATATCTAAGCCATTTCAGCATCGCTGTCTTATGCACTTTCATCATAGCTTGAGTTGTCACTTTCACTTTAAATTTTTTCCTTTGTCCTTGTTTTTTGAAGTAGATATCTTGAAGGCTACTGATTTCTTTCTTGGTTCATCATCTTCTTCCTTTTTTACCTTAAGTTCTTCTTCATAAATCATTAATTTACCAATGAGTTCCTTGACAAAAAAAGCACTAATGTCACAATATTCTCTAATTGAAACTGATGTGCCTCTCTATCTGTCTAGTAGACATCTTAGTATCCTCATGATTTTCTCTTTTGTAGGAAAAACTTTTCCAAGTGATCTCATTGTATTTACAATTTCGTTGAACTTGAGATACATGTCAGAAATAGGTTCATCAGGCTTCATTTTAAAATTATCATACTTAATAGTGTTGGTATTCAATCTCATTTCCTTAACATTGGTTGTTCCCTCATGGGAAATAGCCAAAGTATCCTAGATTTCATAAGCAGTCTTACAAGAAGATATTCAGTTAAATTATTCATCTCCTAAAGCATAGTTCAAAGAATTCATTTCTTTACAATTATTATTGTAAGCTATTTTCATAGGATCATCCCAAGTAGTTCTTTTGTTTTCTAGAATCTTATACTAAGTCTCTATAGCAGTCCAGATATCAAATCCCATACTTTCTAAATGAATTTTCATTTTTAGTTTCCATTGGGCATAATTAATTCCATTAAAGAAAGGTGTCCTATTGGTAGAAGCACCTTCTAATCTATTATCCATAATTAGATTTTAGCGAATATATTTAAAGAGATAAAATTTAGAACTAACAGAAATTTAAGATCTTTAAGATACAACTAAAATCACAGTTGAAAAATAGAGTATTTGGAAATTTTTGTAATATAAAACAATTCATCTGATACCAAATGTTGGTCAGAGTGGACACTCAAGAGGGGGGGTGAATTGAGTTACAATTAAAATTTCTGTTAAAAAATTTATGATTAAAATCCCCCAAATTAAATAAAAATTAAACTATAGTGAATTTATAATGATTGTAAGTTTTCGCTTAGTTTCTCCAAGATTGATTACTTCTCAGTTAACTTAATCTGAAGATTAACTTAGATTTTGAAACTAACATATTGGATCACAATAATTACAAACACTTGCTAGTTTAACTATCGGAGTTACTCTAAAACAGATTTAAATTTTAAATACTTAGAATCAGAATAGAAAATATACTTTAAACATAAATAAGATGCCCAACAAATTTAACCAAGAGTTTCAGTCTCAATCCAAGACTTAGTCTTCTCAAACAGTTTATATAAACTTTGATCCACACCCTGGATCGGGGTAAACAACAGTACAAAGACTGTCCAGGTACTAAGACCTCTACCACAATTCTACATGGGAAAACAAAAAAATAGCACATAGGATATCCAGGTCACACTTGACCTATACCACTATCCAAAATGGGGTATAAAAGTGTAAGAGAAATATTGAGTGAGGATTTAGAAATCCTCCAGTTCAGCACAGGAGATAGAGTGTGTTTGAAAGTACAGAGCACACACACACTGTTCAAAATGTAAATCAATGAAACACAATAGAGATAAACAAATTGAGATGAGTTTAGAATGCTCTATGTGTTTCGAGTGAAGATCTGGTCTCCTTGGATTGATGCATATGAAGATTTGAGTTCTTCTCTGGTTTTCGGTCAAGAAAAACAGAGTGTCGTTTTTGTATTTGACTTCCAGGTCCAGGTTGATCATCTTGATTAGGTTGAGTGTAGGTGAACTCGTTGAAGTTCTTTTCTCCTTAAATGTTTAGGTTATATGGATTCAACATGTATTATTCCTTCTTCTTCTATGCATGTAAGTCCTAGAGTATCTCCAGAAGATTGTCTCCTATATGCATGGAAATAATGACAGACCACACTCTTTAGTAGTTCAAGGTTCCCTTATATACCTTCAGGTCCAACAATAGGAATTATTTCCTTTTTACAGGTACGAGGTATGGTTCCCTAACATTCCAACAACTATCATTAATTAATAGTAGATTCATTAAAAACATAAAATATGACCCTTAATAAATAAACAAATAGAAATAGAGTTTAGAGAAACAGTGACTAGTTTTCATCAGTAGATCTTTGTACCAGTGAGCTTGTAGCGGTGGGCGTGTAACGGTAGGTCTTGCATTAGTAACTGTTAGTCTCTGTAATGGTAGCTGGCTTGAATCGGTAGCTCCTTCTATCGGTAGCTCCTTCTATCGGTAGCTCTTTCTATCAGTGACCCATAATGGTGACATTCTTGTATCGGTAAACTTTGTAGTGGTAGCCGTCTGTCTGTATCAGCAGACTTGTGTTGGTAGCTGTCTGTCAGTATCTGTCAGTATCGGTGGACTTTTTCTGTCTGTATCGGTGGACTTTGATTGTCTGTATCGGTGGACTTCATATTGGTAGCTGTATGTCTGTCTGTTTGTATCAGTAACTATGTACCAGTGACCTTGTGTCACAGGAAGCTTGGTCTATCAGTGACTTTTACTTATCGATAGACTATGTACCAGTAGGTTTGTATCAGTGACTCAACACTTAATACTTATCTTTTATATGAAAATCATATTCAGATTGAGTCATTAACATTTCTAAAGAAGGGTAAACATAGATAACAATTTATTAACAAATTCCAATGATCATTTTGATATTTTATCAACTTAATAATATGATTTTATATATTGAACGAATAATTATTATAAAGATAAACATTATTTGAGATTATCGAAGCATATTGAATCATAATTGAGATTATAAAAACATGTGAGGTCAACTACTATCATAATTATCTAACACATGACATCGAGCTAGCTACTATTGTCCATGACTTGCACTGTTAGAGACACTATTTTATGAGTGATCACTTTGTGGTGTATACGTACCACAAGAGCCTCAAATATATCTTCACACAACTAAAATTTATTCTCACATAATGAATATGGGTTGAATAAATTTATTCCTTTGATTTTGATCTTGCCTATATTCCCGTAAAGTGAAATATAGTAACAGATTCATAGATTTGGAAAACTTAGGAACATTCCATATAGGAAGCCAGTGTTGAATGGAAATTTATAGTTATATTTTGTGAGATGCATCTAGAATTTCATGATAGTAATGATTATTATTATCTCATAGCCAAAAAAATCACCTCTTCCTTCCTTGATAGGGAAAAGAGAAGGTAGTTTTTAGATCCTAATGGGTTGATTCTTTGGGAGAGTATTACTAGTGAGGACCTGCCTCCAGATTGGTTTGTAGATGGAGGCAACATCATATGTATACATAGTCATGTCTAGGTTCCTATAGATATGATATATGAACTATTGCGAGAGTCCTGTGATTCTCAGTGGGAAGTTCATCTCGGAATATCAAAGATATATTGAGATATGATATGGAAGTATTAGTTTCCTAGGATGAAATTTTAGATAGAAGGTTATATCACTAGGTGTTCCACCTATCAGAAGGTAAAAGTAGAGAACCAGTGGCATGCTAGCTTGTTACAGCTTCTACGGGTCCTAGAATGGAAATAGAAAGATGTTGATATGGATTTTTTGGTTGGCTTACTATGGTCTCCTCAAGGTAGTGATGCAGTTTGGGTAGTTGTGGATCAACTGACTAATGTATCCCACTTCCTTCCAATCTAGGATACTTTCTTAGTTGATGATATGGGAAGAATATATGTTGGTGAGATCATATGGATACAAGAGGTCCCTCGTACTATCATTTTAGATAGGGATTCTCATTTTACATCGAGGTTCTGGAAGGGATTACAGAGATTTGTGGGTACATAGGTTCTTCAGAGCACATATTTTCACCCTTAGACCGATGTCTAGTCATAATGGAAGATATAGGTGATAGAGGACATGATTTTAGCATGCATAATTAATTTCAATGGTTATTAGGAGAATAATATCCATCTCATAGAGTTATCCTTTAATAATATCTCTTATGTGACAATTCATATGGATCCATATGAGGCCTTATATGGATGGTCGTTCTATTCACCCTTATATTGGATATGTTGAAATAATTGGTGACCTAGACCAAACTATGTAGTACTTTTGATTAATTAATCATGTGTACAGTTATATATCCATGATTTTATCTTACCATTATAGTGCAGACTTTTTTACATCCACTATATTAATGGTAATGTCCAAAGGTTAATTGTCGTGTCGAGAGGTCATAGAAGATCCCATGAAATAATGAGAACCTCAAGATAAAATGAAATGGATATCAAATATATGTTCTATAGTCTAGATACATATTAATGACTGGATATAGTAGATGTATGACTATCAGGTGCTGGGGGATCATAAGCATTGAGACTTATTCTCATGAAGTTCACACTTGGTGATCTCTAGTAGTGAGATCATGAGGACAAACCCTCCAATAGGAACACCACATGTTTTGGGTATCATTAGTTATTCCTATCTACAAACATGTGTATTGGTCTCCTGACTTGATACCTTTACTAATGTATATCATTTGATTAAGTACTTTGATGCAAGATGAAAACCATGGCAGTGATTTCGTGGAGAGGTAGTTTGTGTTGGGTGCGTCGTTGGTGGTATGACATTGGATGAATGGTCAAGAAAGGATTGGTCGCTTCCAAGTTCAAGAAGCTGTATATCTCAATCCTGGTTGATCAGGATGGTGCCAACTTCATAAGTCTTTGGGCAAAGCAGTATAAAGGAAAATCCATCTGGATAGATCAACAAATAATAAAGAAAGATAAGGATGAGGACACAAGAGTGTGTCCAGCTTTATGAGATATTTAATGGCAAAGATATTATAGTACATAGTCAGTGTTTATAGGATGGTAGTCATTGCTATGACTATCCTTATCTCTTTAGGGGCCATGATGAGTTTCTAGACTCCACTCTTGGTTTGTGGATTTTATTTACTGCTATCGATATGAGGGCCTAGAGAGTCACACACAATAGTGTATTCAAGAATCCGCCCTATTCAGCTGAATAGGTATATAGACATAGTGGGCCCTACCACGGGGTCCAGGATTTGTCCAAGTTATCGATCACTGATAAATTAATTAAATTAAATAAATTAATTAACATTCAAGTTACGAATACTTGGGATTGAATTTATTTAATGTATTTATGAGTTCAGTAAATACGAGAAAATTTTAATTGAACAAATAATATTTTAATATTCAAGGTTTGTTTAATATTAAATGGGATAGTGAGTCGAGTTAAATGGATCAGATTCTATCACGTAATATATTTCATATATTTTACAAGTATGTGATAAAAATAATAAATAATATTGGCACAATTTAGTTTGTCAAAATTATTTATTTAGTGAACGTTGAAATAAACGGGGGCTAGGGAACCCTCCGAGGTGTTTATCAACGTCTCTTTAAATAAGAGAGGAGGATCTCTCTCTTTGGTGTGAAAATAACTATTCATTCATTTTATGGAATGAAATTTGAGAGCATCTCTATCCTCCCACTCTCTAGAGAGAGAATCTCTCGATCCAAGATGCTTTTATCAAGATCGCTCTCATTCATTGAAGGCTTGTCGATGCGGTGATCGTCGGGACGTCGAAAGCATCGTTGGATCACCGCGCTAGCACCAAGAGTTTGAAGATCGATGTTCCAGCGGATTTTTAGAGCGTGTGGACAATCTAGAGGGATGCTGCTTTGGATCCTTCAAGAAACGATTGCCATCGACTAGTTTCAGTCGACAACGCCTTAAGATTTGAAACGACTACGTTTTCATTTTAATTTTGTGCTCCTTATAATTTACCCAAGATCCTCGGACCTCTCTGGGGATCAGTTCATCGGCGATGACAAGTTCCGTCATCCCACCGATGAAAAATTTAAAATCCCTGGCCCAACGGCTTCCACTGCAGGCCCTAGAAGCTAACAGTGGTATCAGAGGGATCGCGTAAATTTTATGATCCAAATAAAATTAAGTAGAGGGTTCAAAACTGGTCTCATCGGTTCAAAATGCGTGCCGATCCGATCTCGAACGGCAAAGTTATGGCCAGTTTAATTTTTTATATTGGATTGAAGGTGCGGTTTGATCTCGGGTTATATTTTTAATTCATCTTGGTGAACCAATTATGTTTCAATTGGTTCATCTGAAACAAATTTAATTGTGAAAATTGTAAATTTTACAATTTAGTAATTTGCATAATAATTTTATTATTATTATATTAAAAGGCTATGGAGTAGCCTTTGGAATTTATTGTGGAAACACATAAAATAAATGTGAGTAATTGACTCTAAAAAAATGGGCCAAAGAAGGACTTCAAAGGAAGTCTTAAATGAATAAAAAAAATAAAGTGGGGCTGGCTTTGCGGGTCAAGAAAGGAAAAAACACAAAAGAAAACACACAAGGGTGGGGTGCTGCGTGGAAATAGTAGAATAAAAAAAGGGAAACCAAGGGTCGACAGACCCCTGGATGGTCTCCCTCGGGATGACGCATAAGAGGCCGCACCCCATGTAGATCCTGCCGGTCTCCCATAGTAGACTTCTCCTAGATTCTACACCAGGGAACCCTATCCCGCTTAAACCCAGCCTCCTCCCCACTATCCCGCCTTCCCCAGATGGCCCTCACCCTGTGCCCCTCAGCCGCGCCTCTAGATCGGCGCCTCCACGTAGATCCTGACCTCCTGGACGCCCCTCCCCACAAACCAGAGTTGAACCCGCAGTGCCACATGCATGCTCGACAGCTGCGTCGCCATTCTCCCTCAGCCATCCTCGATAGTGCAACAGGCCTACAGGCCACCTTCCCTGGAGCCGCCTCCCGAGTGACCCACACCCAAGAGAACCCCGGTTGCACCCCACACTACTGGACAGACCTCCCAGAGTGCTTGCTGCCCGACTGCGCACCACCAGCTAGGCCTGTTTGCTCCTAACAGCCGACCCCGCTTCAACCTAGAGACCCGCGGCCGACCAACCCTGACCTTCCGCAGCGGCAAGGCACTGGTCTAGCCCTCCAGGCTACCTAGGCTCACCGGAATGACGCCGCTGTCCCGGTTGGTTTCTGCCCATGCACCAGGTCGTGGCACCGCATCCTGGGCTTCCCTACGTGACCTTGTCCAGGCTGCCCCGTTGGCAGCGTCGGACCACTGACCCACCTCCGTCTACACCCGTGAGGTACTTTTAAATTTTACCTTGAAAGTTATTTTTCCTGTAGGAAAAAACAGGCCATGAAATGGTTTAGGCGGATCATCTAGTCCCAAATTAGCTTTGGACGGTCTCGTAGGGCCTTGCGCGAGTTTTGGCCTGACCCGTACAGGCCCTGCAATCATTTTTCGGGGGATCAACCAATTTAAATTAATCAAGATTAATTAAATTAATTAAATTAATTTTATTTTATAAATTGAATTAATTAAAATTAGTTTTGGTTAATTATTATAATACCTGGATAAAATTAATGCAATTTAATTATTAAATTGAATTAATTTAAATTAATTTAATATTCGCATTAAAATTAAATTAATTATAGGACTGATAAATAATTAAATTATTTGAATTTATTAATTCATTTAATTTAATTAAATAAACCCTCATACTTAATTATTGAATTTTAATTTTTATCGTGCTTCATTTTACCCATCTTTCGGTCTTGAGCATCGACCCTTATATGTCTGCATTTAATTAATTATTTAATTTATTATTTAAATGCGTGTGATGATTGTAATTAATTGAATAGATGGTCTGTGCATCATCTTTATTTTTTTGTTTAAAATGTATAAGGACCTGCATGTCCAATTCATCTGGTGTACATTTATACCAGAGTCCCCATCGCCTGTGCGCGAGTAATTTTGTACTTTAGACAAAGACGACAAACGACGTGGACCCCACCAAGATGAGGCGGTGCAGGAAGGTGAAAGATGACACATGGATTCCACCAAGACGAGGCAGTACTCCAAGCGCTATGTTGACCCTGCCAACACGTGGAAATGTTCTAGAAGTGAAGAAAACATACAAGACAAGGGGAAAGCTGCATTTTGAGTCAAGATTCAACTCAGATACGATGCCCTTAGGTCATTTAGATGCTCAAAACCAGTCAGGTAATAGTTTTCCTTTATGTGTTTATTTATTATTATATGCATTTTAGAACTGAAGCAGCCGGAGATCACCACGGCCCTCAAAATTACATTTATTACTCCTACACTAGTATAGCAGTGCAGGGTCGATCCAAAAAGAAGTCATATGTGTTAATTCTAAGGTTTTTAAACTAAAAACCTTACTGTTTTCAGCAGTGAAGCGAGTGTTCATTTTTAGTTGTTTTTACTTTACAAATTTTTTGTACTTTTCTTTAAGAAATAATTAAGATAAAAGATGTTGACAAGAGACTAAATCACTTACTAGTATACTAATAAACTAATATCTGTAGTAAAACTAAAATAAGAGAACAAAATACTAAAATAAAGCAGCAGAGTCGAAGGAGCAGATCAAATGTAATACTCAAAAATTCTAAACTACTGGTTTAAAGGATATCTTCTCTACCACAATTTATTGAATCACACCTTAGGAAATAAAGGTGAAAATTCTCCCTCGTCGGGAAACTCAACACACAGAAGACTGACTATAGGAGTTTGCCACTCCAAAATCAGTCAAACTGCTTGTCATTTAGAAAAGGATAACAATGGAAAAATAAACTCACCATAAATTTCCACAGTTTATGACATTAACTCTTTGGTAAATGTGTTCAGGAATTACCTCTCCATTAGTTCTTGAATTTATGAATTTTTAAAACATTTAAGGTGTGAAACAACTAAATAGAGAATCAATACTCAATCTGACCGATTGAATATAATTATGAAAATTGTAAAGTGAATGAAGAAGTTTGGAAAATTAACCAACAGAATTGGATTTATGAGCTAAGACAATTAATCCCTTTATTATATTGATTCAAGCAATGAAAAACAATCAATTACAGAGTACTGAGATATTAAGTACAAGAAGGGAAAAGAACTCCCTTAGTGATGCTCTGTTCTTAGGCTCCTCGGTCCCTTTCTCATCTCCAGTGCTGCTTCTGGGAGTCTTCTCTCTCAAAGATGGTGTGACGTGGAATAAGAATGAGAATCCATCTCCTCAAATTATGCTATTTGCTCTGATTTTGTATCCACCATCTTCTGCTGCTTTTCACTGACCAAATAAACCGTCTTCAAAAATCCCTTAGTTGTGCACCACACACGTGCGCTTCTTTCACGACTGGCACGTCGCACTAGAAATTACCTCATTACTAACTTTTTGTGGGTTAGTTAGATGAATCTGGATGGGAACTCACTTCCCGTATGAACCTGCAATGTTAAAACATAAAATAAATAAATGAATACACAAAGAAAGAAAAGTAGTATTCTTTTTAATTTAAAGTCATATTACTTATTAAAAGTTAACTAACCGACAAATAATAAAAAACTTAATTGCTAAATATTATTAAATAGTATTATTATGATTATTAAATTATTAAAAAGAAAATCTCTAATAGAATTATTATGTTTTTAATTTATTATTGAAACTTTAATAATTAGTTTAAGTATTATTAATAATTAGATAGTATAACCTAATTAGATTCTTAAAAATTACATTTCTAATTTAGTTATAATATTAATTTTTTTGTAATTAATTAATAATTAAAGTGTTATCACATTAAGTTAAGTTAATAATTAATTTTATTTACAAATTATTATTGTTTATAATATAATAAATTCCTATTAGTTTTCTTTTATTTTTATTTAATAACTAATCTATTTATAAATATTATAATGGTTTTTATGAATTATATTATATTTATTTCATTAACTTATTAATTATTTACTTTAACTATTACTTTATTATCTTTATTATATTTTTTATTAATTATTTCACTTCTCCCCTCCAAATTCGGTGCATAAAAGAGGGGAGGTCTTCGGTTCCTTCTCTAGGAAGGAGAAGCAGCTGCTCCGTCTTCCTCCCAAAAAACAGGTTGATCCGCGGCTAGATGAACTCCATAGCGGCAACTCCCAGCTCGCATCCTCCTCAGGCGATGACATCGGGCTACGCTAGTGCAACTTCAGCTTTGAGCTTCATACCTCAGCGGCGATGAGATATCATATCGCGACTCCTCACATAGAGGTGCAGATTCAACATGCTAGTGTCTCAAAACGGTGGTGGTACACAATGTCTTCTACCAGCGGTGAGAGTGGATTCATTTCCAGATGCGGCTTAGCTCGGTCTCAATGGAGCACAAAATAAGGATAGCTTGCGGACTGGTTTGAGACCAAACATCTTCTAGGAGACGGACAACGAGGCTGCTCTATCTACGACAGCATCTGATTACTCCTATGGTAGGCGAGGCAGGGGGCGGTTGATTTCTATGGAACTAGATATGGTAAGATGGAGGGGACCAGTGACATGTGGTGGTTATGCTTGCGGTTCATGAAGAGTTTCTGTGGAAGCGGGAAGAAGTGGTAAGCGACAGACTGGAACCAGTGTGAGGATACAGTTGTAGAAATGGTGAGTCCGTGAGATTTAATTCACGGAGGCATCTTGAATGAAACACACAACGAGACAGTTATAAACCAGTGCGTGGAGTAAGGGATGTCACGGTGAGTCCGTGAGAAAACGGAGGCAGGGGAAAAGTGGTGAGACCGTATCTCAAACAGGTGAAACCGTAATAAGTGTTTACGGTGCCACCATTAAACTGCATAATAAACAGAGAAAAATAAATTAAATTAAAACTTAAATTAAAATATGAACAAAATAATTAATTGAATACTAAATTTTAATTAAAACAAACGAAAACTTAATTACAACATAAACTTACATAAATTAATAAAACCAATTAAACTTATGTTAAATTATTAATAACTTCAATTAGTAAAATTTAAATTCCTAAAAAATTTAAAACTAAAAATTAAAAAGCAATTAAATTTTTAAAATTAAATATAAAATTTAACCATTTAAATTACAAAGTTAAGTTAAAGCTTCTTTAACAAACTAAATTAATTAAAATTGACTAATAATTATCATTTTATTGGACACTTGAATTAAGTTAAGAAATAAAATTATAAAGATTGAATATATTTAGTTTGTTTAAAACATTAAATTAGTATTTAATGAATTATTAAAGGACATAAGATAATTAGATTAAATTAATTAATTTTTTGATATAAGAAATGTTAAATTAAGACTTCATTATCTAAGTGCAAAAGCAGAATTAATTATCTAGATAATTATTGTTAAATTATTAACTATGCAGACAAAAACAACAATCTAAATAAATAGTTATTAGTCTATAAAATTAAAGTAAGAAATAAATTAATTATTTTAAGGCTAAAATAAACTATTAATTATAAAAATTGACTAATTATTAAAGTTAATAATAAAAATAAAAAAGATCCATTATTTATTAAAAAAGTATTAAAACAAATAATTAAATTGATAAAAATTAATTAAAAAGATGTGGCAAAAGATGTGTTTTAAAGTCCACATCAAATTCCCCCACACTTAAGCATTTCTTATCCTCAAACAATCCCATGTTTTATTATATTTGAAAAACAGTAAAATGTATCCATGATTTTGTTCAAAAAGTAACATGTCCCGCACTCAAAACAGAGGACAATACATAACAGCAGGCTTTAAGAAAATGATTTTCTCATATGAATATCTCTTGTAACAAATACTCAAGGGTAATTAAGAACAAAAATACCATCCCTCAAAGAAGATGTCATGCCTCATATATAATGCTCCAACCCTAGTTACCCAGAGTCAGTGCATTATTACATAACATTGGCATGATCACAAAAGATCAAGTCTTGAAAGACCGATTAGTTTAGTATCCTTGGAATCACCAGATACATTCATAAAGTTTAAATTACATCATAAAGTGAAAACTAATATAACAACATCTTGTCTTCATATCACCTCATACTATCCCTATAGGTCATTCATAAATTACTTCTTCACATCCTGGAAAAAATAAAACATTGAAAGGGGTGAGCTTAGATGCTCATTAAGGATAACAATATAGTGAAAACTTTCATAAATAAGCATAAAAACTCAAGGTAATGTATAAATAAAAAAAAGCCTTTTAAAGTTTAACTTCATCATAATATGGAAAATATAAAATGAAATAATTCCATTTAATTATTCACATGGATATTCTACTAGTCAAATAATCACATGCAATATCAATAACCACTTTCATAATGATGGAATGCATAATGCCAGACTATCATAACCACATAGTCAAGGCCTCGTGCCAAGACTACAAATAAGATTTCATCAAGGCCTTGTGCCAAGACACTAGTTTGTTTCATGAGACCTACCAATGCATCGAGGATATATAGCAGGCTACACCCATCACTTACTAAGTCCAATGCATTCCTCATATGAATAGGTTTAAACATAACATAAACATTCGTATTAAAACTAGCATACGGAATGCAAATACTTTCTCCATAAACCATGAATGGTATAAAAATAACACATCCACAGTCAAACATATCACAAAACCTTCAATACAATACGGAAGTTTTGTATCACAATAAATCAACTTCAAATAATCTTAAAATCCATCAAAACATGTTGACATAGATGAAATCAAAACTATTTAAGAAAAATATATCTTTTTTTGAAATAATTTAAAAGTCCCATAATTGTTAAATAAAACATTTACTTTGAAAATATTCTTATAATACTGTAAGGGAAGCTTTGACAACTTTATCATGGTGGAAAATATCCGCATCCGCCGTATAAGTTAAAAAGATATTCTTACCTTAATTCTGTCGAAAAGGTTAAAAAGGACCTTGTTTGGAAAACAAAAGAAATATTACTTTATAAACTTCTTATAAAAAGTCAAACAAGGGTATAAATTAATTTAACCCATATTCTATAAAATAGTAAGAATATTTTGAAATAAATTTTTAAGAAACATGTATGTGGATGATAAAGAGGTTCCAGTAGATAATTACGTATAAACAACCTCGGATAATGAAGAGATTGTAAAATAAAACCTTACCATATACTTTTCCTTGGTTGAGGGTAGGTTAAAATACTTTATAATGGTGAAATAATAATTATTAAATTATACAATAATAATATACATTATTAAGATATCATATATTATCTTTTAACATTGCTTTGTTAATAATATCTTAGTATTATCGTCATTTCGGGTGTTAACTTACTCGTTTTATTTTATATTTTTTATCATAGAAGCTGTGTTTGTTATGGATAGGTTTTATCTTATTCATATATAGAATGATATCAAGTACTTAAAAATTATTTTTAATCATCAAATTAGAATTATACTTGAATGGATACGATGAAGAATTAATCTCATTGCGTTCGTAGAGACGGTAGTCCGTACGTACGCAAGAGCGATAATATCATTCTTTTGATATTAAAATAATATATAATTGGATGGTATATCATGTATACAGAATCATTATAATGTTATATTTATTATTTACATGAATTACACATCATTATTATACGCATACAAATAATAATGTTTTGAATAACAATTACACCATGACGTGGAGACGGTAAGCCGTACGCACGCACGTATGGTGACATGTCATTCAAAGGATGGATAGTATAATAAATATGGTTGTACCATATTTATAATAACATCATAGTATATAGAAGATACTGGAGTTATTATTTTATAATGGGAAAAAGAGAAATAAGAAGTTGAAGAAGAAAGGAACTTGAAAGAGGGTGGTGAAAACATTACCTCTTCTTCGGGTTCTTCTTTTTGATTTGATCAAAAGGGCTCCTTAGGTTGGATTTCTGATCAAACTAAGGCATCTTGGTTGAAGTGAGGGAATTTGAGAGAATAGTTGGGTAGAGGTTGGCCGAACCAAAAGGCTTTTAAGCTGTGAAGAATTGGTTAGAAGTGGTGTCCTTTTATAAGAGGAGTGAGGGGCACCTTAGTAAAAGCTAGATATATTATTTTATAATAAATTCATATTCGGTTTATAATGGATACAAAGTGGTTTATGTAAAGGTTAAGGTGTGTATAGGTCGAAAACCACTCAACCAATAGGTTTTAGACAGGTTTGGATCACTCTATTAACCTTATCTTTTAGTTTTAACTCTTAGTTAATTAGTTTGACATTTACCATGTCTCTTTGTATTTTTATATTATATGGTTAATAAACTTACTATAAACTTACAATAGACCCCAAAGTGGTTCATTAATGATACAACTATCATGATAAAGGTCCTTTGGATGAAAATTAGATTTTTAGGAATAGAATATAAATTAATAATATAATATTTGTTTTAAAAACTCTTTTATGTCAATTTGGAAACTATTTGGTATTTGATTTTTTTTGAAAATCATAAAAGAATTATTACTGAGAAAAAACATAATTAAATCAATAATAACATGTCATATTAAGCTATAAACTTCTTGGAATTCATTAAAAGTCTCAAATTATATTTATTTGGGTATTTATAATATCGATTATTTTAATATCTCACTAATTAGGTAATTACTGCATCACCATCGTGTCATAAATAAATTAAATTATTTAATGTCTAAAAATTATAAATAAAATACCAATACATAGGAAATATTTTTATCTTTCTAATTAATATTTATAATCTAATTTATCTTATGTATAACCCTATATTAAAAATATTTTAGTTATTAAACTTTGATTTTAACTCTTTTAACTCTTCTTTGAATTAAATAAAAATAAATGTCATAATCTAATCCAAGTGGTCCTAAATGATAATATTTTATTAATAAGGTTGTTTTTGGTCAAGATACACTTGTCCAATAGAATTAGGACAAGTTTTAGGGTAATATTAATACCATTTTACCGTTAATTACCCTATTTACTTTTAACCGTGGTAAATAAAAGTAAAAAGTTACTATTCACCAAAAATAATTTTCATCTCAATGAACCAAATTTTACTCCTTGATATTAACCGTGTCTCTCGGATTTTCTAAATTCCACTCATAGAAGCAGTAAAATTATGTTTTATGTGAATTTCCGAATTCTCATAGTTGGTGGGTAAAAGACGGTGAAAAGTTCAATAAAATTATTATATATCTAAAATTATTCTAAACTAACTCTAATAAATTACATTGAAATTATATAGGTATTATGTATCTATTTTTACCTTAATTAAATTTAAATATAATAAATAATTATTTTAATAAATATTCGATTTTAAACTATAACTCAGTGTTTTCTCACTATTCATCAAAAATTGAATGTTTTCCGAAAAAATATCAAAAATTCACCCTAAGCTAATTTCGGTATTCCGAATCCAAAAATGAAGTCCATTTTGAAAGATAAAATTTATAAAATTTCAAAAATTGGGTATTAATATTCATAACGGCTAGTTTGATTGGTTGTGGTGTGTGTTAGAACTCGAAGTTACGTACAACACACACTACTGTATTATTCAAAGAGAAGCGTACCATGGAAGCTTGGGGTGATACATCATCTGTGACACAACTTAGTGACTCATTTCAATCCAATTACTAGTTCTAAGTCCAAAAATGATAGGAGAAAAAATATCATTGGAATTAAGATCTTAACCAAGGAACTATGTACTTTGACTTTTTCACCCAGGTCCCAAAAATAAATATATTTTTTTTGTGAATCACCTTAATGATACAATATAAATGATTTAAATATAAACCAATTGATCCCTTCTTCATCTGGTTTTCATCATTATCCTCACCTTAATGAGTTCATTTTTGACCCTAGACACTTTATTTTATTTTTCCCAATCCATGTATCATTATTCTAAGCACTGTGCAATATGCACTTATTTAAGGTGTACAGAGGGATTATAGTATACAGAAACGCACCCAGCATCTAGGGTCTCAGAGTCTCACCGTGGGATCCCAGATGCCCAAACTACTCTAGTTTCAAAATATTTATATAAAATTTATTTACATTGGCTCATTAAAGCAATTACTTTCAATAAATAAAAGATGAATGAGGCCCCTAGAATCTGAATCAAACTTCTAGTTCCAAGGGTTATGACCTTATCTCCAAAAACATGTATCCCAAATCACTATCATAAGTAGTTCCTAAATCAAGATATCCATTCAATCACTAAGCAAGACCACTCAACAATCATCCATTTTCATCAATTTCAGATTCAAAACTGTTCTTAACTACAAGCAAGGAACTTGTCCTAAGGCAAGAACCATTTGAGAAAAGTGTAAAGCCTAAAATTATGCAAAAATTTTGAAAAAATTATTCCATTTTTTACAAGAAATTTGAAATTGGAAGTAGGAATGATGGTATTTCTTTAAATCACAGTTTAACATAGTCAATAATTGACCCTCTCCCCCACACATAAAACCGAAAATTTTCCCCAAAGTTGACTTCTAAATATAGAGAAGAAAAATTAAACAATTAAGGTTCAAAATATATTTTCAATTAAGTATATATATGACATGTATAAAGGGTCTCAATGAAATTCAAAAATATTATTTTCCACATGGAATAAATTAACAGCAGGTTTATTGGCAAGTATATGCATTAACATTGACATCTAGTGACAAATATTTTCAATTTAGCTTAAGATATATCATGTAATTTGTGGATGCACAATTAATTGGGTGTAAGAATTTTAAAAGATTGAGTTCAATAATATATATTCTGTAAAGGAAATAAATGAATGCTAAAAACACCCCAACCTAAAGCAGATTCAGTATAAAAGTAGCATATACCCCCCACACTTAATTCCTAGCAGTGGGAAATATTTTAATGACAACGCAATTCAGTTTTTTTAAACAAGAGGCACATGGAGATTTTATGCACAACATAGTGGCAAGTAGCAGAATTTTTTAAACAAGCAGAATTTTATGAGAAGGAAAAACATGCAACAGTTTTTTTGAAGCATTAAGGAGCAGAAAAATGTAACAAACAATAACAGTAAGATACTTCCTTGACTAGATTTTCCATTACTCCTTCAGCATGGGAATTCAACTCCATTAAATGACAAGGAAACCACATCCTAGAAACATAGAGCATAAAAACCAAGAAAAAATAACCAACATAGACAGTGAAAACAGAAGGCATCACAATAGAACTTTATTCAATGTAAAACAAGAACAGAAACAAAAGTAAACACAAAAAGAAGCATATTTTTACTCCCAAGAAGAAATTAATTTAAATTCTTTAGTTAGACTTTATTTAATTACAAATTTTTTATTTATTAACAAAAAAAAACCATGGGTTTCCTACCATGCAGCGCTAGGTTTATAGTCCCCAGCTAGACTCACTTAGCAACTAACCGAAGTCACTAGGTGGATGCGATTTCTTTAATAGGAACCACCACATATGTTTGGCGTATTTGTTTTTAACATAAAGGTTAAATTTGTGGGCAATAAATCTAAACAAAACAAACACCAAACTCTCATAGCCTAAAATAACCCCTAAAAAAACCTTTAATAATTGTGGTCATAGTGCTATCAACTTCCAGAATAAGTTCAGAGTTATAAGAAGTTGAGTTCACATGAAGGGAAAACATAGTACCCGGTGCTTCAAAAGGTGTGGCAATATTCTCATAGATATCTCTCTTAACCTCAACACTAACAGGTTTAGAATCAAGGGTGATTATGGGTGAATACTTAATAGTGGGTTCAAGAGGGGATTCAAAAAAGTGTTGAATAGAATCATGTACATTTGAAATCAAGCATAAATCCACCTCTGGACCATTATCATTATCATGATAAGGATCAAAACCCTTCACAGTTGAGGATGGAAGTGACAGAAAAGGAAGAGAATTTATTTTATCATAAATAGATTCAGGTCCAACAATATTATAGGTATCTTCCAAAAGATCCTCATCTATTAACTCACATTGAACATCTACTACTTCTATAAAATCAATTGTTCCTAGATCAAGTGTTTTCTCAACCTCTCTTTCAAGTTCAAGTTCAAAAGGATCACTTTCTAAAACCATGTCTGTAGTGTGTTGTAGAAAATTAAGTTCAGGGGAAGAAATGTTCAATTCAACTTCAATAAATTCAGGTTCAAGATTGATCAAATTCTAATAGTATTCCCCATGTATATCAACACTGTTTTCAATTTCATTACACAATGTTTCAGATAAGTGATCACTATGACAATAGGGAAATGAGAACTCATTAGTTATCCTTTCTTCAAATATCATTCCCCTTTTCTCATCATCCAACAATATTTAAGAAATTATTGGGTTTGGAGTTTCAAAGAATGGAAGAGTAGTAATCAATTTATGTTCAAAAATTTCAAATTCTATATTTTCCAGCTTAAGGTTCTCTTCCAAAGTGTTCCCAATATCATGTTCAGGCTCAATGTTCACAAAGTCAGAAAAATTGGGTGAAGAGTTTCTAACTTTCAAATTTTAATTTTCTAGTATATCTTCAACCCGAGTGACTTCATTCTCAAAGCTTCTAAAATAGTGATTTTTCTCTAATGTAGGAATTATGAAATGAATTGGGCAATTATTTTCAATATGTTTTAATTCAGTTTCAAAATTTCCCAACTCAACAGCATTAAAAGTTCTTTATTGGATCATCAAAAATGTGTTCTTCATTAAGTGATTTGGTTATCTCCATGTTTGGTTCAACAGTATCAGATTCATCAAAATGATAGTTTTGTTTCCCAATTTCACAATCACTATCCTATTCAACTTGATGTTCAAATATTTTATAAACACTTTATTTTTCTTTTTGTTAAAATTATTCTTATTGTTTAACCTTTTTTTGTAATACCAAGAGAATGGTTTCTAATATTTTCAGTCTTTGATCTCACTCTTGAGAATCTCTAAGTTGAATTTCATGATTTTTAGTAATACAATTGTTAATTAGCTCCACCATAGCGTCCATTTTAGAATCAATTAATTCAATTTTATCTAGGAATTCAGGATTAAACTCATATTGTTCATCCTCTTCAATGAAATAAATCTGATGTGGCTAGTTATAGACACACTGCTAGGCAGTATGTCCATAATCTCCACAAGAAACACAGTGTGGTCCAGTGCAGTAATTGGAGCCTTGAAAACATTCCATTTTTTAAACTAAAACCAGGTGAGATTAAACAAAAAACAGTTCAAAGTGAAGTATATTTTTTTTCAAAAACACACAAATATTAAGTTCCAGTTCAAATAATTTTTTCTGGATTTTTTTAAATGATTTTTTATTCTTTTTTATTGTTTTTTTTATTTTTTTCAAACCCTATACTCTCAGTGCGTGCATTCCCCGGCAACGGTGCCAAATTTTGAAGTGACCTGAGGTCATCACGACCCTCAAAATTATATTTATTAATCCTACACTAGTATAACAGTGTAGGGTTGATCCACAAAGAAGGCAGATAAGTTAATTCTAAGGTTTTTAAACTAAAAACCTCACTGTTGTTAGCAGTGAAGCGTGTGTGCATTTTTTAGTTGTTTTTTAGTTTACAATTTTTTATACTTTTCTTTAAGAAATAAGTAAGATAAAAGATGATGAAAAGAGACTAAATCACTTAATAGTATACTAATAAACTAAGATATACAGTGAAACTAACATAAGAGAACAAAATACTAAAATAAATCAGTAGGGTTGAAGGAGCAGATCAAATGTAATACTCGAAAATTCTAAACTACTGGTTTAGAGGATATCTTCTCCACCACACTTTATTGAATCAAAGCTTATGAAATAAAGGTGAAAAGTCTCCCTCTACAAGAAACTCAACACACATAAGACTGAATATAGGAGTTCACCACTCCAAAATCAGTCAAACTACTTGTCAGTTAGAAAAGGATAATAGTGGAAAATAAACTCACCGTAAATTTCCACAGTTTACGACATTAACTCTTCAGTAAATGTGTTCATGAATTACCTCGCCAGCAGTTCTTGAATTTTTGATTTTTTAAAACATTTAAGGTGTGAAAAAACTAAACAGAGAATCATTACTCAATCTCTCCGATTGAGCATGATTATGAAAATTGTAAAGTGAATAAAGAAGATTGGAAGATTATCCAACAAAATTGGATTTCTGAGCTAAGACAATTAATCCCTTGATCATATTGATTCTAGAAATGAAAAAAAATTGATTACAGAGTACTAAGATATTAAGTAGAAGAAGGGAAAAGAACTCCCTTAGTGATGCTCTGTTCTCGGGCTCCTCGGTCCCTTTCTCACCTCCTGTGCTGCTCTCGGGAGTCTTCACTCTCAAAGATGGTGTGATGTGGAATAAGAATGAGCATTCATATCCTCAAATTATGATGCTTGCTCTGATTTTGTATCCAGCATCTTCTGCTACTTGTCACCGACCAAATAAACCATCTTCAAAAATCACTTAGTTGTGCACCGCACACGTGCGCTTCTTTCGCGACTGGAATGTCGCGCTAGAAATTCCCTTGTAACTAAATCCCATTGGGTTAGTTAGATGAATCTGGACAGGAACTCACTTCCCGTATGAACCTGAAATGTTAAAACAAAAAATAAATAAATTAATACACAAATAAAGAAAAGAATTATTCTTTTTAATTAAAAGTTATATTACTTATTAAAAGTTAACTAACTGAAAAATAATAAAAAACATAATTGCTAAATATTATTAAATATTATTATTATGATTATTAATTTATTAAAAAAAATCTATAATATAATTATTATGTTTTTAATTTATTATTGAAACTTTAGTAATTAGTTTTAGTATTATTAATAATTAGATAGTATAACCTAATTAGATTATTAAAAATTACATTTTTAATTTATTTATAATATTTATTTTATTATAATTAATTAATAATTAAAGTGTTAGAACATTAAGTTAAGTGAATAATTAATTTTATTTATAAATTATTATCATTTATAATATAATAAATTCATATTAGTTTTCTTTTATTTTTATTTAATAACTAATCTATTTATAAATATTATAAAGGTTTTTATGAATTATATTATATTTATTTGATTAACTTATTAATTATTTACTTTAACTATTACTTTATTGTCTTTTTTTATTAATTATTTCACTTATCCCCCCCAAATTCGGCGCATAGAAGAGGGGAGGTCTTCGGTTCCTTCTCCAGGAAGGAGAAGCAGCAAATCCATCTTCATCCCAAGAGATAGGTTGATCCGCGGCTAGATGAACTCCATATCGACAATTCCCAGATCACATACTCCTCAGGCGACGACATCGAGCTACCCTAGTAAGACTTAGACTTCGAGATTCATACCTCAGCGGTGATGAGATCTCATATCAAGGCTCCTCACGTAGAGGCACAGATTCAACCTGCTGCTGTCTCGAAACGGTGGTGGTACATAGTGTCTTCTACCAGTGGAGAGAGTGAAGTCATTTCCAGATGCGGCTCAACTCGGTCTCAATGGAGCCCAAAATAAGGATAGCTTGCGGAATGGTTTGAGACGAGACGTCTTTCAGGAGACGGAAAATGAGGCTGCTCTATCTACGACAACATCTGATTGCTTCTATGGTAGGCGAGGCAGGGGGCGGTGGGTTTCTGTGGAACCAGATGTGGTAAGATGGAGGGTACTAGTGGCATGTGGTGGTTATTCTTGCAGTTCATGAAGAGTTCCTGTGGAATAGGGAAGAAGTGGTAAGTGATGGGCAAGAACTGGTGTGAGGATACGGTTGCAGAAACGGTGATTACGTGAGACTGAATTCACAGAGGCACCGTGAATGAAACACATGGTGAGACAGTTATAAACCAGTGCGTGGAGTAAGGGATGTCACGGTGAGTCTGTGAGCAAACGGAGGCAGGGGCAAAGCGGTGAGAACATATCTCAAACCGGTGAAACAATAATAAGTGTTTACGGTTCCACTGTTAACCTGCATAATAAACAGAGAAAAATAAATTGAATTAAAACTTAAATTAAAATATGAACAAAATAATTATTTGAAAAATAAATTTTAATTAAAACAAATAAAAACTTAATTACAACATATACTTACATAAATTAATAAAACCAATTAAACATAGGTTAAATTATTAATAACTTCAATTAGTAAAATTTAAATTGCTACAAAATTAAAAACTAAAAATTAAAAATCAATTACATTATTAAAAGTAAATATAAAATTTAACCATTTCAATTACAAAGTTAAGTTAATGCTGTTTTAACAAACTAAATTAATTAAAATAGACTAATAATTATCATTTTATTGGACAATTGAATTAAGTTAAGATATAAAATTATAAAGCTTGAATATATTTAGTTTGTTTAAAACATTAAATTAGTATTTAATTAATTATTAAAAGACATAAGATAATTTGATTAAATTAATTAATTTTTTTGATACATGCAATGTTGATTTTTTTTAAAAGGTTGGGGCCGAAGCCTCATTTATTATTAAAGCAAAGCAAAGACCTCTTTAACTGGGTAGAGGGAGACCCATTACATAGCCCGAAGACCCAGTGGGCATTTATCCCATTACATGACCCGTAGGCCCATTTTTTTTGGCCCAAATCCCATTCTGTGAATAGTACTGCTACAGTACCGCACTGCTATAGTGCTACACAGTACCCACCGCTGCTATAGTGCTCGGCCCCCGCTACAGTGACCTGCCGCCGCTACAGTGCCCGCCGTAGCTATAGTGCCGCCGCTGCTACAGTACGCTACAGTACTGCTACAATACCTGCGCCCAATGGGTTTTGAACCCCCATTTTTCATATAGATTTAAAGGGTGCATACCACTAAGCCAAACCCCAAATACATGCAATGTTAAATTAAGACTTCATTATCTAAGTGAAAAAGAAGAATTAATTATCTAGCTAATTATTGTTAAATTATTAACTATGCAGACAAAAACAATAATCTAAATAAATAGTTAGTAGTCTATAAAATTAAAGTAAGAAATAAATTAATTGTTTTAAGGCTTAAAATACACTATTAATTATAAAAATTGATTAATTATTAAAGTTAATAATAAAAATACAAAAGATCCATTATTTATTAAAAAAGTATTAAAATAAATAATTAAATTGATAAAAATTAATTAAAAAGATGTGGAAAAATATATGTTTTAAAGGACACATCAAGAATAGCGGGAAAATACATAAAATAATAGATAATAAAATGCATAAAGAAGGGCCGTGTGATTTTCTATTAAAGTTTAGTTGTGAGCACGACAACATAGATGAAAAAGTTTAATAGAAATGGGTTACATTTGTCAAGAGAAAAACAAATAAAACCCTCAAAGAAAATATTAAGTCACAAATAGCCTTTCATCATTCAAGTTTGAACAAAACCGGGTGTTCAAGGTGCCAGTCATGCCTTAGCTGAGGGTGCCTCTTACTACCAGGGAGTTCTTATTCGTGTGGTGGGTCGACTTAACTAAAATTTCAGTAATGAAATATCCTTAGCTAGCTTTTTTGTGATTTTAGAGGAAAGCATTGAGTAAACCAGTAAATGATTTTTGAAGCTAGGACTTCACTCAACAGATCAAGGAACCGTGAGTTAATGCTGTTGGCCAGCCAAAATCCTACCTTAGACCCTCCGAGTAGTGGCGTAGCCATATCTTGTAGAATATGAGGGAGGTTTAGGGATCCTTTCCACTAGAATACTCAAGAGTATTACGATTCTAGTACAGAGGGTTCCTAGAATTCGAAAAAATTAGTGGGAGACATTTAATGATTAAATAATCAGTAATGTCACATTAGGTAATCACATAAAAGTACAATTTGCTAAGGTATATTTGTAGATAATGGCATGAAATACCACAATAAAACTACGATAAATATTAGACAAAGTTAATGTATAAATAAGCATGAAATTCCAAGTGTAGTATAGGCTCTTGTGCACATTACTACTATAATGGAAATTCAATGTGCTTGTGTCCCAACCTGTTAAGCCACATCAGGAAGCGAGGGTGTAAAAATGCTTACAGTAGACTCATGAATCAAGCATATGATAGTTCTGTCATAATTCGATCATCAAATTCTGATGTTAGTTGTGGTCACTACATCAAGACTTTGATGATGCTCACATATAGTCTCATCTCTAATATCATTTTGAGGAGAAAGTGAAGCAAGATTTGAATGTGATGACTGCACTCAGATTTTGTAAAGTGAGTGACAGTTCACAATCTTTCATGTCATCCCATTCTTATACCTCTTTCACCCAATTACTCTAGTTTCATTTAAAGGTACAAAAAAATGGTATAGAGTAAGCTCTTCATTACCTTTATGGTAACATTCGCCATGTAATAAGAATATTAGAGATAACTCCATCTTTTATTCATATGGGGAATAAATTGAATGACAAGGAGAAAAGGCTTATGGAAAGTTACACTAAAGGAACTTTAGTCATGTCCTTTAATGAAAAGTGGTTGGTTATTTAACAGGAGGTTATTTTCATTGCATATAAATTCATGGAAGTTTAAAAACTGAAATACAAGAAGCACGTACCCGCTTCTCGTTCTGTTAATATTCATAAAATAAAAGTATTGTTATCTCAAATACTTCTTGGGTATTAAAACACAATATGTTTTTCACATATATGTATTGAAATACAATAACCAAGTAAGTAGAGGCACATTACAAGAAGTAAAATGTCTTCTCTAAGTAGCTGGGAAAGGGTGATTCCTAAGTCAGTGGTGAGAAACACATAACTTCTAATTGCCAAGTGATTGACTCAAACTGAAAACGTTGTTGAGTATAACCAAAAACATTTATCTCATGTGCCCATTTGGACATGATGAGACATTATTCCATGTTTTGGAATGAATGTTGTTTGTGGTAACATACTCAACAAATAGTTCACTGCAACTTGAATCAATGGAAATACATGATGAATATAAAATGTAATACCAACCCAGTTGGGGAAATGTGATTCTTTTTCAAGTAAAAATAAAATTAAACTTCAACTATATACCCAATATGGTATATAGGATCGGCACAACTAAACACCTTTGGAATAGTTGACATCCTTAGTTTAGACAAAGAAACCTTTAGAAATAAAGGTATGCCACAAAGCATTCCGAGGTTAGTTCAAAAAGATAGTGTGAACTATTCCAAAGAAAGCAAGAGGTAAAGATACTTCATAAGTTTCCTTTAAGTCATTGAGGAATGTACCAGTTAAGTATAGGTTTGGTAAGAAGATATGAGTTGCTTAGTATTGGCATGCCGAATAATATCTTGACCAAACAATCATCGATCATGATAATGTAGTGTGGAGTAATTTCTAAACGCATGTTACCTTATCTACATCACTGTATTGATGTTCATAAGGAGGATCAATTATGAGTCTTACATATTAACATTGATCAACAAAATGTAGCGTGGAGAAATTCCTAAACGCACATTTTATACATTAAAGTTATGATGTAAGTTGTGTTAATGTTACAACCTGTAGAAACTTCCATTATATTTCATGATGTGATTTGAAAATAACGGATTAAACCCATAACCAATATTCCAACTAAAATGACAAATGGATATCATACGATTCATAGTATGATGGAAAATACATTATGTCATAGGACGTGTTTAGATGCAAAGCGTTTGTTTGGATTTAAAAAAACCTGCATCAAGTTAAACACGTTGTGCATTTGAGGTAATTATCCTAATATTTTCTTAAGATATTACCAAAATCCCTAAGATAAAAAAGATTTAGTCAAGTATTAGACTAAATTTCTATAAAAGGGTTCACATCTCTATTAGAGATAGTGGGAGCTAAATTGACTTGGACTTAGTCAATTCTCGAGATGCACAATTGGTTGGCATAAGGAACAAGTTCCACAAGTACATGTGGAATAGGCATGTTCTAGAGACACATACTGCGTAGGAAGATTGAAACCATGGTGATGGTTTTATATTCACCGTGGCCGGTGATAAATTATTCATTAATAATAATAAATCCTACAAGTAAGAAGTATATGGAAACAAGCTAAGATTGAGAAGATCAACTAAAATTCAATAATGTATTCAATGAATCAAATTTCAAAGGGGATTATAAATTTAATACTGCGGTGGGTATTCAAATAAAATGATACATGGATGGTACAAGTATGGTACCAATAAGGCTTGATTGGTTATACCAAGTTGGCACACCAAAATCTATTATAATTTTACTTGTCATAACTGAAATTATATGATCATTTTATTGGTCATTGGATGTAAATATCATCTTTTTTGTAAGGTTTCTATACGATGCAACCAGAAAGAGATGATGACATCAGATGATTCCAATAAGGGTTAAAAGTTACTGAAATCCAATTCTGGATTAAAGTAAGCAACAAGATCTTAGAGCATTCATTATAAATGAATCTTTACCTTGTGTTTACCAAAGGTTAGTGGGAGTGCCAATGTTTTCCAAATGAAATATGTTTGGAAACATATTGAAAATAGATCTTGGTTTTACTATTATATAAGACTAGAATAAAAGAAATTATCCAATGATTGACTTAAAGTAGAAACCTAAGTTCTAGGGAATAGGATCTAATGAGGTAGATCCATAGGTTGCTTGGTCCTAGTCAATCTCGTACATATAGTGACATTATATTGAAAAAATACAAGTTGGAACAATTCATGTTCAGAATTGTTGCCAATGTCACATGTCTTAATCTCTCTAGGTTAACATGTTCGGAGCATGTGTAGAGATTAATGTTGTCAATTGATACTATATGCTTTAGCGATGGATCAAACAAATATGAAATAATATTTACAATAATTGATACTTCTAGGATATAATTTATTATAGGCAGATATCAATTATTTCCAGGAGCACTAGAAGTAATGCAGTTAGAACTATCATCTTGTACTTTGGCAAGTAAAAATTATATATACCTAGAATATGAAGAGGAAGGTATAATAGTTTTTGTGGGACACAAACTAGTAACCCTTAGATCAATTTGATTTAGTATCACAGTTAGGAAAAGTAGATAAGCGAGTCAAGCTCATAAAAGCTTGTGGTAGCCATACCTACAAATACTGAGTACGTTACAACTTCTATGGTAGCTAAGAAGCAGTTATAAATTGCAATGATTTGTTCCAGTTCTTGGATTCGCACCTAGTGAGAAAAGTATTATCATAATGAGAATTATGATATTCTTACTAGCTAAGTTGTCAAGTTATGACAATTTACAAAATTAATTT
Organism: Viscum album; assembly: GCA_963277665.1. NCBI lineage: Eukaryota > Viridiplantae > Streptophyta > Magnoliopsida > Santalales > Viscaceae > Viscum > Viscum album. The sequence goes on from OY728135.1 coordinate 1,205,615,031, forward strand.
ACTCGAAGATACCTTATCTTGAGAAGTTTTACTCAAGCAGATGAGGTCGCATATAGCAGATATGCCATGTGGAGAAAACGTGGCAGGCCCAACCGTTAAATCCATTACTCAGTAGAAGCATGATATCAATCATGTGGGTAGATAGCAAGTTTAGTTAGTAAGTTGGCTCTAGTGCAAGTGGGAGTGTTGAAATAATGGGTGCCCTAGACCCAACTATGTATTACTTTTCATTTTTGTATCATGTGTACAATTAGATATGCATGATGTTATCTTACCATTATAGTGCAGTCTTTTCTGCGTCCACTATATTAATGGTAATGTCCAGAGGTTAATTGTCGTGTCGATATGTTATAGAAGATCCCAAGCTATAATGAGAACCACGAGATACAATGAAATTGATCTTAAATATATGTTCTGTAGTCTAGATACATCTTACTGGATAGACACAGTAGATATCTGACTATCAGGTGCTGGGGGCTCATAAGCATTGAGGCTTCTTCTCATGAAGTTCACACTTGGTGATCTCTAGTAGTGAGATCATGAGGACAGACCCGCCATTAGGAACACCACATGTTTTGGGTGTCATTGGATGTTCTTATCTATGGACATGTGTATTGGTCTCCTGACTTGAGACCATTACCAATGTATATCATTTGATTATGTACTTTGATGCAATATGAAAACCATGGTAGTGATGTAGTGGCGAGGTAGTTTGTGTTGGGTGCGTTGTTGGTGGTATGACATTGGATGAATGGTCAAGAAAGGATTTGTCGCTTCCAAGTTTAGGAATTTGTATATCTCAGGACTGGTTGATCATGATGGTGCCGCCTTCATAAGTCTTTAGCCAAAGCAGTAGAAAAGAAAATCCATCCGGATAGATCAACAAATAATAAATCAAGATAAGGACGATGACACAAGAGTGTAGCCTGCTTTATGAGATATTTATTGACAAAGATATTATAGTACACAGTCAGTGTTCGTAGGATATTTGTCATTGTTATGACTATCCTTATCTCTTTAGGGGCAATGATGATTTTCTAGACTCCACTCTTGTTCTATGGATTTTATTCACTACTATCGAGATGAGGGCCTAGAGGGTCACACACAATAATGTATTCAAGAATCCACCCTATTCAGTTGAATATGTATATGGACATAGTGGGCCCCGCCACAAGGTCCGAGCATTGTCCAAGTTATCGATCACCAATAAATTAAATAAATTTATTAATATTCAAGTTATGAATATTTGGGATTGAATTTATTTAATGTATTTACGAGTTCAGAAAATACGAGAAAATATTAATCGAATGAATATTATTTTATTATTCAATGTTTGTTTAATATTAAGCGGGATAGTGAGTCGAGTTAAATGGGTAAGATTTTATCACGTAATATATTTCATATATATTACAAGTATGTGATAAAAGTAATAAATAATATTAGCATAGTTAAGTTTGTCAAAATTATTTATTTAGTGAACGTTGAAATAAATGGGGGTCAGGGAACTGTACCAGGTATTTATCAACCTCTCTATAAATAAGAGAGGAGGCTCTCTTTATTTGGTGTGAAAATCACTATTCATTAATTTTATGGAATGAAAGTTGAGCGCCTCTCTCTCCTCACGCTCTTTAGAGAGAGTTGCTCTCAATCCCAAAAGCTTGGATCAATATCTCTCTCATACATTGAAGGTTTCTCGATGAGGTGATCATCAGGATGTCGAAAGCATTGTTAGATCACTGCGCTAGCACACGAAGTTTGACGATCGACGTTCCAGTAGATTTTTGGAGTCGGTGTGGATGATCTAGACGGATCAGGTTTTGGATCCTTCAAGCAACGATCACCATCGACTAGTTGCAGTTAACCATGCATTCAAATTTGAAATGGGTACGTTTTCATTTTAATTTTGTGCTCCTTATAGTTTATGCGAGATCCTCATACCTCTCCGGGGCTCGGTTCATTAACAATGACAAGTTCCGTCGTCCCGATGATGAAAATTTTAAAATCCCCATCCCACCGGCTTCCACTACGGGCCTTGGAACCTAACAGGACAGAGGTAAGAGCGGTAGTGCTACTAGTTCCTTGTTTCATATAGGAGACTTAAAAGAAGGTTCTGTTAATCAGGAAGTGTATGCATACTAATCAATATAGAAAAAAATATTATTCTGATCTTCACTTAAAACATATGGAGTTTGAGGTTGAGTATCATGTTTTTCTATGGGTATCACTAAGACTTGGGTATATATGGAGAAAGAGGAAAGGGAAGTTGTCGCCATGTTATGTCGGTTTCTTTGATATATTGGATAGATTTGGGTCGGTAAAATATTAGTTTCTATTACCTCAGAGGTAGAATTTAATACACGATGTATTCCATGTTTCATTGATTCATTGTTACCATGATGAAACATCTCAAACTTTTGATCATGAGGAGGTTGAGTTAGATGATGATGCTTTTTACGAGGAGTATCCTATACGCATCATTGACTGAAGCACAAAGGCTCTCTAAGGATGGTTTGTTCCATTAGTGTGGGTGGTATAGAATCAAAACCATGTATATGATACGAAATGGGAGTCAGATGCCAATGTCAGTGCTCAATGGACATATTTATCCTTAGACAATGTTTCACCACCATTGGAAGGTGAACTCAGGGATGAGTTTCTTTAAGGGGGAAGACTATAAGAACCCAGTTTTTCTATGAGGTATGGATCCTTTAAATTCTTGTCTTATTAATTGTTTTTGACCTTTTATGGATTCATAATGAGGTCATAGAGGTATTAAGGGTGTCTATGTATTTTTCAAATCTTAGAAACCTGACTGGTTGAAGAAACCACTGGGCTGAATGGTTAGTAAAAACCATGCGATCCAGTCTACATGGTTTCCCCTAACCATGTGGGGGAATTTCAGAGGGTCAAGAAGGGAACAAAAATTTCTATAACTGCGTGCCTAGGTCCACATGCTCGTGTAGATGGTGTACATTTTTTAACATATTCATATAGCACATTTGGAACACATTTTATCAAACCATGTAGACAAACCGTGTGCATTCCCTTCTTAGGTAGTTGGAGGCCCACGGTTGGTACATGGTTTGTCCAACCGTGCATCCAAACCATGTAGCCCTATAATTTTTGGGTAAAAGTATTACTTCAAACTTAAAAATATATTAACTTACCCATACTTCTTTTCTCATTCCAATGGAATGGAGGACCTATTCTCACATAGTGGAGCTCCCAAACCCCTATTCATTGCTTATGATCCTATTTAATCATTTGAGTTTAGATTAAATTGCCATTGGTCTCATTGGGTTCCTCTAATTAATCTCTTCAGTACGTAGGCTCAGTTTGTAATTTGTATTCTCTTAGATGAAATTATTTTTATATAGTCTCATATTATCTATTTATGGGGTTTTGATTTGTTCTTTCATTTTCTTCCAATCCAGGATGAAATAAGGGCTGATACTGGACTAGGAGAGTGCTATAGGCTCAAGGTAGGTGGTCTATGACTCATCCCTCAAGTATCTCCATTTCATAAACTTTTTATGTTCTATGCACTCTAATTTAATCAGGGGTTTCTATAATATTAATATCCCATTCTTATAATCAACGTACTCAAATTCTTGATCCCAAACTATATATGATATTCATGTATTTGGAGGTTGTGATGTCAAAAAAAAACACCCCAAGTGGGGTTCTCCCTTAATTATTCCTTAGTAACCCAAGTGGGTTAATTTGAGACACCATTCAGGTGTTCGGATTAACCCAGTTAATGGTAAGACCTCTTAAATTAAAGGAGTTATGAATTGTTAATGTCTAGCTCATGTGTATTAAATAACTTTATCACTTGAACCTTATAAGGTAATTGTTTCAATTTAATAAATGAATCTTAAATTATTTTATGGAAAGTATATTTATATATATCACTTGGCCTAAATAATTACAATTGAATTTCATATGGATCCATGTCCTTAACCCACCATGTCATGCTTAATAAAAGGTAAAGGAATGAACTGAATAATTGAATATTGAATCAAAGTAATGATTAATTTCATTTACTTAATGGAATGAACATATTAAATGTTTATAACCTGAATTTGTAATTGGTTTCATGCCCTAATTATCCATGTCATCTCATATGTTAGGCAATGTAATGAACCTACTGAATTATTAAATGTCATGAGTATTACATGGCCTAAATTAAATATTGATTATGTATAAGGTTCATATTATATATGGACCTTTTTATCATTATATGAGTAGTTAGACTTGATATATCCATGGATTCCCAAGGAAATTCCTTGATCACTCAGAGGACGCCATTTTGATTCAAGGAGCCAATTTCTAAGGGAGTTACCCACCTTGTAACATTGGATTTTTTCTACAAAAGGATTCAAGACATGAAACTGTAGGTTCCTATCATAATCTTCAAGATATTAGGATTCTTTGGATACACTCCTTAGCATTGGTTTGATGTTTTTGGACACTCATTACCCTTTATTCACCCCATTAGATCCAATAACGCTTATACCGTGCTTATATTGGAAAAGATCCTTGGACTTGGTTAGAATATTTTATGGTGTAAAAACCTTGGTGATTCCCCTTGGATTAAACTCAGGTCCCTTTAATGGTAAATTCATTAGTTAATACTATGATTTGGATAACCCCTGAGGTCAAGGATAACTTGTTATTACCTTGTATCCTCATTTATATTATCATGATATATTATCTTTCCTATTACAGCTCATGTGACCTATCTATATAAATTAAACTTAATGAATCAATTAAATGTTATCATGTTCAGAGAAATTACTAGCTAAGGATGAAGTAGGTATGATTTATTTATTTAGAATTTATTTACATTTATATATACATAGACACTACCAGTTTATATTTTATGGACTATATTGGTATAGACGACATTGGTGGTGGCCTACTAAGATTTATCTCAACCATATCCAGGCTATTGATGGTACCCAGACAGATTATATGTATATAGGTTTTGATAAGGGGAAGCATCCCACTTTGGACCTATGATTTTCATTTCTTGATTTAGGATGGATTTTGGTAGTAGATGAATTGACTAGTGCTCAAGATGCTTGGATAGTTTTGGATTATTTTTTATTCTTTTTGAATAGCATGTATTTCCTGATTCCATGTATAGAGGTTTTACTGTTTTTTAGATACATGACACACAACATGATCTATTTTATACTATACTATTTAGTGTATGGGTTGATTAGTATTGATGGATGTTTATTCTTATCTTCCGCTTCTAGTTTTTATTCATTGTTATGCTTCTGCTATTGTTATCCATCTGTTATATGTCATATTATATTCACTATGCTACACTCTTATATGAGGGAATAGTCTCCTCCTGGACACACCCTAGGCCCTCACTACTAGTTAGAAGCCTTAGGAATATGAGGAGGCATGCTGGAGGCCATGTTTCCCAACCAGTTTGGGGAACCCATTTAGTGAATTCAAGGTCATGGTGTCACATGAAATCTTTGTTTTCACCTTAGTGATATATATTAAATTCTTGTTGGAAGATTATTTTAGTAGTTGTCTAGTACACCATTATTTTCATTATTTTACTATTGATTCCAAACATATAGATTGATCCTTTCTATTTTTACATTTTTGTGTTATCTTCCTCTATGTTTACAATTAATTTCATCCATCTGAAACCCTTTTATTTCAATAAGTGATATTTCAAATGAATCTAAAAACAATGTGATTATGCATGTTAACATGCTTTTATCATTCTAAAAAAAGGGTTACTTAACTATACATTAGGTAATAATGTTATATTTAAAAATGGAAATAATAGATATCCATATGAAGAAATATGAATGAACTAAGTTCTCATTATCATTTAAAATTAGTTTTAGATTCTATTCTAGTGTTTTGAAAGTGTATTAAAATGGAATATAAAATTGGTATCAAGAACATAAAGTTAATTTTTAGGGTGATAAAATTGTTTGAGAAGTGTTTATATATATTTATCTTATTTTTTTTTGAATTGATGAAATAATTATAATAAAATTAGGAACTATTTGGAATAACTGTCTAAACATATATACTTAATTTATTTGTGCAATATAAGATACAAATTTTTTAATTTGAATTGATACTATACCTTTGATCCTCTAAAATAAGAAAAATAAATCATTTTATATTACTATTTGGCACTCATCTTGAATTTTCTTATATAAATCATGTTATTTCACCTTCTCTTTCAACATAAAAATTTCCATTTGTTCTTCTAAATAAAGGGATCTTCTTAGACCCCCTAGAAAATGTCTTGGTAATTTATAATGATTAAGAACTACCAAAAAAATTTCAAGAAATTCTTCCAAAACCCTCCATTGTACAAGCCTATGATGGTCCTTCCCTAATAGTTATATAACCAAATAATTCTAGTAATATAATTTCGATTGAAAAGTAATTATATCCTATGATATTGAATTTCATTATGCGAATACAATAACACTTAAAATACTATGATTAATTACATAATATTCTAAATATCATTTAATTATCTAATTTTTCATTATTATATATCTATAATAATTAAAGAACAATAAATTCTTATTCAAAATATTGAACCCAATGTCATTAGTCAAATAATTTAAAAAGTCATTGTCATGTTTCCAACGAATGTTGAAGTTACCATATAAAGAAGTTTTATTTATTATCAATAATATTGAGAAGTAAATTGAAAGTGTGCTGATTATATGAGTGCATTTACATATTAAATAAAACATGATTTTTTGAGGCTGTATCTTATATACATTAATTGGGAAGATTCAATAATATTCAAGAAAAAAAGAAATTCATTTGTGACTATTTGAATGATGATCTTAAAGGAAATCAATGAAAAATATTTTTAAATAGTTTAAATGTAGATGAGTTTATTTAAATTAGTTTCAGAATGATTTTTAGGAATTTGGGAATCAATATTTATGAATTTATGTTTAGAGAAATGGAAAATTCAATTATCCCACACATAAGTGATTTTGGCCAGCACATATGAAATTTGACATGTGTAAGACATTTTACAAAAATAGAAATGGAATTCATCCATATAGAATTAAATTGGATAATGTGTATAACATTTCATCTACATATATGAAAAGTAAAATACTCATAAGAAATTTTCCTATGTAGAAGTGAATTGAGGTATGATATCCATCGATAAGATATTTTGTGAAGCCTATATAACATTTGAGTATGCTAAAATTGTCCGATGGGAAATGATATACGATGTTTTAAATTTTAATAGGTCATAATAAATTTAAGAAGGGAATAATATATTTTGATTTATCATACAATATTTATATGAATTTATGATATTTACATAGATAAATTTCATGAAAGATTTAGAGAAAAAAAATACTTCATGAGGATTAATTTCAGTAGAGAATATGAGGAATATTATAAATAAATGTTCTGAATAAATATAAATAAATTTAGATGGTGATAGACTAATGTTCTTTATGCATTCAAACATCATGATCAAATACATGATCATGATACTAGCTGAAAATGGAGGAATAAAACTGGTTGAGAAGCTAGATGATGTGATGATTTCCACTCCTTAATAAGTGATACCACATCATAAGACATTAGTTCATGCCCACATGGATGAATATTATGAAGGATTTAAATGAATCATATCTTGTTAAGGATTTAAAATAAATAAACACCTAATTCATTTGGATATTCTAAAGTAATTTTTTATTGAGAATTCAAATTAGTTTCAATGAGAAAATAAAATTGTATTTTTTTGATCGATTTAAATAGAGATCGCTACTACTGTCTATTAGTGTCGGTGTCCTCGAACTAACAATTGGTATTTTGGATTTCATGTACATTTAAATAAGTGAATATTATTTAAAGTAACTTATTATATATAATTTATATTTCTATGTGACTTTAATATAATATTGTCCAAGAATATGCATTACATTGAAAAGGGTATAAAAATTCCCTACTATGATGAGAAACTTAAAATTACATGAAGATATTCTTAAACTTTGTTATATAATCAGTTAACATTCTCTGATGGGGAAAATTGTATGTTGACTGTCAGGTTTGAGTTTCTTTAAGAGGATGAGACTTTATCTCATGAAGTTTATACTTGGTAGTCTCTAATATGGGAGATTATGAGAACACACCCAACAATAGGAATTCCACATATTTATGTGTCATTGGATATTCCTATCTGTAAGTGTGTCTAGTGGTCATTATAATTTATGATTATTATTAATGCATGTAATGACTCAGGAACATAGATGTATTTATATAAACCATGAAAAAATAGTTCATGGAGAAGTTGGGTACATTAGGTGGATCATAAATGACATGTTATTAATAAATAAGTGGTGGAAGTATTTTTCCCTTCCATATTTGTAGAAGTTGATATATTAGTCCTTTTATTGAAATAAAACTGTTACACTAAATTCTATGGCCTTGGTGTAATGATGAGTTTATTTTAGATACTCAAGGAAATATGTATCAAACATATATGTTGATGATATGAGTGTGATACCTTATTAATGAGATATTATGAAAAATGGGTTATATTATACAATCATAACTTGTGTGTGGTTTTTTATTTTACAACATCAACTTATTTATCTTGGGTTCCTTGACTTGTTACTAGATAGTAATATTGGACATTAAATAAGCCCGCCTAATGATAATGAGAATGAAGCCTATAGTTTTACACACTATGTTTTTTATATCGATCTCAATTAAATTCTATTTGAATTTTATTATTTGAATAAATACTATTATCAAGAACAACATATAATTTTATTTAGGATTTATTGATCACATAAATTAAATAAATATTTTTTTTCACAGGGTAATTATTTAGTTATGTAAATATATATTATTTATTTAATAAATAAATATTTATTTGAGTATTTCATAAATACCAACGAGGAAAATCAGACCAAGATTGTTTTTTAGTGATAAATATTAATTTTCAAGATGTTAAAATAATATTTATCATTTTGATAGTTAGTTCACAGCATAAAAATTATTATAATAATAATAATATCATTATATGGGATGGGGTTATATAAGTTTTAATATATTATTTAAGAAAAATTGAAAAATTAAATAATATCTTAATACTAACCCTATCTTTATAAATAAATGGTTATGTAAATTTTATAGAGGTTAATTGAAATTGAGAATTTTTGTGAGTAATTAAATCTATATAATTCTCTCAAGACTGAATAATGCTCTGAAGATTATCCTTCCTTCATCATCTTAAGAATGGAAATGCCATGATAATACTTAAAGGCTAAAGGAATTATCACAATGATCAATGTGAACACCAAAATATGATCTATACACCTCACTAGAACCCAAAAATTTGTCAACGTTTTTCGAATATCAGAGGAAAATTTATGGATCATCACTAGGGGTATTCTATACTTGGATTCTACAATCAGAACAAAAGTTGACCCAAAATATTTTTTTGGACGATCAGTATCTTCATAAAAAAATATCTCAAGACCGAGGTATTATTTTATCTTATCTATTTAAATTAATTATAAATTTAATATAAAAATATATTCTCTTAGTTAAATATAAATTTTCCAATATTATCTAGGAAAATTTCCTTGGTCTGGACATTTAAGTCTTGTAAAATATGTGAATGATCCATCAAATCCAATAATTTCTAGAAAGGAATTGACCTCATTAAGAAATTTCATTTCACATATAACTAAAGAGTTGTATTAGAGGGGTCATATTTAAATTTAAATTTATTTATTTGTTTGTTTATCATTACACATTTAAATGTTAAATTGTATTTCATGTTTTAATTCATTCATGATTCATCATCGAAATAGCTCTTTAAACTCTTCATTTCTCACACACATAAACCAGATTGGTTAATAATATACTAAGAACATATATGAAGAACCCATTTTGAGGTGCTAAAAATTATGGCTAGATAATACAAGGTTACACAACATGTTCTATTTTTTCACCCATCATGTATTATTTTTCATTTCTCAATGACACCCGCATAGAATCTAAGTCATCATGTAATGAATACATGACTTGTGCATTAAATTCATTGTGTTTTGGCTATCTAGGCTGGAACACAAAATTTTCAGACTATAAACCATATGTATTTTCTATAAATAATGAATTTCATGTGTTTTAAAGGTGGATAACATGGGGTATAAGCACATCATATTAATACACTATGTGTATTTAATACATGACACGTATATACTGGCATCCATGTAACTTGAAGTACATGTTGTGTATCCTTTATACATGCAGTTTATTTCATAAATGTATGTAATAAGTACATGATGTATCCCTAGGCGTGTTCTAAGAATATCCAGAAAAGTGATGTACATGCCATGTGGCTAACTTTCACATATTATGCACTTTACTTATTTATACATAAATATTAAATTTAATTAATTACTTCACGAACCTCATCAACCTGGGTTTCGTGAGTCATTTATTTGATAATTCATTCTGGTTTTTAGGTTCTATGTTTTATTAAATGATTTAATACTTCTATGTAATATTCAAAACTATGAATCATGTATGGTCATTTGATACTAAAGAATCAACACATTAAATTATATAGGAAATATAATATTAATGTGTTCCATTGGTAATTAATTTTAATACACATGACAAAAAATTACGACACATACCATGCACACAATATATCATATGAGTGAATTGTATAAAATAAGAACCATACCGAGTAGTTCAGACAGGTGTCATCGATTTTATTCCATGTACAAAGATGTGTACTAATTTTATTAATTTTAAACAAAACGAAACAATTTATTTTATTTACAATGAATGTGGATGGGAAATTCTATGATGATTGAATGGAATATGATAAAACGAATTAATTTATTAAGAGGACCATTAATCGGATTAATCCATGGAAATTTTTACCTTATTTAAGAGCAAATTAAAATTAATTCTAGGTAGATGTTTTAAATGTATATTTTTTGTATGTGTGTGACCAATAATGATCTTTTAATAATTTTTTATTAACTTTAATATGACAACTTTTGTGTCAGACATCTCTTTTTTTTATTATATAGGATCTACATTTCCATAGTTGTTTCATATAATTACCCTTAACTAATCCTTTAGTTCTCCTCTAATGAATTTGAGTAATAATTTTTTTATAAAAGGAGAATCCAAAGGTTCATGGAGGCGGTTAAAGACATAAAAAATATAGGCATAACCTAGATAATACATAATTTCACCTATAGAATGCTGCAACTCATGCCTATACTGTCACAAGGAGTTTTTCCCCTAGGGTCATAGGTTGAATTTTTCCCCCTCAATAAATCAAATATTATATAATCTCATTATCACATAATTTATTTATTTATTATATTTCTATACTGTGCATGATTTATTTTATGGATCCCATAACTCAATCACATAAATAAATGGGTTAATATTAAAATATGAAATTAAAGTGAATTGATTATGTGTAAATGATTTATTAGAAAATGGTTAATCCATTACTTAAAATAAAATTAAAATTAATAAGACATGTTAAAGATAAAATAAGAAAAATTTATGCACAATAAAAAAAATCTATTAAGTTAATGTTAAGTCTTTAACCCTTACATCCTCTAAATTAAGATAAAACCATCGTAAATGTGTCAGTTATACATCCATAAATGGAACTTTATATTATTGGGAAGTCTTAACAATGATAGTGTGTTGAATAAACCAAATTTTTATTAGGTGTAATGGCCTCCATATGTCCAATACAAAATTTAGAGGCAAGCATTGAGGAAATTTGAGTTTGGATTTTTGGATTGGGGATTCCACTCAATAGTTTATAAAGCTTCAAATTTTCATTTGAAAAAACCTCCTACGTAAATAATTTCTTCTATTTTTCTTGGAATATATTTGCATTATAATAATGGAAATATGGATCCTTTACACTAGAATGTATATGGCAATGAGAAATTTCATGTTCAATGGTGATGGATTTTGAGAACTGATAAAATTATGGGATGCTAAATAAAATTAGAATAATTATGTCTCACATAAATTATAATAAAGAAAATTACTAATAATATCATTTTATATTATTGTATAATAATGAAATTTTAATCAACCACCTTATCCCTATGATAAATTATTTAGAAATACTATCTCTTTACTCGAAGGAACTTCCATGAATGGTTTAGATTCCTACTGGTAGTATTTCACCATGAATGAAAGTATTACATAATAGAGTACTCAATGCTTGATATGCCTACAAATGAGGTGAGTAATGAGGACATGAAAACATGGATTTCTATAACATGAATAATCATTTATAAGATTTTTATCAGGAAAGATAAAAAATGATTGTATTTAGATATCCATGGGGTTATTCATGATAAAATTTAGATAAGGTTCACTATATAGGCCTTACATAGTTAAAATCATTAGCTACCTTGAGTTACTAGAGGTTTTAGGGTTTAAACTACTTAAAGAACTACAAATCAATATCATTATTTCATAACTCCCTCATATCTTCTCTAAATTTGCTGTAAATTTCAATATTATCAATATAGAGAAGTCTCTCCCATCTCTTATCACTATGTGAAAACCCTTATTTACTTATTTCTAATAAAAGGAAAGGTCATGAAAAGATCTCCAGGACTAATTCTATGTCTAAATAATATTCAAAATTACATTCCAACAGTATAAGGATCAAGGGAGAAGAGAGGGAACACGATGCTATCTATTTTTCATGTGAAAATAAGGACCACTAGAAGAAAAACTTCACTCAGATATAGAATCAAGGGGAAGCCTCAGGTACATTCATTATCAAGTGTAATCAAGTTATTTATTAAAATTTTGTATTATATATATCTTGTGCTTCTCGCATATTTATACAAATATAAGATGCATGTAGATTATAGAATATTTCATAATGAGGGTAGATATATGAGAAGCCAATGAATCTATACTTGCTTCTATGGTTATTGGGGACTACCTATAATGACCCAATCAGTTATGAATAAAATTACATTTATTTTAATGTATTATAGATATATAAAACACATGCACTCTTTTTATTATTATTATTGGGTTTAAATTACCATTAAGTATCACTACCATTAATAATACAACCATTGAACCGTGATCACACAACTGATATAAATATAAGGTTTTAACAAATCCTTTCGACACAAACAAAGGAGAGGATGAACTCATCCAGTAGACTGGGGCCATATGAAACTCATTTATTGTATCTCTTAAAGGAGGTATCATCACTGGGATTAACTCTTGACCAATCCCAAGCCGAGCTTCAATATGTGAAGCTTGAATATAATCACCTATGGGAGAAGTTCAAGTAAATGGAGATTACCACCCAGACGATATTGTCAGAGCCACCCCAAGAGTCTATCACCATCTCACACCATACCCATTGGTATTATTCTAGTTTTATAAGGGGTTATGTAATAAGATATTAGTTACTTATTGTGTAATCCATTTTTATAAATAAATGTATTATTCTATAAATTTCTTTATGAGAATAGTCTTTCTTAAAAAATGAAGAATTTGATAAGTTGTTTTTTCAAGTAAAAATATTACTTTTGAGAAATATAAACATTATTAAATTAAAATACAGTTTTTATTAATAATATTATAAAAAAATTCTTATAAATGATGATTATATGAATTCCTTATCTGTAAATGATTTAGTAATCAGTTTGATAAGATTTATATTTTTATAAGATAAAATAGAACATGTATTTTTAAATAATATATTTTAAAGAATTAATGAATTTTTTTAAATAATTAATATTTTATTAAAATATTATTATAAAATTACTTTTATTAATAATAAATGGTTATATAATTTTTATGAAGTCAAATTTAATTTCTATTACGGTTTAAAAACTATTTTTGTCAAAACCATTCAATATCAATAAATATAGGTTATCATTTTAAAATTGAAAAATCAAATATTTAGAAAATTAGTTATATAAAATGAATATTATTTTTTGAATCATGATTTCAAAATTATCCAATAGCGAGTTTTTCATAATTTTCTGAGATACTCGAATTTTTGGGTAAAATTTAAATAATATATAAATATATAGTGTGTTTTAGGAAAATATAATGATACAATAGTGATGTAATAAATACAATAAATGCTATTTTAGACCAAATATATGTTTTAAATTTTAAATAATTTGATTTTAGATTTACTTGACTTATTTTATAATGCCTTTTTGAATCCTCCAAAATGTATAATATATTTTAAGATTTTAAAATCATTCCCTTGGATGTGTGACTCACCTCCACATAATCAATAGAAATATTTTAATATATTTGGACCTTATCCTTTTAAAATAATTTATACCACTCCCCTTTTCTAGAAACCATGGAAAAAACCATGGGATGGTTTTTGTATATGATTATTTTAGTGTGTAGGGTCCAAAACCAAAATAATAAATAATTCCCCCACCTTTCCTATATAAACCCACCCGAGCACCCATTACTATTCACTAAATCTCTTTTATGCTTGAATAATATATTCCATATACTCCCTAGAGTCCTCTAAATTCACACATAATCTCCCAAGAATCCTATCCCCAGACTTTGGGATCACACATCCAAGTAAGGGATCTTCCAACCTCCCCTTTTATCAAGCATTCTTTTCATGTTATGTCTTGTAATTTATATTATTCCTATATTGAGATATGTTATTAAATATCCTCATTACTGACCATTTTATTTATAAATTATTATATCCCCTTTCACTTTCATTTATTCTTCTTATGAACCCTTATGTACACCTGTTACCATGCCGAATTTCCATAAGGGATCCTCACTTTTTTCTCTTCCTTTCAATTCAAGAACCTTATTTGAAATTAGTCTTTTTAATTTCAATTTTTTATATTTTCATCCTCTTATAATAAACTATATACTGTAATTTTTATATTATTTTAATGATGTATCATTTATCCTCCCCCATTTAGACCCTTACCTACGCTGTTACTATACCGAAATTCCCTATGGGATTTCTCTCTTCTCATTTCCATTTCAAGAACTTCATTTGTATTATGATTCTTAAATTCCATTTAATATGTTGGAATATTATATTCCATGATTCCATAACTTTACATTTCGTGTATAAATAATGATGTACCACTTTCCCTCTTATCTACCCATTTTATGAATTTCCATAAGATGTCGTTATGCTGCCGAAATTGCACCACGATTTTCCATGCCAAAATCATCATCAAGTGAATACCATACCTATTCCTCTATCATAGATATTAAAATTTATGAACATATAATTATTTATTGGGGATTAAATTTCGATATTACACATTCTTATATAATGGAATAAATGGTTATGTTGAATGAATCCATGTTATATTATCTATGTGGCACACTTATGCACGACATTGAAATGATTATGAAGGGTATGCCCTGATAATCCTCCAGTGCATTAGGTAATGTTTAGTATCATGATACATCTTGTTGGGATAGGGGTTTACCTGATTACTTAATAGTACTTTTTCCATAATTTTGGTATAGAGGTTTACTAGATTCCTTTATGTTATTGATGTAGTGTTATAAGTTTTTTCCATATTTCCATGTTATGATAATCATGTTATATAATGGAATTATGTTAATATTTCTCTTGTGCTCTAATGATATTCCTATTTACTAACATGTATTGTATTATTAATGTTATTCCTTGTTTAATCCCTTACAAGGATTTATATATCACTCTTTTTTTATTTATGTTCTCAGGTTATCCCATGCAATACTATGTACGAAGAAATGTTGTGGTCATGTAAAAGAAGTTTTCTATAATGATGTGTATTTCATGTTTTAAGTTGATATGTAATGTTCATAAGACCCAAAGAAACTATAAATATCAATATTATGAGTTGCATTAAGTGAATATTTATGTAATTAATCGTGTTTAAATGTGAAATAAAGACCAGGGTTGTTATAGTTGGTATCATAATATTGGTTTAGTTATTTTTGGGATTAGGATTAGAAAACCCTAGTGAAAGACTTAGGAATAAGACTACCTATAAGAAAAACATCCCTAAATTTTGTTGATTATATATTAAGTGGTTTATCAAGAAAATACATCCCTTTTTGGATATGAACAAGTAGAGGTGGCTCTGGCACAAATGTTTGTACGGGTAAAACCCCAAAACACCCCTTTGAGCTAGACTCAAATGAGAATTGGGGCATAACAACGAGCCTTTCTGCACTCTTGGTTATACAATCCCAGGGGATATTCTTTGGTAAATTCATAATCATATCATGAACCATTATTAATGTAATAGAAACAATTCCCCTAAGAATATATTTTAGGAAGTAGATCATGGATAACTTAGATCGAAGCATATAAATTAATAAGTTAAGGAGATAAATGTAATTTATAAGTTGACCCTTTAATTTCATTGAATTCACCTGTATGTGTTTAATAGTTTATAAATAATAATCTCTAAGTATATATTAGATAAATTAGAATCATAATAAAAAAAGTGAAAGGTAGATTTATCATCCATGGTTCTAAGCATTCTTTTATATCTTGAAAGTTTAACAGAACATTCCAAACATCACAAAAAGTAATGGAAGTTGAGATTTTAGTGAAAATGAAAAACTAGGTAATTATTTCATCCCATGAACATAAACCCCTATCATATTTTGAGGATTTAACTTCCCAGAAAACATAATCATACTTTCCTTGGTGGAATTTGTTGCAATTATTGGCATGAATTGACTTTCCCTATATAGAGCCTACATAAATTGCCATGAGAGGGAAATCACTCTCCATTTGGTGAATCAACCCTAGATTCTAGAAAAGTGTAAAGAGGAGGATGAATCTTCTTTAGAAACATCATATAAAGAATATATATTAATTCCCTATGAGGATGAATATTTTTATCAAATGATTAAGTCAAAGGAAGAAACCATCCTTGAAGACATGCCTACTGTGAGGGAATTCACTGATGTGTTTCCCAAAGAATTTCCTAGTCTTCCTCCTAGAGGAGATGTTGAATTATAAATTGATATTATAGGTGGGGTGTTTCCAATATCCAATACTCTATATAGAATGACTTTTTTGGATCTTTATAAGATAAAAAAACTAAATGAGAATCTGGTAAAGGTTTTATACACCCAAATGCTTCAACATGGGATGCACCAGTCCTTTTCATTAAGAATAATGATGGGTCAATATGACTTTTAATTGATTAAAATGAGCTCAAAAAAATCATGATAAATAAAAAATATCCTTTTCCATGAGTTGATGACTTGTTTGATGAAATACATGGAGCATAATACTTCTCTAAGGTGGACCTGTGGTCGGGATATTACCAAGAAAGGGTGAAGGAGGAGGATATCCCCAAGACTGATTTTTATACAAGGTATGTGCACTATGAATTCATAGTAATTCCTTTTATACTCACTAATACTCCAACAATATTCATGGAATTGATGAATTGAGTATTTATAGATTACATTGATAATTTTTTTGTAATATTTATAAATGATATTATAATATACTCAAAAAATAGGGAGGAGCATAAGGATAATCTAAGTAATGTACTAGAGACCCAATGAAAGGATAAAATATATTTAAAGTACAACAAGTGTGAGTTATAGTTGAAGGATGTAAAGACCTGCAAATTTCAAGGAAATTTTTTTTTCTTAATTTTCTTTGGAATTTTACAAGAGCGCAGCTTCAGACGGCACCTGATTCCGAGGCCCGGTGTGCCCGGAATCAATTTCCGAAGTTTGGCTCGGGTACGTTCAGTGAACGGACGAGCGGGTTTTTCTATCTTTTGAACCGGTGCCCGGAATCGAATTCTGAGGGCACCGATGAAATCGCAGCGCCGGTATTTGCTTAGAAACGCCTCTTCCGGAGTTGCGTTTGCTCAAGACGTGGTTTTTAAATTTTGCGGCTTTAAGTCAGAATAAAATAAAGTTGTGCGACAACTTTATTTTATTTCACTTAAACTGCTTGGAAGCCACTTAAAATCACTTAAAAGCGGCTTGAACTGAGTTGAACTGGATAGGATGCTATCCAGAAATATCCTACCCCTTGGTAGGATATTTGTGCGGTGGGACCCGCACGAGCCCCGCCGTTTCTTTCGCTAAGTAACGCACCCGCGAAAACCCGTCAAAGTAACTGAAAAGTCAACCGACGCGTTTTCTTTAATTCTTAACAGACCTTTTAATTGGGCGGTTTATTTCGTAAATTAAATGGACTGTTTCTTCGTGAATTAAATGGGTCGTTTCTTTCGAATTGATGGATCGTTTCTTAACCGGTTTCGTGTTGGCATGTTTATAAAATAAGACCAACCTAAAAATCCTTGGAAAGGATTTGAGAGAATCTTTGTTCCTCCACCCTCTCCGCGAAGAACGCGAAGAACGCGAAGAACGCGAAGAACGCGAAGAACACCGGAACCGGAATCCGACGACGCACGATCCGCGACGTCAACAGCTTTTCCGCGACCTTCTTCTTCTTCGGTGCCTCTTCTTCCGCGGCGAACCTGCGATCGGCGGTTAAAGGTGAGAATCGAAACTTCTAAATTCTCCCTTCTTAATTTCAATAACAACGGATTTAATTAATTAAATCCGTTTGTTCTTGATCCGGAGATTGGCGACGCGACGCCGGATACCGCGACGACGCGACGATCTCCTTCTTCCGCGACGAGCGATTCCGCGACGACCTCTCGTCCGACGACGACTTCGAGGTAGGGATTTATTTTGGAAAAGTTACCCCTTTTAAATTTTCTCGTGAACGTTCTTGAAAATTTAAAAGGCCGGTTTCAAGCGAACAATTTTATCTTTAAATAAAATTGTTGGATCATGTGTTGATCATCTTATTCTTTTCTCCCGTTGTTTATGATTAACGCGGAGGGAGCGGGTCTAACGAACAAGACCCGGCAACCCTCCGCCGATCTTCCTTTTTGTGCGGATTTGGCGGGCGACGGCAAAAGCACGACGCAAGGGCCATTTGTTGATTCCGCAGTGGAGGACGCGTCCCGGGAGGAACAATGGCGCAGACGGGAGGCAAAACGGGCCACCGGAGCAACTCCGGCGGCGCCGGCGACCGGAGGCGGCGGCGCCCGGCGCGCCGCCGTGGAGATCTCCCGCCGCGGCTGAAGCCGCGGCGGCGGCGGCCGGTTCCGCGGCCGCGCGGAACCGGGAACGGACGCGGCGACCCGGCCGCGTCCGCGTGACAGGCGGCCCCCCGCGGGGGCCGCGTTTCTCCAAATGCCGCGGGTCAAACCCGCGGCGGCGGCCTGCTCGGCCGCTCGGTCGAAGCCGAGCCGGCCGGTCCGGTCGGCCGGGCCGCGCCCAGGCCGGACCGGACCCGGCCGAGCCGGTTCGGGCCGGTTCGGGCCGACCCGGGTCGGGCCGACCCGGTTCGGCCGACCCAAGGGGGGGGGGGGGGGGGGGGGGTTCGGGCCGGGTCGCCCCGGGCCCAGAACCCCCGTTTCGGGCCTTCTTCGGTCTTTCGCCCATATCTTGGGCCAGGGACCTCCGATTGACGAACCGTTAGCGGCTACGCGATCCTTGGATCGAGACGGTCGTTTCGGTATATTACACTCAAGGTTTCAGAAGACTTTGGGTTCGGCCGGGTTGGTTCGTACACGAAACCAACCGGGCCCTCGGAGCGGAAACGCTCATAACTTGAGCTACGGACGTCCGATCGACGTACCGTCAGCTGTGGTAGTTTCCTCTAAGTGAGACGGAACTTTTGGCATACTCCGCCCGAGGATCGGATACAGGCGGAGTACGGTCGGGTTGGTTTTGCCCTAAAAACCAACCGGGCCCCTGGGACGAAAATGCCAATAACTCTCAGACCGGACGTCCGTTTGACGCGCCGTCTGTCGCGTTGAGATCCTGTTGTCGATACGGAACTTTTGGATACATCAACTTCGGACTACGTGTCAGTTGATGTATCAGCCCTCGGCTCGTGGAGCGGACCCTCCTAAACGAGCTCGCTTTGTGCGGGAACCCTAGCGCTGGCTGTGACTTCGACGACAGAGCAGAGATCCTCCGTGGACTGCGACGACGACAGAGCAGAGATCCTCCGTGGACTGCGACGACGACAGAGCAGAGATCCTCCGTGGACTGCGACGACGGCAGAGCAGAGATCCTCCGTGGACTGCAACGACGGCAGAGCAGAGATCCTTCGTGGACTGCGGCGACGACTGTGCAGAGATCCTCCGTGGACTGCGTCGACTACTGCACTCAGCGATCCTACGTGGAACAGTGCTACCGAACCTGTGTGAGCTGAATCTTCTTTTTACCTTGAGCGGTGGAGCGCTTGGGTGTAGCGGCGGACCCGTGGTACTTGACAGTGGTGGTGCGCTTGGATGCAGCAACAGACCCTTGGCGGTGGAGCGCTTGGTTGTAGCGGCAGACCCGCGATACTCTACGGAGTGTGTGCGCTTGGTTGTAGCGACAGACCCGCGACGGTGGAGACGTGCGTGCGGAGTACGGAGACCGTGTAGATGACTGAGACCTGACGACTGCTTGACCGACTCGACTTGGAGTGAGTCGACTAGCCCAGTGGACGGAGCGCCCAGTAGTTGGCAGCAGACCCACGGCGGACGGAGCGCCCGGTAGTTGGCAGCAGACCCGCGGTACTCGACAGGAGGAGTACCTCAGTAGGCTATCTGGGTGAGCGCCCGGTATTTGGCAGCAGACCCTCAGCGGACGGAGCGCCCGGTAGTTGGCAGCAGACCCGCGGTACTCGACAGGAGGAGTACTTCAGCAGTCTTAGGTTAGTGAGCAGTACCTCGGAGTCGTGACAGGACCACTGTACACTTCAGAGATGGGGCTCTTCAACTTTTACGGTTTCGATAATGAAAATCCTGGTTGAGCTGAATCTTATGTTACTCTCCTTTGTGGATTGTGTTGAACTATCCTATGTGGATTTACTGTTACTCTCCTTTGTGGATTGTGTTGAACTATCCTATGTGGATTTACTGTTACTCTCCTTTGTGGATTGTGTTGAACTATCCTATGTGGATTTACTGTTACTCTCCTTGTGGATTTGAGTCTTGCTTCCTTTGTGGATTGAGTTGTTCTTGAGCTCGTGAGCAGAGCTAGAATTGGGGACTTAGGTATGTGTATGGGCATATACCTAAGTCGAGTCAGATGTTACTTCGTGATTGCATCTTTCTTTTGTGCTATATCCTTTGTGGATTTCGGGAGACCTTCGGGGGTCTCGGGGTCCTTACTGAGTAGTTGTACTCACCCCTGCACGGGCTATGCCCGCACCTTGTTGTGTTGGTTGCAGACGACGGACAGCGCTGATCACGGTTGGGGCGTGGAGCAGGACGGTACCTGGAGGTGGACCACTGGGCGGGACGTGCTCGGAGCGGATGTGGGACCCGAGGAGCCTGGAGGCTATCTGTACCCACCCTTCAGGTGGGATTTCCAGTGGACGACACGAGGCCGCCGTCTTTTCTACAGTTACTGTACTTTACTTTTCAGTTGTACTTTACAGTTGGGCTTGTATTTCCGGCCCCCTTTACTTTTCTGCACTTTACTTTCCGCTTGCTGACTCTGTGTGGTTGTTACTTACAAAGGCAATGCCTTCCCTGTTTACTGGGATTTTACGCCTTGGTGCTAGTCGCCAGCCCCTGGCCTATGGAAGGCGGGCTTGGGGTAGTCACGGCACGGGCCCCGAGGACGGGTCGTGACAAATTGGTATTAGAGGTGGTCGGTTCTACCGCGGACTCTGATCGTCCTTTCTTTCTATGTGAAGCAATAGTGTTTAGTGTATTGAGTGTGGTTATCAGTTCAGGGAGCCCAGTGTTGGTGCGGCGGCCGACGTATCCGTACACCAGGACCCTGACTTCTGATTTCCAACTTAATGCACGAAAACACTGATTGCGTGTGTGTTTCCCAAAAGGTTTAAAGTCAGCTCAAACCAGGTCAGCTCACCAGGTATAAATTGTTGACCGTGACACAACTGTTCAGGATGTCACCATGCAGATAGTTAGCTGGAGTTCCGAGAGAGTTCTCGATGATGGCCCACCGAGCAGCGAGACTCCGGTGCAGGGCCCTTTTTCAGTGTTGGCACCTTCGGGTGGTGTACCAGCAGCACCACCACCCGTTAGGCAGAGGATGCCACTAGCTGACAATGCACGCTAGCAGAGCGCGATGCACGAGTTCCAGCAGTAGAGGCCTCTGAGGATACGAGGCGAGACAGATTTCCCAGGCAGCAGTGGACTGGATGGAGGCGGTTGCTAGAGTTCTACGCCTAGCTTGGATACTAGTAGAGCGGATGATGATCTTAGCTTCTGTTGTTTCCAGTGAATGACCATGAGGTTGGTTCTTATAGTAATGAGGCTTCGGTACGCGAACCGATACCTGGGATAGTACCTACGGGTAGTGCGCCAGCTATGTCACTACCTGTTGGTCAGTAGACACTACCGGCGGTACCGGTAGCAGAGAATCACAGGCTTAGTGCCTTACATATGTTTTAGCACCAGATATCCCTCAAGTTTCGAGGTGAGCCTGACTCGTAGGCGGCTGAGGACTGGCTTGAGGAGGTGGTTGTGAGTTTTCTGGAGCTAATACAGCTTCGACAGTACGACATGTCGGAAGCAGAGCACTCATCGTGGCTTACCAATCAATCGTAGTACTCGTTGGTTACGTTGTGATCAGTTCCTTAGACTCGAACTTCTGAGCGAAGTGTGTCTAAGGGAAATCCGAACCATTACTTTTCCTCTATGCATTTCTACCTATGCTAGGATGCTAGAGAGAACCTTTGTGGTTGTGAACGTTAGCAGTGAAAGGCAGGAAACTAGCGCCAGTCTCAGAGACTCGGGCGTGTAAAATGTTTCAGGAGGAGGAAGTGCTAAGGACAGATGAATCTGCAGGGTAGCAGACGTGGAAGCGGAGCTTAGAGAGCAGCATGTGGTGGTGTACATTTCGACATGTTACGACCACCCGACTTAGTAGTCCCCGCCAGGCTCAGGGAGCAGGAGGGCTGGGGAGGAGAGTAGCTGCATTGCGGTCAAGGAGTGTGACCCAGGAACTCTAAGAATGATTCGGGGTACGAATTATGTCTACTACGAGCTGCCATATCTATAGACATATGAACCGAACATTCAACCCTTCCACGAATCATGTCCCAGACCTAGAGGTTCCGGGTAAGCCGTAGACTTGACCCTCACGTCTGGAGATACCTTTGGGAGGAGACTCGATAATCACACTTACGCCGACGGTGTGATTTGACCTCGAGGCGAGAGTTTCAGTTGGAATCTCTTGGTGGCAGCGTAGAGGCCTTACGACGTTGATCTGGGTATGATTCACAAATCATACCCCGGTTGACTGTTTTAGGCAAACGTCGGAATGGGTTTTCCTTGGTCGGCGAAAAGGAAACCCTGGGCAGCACATGTTAAACTCAGGCATAAGAGGGTGTGGCCGATCACTCTTGAGTTGGTCAACCCTACCCTTGTGGCAGCAGGAGTTTTGAGTTTCAGTTCTAACCTAAAAAGGGAAACCTCTTGAATTTGAGGGGGACGAACACGTTCTTATACGGTCTCAACCCGATGAGGTTTCGGAGATGTGGCCGAGGCGGCAGGTTATCTCCGAAGTTCGATGGGCCTTTCCAGGTCCTCAGCAGGATAGGAGAGGTGGATTATCGCCTGGCTCTACCACCTCAGTTGCACCAGGTGCAGGATGTCTTTCACGTGTCTCAGCTGAGGAGATACGTGCACGACCCGACGCAAATCATCGACTTTGGGGAGATGGACGTGGACGATGGGGCGACTTTTGCGGAGGTCCCAGTGGAGATCGAGGATCGACAGGAGCGGGTCCTACGTGGGCGGTCGATTCCTCTTGTGCGCGTCAGATGGCAGCACGGGAACCTCCAAGAGAGCACTTGGGAGCGGGAGGCTCAGATGCGTGCTCAGTACCCCCATTTGTTCCCCTAGTTTTTGATGTATCTTTACGGGGACGTAAAGCCCTGAGGTGGGAGTAATGTAAAGACCCGCAAATTTCAAGGAATTTTTTTTTTCTTAATTCTCTTTGGAATTTTACAAGAGCGCAGCTTCAGACGGCACCTGATTCCGAGGCCCGGTGTGCCCGGAATCAATTTCCGAAGTTTGGCTCGGGTACGTTCAGTGAACGGACGAGCGGGTTTTTCTATCTTTTGAACCGGTGCCCGGAATCGAATTCTGAGGGCACCGATGAAATCGCAGCGCCGGTATTTGCTTAGAAACGCCTCTTCCGGAGTTGCGTTTGCTCAAGACGTGGTTTTTAAATTTTGCGGCTTTAAGTCAGAATAAAATAAAGTTGTGCGACAACTTTATTTTATTTCACTTAAACTGCTTGGAAGCCACTTAAAGTCACTTAAAAGCGGCTTGAACTGAGTTGAACTGGATAGGATGCTATCCAGAAATATCCTACCCCTTGGTAGGATATTTGTGCGGTGGGACCCGCACGAGCCCCGCCGTTTCTTTCGCTAAGTAACGCACCCGCGAAAACCCGTCAAAGTAACTGAAAAGTCAACCGACGCGTTTTCTTTAATTCTTAACAGACCTTTTAATTGGGCGGTTTATTTCGTAAATTAAATGGACTGTTTCTTCGTGAATTAAATGGGTCGTTTCTTTCGAATTGATGGATCGTTTCTTAACCGGTTTCGTGTTGGCATGTTTATAAAATAAGACCAACCTAAAAATCCTTGGAAAGGATTTGAGAGAATCTTCGTTCCTCCACCCTCTCCGCGAAGAATGCGAAGAACGCGAAGAACGCGAAGAACGCGAAGAACACCGGAACCGGAATCTGACGACGCACGATCCGCGACGTCAACAGCTTTTCCGCGACCTTCTTCTTCTTCGGTGCCTCTTCTTCTGCGGCGAACCTGCGATCGGCGGTTAAAGGTGAGAATCAAAACTTCTAAATTCTCCCTTCTTAATTTCAATAACAACGGATTTAATTAATTAAATCCGTTTGTTCTTGATCCGGAGATTGGCGACGCGACGCCGGATACCGCGACGACGCGACGATCTCCTTCTTCCGTGACGAGCGATTCCGCGACGACCTCTCGTCCGACGACGACTTCGAGGTAGGGATTTATTTTGGAAAAGTTACCCCTTTTAAATTTTCTCGTGAACGTTCTTGAAAATTTAAAAGGCCGGTTTCAAGCGAACAATTTTATCTTTAAATAAAATTGTTGGATCATGTGTTGATCATCTTATTCTTTTCTCCCGTTGTTTATGATTAACGCGGAGGGAGCGGGTCTAACGAACAAGACCCGGCAACCCTCCGCCGATCTTCCTTTTTGTGCGGATTTGGCGGGCGACGGCAAAAGCACGACGCAAGGGCCATTTGTTGATTCCGCAGTGGAGGACGCGTCCCGGGAGGAACAATGGCGCAGACGGGAGGCAAAACGGGCCACCGGAGCAACTCCGGCGGCCCGCGGAAGGGGGCGGCGGCGGCGCCCGGCGCGCCGCCGTGGAGATCTCCCGCCGCGGCTGAAGCCGCGGCGGCGGCGGCTGAAGCCGCGGCGGCGGCGGCCGGTTCCGCGGCCGCGTGGAACCGGGAACGGACGCGGCGGCCCGGCCGCGTCCGCGTGACAGGCGGCCCCCCGCGGGGGCCGCGTTTCTCCGAATGCCGCGGGTCAAACCCGCGGCGGCGGCCTGCTCGGCCGCTCGGCCGAAGCCGAGCCGGCCGGTCCGGTCGGCCGGGCCGCGCCCAGGCCGGACCGGACCCGGCCGAGCCGGTTCGGGCCGGTTCGGGCCGACCCGGGTCGGGCCGACCCGGTTCGGCCGACCCAAGGGGGGGTTCGGGCCGGGTCGCCCCGGGCCCAGAACCCCCGTTTCGGGCCTTCTTCGGTCTTTCGCCCATATCTTGGGCCAGGGACCTCCGATTGACGAACCGTCAGCGGCTACGCGATCCTTGGATCGAGACGGTCGTTTCGGTATATTACACTCAAGGTTTCGGAATACTTTGGGTTCGGCCGGGTTGGTTCGTACACGAAACCAACCGGGCCCTCGGAGCGGAAATGCTCATAACTTGAGCTACGGACGTCCGATCGACGTACCGTCAGCTGTGGTAGTTTCCTCTAAGTGAGACGGAACTTTTGGCATACTCCGCCCGAGGATCGGATACAGGTGGAGTACGGTCGGGTTGGTTTTGCCCTAAAAACCAACCGGGCCCCTGGGACGAAAATGCCAATAACTCTCAGACCGGGCGTCCGTTTGACGCGCCGTCTGTCGCGTTGAGATCCTGTTGTCGATACGGAACTTTTGGATACATCAACTTCGGACTACATGTCAGTTGATGTATCAGCCCTCGGCTCGTGGAGCGGACCCTCCTAAACGAGCTCGCTTTGTGCGGGAACCCTAGCGCTGGCTGTGACTTCGACGACAGAGCAGAGATCCTACGTGGACTGCGGCGACGACAGAGCAGAGATCCTCCGTGGACTGCGACGACGACAGAGCAGAGATCCTCCGTGGACTGCGACGACGACAGAGCAGAGATCCTCCGTGGACTGCGACGACGGCAGAGCAGAGATCCTTCGTGGACTGCGGCGACGACTGTGCAGAGATCCTCCGTGGACTGCGTCGACTACTGCACTCAGCGATCCTACGTGGAACAGTGCTACCGAACCTGTGTGAGCTGAATCTTCTTTTTACCTTGAGCGGTGGAGCGCTTGGGTGTAGCGGCGGACCCGTGGTACTTGACAGTGGTGGTGCGCTTGGATGCAGCAACAGACCCTTGGCGGTGGAGCGCTTGGTTGTAGCGGCAGACCCGCGATACTCTACGGAGTGTGTGCGCTTGGTTGTAGCGACATACCCGCGACGGTGGAGACGTGCGTGCGGAGTACGGAGACCGTGTAGATGACTGAGACCTGACGACTGCTTGACCGACTCGACTTGGAGTGAGTCGACTAGCCCAGTGGACGGAGCGCCCAGTAGTTGGCAGCAGACCCACGGCGGACGGAGCGCCCGGTAGTTGGCAGCAGACCCGCGGTACTCGACAGGAGGAGTACCTCAGTAGGCTATCTGGGTGAGCGCCCGGTATTTGGCAGCAGACCCTCAGCGGACGGAGCGCCCGGTAGTTGGCAGCAGACCCGCGGTACTCGACCGGAGGAGTACTTCAGCAGTCTTAGGTTAGTGAGCAGTACCTCGGAGTCGTGACAGGACCACTGTACACTTCAGAGATGGGGCTCTTCAACTTTTACGGTTTCGATAATGAAAATCCTGGTTGAGCTGAATCTTATGTTACTCTCCTTTGTGGATTGTGTTGAACTATCCTATGTGGATTTACTGTTACTCTCCTTTGTGGATTGTGTTGAACTATCCTATGTGGATTTACTGTTACTCTCCTTTGTGGATTGTGTTGAACTATCCTATGTGGATTTACTGTTACTCTCCTTGTGGATTTGAGTCTTGCTTCCTTTGTGGATTGAGTTGTTCTTGAGCTCATGAGCAGAGCTAGAATTGGGGACTTAGGTATGTGTATGGGCATATACCTAAGTCGAGTCAGATGTTACTTCGTGATTGCATCTTTCTTTTGTGCTATATCCTTTGTGGATTTCGGGAGACCTTCGGGGGTCTCGGGGTCCTTACTGAGTAGTTGTACTCACCCCTGCACGGGCTATGCCCGCACCTTGTTGTGTTGGTTGCAGACGACGGACAGCGCTGATCACGGTTGGGGCGTGGAGCAGGACGGTACCTGGAGGTGGACCACTGGGCGGGACGTGCTCGGAGCGGACGTGGGACCCGAGGAGCCTGGAGGCTATCTGTACCCACCCTTCAGGTGGGATTGCCAGTGGACGACACGAGGCCGCCGTCTTTTCTACAGTTACTGTACTTTACTTTTCAGTTGTACTTTACAGTTGGGCTTGTATTTCCGGCCCCCTTTACTTTTCTGCACTTTACTTTCCGCTTGCTGACTCTGTGTGGTTGTTACTTACAAAGGCAATGCCTTCCCTGTTTACTGGGATTTTACGCCTTGGTGCTAGTCGCCAGCCCCTGGCCTATGGAAGGCGGGCTTGGGGTAGTCACGGCACGGGCCCCGAGGACGGGTCGTGACAAAGGAAGTATCATTCTTGGGGTATATCATCACAAGAAATGGGATATATATAGATCCTTCCAAAACAAAATAAATTGAGGGATGGCCGAGGCCTATATCTATGATGGATATCTGTAGCTTCTTGGGGTTAGCTGGATATTATTGTTGATTTGTAATAAATTTATCTTGATTATCAAACCCTCTTACCAAGCTTACTCAAAAAGGATTCAAGTTTTATTGGAATGATGAATGTGAAGAAAGCTTTATGGAGTTGAAGAAGAGGATTATCACCACCCCTATGCTCACACTACCCATAATTGGGGAGATTTTTGTAATCTTCAGTGATGATTTGAAGAAGGTATTGGAATTTTTATAGATGTTGAATGAAAAAGTGATTTATTATTCCTCAAGTTAGTTGAAAATTCATGAGAAAAACTATCCCACGCATGATCTGGAGTTGGAAGTGGTGATCTTTGATTTGAAAATATTTTGGAATTATATATTTTGAAAGAAGTGTGAAATATATAAATATCAAAAAGTATCAAATATATATTCACATAGAAAGATATTAATATGCACCAATGAAGATGGTTAGATATCATCAAGGATTATCACTGCTCAATCTATTACCACCTTGAGAAAGTAAACAAGTTGGAAGATGCTCTAAGTAGAAAGGACCCAATAATTATATCAATGATCAAAATTTAAAATGATACAATCTTCTTAGTTTTGATGAATATGGACATGAGAATCATAAATAAGGGAACATAATAAATCCTTTCACAAATTATTTCTCAACCATATCTTTTGGAAAGGTTAAAGGATTCTAAAAGGATGATGTGGGAATTCAGAATAAAGTGGAAGCTATCAGAAAAAAGAAATCCTTGGTGTTCAATGTTAATGAAGAAGGAATTGTAAAATTTGGGTCAAGACAATGTGTTCTATAAAATACATATTTAAGGAAAGAACTTTGGGATCATGCACATAGTTTTAATTTTTTCCATTCACCCAGGAAACAAGAAGATGTATCGGGATCTCTGGGAGAACTTTTGGTGGGATAACATGAAGAAGGAGATATATAAATATAAATCAAAGTGCTTGGTATGTTTATAAATGAAGGATAATATGTAGGTGTATAATGGGATGATGTAACCATTACCCATACCGACATAGAAATGGGAAAACATCACCATGGTCTTTGTCACCAGACTTTTTAAGACATGCAAAAGAAACAATGCTATCTGGGTTGTTGTGGATCATCTTACAAAGACTGCACACTTCATTGCAATTCTAGGTAATTTCTCACTGGATCAAATGGCATAGATCTACCTTAGATAAGTGGTAAGGCTGCATGGAGTACCAATATCGATTATGTCCTATTGAGATCCAAGATTCACCTATAAGTTTTGGAAGACTATCCAACATAATATGAATATTGAGATGAACTTTAGTACGGCTTATCATCCTCAAAATGATGTCCAATCTGAGTAGACTATCCAAAAACTTGAGGACATGTTGAGATCATGATCAATGGAATTCAAAGGAGGATGAAACCAACATCTTCTTCTGGTTGAGTTCTCTTACAAAAATAGTTTTTACTCAAGTATCCAAATATCTCCTTACGAAGCCCTTTATAAGAAGAGGTATAGAACACTGAAATATTTGGATGAAGTGGGGGAGAGAAAACTTCTAGGTCCAAAATTGGGCTAAGAAATGGAGGAGAAGGTTAAGACCACCCAACAACACATCAAAGCTACTCAGAGTTGAAAAAGAGATTTTCTGACAACAATCAACGATACCTAGAGTTTGATGCTAGAGATATGGTATTCCTCCTCATATCTCCACATAAGAGAGTTATGAGATTTTTGAAAAAGGGAAAGCTTATTCCAAGGTACATCATCTCTTTTGAGATCCTTGATCGCATCGGGGCAGTGGCCTATTGACTAGAACTCCCACTGAACCTATCTCAAGTACAAGATGTATGTCATGTATCACTATTAAGGAAGTACATACTAGACCCATAACATGTATTTAATCTATAGATGGCACCATTGGATAATGACCTCTCCTATGAAGAGAAGCTGGTGAAGATCTTAGATAATAGATAAAAAGTTCTATGAAATAAGATAATTCCCCTCGTCAAAGTGTTGTGGAGAAACAAAAAGTTTGAAGAAGTGATGTGGGAATCAGAGGAAGTGATGTAGCAGAGTTACCCTCATCAGTTTTACTTTGGGAAAATGAAATTTTTTGGGTGAAATTTATTAAGGGGGGAAGGTTGTAACGTCCCGATCATTTATAAATAAAATCCCCTTTATTTTAATGTGTTATGGATATAGAAAAAAAATAAACATTTTTTTATTATTGGGTTTAAATGACCATTAAGTATCATTACCATTAATAATATAGTCGTGAACAATGATCACACAAATGATATAAATATAAGGGTTTAACAAATCCTTTCAACACAGAAAAAGGAGAGGATGACCTCATCCAGTAGACTTGAGCTGTAAGAAGCTCATTTGTCAAAGCAAAAAAATAAGGTAGCATCACTGGGCTTCACTCTTGACTAAGACCAATCTGAGCTTCAACACTTTAATCTTGAATGTAATTACTTATGGGATAAGTTCAAGTTAATAGAGATTACCACTTGGGTGATGTTGTCCGAGCCACCCCAAGAGTTTGTCACAATCACACAACTTACCCTTAGGTATTATGTTGGTGTTATAAGGGATTATATAATAAGGTATTAGTTACTTATTGTTTAATCCATTTTTATAAATAAATGTCTTATTCTATCAACTTCTTTATGGGAATAATCTTTCTTAAAAAAATGATGAATTTGATAAATTGATTTTTTTGGGTAAAAATGGTGCTTTTGATAAATATATAGATTATTATATTAAACTATGGTTTTTATTAATAATATTATAAAAAATTCTTATAAATTATGAATATATCAGTTCCTTATCTATAAATTATTAGCTAATCAGTTTGATGAGAGTTATATTTTTATATTATAAAAATAAAAGTGTATTTTTAAAGAATTTATTTTAAGGGATTAAGGAATATTTTGAAATAATTAATATTTTATTAAAATATTATTATAAAATTACATTTATTAATAATAAATGAGAATATAATTTTTATGAAGTCAAATGTTATTTTTATTAAGGTTTAAGAACTATTTTGGTCAAAACCTGTCAAATTTCAATAAATGTCAGTTCTCATTTTAAAAGTAAAAATTCACATATTTAGAAAATTATTTATATAAAATGAATATTATTTTTGGAATCAGGATGTTGAAATTATATGATGGTGAATTTTTCATAATTTTCTGAGACAGTCAATTTTGTTGGTAAAAATTAAATAATATATAAATATATAGTTTGTTTTATGACATCATAATGACACAATAATGATGTAATAAATATAATAAAAGGAATATTAGACCAAATATATGTTTTAAATTTAAAACAATTTGATTTTATATTTATTTTACTTATTTTATAATTCTTTAGTGAATCCTCCAAAATGTATAATATATTTTAAGATTTTAAAATCATTCCCTTGGAAGTGTGACTCACCTCTAGATAATAAAGGAAGATATTTTAATATCTTTGAACCATAGACATTTAAAATACTGTATAAAACTAATATTTTTGAGAAACCATGGATAAAAACCATGATATGGTTTATGGTTTTGATTATTTTAGTGTGTAGGGTTCAAAACCAAAATAATAAAGAATTCCCACACCTATCCTAATAAACCTACACAAAAACCCATTACTCTTCAATCATAATATTTTATTCTTGAATAACCTCTTAAAACTACTCCCTAGATTCTTACATAGGCCCACCTAATCTCTTAATAAGCCTATCTCAATCCTTTTGGATCACATATCCATGTTAGGGATCTTACACCCTCCTCTTTTATCAAGCATTCTTTTCATGTTATGTATTTTAATTTCTTTTATTAATTTGTTGGTATATGTTATTAAATATCATCTTTATTACAAATTTTATTTATCAAACAACTTACCCTTAGGTATTATGCAGGTGTTATAAGGGATTATATAATAAGGTATTAGTTACTTATTGTTTAATCCCTTTTTATAAATAAATGTCTTATTCTATCAACTTCTTTATGGGAATAATCTTTCTTAAAAAAATGATGAATTTGATAAATTGTTTTTTTGGGTAAAAATGGTACTTTTGATAAATATATAGATTATTATATTAAAATATGGTTTTTATTAATAATATTATAAACAATTCTTATAAATGATGACTATATCAGTTCCTTATCTATAAATGATTAGCTAATCAGTTTGATGAGAGTTATATTTTTATATTATAAAAAAAGTGTATTTTTAAAGAATTTATTTTAAGGGATTAAGGAATATTTTGAAATAATTAATATTTTATTAAAATATTATTATAAAATTACATTTATTAATAATAAATGAGTAAATAATTTTTATGAAGTCAAATGTTATTTTTATTAAGGTTTAAAAACTGTTTTTGTCAAAACCTGTCAATTTTCAATAAATGTCAGTTCTCATTTTAAAAATAAAAATTCACATATTTAGAAAATTATTTATATAAAATGAATTTTATTTTTGGAATCAGGATGTTGAAATTATATGATGGTAAATTTTTCATAATTTTCTGAGACAATCAATTTTTTTGGTAAAATTAAATAATATATAAATATATAGTTTGTTTTATGACATCATAATGACACAATAGTGAGGTAATAAATATCATAGAAGGAATATTAGACCAAATATATGTTTTAAATTTAAAACAATTTGATTTTATATTTATTTTACTTATTTTATAATTCCTTATTGAATCCTCTAAAATGTATAATATATTTTAATATTTTAAAATCATTCCCTTGGAAGTGTGACTCACCTCTAGATAATAAAGGAAGATATTTTAATATCTTTTTACCTTATACTTTTAAAATAATGTATAACACTAATATTTTTGAGAAACCATGGACAAAAACCATGATATGGTTTATGGTTTTGATTTTTTTAGTGTGTAGGGTCCAAAACCAAAATAATAGAGAATTCCCCCACCTATCCTAATAAACCTACACAAGAACCCATTACTCTTCAATCATAATATTTTATGCTTGAATAACCTCTTAAAACTACTCCCTAGATTCTTCCATAGGCACACCTAATCTCTTAATAAGCCTCTCTCAATCCTTTTGGATCACATATCCATGTTAGGGATCTTACACCCTCCTCTTTTATCAAGCATTCTTTTCATGTTATGTATTTTAATTTCTTTTATTAATTTGTTGGTATATGTTATTAAATATAGTCTTTATTACAAATTTTATGTATCACACAACTTACCCTTAGGTCTTATGCGGGTGTTATAAGGGATTATATAATAAGGTATTAGTTACTTATTGTTTAATCCCTTTTTATAAATAAATGTCTTATTCTATCAACTTCTTTATGGGAATAATCTTTCTTAAAAAAATGATAAATTTGATAAATTGATTTTTTTGGGTAAAAATGGTACTTTTGATAAATATATAGATTATTATATTAAAATATGGTTTTTATTAATAATATTATAAAAAATTCTTATAAATGATGAGTATATCAGTTTCTTATCTATAAATGATTAGCTAATCAGTTTGATGAGAGTTATATTTTTATATTATAAAAAAAAGTGTATTTTTAAAGAATTTATTTTAAGGGATTAATGAATATTTTGAAATAATTAATATTTTATTAAAATATTATTATAAAATTACATTTATTAATAATAAATGAGTATATAATTTTTATAAAGTCAAATGTTATTTTTATTAAGGTTTAAAAACTGTTTTTGTCAAAACATGTCAATTTTCAATAAATGTCAGTTCTCATTTTAAAAGTAAAAATTCAAATATTTAGAAAATTATTTATATAAAATGAATTTTATTTTTGGAATCAGGATGTTGATATTTAATTATGGTAAATTTTTCATAATTTTCTAAGACAATCAATTTTTTTGGTAAAAATTAAATAATATATAAATATATAGTTTGTTTTATGACATCATAATGACACAATAGTGATGTAATAAATATCATAAAAGTAATATTAGACCAAATATATGTTTTAAATTTAAAACAATTTGATTTTATATTTATTTTACTTATTTTATAATTCCTTAGTGAATCCTCTAAAATGTATAATATATTTTAAGATTTTAAAATCATTCCCTTGGAAGTGTGACTCACCTCTAGATAATAAAGGAAGATATTTCAATATATTTGTACCTTATACTTTTAAAATAATGTATAACACTCATATTTTTGAGAAACCATGGACAAAAACCATGATATGGTTTATGGTTTTGATTTTTTTAGTGTGTAGGGTCCAAAACCAAAATAATAAAGAATTCCCCCACCTATCCTAATAAACCTACACAAGAACCCATTACCCTTCAATAATAATATTTTATGCTTGAATAACCTCTTCAACCTACTCCCTAGATTCCTCCATAGGCACACTTAATCTCTTAATAAGCCTCTCTCAATCTATTTGGATCACATATCCATGTTAGGGATCTTACACCCTCCTCTTTTATCAAGCATTCTTTTCATGTTATGTATTTTAATTTTTTTATTAATTTCTTGGTATATGTTATTAAGTATCTTATTTTTTTTTACAAATTTTATGTATAAATTATGATATCCCCTTTAAATATCATTTATCCTTCTTATGAACCCTTATTTACACCTCTTACCATGTCAAATTTCCGTAAGGGATCCTCACCTTTCTCTCTTCCTTTCAATTCAAGAACCTTGTTTAAAATTAGTATTTTTAAATTAAATTGGTTATATTTTCATCATTTTATAATCAATTACCTAACTTCCATTTTTTTTATTTGAATGAGGTATCATTTATCCTCCCCCATTTAAACCCTTACGCTGTTACTATGCTGAAATTCTGAGGGATTTCTCTCTTCTCATTTCCATTTCAAACTCTTAATTTGTATTATGCATCTTAAATTCCATTTCATATGTTCAGATATTATGTTACATGATCCCATCACTATCAATTGTTTTGTATAAATGATGAGATACCCCATTCTCTTTCATCTACCCATTTTATGAATTTCCACATGATGCCGTTATGCTTCTGAAATTACAACACAATTTTACATGCCAAAATCATCATGTAGTGAATACCATACCCATTAATATATCAAGGGTATTCAAAATTTTGAACTTATAATACTTTATTTTGGACTTATATGTCTGTATTACTCATTATTCTATCATGGAATAAATTATGATGGTGAATAAATCCATGTTATAAGATCTATGCAGCACTCTTAAGCATGAGATTGAAATGATTATGAAGGGTGTGCCTTGATAGCATCCCAATGCATTGGGTATTGTTTAGTATCATGATATGTCATGTTGGGATATAGGTTTACCTAATTCCTTTATATAAAATTTTACCATCATGTAGTTATAGGGGTTTACCTGATTCCTTTATGTTAATGATGCATTGTTTTAAGTTTTTTCCACATTTTCATGTTATGGTAATCATACCATATCATGCCTTTATGTTCATGTTTCTCTTGTGATCCATTGATATGCCTATTGCCTAACATGTATTGTATTCTTCATGTTATGCCTTGTTCACTACATTAATGGGTTTTATATCTCACCCTTTTCTTATGTATGCCCTCATATTATCCCATGCAATGTTAAGTACGAAGGAATATTGTGTTCATGTAAAAGAAGTTTTCAATAAAGATGTGTATTTCATGTTTTAAGTTATTGTGTAATGTTCCTAATCCCTAAAGAAACTAAAACTCTCTATATTATGAGTTGTATTAAGTGAAATGTTATGTAATAAATCATATTTAAATGTTTAAAAAAGACTAGGGTTGTTATACTACCACCTTAAACTGCTGAAGTAAATGATCTTGGTTTTAAAATAGTGTTATTATGTTCCTTTATTTAGAAAAAACATTATATCTATATCCCGACCTGATACAGATGGATTTTTTTTTAAATTTAGTAATAATTGTTGCTTATTTTATAAATAAAGAATTTTTTATTTAAGTAAAATTTAAATAAAATACTTTACATGTTGGATTAAAAAAACCAAGTAATATAATTTAATAATGAAGATAGTTTACATGATTCATACCACACCCAATTATTGAATCACCAACAATGTTATATAAATGAAAAATGTTTGACTATATTATACTAGTATGGGTATTTGGATTATTCTTTTTTAAAAACACTTTGTTAATGTCATACTTTTTTATAAGGTAAAATGGCCAAATCTTTATTTAGTTGAAATGGTGAAAGGGAGACTGAACTTCATTAGTTGATTCATACAGATGTGCGTAGACCATTTATAGTTGAATCTAGTAGTGGGTACTCATAAAACATAAATTTTATTAATGAATTTAGTAGATATAGATATGTATACTTAAATATGTATAAGTTTGATTCATTTGAAAGATTAAAGGAATATAATAATGATTCTGAGAAACATATTAGTATGTATATTAAAATATCTACTTAGATAGTTACAAATAATATCTTAATCAATACTTCATTGATTATTTTGGGAGTTTGGGATTCCATCCCAACTCGCTCATCCTTATACACCATAATAGAATAATGTATGTGAATGTAGAAGATGTACCCTATTATACATGGTAATATCAATGATGGGTAATATGAGTCTTCCATTATAAATTTTGGGATATATTTTATAGACATTGACACACATTCTAAATCAAGTTAAAAAAATTCAGTAGATAGTATTATATATGAGCATTGGTATAGAAATAAACATGTGTTGTCACTTGTATGAGTGTTAGGATGCGAAGAGTTTTTTAAGTCTATTATTTGAAGGAAACTTGAAACCCCAAATAGTAAGTGTATTATTAGAGGAAATCATAAGGAAATAAGGGCATATAACCTATTTAAAAACTTATATAATAAGGTTGTGGTTGAATGACATACCAAATTACCTAATAGGGAATATATATTAAAAATAGATTGTGGGAGTGAGATAGTGTTTGATGAAGTACATGATCGATATATATAAGAGTTTTCATAGGAACAAATTCTAAAAATCACCATGGAAGAGAACATTCCAGAGACACAAGTACCATGTTGGAGTATAAGAGAGGTTATAGAACCTAAAAGATATATTTTTTAGTCTTTGAGTATGATGAATCATTATTAGTTGATAATAAAGATCCTATAACCTACAAGGAAGTAGTAAGTAGAGAAAACGATACCAAATAGAAAGAAGATATGAATTCAGAAATGAATTCCATGTACAAAACCATGTCTGGAGCTTGGTTTATCCACAAGTGGATATAAAAATATTGATTTTAAATGGGTATTAATGAATAAATTGTACATGGATGGACAATTCAGTACTTATAAGGCAAGAACGGTTACAAAACTATTTAAATAACATCAAGGCATATATTATGGAATTTATTTTACTAGATTCTATGTGAAAATGAATCAAAATTCTACTTTACATTGTAGCTTAACATGACTAAGAGATTTTCCAAATAGATGTAAAAACAACCTTTCTTAATGGGATCCTTTAGGAAGTTTTATATATGAAAAAACTCAAAGGGTTTTTGAATCTAAAGGATTATAACAAGCTGTGAAAGTTGTAGAGAACCATATGAGGATTAATGAAATCATTCAGGTCATAGAACATTCTGTTTAATGAACCTATAATGGAATTTAGTTTCATAAATAAAAAATGTGAGCCTTGTCTATATAAATGGTTTATTGATAGTGTAATTATTTTCTTAATAGTTTAAGTTTATGACATACTTCTTGGAAATAAAATATTTGTGTTACCATTTTTCAAATCCTAGTTAAACACATGATTCTCTATGAAGGTCCTAAGAGAACCAACATATATTATTGGGATGAATATCCATCATGATATATCCAAGATACTACTTGGTCAAAGTAAAAGTATATATATTGAAAAA
Source organism: Viscum album (assembly GCA_963277665.1). Classification (NCBI taxonomy): domain Eukaryota; kingdom Viridiplantae; phylum Streptophyta; class Magnoliopsida; order Santalales; family Viscaceae; genus Viscum; species Viscum album. The sequence continues at coordinate 1,205,653,107 of OY728135.1, forward strand.
ATAATGAAAAAATTCATTATGGAACAATCCAAGATGAGATTGTTTCCAATGTCACATGACATTCATATTTCCAGGAAAATGTTTCCTCATATATATGAGGATAGACAGAGGATAATAAAATTTCTATACACATCAGCCTTTGATTTAGTCATGTATGATAGGTCATGTACTATCCTAGATGTCTCTTATGCCATAAGCTTGGTAGAAAGACATCAAACAGACCCGAGTGACTACAATTGGATGACTGTTGAGAAAATCCTTAAGTATCTAAGAAAAAATTAGGATATATTGTTGGTATATGGAGGAGAAAAGGAGATAATCATCAGAGGATATTAATGTACTAGATTATAAATAAATCAAGATTATCTGAAATAATAGTTTTGATACATATTCACTATAAATGGAGGTTTTGTGAGTTAGAAGAGCTCAAAAAAGGCTAGGGTTAGATATTCTATAATATATTATGAGTATATTACAAATTATGAGGTAGATAAAGAAGCAGTTAGGAATAAAAAACATCATCAAATATCTCTATGCGTGTCTTATTAGTACATAACCTATAACACTCTATTGTGATAATACTACAGTGGTGTCATTCACAAAAGATCTAAGATCACATCAGTAGATAAAGAACATACTTTGGATATATCATATCATGATGGATTTTACTTATATTGGTGAAGTCATATTGATAATAGTCTCTATAAAAGTCAACATATATAACCCATTGATTAAAACCTTAAATCACTTAAAACATGGTCATCATGCGAGATTTAACAGACTGAAAGCCATTGACTGTTGGATCCAGTAAAATTTGGAGTATGTTGGATTTAGTTTTCTAGAAAAACCTGTATGTACTTTGGATTTTCTGAATATTCAAATAAGTGAATATTAATTAAAATAACTTTTTACATATCATTCATAGTTTTCTTTACTTTTATGTAATAACATCTTTGAGTATATGCCAAATTGAAAAAGGAATAGCATTTCCCCACTATGATGAGAACCTTAAAAAGAAATGATGATATTATGAAACCTTGTTCTATAATTAGATAACATTTTCTGATAGGGAATACAGTATGTTGATGGTCAGGTGTGATTAATCACAAGAATATGAGACTTTTTCTCATATAGTTCAAACTGTGTAGTCTCTAAGAAGGGATATTTTGAGAAAAAAATCGTTAGTAGGAATTACACATGTTTTATGTGTCACTTGATATTCCTTGATGCGATTATGTGGAATGTTCATTAGACCATAATATTATTATTAATAAATTTCATGACTCCCGCATTTAGATGTATTATTGTATTCCATGAAAAAACTAGTCCATGGTGAAGTTGTGTACATTGGGTGCGTCATGAATGATATGAATTAATTAATAAGTTGAGGAAGGATTTTAACTTCCATATTTATAGAAGTTTATATTTAGACCCATTTATTTAAATATAACCATCACATTAAATTCCATGGTCATGGTGTAACGAGGAGATTATTTCAGATAGTCAAAGAAATATGTATCATGTTTATAGGTTGATGACATGAGTGTAAAACCTACTTGATGAGATATTATAATAAAGGTATTATATCACACGATGAGCACTCATGTGTGGTTGTTGATGTTGTGACATAATTTTTTTCTATTGGGTGGATTGACCCATTTCTAGATTGTACTCTTGGAATTTTGGAAGCCTTAGCTAATTCCAATGAGAAATAATCCTAGTGGGGCACACAATTTTTTTTATATTGATTAAATTCTATTTTAATTTAATTATTGAATTAAATATTAATCTCAAGACAAAGGAATAATTTTATTAGGGATTTATTGATAAAATAAATTAAAAAAGTAGTCATTAACAAGGTAATTATTTAATTACATGGATATGTAATATTTATTTATTTGTTGAATTAATAAATGTTTATTCAGGTATTAGATAAATACTAAGGAGAACTAGCATATCGAGATTGTGTATGATGATAAATATTAATTTGTAAGATGGTAAAATAATATTTATCATTTCACTAGTTAGTGAAATCTTGGAAAATAATAATAATAATAATAATATTATATGACATGGGATCATATAAGGTTTAATAAATTATTTATTATCCATTGTGAAATTATAAAATATTATAACACTAATCTCATATCTATAAATAGATAATTATACCTATTATATAGATATTGATCAAAATTGGGAATTATTGTGCACAATGAAATATAGAGTTTTCTCTAAAGACTGAATAATTATATATAAATTCCCTTTCCTCCACTATCATCTCAATAATGAGAGTGAAAAGATGATTCTTAAAGCTAGAAGGAATTTCCATAAGAATAGAGAGGTAAACTGATAGGTGATTGATTTTATGCAGTATCACACAAAAATTACATGGAATTATTTGGATATCAAAGGAGTATGCATGGATTACTGATAGATGGATTCATTACTTGGATCTTTTAAGATCAATGATGGTTGATCAGAAAAGTTTTTTTTTTCAGACAATCAAAATATCCATTATATTTACATATTAATAAATATGTATTATTTCATCCAATATATTTAAATTAATTATAAATTTAGCATGAAACTATTTTATCCTAGTCATAATGACCTTTTTTTTCAATATTCTCTAGAAAAATTTCATTGGTCATGAAATTAATGTCTTGTAAAATATGAAATTAATCCATCAAATATAACAATTGTTGAGAATGAATTGACTATGATAAGTGCTTGAACTATTCCTTGAACCATCACCATCAATGATCAAGGAGTTTCCAAAATTCAATTTTGGAAACTAATATTATTCATGATATTATTATTTGTGAATTTAAATATATAAAAATCATAAAATTAAGGGGGGTTGAGCTGATCGAGGACTCAAAAACTCTATTTTTTTTGTGAATTTATTAATAATTTATAACTTAATACTTTTAAGTATCAAAGAAATAAGATGTGTTTGAAGTTAGGGGGATCTTTCATGTAGGAGAAGACCTACTTACTGAGTATTCAGATGGAAATAAGGATAAACAACATTCCTGATCCGGAGTGAGTTTTGATACCAATAGTGTTGATCACCATATTTAGCTACTGATGTTCTTCATATTGCTTTACATGAGTAGACTTGTTAGTCCAATATGTTCATGGAGGTTGATCATCTCATGTGGTGTAGAAGCTACGAAGAGAAGAAAGATATCTTCCTTGTTTGGATCAAAATGTAGTAGTAGGATGTGTGAAGCTATATAATCTCTTATGTGATTGAAGATCCGAAACACAATGTGAATATGTGTTAATTGGACCATGGAATAAGAGCCTTATATCGACTGGCGAGGACTCGAAAAGTGTATCCAAGAGACCCAAGTTCAATTATAGGTAGAGACATATTTCTGAACTACTATAATAATACTATATTAGTATTATAGCAGGTACTGTTCGGTATTCTAGTAGTCAGGACTATTCATCTATTTGGAATTTTGGGCTATTGAGTAAGTCCTTGAGTCCTTCAAGGACTTAGGGCCACCTAAGGACTTTAGGATGTAATTTTTTATGGCCACATCAAGGTCTTAGGGACACCTAAAGGCCTTATGGCCACCTAAAGGCCTTAGGGCCACTTAAAGGCCTTAGGGCCACTTGAAATTGTGATTAATGGACCAGGTAGACTCTACAAGGACCAAGATCTGGATGAAGATTCAAAGAAAGGTACATTAACTAGATCAAAACTACTAGATTTAGAAGAAATATATGGTATGAAAATTTTCATCAGGACCAACCTATACATGAATGGGAAGCTTAGACCAACAATCATGTGAAGGTGGAGAGCTAACATCTTGTAACATATGCTAGGGAGGACCAGTTCCAAGTAGTTATAGTCTGGATGATTTCCTATAAAGACCATTGAGTCATGTAATGTCATGAAGCCAGTGATACATGTAAGGGTTCCCATTAAACCATTAAAATGAGGATTATCAAAAATTAATAAAAATAGAAGGCATTTGGGCCATTCAGATTTAATAGTACCATATAGATCTTTGGATTTGTAACTACTTTTTCAAATGGTAGAGAGTTTATGATTAGGGAATCTTACTAATCCTAGCGATGATTATGTCTTTAGAGCTAAACCTTGTAACTATTTGTGTGTTGTTTGTTCGTTATATCAACTATATATGTTGTGATTCTTTGAGGTAATTAATTGGGTGTTGGTTTAGGTATTAATCATTAATAGTGGTTGGTTTAAAAGAGATTAACTCATAAAAAATAAAAGATATAACTAATTCACCATGTCCCCTCTCAGTGATCCAACCATATATAGTAACTTCAAGTGGTATCAAATCCAAGGTCCCCTATGAGTGATCCATGAGGCTATTGATTATATTGAATGTGAATTTTGTAAATAGTAGGGGTATTTTAATGATTAATGTAAGAAAATATTACACCTATAAGAATAATATTCTATACTACATTTTATCACTTAACATAGAAGTGAGAGATGTTTCCATGATAAGATTTCAACTCAACAATGATGAGGCATCAATGACACCTTTTGAAACGAGATATGTAGAGAATGATGGTAAGGTTCAAAATTAAATTTTGATGCTACTTTCAAAATTTTTGAACACAATGGTCATAGGATTCCAATCTGTAAGGACATTTGAGACAAATTAAATATAGATATAAAATTAACATTAAATAAAAAAAGGAAAAATAAAAGTTTGTAGCAGTGTATTTGAAGATATTAAAATGGATGATGATGAAAAAATAAAATACTATTTTATATTATTCAATCAGATTATGAGTAATATTCAACCATTTGGTGAGAATCTAGAAGACTCCACCATTGTGAAAATTCTTATGAGGAATTTTGCTAATAGATTTGATCCCAATGTTTTTGAAGTGGAATATAGGAAATAATTTTTTAATATACGTGTTTCAAACCATTATAATATCTTATTAAATAAATAAATCACTATATTTCATAAAAAAATAACAAATAATATATTTATTTCAAGTATATTAAAAGAGAAAAAGTCAAATAAGAGAAAGCTATATAAATGAGTGATTATGAAGATGAAGAAGATGAATATAAATTCAACAAGACTGTACATATTCTCATAAATATATTTAAGAAGGTAAATTGGATAGGTAAATTTAAACATGAACTATAGTGTCATAACTTCAATTGTATTGGGAAATTTTCCAATGAATATACAAAGAAGAAGACTACTAATTTAGAATCATATGGGGAGGATGAAAAATATCAGAAGTTGAGAAAAAGTAAAAGAAAGTAGAATTTAAGTAACCAAAGAAAAATTCATATGATAAAGAATGATAATTAAGATTAATTTAGAAGTTTATGTTATTAAGTCAACTTTTTTATCAGACTAAAAGAGGTTTTTGCCGATCAAGAAATGATAATGAGGAAGAGAGGACTTAACTTGAATAATAGTGGAAAGGTGGGTTACGAACTTATCTTCAATAAAATAAAAAAATAATGAAGGAAAAGAAAAATATATAAAAATATAATTAGTATATACATACTGAGATATAAGAGAATTTTAAAATGGAAGTGACATATATTTATGATATTATAAAGAAAAAATAAATATATCTAAACTTGAGAAGATGATAAGTGATCTTAAGGATATATTAGTTCCCAAGGAGGAAGATATTTTAAAAAAAACCTACATATCTATAATCTCAAGATGAGGTAAATAAGAGTTGATATGAAATTACCAAGTCTACTAAATTTAATGGTGAATATTCATAGGCTGGTGATAATAGGAACTCAAACATATATGAAAAATATATTCACAACATGTCTCAAAATAGTTCTTTTATTTATAACAGTGTTGACTTAAAAAAACAACCTATTTTTTTGGGAGTAAGATTATAATTGAGCTTAAATATTTTAAATTAAAGGAAGGATATTTTCCCCTACAAAAAGGATCAATTATAAGGGAAAAAACCCAAAAAAATCTAGATATATGTATTTTAACACCCCAGATTTAAGGTAATCTTTTCTTTTATTATTTACATTGAATTTATAAAATACTTGGGATAAGTTTTAAGAGTTTCATGATGGTTTTTATGTTTTTAAGGGGTTTTAAGTATTTATATTTTATTCATGTTTTTGAGAAATCATGCAAAATCACTAGGAAACTGTGAAAGAGATTCTGAGAGTCACCGGGTAGGTACATGGTTGGTGCATGATTTCGAAAAACCGTGTGGGTTCCTAGTAAAACTGTGAAAGTGGAGATAGAGGGAAAAATAACTATTAGCACATGGTTTGTCACACCATAAAATCTAACCATGTTAGGGGGAATTTCAAATATAGTATCATGTGCACGGTTAGGGAATATTTTCCAAAACTCTGTGGACCAATCATGAAACATGCATTAAATGATTTTAAAATTAGAGTTTAACTCAAGTTTTCACCCCCAAACCTCATTTTTATACTTATTTCTTAGGCGCTAAAACTTTTATCCTTCCTTAAGTGTTTTTGGTGATTTATGTTTATCTAATTTCCAATTTTGATGAATTAAAGTTCATTGAATCTCTAAAATCAATGGAAGGTCTCTATTTTCTCTCTCCATTCTTAGATCTTCTCATCTCCTCTCACTCAGAGCATTATATCTAATCCTATAGGGATAAATCTAGGTTTAATGATGTGTTTTTATGATATATTGTTTATATTTATTTAAGGAAATGTGTTATGATCCAAGATCTAGAGGTTTCATAGTGCCTTTCTTCATTTGTTTTCACCCTTTTTGAGGTAGGTGGCTTCTATATCACTCCTCTATTTCAAAAATGGGAGGATTATATTTCTAACCTCTCTTGATGTGATTTTTAAAGAAAAAACCCTATGGTATGTTTGTTTAAAAATCATGGTTCCATGTCTTAAGTAATTAATAATATTTGTTTCTTAAATGATTTTCATTTCAAATAATTATTGATGAAATACTTTTTTGATGGTTTTAAAATGGAAATTTGTTTTTAGGTGTTCTGATAAATTCAATAAAGTTTTTGATTTTTAAAAAAATAATATTTATGGAATTTTTTCTCATCATACATGGGTGGTGTGTATTAATATATTCATTTTATGAGGCCTTACTGATATGGAACCGATACTCATTGCTAGTTGGGAATGATGGTATATCACCTTGTGATAACTTGGTGAAAGATATATCACCACTCATGAGTAGTTGAATCTTCTTTTATAATGCATGTGCGTGTGTATGAGAACCATGGTTGATTATTCCAAGTGGAAGGAATGAATGGTTCAATGGATTTATTTCAATTAATTTTGTTTAAAATTTACTTCTTATGATAAAAAAGTTTCAAAATTATCACCCATTAATTTATATAAAATATGATCTAAATTATTTTTGGTTCTAGTGGAATGTGTGGGAAGTTTATCAGGGATTTTTGGGTATAATTAATCACCCCATGGATATGTACATTGGTTCATATGTAGATTTTTTTCTTCATGACATGCGTAAATAAAATTAATCGTATTTATCTAGTGGAGAATCATGATATTTATTCCCTAGTTTGGTGTTCGTATTGTAGAATTCTCTCTTAGATTCATTAGAGTGATTTCACATCAGTGTTTCTATATCCAGATATCCATTTTGTTTCTTTATAACATATTTTATTTCTCTTTCTCCACTAATATGATAATATTGTTTTAATTGTTTGTTATTTGAGTTGTATTATATATATTTATGCATCATGAAGTGGTTTATACATTTATTTTTTTTCTTGATAGGTTGAATTTTTTTAAAATAAAAATAATTCCTAAATATCTACATTTTACCTTGAAATTTATTTCCAACCCTTAGTGTCTTGGAGACATCACGTAAAGTTAGTGGCAACCCAACCCAGACCAAGTTAATGTGTTGAGAATGGATATCAAAAATGGTATTATCCATGGTCGGTCCTTCATCTTGATATGGTAGTAAGGATATATAAATGTCAGAACTTGAAATTTATAATAGAAAATGATATTTCCAAACTATTTATTTTGAAATTCATGTTACTAGGGTGGTTTTCTAAAAAAATGTTCTAATAAAATTCTAGGTGAATTTTCATCTCATTATTGTGGTTTTAGCTAATGAGTGTAGCATATAATGCATCAGTAATGAGAATTACCACTAAGAAATCATTTTTCATAATGTGTTTGATAATTTCAAAAAAAAAAAATGGTTAAAATGGATTTTTATTTTGAATATTTTATCAATGTTCATGTAATGATTGTTTTTGGGATAATTTGGGATATTTGAAGGCTTCAGTATGACAAACCTACTCTTTATTACACACTTAAACATGATTTATTACATAAAATTCACTTAATACAACATAAAAGATCAAGTGGTATAGTGTCTTTGGGTCTTAGGACCATTACATAACAGCTTTAAAAAAGATACAACTTCTTTATTGAAAACATCCTTTACATGATCACTACATTCCCTCGTACTTATCATTGCATGGGATAACCTGAGGACATGCATAAGAAAAGGGTGATCTATAAAGCCCAGAAAGGGTGTTAAAAAGGCATAACATGAAAGATATAATACATGTTAGTCAATTGGAACATCGATGGAGCGTTAGAGAAACATGAACAAAAAGGCATGATATAACATGATTAACATAGCATGAAAATGTGGCAACAACATTTAACATGGAATTAGCAGGAGTCAAGGCTCATTTCACATGGAGCATGAGTAAACCCTCATTATACATGAATTATCATGAGTAAACACTCATTTCACTTGATTTATCATGATACTAATTTTTACCCAATGCATTGGAGCGCTATCAGGGCACACCCTTCTTAAATATTTTTATTTCATGCAAAAATGTGCCATATGGATCATATAACATAGATTCATTAAACCTCATAATTTATTCCATGATAAAGGAAATGTGTAATTAATACATTAAAAAATATAATCAATAAATAAATTTTCATAAAGGTTAATACCCTTGATAGAGAAATGGGCATGATATTCACTACACTATGACATTTTCTTGGAAAATCGCAGTGCAATTTCGGCAGCGTAATGACGTGACATAGGAATTCATAAAAATGGATGATGAGAGAGAAATTTTTGTCTCATCTTATGTAAATTAAATGGACAGTAAGGGAGTCACATAGATACATGTACCAACAAATTTAATGTAAATTATATTCATAATACAAAGTAATTGTTTGAATGTAAATGAGGAGAGAGATATTTCTTATGGAATTTTGGCATAGTAACATGTGTACATGGGAGGAATTTATTGAGAGATAAGGGGTATCTAATCATTCAAAAATAAATAGGGAAGTATGGTAGAGGTTCTAAATAATACCCCAACATTTATAATTGAAAATAAAATGTCATAACATTATAAGGAAACTTGGACATAAACAAGGAAAGTGAGAATCCCTTACTTGGAAGTGTGATCCCAATGGCTTGGGAGAGGCTTGAGAGAGGATTCTTGGGAGCTTGGGCCACATTTGGAGGATTCTAGAGAGATAAGGGCAGGGTTTGGACGAACTTCAAAGGCTTTGAGTGAAGAGGAAGTGGGATATTGGGTTGTTTTATATAGGACTGGAGAGGGAATTCTTTATTATTTAGGTTTGGGTCACCACACATTAAAGTAATCTATACCACAAACCATCCCATGGTTTGTCCCATGGTTTTTGATAAAGGGGAGTGGGAAAAAATATTTTATAAGGTAAATGTCCTAAATTCTTAAAATAATATGGTGGATTATGTGGAGGTGAGTCACACTCTCAAAGATATTCATTTAAAAAGTGAAAATGTTTTATAACTATGGGAGGGTCAATTAAAGTTTTGTAAAATAAATGAAACAAATCTAAAATCACATTATTTTAATTATAAAATTTACATTGGCCGAAATTATTATTTATAGTATTTTAGTACATCATTATAGGGTCATTATGATGTCATGAAAGACATTATATATTTAAACGATATTTAATTTTTACCCAAAAATTTGACTGTCTTAGAAAATTATGAGAAATTCACTTTTGGATAATTTCGACATCCTGATTCCAAAAATAATATTCATTTTATCTAAATAATTTTCTAATTATTTTTATTTTTACTTTTAAAATAAAAATCGACATTTATAAAAAATTCATGGGTTTTGACACAAACGGATTTCCAACCTTAATAAAAATTACAATTGCATTCGTAAAATTATATGATAATTTATATTTAATAAAAAATTAATTTAGTAGTAATAATAATATTTTAGTAAAATATTATTTAATACAAAGATCCATTAAGTCATTAAAATAGATTTCTTAATTGAATATTAACTAAAAATACTATTTGTGCTTTAAAAATTATTTAAAAGGTAACAATAATAAAATGAATGAATATTCATTATTATATAAAAAAAATAATGCACATAGTAATAGTTCAAAGGTCTTGTTACATAAACCATTATAACACCCGCATAAGACTGAAGGGTAAGGTGAGCGATGGTGACATGCTCTTGGGGTGTCTTGGATAACATTTCTTGGGTGGTAATCTCTATCAACTTCCACTTCTCTCATAGGCGGTTCCGCTCGAGCTTAACATATTCAAGATCGGATTGGGATTGGTCAAGAGCAAATCCCAATGATGCCACCTCCTTACCCAGCTTTGACAAATGGGCATCATATGAGGCGAGTCTACTGGATGAGGCCATCACTTCCTTTTTCTGAGTAAATTGGATTTGTTAAAGCCTTATATTTATACTAATCATGTGATCACTATTCAACGACTATATTAGCAACTATCACATTTATTAATGATATTTTAAAATCCAAAAACATAAAACCAATGAATTTCACGTTTATATAAACATTTCACATAATGAGATATTTAATTTGATCAAGAAGAATTTTTATTAATAAATGATTGGGTCCTTTCAATCTTCCCCCCTTGAAATTTTTCCCCTGAAATTTCCTTTTCCCACACTAAAACATATGTGGGTAACTCTACTTCACCATTTACTCCGATTCCCACGTTGCTTCCTTAAACTTGTGGTTTCACCACAACACCTTGATGAGGGGCATTATCTTATTTCGTAGAAATTTTTCTCTACGATCTAAGATCTTCACTGGTTACTACTCATAAGAATGATAATTCTCTAACTATAACACCTCCGAAGAGAGTACATGTGAATGGTCTGGTATGTAAATCATTAAGAGGGATACATGAAAGAAATCATGTACTTTGGCCATGGTAGGTAAAAGTTCTAGTCGATAGTACACATCCTCGACACAATCAAGAATCTAGAAGGGGATGATTTACCTAGGACTTAACGTTCCTTTATTTCCAAACCTCATGACCTTCTTCCAAGGGTATATGAATAGAAATACCATGTCTCTAACTTTAAACTCAAGGTCTCATCAACAGTTATCTGCATAAATCTTTTGTCGACTTTGGGCTGCCTTGATATGCTACTGAATGGTTTTCACCTTCTCCACCATTTCTTCAACCATTTATGGTCCTAACATCTTATGATCACCGACTTTATCCCAACACACTGGTGTTCTTCACCTTTTCCCATAAAGGGCTTCATATGGTGCCATTTTGATGCTCGAGTGGAAACTGTTTTTATAGGAGAATTAAACCAGAGGAAGATGTTGATCCCATCCTCCTTTGAAGTCCATTGAGAAAGCTCTCAACATGTACTCAAGTGTTTGGATAGTCCACTCAGATTGACCATCAGTTTGAGGATGATAGGCCTTACTGAAGTTCAATTCAATATCCAGATCATATTGAAGATCCTTACAAAACTTAGAGGTGAATCTTTGATCACGATCGGATACAATAGATAGTGGTACTCCATACAGACTTACCACTTCCCTAATATATATATCCATTCTAGTTGATCCAATAAAAAATCCTCCAAAATTGCAATAAAGTGTGCAAAATTTTTAAGATCATCCACAACAACCCAGATTGCATTGTTTCCTTTGGATGTCTTCAGAAGTCCGGTGACAAATTCCATGGTGATGTTCTCCCATTTCCATGCTAGTATGGGTAATGGTTGCATCATCCCCTTAGACTTCTGTCTCTCAGCCTTCACTTGCTGACACACCAGACACTTTGATATAAATTCAGCGATCTCCTTCTTCATCTTATTCCAACAATAAAGCTCTCGGAGGTCTTGATACATCTTTGCGTTTTCTGGGTTATAGAGAAATTTGAACTATGTGAATCATCCAAAAGTTCCTTCTTCAGCTCTGAACTTGATGGGACACATAATCTTTTTCCAAATATCAGAATTACTTCTTCATTACCATTGAACTCTGAGTATTTCCCTCTTCCGATAGCTTCCACTTTCTTCTGAATTCCCACATCATCCTTTTGGGCATCCTTTAAACTTTCCAAAAGAGATAGTTGACTAATCATTTGTGAAAGGATTGATGAAGTTTCTTTCTTTATGATTCCCATATCCATCTTCATCAAATCTATAAAGATTGGATCCTTCTCAATTCTCATCACTGATAGAATTGCTGAGTCCTTTATACTTAGATCATCCACCACCTTATTCACTTTCCCAAGGTGGTAATCGATTGAGTAGTCATAGTCTTTAATCAGCTCTAACCATCTTTGTTGGCGAGTGTTCAACTCTTTTTGTGTGAATATATAATTGAGGCTTCTGTGGTCTGTATATATTTAAAACTTCTCCCCAAAATATAATACAACCAAATTTTTAAATTGAATATCATCGCAACCAATTCCAGATCATGTGTTGGATAATTCTACTCATTAACTTTCAATTACCTTGAAACATAGGCAATGACTTTTTAATTTTTCATCAACACACAACCCAAGCTATTCTTCGAAGCATCACTAAATGCCTCAAAAAGATCTCAACTTATGGGTAAAGTGAGCATAGGTGTAGTGATAGGACTTGTTTCCAACACCTTGAAGCTTTCTTCACATTCATCACTCAAAGAAAACTTTACTCCCTTTCGATTTAGCTTGGTAAGAGGGTTGGACAATCGTGAGAAATTTCTCACAAATCTTCGATAATATCCAGCTAACCCCAAAAAGCTATGAATATCCATTACTGATGTTGGCCTCATCCACCCCACTATTGTAACACCCTGACCCTAGTTACCCAGAGTTAGTGCATTATTACATAACATTGGAACGATACAAGGAATCGTGTCCCAAAATACCGATCAGATTAGTAGCCTTGGAAATACTAGATACATTAATAAGTTTTACATTGCATTATAAAATGAAAAACTAAAACAACAAAGTCTCCATAGGCCACACTCATATCCCTTATACTATCCCTATTGGTCAGACATAATATAATTTTTTGTATCCTGGAAAAAATGAAACATAGAAAGGGGTGAGCTCAGATGCTCAGTAAGGATAACAATATAGAAGAAAATTTAATAAATAAGCATAAACATTTTAGGAAATGTATAAGACTAAAACAAAATCCTTTTTAACTTGAACTTCATCATAATATGATAATGATAAAATCAAATAATTCGATTTAATTATTCACATGGATATTCTACTATTCAAATAATCACATGCAATATCAATAGCCACTTTCATAATGATGGAATGCATAATGCCAGACTTCATAACCAAATAGTCAAGGCCTTGTGACAAGAATACAAATAATATTTTTTCAAGGCCTTGTACCAAGACACTAGTTTGTTTCATGAGACCTACTGATGCATCAAGGAGCTATAGCATGCTCCACCCATCACTTACTAAGTCTAATATATTAATAATATGAAAAGGTTTAAACATAACATAAACATTCGTATTAAAACTATCATACGAAATGTAAATACTTTATCCATAAAACATGAATGGTATAAAGACAACACATACACAGTCAAACATATCAAAAAACCTTCAATACAATATTAAAGATTTTTATAATAATAAATCAACTTCAAACAAGTTTAAAATCCATCAAAGGATGTTGACATAGATGAAATGAAAACTATTTGAGAGAAATACCTCCTTCTATTTTGAAACCATTTAAAAGAAAACATTTATTTTGGAAATATTCTTATAAGATTGTAAAGGAAGCTTTGACGATGTAATAATAGAAGAAAATAACCTCACCTGCCGTATAAGTTAAAAAAATCATTACCTTAATTTTGTTGAAAAGGTCATAAAGTACCTTGTTTGGAAAATGACAGAAAGATTCCTTCCAAAACATATAAGATCAAATAAGGGTACAAATTAATTTAACCCATTGTCTATTAAATATTAAAAATGTTTTGAATTACATTTTTAATAAACACTGATGTGGATGATAAAGTGGTCCCAGTAGATACTCACGTATAAAACAACCTCACATAATAAAGAGATTGTAAAATTAACCCTTACCTTGTAGTTTTCCTTGGTAGAGGGTATGTTAAACTCCTGTATAATAGTTAAATAAATATTATTAAATTATACAAGAACCATATACATAAATATGATTTCATATATGATCTTTTAATATTACTTTGTTAATAATATTTTAGTATTATCTTCGTTTCGGGTGTTAACTGATTCAGTTTACTTTATTCACTTGGTTACGTAAGCCATGTTTGTTATGGATAGGATGTATTTGATTCATATCCATAATGATATTAAGTTATTTAAATATTATTTTAATCATCAAATGAAAATTATTCTTGGATGATTACAATGGGGAAATGAATCTCATCGTGTTCGTGGAGACGGTAATCTGTACGTACGCACAAGCAACAATATCATTATTTTGATATTAAAATATTATGTAAATGGATATTAGATCATATATAAATAATTCTTAACATGTTATATTTATTATTTATATCAATTATACATCATTATTATACCCATCCAAATAATAATGTATTGAATAACAACTACACGACGACGTGGAGATGATAAGCCGTACGTATGCACATATGGTGACATGTTATTCATAGGATGAATAACGTAATGAATATGGTTATACCATTTTTATAATAACATCACAATATATATAATATAATGCAGTTATTATTTTATAATGGAAACAATAAAGAAGTAGGAAGTGGAAGAAGAATATAACTTGAAAGAGGTGGTGAGATATTTACCTCTTCTTTGGGTTCTTCCTTTTGATTTGATCAAAAGGGATCTTTTGGTTGGATTTATCATCAAAATAATTCCTCTAAGATGAAGGGATGATAGTTTGGAGGATACCGGGGTAGGGTTTGGCCAAGAAAAATGGATTGGGAGGAGTGAATCAGAGAGAAGGTGAAGTGCCCTTTTATAAGAGAGGTGATGGTCACTTTAGGAAAAGATTAAAATATTAATTTATTTTAAAATAATTTTCGGTTTCTAATGTGTCTAAATTGATTTATTTCAAATCTAATGTGGGGATGAGTCTATATCTTCTCAACCAATAGGTTTTAGACAAGTTTAGGTTACCATTTTAACCTTATATATTATATTTAACTCTTAGTTAAATAGTTTGACATTTACCATGTCTCTTTGTATTTTTATATTATATGGTTAATAAACTTACTATAAACTTCCATGTGAACCTAAAGTGGTTAATTAATGAAATATATAATATTATTTCATCCCTTGGATGAACTTATATTTTTAGGAATAGAATATCAGTTAATAATATAATATATTTTTTAAAAACTCTTTTATGTCAATTTTGACACTATTTGGTATTTTGTTTTTGTTAAATTCATAACATCATTATTACTTAAAAAAACTCATGTAATCCACCCTAAAATTTCATAGTAACCTATAAAATTAGAGTAACTCATAAAAAGTCTCAAAATACATTTATTTTGATATTTATAATATAAATTAATTTATTTTTTCAATAATAAGATAATTACTGCATCATCATTGTGTCATAAATAAATTTAATTATTTAATGTCTTAAAATTATAAATAAAATACCATTATGTATTAAATCTTTTTATTTTTCTAATGAATATTTATATTCTATTTTTTCTTATGTATAACTCAATATTAATAATGTTTTAATTTTTAAACTTTGATTTTAACTCTTTTAACTATTCTTTAAATAAAATAATAATAAGTGTCATAATCTAATAAAAGTGGAAATAAAGGATCATATTTTATTCATAAGTTTTTTTGGTCTAATTAAACTTATGAAATATAATTAGGACATGTTTTAGGGTAATTATAATATCATTTTTACATTTAATTACTCTATTTACTTTTAACCGTAGTAAATAAAACTGAAAAGTTACTATTCACAAAAAATTATTTTCATCTTATTGAACCAAATTTTACTTACTCATATTAACCATGTCTCTTGTATTTTTGAAATTAAACTCATAGAAGTGGTAAAATTAAGTTTTATGTAAATTTACAAATGTTCCTAGGAGGTGGGTAAAAGACGATAAAAAGTTCAATAAAATTATATATATCTAAAATTTTTATTAAATGAATATAACGAATTAAATTTAATTTATATAGCTATTATGTATCAATTTTTACCTAAATTAAATTAAAATAAAATAATTAATTATTTAAATAAAAATTCAGTTTTAACCAATAACTCAGTGTTTTTCTCTATTCATAAAAAATTGAAAATTTTTAGAAAAATACCAAAAATTTACCCTAAGCTAATATCAATATTTAAAATTCAAAAATGAAGTCCATTTTGAAAAATAAAATTTATAAAATTTAAAAAATTGGATATTAATATTCATAACGGCTAGTTTGATTGGTTGTGGTGTGTTAGAACTTGATGTTTCGTACAACACAAGCTATTGTATTATTCAAAGAGAAGCATACCATGGAAGCTTGGGGTGTTACATTCTACCCTACTTCAAATAATTTTTTCCTTGAAATTTCTAGAATATTACTGCACAAAACGACTCGTGTGGTTCTTCAAAATAAGTTCCTCAAGTTCCCACATCACCTCTTCCATCTTATGGTATCTCCATAGAGCTTTTACCAGACGAGTCATTTGGTTCCTCAACACTTGTTCTCTGGTATCCAGAATCTTAAGAAGCTCTTCACAATAAGACATATCAAGTTCTAGTTCTATTTCTTCATAGGTGAGTACTTGCATTGGGTCGGGCATGTATTTTCTCAATAGTGATACGTGGAACACATTATGAACTTTGGAGAGACTTGGCGGCATTTCCAAACGGTAAGCTACAACCCAATTCATTCTAGAATTTCGAAAGGTCTGATGTACCTGGGACTCAATTTACCCTTCTTACCCAATCTTATAATTCCCTTCTATGGAGATACCTTCAATAAAACATGATCTCCTACATAAAATTACAAATCCTTCCCTCTATTATCGACATATATCTTTTACCTACTTTGAGTGGCTTCGATGTGGGTTTGGATAACCTTAAACTTTTCCATCGTTTCCTCAACAAGTTCTGGGCCTACAAGTTTTCTTTCACTAACATCATCCCAACAAGTTGGTGTGCGACATTTATTTCAGTATAACGTTTTATATGGTTCCATCTGAATACTTGAATGAAATCTATTATTGTAGGAAACTTATACCGGCGGTAAATATTGATCCCACATACCTTGAAAGTCAAGTGAGAAAGATATCAACATGTCTTCTAAGGTTTGAATAGTCTATTCAAATTTTCCATCAGTTTGAGGGTGGTAGACAGTGCTCAAACGAAGTTCAGTAGCCAAAGCCTTCTGAAGACTTTTCCAGAATCTTGATGTGAAATGGGGATCACAATCAGAAAAAATTGATAGGGGTACTTCATGAAGACTTATAACTTCATTAATATATAGTCTTGCTAAACGTTCGTGTGGTAAATCTTCTCTTATAAAAAGTAAATGTAATGACTTGGTAAGACGATCAACAATGACCCATATTGCATCGTTCCTTCTTGGAGTCTTTGGTAGTCCCACAAAAAATTCCATCGTAATATCATCACATTTCAACTCCGGTATGGGAAGAGGTTTCATGAAACCTCTAGGATGTTGTCTTCCAACATTCACTTGTTGAAAAACTATACATCTCAACACAAAATCAACAATCTCCGTCTTCATGTGGTCCCACCAAAAATGTTTCTTCAAATATTTATACACTGTAGTGCTACTAAGGTGTATAGAGAAATTAGAACTATGAGCATCATCCAAAAATTCCCTTTTTAGATCAGGTATATCGGGAACACAAAGTCTCTTCCCAAATTTCAAAATTCCATCTTCATACACAAAGTCACTCAATCTACCATCATTCACACCATTAATCTTCTTTTTAAACTCTTCATAATTGATATGAGAACTCTCTATCCTTTATAGTAATGATTGTTTGGAAACCATTTGAAAACGTTTTGATGTTTCACCTTCCATGGTTATTCCCATATCCAAATTTACTGGATCCTTATATATAGGATCCTTTTCAACTCTCATCTTGTTCAGAAATCCATGATCATTTCTGCTCAAAGCATCTAACAACTTATTTTTCCTCTCTAGGTGGTAGTGTATGGTGAAATAATAATCCTTGATTAGTTCAAGACATCACTTTTGCCTCATATTGAGTACTTTTTGTGAGAAAATATACTTCAAACTCTTGTGATCGGTATATATCTCACATTTTTCACCATAGAGATAATGTGTCCATATCTTCTAAGCAAATATTACAATTGCTAACTCAAGATCATGAGTAGGATAGTTTTTCTGATGAATTTCTATCTGTCTTGATGCATAGGAAATAACCCTATCATTCTGCATTAGGGCACAACCAAGTCCTTTCTTTGATGCATCACTATAAATAACAAACCCATCATTCCCCGATGGTAGAGTCAAGATAGGATCATTGACTAATCTTCTCTTCAGTTCTTCAAAACACTCTTCGCAATCTTTTTTCCAAACAAATTTAACCCCTTTAAGTGTGATATTCGTTAATGGGTTAGCCAATTTGGAAAATTTTTGGACGAAACACCGATAATAACCTGCTAAACCAATAAAACTTCTTACCTCAGTTATACTTGTTGGAGATGGCCATTCTTGGATTGTCTTGGTCCTAAAAGGATAAAAAGAGATTTCATCCTTAGAGATAATATGGCCAAGAAAATAAATCTCCTAAAGCCAGAATTCACACTTTCTAAACATCCCATATAATTCATTTCTTCTAAGAGTCTTTAGGATAATACACAAGTGATTTTCATGATATTCGTAGATTTTGGATTATACCAAAATATCATCAATAAAAACCACTTCAAAGTCATCAAGATATTATTTGAAAACTCTATTCATTAGATCCATGAAGACAGAGGGTGCATTAGTCAATCCAAAAGGCATCACTGTAAACTCGTAATGCCCGTACCTGGTTCGAAATGCTGTTTTTAGAATATCTTCCTTATTTACACACAACTGATGATATCCAAATCGTAGGTCAATCATTGAGAAAAAATGAGATCCATGAAGTTGATCAAATAAATCATCAATTCGAGGTAGGGGATACTTGTTCTTTATTTTTATAGCATTGATCTCCCTGTATTCAATGCACAACCTCATAGATCCATCTTTCTTCTTAACAAAAAGAACAAGGGAACCCCATGGAGAAATACTAGGGAGAATAAATCCTTTATTACTCATCTCTTCTAGTTGTTTCTTTAGCTCCACTAATTCCACAGTGTCCATTCTATAAGGGGTCTACTATATAGGCCTTGAACTAGGAATTAAGTCAATGGAAAACTCAATTTCTCATTCTGGAGGGTGTCCAGGTAAATCCTATGGAAAAACATCAACATATTCTTATACAATAGGTACATCCTCTATTTGGACATTACTTTACTCACCCATAGTTATTTCATTTTCTTTCTCCACAATAATTGAATTTAGTTTAACTATAGGGGGTGGATCTAGATAAGAATCATATGGTGATGTTTCTGCTCTAAATATAAGGTGTTCTTTATCATCATCACCAAAATTGTATCCTCCTTATTCTTACAATAAATTTTCACATCACGGTTAGAAAGGAAATCTATACCGAGGATTATATCAAATTAAATAATGGGTATGATAATGAGATCAAAAGATAAATAACATTTATATGCCTTAATGAGAACTGATTGACAAAACATTGTTGTAATGATACTTCCCTTAGGAGTTTTGACTAACAAATCTCTTGTTAAATAAAATTGGAAATATCTAATTTTCTTAGCAAACTAGGAAGATATGAAACAATGAAATGATACAGAATCAAATAAAGCATTGGCTAAACTAGAAGAAACCATTAAATTACCTTCCACCATGTCTTTCAGAGCTTCAAACTCAGCAGTAGTGATCACATAAGCTTGGCCTTGGTCCCTTGGCCTTTTCTGAGGTAAGTTTCCCTGGAACTTAGGACATTCATTTGCATAATTCCTTCTTTCTATAAAATTGTAGCATTCCACATTGACAGCCTCTTTCTTCCCTTTGCAATCACGAGCTTGGTGACCTTTTTCACCACACTTGTAAGAGACTCCCATTCCCTTCAGAAAAGTACTAGTCTGTTTCTTACCACATTTAATGCAGAATGGATATTCAACTTTTCCCTTCTTCCCCTTATTTCCATTTCCATAGTTTTTAGCATTTCTATTCTTCTCTTTATTTGCTTTAAAGTTGTAATACTTAGAGAATTCCTTTTCTATCTTGATAGCACATGAGACTATATCTTCATACGACGAGAAGGATTGTGAGACTAATGCTCGAAGAATACATGGTTTTAACCCATCAAAGAATCAATCAATATTAATCATTGGGTTACACATATAATATGTTTCATGCCTCACTAACTTTGTAAAGTTAGCCTCATAATTTGCGAAATTATCATCCTCATCCTGCCTAAGATTCAGAAATTGTCTTTCCATATCTGTTCGATGGCCATGAAGAAAGTATTTTTCGAAAAAATATCTTTAAACTCCATCCATTCCATATTTGATACTTCATCATCTTCATTTTTTTGAATCAATTACCACCATTGATCAGCATATCTAGTGAGGCGATAAACTGCCATGACAAAATTTTCTATTTCACTACACCCCAAAGTGTGAAATATTTTTTCTAAGGAATTTATCCATTTCCCAACTACTAATGGATTTTTACTCCCATTTAATGTTGGTGGTTGTTTCCTCATGAAGTAGTCTAACATCGATCATCCATGTTGTGGATTAGGGTGCTCCATATTGATAAGGTTATTATTCATGACCTGAGTGAGTTGTCCCAGTATGGTGATAAGATGATCAGAACCAGTTGTATCACCAACTCCACTACAATTATCTAGAGTAGGAGGGAAATCCCAAAAAGGAGTACATGCGTTGATACTGTTTACATTCATTTCACTAGGTGCCATTTCTAAATAATGGAATACACTAGATTAGTTTATGAATCACAATACCTAATTCCAATATTATAGCATTCTTAACATAAATTGAACAATTTATGCATATAATACATAATCATAAAAAATGTTTTATTTGAGGAGGTATATAATCATAAATCCTTCACAATGGTTTGTAAAGAAAATGTTAATTATCCTAAGCATATCACACGGGAGTGTCATAACCAAGAGTGCATCAAGGCCCATTGTCATGTACCAGGATACCCCAGGCCAAGCCCGAAACTCCTTGTTGGAGTTTTCACTCCTAGGTACATCTATGCCATAGCAGCCTCTACCTGATCGTATCCACACAGGGATGTATTGCTTGCAAAATACACAAAATATCTACATTACCAAAATTCTAGGATGTTCTTCTATACTAATCCTCAAAGACTATATTAGGGTAATGTGATCTAATCAGAGTTTATTTAAATCTAGATTCCAAGGTTTGTACTAAACTTCCTCTAATACCAGCTATAATGCCCCAACCTCAGTTACCTAGAGTCGATGCATTATTACATAACATTGACATGATACAAGGAATCATGTCTCGAACGACCGATTAGTTTAGTAGCCTTGGAAATACTAGATACATTCATAAGATTTACATTACTTTAAAAAATGAAAAACTACAACAACATAGTGTCCATAGGCCACACTCATATCCCTTAAACTATCCTTGCAGGTCAGACATAATATACTTATTCACATCCCGGGAAAAATGAAACATAGAAAGGGGTGATCTCAGATTCTCAGTAAGGATAACAATATAGTGGAAAATTTCATAAATAAGCATACAAATTTAAGGAAATGTATAAGAATAAAACAAAATCCTTTCAAACACAAACTTCAGCATAACATGGAAAAGATAAAATCAAATAATTCCATTTACTTATTCACATGGATATTCTACTAGTCAAATAATCACATGCAATATCAATAGCCACTTTCATAATGATGGAATGCATAATGCCAGACTTCATAACCACATAGTCAAGGCCTTGTGCGAAGACTACAAATAACATTTTTTCAAGGCCTTTATCCAAGACACTAGTTTGTCTAATGAGACCTACCGATGCATCGAGGAGATATAGTGGTCTCCACCTATCACTTACTAAGTCTAATGCATTCCTCATATGAAATGGTTTAAACCTAACATAAACATTCATATTAAAAATAGAATACGAAATATAAATACTTTATCCATAAACCATGAATGGTATAAATACAACACAACCACAGTAAAACATATCACAAAACCTTCAATATAATATGGAAGATTTGTATCATAATAAATCAACTTCAAACAAGTTTAAAATCCATCAAATGATGTTGACATAGATGAAATGAAAAATATTTGAAAGAAATACCTTTTTCTATGTTGAAACCATTTAAAAGAAAACATTGATTTTGAAAATATTATTATATGCTTGTAAAGGAAGCTTCGATGACGTTATAATGGAGGAAAATATCCTCACTTTCCGTATAAGTTAAAAAAAATTCATACCTTAATTTTGTCGAAAAGGTCATAAAGTACATTGTTTAGAAAACAACGGAACGATTCCTTACAAAACATATAATGTCAAATAAGGGTATAAATGACTTTAAACCATTGTCTATTAAATAGTAAAAATGTTTTGAAATAGATTTTTAAGAAATACGTATGTGGATGTTAAATAGGTCCCAATAGATAATCATGTATAAAACAACATCGGATAATAAAGAGATTGTGAAATTAACCCTTACCTTGTACTTTTACTTGGTCGAGGGTACGTTAACCTCTTGTAAAATAGTTAAATCATAGTTATTAAATTATACAAGAACCATGTACAAAAATATGATATCATATATGATCTTCTAATATTTCTTTGTTAATAATATTATAGTATTATCATCATTTATGGTGTTAACTGATTCGTTTTCCTTTATAAACTTGGTTACATAAGCCATGTTTTTTATGGATAAGATGTATTTGATTCATATAGATAATGATATTAAGTTCTTTAAATATTATTTTTAATAATTAAATGATAATTATTCTTGAATTATTACAATGGGGAAATGAATCTCATCGCATTCGTGGAGATGGTAATCCGTACGTACACACAAGAGACAATATCATTATTTTGATATTAAAATCATATGTAAGTTGATGTTATATCATATATAAAGAATACTTAACATGTTATATTTATTATTTACATAAATTATACATCATTATTATACCCATGCAAATAATAATGTATTGAATAACAACTACACCACGACATGGAGACGGTAAGCCGTACGTACGCATGTTTGGTGACATGTTATTCATATGATGGATAACATAATAAATATGGTTGTACCATTTTTATAATAACATAATAGTATATATAATATACTGGAGTTATTATTTTATAATGGAAACAACAAAGAAAGAGGAAGTGGAAGAAGAAAATAACTTGAAAGAGGTGGTGAGATATTTACCTCTTCTTCGGGTTCTTCTTTTTGATTTGATCTAAAGGGCTCCTTAGTTTGGATTTATTATCAAACTGAGGCCTCTAGAATTAAGGAAGGATAGTTGGGAGGATATTTGGGTAGGGGTTGCCCAAGACAAATGTCTTGGGAGAGTGAATTTGAGAGAAGGAGAAGTTCCCTTTTATAAGAGAGGTGAGGGTCACTTTAGGAAAAGATTAAAATATTAATTTATTATAAAATAATTTTCGGTTTCTAATGGGTCCAAATTGATTTATTTTGAATATATTTTGGTGATGGGTCGAAATACTCTCAACAAATAGGTTTTATACAAGTTTATGTTAACATTTTAACCTTATATTTTAGATTTAAATCTTAGTTAAATAGTTTGACATTTCCCATGTCTCTTTGTATTTTTATATTATATGGTTAATAAACGTACTATAAACTTCCAAGAGAACCTGAAGTGGTTCATTAATTAAATATATAATATTATTTAATGCCTTTGGCTAGACCTTATATTTTTAGAAGTAGAATATAAATTAATAATATAATATTTTTTTAAAAACTCCTTTATGTCAATTTTGACACTATTTGCTATTTTGTTTTTGTTAAATTAATAACAACATTATTACTTCTAACAAAACTCATGTAATCCACTATAAAATGTCATAGTAACCTATTAAATTAGTTTAATTCATAAAAATTCTCAAAATAAATTTATTTGGTTACTTATAATATCAATAAGTTTAATTTTTCATTAATAAAGTAATTACTGCATCATCATTATGTCATAAATAAATTTAATTATTTAATGTCTAAAAATAATAAATAAAATAAAATTATTTACAAAATATTTTTATCTTTATAATCAATATTTTTAGTCGAATTTACCTTATATATAACCCTATATTAAAAATGGTTTAGTTATTAAACTTTTATTTTAACACTTTTAACTATTCATTAAATAAAATAATAATAAGTGTCATAATCTAATATAAGTGGACCCAAAGGATCATATTTTATTCCTAAGGTTTTTTGGTCGAATTAAACTTATTCAATATAATTAGGACATGTTTTAGGGTAATTATAATATCATTTTTACCTTTAATTTCTCTATTTACTTTTAACTACGGTAAATAAAACTCAAAAGTTACTATTCACCAAAAATTATTTTCATCTTATTGAACCACATTTTACCTACTGATATTAACCGTGTCTCTTGGATTTTTGAAATTAAACTCAAAGAAGTGGTAAACTTAAGTTTTATGCAAATTTATAAATGTTCCTAGGAGGTGGGTAAAAGACGGTAAAAAGTTTAATAAAATTTTATATATCTAAACTTTTTATAAAATGACTCCAATGAATAACCTTGAATTTATATAGGTATTATGTATCAATTTTTAACTAAATTAAATTAAAATAAAATAACTAATTATTTAAATAAAAATTCGATTTTAACCAATAACTCAGTGTTTTTCACTATTCATAAAAAATTGAAAGTTTTCAGAAAATACCAAAAATTCACCATAAGCTAATTTCGATATTCCGAATTCAAAAATGAAGTCCATTTTGAAAAATAAGGTTTATAAAATTTTAAAAAGTGGGTATTACTATTCATAACGGCTATTTTGATTGGTTGTGGTGTGTTAGAACTCGAAGTTGCGTACAACACAACCTATTGTATTATTAAAAGAAAAGAATACCGTGGAAGCTTGTGGTGTTACATCTATTGAATCTGTATTAGAGGGATCTGTAGATATCCCATTTCTTGTGAAGATATGGCCCAAAAATGAGACCTCCTTTAACCAGAACTCACACTTGCTGTAATTTTCATAAAGATTCTCCTTTTGCAAGGTCGCTAGTACAGTTCTTAGATTCTCCTCATAATACTCATTGGTTTTGGAGTATATTAGAATATAATCTATAAAGACTACCACAAATTTATTGAGGTAATCTCTAAATACTCTATTAATTAATTCCATGAATATTGCTGGAGCATTGGTGAGTCCGAAAGGCATTACTATGAATTCATAGTGCCTGTATCTTGTATGAAAATTAGTGTTGGGGATATCTTCCTTCTTCACCCTTACTTGAAAATACCCTGAATGCAAATCCACCTTGGAGAAGTATTGTGCTCCACGCAGCTAATCGAACAATTCATCAATTCGTTGGATTGGATACTTGTTATTTATTGTGATTTTGTTATGATCATGATAATCGATGAAAATGCGCATTGACCCATCTATCTTCTTGACAAAGAGGATTGGTGCACATCATGGTGAAGCACTTGGGAATATAAATACTTTATCTAGATTCTCCTATAATTGTTTCTTATGATCCTTAAGCTCTACAAAATCAATTCTATATGGAGTCTTGGATATTTCCAATGCCCCAAGTATAAGGTCAATTGAGAATTCAACATCTCTCTTAGGAGGAAGACCAGACAATTCAATAGGAAACACTTCAAAGAATTCCCTTACAATAGGCATGTATTAAAGGATGGTTTCCTCTTTATACTCAATCATATGAGCCAGATACACGTGCTTATAGGGCAGTAATATCCACGCTTAAGATGATGGGGCTAAAGAAGACTCATCTTCCTCCTTTCACTTGTAGATAATCGGGGGTCGATTCTCCACATGGAGAGTGATTTCCCTCTCACGAAAATTTATGTTGGCTCTATATAGGGAAAGACAATCCATGCCAAAAATTGAATCAAATTATACCAGGGGGAGTATGATGAGGTTATCTGGGAAGTTCAGTCCATAGATTATGACAAGGAAGAAGTTATATTCATGGGATGAAATGATTGCCCCATTTTCTATACTCACTGATATCTTTACTTCCATTATTTTTGGTGGAACTTGTATTGTTCTACTAAACTTTTAGGATATAAAATAATGCATAGAACTTGAATCAAAAAGTATGTTCACTATTATTGAATGACTAACTAGTGTACCTATCACCAATTCATTATAGGGGTTCACTTCGGCGATAGTGATGGTAAAAGCTCACCCTTACTGCCTTGGAGGTTGTTGGTTGCCACTGAAAACCCTTGTTTTAGGGAACTGATTTGAAAAGTGACCTGGTCCTTTACAGTTGAAGCAATGGACAACATGTTGAGGTTCGAGTGGAGAAATCCTCTCCTCTTCTGCAACCACTGTTTTTTCTTGCCAACAGTTAATAGCCAGGTTCCCTTCTCTTCTACACCTAAAGCATTTCCTCATCCCCATCAAGCAATTTCTTGGGTGCTACTTTCCGCACCTTTGGAAAGTAGGGTGCTGGATCTTCTTGGTACTGTTGGATTTATCCATCGGACCAATAGCATTGAATTTCACCCTACGCTTCTTTTCCCCATGATACTCCTAATATTATCCAATCTCCATTTCGAACTTGAGGGAACATCAGACAATTTCTTCATAGTTTTCAAAGTCACGGATCCTTAGAACTTTATGCAGGCTAGGTTTCAGATCTCCAAATAAGCGGTCAACCTTTCATTCGGGGGTAACGACAAAGCCGGATGTGTATCGTGCAAGCCTTGTGAAGTTCTCCTTATAAAATCCTATAGATTCGTCATCTTTTTTGCTTGAGGGAAAGGAAGTCCCTTTCTATATTAATTCGAAGGGTGCACGGAAAATATTTATCAAAAAATATATTTCAGAAATCCTTCCATTGAAACGCCTCGATCTCCTCCTCAGGCTTCATATTTTTGATCAAAACCCACCATTTATTAGCTTCACCCACCATATGATAAGTATCCAGGAGAACCTTCTCTTGTTCGGAACATTAATGGATGAAGAAGATATTTGCAATGGAGTTGATCCATTGTTCGATGATTGATGGATCAGATGATCCATTAAAAGTAGGAGGCCTTTGTCTCATAAAGATCTCGATAGAAACTTGTTCTTTTGTAGGGAGTGTTGAACATTCCTATTGACCCATGTTTCTATTCAAATCTTGAGTTAATTGAGAGAAAAGCTGAATTTTTTTGCGATTTCCACTCCCATCGGATTGGGTATCTCATTAGCGCAGTCATCACATTGATCTCCACATCAGTTGTTAGCCCGAGTCCTCATATTACTGACCATTGGCTGGAATAAAAGAAATGTTAGGGGTAACACATAAAGGGTAATCCAAAGACAAAAAAATAGATTTTATATAAATAACTTTTATTTCCTTAACTTATGAATCCATAGGCTTGAATCTATGCTATTCATGATCTACTTCCTAACTTATATTCTTAGGGGATTATTTTTTAATTCCCTTAATAAGGGTTCATACTAAGCTTGTGAGTTTACCAAAGAATATCCCCCAGGAGTGTCGTAACCAAGAGTGTAGTAAGACCCATTTTCATATACCCGAATACCCTGGGTCAAGCCCAAAAATCCTTGTTGGGGTTTTCACCCCTAGGTACATATGTGACAGAGCTGCCTCTACCTGCTCGTATCTAGATAGGGATGTACTTTTTTGATAAAACATTTACTCAATACTCACCAAAACTTGGGCATGTTTTTATTATACTTAGTCTTGTCTCTAAGGCTTTACTTGGGTTTACTAATCCTAATCCCAAAAAAACCTAAACCTATCCTCTGATAATAACTATGATAACCCTTCTCTTTATTACACACTTAAACATAATTTATTACATAAACTTCACTTGATAAAACATAGAAGATTGAGAGTTATAGTGTCTTTAGGTCTTAGGACCATTACACAACAACTTAAAACATAAGATACAACTTCTTTATTGAAAACATCCTTTACATTACCACTACATTCCATCGTACCTAGGATTGTATGGGATAACCTGAGGACATCCATAAGAAAACAATGAGCTATAAAGCAGAGTAAGGGAGTTAACAATGAATAACATGAAATATATAATACATGTTAGGAAATAGACATATCGATGGAGTGTTAGAGAAACATTATCATAAAGGCATGATATAACATGATTAACATATCATAGAAATGGGGAAACAACATTTAACATGGAATTAACATGAGTCAAGGCTCATTGAAAATTGAGAACGAGTAAACCCTCATTGAAAATGAATTATCATGAGTAAACCCTAATTTCACTTGACGTATCATGATACTAATCTTTACCCAATGCATTGGAGCACTATCAGGGCACACCCTTCTTAAACATTTCATTTAATGCATAAATGTGCCACATGGATCATATAACATGGATTCATTAAACCTAATAATTTATTACACAATAAAGGAAATGTGGAATTAATACATGGAAAAATATAATCAATAAATAATTGTGCATAAAGGTGAATACCCTTGATAGAGAAATGA